>BSBN01000318.1:3675000-4925000 GCA_027924645.1 Cunninghamia lanceolata | reverse complement strand
GGTGATTATGTTTTATTCTAACCTCCTTTGTTTTTATTCCCAACCTACCCTAAAATTATAGTTCACTATCTTTGGTTTACCTTTGCTTTTTAGTTTAATTGAAGATTACTCTGATTGCATGAGATTGCAATAAATAAAATAGAAAACACTTGTAATTTTTCTATCAAAATTAGAATAATCAAATTAATTAGCTTACTGTTGCATGCATGATAGTAAGTTATTTTTAATTCTCTTTATTTAAGATTTAAATATGATAATACTATTATCAAAATAATTTAACTATTTTTAATAAAACACAATTACTTTAAATCAATAAAGAAGTGAGATAATAAAATAATATATATATCCATATATATCTATTACAATTTAATATAATTATTTAAATTTAATTAATATATTGTCTTCCAAACATCTATACTCATTAAATAGAAAATATTTATTATTATTTATTTGTATATATAGAATACAACCATATATACATATATTCACTATTTAAAAATACAATACACTATTTAAAATATAATTCGAAAAGATATTTAATTCTCATATTCAAATCATCCATTCGAAAAGGATTATCATGACAATTGAAAACACAATAATTTTTGAAATATCAAACCATCAATTAAAATAATTATCCACACTATGATGCTTAATAAGCCATTCAAAATACATTATGAGACTGCGTGAGTGTGTGATTGCATCAGGGTTAACCATCACAAACAATTATTGCCAAGTGGCTAGACCACCTCTACCCCAACCATGTTCTCATCTTCGATGAGTACCTACATTCATTTGCACTCAACTCAATGTCAATAGGTTAGTTCCCAAAAACATAGATGAAGCAAAACATCATAATCATATCGATAATATTTAATATTTAAATAAGCTTTTTAATTTATGTAAATATAACATCATGATAATTACCTTCACACACGTGGAACCTACTTGAAGTAAAATCATCATGGTAAATGTTCCCTAATCTAGAATAATAATGTATTCCATAAAAAGGAGACGTGACATCCTTCCCCACTAGGAAGAGGCATCGTCCTAATGTCTTATTACATAAATCAAAAGAATAATGTATCAATCTACCATAAATAATGTATCAAAGTATCATTAAGGTATCATCAATTCTAACAAAGCATATAAATGTCCTTTAACATCCTCCCATTTGGCACCATCCACCAAACTATTGGTCCTACTCGATCTTATACAAAACAATCTCTCAATTTCGTATTTAACATTGTGTCCATCAAATAAATCCAAGAATAATTAATAAATCAATTCACATAACATAACTGCCAATTCAATGTCTAATCCATCACATGGTACAACTACCACTCAATTACATTTATTCTAGCATAAGAGTACAACAATCACATCTTTAATGAACACCATGAAGGCTTTAATCAATTCATCATAGACACAAATCAATCCTCATAATTCACATGCAATTGCATGGTAACACAATATAATAACAAAAATCAGTCCTCCAAACAAATATTGGTCGAGATCTCCAACAAGACAAAACTCCAAAGGTACACCGACTAGGTCACATCCACATAATGTACAGACAACTCCTCTGAAACTATACCTCTCATATCATTCCTACCAATGGAATCCATTTCCTCTTTCATTACTTGTAGCAAATTTTATCTTCAACTTGATCTACAATTCAATTTTTTTTTAAAAACTCTTCCTTTTCTTCCTTGTGCTTTTGCACAATACTAAAACAATTCAACTTCTTCAATTTCTTTCTATTCTATGCACTTGGCTATTGATTATATTCGGTAGTTTTGTTTCTGTTGTTCATTTCTTTTCATTTTTCTTTTGCCAATCAAATACACTTATCCAACCACAACTCATTTTAAACAACTTGTCCTAGATTTATTTTTTCCAACTCTCTATTCCAACATGTCTTTTCACTATGATTTTTCCAAACTTCAAAATTCTGCAAGGATGTAATTTCCAATAAATTTATTTTTTATATTCTTCTCTATCACAATAGAAATAATGTAAACTCTCCTTTTCTTAAAATGACTTCTTAGTACTTGCAAAAACATTTGTTCATTCTTTTCCTCTACTTCAATACTTGAGACTTTCATACTTTGTCCCCACAATTGACTCAATGGGCTCCATGATTCCTTGCCCATGCTTACCCAAACCTTCACCTATATATTCAATTTTCTTCAAGATTTTCAAATGAACATTATCATCCAAAAAACTAGCTATAATAGTAGATTCATCATCATTTTCATCATTACATTCTTTAGCAATAAGTAACTTTAGCAACTACCAAGTGATTGATCAAAAGAACACAAATCATGGTGAAGTGGGTAAATCCTAAAACACACAACAAAAAAAATTACACACAGAAAATAGAATATTATTTTATTGATTTGGACAACTCATTACATTATAGAATCTCAAATACAATTAGACGAATCAATCCTCCACCAGCTACAACCCATTATAGCTACCCTTTACTAGGCTCTAGAATCTTCTACCTTCTGTAACCCCAAATTATCTAGGGTTTTTATTTTCTCGTCTATTCTTGATTCTACACTTTTGCCGTTAACTCTACTACCACTTGGAGTTCCCAAAAATGGTTGTTAATAGCCCTTTTTGGTGGCCAACAACCAACTTTCAAAATTTGGATCTCCCTCCAGAAATAGGTTAACCTCCGAGTGTCCAATTGACACCCCGTTTGATGTGTTGGAAAGCTTGTAGAGTGCTCTACGTGCTAATAACTTACTCATCCAATTCTAGCCATTTTTGGGCCTATACAGGACCATTTAGTGCCTCAAACCTAAATTTGAATAATTTTTAGGTGTTTTATAGGGAATGGAAACTTTAATATCTTTCGGTTTGTTAGGACAGTAAAAATTTGAAATTTTTACTATCTTTTCACTCCATTATATTTGAACAAATCCTAAAAAAAAACACCTCAAAAGACCATAATAAAAATTTAATGTATCTCACAAGGTGTCTATAGATGAGCAGTGCCAAATTTCTTCAAAGTCAATCCATCGGCAAGATGTTGTGTTGCTTACATCGATACATAAGGAATCATTTGAAAATAACCATCGGCGTGAGAATAGAGATCGGAAAGAGACTTATAAAAGTCACCGATGGAGTAAGTAATGCTGATGACCTTACATCGGCAAGAAAAGCAAGTGGTCATACCGATCGGTATGACAGACAACTATCAGATGACCTTTTAAAAGTTGCCCCGATGGTATATATCATACCGATGAAGTATTTCGGCAAGAGTCTCACCAAACATCCTGCGGGGGGTAATGAAGCAAATAGCCATCGGCAAGAAGTAAACTATCGAGATAAGACACAAAGAAGTTTCTGATACTCAATGTCTTGGCGATAAGAGAGCTTTCGGCAAGACTCACAGCGATACAAGTATCTGTCGGGATGACTCGACATATCGGGACAAGGGAATTAGGTCTCCGTGATTCACAAGTCACGGCGATCAAAAGGTGTCGGTGACACTTTAACATACTCTGTCTGATAAAGGATATGAAAGGGCCATCAGGAAGATGATTTGGATTGGGTTATCTTTAAAAGGCTATCCCGATAGTATATGTCATTCCGATAAGAATAAAATTCATACCTGTTGATACTCTAGCGGTGAGACAATAATAAAGTCGTCCCGATCCAAAGTAGAGATGACTATCGGTGAGACAACGAAGATCGGGAGAACATAATTATGTTATCCTGATAGTATTAATCACCCCGATAAACAAATCATATCGGTAGGACTCACTATATCACAGAGAAATCTAAAACACATGGCGATGAAGGAAGTCATGCCGATGGTCGCGCCCACTTAAGATATGACATTACATAGCGTCGGGAATACAATTGAGGGGTCACGCCGATTGACTATTTGCGCCATAAAAGCATTGATGTCGCCTAGACATTTTAAAATTCATGCCTATAAGAAGAGTTATGGCGATATGACACTTCACAGTGATGAACATTGAATTGATCAAATAATTAAATACAAATGGCTACGAAATTTATACAATCATTATAGTTGCAAAAAACTGTCTGAGAAGAGAATACAGAGGAACTCTTAAGGCAAAAGTAGAGGATTCCAATTCCAGCCATCGAACGACAGGTACATATACACAAACCATTGTATAGCCTGTATTTAAATTTTCTGCCAAAGTTTTAAAATGGAAACTCAGGGAAAGGGAAAAGGAAGAAAGTTACAAGGGGAAACCAGTAAGCCTAAGAAACAAAAAACTGAACAAACCCCTGAGGAGAAAGTGAAAGAAAGAAAACTCAATCACGACCTAATTGACCAATTGCCTGGGTCAACTCCCAAGGCCAGAAGGTCTGCCCAACTCAGGGCAGAAGTGGAGAAATTAGAAGATAAACACAAACACCTGGGAGATATCTGGACCCCAATTCGGGGATATGAACTTTTCAGATTCCACTATAATAGAAGGTTTAGGAATGCTCCTGTGTCAAACCCATGGCACATGAATTTAGGAAAACTGGTTGTACCTAATGTATTCTTGAATGTGGAACTCCTTCAATTACTTGCTAGAAATTATAATTCAAACCTGAAAGCCATCTGCAACCCACAGGGAGAACCAATTGTGCATTTGTCAAAAAATGCTATTTGTGAGGTTTTTGATTTAGATGATTTATGCACTGTCCCTATCATTTATGAAGATCTGGATAAAGAGTATTGGAAAATGGACACAACTTATAATGGATGGAGGTTGCCCATTCATAGGCCCAGGGTTGAAGGAGAAGTGATGCCCTTAACTAAAAATGATGGCCCTCCCTTTCATGTAGCCATATTTGAACCATATATACAGCATACCTATTTTTCTGTAGGTCAAGTCCTTGGCTCAGAGGTCCCCGAGTTCATGACTATTCCTCTGATGGTCATAGCCTCTGACATTCAGTGTCATAATGCAAGGCAATTTGATTATGCTTCCTATATTGCTAATAGAACGGACTCTGGTCTATCTGCAATAAAAAATAGTGTTCCAGAATGCTCTTTTGAGCATTACTCAATGCTTATGCACATGGTGTTATATTATGGCCAGGAAGTAGGGTTATGGCCAAGTGAGTTTTGAGTTGTTGCTGCAGATAAGAAAGGGGAAAAGATACCTGTACAAATGTGGACCAGAATCTGGGATAGTAGATATGCCCACTCCAGTTATGCTCAATTTGAAGAGCATTGTGTAAAAGTGCTGTATAGGTATTTTAATCACCCCTGTGATTATTCAATTTCAATTGAAATAAAAAGATTCCTCAGACCAAAAGATTTTGGTGGCCCCCCTACTATCACTCATAATTGGGGAGACTGGTATTGCTTTGAAGATGCTACTATGATCAGAGTTTATGGTTTTGAGGATGCTCCATTCATATTGCCCAAGACTATCCCTGATAGGCTTGCATATCTGGAGATAATTAGGCAAATGCATTGTTCAAATGTGATGCATTTGAGTTCACATGACAAACAATCGTTTATGCCCAGCACCTTATGTTTTGGAGATTTTACTGTGGTTTCAAAAGAAGGTTACAATCTCATTCTGGATAAATTAATGCATTAAAACATGATGACTGCTGAGGTGAGAAAAGGATTTGACCCTGAAGGTTTTATTGATTCTGCAAGAAGAAAACAAAATCTCAGTGGATACATGCACATACATTATCTACATGATGATGTCATTAGAAATTTAGAAGAAGCAGAAGTCAAATTGGTGGTAGAAAAATATAACAGGGATTTAAGTGAAAAGAAAAAGTAGTTAGCAGAGATTGAAGTGGTATCCTTTGAAGATGAAGAACTGACAGAACAAGAGCAGCCACAAGATAAAACAATAGAAATGTCCAAAAGGAAAATGCAACAATATCAGCCTCCAGTTGTGCTACATGATGAGGAGGGGTCTGCTAATGAGGATCCATGCCAAACAGCTTATGATTCTTTCATTTCAGATGATAAATTTATTCAATCAAAAGAATTTAAATCATTCCTGTATAAATACAAAGGGAAAGACATCAGAGAATCAGTAGATGATGTTTCTGCTGATAATGAAAAACAATTATTAGATATGCTGAAGGAAACAGTAGATAAGGAAATGCAGGACATGACACCTAGCAAGGGTAGACAGTTGCTCAAGGATGCAGGGGTTATGATTTTTCCTGGTCTGGATTTAAATTCTGCTTTGGTTTTCGATAGTTTTCTGAATAATGCTAATGACAAGTATAAGCTTACTCCAGAAGGAGTTAATGAAGTATATATGGGAACAAGATACAATAATGATGAAAATTCCTTGATGATATGGGCGTTATACCCTCCCCATAAGAAGACGACCATCATAGATACTGAAAAGACTTTTGGCCATGTTATGACTTTCAGAGCAGGGGAAACTGACCCTATAATTACTGCAGACATTGGTATTAATGTTGCAAAGTTGAATAAAGCACAAGCTCAAATGTTGATCAAAGAAAGAGATACATACAAATTGAATTGTGAAAGACTGACAAAAGAAAATGATTACTTGAAGGATGCTGTTAAGAGCACTTTTGGTCAATCCACTAAAAGAATAACTCAAGGTGAGAGTTCACAAGGCATTCAAGTATTATTCCCTGACCAGGCCACACAAATTCAAATAGATGCATTTGTAACAATACTGCAGAGCAGGTATGCAAACATGGTGCGGGGGTTAAACTAGTTTTGGGACAATTACTCAGAGAATCATAAAGCAATTAAAGAACATGAAAGACTTGAAAAGAGAATACAAGAAAAATTGATTGAGTTACAAAACAAAAGTGCTACTGATAGTACAGATATCTCTGATACAAGAGCATTGCTCAAACAGCACCAAAATTATTATGACAAACTTAAAGCTGATGCTAAGGAAGGAGCTGATGCCTCAAACGCAGGAGTGCCCAGATTATTTAAAGACAATGGAGAGGTAAAGAGCAAAGAAGAATGGATTGTTGATTGTCAAGTCATATTACCTGAGGCCACAGGAGCGCTCAAAGACAAAACTTCTGCATCCAGAGAAGCCTGCAAACACCTAGAAAAGATGGTCACAATTGATGTGATTACCAGAGATGCTATTGATCTTACTGATTCTCACCGTGATCAGGAGTATTTAGATCACCTAGCTAAAGTTTATTTATGGCTGAATAGAGCTTAATTATGCTTATGTAATTATTATTAATGCTTGTTAAGTTCCCAAAAGACTTATTGAAGAGTTATGTCTCTTCACAGAAATATCTATATAAGTCCAAACAATCAATGTTGAGAAATCATCAGTAGTAGAATATATTTATATACATCATATATACAATGTTTTCAAATGACTATGTCACATATTTTATTTGAAGAAGTTTGAAGTTCTTTGATTCAGTGGTTCTGCTTTGGTATCAGTTGTTTGTTAAGATTATTCAATTGTGTGGCTGTCTCCATTTCTGCATTTCCTTGATATTCAGATTAACATATCAAGTATATATTTAATCTGTCAATACACATTTGCTGTATCTGTGTGATTAAATAGGTTGGTGTCCATTTGAGGAATTAAACCCTTCTAATTTAGTTACAGTAGCCTGGAAGTATTAAGTTTGGATCACTAAGTAGGGCCACACAATTAGATTGCCATTCTGTCTCCAGTAAAATATTATCTGTTAATCTTGTCCAAATCATTTCATTTGGTTCCTTCAAGCAAGGATTAAAATACCTTCTGGTGAATTATAAGATATCTGATTTTATTTGGTTGGATTATCAAGAAGAGTTTGTCAGTCATTTACTTGCACGTTTATACAAGTTATAAACTAAAACTGTGCCAAACAACTAGAATTATTACCATTAGGAAACCATTAGTCCTGGTCCTTCAAACTGACTCTGTTACCCAACAAGGCACTAGTCTTATTTTACTTAAAATCTTTTACCTTGATATTGCTTATACAATTTCTACCAATTACTCATTAGCCATCAGACATAAAACTATTTAGCAAGCATTTCATCTATCCTACATCTTATGCCATTGTAGATAGATTTAATTAATCCACACATTCACATTCAATCTACTTTAATTTCCCAAGGTTCAGCCGCCTAGGTATAGCAGGACCTGAAGTGAAGGAAATCATCAAACCTTGAAGGTTGATTTCGTCAAGTTAGTTCAAAAATGTTGCAAATCCAAACATAGAGCTTGGCATCCTCTTAGGATTGGCAGCCTGCATTTTTGAGACCTAACAAATTGGTGACTCTACTGGGGATTAGTAAAAGACCTTAGAAATTAATCCTTTCTTTCATAGAGTCATTTCAGAAAATTTAATTTGGTAACTCTACTGGTGACAAGAACCCTACAGATAAAATATAAACTTTTCCTATTTAACAAATAGGTGGCGACTCTAGTTACAATTAAAAAAAAAATTCAATATCAAATGGATGGTAGGAGATCCAAGATGGAAGGCAGAAATTTGTAGTCATCTCCACCACTTAGAAACATTTCCAAAAGAAATGTGAATTCAAAGCATTCCCACCAAGGTAATAATCTGGACATCCAAGAGAATGATTCAAAACAAAATATTTCAATTCACAACAAATTCACACCTCTGCATGATTCAAACAAGAACCTCAATGGAGCAACTGATGATATTTTGGCAAGGTACAGACCCACTCCTCAAGAACAGCATGATCATGATGCAAAGGTCATGAGGGATATTGATAGGAACCAAGCTGAACATGATTTCAAGATGTCATTACATCAAGGAGAAGAGATAGGATATGGATTTTCAAATCAAGGAATGAATGATAATCCAGAACATCAGGAAATAAATAATCAGGACATGAGTGAAGAGCAACAGGAAATACTCATGCTCCAGAAAGAACTTGAAAGGTACAAGATACAGGAAGAGAGAGAGTTGTTGCAGCAAGAAATTCAACAGAGGAAAAGTAAAGCCAAAACAGCTCCCCCAAAATATGTACCCCCGCATAGAGGGAATATTTCAAGAAATACACAGCAAAATACAAGTGGTGCTCAAAACTCACATGCTTCCGGAAGTCATTAGAACACTATTCCCCAAAACCCTAGACCACCTCCCATACATAATGCATCTCAACACATAGTAAATACTTACCCACCCCCTAGTCAACAATATTATAGACCACAAAATCATCACACAAATCCCCACATGAACCAACATCAACAATATGCATATCATCAGCTGGCTATAATTATTATTCCAATCCACCACCTTTGAATTTCCCACCCCAAAACCTTGCAAATATATGTAGTCAATTTGATTTAACTAGATATTAGTTGTATCCATATCC
Organism: Cunninghamia lanceolata; assembly: GCA_027924645.1. NCBI lineage: Eukaryota > Viridiplantae > Streptophyta > Pinopsida > Cupressales > Cupressaceae > Cunninghamia > Cunninghamia lanceolata. The sequence goes on along the minus strand of BSBN01000318.1, from coordinate 4,915,678 downwards.
TATGGATAGTACTTGGAGAAATATGGTTCCCAAGTTTACTAGAAATAATGCAATATCTGCGGAAGATCATATCAGAAGTTTTAATGCTTTTGTACAAAATATTAGTATGGATTGGGAAGACATTAGAATGAGGTTATTTATGATGTCCCTCACTGAAGATGCCAGAGATTAGTTTAATAGCTTGCCTGATGCATCAATCAATTCAATAACTGATTTCCATAACCAGTTTAAGGATCAGTATGGTAACCAATATGCTCCTGAGTTTGCATTACATGAATTAATAAGTATATAGAAGTATCAAAATGAGTCAGTATTTGATTTCAACTTGAAGTTTTCCAAGTTACATAATAAGGTACCACATGGAGCTAAGTTATCTGACCAGGCAGCACTAAGTATCTATATGAAAGCATTTGACCCCAAAACAGGGTATGAACTTAGAAACAGGTGTCCTGCAACCTTGGCCGAAGCATAGAAAGTGGCCATAACTATTGAAAATAACAGGAAGGCTGTAGGAATGGTCAGTAAGAGAGATAATCATAGAAATCCTCAAAATCTAACTGTTCAACAGACTAAACCAGATGGTCAGCATAGACATGATAGACCTAGGTTACATGATATTCCCTACAATACAAATTGGAAGGATGGAAGACCTATCGATAACAACAGAAAGCAACCATATGGAAAAGATACTCCTGATCCCCTGAAAAGAAACATGGCACACATGGCAGAAAATAAACCTTGGTGTTTTGTATGTAATTTACCACACTTACCTGAATACTGTGAGGTAGCTAAATCCATACAGCAAGAGGAAATGCTATACAACTATAATAGGGATAATCACACCATCAATATGATGCAGGATACACCATGTGTGGTGACAGAAGATTATTCTTCTTCAGAAGAAGAAGGATATGAGTATGATGTAGGGAACCAGAAGTATCATATCAACATGGGAGAACAAGAGGTATTCTCAGACCAAGAAGATAGTTGTAACAACAAGTCATATGGTCAATGGAGAAAACCTACTGAGGATGAAAGAGAAGCTCTCACAGTGGCTACAGTGGCTCAAGCTCGAAACACTTATAACTTGAGGAATAGAACAACAAATGTTGGGCAAGGAACTCCTGGGAGTGTATTTATAAAAGACCAGAATAACAAAGGGAATAATACAAAATCATCATCTAAAAAATCAGAAAAAGGGGATAAAAGTAAAATGAAAGAAAATCAAGAAAAAGAGAACACAAAAATAGAAAAGAATGACCAGATCATAGCCCATTCTTTTGATATTGCACATGCAGTGTCTCAGGTGAAGATATTAGTCCCACTTCTAGAGATGATGAAAATAGATAAATATAGGAGTACAGTTGTCAAGATGTTTTCTGATACACCAAATCCAAAACATAAAGGGTTTGAAAAAACAACAAATAATGTGCATCAGGAAAATTTCAAGATGCCTGAGGTATACCTTGGCGATACACTTACAAAAAATCCCTCATAGGTAGACCCATTCTATACTACACTAGTAATCAAGAACAGGATAGTCAGAAAGTGCATGATTGATTCAGGTGCTGCTATGAATATCATGCCTATAGCAGTTATGAAAGAATTGGGAATGTGGGTTGATACTACATATGGCCAGTGTTATGCAATGGATAACAGATCTATTCCAGTAGTTGGTATCATGAAGGATGTAGAGATAAAACTTGCCTCACATCCTGAAGCAACTTATAACATTGACATTACTGTGGTTGACATCCCACTGTATTATGGGATGCTTCTATCAAGGCAATGGGCTACAATGGCAGGAGGCAATGTTCAGTTAGATTTATCATATGCCACCATACTAGTGGGTGGCAAGGAAATCAAATTGTGCAGAGAGCCAAAGTATGACAATATTATAGAAAGAATGGACCGGCATTAGGTGAATTTCTTTTGTGACACAGATTTGGGAGTTTTCAAAGTTGGAGAAACTACACCAGAGTTGCATAACACTGATCCAATACACACTGAATCTATGAAAGAAGAAAATGATCTGTGGAAAATATATTTTGATGGTGCATGCAGCAAAATAGGAAATGGGGCTGGAGTAATTTTCATTTCACCAGGAGGTAAAACTTTCAAATACTCTTTCCTATTGACATTTGAATGCACAAATAATGTAACCGAGTATGAAGCCCTACTCATTGGCCTAAACATAGCCACTAAACACAAAATAAAAAAGTTAGCTGTCTATGGTGATTCTAAACTAGTCATCTCCCAAGTAAGAGAAAAATACGTATCTAAAAATAAAAGATTAAGACAGTACAGAAATGCAGTTTGGGATAGTGTTGAATTATTTGATGCCTTTTCAATCAGCTGGGTTGATAGGCCTAAAAATATTATGGCAGACTTTTTAGCAAACATTGCATTAAAGAGAGATGATGTCACATTAGGAGGAATCACAGAAGTTGAATTTAAAACTAGACCTACCATCCCTGATAATATACAGAACTGGCAAGTATTTGATAGTGATGCTGATATAATCAATTTTTTGCATTGTGCTAGCTATTATGAAAATCAAGAAATTGATTTTAATGCATTTGTAGAGGAACATGATGGGAACGAAACCCTTTTTGGCCAAGAGGCGGTTCAGTTGAAAACGAATAAGATACCCAAAGGACTTATTGCATTAGAAAAGGCATTTGATGGCCATGACAGATATAAAAAGAAAGACACACTAGTGATACCTAGTAACCTTGAAGAAATCAATTTAGGGACACAAACAACCCCAAAAAATGTGTATATTGGAAGAAGTCTTGACCTAAAAATTAGGAGCAGACTTATCAACCTGCTCAGGAAGTACAAGCATGTATTCGCTTGGTCATATGATGATTTAAAGGCATATAGAGAGGATTTATTTCAACACGAGATACCACTGAAGCCAGATGCTAAACCATTCAGACAGAAGCAGAGGCTGATTAATCCTACATTAGCCCCTAAAATGCTAGAAGAACTTACAAAGTTAAGGGATGGAGCTATAATCAAACCTATTAGACATTCTTCTTGGGTTTCAAATTTAGTGCCTGTTAGAAAAAAGACTGGTGACATTAGACTATGTGTGGATTTCAGAAACTTGAATAAATCTTCCCTCAAAGATAATTATCCTCTCCCCAATATGGAAGCAATATTGCAGAAAGTCACTGGGTGTGAATTGTTATCAATGATGGATGGTTTCTCCGGTTACAATCACGTAAAAGTTAAGGAATCAGAACAATTTAAGACTGCATTCACTACTCCGTGGGGAACATATGTATATTTGAGAATGCCATTTGGATTAACTAATGCTGGAGCAACATTTCAAAGAGCAATGGATGTAGCTTTTGCTGAATTGATCAAAAAGATTATGATAGTGTATCAAGATGATTTGACAGCATATTCAGAAAAGGCTGAAGATCATTGCACACATTTAGAACAAATATTTATCAAAGCCCTAGAATATGGGATATCATTGAACCCTAAAAAATGCCATTTTGCAGTGATAGAAGGAAAATTGCTTGGTCATATAGTCTTGAAGGAAGGAGTTAAAATAGATCCTGAAAGGGTAAAAGCAATTGATCAGCTCCCTATTCCAAAAAATGTAAAAGCTATACAATCATTTTTTGGTCAGATAAATTTTGTCAGAAGATTTATACCAAATTTTGTAGAAATTGTTTGTCCTATATCAAGAATGCTGAAGAAGAACTCAGAAATAAAGTGGACAATAGAAACATTAGAAGCATTTGGTAATATTAAGGAGGCAATCAAGCAAGCTCCAGTCTTAGTATCCCCTGACTTCAGTAAACCTTTCCAACTTTTCTCATTTGCTTCCTATCATACAGTAGCAGCAGTGTTATTACAGAAAAATAATGATGGATATGAACAGCCTATCTCGTTCTTCAGCAAGTCCCTTCGGAATGCAGAGTTGAAGTATGACATTATTGAAAAATAGGCATATGCATTGGTAAAAGCAGTTAAAAATTTTAGACCATATTTGGTGGGAGCTAAAATCACAGCATATGTTCCTAATGCTGCAGTGAAGGATGTATTGGTCCAAACTGAAGTCACCGGTAGGAGATGTAGGTGGATCAATAGGATTCAGGAATTCAACATTGAAATCCAAATCACTAATTTGGTAAGGGGACAGGGTCTTGCCAAATTGATGGCTGAAAGTAATCTAGAAGCTTCTCAGATATGTAATGTTGATGCAAATACCAGTATCGAACACACTCCATGGTATACTGATATAATATATTATCTAAATCATATGAAGTGTCCTGAAGGATATGATGATAACAAAAGAAGGACACTCAAACTACAAGCTTCAAAATATGTACTCATCAGTGGGGATCTTTATTGGAAAAATAGAGATGGGGTTCTACTATTATGCTTGGATGAATATCAGTCAAAACATATTATGAAGGAGTTGCATGAAGGCATATGTGGAGGTCATTTCTCAGCAAAAACTATAGCCCACAAAATCCTGAGGGCAGCATACTATTGGCCTAAAGTTTTTAATGATTCATACCAGTACACTAGAAAGTGTGAAGCATGCCAGAAGTTCTCAGGCAAGTCAAAATATCAAGGAGCACTACCCTTAAAACCTATGCAGGTTGAGGCTCCATTTTATCAATGGGGTATTGATTTTATAGGTGAAATCTCAGAAAAATCAAGTGGGGGGCATAAATGGATTTTAGTTGCTACTGATTACTTTACAAAATGGGTGGAAGCGATCCCAATGAAATAGGCAACAAGTAAAGTTGTGATTAATTTTCTGATGGATAATATTATATGCAGATTTGGCACTCCAGTAAGATTGATTACAGATAATGGGATGTGTTTTAGATCTGATGAATTCAAAGGTTTTTGCAGTACACATGGTATCATTGTTTCTTATGCTGCTCCCTACCATCCACAGGCCAATGGACAAGCTGAATCAAGTAATAAGAGCCTCTTGAAAATCATAAAAAGAATGTTGGATAGAAATAAGAAGGCTTGGGATTCAAAATTAAGAATGGCAGTATGGGCTGATAGAATTACTATAAAAAGAGCAATTGGGAGATCTCCTTATGAGTTGGTATATGGAACACAAGCAAGATTACCATTGGAAAATCTTATACCAGTATACAAATTCATTCTCCAGGAAGACTTGAATATTCCTGAACCAATGGAGGAAAGGTTGGAACAATTGGCAGAGCTTGATGAAACAAGAAGAATAGCTCAGAGGCAGAATGTTAAATTACAATCACAGGTAAAATATCTCTTTGACAAGAAGGCCAAAGACAGAAAGTTTGAAGTAAATGATTTGGTACTGATGTGGAACGCAAGATGTTAGGACAAAGGAAAACATGGAAAATTTGAAGCTGTGTGGTTGGGTCCTTTCGTTATCACTGGCAAGGGAGGTGATGATTCTCACTATGTACAGAATATGTCAGGAGAGGAGCAGGAATTGCCTATACATGGGTAATATTTGAAGCAGTTCTTTCAATAAACATGTACAAAGAGAATTGAGCATTGCCAGTGCATGGACAACCTTCAAATAAATCTCAAAATATCTTATTCCATGCACAGTAGTTTAGGAATCATTCCTGCCCCCCATCATTTGTTACTTTCCTTTTCCCATTTTCATAAAAACCTCACCCCAAAATAAATAAAATATGTGGTCTTCTTCCCCAAGAGATCTAGATCCTTGTTATACTCACAGAGAGTATACATCCCAAACAGAGCCACTGTTAGGATAGTAAAAATTTGAAATTTTTACTATCTTTTCACTCCATTATATTTGAACAAATCCTAAAAAAAAAACACCCCAAAAGACCATAATAAAAATTTAATGTATCTCACAAGGTGTCTATAGATGAGCAGTGCCAAATTTCTTCAAAGTCAATCCATCGGCAAGATGTTGTGTTGCTTACACCGATACATAAGGAATCATTTGAAAATAACCATCGGCGTGAGAATAGAGATCGAAAAGAGATTTATAAAAGTCACCAATGGAGTAAGTAATGCCGATGACCTTACATCGACAAGAAAAGCAAGTGGTCATACCGATCGGTATGACAGACAACTATCGGATGACCTTTTAAAAGTTACCCCGATGATATATATCATACCGATGAAGTATTTCGGCAGGAGTCTCACCGAACATCCTACGGGGGGTAACGAAGCAAATTGCCATTGGCAAGAAGTAAACTATCGAGATAAGACACAAAGAAGTTTTCGATACTCAATGTCTTGGCGATAAGAGAGCTTTCGGCAAGACTCACAGCGATACAAGTATCTGTCGAGATGACTCAACATATCGGGACAAGGGAATTAGGTCTCGCTGATTCACAAGTCACGGCGATCAAAAGGTGTCAGTGACACTTTAACATACTCTGTCCGATAAAGGATATGAAAGGGCCATCGGGGAGATGATTTGGATTGGGTTATCTTTAAAAGGCTATCCCGATAGTATATGTCATTCCGATAAGAATAAAATTCATACCTGTTGATACTCTAGCGGCGAGACAATAATAAAGTCATCCCGATCCAAAGTAGAGATGACTATCAGTGAGACAACGAAGATCGGGAGAACATAATTATGTTATCCCAATAGTATTAATCACCTTGATAAACAAATCATATCGATAGGACTCACTATATCAGAGAGAAATCTAAAACACATGGCGATGAAGGAAGTCATGCTGATGGTCGCGCCCACTTAAGATATGACATTACATAGCATCGGGAATACAATTGAGGGGTCACGCTGATTGATTGTTTGCACCATAAAAGCATTCAGGTCACCCAGACATTTTAAAATTCACGCTGATAAGAAGAGTTATGGCGATATGACACTTCACAGTGATGAACATTGAATTGATCAAATAATTAAATACAAATGGCTACGAAATTTCTAGGATCATTATAGTTGCAAAAAACTGTCCGAGAAGAGAATACAGAGGAACTCTTAAGGCAAAAGTAGAGGATTCCAATTCCAGCCATCGAACGACATGTACATATACACAAACCATTGTATAGCTTGTATTTAAATTTTCTGCCAAAGTTTTAAAATGGAAACTCCGGGAAAGGGAAAAGGAAGAAAGTTACAAGGGGAAACCAGTAAGCCTAAGAAACAAAAAACTGAACAAACCCCTGAGGAGAAAGTGAAAGAAAGAAAACTCAATCAGAACCTAATTGACCAATTGCCTGGGTCAACTCCCAAGGCCAGAAGGTCTGCCCCACTCAGGGCAGAAGTGGAGAAATTAGAAGATAAACACAAACACCTGGGAGATATCTGGACCCCAATTCGGGGATATGAACTTTTCAGATTCCACTATAATAGAAGGTTTAGGAATGCTCCTGTGTTAAACCCATGGCACATGAATTTAGGAAAACTGGTTGTACCTAATGTATTCTTGAATGTGGAACTCCTTCAATTACTTGCTAGACATTATAATTCAAACCTGAAAGCCATCAGCAACCCACAGGGAGAACCAATTGTGCATTTGTGAAAAAATGCTATTTGTGAGGTTTTTGATTTAGATGATTTATGCACTGTCCCTATCATTTATGAAGATCTGGATAAAGAGTATTGGAGAATGGACACAACTTATAATGGATGGAGGTTGCCCATTCATAGGCCCAGGGTTGAAGGAGAAGTGATGCCCTTAACTAAAAATGATGGTCCTCCCTTTCATGTAGCCATATTTGAACCATATATACATCATACCTATTTTTCTATAGGTCAAGTCCTTGGCTCAGAGGTCCCCGAGTTCATGACTATTCCTCTGATGGTCATAGCCTCTGACATTCAGTGTCATAATGCAAGGCAATTTGATTATGCTTCCTATATTGCTAATAGAATGGACTCTAGTCTATCTGTAATAAAAAACAGTGCTCCAGAATGCTCTTTTGAGCATTACTCAATGCTTATGCACATGGTGTTATATTATGGCCAGGAAGTAGGGTTATGGCCAAGTGAGTTTTGAGTTGTTGCTGCAGATAAGAAAGGGGAAAAGATACTTGTAGAAATGTGGACCAGAATCTGGGATAGTAGATATACCCACTCCAGTTATGCTCAATTTGAAGAGCATTGTGTAAAAGTGCTGTATAGGTATTTTAATCACCCCTGTGAATATTCAATTTCAACTGAAATAAAAAGATTCCTTAGACCAAAATATTTTGGTGGCCCCCCTACTGTCACTCATAATTGGGGAGACTGGTATTGCTTTGAAGATGCTACTATGATCAGAGTTTATGGTTTTGAGGATGCTCCATTCATATTGCCCAAGACTGTCCCTGACAGGCTTGCATATCTGGAGATAATCAGGCAAATGCATTGTTCAAATGTGATGCATTTGAGTTCACATGACAAACAATCATTTATGCCCAGCACCTTATGTTTTGGAGATTTTACTATGGTTTCAAAAGAAGGTTACAATCTCATTCTGGATAAATTAATGCATTATAACATGATGACTGCTGAGGTGAGAAAAGGATTTGACCCTAAAGATTTTATTGATTCTGCAAGAAGAAAATAAAATCTCAGTGGATACATGCACATACATTATCCACATGATGATGTCATTAGAAATTTAGAAGAAGTAGAAGTCGAATTGGTGGTAGAAAAATATAACAGGGATTTAAGTGAAAAGAAAAAGTAGTTAGCAGAGATTGAAGTGGTATCCTCTGAAGATGAAGAACTGATAGAACAAGAGCAGCCACAAGATAAAACAATAGAAATGTCCAAAAGGAAAATGCAACAATATCAGCCTCCAGTTGTGCTACATGATGAGGAGGGGTCTGCTGATGACGATCCATGCCAAACAGCTTATGATTCTTTCATTTCAGATGATAAATTTATTCAATCAAAAGAATTTAAATCATTCCTGTATAAATACAAAGGGAAAGAGATTAGAGAATCAGTAGATGATGTTTCTGCTGATAATGAAAAACAATTATTAGATATGCTGAAGGAAACAGTAGATAAGGAAATGCAGGACATGACACCTAGCAAGGGTAGACAGTTGCTCAAGGATGCAGGGGTTATGATTTTTCCTGGTCTGGATTTAAATTCTGCTTTGGTTTTCGATAGTTTTCTGAATAATGCTAATGACAAGTATAAGCTTACTCCAGAAGGAGTTAATAAAGTATATATGGGAACAAGATACAATAATGATGAAAATTCCTTGATGATATGGGCGTTATACCCTCCCCATAAGAAGACGACCATCATAGATACTGAAAAGACTTTTGGCCATGTTATGACTTTCAGAGCAGGGGAAACTGACCCTATAATTACTGCAGACATTGGTATCAATGTTGCAAAGTTGAATAAAGCACAAGCTCAAATGTTGATCAAAGAAAGAGATACATACAAATTGAATTGTGAAAGACTGACAAAAGAAAATGATTACTTGAAGGATGCTGTTAAGAGCACTTTTGGTCAATCCACTAAAAGAATAACTCAAGGTGAGAGTTCACAAGGCATTCAAGTATTATCCCCTGAGCAGGCCACACAAATTTAGATAGATGCATTTGTAACAATACTGCAGAGCAGGTATGCAAACGTGGTGCAGGGGTTAAACCAGTTTTGGGACAATTAGTCAGAGAATCATAAAGCAATTAAAGAACATGAAAGACTTGAAAAGAGAATACAAGAAAAATTGATTGAGTTACAAAACAAAAGTGCTACTGATAGTACAGATATCTCTGATACAAGAGCATTGCTCAAACAGTACCAAAATTATTATGACAAACTTAAAGCTAATGCTAAGGAAGGAGCTGATGCCTCAAATACAGGAGTGCCCAGATTATTTAAAGACAATGGAGAGGTAAAGAGCAAATAAGAATAGATTGTTGATTGTCAAGTCATATTACACGAGGCCACAGGAGCGCTCAAAGACAAAACTTCTGCATCCAGAGAAGCCTGCAAACACCTAGAAAAGATGGTCACAATTGATGTGATTACCAGAGATGCTATTGATCTTACTGATTCTCACCGTGATCAGGAGTATTTAAATCACCTAGCTAAAGTTTATTTATGGCTGAATAGAGCTTAATTATGCTTATGTAATTATTATTAATGCTTGTTAAGTTCCCAAAAGACTTATTGAAGAGTTATGTCTCTTCACAGAAATATCTATTTAAGTCCAAACAATCGATGCTGAGAAATCAACAGCAGTAGAATATATTTATATACATCATATATACAATGTTTTCAAATGACTATGTCGCATATTTTATTTGAAGAAGTTTGAATTTCTTTGATTCAGTGGTTCTGCTTTGGTATCAATTGTTTGTTAAGATTATTCAATTGTGTGGCTGTCTCCGTTTCTGCATTTCCTTGATATTCAGATTAACATATCAAGTATATATTTAATCTGTCAATACACATTTGCTGTATCTGTGTGATTAAATAGGTTGGTGTCCATTTGAGGAATTAAACCCTTCTGATTTAGTTACAGTAGCCTAGAAGTATTAAGTTTGGATCACTAAGTAGGGCCACACAATTAGATTGCCATTCTGTCTCCAGTAAAATATTATCTGTTAATCTTGTCCAAATCATTTCATTTGGTTCCTTCAAGCAAGGATTAAAATACCTTCTGGTGAATTATAAGATATATGATTTTATTTGGTTGGATTATCAAGAAAAGTTTGTCAGTCATTTACTTGCATGTTTATACAAGTTATAAACTAAAACTATGCCAAACAACTAGAATTATTACCATTAGGAAACCATTAGTCCTGGTCCTTCAAACTGACTCTGTTACCCAACAAGGCACTAGTCTTATTTTACTTAAAACCTTTTACCTTGATATTGCTTATACAATTTCTACCAATTACTCATTAGACATTAGACATAAAACTATTTAGCAAGCATTTCATCTATCCTACATCTTATGCCATTGTAGATAGATTTAATTAATCCACACATTCACATTCAATCTACTTTAATTTCCCAAGGTTCACCCGCCTAGGTATAGCAGGACCTGAAGCGAAGGAAATCATCAAACCTTGAAGGTTGGTTTCGTCAAGTTAAGTTCAAAAATGTTGCAAATCCAAACATAGAGCTTGGCATCCTCTTAGGATTGGCAACCTGCATTTTTGAGACCTAACACGATTCACAAATGACCTTTGCATGATTCCTTTGCCAAAGGTCTTATTTTTAATTTACAAAGCTTCCTCTAAATTTTTGCTTCAATCTGTGCCCAAATGCAAACTTTTCTAAAATGGTAGTTTTCTATTTTTTAGCAGTTTTGAAAAACTAAAAGTTGTACATCATTATTCAAGTAATTATGGAACCATAAACCCTAAGTTTGAAAAGAAATGGAACCAAAATCAATGATTTTGAAACAACATATTTTTGGGTGATGTAAGATTGCCCTTACACCACTGGATGCTCCTGCATCAAATCATCTATGTCACATGAGACTTCACAAACTAAAGACTTGATTTCCAACATTCATTTTTTTTGGCATGCTACAAAAAATTGTTTTCACTTATCAATTTGATCTTTCTATTTCAATTTTCTCCTTCTAGACTCTTCAATTTTTCTTGCAATTATTCATTCCTTAAAAAACTTCAACTCTTCTTTCATCAATTCTTTTTTTCCAAAATGTCATTTTCACAAAAGTTTTCATACTTTTCCTTTCCTAACTCCTTTATTATTTCCATATATTATATATTACTCCTTTTAATATTCATAAATTCTTTATTCCAATCCTTCTATCAAAATTTCCTTTTCACCCCATAAACCTTCAACTTCCTACAAAATTTCATCTTACTTCAAGTGATACATAGCAACACCCAAAATCTAATTTAGATCTTCCTCAACACTTCAACAATGTTAATACATCTAACAACAATTAATGAACTCAATCTACCAAATCCCTTAGTAACACACTTGCTACGAAATAGTATATTCTCCACATCCTACTCCCTTACAAAAACTATCAAAGGCCCATCATAGACATGATAGAAAAAATAGCATGATACATGACCAACGTTTTAAAACATTCAAGCGCAGCCACCAGTAATAAATCAATAAATAAATTCTGAAGAATAAAAAAATTCAATTCCAACAATAAGGTATAAAATGAGCTCAATTTCAACAGTAAATCAAACATGACCATTAAGGTCACAAAATAAGTAAATATTAAATTTTTTATGGCCATACTTTTTCATTAACAAAAATACAATATTCAATGATGGTCTTTACAACATTTAGAGAAATTATCAAAGTGAAAAAGGATAAATATCAAATTCAAAAGTTTCACATTACATGAACTATGTGACTAATTCTGGCCACTTAAGAGGGAGTACGATGCTACACTACGCTTGGTACCAAAATTGGTGTGAGTTAAGAGAATGCACTCAATTGCACAATCGACCTAGTCCTCTAAGACTCCAAGCACTTCTATATCCTAAGATTATTTACACACAACATCACTTAAGATACCTAGCAACAAAGATTGCATTTCAATCCAGGAAATCATAATCAAACTGAAGAATCCCCAAACCAACTTAGTGCATCCCTATTAACCTACATGCATCCCTAATTTGAATGCAGCATCTCATTAACAAGATATAGCAGGGAATTAAATACATAAAACTGATTAACTGTGTGTAGGTTTTGAAAAGAAAACCTACTTCCCTATTTCCCCATATTCGGTACCCATCCTGGAAGGCAACTTCCCAAAAGAACAAACATTCAACAACCAAGATTTAAGTTAGGAAAAAATCAGGTTCACAAACCAAGATATCACAATACACTATTCTTTCCTACAAGCAATGGTTATCATTTATTTCCTTAAACTTCAATGAGGCAATGTAATACTATTTTTCTTATAACCACATAATGAATCCATATTGATGATCATGCTCTCAATAAAACAATGCAACATGCATTTCAAGAAAGCATTCACCAGAAAGCAAATATATATATAAAAAAATAAGTCAAACATATGATCCAACATCCTCTTTCACATACTCGTGCATAACTCTAAAAGAGAAAAAGAACCTAGTTCATTCATACTAAAGAACAATCATCAGGGTCTATCTAACCTCGTAAAAAGAAGGCACATGCTATTCACAGTAGGCCAACACATAAGGAGCCACACATGCTTGATCAAACTAAGCAACACACACACCGAGAGCTGCCAATGCTAGAACTGCGCTCTGATACCAAATGTAAAAGCCCTCAAAACCATCACGAAAGTAAATAAAGTAAATAATCCATTTAAATACAACATCACAAGAAATGAAAGTAAAAAGATGTAATTAATCCACTTAATACAATATAAAAGATAAAAAGGTGTAATTAATCCACTTAATTACAATATCACAAGTAATAAGAATAAATCTCATAAATAAGATTCAATTGAGTCAATAAATCTTCACAAAAAGGAAATCCTCATAAATAAGAATCCATAAGATTCAATAAATCTTGCAAAAGATAAGCTCATCAATATAAATCAAATAATTTTATTAAATCTTATAGTTCGCATGCTCATCCTACATAAAAGAACTATAAAATAATATACAAGTCCACTGGCATTCATGCCATAATACATCCAATTACAATTTCCAATAAACATGTTCATCAAGAATAAATAAATCAATACACTTATCAGTCACACGAACCAAGTGGTCCTCCTCCTACGAGCCGAGAAACGAGGTCATGGCCCAAGTGCTTTTCCACCCAACCATGAAGTAATTACACTTCCCCGGATCCCTTCATGAAACGAAGGAAACCCATCCCTAAATGAAATGTCTAGCTACTTGGAAATAATTTGCAGGAGGGAACACTTGATGCAACCGTGTTGTCTGAATGTGCAATTCTAAATAATGAAATGCAAATTGTCTCACAATAGGATATGGCATATATATATATATATATAAACATATTTTTCAATGTCAGCTTGTTTAGATCTAAACCTTTAAACATAGTAATCTAGTTCAATTACTAAAAAGAGGAAAAGACATCTCTGATAATCCACATTCGACACCCTAGCCCAAAAAGTAACCCAAACACATTTCTAGATAATAATCTACCCTCTTTCCCCAAATAAACCAGTAAATAATTTATTAAATAAATCAATGAATAAATAAAATAAATAAATCAAAAAATCACCTATGACCATTTCTAATCCCTTTCCCGTGCATCAATCATGAAAACACACCTTTCAAGCAATAATCCATCATTTGTTCATACAATTACATCGATAAAACTATTAAATCAATTTCATTTCCTAGTCCATATTTCATTCTATTTCCATAATGTATTGAGTTTTCTAAATCATTCTAATCAAGTATATTAATTCTCTTCAATAATTTTTAATAAGATAATAATATATACATCTCAGAATTTACTTTATCACTCTAACATATGGAGAAAAGATAAATTTAACATATAATCTATTTATTCTAATATTCATAAAATAATAGATTTTCTAATTAATTAATCAACCTTACTATCACAATTGTCACAATAAGCTAAAGAAAATCATTTACAAGCTTACTATCACAATGGTAACATGAACTACAGAAGTTCAAAAATAGGTTATTGTTGCCCCTGTGACATGATCTATAGAAATGTCACGAACAGGTTACTATCGCACCTATGGTAGGAACTACGAAAATGTTTTATTTACAAGGAAGTTACTGTCCAATTAGCAATAATAATTTAACAGGTCTGAATTGATATAAAAGTAATTAAACACAACTTCAACAGGAACTCTAAATTTAATTGAAGAGGTATAACACTTGTTGTTAACTCAGAATTAGTTTACAATGACTGGAACTTCAACAGATCTAAACTGGTGGTCAAATTTCTTTGACTCAGGTCTGTTTCACACAAAGACACAAGAACATAATTTTAATTGGTATAGAGAGAGAGAGAGAGAGAGATGATCTATCTGAGGTGGCAACCAAGGAAGGATAGAGAAATAGAGGAAAACTAGAAAAATAATTAACAGTAGATTGCCCAACTACCTGGTGATGGCAAGGTTAAAAATCCAGCATGTGAAGAGGTTGGAGATTGAGTACTTTGGCAAACTTAGGTATGAATTTATATATTCAGCGATTAGATAATAATTTTTTCCACAGGCTAAGAAAATAGATAGCAAGTCAGCCATAAGGAAAAACATTTATATTAGAGGTCAATCCATAATTGTAAGAATAAAAGGATACAGGTCTTGTCTTATCTCAATGGTCAATTAACAAATGCTTCTACAGGCTAATAAGTAATAGATCCAACATAGAAAGATGCCAAATGCCCAAAAAGAAAATTCAATTCCTGGTCATAGAAGAAGAACAATTGATGCAAACCAAATTGCTATAGTTCTAATGGTTATAACAGTCATCAATAGTCTTTATTATTCACAAAATACATAAGGAAAATATAGGTATTTCTCCCTGGAAGAAAGATAGATGGATCTACCTGGTTGCTCCTTATTTCTACCTACCAATTAAGGCCTTCAATTCCTTTTTGTCGCTTCCAAATCTGAGGTATTGGTTGCTTGTAGGTGATTGCATTTTTTGCTAACCTCCTTTGTTTTTATTCCCAATGTACCCTAAAATTGGATTTCACTATTCTTGGTTTACGTTTTCTTTTTGGTTTAACTGAAGATGACTCTGATTGCATGAGATTACAATAAAAAAAATAGAAAAGACTCTTAATTTTTCTATTAAAATTAGAATAAACAACTTAATTAGCTTACTATTGCATGCATGATAGTAAGTTATTTTTAATTCTCTTTATTTAAGATTCTAAATATAATAATACTATTATCAATATAATTAACTATTTTTAATTATATTGAAAACATAATAATTTTCTAAATATCAAACCATCAATCACAATCAATATCCACACTATGATGCATAATATATCATTCAAAATGCACTATGAGACTACGTGAGTGTGTGATTGCATCAGGGTTAACTATCCCAAATAGTTCTTGCAAAGTGGCTAGAACACCTCTACCTCAACCATGTTCTCGTCTGTGATGAGTACCTACATTCATTCCCACTCAACTCGATGTCAATAGGTTAGTTCCCAAAAACATTGCCGAAGCAAAGCATCATAATCATATCGATAATATGTAATATTTAAATCAACTTTCTAACTTATGTAAATATAACATCATGATAATTACCTTCACATACATGGAACTTACTTGAAGTAAACCAATCATGGTAAATGTTCACTAATCTAGACAAATAATATAGTCCATAAAAACTTGACGTTACATCCTTCCCCACTAGGAAGAGACATTGTCCTGATGTCTTATTACATAAATCAAAAGAATAATGTATCAATCTACCATCAACAATGTATCAAAGTATTTTAAAACAATAATAATACCTGAAAGTATCATTAAGGTGTCATCAATTCAAAAAAAGCATATTAATGTCCTTTTACATCCTCCCATGTGGCACCATCCACCAAACTATTGGTCCTACTCGACCTTATACAAAGCAATCTCTCAATTTTGCATTTAACATTGCATCCATCAAATAAATGCAAGTGTAATCATCAATCAATTCACATGGCACAACTACCAATTCAATGTCTAATCCATCACATGGTACAACTACTGCTAAATTACATTTATTCTAGCATAAGAGTAACAATCACATCTTTAATGCACACCAAGAAAGCATAAATCAATTCATCATAGACACAAATTTCAATCCTTATAATGCACATGCAATTGCATGGTAACACAATATAATAACAAAAGATCAATCCTCCAAACAAAGATATGTCGAGATCTCCAACAACAAGAAAAAACTCCAAAGGTACACCAACTAGGTCACATCCACATAGTGAGCAAACAACTTCTCTAAAACTATACCTCTCATATCATTCCTACCAATGAAATCCATTTCCTCTTTCATTACTTGTAACTGAACTTTATCTTCAACCTGATCTAAAATTCAAATTTTTTGAAAAAAACTTTTCCTTGTCTTCCTCGTGCTTTTGCACAATGCTAAAACAATTCAACTTCTTCAATTTCTTTCTATTCTATGCACTTGACTCTTCACTATATTTAGTCATTTTGTTTCTGTTGTTCATTTCTTTTCCTTTTTCTTTTTCCAATCAAATACATTTATCCAACCACAATTCATTTTAAACAACATGGCCTAGATTCAATTTTTCCAACTCTCTACTCTAACATATCTTTTCACTATGATTTTTTCAAACTTCAAAATTTTGCAAGGATGTAAATTCCAACAAATTTATTCTCTATGTTCTTCTCTATCACAATGGGAATAATGCAAAATCTCCTTTTCTTAAAATGACTTCTTAGTACTTTCAAAACATTTGTTATTTCTTTTCCTCTACTTTGATACCTGAGACTTTCATACTTAGTTCCCATAATTGACGCAATGGGCTCTTTGGTTCCTTGCCCATGCTTACCCAAACCTTTTCCTATATATTTAATTTTCTTCAAGATTTTAAAACCAAGATTATCATCCAAACAACTAGCTATAATAGTAAATTCATCATCATTTTCATCCTTAGATTTTTTAGCACTAAGCAACATTAGTAACTACCAAGTGATTGATCAAAAGAACACAAATCATGTATGTCACATGAGACTTCACAAACTAATGGCTTGATTTCCAACATTCATTTTCTTTTTGGCATGCTGTAAATATTTGTTTTAACTCAACAATTTGATCTTTCTATTTGAATTTTCTCCTTCTAGGCTCTTCAAATTTTCTTGCAATTATTTATTCCTTAAACAACTTCAATTCTTCTTTCACCAATTCTTTTTTTCCAAAATGTCATTTTCACAAAAGTTTTCATACTTTTCCTTTCCTAATTCCTTTATTCTTTCCATATATTCTATATCACTTCTTTTAACATTCATAAATTCTTTATTCCAATCCTTCTATCAAAAGTTCCTTTTCACCCTATAAACCTGCAACTTCCTACAAAATTTCATCTTACTTCAAGTGATCCATAGCGACACCCATAATCCAATTCAGAACTTTCTCAACACCTCAACAATATTAACACATTTAACAACAATTAATGAAATCAATCTACCAAATCTCTTAGTAACACACTCTCTACAAAATAGTATATTCTCCGCATCCTACTACCTTACACAACTTATCAAAGGCCCATCATGGACATAATAGAAAACATAAGATGATACATGACCAATAGTTTTATAACATTCAAGCATAGCCACCAATAATAAATAAATAATAAATTTTGAAGAATAGAAAAATTCATTTCCAACAATAAGGTATAAAATGAGCTCAATTTCAATAGTAAATCAAACATGACCATCAAGGTCACAAAATAAGTAAATGTCAATTTTTTTATGGCTATACTTTTCCATAAATAAAAATAAAATTTTCAATGATAGTCTTTACAATGTTTAGAGAAATTATCAAAGTTAAATAGGATAAATATCAAATTCAAAAGTTTCACATTGCATGAACTATGTGACTAATTCTGGCCACTAGAGAGGGAGTATGATGCTACACTACGCCTGGTACCAAAATTGTGATGAGTTAAGAGAATGCACTCAATCACATAGGTACCCTAGTCCTCTAAGACTCCAAGAACTTCTATATCCTAAGATTATTTCCACACATCACTCAAGATACCTAGCAACAAAGATTGTATTTCGATCTAGGAAATCACAATCAAACTGAAGAATGCCTGACCCAACCTATTGCATCCGTAATTTGAATACATCATCTCATTAATAGGATATGGTAGGGAATTAAATACATAAAACAGATTGATAGTGTGTAGGTTTTTAAAAGAGAACCTAATTCCCTATTTCCCCATATTCAGCACTCGTCCTAGAAGGCAACTTCCCAAAAGAACAAACATTCAACAACCAAGATTTAAGTTAGGACAAAATTAGGTTCACAAACCAAGATATCACAACACACCATTCTTTCCTACAAGCAATGGTTATCATTTCTTTCCTTAAACTTCAATGAGGCAATGTAATACTATCTTTCTTATAACCACATAATGAATCCATATTCATGATCATGCTCTCAATAAAACAATGCAACATGCATTTCAAGAAAGCATTCACCAGAAAGCAAATATATATAAAAAAATAAGTCAAACATATGGTCCAACATCCTCTTTCGCATACTCATGCATAACTCTAAAAGAGAAAAAGAACATAGTTCATTCATACTCAAGAACAATCATTAGGTACTATCTAACCCCATAAAAAGAAGGCACATGTTATTCATAGTAGGCCAATACACAAGGACCCACACATGCTTGATCAAATTGAGCAACACACACACCCAGAGCTCTGAATGCTAGAACTGCACTTTGATACCAAATGTAAAAGCCCTCAAAACCATCACAAAAGTAATTAAAGTAAATAATCCATTTAAATACAGCACAAGAAATGAAAGTAAAAAGATGTAATTAATCCACTTAATACAATATAAAAGATAAAAAGGTGTAATTAATCCGCTTAATTACAATATCACAAGTAACAAGAATAAATCTCATAAATAAGATTCAATTGAGTCAATAAATCTTTAGAAAAGGAAATCCTCATAAATAAGAATGCATAAGATTCAATAAATCTTGCAAAAGATAATCTCATCAATATAAATCAAATAAAGTCATTAAATCTTAAAATTCACATGCTCATCCAAGGTAAAAGCACTATAAAATAATATACAAGTCGATTGGCATTCATGCCATAATACATCCAATTACAAGTTCCAATAAACATGTTCAACAAGAATAAATAAATCACAATGCTCATGAGTCACATGAACCAAGTGGTCCTCAACCTATGAGCTGAGAGACGGGAACATGGCCCAGGTGCTTTTCCACCTAACCATGAAGTAATTGCACTTCCCTAGATCCCTTCATGAAATGAAGGAAACCCAACCCTGCACAAAATGTCTAGCTACCCGGAAACAACTGGTAAGAGGGAACACCTGATGCAACCCTAATGTCTGAATGTGTAATTATAAATAATGAAATGCAAATGGGCTCACAACATGATGTGGCAGATATATAAGTTTACTAGACAAAATAAACATCTTTTTCAATGTCATCTCATTTAGATGTAAATCTTTAAACATAGTAACCTGGTTCAATTCCCAAAAAGAGGAAAAACCATCTCTAATAATCCACATTCAGTATCCTATACCAGAAAGTAACCCAAACACATTCCTACATAAAAGTCTACCTTCTTTCCCCAAATAAACAAGTAAATAATTTATTAAATAAATCAATGAATAAATAAAATAAATAAATCAAAAAATCATCTATGACCATTTCTAATCCTTTTCCCATGCATCAATCATGAAAACACACCTTTCAAGCAATAATCCATCATTTGTCCATACAATTGCATGTATAAAACTATTAAATTAGTTTCATTTCCTAGTCCATATTTCATTCTATTTCCATAATGTATTGAGTTTTCTAAATCATCCTAATCATGTATACCAATTCTCTTCAAGAAATTTTAATAAGATAATGATATTTACATCTTATAATTTGCTTCATCACTCTAACATATGAAGAAAAGATAAATTTAACATACAATCTATTCATTCTAATATTCATTAAATAACAGATTTTCTAATTAATTAATAAACCTTAGTGGTACAACTATGACAGTAAGCTAAAGCAACTCATTAATAGGCTTACTTTCACACTGGCGAAGGGAACTACAGAAGATCAAAAATAGGTTACTATCACACCTATGATAGGATCTATAGAAATGCCACAAGTAGGTTACTGTCACACCTACGATAGGAATTATAGAAATGTCTGATTTTACAAGGAAGTTACTATCCAATTAGCAACAGTAATTTAACAGGTCTGAATTGATATAAAAATAATTAAAAACAACTTCAACAGGAACTCTAAATTTAATTGAAGAGGTAGAACACTTGCTGTTAATTCAGATTAGTTTGTAATGACTAGAACTTCAACAGGTCTAAACTGGCGGTCAGATTTCCTTGACTCGGGTCTGATTCACATAGAGACACAAGAACATAATTTTAATTGGCCAAGAGAGAGAGATGATCTATCTAAGGCAGAAACCAAGGAAAGAGAGAAACAAAGGAAAACTAGATAAATAATGAACAACAGGCTGCCCAACTACCTGGCGATGCCAAGGTTAAAAATCTAGCATGTGAAGAGGTTGGAGATTGAGTACTTTGGCAAAATCAGGTATGAGTTTATATATTCAGCGATCAGATAATAATTGTTTCCACAGGGTAAGAAAAGAGATAGCAGGTCAACCATAAGGAAAAATGTTTATAACTATAAGAAGAAAATGATGCATGTCCTGTCTTATCTCAGTGGTCAATCAACAAATTCTTCTACAGGCTAATAAGTAATAGATCTAGCATAGAAAGAGGCCAAATGCCCAAAAAGAAAAGTTGATTTCTAGTCACAGAAGAAGAATAGTTGATGTAGACTAGATTGCTATAGTTATAACGGTTATAATAGTTATCAATAATCTTTATTATTCACAAAATACACAAGGAAAATACCTAGATTTCTTCTTGGAAGGAATATGGATGGATCTGCTTGGTTGCTCCTTATATCTACCTACCAATTACTACCTTCAATTCCTTTCCATCACTTCCAAATCCAGAGGTATTGGTCACCTATAGGTGATTATGTTTTAAGCTAACCTCCTTTGTTTTTATTCCCAATCTGCCCTAAAATTGGAGTTAACTATTCTTGATTTACCTTTGCTTTTTAGTTTAACTAAAGATTACTCTGATTGCATGAGACTGCAATAAATAAAATAGAAAAGACTCTTAATTCTTCTATTACAATTAGAATAAACAACTTAATTAGCTTACTGTTGCATGCATGACAATATGCTATTTTTAATTCTCTTTATTTAAGATTCTAAATATAATAATACTATTATCAATATAATTTAACTATTTTTAATAAAACAAAATTACTTTATATCAATCAAGAAGTGAGATAATGAAATAATATATA
Organism: Cunninghamia lanceolata; assembly: GCA_027924645.1. Taxonomy (NCBI): domain Eukaryota; kingdom Viridiplantae; phylum Streptophyta; class Pinopsida; order Cupressales; family Cupressaceae; genus Cunninghamia; species Cunninghamia lanceolata. Next base: position 4,893,678 of record BSBN01000318.1, on the reverse strand, counting down.
TATCCATATTTATCTATTATAATTTAATATAATTGTTTAAATCTAATTAATATATTGTCTTCCAAAAAACCATACTCATTAAATAGAAAACATTTATTATTATTTATTTGTATATATAAAATACAACCATATATACATATATTCACTATTTAAAAATACATTACACTATTTAAAATATAATTCGAAAAGACATTTAATTCTCATAATCAAATCATGCATTCGAAAAGGATTATCATGACAATTTGAAACACAATAATTTTCTAAATATCAAACTATCAATCACAATAAATATCCATGCTATGATGCATAATAAACCATTTAAAATGCATTATGAGACTACGTGAGTGTGTGATTGCATCAGGGTTAACCATCACAAACATTTCTTGCCAAGTGTCTAGAACACCTCTACCTCAACCATGTTCTCATCTTCAATGAGTACCTGCATTCATTCACACTCAACTCGATGTCAATAGGTTAGTTCCCAAAAACATAGCTAAAGCAAAACATCATAATCATATCAATAATATTTAATATTTAAATCAGCTTTTTAATTTATGTAAATATAACATCATGATAATTACCTTCACATATGTGGAACTTACTTGAAGTAAAACAATCATGGTAAATGTTCACTAATCTAGAATAATAATATAGTCCATAAAAGGGAGACGTGACATCCTTCCCCACTAGGAAGAGGCATCATCCCAATATCTTATTACATAAATCAAAAGAATAATGTATCAATCTACCATCAACAATGTATCAAAGTATTATAAAACAATAACAATAACTCAAAGTGTCATTAAGGTATCATCAATTCTAACAAAGCATATAAATGTCCTTTTACATCCTCCCATGTGGCACCATCCACCAAACGATTGGTCCTACTTGACCTTATACCAAACAATCTCTCAATTTCACATTTAACATTGTGTCCATCAAATAAATTCAAGTATAATCAATCAATCAATTCACATGGCACAACTGCCAATTCAATGTCTAATCCATCACATGGTACAACTACCACTCAATTACATTTATTCTAGCATAAGAGTAGCAATCACATCTTTAATGCACACCAAGAAGGTAAAAATTAATTCATCATAGACATGAATCAATCCTCATAATGCACATGCAATCACATGGTAATAGAATATAATAACAAAAGATCAGTCCTCCAAATAAACAGGTTGAGATCTTGAACAAAAAGACAAAACTCCAAAGGTACACCAACTAGGGCACATCCACATAGTGTGCAAACAACTCCTCTGAAACTATATCTCTCATATCATTCCTACCAATGGATTCCATTTCCTCTTTCATTACTTGTAATGAAACTTTATCTTCAACCTGGTGTACAATTAATTTTTTTTGGGAAAACTCTTCCCTGTCTTCCTCGTGCTTTTGTACAATACGAAAATAATTCAACTTCTTCAATTTCTTTATATTCTATGCACTTGGCTATTCACTATATTCAGTTGTTTTGTTTCTGTTGTTCATTTCTTTCCTTTTTTTCTTTTGCCAATTAAATACATTTATCCAACCACAACTCATTTTAAACAACTTGTCCTAGATTTATTTTTTCCAACTCTCTATTCCAACATGTATTTTCACTATGATTTTTTCAAACTTCAAAATTCTGCCAAGATGTAATTTCCAACAAATTTATTTTCTATGTTCTTCTCTATCACAATGGGAATAATGTAAACTCTTATTTTCTTAAAATGACTTCTTAGTACTTGCAAAAACATTTGTTCTTTCTTTTCCTCTACTTAGATGCTTGAGACTTTCATACTTAGTCCCCACAATTGACTCAATCAACTCTTTGATTCCTTGCCCATGTTTACCCAAACCTTCACCTATATATTCAATTTTCTTCAATATTTTCAAACCAACATTATCATACAAACAACTAGCTATAATAGCAGATTCATCATCATTTTCATACTTACATTCTTGAACAATAAGCAACTTGAACAACTATCAAGCGATTGATTAAAAGAACACAAATCATCTATGTCACATGAGACTTCACAAACTAACGACTTGATTTCCAAAATTCATTTTCTTTTTTACATGTTGTAAACAATTGTTTTAACTCATTAATTTGATCTTTCTATTTGAATTTTCTCCTTCTAGTCTCTTTAATTTTTCTTGCAAGTATTCATTCCTTAAAGAACTTTGACTCTTCTTTGACCAATTCTTTATTCCAATCCTTCTATCAAAATTTCCTTTTCACCCCATAAACCTTCAACTTCCTACAAAGTTTCATCTTACTTCAAGTAATCCATAGCGACACCCAAAATCCAATTCAAAACTTCCTCAACACTTCAACAATGTCAATATATCTAACAACAATTAATGAACTCAATCTACCAAAGCTCTTAGTAATAGACTCGCTACGAAATAGTATATTCTCCACGTCCTACTCCCTTACACAACCTATTAGAGGCCCATCATGAACATGATAGAAAACATAACATGATACATGACCAACAGTTTTAAAACATTCAAGCATAGCCACCAATATTAAATAAATAATTAAATTCTAAAGAATAGTGTTGTGTGGTTGTACAACACGCCCCATTTTGCCTTCGCAAAATAGGGACCCAACTTTTTTCTTTTGCTTGGTCTTTATTTTCTTGCTTTGGGCAGTTTGGCAAAAGTCAGTTAAGTATATCACCCCTGCACATGCATGTGACCCACAAGAAAAAGTGAAGTGTCAAGGTCAAAAGTTGCCTTCATAAACCTCATAATTTGGAAGAGTGCAAATTTTTAAGAAAGTTTTCCTTTTAGATCACCCTAATATTCCTTAAGGATGAAAAGTTATGTCCAGTCAAACTTTGGTCAAACCTAATATTCCCCATAGGGTCACATTCATTAATATCAGTCATATTCACTAGATGACTCTGACATGTGAAGATCACCCAATGTCCACATTTACTTCAATATGCAAACCTCAAAGTTAAGTACAAAAGAGTATATACCCATCAAATGTGCATGCATATTTCTAGAGGGTCACATTTTGAATATCTATCATATTTCATAATATCACCCTTCACAAATATGACCATGATGTCATCTTGTTCTGATATGCGCGACACCCAGAGGGTCACATTTCCAAACATCTGTCATATTTCTTAATATGACGATGACATCATCTTAACCTGATACAAAGTGAACACGACAAGATGATGATGTCATCATGACCTAGACCCAGAAGGGTCATATTTCAAAACATCCCTGATCTTAACTAATATGACAATGACATCATTCCCTTAAACAATTTGAAAGACTTATAAAATGCTGACATCATCGTCACCTTCTCATGTATGGTGATATTTCGTAGTGTTTAAACATCTAGATATTTCCTTATATCCCTCATATCGACCCTAGATGACTTGAGATGTGGAGATTTTTAGGGACCAATTAAATGATGCCATGTGGCATATCCACCTGATCATATTGATACAATGTGTTATCACGATTATTAACAAAGGTGTAGTGACCCAACTACAGTCATTGGTCAACAATTGACATCTTAATGGTCATATCACCCTCATATACCAGATATCCATCATATTTTCAAACATCCCTGATCTTCATGAAGATCACTCTCTGTATTAAATATAATCCCAATGGCAGGTCAAGCCTTTGAATTTCAAATACAATCCCACCACTTGTCAACATCTACAAATGTCATGTGTTAGTCAATAGACATAAACAAAATACACTAAGCGCACCCTTATTTGCTTTACTAATCATTTAAAGTGAAGATTTTTGGTTCATTTAAAATCTACCATATGTTAAAAAAAGAATTACAGAGCTCTAGAGATATCAAAGCATCACTGCAACTTGTAAATGGAATGGATATGCATTTAGATGAAATGGAATGGTAATTATGAGAGGATCACGTTCATTCGGATATCACCCATACAGTAAAAGGGAAGCAATTATCAGGTATGTAGCATTAAAACCCTCGTTTGTCATTTATGGTGAATGAAAGGTAAAAATGGTTTTAACAATGCTATTGACATGATGATGAATAAAACAAACTAGAAGGATAAAATTATCAACATGAAATGCCTGTGATCACTAAACCACTACTGCACATGACACGTTAGGGTAAGATATGCATGTTTTATTGCAGGATCTCATGGCAGTTAGAAAGAACTGGTCTGAGACATAATTTTTGAAACCTATGTACTTATAGCCAGAGGGAGTAGCATCTAGATATGGACAAATTAATGACACACATCAAGGGAGTACTGATCTTGATGCATGGACAACCAAACTAGAGAAGGGAAGTGGAAACCCTCTGCTAATAAACATATGTAGCTCAAGAATGTGGAATGTTGGTGGATTTCCGTATGCAATGGAAGCCACTGAGCTAGTGGTAGAATGTGGCCGGAACTACAATACAAAGACCAGAAAAGTAGAAAAGCATGGCAAAATTTATGTAGACTTCTTAGTTGCAGGCATCACCTCTACCTTTAATTTTCCTAAGAGACATAATGTAGTTCGATTAAACCTGGGAAAATTGGAAAAAAATTATAGTAGGAGGATCATGTATCAATGGAGATCTAAGAGTAGCACATACAAGGCCTCAGCCAAATTACCTGTATATCTCTTCAAGTTTGATTTTGCTCCTGAATACTAGTACATGATGATAATGCTTACTAGGATGAAAGGGAAGCAAAATGCTAGAGCTTTTGAGAATTGGATGTATGGTATCATTAGGATGGTGGAATGTTCTGAAAGAAAACCCCTATGGGATAAAATTGTAAGTGATGGCCTAGATGAAGGAATGAGGAGGCTAAGAGGGAAAATGAACATGTTCCATATGACTTCTTATGTAGTATATGTCTATGCATTTAGAGGCACATTTAATGGATTACAAACAGTGGGCAGGGTTGGGAATAACCCTAGGGATGTGAACATCTGGGATTATTACCCACAGTTGAAAAGAAGAGAATATCTCTAGCATTATCTGAGAGTAAATGATTCATTCTTTATGCACCTTGTCAGAACCATGGAAGAAGACAGAGGAAAGAGATTGAGTGTGGAGGCCCAAGATGCCATATACAAGCATGGGGCTTGGTTCATCCAATTCCCCCACATTTTCATATATAAGGATGGAAGGATTCACTGGGCACCCCCTCATGTTGTCAAAATATCTGATAGATACTACCCTCAATGGAGGCCTATATTGAAAAGAAAAAGATACCAAATGTCTTGTTTCCAGTCATGATTGGCTGGTATATGTGCCCTGACAGGGAAAGTGTTACGGATGTAATTGGAGGATTAAAATTGATGTACTTACTGTGAGGCCGATTATTTTACCTCCCATATTTTGATCATTATGCTATTCAGTAGATGACACTATCAGACCTTAGTGACTATGTTTCATTATGCAGACTTGATGTTTTATCTCACTGATTTGATATATGTGATTTGATTCGGTCATATTGGATGATATGTTGTGGTTTGACGTATGGGATATATATTAGATGTTATTTTGTTATGAGATTCTAGTTATTTATGTGATGTGAACTATTTGACATGTGATAGAAAATGTAGTTTAATTTGGAGTTGTGTATAGATGTTTATTTCGATTGCGTGAAGTTAATTTCAATTGCTTCAGCTATGACTTTTCATGACAGGACTGACACTTGATTGAGATGTGCAGGTTTTACGTTCCCTAGCCACAGGAAATCAGAGGTAGGATTCACACCATGTTATTCCTTGTAAAGCTGATCCATTCCCAAGAGGGATAAGGATCACGTGTGTAATTGAATGATGGTTTATTGTACTTCGTTTAATTTTAATTATTTTTAGCCTTAGAACCATTTCTTTTCTTATTTTTGATTAATATTAAGTGTTGTAAAATTTTATTTGATTTATGCCACTTGGTATTTACCCTTAGAAACCTTTCTTTTCTTATTTTTGATTAATATTAAGTGTTGTAAAATTTTATTTGATTTATGCCACTTGGTATTTTTTTTTTTGGGGGCCATTTAAATGTGGATTTTTAACCCTTTTCATGAACCCTAGGGCCCCAAAAGTTACCCTAGGTGGTCAATCATGAGTCTAGTGTCAACTTGGACTATCAAACCCTAGTTTTGACTCACCTTAGGTCACCCTAAACCATGGTTGAGTAAAAGTGACGAATTTGGAAAGAGGGAAGATGGGGGATGGGCCTTGCCTTGGGAAGAACTCATCTCCCATCCCTAAGTTTTAGGAATCATTCCCAAGGAAGACTTGGGAGGTCTCTAAGAGTCCTCCCAAACTCCCAAGTGAGTGGGAGCACCACTCAAGACCCTTGTCTTCTTGAGATGTGAGTGGGAATCCAACTCACCATTTGTCCCCCTCCCACTTGTGTGGAAGCACAAGTGGATGAGGTGGAGATGGAGGTGGAGTGAGAGGAGGACATTTGTCATCCTCTTACCTTCTCACTCTTACAAGTGGCCTTTGGAGGAGGGAGGAGATGGTGACAAATGTCACCTTCTCATCCCTCATGGCCAAGTTGATGGCCTATAATAGCTCCTCTTGTAGAGGAGTGGGGGTTCTCTTTTTCTATTCTTTTTCCTTGCAATTTAGAGAGTTCTTGCAAATTTGGAATTTCCTTTCTTGTTTGGAGGAGTTGGGAGAAATTTTGGAAGAGAGGAAGTCTTGGGAAGGCTTGGAGCTCTTCACCAATTCTACTTCCATTGTCAGGGCCTTGAAGGTAGGCCTCCTTTGCTTTCTTACCTTTGCTTAAATGATGTTTGATGTGTTTAGATTTTGGTTCTGTGCTATTTGCATTGTGTTGTTGGGTTGGGTGTATGGTGAGAGCACCTCCAATGGAGGTAATGCTCAACTTGTATGAGTAGGGGAAAGGAACCTCCTTGAGGTCTCTCCCACTTAATTGTGTTTATGCCTTGAGGACCTTTGTTGATGAGCAGTTTATTAATGGCAAGAGTGCCATGGAGATTATTGTGATTTTGTGAAAAGTGGTGTTAGAAAGTTTGGCTTGAGGTCATGAGTTGATATTTTCATCTTTTGGGAACCCTTTTAAGTTGAGGGGTCCATTCCCTACCCTCCACAACTCATGTATATGAGTTGAGTTTTGTGATTATCCTATGGGCTATTTTGTGTTGTTGGTGTTTAGTGTTTAATTTTGTTGTGGAATGAAACCCTGTGTGAAATCCCCATGTCCCTAGCTCGGGGGTGACCCTCTTGCGGGTCAACGGTAGGGAGGAGAGCTAGATGAGTGGTTGGTTCCATTTTCTTGTTTTGTACTCATTCCAAGATTAGAGTGACACAAAAAAAGGGGTTGGAGAGCTTTTCTTGAGTGGTATTTAGGTGTTTAATGGTGGTTGAAACCATGGCCATTGTGGCCTCACTGCATTCTAATTTGGCAAAAGTTGTTGGTTAACCTTGCCATGAGTTGGCTGTATATGATTATCCCTTGTAAAATCCATGTTAATGAGGTTAAAATAGTTTCATTCCTTGTTATGGAATTTGTTGTTGATGTAGATGAAATTGTGAAAATTTGTCTATTGCAATGATTAGAGGAATCATTGATTCTTAATTAAATTTGAGTTATTTGAAATTTTGCCTTTTGAAAGGGGAAGGAATTTGTATTGAAATCCACACTCTTTTAGCTGAAATGAATAAATGCAAGTATAATTGTTCTTCCCTTATTACAGTATATGCTACTATGTCAAACTGAAAATTCTGAGACTTGGGAATTTATTTTAATTTAACCCAGAAAAAAAAAAAATAGAAGTTAAATATTTATTGCTTACCTTTAATTTGTTAAATTTGAGAGTTGTAATTTTGTTAAAAGAAAAAGGAATAGATGCATTCTTCTTATTTGGTTAAATCTGAAACACAGAACTTACATTTAAAAAAAAAAATACAGAAATACATTTGATGTTTACATGTAACATATATATATATATATATGGGCATACAGTTTCCTTTTATAAAAAAAAAAAAATACCAATGTAGGAATTATAATCTCACTGATTTTTATGGAAACACTGTGGTTATGAAACTGAGTTACATATATACATGAAGCTATGTAAAGGAATGTATGAAAATATATATATATATGAATTTATATACAAAAAAAATTATTATTATTATTATTTTTCTTAAACTGGAATTTTTGTATAACAAAAAAAAATGGTGAGCAAACAGTGGGGACAAAACACCCATCGCTGCATTTAGCAGTGTAATTTTTTTTATTGTTAATAAACAAAAAAAAATGAAGGAGACAGGGGGATGACGGCCCAATTGCCGCCCCCTTGCCTCTGTGCATCATATGGTGTGGGGAGGGGGCTATGACTCCCCCCACACCCATGGGTGTGGGGGGAGGCACAGCCCCCTCCCCACACCTTCACCTTCAGCGACTCCCCCACTCCCTTCCCCTACACACCGCACCTTCCACACCATAGCCTGAGCTACGACCCGCGCAGTCCTGACCTCATTGCTATCTGCCACCGTCGCGGCCCCCAAACCCTCCTCACAGCTTCCAACCCCTCTGCAGACCGCCACCACTCCACCTCCACTCGACCACCACCAAAAACCTTCGGCCATGCCACCACCCTCCAACACACAGCACTGCCCACTCCACAGACCTCTCCAGCCTTCCGCCACCATCAAACCTACAACATGTAATTTATCAAAATCATTCTTTCAAAAAAAAAAAAACAAGTTCTTACTCTTAGTTTTTTTTTGGTAACAAATATTATATATCTATCAATGCTTTTTTAAAAAAAAGAGGTTGGTATTGGTGTTGAGTGTGCCTACCTCCGTGGATCATGGCCTCCATGGTTGGTCCAAACCCTAACCTACACATAGCAACAAACACACAAAAGAACAAAGAGATTAAACCTAATAGAAGAGAAAACACAAAAAAATAGATTAGGGTAAAATGATATGAGACATAGAATTAGGGCAAACTTAGAAATTAGAAAACAATATCATTTCTTTTGAGAGGAATATGTGAGGGAGAGGATTTTAAATTTTAGTTTGTTTTTAATCTCTTTTCTTTTTATTCATTTAATTTTTATTTTCTATTTTACTCATGAGGGCTTTTGACTTGTTTTCTAAATTTGAAATGGGATTAATTTTTACTTGTGACCTTGTTATTTTGTGAATTGAGTTTACTTGGGAGGGGATTAATTTAATTCGTGGTGGGAAGAATCTCCCCTTCGTATTTTCTTTTTATCGATTAAATTATTGAGTTCTTTTATCATTAATTTATACAATGTTTATTATAAACAATTTTATTATTAAAATTATTTAATGGGGAGGGTTAATTAAACCCTCCTCCCTCACCCATTAATTTTCTCAAGTGAGATATTAAATATAATACCAAATTATATTTAATAATGAACTCGGTTTCTCAGTTGAATTTGATTGTCATCTTGTCGCTCTTATTAAATCTATTATTTTAATTTATAAGCTGATTTTGTTTATAAGAGTATTTAATATTTAATCGTTTATTTGATTTAATTTTTCCTATTAGCATTTATGTAATATTTATTGTCACATTTTTTCAAGATGCGTTATGCTGTCAAAATTTTGCCAGCTTTTAGGGTTTATTTTTATAGCATTTTTACGACTTCCATTTAATCACTCCATTTTATCATGCATCCATCAAACCATTATTTCTTATTTATTATTTCAATTTCTTTTTAATTTTGAGATAGGGTTTATAGTCAAACCTACCGAAAATCACCTTCCCACCTAGGAAACTAGGGTTCTGATTTAAAACAGTCTAACCCTAGAAGCGACACACTTCATGTCATATACCCCTAGACTGCCTACACCTCGTCAAATATGATGTCATGTTTACGCCTCAGGCGTATTGCCACCGAGCATGCAAGCACGTGCGAGGGGCTTCTTAGGGTTAGAAAGGAAATTTTTTTCGTAGCCCATGTCGCGACCACATGGCAAATGTGGTTGAGACACAGGCATTTGTACGTCGTGTCCACGCAGGAGATGTGGGTGTGACATTTGGTATCAGAGCCAAGTTGTTTAGAACATCGGGCTTGTATTAGGCACATTACCTTTTCTGCAACCTTGACTTACTTGTGGTTACTTCATTTTGTAGGATGCCTCCTAGACGAGTTCGGCGAGCGTAGACCTACCGCACTCCACCCACAGAGGTACACACTGATTTATCAGCTGTGGGACCAGGTTAGCCAGATCCACAGGTATAGCCAGATCCATAGGTACAACTAGATCCACAGGTATAGCCACTCCTATAGCCACAGCCAGTTCCTTAGGTACCGCAGGCACCACCGGCCCCACCAGATATGGGACCACAGATATTACAGGCCTTACAAGCTATCTTAGATAGGTTTTTCACTAGTAGTAGTAGAGCCACGTGTAGAGCCCCACATAGAGCCATGAGAGGCACCACGTGTGGAGCCTTATGTCAAGCTGCCAGAGACAGAGGAGGTTGGTTCGGCCAACAGGGCCCATAGTAGGAGCCCCCCACATCAGGCTAGGCAGGACGAGATAGTGCATGTAGAGCACTTGGGTCATAGGCCTTATGTTTATCATGTAGATGAGCCTATCAAGGGGCATAAAGATGAGGAGATCCCATTAGGGACATATTGAGGTTGAACCCTCCTACATTCATCGGGACCACAGAGGGAGCTGAGGCAGAGCCCTGGCTTATCAGTTTAGATAGGTACTTCGCGTTGCATCCTTATGAGGGCAACATGAAGGCCCGTGTGGCAGTACACTTGTTGCAAGACGCAACAGCTACCTGGTGGTGCACTGAGGAGTGCAAGTGTCACCTTTCTTTGGACACCCTCACATAGGAGACCTTCATTGAGCTCTTCAATGCGCACTACTTGTCAGACCATTACAGACATAGACAAGTTCCATGACCTCCAGCAGAGAGGACTTATAGTGGCTCAGTATGAGAGTAGGTTTACAGAGTTATCCAGTTATGCAGAGTATCTCCATGACGAGAAAATCCTAGTGCATAAGTTTATCAAAGGACTTAACCACAATATAGCAGGGCCTGTTTGGATGGCAGACCCCCAGACTTTGAGTGATGCTACCGAGAAGGCATACATTACTGAGGAGGTTTAGGGATGAGGACAGAGTTCATGCCCTCAGTTTCAAGACTGGGGACAGCAGTAGCATCAGTAGAGTTTCCATAGACCATCATAGCCACCTCATAGAGGAGGATTTAGTTCAGCACCATTACCTCCTAGGCCCCCATAGTAGTAGCAGCCACAGCAGCAACAGAGAGCTAGGACACAGCAGAGGTCATAGGGGGGACATAATAGGGGTTGGCAGTAGCAGGGCCCACAAAGAGATCAGAGGCAGCAGGGACAACCTGCGGGACCGCGAGGTCGCAATAGTCTTATAGGGGCTCACAGGGGTCTATTGGCAGATCAGGATAGCAGCAGTCGGGTAGGACTCAAACTATACAGGTACAGGTTCGGGGCCCTTGTTATGTTTGTGGTGGAGCTAGACACCTAGCTAGAGAGTGTCCATAGGGTTTCACAGCAGGGGGACAGCCTTGTGTAGGGGGATCCAAACAGATAGTGAGTGATGTGGGTAGATCCCACCATATGTTTGCAGCGGTTGATAATCGCCAGGTAGATTTTCAGGCGTCAATGATTAAAACATCAGGTATGATTGGGGGTAACCCCATTTCTATTCTCTTTGACTCTGGTGCTACTGATTCATTTATATCTCCATCATTAGTGGAGCATTGCAGGCTGGTGGCCTCTAGGCAGGGTGATAGGTGGGTAGTTGAGTTGGCTTCAGGAGCCAAACTAACAGTAGATGCCTTAGTCCATGATTGTGAGATTGCTTTGGGACCCTTCACTACAATATGCGACCTTAGAGTCATGACATTAGGATCCTATGATGTGGTGTTGGGTATGGATTGGCTTGCGGCTCATCGAGCCAAGCTAGATTGTCACCGAAAGGCGATCAACTGTTTAGATGATCATGGCACATCAGTTGAGATTGTGGGCATGCAGAAGTCCACCGCAGTGCATATGATATCTGCTTAGTAGCTTAAGCACTACATGTAGAAGGGATGTCAAATATTCGCCATCACAGTGAGCGATAGATTAGATGGCGAGCCAGAGGCATCTTTGGATGATCATCCCATCCTTAGAGAGTTTGTCAATGTATTCCCAGCAAAGTTACCGGGGATGCCTCCCCGACGTGAGGTAGACTTTCACATAGACTTAGTGCCAGGTGTCGAGCCAGTGTCTTGTGCACCCTACAGGATGACCACACATGAGCTCACTGAGCTGAAGTTATAGTTGGAGGACTTGTTGGAGAAGGGGCACATCTAACCCTATCATCTTCGTGAATAAGAAGGATGGGTCTCTTCGTTTGTGCATGGACTATATGTAGTTGAAAAAGGTGACGGTGAAGAACTGTTATCCTCTGCCTAGGATTGATGATCTTTTCGACCAAATGCAGGGAGCTAGGGTGTTCTCTAAGATAGACCTGAAGTTCAGGTATCATCGGTTACGGATCGCGGAGGTGGATATCCATAAGACATCTTTCTGGACACGTTATGGACACTATGAGTTCACAGTGGTTCCCTTCGGCTTGACGAATGCCCCTGTAGTGTTCATGAGTCTCATGAATGGGGTGTTCCGTACCTATCTAGATCAGTTCGTGATCATTTTCCTCGATGACATTTTGATCTACTCACAGACTGAGGAGGAGCATGAGGAGCACCTTCGTCAGGTTTTATAGTGTTTGCGAGAGCAAAAGCTTTATGGGAATTTGGTGAAGTGTGCATTTTTCAGGACAGAGGTTTAGTATCTAGGGCATATCTTTTCTGACAATGGAATCTCAGTAGATCCATCGAAGATCAGGGCTATCAAGGATTGGCCAGCACCCACTAGTGTGACAGAGGTCAGGAGTTTCATGGGGTTAGCTAGTTATTACCGTCACTTTGTCGAGGGCTTTTCTTGGATAGCGCACCCCATCACATCACTTCAGCAAAAAGGGAAGAGCTTTTCTTAGACTGAGCAGTGTGAGAGGGCCTTCGAGGTCCGCAAGGAGCATCTCACCAGTGCTCCTATTTTAGTAGTTCCTGATCCTGCAGTAGATTTTATGGTTTGCACGGATGCATCACTTGAGGGATTGGGAGCGGTACTTATGCAGGGTGGTAGAGTGATCGCGTATGATTCGTGAAAGCTCAAGACTCATGAGCTGAACTGACAAGACTGACACTTGATCGAGATGTGCAAGTTTTATGTTCCCTAGCCATGAGAAATCGGAGGTAGGATTCACACCATGTTATTCCCTATAAAGCCGATCCATTCCCAAGAGGGATAAGGATCACGTGTGTAATTGAATGATGATTTATTGTACTTGGTTTAATTTTAATTATTTTTAGCCTTAGAACCCTTTCTTTTCTTATTTTTGATTAATATTAAGTGTTGTAAAATTTTATTTGATTTATGCCACTTGGTATTTAGCCTTAGAACCCTTTCTTTTCTTATTTTTGATTAATATTAAGTGTTGTAAAATTTTATTTGATTTATGCCACTTGGTATTTTTATTATTTTTTTTGGGCCATTTAAATGTGGATTTTTAACCCTTTTCATGAACCCTAGGGCCCCAAAAGTTACCCTAGGTGGTCAACCATGAGTCTAGGGTCAACTTGGACTACCTAACCCTAATTTTGACTCACCTCAGGTCACCCTAAATCATGGTTGAGTAAAAGTGACGAATTTGGAAAGAGGGAAGATGGGGGATGGGCCTTGCCTTGGGAAGAACTCATCTCCAATCCCTAAGTTTTGGGAATCATTCCCAAGGAAGACTTGGGAGGTCTCCAAGAGTCCTCCCAAACTCCCAAGTGAGTGGGAGTAACACTCAAGACCCTTGTCTTCTTCAGATGTGAGTGGGAATCCAACTCACCATTTGTCCCCCTCCCACTTGTGTGGAAGCACAAGTGGATGAGGTGGAGATTGAGGTGGAGTGAGAGGAGGACATTTGTCATCCTCTTACCTTCTCACTCTTACAAGTGGCCTTTGGAGGAGGGAGGAGATGGTGACAAATGTCACCTTCTCATCCCTCATGGCCAAGTTGATGGCCTATAATAGCTCCTGTTGTAGAGGAGTGGGGGTTCTCTTTTTCAAGTATTTTCCTTGCAATTTGGAGAGTTCTTGCAAATTTGGAATTTCCTTTCTTGTTTAGAGGAGTTGGGAGAAATTTTGGAAGACAGGAAGGCTTGGGAAGGCTTGGAGCTCTTCACCAATTCTACTTCCATTGTCAGGGCCTTGAAGGTAGGCCTCCTTTGCTTTCTTACCTTTGCTTAAATGATGTTTAATGTGTTTAGATTTTGGTTGTGTGCTGTTTGCATTGTGTTGTTGGGTTGGGTGTATGGTGATAGCACCTCCAATGGAGGTAATGCTCAACTTGTATGGGTAGGGGAAAGGAACCTCCTTGAGGTCTCTCCCACTTAATTGTGTTTATGCCTTGAGGACCTTTATTGATGAGCAGTTTATTAATGGCAAGAGTGCCATGGAGATTATTGTGATTTTGTGAAAAGTGGTGTTAGAAAGTTTGGCTTGAGGGCATGAGTTGATATTTTCATCTTTTGGGAACCCTTTTAAGTTGAGGGGTCCATTCCCTACCCTCCACAACTCATGTATATGAGTTGAGTTTTGTGATTATCCTATGGGCTATTTTGTGTTGTTGGTGTTTAGTGTTTGATTTTGTTGTGGAATGAAACCCTATGTGAAATCCCTACATCCCTAGCTCGGGGGTGACCCTCTTGCGGGTCTACGGTAGGGAGGAGAGCTAGATGAGTGGTTGGTTCCGTTTTCTTGTGTTGTACTCATTCCAAGATTAGAGTGACACAAAAAAAGGGGGTTGGAGAGCTTTTCTTGAGTGGTATTTAGGTGTTTAATGGTGGTTGAAACCATGGCCATTGTGGCCTCACTGCATTCTACTTTGGCAAAAGTTGTTGGTTAACCTTGCCATGAGTTGGCTGTATATGATTATCCATTGTAAAATCCTTATTAATGAGGTTAAAATAGTTTCATTCCTTGTTATGGAATTTGTTGTTGACGTAGATGAAATTGTGAAAATTTGTCTATTGCAATGATTAGACGAATTGTTGATTCTTAATTAAATTTGAGTTATTTGAAATTTTGCCTTTTGAAAGGGGGAGGAATTTGTATTGAAATCCATAGTCTTTTAGCTGAAATGAATAAATGCAAGTATAATTGTTCTTCCCTTATTACAGTATATGCTACTATGTCAAACTGAAAATTCTGAGACTTGGGAATTTATTTTAATTTAACCCAAAAAAAAAAGGTTAAATATTTATTGCTTACCTCTAATTTGTTAAATTTGACAGTTGTAATTTTGTTATTAAAAGAAAAAGGAATAGATGCATTCTTCTTATTTGGTTAAATCTGAAACATAGAACTTACATTTAAAAGAAAAAAATATAGAAATACGTTTGATGTTTACATGTAACATATATATATATATATATATATATATATATATATATATATATATATATATGGGCATACAGTTTCCTTTTATAAAAAAAAAAAAATATACCAATGTAGGAATTAGAATCTCACCAATTTTTATGGAAACACTGTGGTTATGAAACTGAGCTACATATATACAGGAAGCTATGTAAAGGAGTGTATGAATATATATATATATATATGAATTTATATACAAAAATTATTATTATTATTTTTTTTTTCTTAAACTGGAATTTTTGTATAACAAAAAAAATGGTGAGGAAACTGTGGGGACAAAACCCCCATCGCTGCATTTAGCAGTGTAATTTTTTATTGTTAATAAACAAAATAAAAATGAAGGAGACAGGGGGACGACAGCCTTTGCCTTCAAGCCACACCGCTGCTTGCAGCGGATACCCCACTCCCTTCCCCTACACACAACACCTTCCACACCATAGCCTGAGCTATGACCTGCGTAGTCCCGACCTCATTGCCATCTGCCGCCGTCGCGGCCTCCAAACCCTCCTCACAGCTTCCAACCCCTCTGCAGACCACCACCACTCCATCTCCGCTCGACCACCACCACAAACCTTTAGTCGTGCCACCACCCTCCAACACACAGCGCCGCCCACTCCATGGACCTCTCCAGCCTTTCGCCGGCATCAAACCTGCAACATGTAATTTCTCAAAATCATTCTTTCAAAAAAAAAAAACAAGTTCTTACTCTTTAGTTTTTTTTTTTGTAACAAATATTATATATCTATCAACGCTTTTTAAAAAAAAGAGGTTGGTATTGGTGTTGAGTGTGCCTACCTCCGTGGATCATGGCCTCCATAGCTAGTCCAAACCCTAACCTACACATAGCAACAAACAAACAAAAGAACAAAGAGATTAAACCTAATAGAAGAGAAAACACAAAAAAAGAGATTAGGGAAAAATGATATGAGACATAGAATTAGGGCAAACTTAGAAATTAGAAAACAATATCATTTCTTTTGAGAGGAATATGTGAGGGAGAGGATTTTAAATTTTAGTTTGTTTTTAATCTCTTTTCTTTTTATTCATTTAATTTTTATTTTCTATTTTACTCATGAGGGCTTTTGACTTGTTTTCTAAATTTGAAATGGGATTAATTTTTACTTGTGACCTTGTTATTTTGTGAATTGAGTTTACTTGGGAGGGGATTAATTTAATTCGTGGTGGGAAGAATCTCCCCTTCATATTTTCTTTTTATCGATTAAATTATTGAGTTCTTTTATCATTAATTTATACAATGTTTATTATAAATGATTTTATTATTAAAATTATTTTATGGGGAGGGTTAATTAAACCCTCCTCCCTCACCCATTAATTTTCTCGAGTGAGATATTAAATATAGTACCAAATTATATTTAATAACAAACTCAGTTTCTCAGTTGAATTTGATTGTCATCTTGTCACTCTTATTAAATCTATTATTTTAATTTATAATGTTGATTTTGTTTATAAGAGTATTTAATATTTAATCGTTTATTTGATTTAATTTTTCCTATTGGCATTTATGTAATATTTATTGTCACGTTTTTCGAGACGCGTTATGTTGTCAAAATTTTGCCAGCTTTTAGGGTTTATTTTTATAGCATTTTTACAACTTCCATTTAATCACTCCATTTTATCATGCATCCATCAAACCATTATTTCTTATTTATTATTTTGATTTCTTTTTAATTCTGAGTTAGGGTTTGTAGTTGAACCTACCAGAAATCACCTTCTCACCTAGGAAACTAGGGTTCTGATTTAAAACACTCTAACCCTAGAAGTGACACACTTCATGTCATATACCAATAGACTGCCTACACCTCGTCGAATATGATGTCATGTTTACGCCTCAGGTGTATTGCCATCGAGCATGCAAGCGTGTGTGAGGGGCTTCTTAGGGTTAGAAAGGAAATTTTTTTCACGGCCCATATCACGACCACATGGTGAATGTGGTCGAGACACGGGTGTTTGTGCGTCGCATCCACGTGGGAGATGCGGGCGTGACACTTACAGCCATTCTCATTGGCCAGGCCATATGATCCTTATGATAGGATGCTGTAATTGCATAAGAAGCCCATGCATCAAAAGCACATTGAAAATTTTTGGACTGATTATGATGATGAGGCAGAAGTTAGGAGAGGTTACTAGAGGCTCACCTTGAATTAGATACGCACCCTGGATTGTATGCCAGTGCCTACCCAATTGCATGAAGATGATGGTAAGATCATGTTCTAGGAATATGAGGACAAAAATGTATACAATGATACCATATCAGCTCCAGATGTTAGAAATGGAAGCAACACTACTTCAATGGAAATTTGATTCGAATAAATTTCAGCAATCTTTTAAGTGTGCATTAACAATAGAGATTATAATCAAAATAGAAACCCACAATAGAGAAATATACTAGAAGTAGAATGAAGCACATAACACAAGTGTTTAACGTGGAGAAAACCCTTTCAGGTAAAAAACTCTACTGAGAAAAGAGGTCAAGTTGTATTATCTTCACAAAAGGAGATTACAAATACATTCACTTCCTCTATCCTCCAACCTTCAATCCGGCAGAACCTGGGTACCTATAAACTATTATTATACCTCTCATCTACTATGCTATGGTTTATATATAACTTACACAACCTCAAGACAATAAATGACTTTTTACAAGCCCATAACAATTGTCAAGAGTCAACAACACAACCTTGGGCGTCCATGGCAAAGAATAGGCTCTTATGGGGTCATAAATGTTGTCATACATGCATCCTACACTTGGGAAAAAGTGCCCATGCAAGCTTGAATACCTTGGGGCTAAAAATAGCCACTTACAGCATCTTATGACTCATCATATGCTATTATAAGTGTCATAGAATCTCTTACACCTTCTTACAGCATCTATGACGTGAGTCATAACACTAAAAATAGATTATTCCTCCACATGTGCACCCCACTTTGACCAATTACCATTTACCATAGTAAATTCAACATCCTATAACTACTGCCGGTAACTCCAGAACTTACCGTGCAGTAACTCCATAATTACCGTGGACAATAAATATTTTTTTTACTTCTACCGGTGAAACTTATACATCCCTTATGGGTAATTACAAATAATAGATGGAAAAATACAATAATGGGATTTACAAGGGTAATGGCACCTTATCCCAACATTCTCCCACTTGACATTATACATTGTAAATCAACCCATAGGAAATCAAATGAAAAATAATCAGGCACTAGAAACAAGGCCCATGGCCTCTCTGCACCATACAAACTTCTCTGTGCTCACATGCTTAGTCAATGAATCTACAACATTCTCTTGAGTGTCTATCTTCTTTAGCTCAATTTCTCCATTTGCAACCAACTCTTGAACAAAGTGCTACTGAACATCAACATGCTTAGTCTGAGCATGATACATGGGATTTTTGGCCAAACAGATAGCACTGGGTATCACAACCAATCTGAATGATCTTGCAATCAAAACCAATACCTCTACATAGTCTCCTCAACCAAACTACCTTCTTAGAGACATAAGTAGCAGCCATATACTCTGCTTCTATGGTGGACAAAGTAATTGTTGGTTGCCTCTTACTCATCCAACTCACTGCTCCTACAAATAGAGTAAACACATAGCCACTAGTGGACATTTGACTATCCAAGTCACCTGCCCAATCTGCATCAACAAAACCCTATATGTTTAAAGGTTTATTAGCACTATCAGTACTAGAATAAACCAAACAATGATCAAGAGTACCTGCAAGATATTTAAACACTCTCTTTGCATAGTTCCAATGTTGTCTACTAGGGTTAGACATAAATCTTCTTAAAACTCCCACTGCTTGGGTAATATCTGGTCTAGTGCAAACCGTTGCATACATCAAACTCCCTATAGCACTAGCATATGGTACATTAGACATATCCTCAAGATCATCCTCTATCTTTGGACATGTATCTAATGAAATCTTAGTACCAATGGGTAAAGGAACTCTAACTAGGTTACAATCCTACAAACTAAACCTCTACAAAATAGTATTCACATACTTACTTTGTGACAACCAAAGCTTTCTGTTAACTCTGTCCCTCCTGATCTCTATTCCCAAAATATACCTTGCAGTACCAAGATCCTTCATCTCAAATGCACCTGAAAGTTAGGCTTTAAGCTCATTGATCATACCCTTAGTATTGCAGAAAAACAACATGTCATCAACATATAAAGCAATAACTAGTATAGAATCATCAACACAATAAATGTAAACACATTGATCCTCCTTGCTTCTAACAAAACCCAATTTCAAAACAAAAGAGTCAAACTTTTTTGTACCACATTCTAAGGGATTGTTTCAAACCATAAAGAGACCTCTTTAACCTACAAACCCAATGTTCTTTTCCTTTTACCTCAAAACCTGTAGGTTGTTGCCTATAAATATCTTCTTCAATATCTCCATGCAAGAATGCAGTCTTAACATCCATTTGCTCAATCTCCCAATCATAAGCTATAGCAATGGATAAGAGAAATTTAATAGAAGTCAATTTAGCAACAAGAGAGAATATCTCACCAAAATCAACTCCTCTTTGGGAGTATCCTTGTCTACTAGTCTAGCCTTGTACTTCTCCAATGATCCGTCTGCTCCAAACTTCTTCTTGAAGACCCACTTACATCCTATGGCCTTTCTTCCTTTGGGAAAATGAACAAGATCTTAGGTGTTACAAGAGTCTAAAGCCATCATCTCCTCCTGCATGGCTAACTGCCAAGACTCACTATCATCTATAGAAATAGCTTCCCTGTAGGATTGATGTTCATTGTTAGTACTCAATAAAGCATATACACAACAGAAATCTGGTGGGCTATAACTATCAACTAGATTCCATTGTCTTGTGGATCTCCTCAAGGGTGGAGTAAGAGACTCTACTCATTCTTTTGCATGATCATCTGCAATAACTTCTTCTGTAATAATAGACTCATCTTCATTAGAACTACTCAAATCTTCTTCTTCTTCTTCACCCCCCAATCCATCATTATGTTCTTCCTGAAGTGCATCTTGCTGCTCTAAATCAAAGTGCACCTTCTTTACCTTTTCCTCTTTTTCTTTTGGTTGCTCAAGTTCATAAATAGCTCTAAGTTCCCTAAAAATAACATCTCTAGAAAAGATAATATTGTGGGTTAGTGGATTCCAAAGCTTATAACCTTTCACATTATCACCATATCCAGTGAATGTATAATTTTCAGCTTTTGGATCCAACTTAGATCACTTTTTCCTTAGGAACATGAACAAAAGCCTTATAACCAAAAACCCTTAAATGTGAAATAGAAGGTTTCTTACCTATCCACACTTCATAAGGCATCGAATCAAGAGCCTTACAAGGAGATCTATTTATCAAGTAGCAAGCAGTACACATAGCCTCTTCCCAAAAGCATTTATCCAACTGTGCATCACTAAGCATACTTCTGGTCATTTCCATAATTGTTTGGTTGATCATTTCTGCAACACTATTCTATTATGATGTATACAGAGTTGCCTTTTGTCTGATTATACCTACATGCTTGCAAAACTCATCTAATTCCTTAGAGCAATATTCCCCTCCATTGTCATATCTTAATATTTTTATCTTTAAACCTGATTGGTTCTCTACTAAGACTTTGAATTCCTTAAACTTAGTGAAAACTTCAGCTTTATTTTTCATAAAATAAATCCATGTATATCTAGATACATCATCAATGAAGGTTACAAAATAATGAGATTTTCTAATAGATTCATTATCCATAGGTCCAAACACATCTGTATGAATAATTTCTAACTTCTCTTTTGCTCTATTGCTTCCTGAAGGAAATGATTTTATGTTTTGTTTACCAAACACACAATGCTCATAGAAATCAAAGTGCTCCTCAAAATAGGAGAAACCATCCAACAAATTTTTATTCTTAATAGTTTTTAATGTATTATTGCTTGTGTGGCCCAATCTATGGTGCCACAACATACATGTATTTTTAGTATTAGCCTCAGATACATAGGAGGCATTATAAACTGTAGTGGCTTCAAGCTTGAGTAGGCTTCTGAATCTCTTCCCCTTCGCTACCACTAAGTTCCCTCTCACTAATCTACATCCATGCTTGTCAAATGTCACATGCATTCCCAAATCATTCAACTTTGAAACTGAAATCAGATTTCTAGCTAATCTAGGAACATGCAAAATACTAGGGAGGGATTTAATCCTCCCATCACTGAATGGTGCAGGAGCACCTACCTGACAGCTGGCCTCCATGAGGCAGTTAGTTTGTTATAGGTCTTGTTAATGTTTCCAAGAAGGTCTTATAAGACCAATGCATGTAATAAGGTCATGTTGACCATACTTTACTATTTTTAGCTAGGTTGTTAGGACAGCTATTATGCTGTATGTCCGGTTGGATCTCCCAGCCACCTGGAGAGATTTCCCAGCCGCTTGGAGTCGGGTCGGTAGTACTCACAGGAGATCCTATTTACGCATGCGGTTTGGTTGAGATTGCATAGGATCGATCAGACTTTGCAGAGAGTAAGGCAGAGGGAGAGACTGAGTATTGTATTCGCATCTTTTGAAATCAATAAAGAGATCCTGTTGTGTCAATTCTCTGTTTGGATTCCATTGTGTGATCGATTTGCTATTCTGGTGGTTGCATGGATTCGATGATCCATTCCACCAGTTGATTCGTCGAATTGGTGGAATGGCCATGTATAATAGCTTAGGGTTTAGTCTGCATTTTGTGTTTGTTTGCATGCAGGTGTGCAGGCTCATCGTCGAGATGTGTTGAGAACCCTAGCATGGGTATGTGCTACGTCGTGCTGGTAGTTCGAGTCTGGAAAGTTGTCCAGGAAGCAGATCGGGTCACCCCAAGAGGTTCAGCGGATTGAAAATTCGCTAAGGTTGGAAATTCATCACAACGGCATCATTAGGATATTTCTGTGTATATCCTGCAGTTACTTCGGGCGTCATCCGAGTAGATGGAGGTGAGCATGATGCAATCATTTACATAAGGTGAATGCGTTTCGGGGTGATCATCATCAGGTGTTGCCGAGGAGGAGCGTATCGGCATAAGGTAGATCAGGTTGATAAAACCATCGCGGGCCGATAATGTTATGTTTGGCCGACAGCAGGATATTGGAGGAGCTGCATGTCACGTCATCGTCATCAGGATATCGGGGTGACGTAAGCATCAGAGGAAGGGTGCATGAAGTTGTCGTCATCAGGATATATGGAGGGAACCGGATATGTTATATCCTGCTGATGAACATGATGTTGAACATCATGATGCTGCAGAAAGTGTTTGGCGGTAGGATGAACAGTGATCGTCAGGAGGATGATTGCGCTTGCCGAATGTGATGATGTTGCCGATAGCCGGATATGATGATGCTGCTGACAGGCGAAGGGTCAAAGGTTTGTCTGCAGGAGGATATCGGTCGGCAAGAGAAAATATGATGATGCTAACAGTGTTAAGGGAAATATGATGATGATGATGAAGGGTTGTGGACATACATGCTGTATGTCAAGGTTTTAGTGTGGATGCCTCTGCATCATAGTGGTATCAGAGCTCAGCAAAAGGTCTGGGCTGTTGTGTGTTGTTTCTATCACCGAAAGGGCAGAGGTAGAGTTGATTCTGTCACCGAAAGGACAGAGGTAGAAGAGTGAGAGGTTGACAAAATGCCTCCGAAAGGTAATGGTACTGCAAGGGAATTACAAGAGATGAAGGAAAAACATGCCAGAGAGATGAGGAAGATGAAGGAGCTTGCTGAAGCACTTCAAGCCAGGCTTGTAGCCCTGGAGAAGAACAAAAAGAGGGAAGTGGAAGACAGTGAATCAGAAGAAGATGAAGATGCTGTTGAAGAGTATGAAGAGGTAGCTGAAGATCTGGATGCTGAAGACCAGAGATTTGCAAAACTGTTAAAGGCAGTACAGAGTGATAAACCTAAGGTAAAGGTTGATGTTTCCAAGTATAATGGAAGTTTGAATGAAGATGAGTTACTGGATTGGATTGCTGCACTTGATAATCACTTTGAATGTGAAGATGTTGCTGAGGATCAGAAGGTAAAGATTGCAAAGACCAAGTTAGGAGGTCATGCTTTGGTATGGTGGGATTATGTACAATTCGAGAGAAGGAAACAAGGAAGGTCAAAGATTACTTCATGGGATAAAATGGTAGCAAGGATCAAAGGTAAATTATTGCCCAAGGATTATGAGATTCAGATGTTTAAGAAGCTGCAATTTTTAAGGCAGAAGGAAATGGATGTGAAGGCATATACTGAGGAGTTTTATAAATTGAGTATGAGATCTGGTCATCATGAGAATGAGGTAGAAAAGGTGGCTAGGTACTTGGCTGGTTTGAGATTGAACATACAGGATGAGTTAGTTTTAGCTAACCCTAAGAGTGTGGAGGATTGTTACCAAATGGCAATCAGGATTGAAGAAAAGATGAATAGGAGACAAGATAAGTCCATGAGAGGAAGAGGCAGCAATATGAGGGGAAGATGATTAGCCCCTACAACAAGGCAAACCAATGAGGGTCAAGAAGACACTGGTAAAGGACAGGGACAGTCTGATTTCAGAGGTGGATGGAAAGGTAATAAAGGCAGATTTGGAAGTGGTAGAGGTTCTACTACATTTTCAGGAAAGTGTTACACCTGTGGTGAGTTTGGTCATCCATTTTTCAAATGTCCAGAAAGCAAAGGTTCATCATCCAGAGATGATAGAACGAATGACAAGGGAGTACAACTTGTGCAAGAAGAGAAAGTAGAGCAAAGTGTGCAGAGTTCAAACACTTATCAAGGAGATAGAGTTCCTGACGGTTATGGATATCCTGAGGAGGGAGAAGCATTGATGCTAAGGAGAACTAGTTTGCAAGCATCAAAGGATATGATGCAAAGAAGAGCTCTTTTCAAGACCACATGCAAGAGCAAAGGTAAAGTATGTAAGGTTGTCATTGATACTGGTTCAACAGATAACATGGTATCTCAGGAAATGGTGGATAAACTGAATTTGGAAAGGATTCCACACCAACACCCTTACAAGGCATCTTGGGTGAGTGATAGTCAATCACTTTTTGTCTATGAACAGGCATATGTTGATTTTCAGATTGGAGCATATCAAGATAGAATTTTGTGTGACATTTTGCCCATGGAATGTTGTCACCTAGTATTGGGTAGACCATGGCAATTTGATAGAAGGGTACTGTATGATGGGTATGCTAATACCTACACCATCAAGAAAGATGGGAAGACTATTAGGTTGATGCCATTGCAGGAAGATGCTGCAGCACAGGGGGTAGCCAAAATCATTTTAGTGGGAAAGAAGGAGTTTGTGCATATGCCTATAGGAGCAGGCATAAAGGCAGTTGCGGACACTGCAGGAAAAGAAGGTGTTAAGGACAATAGTTTGAAGAAAATTTTAGTTTTGACTGACAGAGGTCAGCAGCAGGTTCAGAAACAGGTTTGCAAACAGCAACCAGTTGAGAGGAATGACAAGGATGTTGTCATAGTTGGGACTATTGTTTGTCCTATAAGAGTTGAAAGAAAGATAGGATTGAACAATTTAGAAGTTCAAGAGGCAGTTCAGACAGAGGTTCTGGTCAGACAACCTGACAAACACAAGGCATGTGAGAGAAGGGCCTACATTGACAGGCATGAGGATTTACTTGCAAGAAGGCAAGTTACAGTTCAGAAGTCTTGGAGCAGCCGAGAGCCAGCAGAGGACAAAGCTGGAACAGGTCAAGACACTGCAAAGGCAAAGTGTAAAGGTGGAGGACTTCCACATCCTAACTCATGGGACATGAGTTCTTTTCTATTGGGGAGTATGGTGCAGGAGCACCTACCTGACAGCTGGCCTCCATGAGGCAGTTAGTTTGTTATAGGTCTTGTTAATGTTTCCAAGAAGGTCTTATAAGACCAATGCATGTAATAAGGTCATGTTGACCATAGTTTACTATTTTTATCTAGGTTGTTAGGACAGCTGTTATGCTGTATGTCCGGTTGGATCTCCCAGCCGCCTGGAGAGATTTCCCAGCTGCTTGGAGTCGGGTCGGTAGTACTCGCAGGAGATCGTATTTGTGCATGCGGTTTGGTTGAGATTGCATAGGATCGATCAGACTTTGCAGAGAGTAAGGCAGAGGGAGAGACTGAGTATTGTATTCGCATCTTTTGAAATCAATAAAGAGATCCTGTTGTGTCAATTCTCTGTTTGGATTCCATTGTGTGATCGATTTGCTGTTCTGGTGGTTGCATGGATTCGCTGATCCATTCCACCAGTTGATTCGTCGAATTGGTGGAATGGCCATGTATAATAGCTTAGGGTTTAGTCTACATTTTGTGTTTGTTTGCATGCAGGTGTGCAGGATCATCATCGAGATGTGTTGAGAACCCTAGCATGGGTATGTGCTAGGTCGTGCTGGTAGTTCGAGTCTGGAAAGTTGTCCAGGAAGCAGATTGGGTCACCCCAGGAGGTTCGGCGGATTGAAAATTCGCTAAGGTTGGAAATTCATCACAACGGCATCATCAGGATATTTCTGTGTATATCCTGCAGTTACTTCGGGCGTCATCCGAGTAGATGGAGGTGAGCATGATGCAATCGTTTACATAAGGTGAATGCGTTTCGGGGTGATCATCATCAGGTGTTGCCGAGGAGGAGCGTATCGGCATAAGGTAGAAGATCGGGTTGATAAAACCATCGCGGGCCGATAATGTTATGTTTGGCCGACAGCAGGATATTGGAGGAGCTGCATGTGATGTCATCATCATCAGGATAATCGTCATTAGGATATCGGGGTGACGTAAGCATCAGAGGAAGGGTGCATGAAGTTGTCGTCATCAGGATATATGGAGGGAACCGGATATGTTATATCCTGCTGATGAACATGATGTTGAACATCATGATGCTGCAGAAAGTGTTTGGCGGTAGGATGAACAGTGATCGTCAGGAGGATGATTGCGCTTGCCAAATGTGATGATGCTGCCGATAGCTGGATATGATGATGCTGCTGACAGGTGAAGGATCGAAGGTTTGTCTGCAGGAGGATATCGGTCAGCAAGAGAAAATATGATGATGCTAACAGTGTTAAGGGAAATATGATGATGATGATGAAGGGTTGCGGACATACATGCTGTATGTCAAGGTTTTAGTGTGGATGCCTCTGCATCACTGAAACACAACAATACCTTTCCTTTCCTGACAATCAGATATGAAGAGTTGTCACCAAGGTAGATATTACCTCCATCATGTTCTTCATATGAGGAGAACCATTCCTTATGTGGGGTCATATGAAATGAGCATCCTAAGTCAACCAACTAGTGATCATTAGAAACAAGATTACATGTAGAAAGTAAAACTTCTTCACCTACATTTAAGGACTTATCCGAAGCACTCTCCCACTATTTCTTGGGATTTCTACACTCCTTCTTTACATGTCTCCTTTTACCACAGTTCCAACACTTAACTCTATTCTTTTTGCCAGGAGTCTTAGACCAGCCCTTGGACTTTTCCTTAGCCCCTTTCTGATCTCCTTTAGGTCACCTTTCCTTAGACCTTCTCTTGACACTAAGAGGATCCCTTGAACTATTTAAACTCTTCTTCCTCAATTCTTGTGACAGTAGCACTAAAACAAGAGAATGCAACTTTAGATCCGCAAGGTTAGCAATGATAGCAAGGATAACATTCTCCCAAGACTTAGGTAAAGAACAAAGAAGTAAGATACATTTATCTTCCTCACTAACCTCAACATCTACTAAATCAAGCTAACTCACTAACAAATTAAAAGAATTTAAATGCTCTGCAACTAATTCACCTTCTCGCATTTTCATGGAAAACAATTCTCTTTTTAAATTAAGTTTATTTACCATACTCTTGGCTTGATAGATCTCACCCAACCATTTCCACAACTTGTATGCAGTCTCTTCCTTTGCATCATTTAGTAGCACAAAATATGAAAGACACAAATAGATGGTTCCTCGTGCCTTCTTATCTAGTCTAGCCCACTCATTAGGAGAGACATCATCAGGTTTCTTCTCTTTTTGAATAGCCAACCATTGGTTTATTTCTTCAAAAAAATCTTTGATTTTTTGCTTCCACAACTCATACCCCATTCTGTTGAACTTCTCAATGTCCAATCGAGAGGTTGATGCAATGGTGGATGTAGCCATAATAACAACACAAGATCTAGAAAACAAACACAACCAAATCTCCCACTATAGATACCACTTCCACACTACCACCCAAGAGTCAAAACTGGCCAGCCTTTGAGACCAAATGTTAGAAATGAAAGCAACACTACTTCAATGGAAATTTGATTCGAATAAATTTCAGCAATCTTTTAAGTGTACATTAACAATGGAGATTGTAATCAAAACATAAACCCACAATACATAAATATACCAGAAGTAGAATGAAGCACATAACACAAGTGTTTAACGTGGAGAAAACCTTTTTGGGTAAAAAAATCTACCAAGAAAAGAGGTCAAGTTGTATTATCTTCACAAAAGGAGATTACAAATATATTCACTTCCTCTATTTCAACCTTCACTCTAGCAAAACCTAGGTACTTGTAAACTGTTATTATACCTCCCATCTACTATGGTATGGTTTATATAGAATTTATACAACCTCAAGACAATAAATGACTTCTTAGCAGCCCATAACACTTGTGAAGAGTCAACAACACAACCTTGGGCATCCATGGCCAAGAATAGGCTCTTACAGGGTCATAAATGTTGTCATATATGCATCCTACACTTGGGAAAATGTACCCATGCAAGATTAAACACCTTGGGGCTAAAAATAGCCACTTACAACATCTTATGATGCATCATATGCTATTATAAGTGTCATAGATTCTTATGACAACTTACAGTTGTCATAGAATCTCTTACACCTCACAACATCTATGATGTGTGTCATAACACTAAAAATAGATTATTCCTCCACATGTGCACCCCACTTTGACCAATTACCATTTACCATAGTAAATGACATCCTATAACTACCACTAGTAGCTCTAGGACTTACCATGGAGTAACTTCATACCGTAGATAGTAAATATTTTTTTTACATCTACCAGTGAAACTTGTACATCCCTTATGGGTAATTACAAATAATAAATAGAATAATACAATAATGGGATTTACAAGGTTAATGGCACCTTATCCCAACATTAGAGTGGGATCAACCAAAAGAAACTTCCTTGGACCAAATAACTTAGAAGGTCATGCAATTAACCAAGGAATGGGTAGAAAATGAGGTCACCTAGATGAAGAATAAAGGGGTAGCCCTCACTGTAGATAATAAAAGAAAGAGGAAAGAATTTTCTAATGAAGAGTGTGATGATTTCCTTCAAGAAAAGAGGAAATCAAATGGAGAAAGGTAGCAAAGCAAAAATAACAAAGGAAACCAAGCAGCTGGGGTGATGGCCATTCAACAACCCCAACCAAAAGAGAATGTAGCTTCTTCATCAGCTGCAGCATCACCTCACACACTTGCAAAACAAAAGAAAGCTACTACAAAGCATGTACCCATTATTTTAAAGGAGGAAGAGTCCTCAGATGATGACCTCTTGATCAAGAAGAAAAAGAAGAAAGATCCAACACTACCTCAAAAGAAATAAAAGACTGCAATGAGAGGAAATGTGGACATAAAACCCATTCTGTTGAGAGGAGCAGGTGGTGAGGGTATTTTAAAGAACTTATAACATGAAGTTCCCATCCTTGATATAGTGCAATTTAAGACTGAAAAGGCAGAGTAACAAAGAGAATAGATGCATAGTGCAAGAAAAGAACCACCTTTTCCATTGGATGATATAGTAGACTTGTCTGATGATGATGTAGTTAATGATGTTTCTGCTCAAAAGATGGAGACAATGGTAGCAAATACAAAGATGACCCCTCATGGCACTCCCTTAGTTCAGAAGGAAGTCCATTAGGAGGAGGTTGAAATGGAAGAAATAGAAGAAGATAACCCTGAGGTGGTAGCTTAACAAATTAGATTAACTGACCTAGTTGATCAAGTCACTAACCCTACAGTAATAGACCTAGCTTATTAGGGTGATGAGGATCAAGGGAAAAGTAAAGATGCACCTCCAGAGCAAGAGAAAGTGCAAACCAATATACATAAGGAGGGTGATAAAGAGATGCCTGATAAGAGTGATAATTAGAATAATGAGCTAGCACCTGAAAGAGGGACAAGTGAAAAGGAAATGGATAAAACCCAAGACCTTGGAGAGGGAGACACATCAAAAGATAAAGAACAGAGTCTTCGACAAGGTGATGATTAGAAAAAGGAAACAGAAAATGTGAACAAGAATGATCAAGGTGATCATCTGAATAAAATAGATCAAAATATTCAGAATCCTCATGAGGATCAATTGCAAGAAGATACATAGGAGAAAAATTTAAATGCATCACAAGAACCTCCTACACAACAAGAAATCTCTCAAGAGAAAATCATGAGGATGAACAGAGAAAAGAAACTTCTCCACCGAGGATAGGAGAGCATAATGTAGGATCTCAGGATGCTCACATTGAGCAAATTGACCAATAAGGACCCACTAGTGATATACCATATTGGTTGCAGCAAGAAATAAACCCACGCTAGGACATTGATGTGCCTGAGTTTGACGTCGTTACATTGTTTTCAACAGAGATGATCAAGCCTAAAAGGAAGGCTAGATCGACATCTGCCATCAGGAGAGATCCTACTACAGGTAGGAGGATAGCTCAAGTAGCTCTACCAATAGCAAACAAGACAAAAGGAGAAATAAGAATAAATCAATTCCAAATAACTAATGTTGATCTAGGCTTTTCTACTGAGGAGCAGGAGGCCCAAGAGGCCAAAGATATTATTGACTCCTTGATGAAAAGAATAAAAAGGAGAAAGACAAGAATAAAATGTACAAGGAGCATATTGCTCAATTGCATACATTTATAAAAGGGTTAATTGAACCTAACCGCACGCTAGTCAACATAGCTGCCCCCTTAACCATCATATCTAAAGATGAGGTAACAAGGTTGGACATCATGAAGCATAAGGCTCATGTGGTAGACAATTGGTGTTATGCCCTTACTTCTATAGTGTATATGGTTATGAATAGTCGGCTTGTGGCTATCTTAACTCTTAATTAAGTCATATTATCATTATTATATTGTTATTTAGTTGTTTAGGTCGGCCTAAGGCTTCTATAGGGCTATCTAAGTCGGCCTGGGTGATATCCTAGGCATAAATAGGTATATATAGGGGTAGTGAGTCTTATTAGATCATCATATTCAGTATTGTGTTCTCATTGAAGACTATTGGAGGTATCCCCCTCGAAGTGGTTTGGAGGTTGCCCCCTCGAAGTGGCATATTATTATCAAGTATTTGCAGCATATTTACTATTATATTAAGATATTGTGCAAGTTGTTTCATTACAAGTGGTATCAGAGCATGATCTTGGCACCGTGAAGACAAAAACTAGGCGATTTTTTTTCTGATTTGGAGGTCATTTTGGAAAGCGCATAACTTTCAAATTTTGGTGAATTTTTTTCTGATTTTAAAGGGTTTTTGAAGAACATATTGAAGCTGCTACAATCCAGAATTCAGAGCATTTGGAGCAAAATTAAATGAGTTATAGTAAAATTAGGGTTTTTGCCCTTATTTTTTGAAAAACATATATCTCTCTTATTTTGTCGAATCTCTAAAAGATTTTTTGTGGGTTTTTCAATATAATAGTGAAGCTACTACAGTCTAGATTTGAGAACAATTGGAGCAAAATAAAGGGAGTTATTTATAAATTAGGGTTTCCACCAATTTCTCTCTCTAGACTGCACAATTTTGAATTTCTTCACAATTTTTGTAGGGAAGTGAGATCTTGGCCCTGGTAAGTTCCAGTAAAAATTTTAGATTGATTTGAGTTATTTTGTGTGATTTAGTACAAAATTATTTTTTCCAATCATGACGGGTCCTTCAACAAGGGGCAAAAAGAATGTTACCACACCAGGAAAAACTCCAAGCAAGGAGGAGGTTGAAAATGAGTATGTTGATCAAAAAGAAAATGAAAATATACTTGAACTTATTCATAAAGAAAATAGCAAGATGAAAGGTGAAATCTTGTCCATTATGGGTGAACAAATGAAAGGGTTGGCTAAGTCATGTGATATTGAGAAAATTCTGGAGATACTTTCCAAACATAAGCAGTCACAACACCAAGATGTGGAGGAAGAGGATTCTACAAAAGGGAAGGGTGTTTTTGGGTTTGAATCAAATCTTAAGATGGATCATCACACCACTCATTTTATGGCAAGGAATTTCACACCAAAGTTGGATATGCGAAAGTTTGATGGTCAAGATCCTACCAATTGGCTCTGTCAAATGGAGCAATTCTTTGATATCCACCATGTTCCATGTCAACAAAAGGTGGCCATGGCTTCCTTATACTTGGAACCTGATCAATTCATTTGGTACCGTTGGCTATGTGAAGAAAAGAAAGCAAAAGGATGCATTGTCACTTGGTCAGTTTTCCAAGAAGAACTCATTACTCATTATGGTGAAAATCTTATGGATAGCTACTTCAGCCAAATTACCAAATTAAGGCAAAAAGGTATGGTCAAGGATTACATTCATCAATTTCGTACTTTGTCTTTAAGAGTGGAAAATGTGACTATAGAAAATTTGTTGGAGCTATTCATTGGTGGCCTAAAGGATCACATTAAATATGAGGTACGCATGTTCCGTCCAAATTCCATCTCAGATGCAATGATTATGGCAAGGCAAGTAGAGGAAAATTTTATGGTTAAGAAAGGCAAGGAGAATGTTGTGGTTGATGCTCTATCAAGGCGTGATGAACCCACAGAGTCATTTTTATTTGCCATTTCCATGTTACAAGCAGACTGGGTAAATGAGGCAACAGAAGAAGAAGAAGAAGACGAAGAAGAAGAAGAAGTAGATGATGATGATGAAGAAGAAGAAGAAGAAGCAAAAGAAGAAGAAGAAACAAACGAAGAAGAAGAAGACGAAGAAGAAGCAGAAGAAGAAGGAGAAGAAGAAGCAGCAGCAGCAGACAAAGAAGAAGAAGAACCAGAAGAAGAAGAATAACCAGAAGAAGAAGAAGCAGAAGAAGAAGAAACAGAAGAAGAAGAAGAAGAAGAAGAAACAGAAGAAGAAGAAGAAGAAAAAGGCAATGAAGAGGAAGAAGTGAAAGAAGAAGAAGAACTTCCTAGTCAAGCTATTCAACCAATGCAAGGGTACCATGTACTATTCCTCACCTTTTCCTCTATGGCACATCAAAAGGTTCAAGTAAAGGAAGAACACATTCATCACCATCAAGAGCTAGATGCAAAGGGAAGACACATCTTGGAGCTGAAGTTAATTTTCCAAACACACCTGAATAAGCTGAGGGCATCATGGAAATATCTTCTAGTTGAAGTTGCCACATGGGATGATGAAGATTATATGAAGAAACTACCACAATTGATCAGCGTTGAGGACAACGCTTTTGTAAAGGTGGGGGGCATGTTATGCCCTTACTTCTATAGTGTATATGGTTATGAATAGTCAGCTTGTGGCTATCTTAACTCTTAATTAAGTCATATTATCATTATTATATTGTTATTTAGTTGTTTAGGTCGGCCTAAGGCTTCTATAGGGCTATCTAAGTCGGCCTGGGTGATATCCTAGGCATAAATAGGTATATATAGGGGTAGTGAGTCTTATTAGATCATCATATTCAATATTGTGTTCTCATTGAAGACTATTTGAGGTATCCCCCTCAAAGTGGTTTGGAGGTTGCCCCCTCGAAGTGGCATATTATTATCAAGTATTTGCAGCATATTTATTATTATATTCAGATATTGTGTAAGTTGTTTCATTACAATTGGTTTATTCTTTTTCATGTCTGAAGCAGAGAAGGTGATAAGGACCTCCCTATCTAATTAGAACTTGCTCATCACATTGAGGAGCAAAGTAGATAAACTTCAAAAGGAGGTTGTACGGAGATCCATTAAAGTAGATAAACATGTGGATGCCCTAGTTGAAATGAGACATATAGACATGAAGGTGCTTAATTATAATCAGGTATTTGATAACAACACAACACAATTATTAGGCACATGGTATGAAGATACCAGGTTCGAGAGTGATATCCTCAAAAGATGTAATGCCAAGCTTAGGGATATCAATGTTAAGTTGCATCATCTTATGGCTGAGGAGGCAAATATTTTGGAAGCTCTAGAAGGTAATGTAGAAGGAAAGATAGAAAATCAAGATACTAATTTTGCAATTGGAGCCTTCCAAAGTAATTTTAAACATGCGATAGATGACCATCTTCATCATTTGACAGAGGATGTAGTCAACAAGGCTATGAGGATGAAGGCCAAGCTAGAAGCATATAATGAGATGTTAAATAGTAGAAAGAGCACATGGATTGCTCTACAAACATAATTTCATTCGCAAAGGCATGTTACAGTGAAATCTAGAGTCCAAGTTGGGGGAGAGATTGAAAGAATAATGTAGGCATATAAACCCATCAGGGAAAGTATCATCATACATGTAGGGGATGATCTTCATACAGATGAAGAAGATGAAGAAGATAAAGGAGATGAAGGAGATGAAGAAGATTATGAAGATGAAGAAAATGAAGAAGAAGAAGAGTAAGGATGCATGATGATAGGGTCCCATGCATAGTAAGACAAAGAAGTGATCGAGTCTTACCAAATGGTTACCAGCTAGCAACTTGTGCCATGTTTGATATCAATTGACTAAGTCAAAGAGTATACGAACCATTGATTTAGATAGATAAAACCTGATCATTAGATCATTGTAACTACCTCCTCTCTTTGTCCTATAAAAGGAGATGGAGTGCACATTGTATTATTATTTGAAACTTAATTGAAGTTAGATTGCTGCAGTTTCTCAGGACTAATTTCAAAGATGATTGTAGATGTACATGTATTTTGCATACTTAATGAAAGTGACGATCTAGATTACATACAGTCATATACTTTGAATAATTTGTAGATGAATTCTTGGCTTGTGCTTTGATTTGTTGTGTCCCTTGGAGTGTAATCCATGTTGTACATGTTGTCTTCATCTCTTTTCCATCAAAGTTTGCATCAACCATACCTAAATGTGGAATGCCCTGGTGAACCTATGGTTTGATTTTCTTCCTTTCACAATAGTATCTAGAGTGTATGTGGACCAATAGCTACAGATTCATTCAATTTAGTAAAGAGTAGAAAGTAGTTTACATAATTTGTTTAATTTCATTCAAATCACCCTCACAATTGCAAATACAAAGATAATCCTAAGAAAATACATAGAAATATGCAGATATCCCAAAGGAAATTGAAATTTCTTTGTATATTTGAGTTAATCTACAAGTAAAATTGAAAATCTCATGCAAATACATATAAATGACAACAGTAATCATGCAAATATTAGCTTGAAGGCACATTATTTAGACAAATTCATAGTGCAAAAGTGAAAATTGATTCATGACAGTTGATGTTCAGAAGAATTAATCAAACTTGTCAAATATCATCAATACTGTTAAATATAGTAGAAATAACCTTGTTTGTGAAGTAATTTATAGAAGGTAGGTGTAAACTAGATGTACAGACATCAATTCTTGATAGTAGAATGACAAAGTAAGATCCCTTGGATAGAAAATAGCATATCACATCAACCTTTGAGTAACATCAAATGATAATGACTTGGTCAATGGAGACTTGGAGTCATCAATTTATCCTAACTTGATCGTACTTTTCAAGATATAAATGTTTGTTGTGTAAACTTTTATTCATTTTGTTGTGACTAACATCATAACCAACATAAATTAGCACTAGATGAAGGGCAATCCATTACCTTTCATTGTCTGAATTGGTTAGCTACATCCAATTCCTACGTATTTACAAGGTGATCTTGTCAAAGTTCGTTAAATTTGGCAATGCTTTGGAAATTTGTGCAAATATTCACTTATCTCATGTTGTTCTCAAGAATATTAATCATAAATATTCTAGTATAATGCATAAATCCTTTGATCTTTGCAGTCATTTGCTTGAAATCTTCAAATACTAAATTGTTGTTTAGGTTTTCTCCAAATAGCCTAATATATGTGTCCAGAAGTTTAATCTTTATTCTTATTTGCATGTTTGATGTAAATATTTCATAAATATCTAGTCATTACTAAGTCCTAACCATAAATATCTACTTTGGAGGATCATTTCCTCTGATCTTTGCAAAAATTTAGTCAAAATATTAATATTCTGTCTTAAACTGTTAGAATCCTGGCTCACCGGCCAAATACCAAGTCCAGATCTAGTGGACTCTTTAAGGAATTGCCTATTCATGGACTTAGACCTTGTACTATTGATATTCACCATACTCTTGAGTTGAGTACATTAGGATCCTCATCAAGACATACTGCAACACCTTCAGTATCTCCAGTTGTACCTCAGACACCTCCAGTATCACTAATTATACCTTAAGTGCAGCAAGCACTAGTCACAATGTCATACTTTACTGTTGATTCACCCCTGACCTTTACTGCATATCATCCCTTGCCTAAGAATCCTGATAAGATTTGTCCTAAATATCATCCATATCAGGATGCAGATGATCATATCCAAACATTTAAGGAACCATGTTTTAGAGAAAGGATTGAACATCAAGATGTAGTATATAGGTTGTTTCCATACTCTTTGGGAGAGGAAGCATACAATTGGAACATTAGCCTTGCTCAAGCTTCAATTGGTTCATGGGATACTTTAGAGAAATCCTTTAAGGATAGGTTCAAGATAGCTTTAGATCCTGTAATGACTTATCAGCTTTTTACTACAATCTAAAGAGCAAAAGGAGAACCTTTTTCCAACATTAACACTAGATTCTAGAAGATCTATTCTAATTTGGTAGCTCCATACAATGTAGGGGATGAACTAGCCAGATTGATATATTACTCAACTTTAGATCCTTGACCTCCATGTTCATAAGGAGAGCACATCCTGGTGTTACAACTTTGACAGGAGCTTTTGAAGAAGCAATAAAAGTGAATCAACAATTAATTCCTGTTACAACATCTAACTTAGCATATCCTGCATATCTGCAATATCATGCTCAACCATAGACCAATGGAGTCATGATGCCTCCTATTACAATTCTTGGTCCATTACAAGTACCTCCCCTTAGAATCATGCCTCCTCCAAATGGGAATGGTTAGATGATACAGTATCTAGGACATGTCCAAACACCTCAAGATGTAGGACAGAACAATAGCAATGCTTCTTCTTTCTTTAAACCTCAAGAAGAAAATGTAGTAGCCAAAGATTAGGAGGAGAAATAAGACATCAAAGAGATATCTACATAATTGAGAAGGTTAACAACTAAGATCACACATCTGAGAGGTCAATTTTTTTATTCCCAGTCAAATCAGAATAGAGGATATAACAATGATAGATTTGCATATCCTAATAGGGGATACAACAATGATGGGAACTTTAACAACAATAATGGCAATAACAATGCTCCACCTAGGCAACCTAGAGTATGGAATACTAGGCCAAACAATGGTTCTTTGCCATCACCTTTAGACAATCAGCCCCCTAATGAACCAGAGAAAACTACTAGAGTTAATCTAGCAGAGGCAACACTTAAAAATTGGTGTAGAATACACAACACCAATGCACATGCCGAGCTAGATTCTCCTCATTTCAAAATAGTAGCTTCTATCTTTCAGGTTGAAGTGTCCAACACTACAAGTGATCCCCCTTTCATTGAAGGGAATGAGATTGTTCCCTGTGGATATGAGTCTGCCCTTATACTTGAGATTTTTGTAAATCAGCCTCATCACCAAGTAGCATCAACTCATGAAAAATACACATTAGCATGTGAAGAATTTGCCCTGGCATTTGAGACAAATTATGTGTTTCCCTTTGAGGATGAAAATGAACCATCAGTAGAGCATGAAGAAGTTCATGCTTATCAGCAACAATATCAGGGTAGGCATAATTATAACCTCAGGAGCAATTCTAATAGACCGCCTGGTCCTTTGACCACATCTTTGCCTCCCAATAACTTCAACACTCCTCCAGATCCAAAAGCAAGCAATAATCCTACGCCTCCCAAGGTAATTACATAGTATTTCACACCCCAAAATCGAGTGTTGAAAACTAGTAATCAATCTCCAGAATCAGACAAGTTAGTCACATATTTAGTAGAGGATATGAAGAGAGTTAAAATCCACCTATCATTGTCAGAATTGATAAAAACTCCAACCATCAAGAAAGATTTTATGAGATCCTTAGATGAATCCACACCAAAAGATAATAATCATGTGCATAATCCAATTCAGATTTTGAACAAAGATCATGTAGCTAAACAAAATGTAAAACAAAAAGTTCCAGCCACTGTTCAAGCTACTGACACCTCACATATGACTCTTTATAGAGATAAGACTGAGTCACCCCCATTCTTACTCAAATTGAGGATGTTTGGTAAGAACTTACACAACTGCCTAGTAGAATCAGGTGCATCCACCAATTTGATGCCCCTATCTATTTGTAACACCTTAGGGTTACATCTAGCCAAGTCTCTCAAGATGGTGATGCAGCTAGACAAGACTGAAGTAAGTGTAGTAGGAGAGTTAACACATATACACATGTAGTTAGCATTAGAGCCAAGGATTCAATATTATATTGACATCTCGGTGGTAGATATCCCTAATACTTATGGAATGTTGCTCAGTAGAGATTGGTAAAAAACACTTAATGGTTATATGTCTACTGATTTTAGTTACATGTGGTTATCGTAGAAGGGGATTCCTAATTAGATTAGGATAGAAGCTGAACCTAGGATGAATCACATGATCACCGAGTACAACAAGACCAATGAGATATTGTACGTAGATGTCAAACCAGGAGTTTATACCATCAGACCTCAAATAGTCAAGATAGAGGAAATCCTCATGTGTAACACACACATTCATGAAAATGCTCATTAGTATAATAGAGTGATCATAGAGTCTAATAATAGTTCAGGAGATGATGATAGACTAGATCATTTCAAAGACTTTGAATTGTACTTATCGAAAGAAATGTAACATTGCCAGGCACTAAGCATCCTTGATCAAGATATTCTAATTGAAGGTTGGTGTAGGTTACATGATGAAGCACATTCAGAGAAAACTTGTCAGGCTTGCCTAGATATGATGGAGCTTGAACAATCTTACAGTGAGAGAGGATCATCTTCAGTTGAGGTAAGCAGTACATTTAGTTATGATGATTCTGAATCTTGTTTGTCATCTGTAGATACAGAAGAAACCATACATCAGGAAGAAAGTCATACTTACAACCCAAAGAGATCTTGATGTATGGTGAGGATACCTACAAAGATGAAGTTAATATCACCCCTAGAATTGATTGCCTAATTAAATCAGATTATGAGTTGTCACATGAGGACATGGGGAGTAACTTAACAAAGTTTGAAGATTTTTTATCCAAGAAAGTTAAAAGACTCAAATTAGAGGAGATCCATCCACATCATGCTTTAATTGAGGGATGGTGTAGATTACATGCAATACCACATGCTCATTGTGCTTGAATATACTAGATAAGCAAGAACAAATTTATTCAAAGGATCAGTTATCTAGTAACAAGGATATACCAAGAGATAAGAAGAAAGAGATTGAAGAACAATTAGATACTGATAGTGATGATATCACAGATGTTAAAAAAGGAATGGTATCAAGTCCATATTAGCCACTAAAAAGGATAAAGAATGAGTCACAAAAGTTAAAATGGATATCATGTGGTGCAGCTGCTAGAGCTAAAAGAAAAAGAGAAGGCCCTGATAAGCCATTAACAGAAGATAAACCATGGATCCTTAGGTTTGATGGATCCAAATCCAAGCAAGGAGATGGGGTAGGTATCGATCTTATTAACCCAGTAGGAAAATCATATTTAGCAGCATACAGATTGTAATTCCCATGCACCAATAATGTGACAAAATATGAAGCTTTAATCCATGGGTTTTTGTCTTCTCTCAAGAAAAGAGTTAAGATTCTACATGTCTATGGAGATTCAGAATTGGTAGTAAGACAAGTGCGGAATATCTATGCTTACAATTACAAGAAGTTGTCCAACTACAGACATAGAGTGTGGGGCTTGATAGAAGAGTTTGATCCATTTAACATCACTCATGTCCCTAGAGAACAAAATCACCAAGCAGATGCTTTGGCACAAGATGCTAACACTCTGGAGCCTTTATCCATTTCTAGATTAAAGATATTTTCAATCAAACTGATATCAATGCCCTAAATACCAGACAATGTCACTAATCTTCAAGTGTTTGATGATGATCAATATATTTTGGATTTCATAGCAAACATAGATGTATTTGATGTACAAATCCTAGATGAAAGAAATTTAGAGGATCATATATGGCAAGAAGAAGAGATCATGGATATACCAAGTAATAAGATTCCCAAAGGTATGATAGAACTAGAAAAGGCATCTGATATGCATAACATGTTGAAACACAAGGATCTCCCCAAGACTGATGGAGGAGAATATTCACCAGTCAACATAGGATAGAAGGAAGATGTAAGGAATGTCCTAATTGGTAAAGTTTATACTGAAGAAGAAAAGACAAGGATAACTCATGTTTTGAAAGATTACATCCATGTTATCACCTAGACCTATGATAAGTTAAAGACATATGATACATCAATCATCACTCACACTATTCCATTGAAACCAAATGCTAAGCCTTTCAGACAAAATCAAAGGTCTATAAATGCCTTGTTGGAGCCTATCATCTTTGAAGAAGTTAAGAAATTACTGAATGCCAGGATCATATTTCCTGTGAGACACTCAACATGGGTAGCCAATCTGGTCCCTATAAGAAAGAAAAATGGAGATATATGCCTATGTGTAGACTTTAGAAATCTGACTAGAGCTTCTGAGAAGGATAATTATCCTTTACCTTCACTAGATGAAGTCTTGCAGATAGTAAATGAAGCTCAAATGATGTCCTTCCTAGATGGTTTCTCAAGATACAACTAAGTGATGGTGGACAAAGTGGACGGACTAAAAACAACATTC
Organism: Cunninghamia lanceolata; assembly: GCA_027924645.1. NCBI lineage: Eukaryota > Viridiplantae > Streptophyta > Pinopsida > Cupressales > Cupressaceae > Cunninghamia > Cunninghamia lanceolata. Next base: position 4,853,108 of record BSBN01000318.1, on the reverse strand, counting down.
ACCACAAAGTGGGGAATATTTCTTATAGATGTGATAGTTAAAAAATTAGGTTAATAAGATCAAGCATAACCATGAAAACCTAACCCTACCATCATAAAAGAATCTAATCAAAATGAAATCAAAAGCATGCCATTCAAGAACAATATCACCTAGATTGTATGATTCCTTGTTTATGATGTGGATTGCTTCTTCAACAATGAACAATTATGAAGATAAAAGCTGCCATGATGGATGGATAATAATGATGATATGCTCAAATGGATGCTAAAATGCTCAATATGCTCAAGATGATAATGTAGACACTATATGAATCTTGGATAGATGTAGTATGGAATGAGAGGGTGTTTATATAGAAGTCAACCAAAATCAATCAACAGTGGAGATTTGGTGGCTGTGAATGGCTAAAGATTAAATGATAATCATAGATGAATGTGTAAATAACAAGTGGAGGGAAGATAAGGCATATGTGTGCCCATGTAGATAAAAAGTACTACATGTGAAAGATATTAAATGAAAGATGTAGTACCACTTATCTTTTTAAATGAAAGAGGCACACATGTCGGCTCATAAGATAAATGATAAGAGGAATTAATTAAATAAATAAAATTTATTTAATTAATTAGAAAGTAGGTTTGTGAATGGAATTTTAATTAAATAAATAAGTTTTAATTAATGAAAATAGATAGAAAGAAGATAATTAAATAATCAAAGATTGTTTAATTATGGCTTAGAGGAAATAGCTAATGAATTAATTAAAGAAATATAAATTTTACTTAATTAATAGAAGAAATAAGTGGTAGGAATATTTCTCAAGTGTGTTAGACAAATGCAAATGGTAGATAATGCAATATTTGAATGCTAATGATAATTAGGTCAATTTTGGGTGTCTACATTTTGCCCCTTTGATACAATGTTCGTTAGAGTGTTGTGTCAAAGAAGATACGATAATTCACTTGATAAAAAAATTGATGCCCCAGTGTAACTGGTAAGTGATGCCCCCTCGAGAGATAAGCCAGGCTAACCAGGAAGGGCTGGATTGGCTCACAATAAGATGAAAAGCTAGGAAACAAGGTTGACATGAAGAAAATAGGGGTTGGGTGGGAAAAATGGGATGCTTCAGAAGAAAATAGGCTTTGGCATAGAAGAATTAGGGTTTGGATAGGGGTTATAGGTAGGGTCTTCAAGGGCAAATAGGCTCATTTGTGCTCATTTGTGTTCAGAAATCTAGAGAGATCTAGAGCTCCTTAGAGTTGTTGTGCAATGAGATTTAGAGAGCTATTAGGATGGTGATTCCATGCAGAGATCATCATACCGAGTGAGTTAGGACACATGGACAACTAGAGCGAGTAGGCACATCAGTATGTATCAAAACTTTTGCTAAAAGTGTGATTTTGATAAGCTAGAAGTGTCACAAATGCACACATGTCACCATAAGCGACTAGGTTTTAGGATAGGCAGTTCATGTCGCTTAGGAAGAAAAATGGGTTGCTTAAGGTAGTTGAGGTCACTTATAGGCACGTCTTGGTCACGTATGGGAAAATAGGTCACTTCCCGTCGGCTAGACAAGTATAGGCAAAATGTGCATATAGATAAAAGCAAGCCACATATGAGCTAAAAGTAGGCACATATATAAGTTTAGCTCGCATGAAAAGAAAAGATGCTCGCTTATAGAATAGAGATCGCTTAGTTACAAAAATTATATGCATATAGAAATGTAGCTCACACTTGGGCAATAAGCAGTCGCATAGGAAAATTAGGTTGCATATAGGTGAGAAATAAGTACATGTAGTAAAATGGGTCACTTGCGATCAAAAGATAGGTGCATATAGAAAAAGGAGTCACTGGCAGTAGATAGAAGTAGGTATAGCAGGAAATAGTCCAGTTTTGTATTAGTTGTATATAGCTCAAGAGACTAACATGATGAGTGAAATGATGCAAGATGTACTACTGCCTTTGTTATCACGAGAGCCACATCCTAGGGATTTATGGTTGGTGAGATTGTTGGATGCAGATGAGCGGCTAGTGTTAGAGATGCTTGGATTAGAGCACGTGTCTAGATTGGAGCCGGTGCAAGCACATTGAGGATTGATGATGGTGATGGTGGAATGATGGATGAGTGAGCATAGTTCTTTCTTGTTGCCAATGGGAGAGGCTATGATCACACTAGAGGATGTGTTTTGAATTACGCGTGTTCCTATTGATGGGGACTGAGTAGATTATGATCCTGATATGGGTCCAGCTGCATTCAAGAGATTGTTCAAGACACTAGACATTAGAGTGGAGGGCTCAAAGATTCCTATGGTGAGGATAGAGGAGCTATGTGATAGACTACAGTGAGTGGTAGTAGCTATTATCAGATGGCTAGGTGGAGATAGGCAAGCAAGAGGGTTTCCAGTAGGATGGGGGATAGTGATGGAGGGGATGTTCTCCTATGGGATGAGATATACATGGGCAAAGTGTGTGCTTGGACAACTTTATCATTTCCTACATGATTGTGCATATATGTTTAGGGCTAGTATGTCTGCAGGAGTTATAGTTTTGCATGTGTTGGCATATGAGCATATTCCAGTGACGAGGCCAGATGGATGGGTGGTTAGAGTGGTAGGAGAGCCTTATGCTAGGATGTATAGAGGACCATTGGCATACTGGTAGTGCAAAGGACTAGTGTATTGGTAGAGGATGTTAGACGAGGTAGATAGATTTATATGGAGGCCATGGCTGGGATGAGGAGTATACTGAGCTTGTATATGCTAGGCAGGCGAGATATATTTTTAGACGTGAGATATATATTATAGAGCACTATTTTCCTGAGAAGGTTTTGAGAGAGTTCGAGTTGCCATAGGTAGTACCAATTGGTGATGCCATTTTTAGGAGGACTCGATAGGAGGTGTTTGATTGGGGGCCAGATGTAGTGGTTGACACGTCTTTGGCAGAGAGAGAGGAGCTATAGCTAGTTGTATGGCAGTGGGGATAGGGTCTTGCAAATCCAGGCATGCTCCTAGATTATGTTGCATATTGGGTGACAGTGAGACTGACGCGGCTAACGCAGGTTGGAGAGATAGGAGAGATAGGGATGGAGAGACCAGTCAGGAGGAGGTGACGATGAGCTCCACCAGCATAGGTTGTTGTGCCAGCAACTCTGGGGATATAGGTATAAGGACAGGTGCAGGGATAGCCTCAGATACTTGCACACCCTTAGGGACAGATATTAGCAGGTGATGATGTTGGGATTCAGTAGCTATGGAGGAGGATTAGAGAGGAGAGGAGATGGAGACAGTGGGCTTAGATGAGGATGAGGAGAGTGGAGTTGGATAGACACCAGATAGTGATTGTCTTATGGCATGCTAGAGCTCAGGCTCAGACATACCAGGCTTAGTTACAGGTTAGAGTACAGGCTGGGGATGGGTAGGATGATGGTGCACTTGCTAGAGTGATAGGGGAGAGAAATGCACTAAGGCAGAGTGAGCAAATGATGAGATTAGAGCGAGACACTACTATATAGTAGATGTAGGCAATGAGGGCTGAGAGAGATGGTTTACGGACAGAGAGGGATACAACTGTGCAGCAGCTACAGGGGATGACTGGTGAATAGGATAGAGCAGTGGTTGCATTGGGTATAGATAGGGCTACGATGTATTTGGCCACATAGTTGACATAGGTACAAGGAGAGCTATTGAGAGTATAGGGTGATACGGAGTATTGTAGAGGCTTGTACTATGGGGCTGTGCCAGCAAAGCAGAGGTAGCCTAGCTTCAAGAACAGATCAGGAGCTTCAGGTTCACAGAGGATAGGTGGATCTCGATCTGTAGCATCAGTGATGGGGCCACAAAGAGATAGGGGGATAGGTACAGGACCTAGTGGTGGTGGTCAGGGCAAGGGAGCTGCTAGTAGTCACTAGGGCTACCTTGTTTATGTATATTATGTTGTATCATGATGAGACCTAGAGATGATTGTACATACATTCTTGATGGCTTAGCTTGTATATGTAGACACTTGTATATTGACACATGTATATTATGATGGCATGTTGGTTATCTACGTGATGTTGGAATGAGGATGGATACATTTATGGTATTATGATGGTTATGCATGCATTTGTATTTTCATGGATTATGTATAGATGTTTATGCAAAGGATATGAATATGCAAATGGAACTAATGAAAATGGATTATGATAATGCAAATATGTAAATGATAATGATATGACTTAGACTGATGCATATAGATAGATGGTACTAATATGATATGTGATGGACCTATGTATGCCTAACACACTTGTTTTGTAGGATAAGAGATGTGGAAAAAGACAATGGAGGGAGATAGTTGATCTTCGTTGAGGACTATATAGGTAGATAATAAGATGAATAAATGGCATGATGGGCAGCTTTAAAAAGAAATTGCTCAAGAATGAAAAATAAATGCAATCCTTATGTTTTATATAGCATGTGGATGTTATGCACCAAGGTATAGAAGACCAGGGTGTCGAGATATCCAATGCCAAACTAGCATGCTACAATCTTGTCTAAACGTATGAGGTCAAGATGTTGAACCACCATACACAAGATATGAATAGTAGCTAGTGTTCTGAGATGGACTTTGACACTACAAGAAAATGGTTTGAGCTTACCTCCACGACACATAGTGATACCTTGTTGGTTATATGTATGGAGTTAGTCTTGACATAGAATAGTCTCAAGTGCATAAGAGACTATTTAGCTTCTTAGATGCTAGAGATATTAATATGTAAGATGCTAATCCCAACATGTACAGGATACCAATACACATAGGAAGAGAATACGATCATCCCGCAAACACGGCATATGAAAGCAATATGACCATGCCCCATTCCTTACTTCATTGTAATGTACCAAGATATGGTAGATCAAGGTAGTCTTGATTAGGCATAGAAAAGGGACAAAATATAAATGAAAAGATTAAAAAAAAAGATACTATCATCACGTTCTCTTGCCAAATTTAGGTGCTCTTAGATGGATTTAAGCTAGGGCCTTGTTAAGAGGAAATCTACATCCTATTGAAGGTTAAAGATGTTGAAAAAATGCTATAGCAAATGTTGGCTTAAGGCATGCAGACAAATAGCTTTGAGCTTATCCGTAATTGGTTAAAGTGCTTGAGCTTTCAGTATACACATAATCTGCTTCCTGCTTGAGCTGATCAAAGAGAAGAAGATGGAAGATGAAAGAAGATGAAGAATATGGGGTGGATCATCTGTGCTTGAGTACTAGAAACTTCCTTTGTATTCTAGACTGCCTACATACCCTGTATCCATGGGATCAAAGCACATTTATGATGATGATGAGACATTATGAATATGTAGTTCTGTGTTTATTAATGATGTAAGTGATGAAAGATAGAAGAAAGCAAGATGAAAGATTAGAGGATGATTAGAGGAAAGATGAAAGATGGATGATGAAAAGGAGTCTATCATCTTTACTTGAATCAAAGTGCTTCCTTTGCATCTCAAATTGCCTACATACCCTATATCCATGGAATCAAGGCTTTAACGATAAAGCTGGTGATGTAGTTCTTGCTTATTACGCTAATGAGTGATGTTGAAAGAATCAACTTTATTTCTTGGATTTTTGCGTTGGTGATGTTTTCTAATGTTGTTTGAGCTTGAATTGATTGCGAAGATATGAATCCTAATTGCAAATGGTTGCTATGTTTGACATTGGATAAACGCTATGGTTAAAGTTGAAAGTTTGTTGTGTTTTAAGCTAAGGTGTTTGCTATGTTATGATCTAGAGCAGGCGGTATCCACTTCCAAATAAAGCTTAACAAGTGCCCCTAGTGTGGGATGAGGTTTATTGTGGAGAAGAAGCAATGGATAGCATGTGTAGACAAGATGCTAAGGTTGCCAAATGATATAGTTATCTCAACAATGTCCAAAATATGATAGCTAGCATTGATAGAGGCAAAGATGGAAAAGTTGTTTATTATGGAGAAATGGGTTACGATATTTAGACCAAATGAAATGTAGATTATGATATGGATTATGGAGGATAAGATAGTGAAGTATGCTAGGAAGAGTGGTGATAAAACAAACTAAGCAGATAATGGGATCTGGTCACTACACATAGCGCCTGTTTGCCAGGTTTTCATTATGGTACTTATCCAAGGCACCTATTTACCAAGTTTTCACTAGAGGATGGATTATTTATCTTATATTATTATTTTTTGGTTATCCAAAGTGCCACAAAGTGGTTTTCAATATTAGATGGATTTTTTCTTTTTTTTTTTTCTTTTTTTAGGATAGCTAAGATTCATGGATAAAACTTCTTGAGATGGATGCTGTTGATTGCTTCATCCAATGGAATGCCTTCATGTATTGAGAGAGTATATGCACCTGATCCATAACTACTGTGATGATAAAAGGACCAAGCCAATTTGGTTCAAACTTGCCCTGTTTCTCACAATGTTGCTGATTCCTTTGATTCTCTTTAAGGACAAGATCTCCAACTTGAAATCTGTGTTCTCTAATTTTTTTGTTGTAGCTGCAGCGTAGACGGTTTTGATAGACTTGGAGATGGTTGAGTATTGTAAGATGCCATTCATCTAGTAGCTCAAGATCATGGAGTCTGGATACTCGATATTCTTCTTCTGAGATGGTATGCTGTAGAGATACTCACGGTGAGGGAATCTCGACCTCAATAGGTAAGATAGCTTCAATGCCATATACAAGAGGACAAGGTGTAGCTCTAGTCGGAGTTTTGATACTTGTTCTATATACCCATAATGTAGGATGAAGTTGTAAATACCAATCACGACCAGCTTCATTGACTGTCTTTTTTAGAATCTTGATGATTGTTTTGTTAGAAGCCTCAGCTTGGTCATTGCTATGAGGATAGTAAGGGGTAGAGAATTGATGTTGGATATAGAACTTGTTGCAAAGATCTCTAACCTCTTGATTCTTGAAAGGGAGACCATTATCAGTGACAATAGCTTGAGGAACTCCATAGCAGTAAATGATATAGTGTAGAATGAACTTGGATATTTGCTTGCCAGTAATATAAGTCATTGGTATGGCTTCCACCCACTTTGTAAAATATTCAGTGGTGGTGATAATGAACTTATGACCATTACATGAAGTAGGATTGATTTTACCTATGAGATCAAGTCCCCATTGTGAGAAGGGCCATGGAGTAGTGTTGATGAGGATGTTAGTCACACACAAACACACAAATAAAAGTTTACACAACAACCTTTATTTATCTTGAAAGATATGATGAATTCAAAGAATTCATGATCCCAAGTCTTCGTTGATTAGTTCATAATTTACTGATGTTACTCAGTGGTTGATGTGTGTTGTTGTTAATCATTCAGGGGCCTTACATTCTTTAGTAATTTCTATTTCCTACAAATATGCTACACAAAATGGTTACTCTACATAGTATATTTCTTCAAATAATGTGTCTGCAAGTTGATATTTGCATGATATTTTCAACACTACATGCATTTAGTTCAAATATACTAATGATATTCAGTTATCTACAAGATGTCAGCATATCTTTTTGCTCTGCTTAATATTTATCATGATTTGTAGTTATGGAAGTGATTCAATGAAATTAAAATGAGAAAAAAGGGTTACAGAATGAGATTCCCAAAATCACTTGACTACGATCACTGATCCACATACATATTTTGATATAGCAATGAAGAGAAGAAAACTAGAATCGTACTTCACCAGGACATTCCACAAATCCGTATGATCCAGTGTAAATCTTCAAAGGAAAAGTTGACAACAACATGCAATGAAATGAAAGCACTTCTATTTGAACACACGATTCACCATTACATATCCAAAAATCAACTTGAAGATTACGTAAAGTTTACAATCAGGATGTAATTTGAAGCTTCATCTCCATTCAGTATGCTTTAGAACAAGTACATTTACAGTGATCTAAAGAAAGAACCTTGACATTTCAACAATTCAGTCCTCATTAGTCTAGGTAATCTGATCTCCTATATGAAATTGTTTCAGTCAAATGTTTTATTGATTGACCTCTTCCCTTTCTATGAGTAAAGGGGCTCAATATATATCTCAGATTATCCCCAATACAGTCCCCAAAAAAACCCTAATTAATCAATGGTCTACATCATAAGTACAGCATCCACCAGTGGAAAATGAATCCTACCAAAAACCCTCAGCAGCATACCCATACTGGGCATAAGGATGCCCTTTGGAAAACCTAACAATCACCAAAATAACTGTTGCTCCATTTAATAATGTTTCTTTCCACCTGCATTTTCCTTCGCATTAAAAGCCTTTACTCCCCCTACTCTATTTGTGATCTTTTGTGATCCAGTCCCCTACCTGGTCAGAATGTTAGATTGGCCTTAATTGCAACAGTCAATGCGCCATCAACTCGGTCTTTAGTTCCAGTGTTGGCACCTTTAAACCCTTTGGATATCTTCATCATCGGTGTAACTTCCCTCCATTGGCACAGCTCTCTCAGGTCTCCCCACAACCAATCTCATTCCGACAATCAGAATTTCACTCTACCCTTCAGCAAGACTCTCCTCATCGTCTGAGTCTTCTATCGTTCTGCCAATGGCTGATGACTGCTTTGTTCACTTTATCTTTTTAACCATGATGGCTTCTGCACTAATAAACCTATGTAACTGCAAATAGACAAGAATTAAGCACCATCATTTAATAAACTAGCAGGAAGATAAAGAGAAAACATTGAATTAGGCTGAAAGCGCAAATATAGATATCAATTATGAAGCACAAAAAATGCATATCTAAATGCATATACAATGCAAAGAATGGCCGAGTCAACCACCGTTGACCAAAAATATGCAATCGGGCTCTAAAACAGCTTCAAAAATCCTATCGCTTTGCTTTCCTGCCCTTTTCCTCGTATGTTGCAAATGCATATTGTTTCTTTGTATATTAGCTTGTACATCATAAACATACAAGCACTAAATATACAAAGACTTTTCCGTTTTTAATTTTCTCTTCCCATCCGGCTTTGCATCTTGTATACACATCTCTTGCTGCCTATATATTGGGTGGTATTTTCTCTTATATCTAGTTTGTTTCTATATCGCTCATCAATGTAACCAAAACCATCAGAGTAAAATCTCCATCAAAAAATGATAGCCACCAATTAGGCCGATCACCACATCTTCGTCGATGAAACACATAAGGTCGGGGAGAGAACCTAGAGCAAGGCTGACAACAATAGTTACTCTGAAGACCATTCCATCGGCAAAACATTAACCATCGCCAAGACCATGTTGATAACTGAGAGGGGGGGGTGAATCAGTTATCCTAATTATTTTCCTTTTAAACTTTCTTATTAATTAATGCAGCATTGAATCAAACATAAAAACATTACCATGAAATAAGAAAACACATGACACAGTATTTTTGACATGGAAACCCTGTTAAGGGAGAAAACCACGGGGTGATTAACCCAAAGATTATTCTCTGTTAGAAGAATAAGGAATTACAAAAATGGCACTTGCCAATTAGGGCTCACTGCCCGAGCACACTGCTCACAAAGAGGCCCACTGCCTACAAGGAGACACACTATCTACAAAGTGATAAGAATCACAGTCTTGAACTGATTGAAAGCATCTACATATGCTGGAGTTCAGTTCCGATTAGGCTCAGTACACTGATCTGCTGCACTTCATCTTTCCTCTGTTCTTTATTCTGCTATCCTTTCACATACCAGATCTTTCTTACTACTTCTGCTCTGTTCTGCACTTATTCACATACACCATCACACACTCACACTCTTCACAACTAAATCCATCCTCTATATATATCTGCATAAGTAATTTCATCACCTTTCTAGTCGGCATCCGGAACAATCTAGTTTCTTACAAACTCTGTTCTGTCGGCTGAATCCTTGCTTACCAAGCAATGCGGATCAAGCATATACTTGTAGATATCATTAATCATGTCGGCCAAACATGATTCATGCCTTCACAACCTTTACCATCAACAGTAACACATCCGAAAAATAGTCTGATACTCTGTCAGTCAGTTCTTCCTCTGTTCTCTTTGTCTCTCAGGAATCCGGTACTCAACTATTCATATCTTTTTCTTTGTTCATCACCGGAGGCTAAATCCTTGGAATATACTACTCAAGGTAGTCCTCTTGACTTCCCCAAATCTGCACTGCACCAAGACACTTCCTCTGAGAGATCCGGACCACTCTGTCGGACCTTGTCATATGCTCTGTTCTTGTTCACCGGACCACAACAATCTTCATTCTGACTTCCGGTAGAGACACACCATGACTTGCGGATATGTGGGATGACCTTTGTTGCCATCAATGACAACAACCATGAATCCATATAGTGTCTCTTGCCAACAATCTCCCCCTTTGGCATTGATGGCAACACTTAGTGAAAAATGACTAAGTGTTTACACTGTGCTCCCCCTTGGCTGATGCTCTATCTTTATATACAATTTCCAGAACTCCCCCTTAGTTGGATTCCTCATTTTTCACTACTCCTCACTCCCCCTTTGACATCAATGGCAAAGGGTAGGGTCCGCACACCAAAATTTTCAAAAAAAAAATTTCTATACATAGCCGCATATTTACATACTCACATATATTGAAGAATGTCTGCAAAGGATGTCTTCAATTGGATCAGTTCTGTAGCCCAAATTTGCTTCATTCTATCCAAAATTGAAATGTGACCACTCAAAAAAAATGTAAAAGCTTCTGCCCTCTTGAGATCTGTCGGATTATTTGTTTGGGCGGTGGTCTGAGCATCACTGATGGCCTCATGCATAGTTTCTAACTTAGGGATTATAATCCTTCTAAGTTCTCCCATCCGGTTAGTGATATTCTTCCTTTCCTTCTCAAGGTTCTTTATTTCATTCAAGACTGCAATAGTCTGACATTCTTGATTTACTATGGAGGAAGAGAGAGGATCAAAACTTTGAGATAAACTTTGTAGTTTGTCCTGTTCCTCTTTTATTTTCTTATCTATTTCAACTGTTGCCTTTGACCAGGAGATACAAAATTTGTAAATATCACCACCATCCTTAAGAGCACTTTCTAAGCTCTTTATTCCAATACTCATATTTCTCCTATCATTAGAGATTAATCCTAATACTTTTGAAAATCTTTTATCCAAAAATTCCTTCTGGACCTTTTCTTCAGCTGATTTTTCTAGAGAATCAAAATGTGTATCAACACTACTGACTAACGTTTTTAGATTACCAGAAGAGGAGGCTGTCGGATCTATCTGGATTGATGGCATAATTTTTACAAGTACTCCGGAAGCAGCCTCTATCAACTCACAGTCTTCCATATGAGACTTCAGGAGTTTTTCATTTGCCTTGGCATTTGCAAATGAAGCTATTTTCATTGTTTGTACCAGAGAGAGAGAGTCAAAGTCGAATGGGCCTTTTAGAAGCTCCGGTTCATCAATCTCTAAAGTTTCTTTGCTCAAAAATTGTTGAACAGTTTGTGCAGTGTCTCTTGCCGGAGACAGATGTTTCTTTTCTTCTGCAGTCTTGGAACTGTCAACCTCTTTATCTTTCACCACTGCTTCCTTCTCCTGTAATTTCTCTTCTTCTTTGGATCCGGAGACTGTAGGGGAAACCAGAGGAGAGATGCTAGCCTATTCATAGGCCACTTCTTCTGGAGCAGAGGGTTCCAAGTCCACAGCTGTTTCTACACCTAAGTCCTCTACAACAGGAAGATTGAAACTTTTGAAGGCCTTCAGGAGGATCTCTTCTGTCTCTTTGGCCACCTTGTCAGTCTCACCAAGCATGAGTTGGTTCATCCTGGCTTTACTTCTGAACTCATCTTTGCAATCTTTGAATATTATGTTCATTGTCTTGGGATCAATTTGAGGATATAGCTGAATAGCTATCTGCTCCCGGATCTCAAGATCTTTTGCATGAGCATTATTCTTTCTTATTTCTAATTCCTTTTCTAGGCTTTTAGGAATTTCAGAAATAATCTCAATAAAAGCTTTATTGTAGATGTTCAAGTACCTTATTATGGCTTCTTGCAGGATCTTTTGATCTACCTCATTGTAGTCATCATAGAATTCAGCCACGGGTTGAAGGTTCCCGTCCACAGTGACTGATTTGACTACACTGTCTAGAGACAGGGTGGGCTTTGCAGAAAATTCTTCTGTCATTTCTTCCTTGTCTCGGCCAGAAGAGGGTTTACTGGTTCCTTTCTTTTTCTGTTTCTTTATTTCTTCCTCAGACTTTCTTCTCTTTTCCCGGCTGGCATCAAGTGCCTCTTTTGAGATGCCTAGGCCTTGAGCAATGTGCTCTACTTCTTTTCTCACCTTTCTCTTTATCTCAGGTTCCCTGAGTTCTACATGTATCTTTACACTCAGCTCCTCAAAGGTTCCAAACCTTTCTGCCTTAGGATCTTTGGGCTGACTTAGCATGTGTTGAACATGCAGCTCCACTATCTGTTCATCCACTTCATACCCCATGGGCATGATCCAGACAGTCCTTGGCTCCACTGCCTCCATTAGGCACTGATCAGTGTCCACCATAAAGCACACTGAGTCTTTGTATTTCTCAACAAGAGACTGGGGAATTCTTTCTCTTGTTTGCATCATGCTTTGGAAGTTTTTGAAGTATCCCCATAGGGCTGTATTTCTTGCTTTGGCATCCCCAAGCCCATGTAGATAGTCTCTTATTTGGACTGCAACAGGTTTGTCATTCTGCCATACCCATCCACTTGATCCGGGCAGCTCATTCATGAAGTAGAAGAATAGACATACAATAAGAGTACCATACTTAAAGGAATTCTTCTTGTCCTTCTTGATTTTTTGTATATTTTCCATTAATTGGCTTAAGAGCAGTTCGCAGAGATCATATTCTGCATTCTTCCTTAGCATTTCATAGGCAATATATATTGCAGTTTCAGATACAGAATTCTCCCTGCTGGAGTGATAGATCTTGTATCCTATTATCATGGATGCATACTTGATATCCGGATCCGAGATATCTTCAATGGTCATTGCCCTCTTATCAAATTTTGATCCGGTGGCCTCAGTTACAATGTTGTTCTTGACAGATTTCAGGATAGGTATCCCTCCGGAAGAGTATAGACCAGTTACTACTCTAATTGCCTCTTTTGTGATCTTGCAGGGTCTATCCAGCCATAGGAAGTTGTCATGCATCCTGCTCAGTACATACCGGACCCATTCATCTTCTTCAAAGCAAGGGAAATGAATGAATTGATCAAATTGTTTCTTCTGGATACCCTTATACTCTGGTTTAAGCTCAAAAGCATTGTCTATCAGTTGCTTGTGATAGAGATCTCTCAATTTGAATTCCCCAAATTCCTCAATGCTTGCATGTATGTAAACCCTAATGTCTTCTGTGTGTAAAACTCCGTGAGGAACACTGGAAAATGCTCCTAAGGGATCTACCTCCAATGACTTGTATGGATGTTTCTTAAATTCAGGTCGGGGCCTATCTGAGATTTTTACTATATTTGGAGTAGCCATATCTTCAAAAGATTTGTAGCAAGATATCGAAAGTGGAAAATACCTTTTGCGTCTTCGGTTGCACGGAGTAGTTGGATTGATTTCTTTATGCAATGACTTCGGCAGGAGATCTCTGGTGTGCTTGATGAATCTAGTTGCAGAGCTCCACTTTTCGCTTCTTCTTGAGTGCAGAATGAGCAAATGTTTTATGAGAAATCCCTTATATTGCTCCGCAAACCCTAATATCTGATGGCAATAAATGCTTGACCTATATTATTCCGGTTTGCCTTATTCGGATAACCTGAAGAACCGGATCAGTCCTGGTCTATGAACATCATGCGGAACTTTCAACCATGAACAAATCAAGATAACACATCACAAGGACATCCCAAACACTCTGTCCAATCCGCAGAATAAGATAATGCATTTCTGGATCTCTCCGGACCCTTTTGTAGTCTTCTGTCATTCTGGGGCATCTCCTGGAACAGGTCTTACTTGATGGATCACAACTTCTTTGCATCTTCATGCGGACCTCTGAAATCTTATCTGGATTTACTTAGGACTTATATCTTCAAACCCTTTGCTCCGCATTTTGTGCCACATCCGGCACCACTTGATTGGCTGGGGGAACAGGATTTTTTTTGAGTCTCCCCCTAAGCCAGAGCTCACTTTTTAATTTCTGGAAGAAATATTAGCACCAGAGTCTGGTGCGGATCCAACCTCTACATTCTCTGAACTTTTCTTCACCCAAATCTTGCTCATCTGATTCCTAACTTCATCCGCATTCATCTTTTGTTTACCCTTGTCTTGATTCTGATTATACACCGGACCTCTTTTTTCCTGATTCTTGCTTCTGCAGACTTTAGCATTATGACTGGACCTATTACAGATTTGGCAAGTAACATTTCTTTGCATATTTGACTGATAACCTCTTGATCTACATTGATTAGCCATATGACCTACTCTATTGCATGTAAAGCATCTACCTTTGAATGATTTGTTTACTTGCATATTTCTGCATTCATGGGATTTGTGTCCATACTTTTTGCAATTAAAGCACTGTCCGAAGAAGGATGAATTAATCTGATTCATTCTCTTTCTGCACTGATTAGCTTTGTGACCAAAGTGGTTGCAGCTGTGGCAGTATCCATTGAAAGATGGATATCTTTGAGCATTGGGCTGTCTTACCGGAGGTCTTCTAGGCCTATTCCTTGGATTTTCTGATCCAAAATTCTTTTGACCGGATCCGGAGCTTTCTCCTTTCTCATATCCCAAACCATACTTGTCATCTGTCCTCTTTTGACTTCCAAGAAGTACTTCAAGTTGGGCAGAACTTATCTTGAATTTTTCTTTATATTCATTTGCTGTTTGAAGATCTCTTTTGAGAGAGGCAATTTGATCCTCAAGTTTTTCTTCATTATCTTTGGCATCTTCAAGATCAGATTCAAGATGTCTGATAATCCTGTCCATCTGGTGGCATTCTTCTGATTTCTCTTTAAGAGATTGTCTCAGATTGTCTTCAGTTTTTCTTTTTTCTTCAATCTCTTGAGTAAACTTTATAGTTCCTGATTCCATTTCATGTCTTAACATAATGACTTCTTTTGATAACTTTTCACATAACTTGGTTTGCTCAGTCAATTCTTCATTTGTATTGCTTTCTTCACTTTGTCTTGCCAATTGTTGGAGTAGCTCCTTTCTCTTTTTCATAGAGAGACTTAATTTGTCTTTTAATTCTCTCATGAATTCATCAGCCTGTTTGAGTCTTTCCTTTAATTCATTGACTTCAGAATTTGACTGTTCAAGATCCTCAAGGGCAGTCTTGAGTTGCTCCCTTAAACCATATGCATCCATTTGAACTCCCAGATCTTCCTCAAGCTGTTAGGCTCTATTAGGAGGTACTTGGCTCTGATACCAATTGTTGATAACTGAGAGGGGGGGGTGAATCAGTTATCCTAATTATTTTCTTTTTGAACTTTCTTATTAATTAATGCAGCATTGAATCAAACATAAAAACATTACCATGAAATAAGAAAACACATGACATAGTATTTTTGACGTGGAAACCCTGTTAAGGGAGAAAACCACGGGGTGATTAACCCAAAGATTATTCTCTGTTAGAAGAATAAGGAATTACAAAAATGGCACTTGCCAATTAGGGCTCACTGCCCGAGCACACTGCTCACAAAGAGGCCCACTGCCTACAAGGAGACACACTGTCTACAAAGTGATAAGAATCACAGTCTTGAACTGATTGAAAGCATCTACATATGCTGGAGTTCAGTTCCGGTTAGGCTCAGTACACTGATCTGCTGTACTTCATCTTTCCTCTGTTCTTTATTCTGCTATCCTTTCACATACCGGATCTTTCTTACTACTTCTGCTCTGTTCTGCACGTATTCACATACACCATCACACACTCACACTCTTCACAACTAAATCCATCCTCTATATATATCTGCATAAGTAATTTCATCACCTTTCTAGTCAGCATCCGGAACAATCTAGTTTCTTACAAACTCTATTCTGTCGGCTGAATCCTTGCTTACCAAGCAATGCGGATCAAGCATATACTTGTAGATATCATTAATCATGTCGGCCAAACATGATTCATGCCTTCGCAACCTTTACCATCAACAGTAACACATCCGGAAAATAGTCTGATACTCTATCAGTCAGTTCTTCCTCTGTTCTCTCTGTCTCTCAGGAATCCGGTACTCAACTATTCATATCTTTTTCTTTGTTCATCACCGGAGGCTAAATCCTTGGAATATACTACTCAAGGTAGTCCTCTTGACTTCCCCAAATCCGCACTGCACCAAGACACTTCCTCTGAGAGATCCGGACCACTCTGTCGGACCTTGCCATATGCTCTGTTCTTGTTCACCGGACCACAACAATCTTCATTCTGACTTCCGGTAGAGACACACCATGACTTGCGGATATGTGGGATGACCTTTGTTGCCATCAATGACAACAACCATGAATCCATATAGTGTCTCTTGCTAACAGACCAAACCAACCTTCGCCGATCTTAAAAGTTACACTGATCACCATGATACATACAAACTCATTGGTATGTGCCATGGACCTCAACCTCCTTATAAACCATAACTTAACTCACTGTCGGCTCCACCTTGTATATAATCCAATGTATATTGGATATACATTAAGTTAAGATACATTGCATTACCCCAATTTTAATCTATTTTGAGTTCTGGTGCTTGTATGTATTATGAAATGCATGTATCGAAACATACATAAAAAGCACCAAATATACAATGATTTAACCCCATATAATAACTCTTCAGTTCCGCGCAGTATGCATATTTCTTTGTATGTCACTGAAACATACAAGCCCGCATACATACAAGGACTTAACCTTGTTTCATAACATTTTGGGTCCGTGGCTTGTATAAGTGCAATGCATGTCTTCAATATACAAAGCACAAAAAATACAATTACTAAACCAACCTTGATAAACTTTTCGGTTCCACGCAATGTCTATTTCATTGTATGTCTATATAAACCATTAGCCAAATGCATACAAAACCCTTTGTATGTGAACTTGATATACAAATAGCTTTGTATGTGCAACATACATTGACCCGACATATAAAGAACATTGTATATGGAACACGTTGTATATACAAATGACCTTGTATATACAAAAAAACAAACACATTTATCAGTGCATTTACCAAAAACACTCATAACTTGCAAAATATAGAGAATTTTAAGATGGTTCAAAAAGCAACCCCTATTTATTTTTAACAAGGAATTCACCCATACTCTGCTCTAGTACTTAATGCTATTTTTTCATAGTTTTCAACAAGGTTTGTACTTTTCACTTCCTTTTCCCTTTACCACAAAGCAGCACAACACACACACACAAGCAAAAGCAAAAGCCACAACAGGGGTCCTCATTTTGATAAGGAGTAAAATGGGGCATGTTGTGAACATCACAACAACTAAAAAACAAACAAAACAATCATAATAAAACCATTAAAGGGAACTGAATAAAATAAATTCATAACATCCAACTATCGTTTCTACAAATCATTATCTAACTTGAGATTCAATGTATTCAATAAGGTGCATGAATTTTCTAATTCAGTCTAAGTGGGTGCACGTGATTAATAATCCTCATCTTGAAAATTCATTGAACAAACTAGTGACTGATATTAGCCTACATAGTTGATGTCATTCCCTCATAGCTATGTATGAGGAAAATTGACTATGATAAACTAAACAAATAAAAAACCCAATAACATAAAGAGAACTGTTCTAAATAAAAGCCATTAATAATAAATCAATGAAATATGAAATCTTTTACTGAGATTTGTATTGTTCCCTTTGGATGAATGTGGATTGGTCAATAGTATTGCAAAACCATGGTTGCAACATGCAAGTAGTGTGCTCAAAGATCAATGTTAAGAGATCATGAAGTTTCTCAATCGATGTGATATATGCTCAAAGCACTGTTAAGTATGCCTGAGAATAAGTGATCAAAGAGGCTTTGTGAAGGATATGAGGGGGGTTTATATAGGTTTCAACAAAGATCGATCAATGGTCCAGATAAATCAGAAGAATCAATGGATGAGAACAGTTGAGGAATGTTTAACGAATAAGAAAAAGACAAGTGTCACACAAAAGCTATTTTATTTGAGTTAATCACTTTCTTTTATAAAGATAAGACATGTTTTTCATAAATTAGATAGCTTTTTTCTAATTTAAGAGAAATTGATAAAAACAAGGTTGAGTGAATAGATAACTCAAGTTAAGATTTGCCTTTGCATGATTTGAGAGAAATTAAATAATAAATTATTTATTTTGTGTGCATGGAGAAGAAGACTTATTTTTAGAAGATTTGAAAGATATTTGAAGAATTTGAAGGAAAATTAAATAAAAAGATTTATTTAATTGTTGTCCATGATTTGGAAGAATAAATAAAATATTTGATTTATTTTATTTTTGGAGAATGAGAGAATTTAAATAAATTTGATTTGATTTATTCAAATTTGGAAGAATGAATTTGATTTAATTAAATAATTGAGAATTATTTAATTGTTTGGATAAGAGGGAAATTTGTGGTGAATTAATTAAATAATGGGATTTATTTAATTAATGGAGACTTGAAATTTGAAAAGAAGATAATTATCTAATTAAATAATTAAAATTATTTAATTGTGGAAGAATAATAGAGGAATTTGATTTAATTAATTAAATAAAAAAGCATGTATTCAATTAATGTCAAAAGTATGTGATTTAGAAGAATTTGGTGAAAGTAATTAAATAATTAGATTATTTAAGTAACATTGAAATGCAGGTGATTAGAAGAATTAGATGAAATGCAAGTAGTGTGACGAGTTGGTCATTTTAGGGTTTCTACATTTTGCCCCTCTTTGATGCGATGCAGTTTATAGCGTTGCGTCAAAGAAAAATGATTGTTGAAGACATGATACAATTTTTGATGCCCTAGTGTAGGTAGTTGCCCCAGTGTATGCCCCCTCGAGTAGGAAGACAAGGAAGCGATAGAAGGACTAGGTTGATGCTCGACTAGAAGATTGTGTTGGTGACGAGGTTAGAAGGAAAAGCAGCAAGGGTGGGGAAGATAGAAGAAAGAGGGAGGGAAGCTATAAATAGGTCCCGTGGGGATCACAATCCTCATTTGCACCCTATGAGCTTCTAAATTTAGAGAGTTGAGTGGAGGGAACGAACAGCGTGGAGAGATGTCGATTCTAGTGCACAGGCATCGGGTGGAGCTAGTGCGGACATATAGGAGGCTAGTAGGAGCTCCGGCAGTGGTAAGTGTCCAAAAACCCCATTTTACTTTGACGTTTTAGGGCAGTTTAGGGATAGGTTTAGGGAGGTCAATTAGGTCAACCAAAAGTGCTTTAGGGTAGAAAGGTGCTATTGGTAGTCGGTTAAGGCACTTTTGGCATGTCGCAGCGCTTTTGGTAGGAAGGTATAGCGCTTTTGGCAAAATAGAGCGCTATTGGCTTTTGGGGTTAGCGCCGTGTTGTGTGGTTACACAACATGCCCCATTTTAACTTGGCAAAACAGGGACCCAACTTACTCACAAGACTTACAACACAAAGTGACGGTAAGAGCAATATAGAGAGCAATACAGAGAGTGATACATTCATTGATGAATTTGATATTTCAGCTGGAACTAATCTAGTCACGCAAAGACTATCTTAAGTGAAAGCAGAGTAAGATTATTACACAGAAACTATAACTAGGCTCTGATACCATTTTTTGAGACAGCTACAAAAGAGAACAGAACACAAAATATAGACAAAAATTCCATAGATATTGTATTATCAGATTCTCTTATACATTGCATGCTGTATGAGCGTTACAACATAAGAATTCAAAACCTAGGGGAGCAAACCAGAGATAATGGTACTCCAAACTTTCTAAAACTCTTCTATGGGAGCAAACCAGAGATAATGGTATTCCAAACTTTCTAAAACTCTTTTATGGGAGCAAACTAGAGATAATGGTACTCCAAACTTGCAGACTCTTAAGACTTCTAATACTCAATGACTTTCACAACCAAGACTTGAAGAATTGAGGTAGCCTCTCGTGCATTTATAGGTTCTTGCGAGAGGCAGATCTTTAACCAACTTCTTAAATCTAGTTTTGAAATCCATCACCTAGAGATGGACACATGCAAACCCTTATCTGAAGGATTACCCATGAGAGGATAAGATTCCTCAAGGTGGGACCAAATAATCCATGAGAAAATAAAGGAAAAAGACAACTACTTTGTACAAAGCATCTTTTTAGGCACGAGAAGGTTAACCCATGTACATGTTAAGGCCCATGTACTTTCCCCTTTTATTGTGGTGTGGCCCACATCTATCTTTTGTCATGAAGGGATAGATTCTTTCAGTGGCCAACAAGCTTGGTCCACTAGCTTGTGCTTGTGTCGCTAGACTTCATAGGTGAGAAATCAACACACCATTCACAAAACTATTGTATATCATGAGTATAGCCAAGTGCACAATGATCTTTCTTTTTTCCTTTTCAAGATGGTCTAGCATCATCTGAATGTTCTCTAGCGCGTTCTTCATAGTACCTGCAATGGTCACATTGTTCCCAAACAGGATGAGGAGTACAACTAGGTAAGATTCCCTAATGAGATTGAGAGCCTAAAGGTTGAGTAGGATCAACAGGTGGTATGGGAATCTTAGGGTCTTCTTTCCACATTATGCTTAGCACTTTGAGCTTATGGGCTCCATACATTCCATGGCTAATTGATGTGGTATTGGCTTGGTCTATGCGGTAGGTTTTAGTATGAATCCATAGAGGCATTTTGGTCACATAAAGATGTTGCAGTTTGCTGGAAATATTCTAGTATTGGAATCGTGAACCAAAACTAGAAGGACCATAAGTTTGCATCATATGTCTGATTATTAGATTTTTAGTGTAAGATGCGAATGTTAATTTAAACAAGCAACCAGAATAAGAGGATGTTCCTTGAAAATCCATTTCTACTGCAGCAGCATTTGGTCCTTGAAAAAGATCTCGAATGAGATTCTTTCCACCTTCATGATCCAACCATCAATCTGGTCTGATGATTATCAGATTACAAAACTGAATGGGAAGTTGTTTATTATCATCACACCAATGTTGCATTACCGCTTTGATCTCAGGGTCAATATCTTCTAATAAGGCTGACATTTCAAAGAACGGATGATTTTTCCATAATCCACTCTTAGTCAATTGTTGGGCTGCTACAAGACATCTAAACCTATCATGTAAAAAGTCATTAGCCATATAAAAATTGTGCCGATCCCACATGGCAAAGGGATTTGTACTCCATTCCTTGCAACTGGATTCATACCACCGGTGTTCGCGTACATGAACAACATGAACTCTTCCTTTAGTAGGAACAAGGACTTCATTGACTTGTCCTTTAATAGGTGGTGGAGCAACAAGAACATCATGATCTACTGGGATAGCTTTATTTCCTTCTCTGGATAGAAAATCAGCAAAGATATTAGAAGAACCAGGAGGATGAGCAATATCAAAGTCAAATGTATTTAGGAATTGAGCCCATCTTAATAATCTTCCGCGAACTACTTTATCCTTGGATTCCTTCTTAAAGAACCCTTTCAGATTCTGCAAATCACTTCGGATTAGAAACTTCTTATCAGCAACAAACATCTAAAATGCCTTTAAAGTATTGATAACTGAAAGTATTTCTTTATGTGTGCTGTGATAATTTAGTTCACTATTTTTAAAGTTGCCAGAGATGTATCTAACAATTTCTTCCTTCCCATTATCTATCTATTCTGTAAGAACTCCTACCCATGCATGCTCACTAGCATCTGTTTCAATGATTTTAAACCTTGGACCTGGAAGCCTTAGAGGCGGTAACTCAGAACATCACTGTTTAATTCTTTTTATTAGGGCATTATGCTTAGTAGACCATGGTGGTGGATTCTTTCCTAGCAATGCATTTAATTCTTGTCTATCTTCTGCTAGTTTGCTATAGAATCCAGCTATATAATTTACAAGACCAAGAAAGCATTGAAGCTCTTTGATAGTGGTTACCTGAAGATTCTGAATCTTGGTCAAAATATGGGGTTGTGCTTCCATTTTCCCCCCTCGGAGAAGCTTAATGCCAATAAAAATAATTTCACGTTGAGCAAAGTGAGATTTGGTAGGATTGATGGCCAAACCATGCTGTTGACAAAGTTGCAGAAAGACCTGTAGATGTTCCAGATGCTTCTTCATATCCTAGCTTAAAATAAGGATATCATCAATATATGGCTGGATAAATTTAGCAAATTGATAGAATATTTTATCCATAGCTTGTTGGAATATAGAAGGAGCAGTTTCGATCCCAAATGGCAGAACTTTCCATTCAAACAGTCCTTGAGGTACGGAGAAGGCTGTTTTGTAGATGTCAACAGGATCCATCTTTATCTGCCAAAAACCTTTAGTTAAATCAAATTTGGAATAAATTTGACTACCCTGAATAGCTTGCCATATATGGTCTTTACTGGGAAGTGGATGTTGGTTGTCAACAAGACATTCATTTAGTGGCTTGTAATTTACCACAAGTCTTTTTTTCGTGAGTTCAATACCATGCTCATCAAATTTAGGTACATACATGGCATGACAAGAGAATAGAGAGCTAGATCTTTGAATAATCTCTAAGGACAATAATTCAATGATTTCTTTACGACAAAGCTTAACTTCTGCCATACTCATCAAAAAATAGTTAGCTTTGGCCTTAGGAACAATATCATTACCTAAAGCATCCTTTTTGAGAGGAAGAGAGCATGTGAGTGATCTCTTCTATTTCTTCATGTCCTTAGTCATTACAGTCTAAGAATAGACTACTTTCAGTTGTTCCAAATTTGTAGCTGTTGCTTCAATCTGTTGTGTTAACCAGATGGAATTTGTCCTTTTCTTCTTTTTCTCTATGATAATTTGTTTGGTGAAGGCAACATTCTGATGGAGACGGGGCATTTGGAAAGTACCCAGTAGAGTAATGAACATGGAATCCATAATAATGGGTTCCTAGCTTTGCATAGTTCTGCTACCAATGACACCATTATAATTATTTACTTCATAATGAACAAAAATGAGTTCATCAAAGAAATTTTTCCCTAATTGAATAGAAACTTTACAAATCAATTGTGACACAAATTTGCCTTTTCCAAATTCAATTTCTGTTGTGCCTTTTATCCAAAGATCAGCAAGAAAACACTGATATCTGGCCAAATTAATATCAGCACCTGTATCACATAAAAATGCTAGGGGATACATTTTGATACCTATTGGGTGAATATTGAGAATCACACCAGGGCAGGTTGTATAAACTATTTGAGTTGTTCTAAAGGAACTGCTACTGCCCTCTTCTATATAGGGGACTGTATTATGAATCAAACCAGGACTAGAAACAGGTTTTGGTCTCTATGGAGTGAAGAACTGTTCTTCACATAGCCATGGTTCTTCTGGAGGAGGGACTTCCTTTACAGGAGAATTATATTGGAACAGTTTTCTTCCTGAGGAGTCACTTCTTTAGGCAACTGAATGTTTGAAGAAGAATTATACTGATTTATATATCTATCTAGCTCGAGACTTTTCCATTTCTTCAACTAGATTAAGATTTTCTTCTTCGTCTATCTCTATTATTTCAGAATAGGCTTACTGAATAACTTTTTCCAGAAAAATCTTTCGCTGTCTTCTCCACAGCCTTCTAGCCATGCTTCCTGCAGCGGGAGCAATCTCAATACTACACTATGCTATAGGTAGAGTTGATTCAACTGGTGATGTCAGCCTAGGAGTATAGTTAAGCACAGGAGTTCTTCAGATTATTGAGCTAGGAGGAGGTTCATTTTCTTTCAACAAAAAATATTTTTTTGACTTAAGCTACTCTAATTTATTATTCAGCTTTCTCCATGTTTCAGGTCCCATATTCATCTCATAGAGTTTGCTTTCAAGCTGGACAATTTCTTCAATTGTCTTGTCCAGTTCTACTCTTGTATTCCTATGGAGCATCATACAAAAAAAGGAATTTTTAGAATTACTGGAATCAAAATCTTGGGGATGACCAGTGATTAGATTTACATTAGCCTACTCAATAGCAGACAAAAACTCAACCTCTTCTAATTTTGTTTCTGATAAATCAGAAAGGATGATGTCATCAGAATCAAAGGGATATTCATGGATGAATTCATATTCATCATTGTCAAGTCCAACTTCTTTGGCTGCACAAACCTTTCCTTTATTTTTCTTCTTGTTCCTATCTAGGCATTTGTTTGCATAATGTTTGCCCTTACAGATGTAACAAGTAGGTTCCCATTTTTTACCAGAGCCTTTCTTGTCCTTCTTCTTGAAGTATCCCTTCTTGTGGGGGTACTTACTAAACTGTTTCTTTTTCTTCTTCTTGTAGTACTTATCTTTATCTTTATCAAAGTATTTCTTTTTAGAAGAAGACTATGACTGACAGGTTTTACACTTATCATACTGAGAAGAAGGTAAAAGCTGATAACAAATAGAAGAAGAGATTATTGGCTTTACCTTTTTTATCTCTTTCCTTTTTTGTGCCTCTTGACATATATCTTCATTAATTTCGACCAGGAACTGAACTAGCTATGGAAAAGTCAGTTCTTTTAATTCTGTACCTTCATGAACTATATTTTCTAAAACTTTCTTATGATAAAAATCACCCAAATCAGGACCAAAACTTTTCAAGAAACTGGTAAACATATAATCCTAATTTCGTTCATGTCCAGAGATATACAGATTTCTATACTGGTCTTCATAATACTCTTTAAAACATTTTAAATCTTTACACTTGCCTTGCATAAACTTATTGTAGGCAAGTCTTTCCCTTGTGTCTGTTTTTCCTACAAATAGACGACTCAACTGTGCACACAACTAATATGTTCCTCTATTTATCAGGTTTTCTCTATACCCATTCTCAAGATGATCCCACACATTTCTGGCTATTCCAGTCATAGAATTGAGAGTTTGCTTGATCACTTGAGCTTCATCAGCTCCAGCATTAGTAGACATATAGTTAGTGATCCAGGCACGCATTGCATCAATGCCTCTCATATTTTCTATTTCCTCAAAACTATCAAAATTTACTAAGGGAGGAGTATCTGGCTTATAAGACTGGATATTCTTAAATGGGTCAACTGGATTGGAACCATTTGGATTAGTTCCATTACCATGGGCCATCTGGAACTTGCCAGCTGCTTGTTCAAACTCAGTGGTGTCTCTTAATCTTCTAGTTGAGGGATCAAATATTTTCTCAATTATAGGCTGCTTAGGATGAATCTTCATCTTTGGACCTTCATACTGGGCCTATAAATATCCTTGAGCACTAGATGGGAAATTCAACATTTTCTGTTGTTTTGACTGTACCTGAACAGTAGTCACTAACATTTGAATAGAAGAAGATTCTTGAACAATAGAATCTTTTACTTGTACAGTATTCTCATTGACATGTTGAACTTCATTTCTGACAAGATCAATCTTGTCTTTTGTGTGCTTTAATTGAATTCTATAGTTATTTAACTGCAAGCTTAACACTTCATAATCCATATGACTTTCATCTCTAACTTGCTACAGCTTTTCTCTATGTGCATCAGTGGTGCGTTGTTGAGCGGTCTACCACGCTTCAGCATGGGTTTTGAATTGGAGATAGGTAGTCTTCAGCTCAAGAATCTCATCTTTCATTGCTTGTAAGAGATCCTTTTCCAGTCATTCAAGCGAAGTGACGACTGCATGCATATTAGCTTGAAGAGATAACAATTGTTTCTCTTGCTGAAGAGCACGGATTTCTTCCTAGATTTTCCTATCATGGATACACAGGTTGGTCCAATTCAATAGTTTAGACTGACTGGATCCCTAAACTTCTCCTACAGGGGTGACATGTATAGGCCAGAAGTCAGCTTGATAATGATCGGATAGATCTTTAAGCATGAAATCCTTAAAAGGAGGGATTGTTCCGGGCACAGTGCAAGATCCAGAAGGTGTAGAGATGGCCTTTTCTAAATTTTCTTTAATATCTTGTTCTAGCAAAATTGCAGGTTTACCAGAGAGCATATTTGCTTTTCTAGAGGGTGGATGGAAAATGAAGGAGCATTTCTCACATTTGAAAAATCCATTGTCCAAAGCAGAATACTAGTCATGGGGACATGGATTTGACACAGGTGCTTGAGAATAGGAACTAGCACCAAGGTTTCCTTGTACAGGTTTTCTTATAACAGGAATTTTGAATAAATCTTCAAAACCATGAGTAGGCTGAAGACGAACACTCTGTGATCGGGAATACACAGATGGCAAAGGGTTATTATGGGTAAATGTTTGTTCCTTTCTCATGGACAAAGGACACCCAGAGGAGAAGTGAATAACCACTTGGTCATCTATTTCCTCAAGAGTCACGTCACATAACTAAGGAGGTTTCTATTCAGGAGGCTTATGGTCCTTATCCCAAAGAGAAATAGCCCATTCTTCTGGTAACTTAATAGCTTTATGCTTGACAATTTTGGGGGCTACTAACTGGGTGTGCTCAGATGTAGATTTCCAGATGGTAGAAAAGCCTTCTATTCCTTGGGCTCATTTAGGGTTCATCATTAATGGAATGACTTTATTGTATAGATGATAGTGAACTAAAAAGACAAGGGAATGATCTACAGAATTATCTTTCATAAAAAGATTCATTGTATTAAATTCATAGGTAAGGACTTCATCCAGGTTACCATCTTTTAAACTAATAGGGAAATCTAACAAGCAATCTAAATAGATTGGACCTTTAGACATGGAGTCACACGCACATCCTAAGAGAGCATGGGAAGTTTTAAAGAACCTCGAATCTTTAAGCATCATCATCATTATTATAGGAAGGCCCTTCCTATAATGTCCTATTACTCCTATTCTCACATAGGACAGATGTATGTATTGAGGGTTCTTAAGACTTGTTATAGCCTGACTTTGAAATTTCTAAATTTCTTTATCATTGAACAGATTTAATGTTCCTTCAGATCCTCCTATAACTGTATGTTGCAAGGAAGCAATATGGCATTTCTACCAGGAGGTATAACCAAAGAAAATTTTTAAACCCTTAGACTGACTAATCATTGATATTAGATTGTTAAGTATATCTCGATAAATTTCAGAGGGTTTGATCACAGGGACTTTAAATTCCTCATTAGCAAACTTATTGCTACTACTAGACAATTCATCTATGACATTACTATTTTCTGTAGGTAATGAAAACGTTTGCTCAAAGTCTGGAAAAAAATTAGTGAAACTAACCTTAGCACTGCGATCCTTAGTGTGATCTTCAGGTGCTATTTCAATCATGTGGATCATCATGCAAGGAGGATGTGGTAAGTCATCATCATGAGGTCAGTTTGTGAAAATTTATATTTCATTCTAGTAACCTCATATTTAGAAAGAGCATAAATTTTCATGCAGGTTAGCCTTTTGCATCACCTTGATATTCGTTAAGATGTGAAAGTTATGAGTGGTCAAAGTTTGAGTCAAACTTGATATTCACAGGGGGAGGATCATATCTCTTAACATCAGTCATATTACAAAAGGTCACCCCAATCTAATTTATCACCTGATAAATCATGCGGTCCAAATGTCCAGACATCAATTTTAGGTGATAGTGACTTTTACTTGTCAGCAGCCTTATGTATTTCACGGGCGTCATATTTCTCAATGTAATCCGATATTTCTCAATATCCTCTTGCCGCGAAATATCCCCTTAAGCCATTATCCTGATGATGTCATTCAAGTATGATAAACAAAGAAACAAATATGAGGATAATGTAATCATCATTTTTTTACCTCTCGGAAGCATATTTCCTAAACATGATCCTTCTCGCATAACATGATGATGACATCATCATGTCATAGCGATACATTGAGCCAATATCTGGATGATGTCATCCTGATATTCCAAGAGAGAGGTTATAGTTTATCCGGTCGTTATCATTTTTTTTTGTAACATCACCAGATATATTGAAATATCCTCCTGATGTATAAAGCATTACCTAAGGATGCGTTCATCGCCTGATCTTCTCAAGATAGTTTTTTCCTCTCTAGGGGGATGATCACATTGCACTCAGGATGATATTTGAAAATATCACCCTGATATCCAAATATCATCATGTATTCGAATATCATCCTGTCATGTGAATATCACCTAGCTCTCATTGTCGCCATTGACATTTAATGCACGCAGAGGTGGTAGGTAGTTCCAGCCGACCACAAAATCTAATGACACACCTAGCAAAATCCTGAGTTTCTGTGAAAAATCAATGATCAAAATCTAATCCGTCAGGGTTTGCCCTAATTTCACCCTAATTGCAAAGTTAAAGGGTAAATTCAATTGTCATTTTACACTTACCTAGAGCTAAAATCCTTTTACAGTGTGCTAGCCTTCCAAACCCTCATACAGGCGATACTTGGACGAACAGAGCTTACAGGTAGGAAGAAGTACGTGATTATCACCAGAATTAAAAGCACTTTCAGATAACCACTGGTATAATCAAAGGGATCTGCATAACCAAGTAAGTAATTGAAACCCTCATCCTATTGCTTCTACATAATCAAGTATGGCGTTGTTGGTTTGAGGTTTTAGTTTATGCATCCCATGAAAAGCAAATGCTGAATAAGTACAGTATGCATGATGTTAGTAGAAATAAATCATTATGTGCATGCTTGTGAATATCCATTGGAAGACAAATCTTGTTAATTACAGATATCCATGGCTGACAAGAGGTTAGCTAAGTGTGAGGCTGAATTTAGCAGGCCCATGTTCACATCTCCTAGAGGAATCCTATTCAAGTATGGTGCCATAACAGATATACATCAAGGAAGTACCGATTTGGAGGCCTGGTCCACCAAAATGAATGATGAAAAGAATAGAAGCACCCTATTGGATGCAATGTTCATGTAAGGAATGTGGAATGCGGTTGGTTTTCCATACTCCATGGAGTCTCCGGAGCTAGTTATTGAGTGTGCACAAAACTACAATCCACAAACAAGGCAGGTGGTGAAACATGGGAGAATATATGCAGACCTGTCCATCAGGGGTCTTTCCAAGACATTTGGACTGCCATTGGGTAGGAAGGTTAACAGCATAGATTTGAAGAAATCTGAACTTGAATATGAAAACAATAAGAAGCAAGCAAGAAAGAACATGTATCAGTGGAGGGCTAAGAACAGTTCATATCCTGCAGCGACCAAACTTCCTGTGCACTTATACAAGTATGATTTTGACGATGAGTATCAATATATGACTGCATTGCTTAGCAGGGTGACAGGCCAGCCTGATGCTGGTAGTTTTAAAGACTAGATGTACAGTGTCATCATGATGTGCATATATGCAGATATTAAGCCACTATGGGGCCAATTGATAGGTGATGCTCTGCATGAGTAGCTGATGAACCTAGGAGGTTCAAATTGCTCCTTTTACATGACATTATACATTATCTACTCCTGTGCTTACAAGGGTACATTTGATGCACTGGTTACAGATGGGAAGGTTATGGGCACAATCAATGCTGTACACATATGGGATCATCACCCCCAGTTGCAGAGGGCTAATTACCTCCATGATTACAAATTGGTAAATGATGCATTCTCTATGCATCTGGTGAGAACCATGGAGGAGGACAGGATGAAAAGATTGAGCATGGAAGCTCAAGAAATAATCTACAGGCATGGAGCCTGGTACATCCAATTTGCAACATTTTCTTACATGAGGATTGAGGGCTTTGAGGGACAACCCCTCATGCTGCCAAGATATCCCACTGATGCAGTGGTATTAATGGATTTTATAAGACAGAGCTCCACAATACTAAAGACATACAAAGATGCTCAGAAAATACCACTAGTTTTGTTTCCAGTAACCATTGGCTGGTATATGTGCCCAGATTTAGAAAATATCAAGAAAGTCATGGTTAGTTTGAATAAAATGCAATTGTAGCCATTCCCACTAGTAAGGCCATATGATCCTTATGGAAGGATATAGAAAATAATAGGGAAACCTATTCATCAGAGGCACCTAGAAGACTTCTGGGTGGATTGTGAAGACGAAGCAGAAGCGAGAAGAAGAAGATACCAAAGGTTAACACTAAATCAAATCAAAACCTTTGACTGCATATCCATTCCTTCACAGTTGAAAAAGGATGATGGCAAGATAATGGCAGATGAGTACGAAGAAAAGAAAATATATAATGATACAATATCCACACCTGACCTAACTATACAAGAGGACATATCTTTGGACCCTTTCATTGCCAGGACATTACAGCTAACCCAAGCTTGGGTTGATGAACAAATTGATGCATTGAAGAAGAAGGGTGTTGCCATTGCTACAAACAATAAAAAGAAGGGACAGGATATTCCTGATGAGGAATATGATGATTTTATAATTGAAAAAAAGAAATCTAAAGGAGAGAGGCTACCTCCACAACAACAACAAAGTAAAAGACCCCCTAGGGGTAAGAAAATTGATAATGAACCCAAAGGGGTGATTATTGAAAAAGTAGTATTTCCAGCTGAAGATGCAGTAGCATCAGGATCAGGATCAGCATTAGCATCACCGCCATGGGCAGATAAGCAAAAGTCCAAAAGAGTTCATAGGGCAGAGGTAGTAGTTATTGAGACCCAAGAAGAGGGTCAATCCTCACAAAAACAAATAGAAGAGGATATCCTCCTAGAGGAAGAGCCTGAGGAAGAGGAGGCCCCTTTGTTGTTCAAAAGGAAAAGAAAAGCCCCACAGGTGATGATAGCTACCACACCTAAGAAACCAAGAACTTCCATGAGGGGTGAGATAAAGCAATCCCCTATAATGTTGAAAGGGGCAGGTAGTGAAGTTTTACATAAGAAATTTCAACACAATGTTCCACTTCCTACCATTATGAAGGTAAAGACTGAACTTGCAAAAGAGAAAAGAAAAGAAACCTCCAAGATATTCGAAGGAGGCATTATCTCATTGGATGAAACAGTTAATTTATCTGATGATGTGGTAGTGAAGGATGTAGCTTCATAGAAGATGGAAACCCTTGCTGCATGTACTCACATGACTCCTCATGGGACTCCATTAGTTCAAACAATATTGGAGGAGATGAAGCAAGTGGAATCTGAAAAGGAAAAGAGTCCAGAGAAGGTAGCTCATGAAATGGGGTTGGACACATTAGTTGCATAGGTGACAAGTCTTGCAGTAGTGGATTTGACATATAGACAAGATGTAAGTCCTGAACATCCAGCAGGTACACCTGATAAAGGAAAACATATGGAAGAAGTGAAGATGGTAGAACCAGAGGGCCATGCTTCAGAAATGAGCCAACAACACCAATAGGATACATCAACAAACCCTGTTATAATAGAAGTTTAGGAAAAGAAGGCTGATGAGAAGGATATAGTAGAAGATCATGCTTCTAAGGTTTAGGAAGTAAGTAATGCAGGTGCAGAACAAATAGTGGTTTCAAAACAAATACCGGCACCTCAAGAGGATTCCACAATGTCCACTACTATAAATATGCCTCAACAGGAGGAAAAGTCAAAGGTGGATGAAGTAATAAAGGAGAAGGATCATGATCATCATGATCATCATATAGACACATCTCAAGATCCTCCACCTCAGGATGATGCTCCTCTAGAAAAGGAAATTCCTCAGCAAGAGGATATACCACAGGATCACCCTCAGTGTGAGCATCATGAAGAAGAAACAAGGAAATCACCTTCTCCATCACATATGCTGACAGATACAGGAGATCAAGGTGAACATCATGATGATGTGGAGAAACATGATCAAGTACCTCGATGGTTGGAAAAGGAAGTCAACACAGAGGTTGATTTTGAGATTTAGGAATTTGATGTGTCCACTTTATTTTCGGAAAACCTAATGAAACCAAAGAGGAAGGCCAGAATGACTTTGGCCATTAAGAGAGATCC
This sequence comes from Cunninghamia lanceolata, assembly GCA_027924645.1. Lineage (NCBI taxonomy): Eukaryota > Viridiplantae > Streptophyta > Pinopsida > Cupressales > Cupressaceae > Cunninghamia > Cunninghamia lanceolata. Next base: position 4,821,200 of record BSBN01000318.1, on the reverse strand, counting down.
AATGACTGGAAGAAGGACTGCACAGATAGCAATCCCTACTGTAGATAAAGAAAAGGGTAAGATTTCTCTAGAAGAATTCCAAATTAATATAGTTGACTTGGGGTTTGCAAATGAAGACCAAGAGGGTCAAGAAGGAAAAGACATTATAGATTCTTTGATTTAAAAGGTTAAGAGAGAAAAGGAGAAAAATAAGCAACACAAAGAGCACATTGCTCAGTTGCATGTGTATATAAGAAGGTTAACCAATCCTAAAGATGATTCCACTGATCATGCAGTCCCATTGACTGCTATTTCCCAAGAGGAGGTAAATAAGTTGGATCTCATAAAACATGAGTCATCCATATTGAGAAGGTGGATGTATTCCACATTTGATACAGCAGAATAAGTGGTAAAGGCCTCTTTGAAGAGGTGGAGTTCTCTCAATGACTCCAGGAAAAACATAGACAAGTTGCAACTAGAGACAGGTAAAAGGCCTTTCCAATTGGAGAAGATATTGGATGTCCTAGGAGAAATAAGGAGGATAAATACTCAATTTCTTATTAACAAATAGGTGCTGAATAATAACAATGCTTTACTGATAGATATATGGTATAAAGACATTCAATTTGAATGTGATATACTCAGAAGATGCAACAATAAGTTGAGAGAAATCGGCATAAAATTACATGATATGATGTCTTTTGAGGTAGAAATTTTGGAAATGTTGGAAGGAAAAGTGGAAGGAAAGGTAGAAAATCAAGATGAGGAGTTTGCAATCCAAGCTCTACATAATAACTTCCAATTTGTTGCTGATGATCCATTAGGCCAGATGACAGAAGAAATCATGGATAAACTAGTGAGGACCAAGGTGAAAATGGAGAGTTATAATGAGACACTACACAATAGAAGAAATAAACTGGATAGCATCAGAAATAAATACCAGGCACATAAACATGCCATTATCAAAGCAAAGACCCAGGATGGTGGAGAAATAGACAAAATTGTGCAATTGTATGAAAATGTCAGGGTCATCATGCAGCCTCATATACAAGGTTGCCATCATCAGGATGATGAAGGTAAAGAAAGTGATGCACCTGATGATGGAGCGCATGAGTCAGATAAGGTAGATGATGATGCATCATGAAGTAAATATTAGCACCCAATACTTAGTGAAAATAAGTATTTTAGATAGTTGCCAGCTGGTAACTTGTGCCATTTGATAAAGTTGACAAGGTCAAAGGAAATACTGACCATAGATATTCATAGATAAATCAAGATCGTAGATCTTTTGTAACGGATTCCTCACCTTGTTCTATAAAAGGTGCAAGAATGCCTCATTTCAAACATTTGAAACTTAATTGAAATCCGTCTGCTGAAATATTCAGGGCTCATTTCAAAGCTTTTTGTATACATTTATATCCTTGCATACTTAATGAATGAGAAGACTTGTTTTGATTACAATTCTTAGTAAATCTTGAGTAATCAATGTGTGAATTCTGGATATATACTCTGATTTGTTACGTCCCTTAGAGTGCATATCTACCTGCATATATTGTTTTCATACAATTCCTTTGAAGTTAGCATCAACTGTATCTAGCTGTGGAATGTCCTGGTGAACATATGGTTTGGTTTTCTTCTCTTCATGACTGTATCTGATGTATATGTGGTTCAATAGCTAAAGGTTCAATATTAATTTGATGTATTTCTTTCAATTTCTTTAAATTTTAGAGCATTTTACCATCATAATTGAAAATAATTGATAATCTCAAGCAATTAATACAAATATGTGGACATCTCGTAGATAATTACAAATATTTAGCATATTTGAAGCTAAAGCATGTATAATTGAAAATATCATGCAAAGATTTAAATATTTCTATATCATTTGATCAAACACCTACATAAAATGACCTCTCTGTGAAGAATCTTTGTAGAAACAGTGTCATGATGATGAACTCAATGTAACGCCCCAAAATGGAAACAACAACTCACATCAACCTCTGAGTAATGTCAGATGATTAAGACCTAATCACCAAAGACTTGGGATCATGAATTCTCTAAATTCATCATATCTTTCAAGATGAATAAAGGTTAATGTGTACTTTTATTCTATGCTTGTTTGTGACTAACATCATGACCAACACACCGCAACGTGGTTGGTAGGATTCCGTAGTGTACTTGGTAGTGTAGTGAGGCGTAGTTGGTGGGGAAGCAAGGAGCAGTTGGAAGGGATAAACAAAAATCACGGCACCCCTAGTAGCGCAGTGAGGTGCAGTTGGCAACATGGAATAGAACACCTATAAAACAAGTTGCCTTTGGGGTAATATAGTGCAGCGCTTCTGCATAAGTAGTAAGGCGCAGTTGGTAAGATAGGGAAGCGCACTTGTGCACAACAAGGCACTTTTGGTTTAGGCTAGAAGAGTGCAAGAGACTAGGGTTGACCGAAGGGTTGACTACCCTAGTTGGAGCAAGGGAAGAGATGTTCTTAGGGTTTTGCATCATAGGGTAGAAGTTGGTAGGCCTATAGAGGAAATGGTGAAACTGACTGACAAGTAGTTTTCTTGGATGCAGAGGATTATACCACCTTTCATGTCGAGAGAGAGACACCACCCTATAGCACATGAGGTAGTATAGCTGACGTGGAAGGAGGATGCATTCCTAGAGCATGCGGGATTATGGTACGTTGCGCACTTGACTCACATTAGGGTGAATCTCGCCCTAGTGACAGTAGTGGTAGAGAGGTTTCACAGTGAGACAGGCTCATTTCAATTTCTAACAGGCGAGGTGATAGTGACTTTGGAGAATGTGTATCGCATCCTAAGGATTTAGAGTGATGGGGAGAGAGTGGACTTTGACCCACCATGGGGAGAGGCAGGCACGGTAGAGGTATTTTGTACAGATGATTTGCAGATAGACGATAGAGAGATTCGGTGGGAAGACGTCCTGAGACTCTGCGACAGGATTAGGTGGATAGTGTCTTCATTGATTGGCGGCTTCCTCTACCCAGACAGGATCTAGAGGATTATTAGTTGGCTGGGGCACTGTACTATCTGGGATGTTCACACATGGCATTCAGTATGCATGGGGCCCATGTGTGCTGGGATAGTTGTACCACGATATGCACCACTGCATGTATAGGAGAGGTAGGAGTCTCTCAACAGGGGTGACTCTTCTATAGGTGTGGGCATGGGAGCATATCCTAGTGATCAAACCCATGACACAGTGCCACCGGGATAGGAGAGAGTCATACGCATTCCTATATGAGGGAGTGATTACACATCAGATGCTAGGATCTGTTAGCCACTGGAGGCAGCAGATCGATGAGATAGACCTATTTGTTTGGAGGCCATGGTTACTATGCGAGGAGTGGGAGGATGAGCATAAGCAGCTGATGTACTACAGACAGGCTCAGTATCTATTTGGGAAATGGACAGACACTATTGAGAGATACCTACCAGAGCGAGTACTTAGATAGTTTGGATTGCCACAGGGGTTACTAGTTGGAGAGGTGACCCATGCTAGGACACGACGAGAGGTGGGGGACTGGGATACAGAGATTTCAATAGCTACAGCTTTGGTAGAGGTATGGGGACTTGTCTCCGTGAGATGGGATTGGGATACAAGACTGGCAGATCTAGGTACACTACTAGAGTATGATAGATACTGGTAGACACATAGGCCGGTGAGATTGACTACACCACGTGTGGCAAGGGCAGTGGGGGAGGTACTAGTCTCAAGTGTAGAGGCTAGGATGAGGCGACAAGCCAGGATGAGGTGGCATGCGAGAGAGGTGAGACAACAGGCAGTTGGAGAGGCCAGCGGCTAGCAGGCAGATGTGGAGATGGTGGAGAAGGGGGAGCCAGCCATAGACACTGATTTGGAGAGGGCTGAGTGGTTGTTACAGGAGGAGACAGCCCAAAGGACTCAACTAGAGCTCCAGATGGTATAGCTGAGGAGCAACAGGGATACCGCGAGGGCCGAGGTGAGACAAGTCGAGGCCCTAGCCCAGGTGTAGACACAGGTAGTAGCAGCAGCATAGACAGCCTTGGCACACGTACAAGCGCAGCTACAGATCCAGGCACAAGTACAAAAATAGGTACAGATACAGCCGCCACCCACACCAACAGTAGATGATGGGTAGCTAGTCCAGGTGATGAGGGAGAGAGATGCAGAGGTACAGCTACGGCTGACAGTAGAGGCCACACTCCATAGAGTGAGGCAGGAGAGACATGAGGCACGCTGTGTACTAGGTGCAGATCAGAGGACCTTATACAACGAGCTCATCCACGTCCAGGGAGAGCTAGTATCAGCTAGGAGAGAGGCAGAGTACTATAGGGGGTTCTACGCGGGTGCGGTGCCAGCAGCTCAGTAGGCACCTAGTTATAGAGACAGGAGCAGATCTGAGGCATCAAGTTCTTGTAGGACAGGACAGTCATTGTCCTCAGTGAGAGGACCATTTGTGCCACCAGGGGGAGGAGGACCAGCAGGGGACCTACACTGAGCATAGGTGGAGGATAGGGGCCATAGTAGGAGGGCAGCTCTACCCACTAGAGCATGTATATTTGTATATTGTATCATTTTGGACTGATGTCTGCGTGCATCTTGATGTGTATATTGCGGGCCCTTGATAGCCTTGCTATACTATATTGATGTATATATAGACGATTGATGTAGACACATACATTTTGTATATATCATGACTTATTATGCTCAATGATGTTCATGCTTTTGTGTATGCACTTCTTGATGTCATGGATGTGATGATATGTATGTAGGATTATGGATTTATGTGATGATGTATATTGCGTATATGATGCTTATAGATGTATGATGATAGAGATGTATGACTTGTGAGAAAATGATGTAGAAGTGATGACTAGTGATATCTAACATGTGGGTTTTGTAGATATACACTAGAGAGAAGAAAAGTGGAGAAGAAAGAGAAAGACTGTTGATTGATCGTTGTTTTAAAAATGATATAAGGCCATGGGTGAACAAATGGGTGAATGAGCTTGTTGCAATGGTTTCACATTTGTATATAAAGAGCAATCCTTATTTTTGATATAGCACGTGGATAGTTCACCACCAAGGTATAACAGACCAAGGTGCAGTAACATCCGAGTGCATGGATGTTGACTCTGCAAGCAAGCAGTTTGAACTTAGATCCCTTAGACATAATATAACCTTGTTGGTACATGTGAATAAGCCATAGTCTTGAACATAAAACAAACTTCAATACATGTAAATGCAAGAAGAATTATTAATATGTAAGATGCTAGGTCGTAACACACACAAGATAAATAGAATGCTAAGAAAGATGCTAAAGATCATTCCTCAAACACGGCACACAAAAAGCAATGACTATGCCTCCAATCCATACTACATCACAACATACCAAGATTATAGATAAACCAACGTAGCTTTGAATAGGTAATGGATAAAAGGAACAAAAGATAAACTAAAAAGCAAATTGACTGACTTACAAAGTAAACATACAGCCAACATATTCTCTTGCCAAAGAGGTTGCTCAGGATAGATTGGATAGGGAAGATAACAGCCTTATCGTAGAAGCGATGTGTCTGTTAAAGGGGCTATCTACCTAAAAAGACAATATCTTGCTGTAGGAGATGCTACATGTCGCTGAAGACGCGTGTGTTGGTCTTGACAATGGAACACTTCACAGAAGACAAGCTTGTTGATCTAGTGCTTTGGTTAAGTGGGACTTAGCTAATGTCAGAAATCGGTATGCAGGATAGTAGATGACTCTGGAAGGAAGCTTCTTTGCTTCAAGTTTGCTAAGGACTTTTGTTTTGAAAGGATGCACTAGCTTACTGTTTGAGTTTAGTCAAGTCGAGGTGAATGGATTTTGATAAATGGAAGACTAGAAGGATGACAGTGTTAATGGATTGAATGGGTGGAGAATGATGGATCATGTGTGCCTGAGTACTGGATACATCCTTCATATTCTAGACTACCTACATACCCTATATCCATAGGATCAAGGCACATTATGATGAAAGATGAAAAATGATAATATGTAGTTCTAGATAGAGTGATGAGTGGGTCAAGGTGATTGGAGGGGATCTTATGTACCTAAGTACTGGATACTTCCTTCGTATTCTAGACTGCCTACATACCCATATCCATGGGATCAAGGTACCTTAAGACTGAGAAGAGATTATATGTAGTTCTAGTTGGTGTGATGATGTAGGAAAAGTGTTGATGAGCGATAACAGCCTTATCATAGGAGTGATGTGTCCGTTAAAGGATGCTATCCACAGAAAGGAGAAAAGATTGAAGAGTGCGTTGGGAACCATGAACAAGGATCCATTCCTAGACCTAGGTTAAGGAAAGAGTTGCCCCCATTCCGGTAGAGGAATTTGCATGGATGACTGAAAAAGAAGACATAGAAAGCTTGACCTAGGATAAGATAGTGATAACTGTAGACATAGATCAAGATGTGGGATGACGATGATGGACGCTGACAAATTTCCAAGCTATACTAGATAGGGAGATGGAAATGCAAACAAAGTCAATGGTTTTACTATGGATGGATGGGTGAAGCTTGTTGTGAAATGGACATGGAATGAACAAGAATCGATAGACGATGGAGGCTGACTCTACACATAGCGCCTGTTTGCTAGGTTTTCACTATGGTACTTATCCAAGGCGCTTGTTTACCAGGTTTTCAAAATAGGATGGATTTTTTTGTTTGTTTTTGTTTTTGTTTTTTTGTTTTATTATTTTTATTATTATTTTTATTTTTTGGAATACTCTAAGGATCAGGCATAGAACTTCTTGAGATGGACACTGTTAAGTGGCTCATCTAGAGGAATGCCTTCAGGTGTAGCTAAAGTATAAGCTCCTGATCCATATGCTGTTGTCACAATAAAGGGACCTAACCAATTAGGCTCAAACTTGCCCTTCTTTTCTCAGTCTGCTTGATTTCTCTGATTCTCTTTAAGTACAAGATCACCAACTTGAAACTGTCTTTCTTTGATCTTTTTGTTGTAATTATGCCAGAGGTGGTTTTCATAGACATGGAGATGATTAAGTGCAGCAAGATGCCTCTCATCTAGTAGTTCAAGCTTAGCTAATCCGGAAGTATGATACTCCTCTCCATTGATCAGGTCCTACATGGATACTCTGAGGGATGGGATCTTGACCTCTATAGGTAGGATGGCTTTAGAGCCATAGACCAAGGCATAAGGTGTGGCACCAGTTGGTGTTCTTATACTAGTACGATAGGCCCATAGGGTGGGATTGAGTTGAAGTGCCAATCACGACCAGTTTCATTGACTATTTTCTTGAGGATTTTGAGAATGGTCTTATTGGAAGCCTCAGTTTGGCCATTACTTTGCGGATAGTACCGAGTTGAAAAGTGATGTTGGATATTATATTGTGTGCACAGGGCATGGACATCTTGATTCTTGAATGGTCTCCCATTATTAGTGACAATGGCTTGGGGAATACCATACCAGCATATGAGGTAGTTAAGGATAAACTTGGCAATTTGCTTACTAGTAATATAGGTCATGGGAATGGCTTCAACCCACTTCGTAAAATGCTAAGTGGCCATAATAATGAATTTGTGGCCATTGGATGAGGATGGGTGGATTTGTCCTACAAGGTGGAGACCCCATTGAGAAAAAGGCCATGGAGTAGTCACAGGCTGTAATTCATGAGAGGGTGCGTGAATCAAATCTCCATGCTGCTGGTATTGTAGACACTTCTTAGCAAACTATGCAGCATCTTGTTCTATTGTAGGCCAGTAGTACCCTATTCTGAGTATCTTCTTAGAGAGTTTAGGACTGGTAGAATGTGTGCCATAGACACTTTCGTGTATGTCTCATAAGGTAGCTTCGGCTTCTTCCGCGTTAAGACATCGTAAGAGGATACCATCGAGACTCCGATGATATAGTGTATCACCTAGAATGGTGTAACAGGAGGATCGACAGATAAAGGTTTTGAGTTGGGTGGATGATAGGTCAGAGGGAAAGGTATTGTGTTTAAGGTATTCATAGATATCTTTGTACCATGGGGAATTGGGACCAACAAGTTTGCAGATGATTTCAGTAACGGGAACATCAACTGTTGGTATCAACAATTGCTCAATCAAGAATTCGTATTTCTATGTATTAGCAGGCGTGTCAATCAATGACCTTACAGAAGCCACGAAATTCGCAGCCTTGTTATGCTCTCTTGGAATTTGCTCAAATGTGATGCTAGAAAAATGTGGTTTGTAGGCATCCACTAGTTGCTTGTAGGGGACCAACTTTTCATCTTTTGTTTGGTACTCATCTGTGACTTGGTGAATGACTAGCTGTGTGTCTCCATATACTTGTAATTCTATGATGTCCCATTGAACTGCTGTATTGAGACCTATGATGAGTGCTTCATACTTGGCAATGTTGTTGGTGCAAGGGAATGCAAGCTGATATGACTTTGGAATATAGTCATTCTGAGGTGTGATGAATAAGATGCCGGCCCCTGATCCATGTTGTGTAGGAACCATCAAAGTATAATTTCCACATTATTGAGTTAGAAAGAGGGAATAGATTCTCATCCAGAAAGTAAGTTACCATAGGGTGTGTATCAGTCATGGGTGCTTTTGCTAGTTGATCTTCTAGGGCTTGTCCCTTGATTGCTTTACAATCCATATACTCAATGTCAAACTCACTAAGGATCATGACCCATTTAGCTAGTCTGCCTGTAAGAGCTGCTTTTGCTAGTAGATACTTCAAGGGATCAATTTTGGCTATAAGATTTGTGTGTTGGTTCAACATGTAATGCCGCAACTTTTGGGAAGTGAACACTACTGCTAAACAAGCTCTTTCCATTGGTGAATAATTGAGCTCATATCCCACCAAGGTTCTACTGATATAATAAATTGCATACTCTTTTCCTGTTTCATCATGTTGTGCTAGCAAGGCCGCTAGGGCCGAGCTGTAGTTGAGATGTATAATATCAAAGGTTTATCAGTAATTGGTGGAATCAATATAGGAGGTGTAGCTAGATACTCTTTAAGCTGATCAAATGCTTCTTGACACTTATCGTCCCATCGAAATGAGACATCCTTTCAGAGTAAGTGTTGAAATGGTTGACATTTATCTGCTAGCTGTGAGATGAAACTTCTGATAGATTGTAACCTTCCCTAAAGGCTCCTTAATGCTTTGAGGTTCTTTGGTGGAGGCATCTCCACTATAGCCTTTACTTTTGCTGGGTCTACTTCGATGCCTCACAAGATACAATGTATCATAATAGTTTCTCTTATGTTACATTGAAGACACACTTCTTTGGATTGAGTCTTACTTGGTATTTCTCGAGCCTATCAAAGATCTGTCCTAGAACTTGTATGTGATCTACCCTAGAAGATTTAGCTAGTATGTCATCAACATAGTCCTCCATGATATGATGAAAGAGATCATGGAATATCACTGTCATTGCTCTCTGATAGGTTGCTCCTGCACTCTTTAGACCAAATGGCATGACACACCAACAATAGTTGCCCTAAGGACAAGTAAAAGTTATTTTATTTTGATCCTCTTCTGCTATCCTTATCTGATTGTACCCAGAGAATCCATACATGAGAGAAAGCATCTCATGACCCGCAGTCAAGTCTACTATAATATCAATGTTCGGTAGTGGAAAGTCATCTTTGGGACACACTTTGTTTAGATCTCTAAAGCCATTACACATGCGGATGTGCCCATTAGGTTTAGATATAGGTACAATGTTTGAGACCCAATCTGAATAGTCATAGGTCATATGAACTTTGCATCTAACAACTTCTATATTTCCACTTTCACTAAGAGAGATATCTGCAGGTGCATCTTCCTCAGCTTTTGCTTGACTGGCTTGACTTTTGGATCAACTATGAGATAGTGAACCACTAGCTTAGGGTCTAGCCCTAACATATCAGCATAGGTCCACGCAAAATTGATGGTTCTCTATGAGAAGAATGTGTTAAGATTCATGTGCTCTGTTTCTGATAATGATGCTGCTAGGAGAACCATCAAATTCCCCTACTTAGATGGTAGGGGAAGGTCAAATCCTCCATCCTCAGGTGCCACAGTTGGGTTTTCACCTTTGGATACGTCCTTTGTTTTTACTATTTTGTGATCAGGAGGTGCCACAGTGTGGTTTTCACCTAGAGATCTGTCTTTATTTTTATTTTTGTGACTGGAGGATTTGGTATTCTCACCAAAATAAGTTGTTGCCTCTAGTTCCATTACAAAACATGCTTTATGATCGCCAAGAGGGATACCTTCCCAAAGTCCCATGAACTCAACTAGAGCTTCATCATTCTGAAATACATCTATAATGGGGGACCCTTGTTGGTCCCAATTGATAAGTTCAAGGTAGACAAGTGTGACATTCTGGGAGTTTGTGGTGGAGGTTAAGGATATGGAGGATAGCGTAAAAATGGAGGATTTTGTGAATAGGTTGGTCATATGGAAGGAAGAGTCATCAATGATATCCTTAGTAGACGTCAAATCGGCGGGAAAAGTTTCAGCCACCTTGTCGAGGATATACTTGATGTCCAAGGCGCGCGGTACCTTCTTACCAAATCCTAAACCCTTCTTGTCTAGTTTCTTTGTCACAACAATGGGTTCCATTGTTCCTTGATTCTATTTCCCAAGGCCACCTTTGCCTTTATAGCCCATGTTTTTTACTATCCTTAAGCCATTGCCGTATTGCTTGACTAGTATTGTGACTAGTTCTTTCTCTTTATAGAGCCAAGAAGAAATGTCCTCAATAGTTTCCTCTTCCAATAACCGTCCTTGTTGGAATTGGGTTAGAAATGCTGGGGGAGGAATAACTGCTTTTTTGGTTACTTTGGCAATGGGTGGTTGGCCGTAAGATTTTGGAGATAAAGGCATCTACCCTACACAACAAGATTTTGAGATATCATAAGTGCCAAAGCCTATATCATGAATGTGCGCTTTGATTTCAGGAATAGGATTAGGTTCACTTGTAGAGGCTTGAGTCAGAGTTGTAGGATCAACATATAGTGGGGATTCAAGGGCTTTTGCATTGTTAGGCTCTTGGTTGCAATTCTTATAACTACCTTGCAAGACATGATAGAATTCAAAAGGATTGGGGTCTCCTGGGATAGTGATCTCTGTACCATTGTATGGGAACTTTAGAGACTGATGGTATGTGGAGGGAATAGCTTTCATTTCATGGATCCATGGGCGGCCTAGGATAATGTTGTAAGGTAGCTCAATATCAAGGACTTGACACCTGGTTTCAAGCATGATAGGGCCCAGTTGTATAGGCAAGTCGATAATACCTTCTGAATGGTGTTTAGCATCATCATATCCCTTGATTGTAATACTTTGATCAGTGTTGACATGATCTTCAGAGTATCCTAATTGCTTAAGTAACTTTAAAGAATAGATGTTGAGACTAGCACCACCATCTATGAGTATATGTTTGATTTTGCACTTATGGATGAGAACCTCAATATGAAGGGCATCATTGTGACACGGATCATGGGATGGGAGATCTTTCTCAAAGAAGACCACATTGTAGGATGAAGTAATGTTACCTACTATAGCTTGGAAATCCATGACTGCTATGCTGTTAGGAACCGAAGACTCTTAGAGGGCTTTTTCTAGCACTACTCTATGTGCAGGTGATGACCATAGAAGGTCCAACATAGAGATCTATGCTGGCGTTTTCCCTAGATGTTCAACAAGATTATAATCAGATTGAGCTAGAAGACTGGGTGTAGGACCACGAATGGTGACACAACCACGACGAGTTGTAATAGCGCAATCCATAGATTTGCCTTTGATTGTGAGGGTAGACACTTGACTCTCTTCAAAATGACCTACAATGGAATCAAAGGAAGTGGAGGCATGATTGATACCTTTACCTCTATCCTAAGGAGGAGGTGGACCATGATGAGGGAATGGTTCCTTGTACATATTGAGGTCTTTGTTCATGTGATGAGCTGGTGGATCATCTTGTAGAGATATTTGATTGCCTTTAATGAGATTTTGGATTAGGTGCTTGAGCTTCATGCATGATGCGGTTCTATGCCCTTTGCTCCTATGGAATTCACAGTATTCATTTTCTCTATACTACGTAGTTTTGTAAATAGGTTCACCATACGAGGGAGCATCAGGTAAGGTGATGAGGCCTTTGTGTAAAATCTTCTGTAGGACCGATTCTATGGGCTCTCCCAAGGGAGTGAATTGATGCCGCAGAGGGTAATCTTGTTGAGGTCACTCCTGTTGTCATTGTTGTTGGTTTGGATAAGGTTGCCTTTGTGGTTGATGTCATTGAGGTGGAGCTTGACTTGGTTTGGAAAGCTGCAATGACATTTGCAAAGTTTGGACATGTTTAGAATCAACCACCCCATCGTTGACCACGTTTTTGTTTTTGTTCCAATGTTTGGGTTTATCGCTCGATTATTGATGAGGAGCATTGTCTTTTGTTTCTTTGAAGATTTTGACTACACCTTTAGCAATGAGGGCCTTTTCAATGTTGATTCCCTTGTATGTGATTTCGTCGAAGGTTGTAGCACTAAGAATTTGCAAATAGAAACTTAACTCTTGGTTGAGCTTCTGCACAAATATGCTAACCAACTATTTCTCTAGAATCTTGAAAGGGAATTTGCTAGCCATTTGTCTCCATCTTTGAAGGAAAGAAATGAAAGTTTCACCATTTTTCTGTTTATTGTTGCATAGATCAGTCATGGAGATCTCATGCTCTGTGTCGTAAGAAAAATGGGTGGCAACTTTCTCTGCTAGTTAGTTAAAAGACTTGATACCCATGGGTAAGTGTGAGAACCATTCTATAGCTTGACCTCCAAGACTGCGAGGAAAGAGATGCATAAGATATGTGTCATTATGTGAGACCTCGAAGCAAGCAAGATAGAATTCCCTGGGATGGTCTTTTGGGTCACCTTTTCCTTTGTATTTATCAAACTTAGGAATAGTAAAATTTTGAGGAAAAGGGATCATAGGTAATGACTGATCAAAAGGATAAGGACACACTTCCTCTAAAGAGAAGGTCTTCTTGGTGTGGCCAAATGTAAGATCAGATAGCTGTTGTTGAACTTCCATGATTTTTAGCTCCATCACTATGGGAGGGGTTGGAAACATCTCTTGTTGTCCTAGAAGTGGTTGTTGCTACCCATACGGAAGATTGTAGTGTAAGCCATGAGCATTGGTATTATAAGGGTCGTAAGATTGGTTGGGGTCATATGCATTGTACGTCGAGTTTAGATTGGGTTAAAATTAGATGTTTTGATTTGGAAGAGGTGGAGGTGGCGCTAGGTAAGAATGTTGGCTTTGTGATAGTTGAAGAAAAGCATTGGTTGGAGGAAAGCTAAAGTGAGTTGGATTAGCTTGCGATGGCGGCACATAGCTTTGGGAAATTTGATGTTGGGGAAATTGAGGGTGGTTAGGCAATGTGTGAGAAATTTAGCGCTAATGAACGTAGCAGAGGAGGGACATAGGTAGAAGTGATTTGTGATGGTTGATTTGGGATGAGTGTGGAAGAATTTTGTGGTGGGGATTGCATGACTCTAATTGGTTGAGAGACATGAAGGTTTTATGATATGGGAGGTGGTATGTGTTGAGACCCTTGTTGCATGGCTACATAGTTGTTCCCTGGATTGTAATTTGGTGGGAAGCCTATTCGTGAAGGCGTGACCAAAATTCCACTTGCGGTTGGTGTGGACACTTTAGGAGTTTGTTGTATATTTGATCGAGCTAAGGTGGCTTGCTTAGCTAGCTCCACTTGACATTGTAGAGTCTCATGTTGGTGTTTGTAGATTTCCATAGGAGTCAGAAGTGGTGATACGGCCCTCTTTCCTATTGGGTTTTGATAAAGGGGATTCTTAATCATTCTTCCTTGTAAGCTTTGTTCAGGTAAAGGCATGGTCATTGTTGACATGGTTTGCACCACTTGTATGGTGTCTAGGGTGTTGTTTGTCTCCTTGAGATTGGATAAATCAAAATCTTGAGGTAATTTGGCTCCTTGTTTTGCTAGCAAGTGAAAGAAATGATCTTGGTTCTCGCTAAGGATTTTGTCAAAGGTGGCTATAGCTCTAGGATCTTGTATGAATTCATCAAGATCTTGCCCATCTTCTTGAGAGGATTGACCTATTTCAAAATGTCGCTCTTCTTGAGATGGGGCTAGGTCTATAGTATAACCTTGTGGGACAAAATCTGGAGGCATGCCAATGGTATAATAAGGTGTGCTTACCAAAGGGACCCTACCTTCTTGAGGCATGACTTGATCAATAGTATATCCTTATGGCACAAAATCTAGAGGCAAGCCGGTGGTATAGTGAGGTGTACTTTCCAAAGGGGTTCTATCCTCTTGTGGATTGTTGGTTTGATCAAGGTGTGACATGTTGGGAGAATTGGTAGATCTTTCTGTGGGTGTTCTAGGGGTAACCTTGGGAGTAATGTTGAGACGGCCTGATTGCGGTGTGTGAGGAGGTGATTTGCGCTTCCTAGGGACAACTTGCTTGGACTTCATAGTTTGTTGGAGCCTAGTGGTTACCATGGAAAACACTAGGACAAAAGGTAATACCGAGATTCTGCTTGTGTTTCAAGAAAGACAAACTCTTGATGCACAACTCACTGGACCAAAGGCAATATACTGTTTGACCAGAGGTGCAGGACTGTGCAACCAAAAGCATGCTATTGTGATACCAAAGGTGATGGACTAAGCTAATAGAGGTGAGTTACTGCTATACCAAAGGTGAGCTACTATGACCAAACGCATGCTACTGTACCACCAAGGGTGAGTTGCTGTAATACCAGAGGTGCTGAAGTAGTGTGTGATGTTTTTAAAGGCAATTTTGACAGATTTGGTTATGGTTCTAATTAGATTTGTCTTTGGCAAGAGAAAACATAGCAAACAAGTGGTAAAAAAAAAGGACTGACACAATAGATAGTGTATGTTCAATGCTCACAAAAAAGCCCAATGATTCCATAGGTATAAGACAATTTCAATCAATAAGAAGCACTTTTTATCCCTAGAGACAAGGTTTCATTGCAGTAAATCAACTCACAGCTTAATACTCCATCGATAAAAATATCATTCCATAAAGGTGTCAGATATTTTGTATCTTTGTGAGAGATGATAGGTAGGGATATCTCACCCTCCCCTTGGAAATCTCAAGTATGTCACAAGAGCTTTATGGCCAAGGGAATACTATCTCTTCTCAAGGGAGCCAATGGTGAGTATCTTAAGGGCTTAAATCAATTCCCCTTGCACTGATGATTACCGCAACGTTCGGAGGTAGATCAAGTAGTCTCTATCTAGAATGGTTCTTAGTAACTTTGAGGGACCAATGCCTTACGAGAAATGCGACAAGCTACTAAAAGATTTAACCAATCCTACTAAGAGTATCAAACACTTCGCTCAATGTGAAAATTGTTTCCATAAAGAGCTAGTACACCTCTTTTCAGTTTGGCACCACAAGGTAAGGCTGACATTGGTTAGGAATTGGCTTTCACCTTATCCCTCTTATATAGCAGTTCAGAGGAAAACTCCACTTAGGGTCGTCCCTTTTGGATGAAGCGCAATGTAAAAGCAGGCCCTTCTAAAGGAAGTACTAAAATGTAAGAGCAAGCACCTCAAACAAAGGTTCAATTGTCCCGTTATAAGAAAAATAAGGTGCAACTAAATTAGGCACAGACATGTTTGTAGTTGTCAATTGTCCCTTATGAAATTGAAGTGTTTGGCATTCATGTCCATTGTCCCTTAGAAAATTGAAGTGTTTTCGACATGTCCATTGTCCCTTAAGAAAAATAGTATGTTCCTAAGACTTAGATTGCTGAAATGATCTGTTCAATTATCCCTTAAGAAGGTAATATGTTTCTAAGACTTAGTGAGATAAATCAAGATTTCTTCAATGCTCGTCCTGCATGAACATATTAGAAAAAACCTTTTTGCTCTGTGTGAGTGATAAGAAGCTGCAACAAGTAAATTAGTTCCACAAAAACTCACAAGTTATCAAAAATAAATCAATTTGACCAAAAGTGAGTTACTGTCTTACCAAACATGACTTACTATGATACCAATACACTGTGTTTCCAAATGTGTGGTGATGCAGACCAGAAGCGACTCACTGTGCTATCAAAAGTGTTGAATCAGAACCAGAAGCTGATACTGTGCTACTGGAAGTGCTGTACTGTGTGACCAAAAGTGTTGTTCTGTCTCAGATCCAATAAAAGTTATACTTTTGTCAAAATAACTAGGTTCAGATAGGATTTCATGATTGATCTAATGTTCTGAGAAGTAATATCTGCTAGATCTATATCTTGAAATCAAGAAAACTTAGCAGGTGTAGTGAAAAGATAGGTTAACTCAAATATTGAAAATACTCCTAAATAAGTCAGCTTATGAAGTATCAAAAGATAGTTGAAAGATAAATACAACATCTTGTCAGACAAATCAAAGATATGTATATGAATAAAACCCTACAAAAACACCAACCAAAGTCAGAAAACCTATTTTGCCGAAAGCACTTAACGATATGAGCAAAAGCGCCGGTCTGTGTTACCAAAATCACTAGTCTGTGTTACCAGAAGTGTCGCAGTATCACCCAAGGGCACTGTACTATGCCTCCAGAAGCACTTTGGGATACTACCAAAAGCAATTTTCTGTGTCTTTTGCACTGTTCTATACTGTAACTTAAAAAAAAATCAATTTCTCAAAGAAAAAGAGGGATTAGCAAGTCCCACTGGGCATGCCAGAATGTGTATGAGGAAAATTGACTATGATAAACTAAAAAAATCAAAAACCCAATAACATAAAGAGAACCGATCTAAATAAAAGCCATTAATAATAAATCAATCAAATATGAAAGCTTTTACTGAGATTTGTATTGTTCCCTTTGGATGAATGTGGATTGTTCAATAGTATTGCAAAACCATGGTTACAACAAGCAAGTAGTGTGCTTAAAGATCAATGTTAAGAGATCGTGAAGTTACTCAATCAATGTGATGTATGCTCAAAGCGCTGTTAAGTATGCCTGAGAATAAGTGATCGAAGAGGCTTTGTGAAGGATATGAGGGGGGTTTATATAGGTTTCAACAGAGATCGATCAACGGTCCAGATAAATCAGAAGAATCAACGGAGGAGAACAGTTGAGGAATGTGCAACGAATAAGAAGAAGATAAGTGTCACACAAAAGCTATTTTATTTGAGTTAATCACTTTCTTTTCTAAAGATAAGACATGCTTTTCATAAATTAGAAAGATTTTTTCTAATTTAAGAGAAATTGATAAAAACAAAGTTGAGTGAATAGATAACTCAACTTAAGACTTGCCTTTCCATGATTTGAGAGAAATTAAATAATAAATTATTTAATTTTGTGTGCATGGAGAAGAAGACTTATTTTTAGAAGACTTGAAAGATATTTGAAGAATTTGAAGGCAAATTAAATAAAAAGATTTATTTAATTGTTGTGCATGATTTGGAAAAATAAATAAAATATTTGATTTATTTTATTTTTGGAGAATGAGAGAATTTAAATAAATTTGATTTGATTTATTCAAATTTGGAAGAATGAATTTGATATAAATAAATAATTGGGAATTATTTAATTGTTTGGATAAGAGGGAAATTTCTGGTGAATTAATTAAATAATGTGATTTATTTAATTAATGGAGACTTGAAATTTGGAAAGAAGATAATTATCTAATTAAATAATTAAAATTATTTAATTGTGGAAGAATAATAGAGGAATTTGATTTAATTAATTAAATAAAAAGCATTTATTGAATTAATGTCAAAAGTATGCGATTTAGAAGAATTTGGTGAAATTAATTAAATAATTAGATTATTTAATTAACGTTGAAATGCAGGTGATTAGAAGAATTAGATGAAATGCAAGTAGTGTGATGACTTGGTCATTTTAGAGTGTCTACAATAGCCGACCGGATAGAGCCTTGCTGCCAGCAGGCATCCATAGTCCCGACAAGGTTATCGTTACAAATCTCCTAAGTAGAGCCCCACTACCAGCGAGTGTCTATAGATCCGGTAGAGTTACTTAGATGGCTTAACCTAGATTTTCAGTAAAATCTATTTTATTATTTTATTTATTTTATATCTGATAGAGATTTCATAAGATATTGCAGTTGTAACTTCATGATGCAAGGAGTGGTCACTTGCTGAAATTAAGCTGAGAATTGTAATGGTAGCAAGGGTGACCTCTAATTTTTCACCTAATACTACACTGGTAGATTGAACAAACCCAAGGATTTTAGGTGTGTCATTGTGAGAAACTTCCTTGAATACCTAACCCACTCTTATTGAATACAAAATTTTACAAGTAAAACAACTTTCTACATTCATGACAATCACAACACATTATGCATAAATTTCAAGTAATTAACCTAAATGATCTGAATTTCCCATTGTTTTCAGGGGTTGTTAGTATGCTCCTGCATACTCTAAATCAAAATAAACATCCCTGCTGAGCCAACAAAGCAAACAAACAAAACAAGTAGATTGTACAAACATCTAACCTACGAAAGGACACAACACAAAGCAAGACAAGAAAATAAAGAAAAGAAACAAAACAGCTACTCTACCAAACTATATACAAACCCTACAAGGCAAATAAAACCCAAGAAAAGACCCGAAGACACTTGTATTT
The DNA here is from genome assembly GCA_027924645.1 of Cunninghamia lanceolata. NCBI lineage: Eukaryota > Viridiplantae > Streptophyta > Pinopsida > Cupressales > Cupressaceae > Cunninghamia > Cunninghamia lanceolata. Next base: position 4,802,581 of record BSBN01000318.1, on the reverse strand, counting down.
GCATACTTCCTTAGATTGTGTAGGAGCATCAGGGCACTAGTTATAGTTTTGATCCTATCAAATTCATCTTTGTATTCTGAAAAATATTCTTGTATTCTAAATTCATTATGTTCAACAGAATAATCTCTGATTATCAGTAACTGAGGAAGCTCATCATGTTCATGATTAATCCATATGCATGTCTTATCTCCCAAATTTCCATAATCAAAATAGTATTTAACATTATTTATTATGGAAAGGAAAGATACAACCTGATGCATCTGTGCTTCTATTGGACATGCTAATTCATTGACAGCTGGTCCTCCATTTGACTTTCCACTTTCATTGCTTAGTTCAATGTGTAGTCTCACTTCAAATTGAAGGATGTATGACTCTTGGTGGATTATTTCTTCATCTTTATCCAACTTTGTCTCTTTATTTTGGATATTTAGTTTATCCCCATGTTTAGGAAATGTCTCAAATGTTCTCTTCAATTTTTTGCACATCAGCATCTAAATGAGTATCTTTATCATCATAACCTGATATACACAAATTTATCATTTCTAAATCATTTGATTGTAAAGGTGAAACAACTTTTGATTGATAGGAATACTACCTTGTTTCATTTTCAAAACGACATTGGACTGGCATCTGATCATGTACAACAACTCAAAAGCTTTCTGCATCTTCAACTTTCATGAATTGTTCATCAAATAACTCACATTTTCCATCCAGTAGAGTGTCTGGTTCCATTGTCCTGCAACAATCTTGTATTTGATCATTCAATTTAAAGAAGTCATCTACGAAATTAGGATTTACTTTCTTTTCTATGACTCCATTAGTTGCTATCATAGGAACTTCATCAGTAGAAGTGCATTTAAATTGTTCCACCACCTATTTACACTTCTTTATCAACTCATCCCTATCAAAACTGCTAAATTTAGATCCAAAAACATCATCCTGACAAGTGTTTAATAATTCAATATATTTGTCTAGTGTATCAAGATCAATTTCATATTTATCTCCCCCCTCATCAAATCTTTCTTGCTAATTGTCAAATGACTAAAAACAAGAAGCACTTTCTTCTCTAGGATTTTCAAAAGATTCATACCTGCACTCTGCTTTACCTTTATTATAAAGTAAAGACCTCTAATTCTCACCATAAAATGACTTAAGGAAAAATGTTTCTTCTTTTTTATCAAAAGTATTAGGGTCAGAATCAAAGACTTTATCTCGACAAGTGGTTTCTTCTCTACAAATTTTAACAAATTTATACCCGCACTCCCCTTTTGAAGAACTCCTATCAATGTCACCATAAAATGACTCCAAGAAAGATGCTTCACTATCCTCACTTTCTAGAACTGATTCAGCGATTGTATTTTCTAAACAACTCTTGATTACGGGTGTTGTCTCTTCTTGCTGTTCTGGAATTCCTTCATTTTCCTTGTAGACTTCAACCATGAACACATCTAAATAAAATATTAGTCCTTTCAAATACAAATCCAACCTTGTAAGAAAAGTTAGACAATTAATTTCACTGTGTTCCACAGACTGGTGTATTCTGTAACAACTGGATAGACCAAAGTTAGATAAACTATGAGGATAAAGCTACCTATTCAAAGTTTCCTAAAATAAAGGAATGTTAACTTGACAACTGTCCTCATATGCATCCATCAAAATGAGACTCTATTTTAAATCCTCTCCTTTTGAATTTTTTTAATGACATCTATCATATCTCAGAATAAAACCTAAAAGCTCAGAAAATGTTAAATGAATCCTTGAAGCTTTGAGCTAGATCTCTACAAAGATATAGTCAAAACCTCTCAGATAAGAGATATTTGTAGACATTCAACCTCAAATAATGACATATTTATGCAACATTTGTAGAAAATCCACAAATTTCTTGTTCAGGCCCTCCTTCTAGTGCTAATTCTATGTTGATTGCATTAGAAGGGGCTTGCATAAAATGAATGATGACTAAAGCAATGTGTTCTTTCCCATTCGGCCCTCCTTCTAATGCCAATTCTATGTTGATTGAGTTAGAAGCAAGGGGCCTGCATAAAATGAATGATGAATGAAGTAATGTGTTCTTTCCCATTCTGCCCTCCTTCTAGCACCAATTCTATGTTGATAAGGATGTTAGTCACACACAAACACACAAATAAAAGTTTACACAACAACCTTTATTTATCTTGAAAGATATGATGAATTCAAAGAATTCCTGATCCCAAGTCTCTGTTGATTAGTTCCTAATCTACTGATGTTACTCAGTGGTTGATGTATGTTGCTATTAATCATTCAGGGGCCTTACATTCTTCAATAATTTCTATTTCCTACAAATATGCTACACAGAATGGTCACTCTACATAGTATATTTCTTCAAATAATGTGTCTGCAGGTTGATATTTGCATGATTTCTACCATTATTTATGATTCTTTGCATGATATTTTCAACACTGCATGCATTTAGTTCAAATATGCTAATGATATTTAGTTATCTATGAGATGTCAGTATATCTCTCTATTTTGCTTAATATTTATCATGATTTGTAGTTATGGAAGTGATTTAATGAAATTAAAATGAGAAAAAAGGGTTAGAGAATGAGATTCCCAAAATTACTTGACTGAGATCACTGATCCACATACAAGTTCTGATACAGCAATGAAGAGAAAAAAATTAGAATCATACTTCACCAGGACATTCCACAAATCCTTATGATTCAGTGCAAATATTCAAAGGAAAAGTTGACAACAACATACAATGAAATGAAAGTGATTCTATTTGAACACAGGATTCACCATTACATATCTAGAAATCAACTTGAAGATTACGTAAAGTTTACAACCAAGATGTAATCTAAAGCTTCATCTCCATTTAGTATGCTTTAGAACAAGTACATTTATAGTGATCTAAAGAAAGAACCTTGACATTTCAACAATTTAGTCCTCATTAGTCTTGGTAATCCAATCTCCTATATGAAATTATTTCGGTCAGATTTTTTATTGATTGACCTCTTCCCTTTCTACGAGTAAAGGGGCTCAATATATATCTCAGATTATCCCAAATACAGTCCCCGAAAAAACCCTAATTAATCAACGGTCTGTATCCTAAGTGCAACATCCACCGGTGGAAAATGAATCCGCCAAAAACCCCGAGCAGCATACCCATACTAGGTGTAAGGATGCCCTTTGGAAAACCTAATAGTCACCAAAATAACGGTTGCTCCATTTAATAATGTTTCTTTCCACCTACATTTTCCTCCACATTAAAAGCCTTTACACTCCTTGCTCCATTTGTGATCATTTGTGATCCGATCCACTGCCTAGTCAGAATGTTAGATTGGCCTTAATTGCAGCAGTCAATGTACCATCAACTTGGTCTTCAATTGCAGTATTGACACCTTTAAACCCTTTCAATATCTTCATCATCGGCATAACTTCCCTCCATCGGCACATTTCTCTCAGGTCTCCCTGTGACCAATCTCATTCTGACAATCGAAACTGCACCTTCAGCAAGATTCTCCTTGTCGTCTGAGTCTTCTATCATTCTACGGATGGTCGATGACTATTTTTTTCACTTTATCTTTTTAACCATGATAGCTTCTACACTAATAAACCTACGTACCTGCAAACAGACAAGAATTAAGTACCATCATTTAATAAACTAGCAGGAAGATAAAAGAAAACATTGAATCAGGCTGAAAGTGCAAACACAGATATTGGGTTATGAACCATAAAAAAATGCATATCTAAATGCATATACAATGCAAAGAATGGCCGAGTCAACCACCGTTGACCAAAAATATCCAATCTAGCTCTCAAATAGCTTCAAAATTCCTATCGCTTTGCTTTCCCACCTTTTTCCTTGTATCTTGCGAATGCATATTGTTTTTTTGTATATCAGTTTGTACATCATAAACATACAAGCACTAAATATACAAAGACTTTTCCATTTTTAATTTTCTCTTCCCATCTAGCTTTGCATCTTGTATATGCATCTCTCGCTACCTATATATCAGGTGGTATTTTCTCTTGTATCTAGTTTGTTTGTATATTGCTCATCGACGTAACCAAAACCATCGGAGTAAAAACTCCATCAAAAAATGATAGCCACCAGTTAGGCTGATCACCACATCTCCGTCGCTGAAACACATAAGGTCGAGGAGAGAACCTAGAGCAAGGCCGACAATAGTAGTTACTCTGAAAACCATTCCATCAGCAAAACATTAACCATCGCCGAGACCTAACCAACCTTTGCCGATCACAAAAGTTACACCGATCACCATGATACATACAAACTCATTGGTATGTGCCATGGACCTCAACCTCCTTATAAACCATAACTTAACTCACTGCCAACTCCGCCTTGTATATAATGCAATGTATATCAGATATACATTAAGTTAAGATACATTGCATTACCCTGATTTTAATCTATTTTGAGTTCTAATGCTTGTATGTATTATGAAATGCATGTATCAAAACATACATACAAAGCACTAAATATACAACGATTTAACCCCATTTAATAACTCTTCAGTTTTGTGAAGTATGCATATTTCTTTGTATGTCACTGAAACATACGAGCCCGCATACATACAAGGACTTAACCTTGTTTCATAATGTTTCAGGTCCGTAGATTGTATAAGTGAAATGTATGTCTTCAATATACAAAGCATAAAAAATACAATGACTAAACCAACCTTGATAAACTTTTCGGTTCCACGCAATGTATATTTCATTGTATGTCTATATAAACTGTTAGCCAAATGCATACAAAACCCTTTGTATGTAAACCCAATATACAAATAGCTTTGTATGTGCAACATACAACGACCTAACATATAAAGAACATTTTATATGGAACACATAGTATATACAAATGACCTTGTATATACAAACAAACAAACCCATTTATCAGTGCATTTACCAAAAACACTCATAACTTGCAAAATATAGGGAATTTTAAGATGGTTCAAAAAGCAACCCCTATTTATTTTTAAAAAGGAATTCACCCATACTCTACTTTGGTACTTAATGCTATTTTTTCATGGTTTTCAACAAGGTTTGTACTTTTCACTTCTTTTTCCCTTTACCACCAAGCAGAACAACACGCACACAAGCAAAAGCAAAAGCCACAGCAGGGGTCCTCATTTTACTAAGGAGTAAAATGGGGCATGTTGTAAACATCACAACAAGTAGTGACAGGCTAAATCTCATGTGTTGGTGCATGTATTAAATCTCCATGTTTCTAACATTGTAGACATGTCTTTGCGAATTGTTATGCATCTTTTCCCATGGTTGGCCAATAGTATCATGTTTGTAGAAGTTTCTTAACAAGGCCAAGGTCAGCAAAATGTGAGCCACAAACACCTTCTTGTACATCATGTAAGGACACTTTTGCTTCATCAGAATCAAGCCATCTAAGAAGGATACCATCAAGACTCCGGCGATAAAGGGTGTCTCCCAAGATAGTGTAACGAGAGGCTCAATAGATAAAGGTTTTGCATTGGGTGTTAGATAGTTGGAATGGAAAGGTTTGATTGTGGAGATACTTGTATATGTCCTCATACCATGGTGAATTGGGACCAACAATTTCACATATAAGCTTGGACTGCAGTACTTCAAATGTTGGAATTAGAAGTTGTTCAACTAGAAACTCACATTTATGTGTATTAGATGGCATGTCTAGAAGAGATCCAATCATAGCCATGGCATCTGCTACTCTATTCTATAGCCTTTGGATTTGTTCAAAGGTGATATTGTCAAAGTACTTTTTAAAATCATCAATCATTACCTTGTAGGGAAGAGGCTTCTCATCTTTTGTTTGATAACTAGTTGAGAATCGCCAAATACTTGTAACTATTTGATAGCCTATTGTATGGCCATGCATAATCCTGTGATTAAAGCTTCATACTCTGCTATGTTATTGGTACATGGAAATGAAATTCTATATGATTTGGGTATACAATCTCCTTAAGGAGTAACAAACAATATTCCTACTCCTGATCCATGTTGTGTATAAGATCCATCAAAATATAGTTTCCACAATGTTGGTGAAGTTAAATTGAATAATCCTTCATCAAGGAATTCTGGATATATTGGATGAATATCTATGATGGGTGTTGTAGCTAATTGATTAGAGATGACTTGTCCTTTTATGGCTTTTCGATCCACATATTGTATGTCAAATTCTCTTAACATCATAACCCATTTTACTAATCTTCCTATGAGGAATTCTTTGGAGAGAGGATATTTGAGTGGATCAACATTAGATATGAGCTTTGTTGTTTGGTTCAACATATAATGTCGCAACTTTTGGGAAGAAAACACTAATGCTAAACATGCATTTTCCATAGATGAATAATTAAGTTCATATCCCACAAGAGTTCTACTGATGTAGTAGATGGCTTGTTCTTTCCCTAAATCATCATGTTGAGCTAGAAGAGCACCCAATGCTGTTGTTGATGATGATATGTAGAGCAATAATAGGTGATCAAGCACAAGAGGTACTAACATAGGAGGTGTTGTCAGATATTCATTTTTTTTGTCTAAGGCATGTTGACACTTTTCATCCCACTTAAAAGGTTCACCCTTATGAAGAAGATGTTGGAAAGGATGACATTTTTCTGCTAGTTGTGATATAAATCTATGGATGGACTATAACCTTCCTTGTAGACTATGAAGCTGCTTGAGATTTGATGGTGGAGGCATTTCCATGATAGCTTTTACTTTAGCTGGGTCCACTTCTATCCCTCGTCGACACATAATGTATCCCAACAGTTTTCCAAAAGTTATGCCAAAGACACATTTCTTTGGGTTCAGTCTGACTTGATACTTCTCTAATGGATCAAAGATTTATGCAAATACCTATAGATGTCCTTCTCTTATCATAGATTTCCCTAGGATATCATCAACATAGTCTTCCATTATAGTGTGAAAAAGGTCATGGAAAATAATTGTCATGGCTCGTTGATAAGTAGCTCCAGCATTCTTGAGACCAAAAGGCATTACAACCCAACAATATGTGCTCCATGGAAAAATGAATGATGTTTTATCTTGATCTTCCTTTGTTATTCTGATTTGGTTATATCCTAAAAATACATCCATCAAAGATAGCATTGCATGTCTAGATGTGAGATCTATAATATTGTCTATGCTTGGTAATGGAAAATCATCCTTAGGACATGCTTTGTTAAGATCTTGAAAATCTATGCAACAGCGAACTTGTCCATTAGGTTTTTCTACAGGTACCAAGTTTGAAACCCATCCTAGATAATCAACAGGCTTTATGAACTTTTAACAGCTTCTAAATCTCTGCCTTAACCAATAGAGCTACTTGCGGATGCATTTTGTGCAATTTTTGTTTGACAAGTTTTGCATTAGGAGATACTGCTAGATGATGTACCACAAGTGATGGATCTAGACCTGGCATGTCAGTGTAGATCCATGCAAAATTTATAGGTCTTTTTATAAAAAATACCGTGAAGTCTCTTCTTTCTTGTTCTGATAGTGATGCTGCCAAAAAAGTGATGTTTGGATTCTGCTCTGTACCCAAGTTCATGTCTTGTGATTGTTCAACTAGCACTATTGATTTCTCATGATAGCCAGTGGCAACAAGAAGATCAAATCCCCCATCCTTAGGTGCCTCAGAGAGGTTTTCACCTTTGGATACATCCTTTATTTTTACTTTTTCACCGTCAAGAGGTGTGTTTCAGTTTTCACCTAGTGACCTATTTTGTTTGATTTTGTTTATTTCACTTTTGTGACTGAAGGATTTGATACAAAGCAAACAAAAACCCAACAATAAAGCAAATAGCAACCCAACAACAAAGCAACCAAGCAACCTAACAACAAAAGCAAACAGCAACCCAACAACAAAGCAAATAGCAACCCAACAACAAAGCAACCAAGCAATCTAACAATAAAAGAAAACAACAATCAACATCCAGCAACCAAATAATTAGCAAACCATCATCTTTTGGGTCTCAAAACCTTGACAAGCTAAAGTTTAATTTTCAACATCAACCATCATGCCTCAAACTAGGAGTCAATATAGAGCTAAAATGGAAGCCAAATTGCAAGATGAGATGGAAGCCAAGATGCAACAATCTAGATCAACACCTCTTAGAGACGCGACTTAATTTATGACCGGTATGCCTCCTCATATGTTTGTACCCCATGGGTACACCATTGGAGAGTCATCTTCACAACAAGTGCAACCTCAAACATTTTTGGAGACTTATGAACAACAATCCCAAGAAGACTTATCAGAATTTCAAGACACACATGTATGGGATCAATTCGAGAGACTTGTTTTATCCAATCCTAATTGCTACTTCTTGTAACTTGCCTACATGGGAGCTAAATTACCAAGATATTTTAACATATCCGCTATTAGAGAGCATGATCCAAACACTCTCGTTGTTGTTGCAAAGGGACCATCCACTATAGTCACACCATCCCATACCATATTACAAACTCCATCTTCCAACTCATCTCTTTCATTGCCTATTGTTACTTCATTTGATCCACCATGCTCAGAGTACACTTTAGAACCTTTGATAACTCCAACCAATGTACTTCCTTTCATTTCGCAAAATCTAAACATTCCACCTTTCCATGTTTCCCAACATACTCCTCCCATTGTGACCGTTTCTATGCCTCAAGTGACACAAGTTGTCCATGTTGCCCAAGTGCAAACTCCTCAAACATCACAAGATATTGCCATACCCCATATTCCACAAGCTTCCCAAGCTATCCAAACAACACCCATAGTCCAAGCTTCACAACCATCACAATCTGCTACCCCCATTACATAACATAAGGACACACATCTCATATTCCTACCACTGCTAATATGATCTCCACTATCTCCACTAATCCATCCAATACATCATACAATCCCAATGTTAGTCTTATTGACATGAGTGACCCACCTATTGTTTCTCAAACTAATCCTAGCACTACAGTCTCTTATGTTGGTCAACTCACATTCATTTTGCCATCTTCTTATAATCCTTCACAAACCATCAATCCATCTTATACTACTCAAGGTTTGCCTATTGTCACCCAACACATGACATATACCAATCCCATGTTGTCCAAAATACAAACCCAACTGTCCATCCTTCTTCCGTATCCACCAATCCTTCCATCACTTACCATGTCACAAATCCAACTCCAAACTCACAACCATTAACTAATGCCAATCCATCTTCTACTTCCCATGTGATGCAAAATCTTGGTGCTAATTCATTACAATATACCCAACCACCACTTGTGCCTCAAGGACATCAATCTTCAACCACATATGTGTCACATACCAATCCTCAACAAATGGTCATGGCTTCATATATCTCACAACATCAAACTCAATATACATCATACCATGCTTCACCTCCCAACCAACCCCCCTTTCTGCAACAACAAAAATTATCTCTAGTGGATGTTCAACAAATGATTAACCAAGCGGTAGGACAAAGCAAGAAGACATTTTCCTTAGATAGCATATGCACTTATCCATTTGACAAGTCACTTTATATGGCACCTTTTCCAACACACTTTGAAATTCCACAATTTGACAAGTACAAAGGAAAAGGAAATCTAGAAGACCATCTTAGAGCATTCTTTGTGGCATGTCTCGATATTGCTCATGATGATACTTATCTTTTGAGACTATTTCCCTGAAGCTTAGTAGGACAAGCTCTTGAATGGTTCTCTCATTTACCTATGGGAATTAAGTCTTTTGCAGAGTTAGCAAATAAGTTTCAATCACACTTTGCTTTTAACATTGAACATGAGGTAAACATGAATGACCTTGTCAATAATAAACAATGCAATGGTCAATCCTTCTCTTCATTTACTCAACGATGGCGTAATATGGCTAGAAAACTATCATGGGAAATACTTGAAAAACAATAGCTCGATATCTTTGTTCAAAATCTTTATCCTGAGCTATCATTCCAACTACAATTACAAAGTGCTAGCACCTTTGATGAACTTGTTTCCAAAGGAACCATCATTGAATGAGCTTTAATTGCTAAAGGCACTATCATGGTTTTTCACGATAACAAAGCCTATCCTAAAAACTCCAACGATAAGTCTCTCTTTTAGAAAAAAAAACAAGAATGTTGTCAATGATGATGTTGTGTACGCAAAGAAAATACAAACTATGAAATCTCCCACTAACATTCAAGCTACTTCTACAACAACACAACCTTTTCAATAAACTCAACAACGACAAACTTCAAATCCTCACTGACAATTTACACCATTAGCGAAACCTATGGAAGTTGTCTTTCGAAAGCTTCTCCAAGAGGGTGATTTCATGTTACTGGATGCACCACCCAATGGTGAACCACTCTTCAAAGCTCCTTGGTATAAAGAAAATGAGTATTGTGATTACCATAGAGTTAAAGGACACAAAACAAATGGTTGTATGCACTTGAAGCATGTTATCCAAGATTGCATTGATCAAGGTTTAATCAAAATTACCCCTTCAACAACTCAACCTGCACAGCAACCAACATCAAATTATGATCTAGATGCTTTCAAGAATCCACTTCTAGCTCATGACAAACCAAGTAACCCTCATGCTAGGAATGCCATTCAGTACAACTATGAATCATCTACTATTGGCTGCATTGATCATGCTCACATTTCTACCACTACCATCTAAGGCAAAGCACCTGACTATGATGTAACTACTCAAAGAGGTCACGTTACCATTCAAGGAGCACCTATCCACCCTCCTCAACTATCCTCTAGCTATAATATCCTTGATCACCTTGGCAAAACACCTGCATATATTTCCATTCTTGAGTTGCTTCGCATATCCCCTGCTCACAAAGCTATCCTTGACAAAGCCTTACAAGAATCTTTGGTGCCTAATGATATTGATATCACCCAATTCCAATCTATGGTCACTAACATTATAGCCCCTTGTCATTTAACCTTTTCTAACAAAGATCTTCAGCCCTCCATTCATCATTCACACAACGAAGCCATCCACATTGAAGTATTTGTCAAATAACACCATATCAAATGAATCTTAGTGGATGGTGGAGCTGGTCTTAATATATGTTCCTTGAAATTAATAAAATAATTGGGTTATTCTGATAAAGATATTGACACCTACAAGGTCACTACTATCAAAGCATATGATGATGCCGAGAGAGATACTGAAGGGATTATTTACTTACTTATTCAAGTTGGGCTAGTCACTACTAAAACCCGTTGTCAAGTCCTTGATATTGAGCTTCCTTATAACATCATCCTTGGCCGTCCATGGATACATGCCCTTAAGGCAGTTCCTTCTACATCCATCAATGTCTTAAATTTCCACATAACGGTGTTGAGATTACGATCCATGCTGATCCCAATCCATTTGAATTTTGTCATGCCTTTTAAGCTAAATATCAGAGTCCAAACCATATTCTTATCAACACCGAAGCATATCCATCTTCATCATATGTAGATCCATCTGACCTACTCAAGCCATCATCTAGCAAAGCCGCTTCAAATCTCCATATCAAGTACACTAAACATGACCCTGGTGAATACACATTGCAAGAATCTTGTTGTGTGGGCACCCTTCCCTTGTCCCCCAAATCTCATGGAAAACCTTCTATATCTAAGACACCTTCATTCATAGCTATCATAAAAGTGCCACCCACAGTATTCATTAAAGGTAGATTCCTGGATGATGAAGGCATTGATGATATCGACTCTTGGATATTCTTTGATGAGAATGACCAAGTCCAACATGAAGTGGAGAGATATCACAATGGGTTCTACATCATAAAGAACATGAGCTATAATAGACATGGTGGATTGGGATCACAGGAACAAGGACCTATTGAACCCATTGTTGTGTCTAAGAAGTTTAATAAGTAAGGCCTTGGCTATCAGCCGGAGGTACCATGTTCCAAAGACATTAAGTGTATTTCTGATATGGACGCTAGACCTTCCTCGGTAGGAGAGACTTCTAGTTTAGATACCATCAACAACTCCTCCCTTCATATTATTGACCTTTTTCAAGAAAACTCCATCTTCATGATTTCCATAACCATTTGTCCGTTACCCTTTCACTCGTATATCCTGACCTCATCGATTGGGACCAACAGGGGGCACTGATATTAGATACATTTGAGAATGATGAAGCTAGACACATAAAAGCATGAATTAGGTATCACAATGCACATACAATCACATGGTAAACATCACACGTTGAGTCAAACTCTCACGGTGGAAAAAGGAAGAGAGACCTAGGTAGTTAGGACAAGGAGTGTCAAACGATGGCAATACTCACCTCATGGTAGAACATGAGGGTATAACCTCCTCATAGCAACCGGACACTACACCAAAGATTGCTCTTTACACCCAAACCCAAGTAAGGTGGACACTTCACTAGCACATGTAGTTTAGTGTAGATGATTTTATTATTAAATTTTATTACCCAATGTGTTTAAATGTTATTCTTGATTAAAAATTCCATTCGATAAATTCTAACAACCTCTTTGGGTCATGCCACATGATGGAAGCCACTCCTTTTCTACCCCTAGACCTCTTCCTAAATACCCACAGCACCAATTTAACCAATTGGGTATGGCACAAATTTCAAGGTGACAAAATCACAATTTTGACAAAAAACACAACATATTCTCAAAAGATGCAAAATGCCATTCTAATTGGGAGACAACTCATCCCACAAACTAAAAAATCAAGGAAATGCATACAAAGCAATTTTTAAGCTTTCAAAAATGGAGAAATAAGTGGCACAGATTTCAATGCAACAAAATGTCCCAAAACATGACATAGTCTCACAAGATGTAGAATCACATAATATGAAGGAGTCAACTCATCCCTCAAAGAAAATCATAAAGGAAATTCTTAGAATTTAATTTTCATCTTTTCTAAAAGTGTAAAATAACCATAAGGCCCTAAAAACTCCATTGGATCTCTCTTTGGCACCTTGACCAAAGTTTGACAAATTTTCTAACTTTTGTTTTTCAATAGATATAGATGATCTGACAACTACCCATCATAGATAACATGCCCAACAACCAATATATGTAATAAAAATGAGTTGGGGATTTCCACAGAAAATTTGCCAGGGTTTTGTCTGTATTTTCATGTTTCCAAAATAGAAAATACATGATATAAATAAATAACTAGCTGAAATACCTTTTCTAAGTTTCCTACAACTAAGCAAAGCCATCTTCAACCATTATAGATCATGTGGCATGAAGGAAATAGAATAAAATAATTTAAATGAGAAGATTGAAGAAACTTACCTTCCAATACCAGCAAAATCCAAGGAAAAGAATGAGGTTGAATGTCAGATTCGATCCACACACATCAAGAAAACACCAAGCTCCTAAATCCAATCCAAACTCTAAGCAATTCCAAGAAAAAATCCCTACTAAGTAATCAAATATCCATTTTTCAAGCAAGAGGGTTTCAAACAAAGGAGAGAACAAATTTTGGAGAGAAAAAGAATAATACAAAATATATGTCTTTTTCCTTTTATTGCTCCAAAGACACTATTCCTTTTTTTTTCATAATAAAATATTCCTCTTAAGTGATTTAATAAATGAAACCAAAATTATAGCCTTTGCACAATTAAATTATTTAATTCATTAATTCCAAACAATAAATAATTACAATATTTCATTTGAAATCACATAAGTATTTAATCAAATTGCATTAATATTTCAATTTTCCTTGAGAACACCCAAATAATTTGCTAAGAATAACAATGAAATAGTTAGTCAAATAAACTCAACTATTCCAAATAGGTTATTGTCATTTAACTCAGTCTCATTCTAATAAATACAAGCACACCATACTAGGCATTCAGATTTCTTGTTTAATGCAATTTCTACCTTTTTACGGAAAAATTTCAAATTTTGGAATTAGACTGAAATCACTCAAATTTGTTCCACAAGCATATAATGATGCAACAAACATTTTCACTAAAGAAGAAATAGAAATTTCCAAATTAAAATCATTAATTTAATCTGAAAACATGGAAAACACGCTTTTCGAACCATTTTAAAGTAAGTACAAGAATGCTAAGGAAACACATGCAAATGATTCCAAACACACATCACGAGTTTCCACAACACAAGGATAAGGTGAGATGGCTTAGCGTCCCATGTCAACCTTCTCCACATTTCCCACATTAGTTAACACATGTAACTACCTACACACTAAAGTAAACCATCGGGTGTACCTGCTTCATACATAAAATAGTCGAAGCACTTCATAATATCCAATGTGGCATAATATTACATAGGCATCATAAAGATGAGTCGACAATCAATCGACAACATAAAATCATATATGCATAAATCTTCTAACATAATTATACAGAAGACATCACATCCATCCAACCTATTGTACAAATAAAAATAGTGAAGCTGAAGCACTGCAATAATATAACATGCATAATCACAAGGTATTGGGAACCAATTAATAAATCACAACCCCATCAGAAACACCTTGATGGTCATGCATAATACACCTTCATAACCCATCAATGGCACCATAGACCTCATCGGCAAGTTTGGTGCAATGTATCAAAGCATATAATCACATAATACACTGATAAACACTAAAAACAACATATAACACATGAATCAAAAGCCACACTAGACACAAACTAGGGTAGGAGTTACATCCTCTCCCACTAGCATTAGGCTTACTCCTGGATGCCTGCAAAAACACAAGGATGAAGTACCCTCAGTACACAATCCTTTACAACACAACAACTCAAAAGACCAGTCCTCCTAATCAAAACTAGGTCAAAGTCTCAAAACAACAAAACAAATCTCCAAAGGTGCACCAACTAGGTCAAAACCAACCATCATGCATACAACTCCTTTGAGACTACACTACTCCAGCCTCCAACTACCACTACAATAAGAAGAGGCTCTAGCCAAAAGTCACAACAAACCACAAGGAAGTCAAGTCCATAAAACTCGGGACCACAACTATGCTGGGATAATCTCTCAAGCTCTTAAATAAGTCTAAGGAAAATCACAAAGCTACCATATCCACTCTCAAGGATAATTGGAAACAAAAGATTACTCTCAATAGTCCTTCCTTAGGCACCACCTTCAACAAAAGAACTCAAGGATCAGGGAAAGCTAACTCAAAAAGGTTATAGGAACCACAATAGTACCTTCATCTTGACCAAAATCATGCCTCAACTCTAGACATGGTTTCCCTACATGAGGTACTTCCTCATGTTCCACTCCTAAAAGAGAGGATTTCTCTAACACTCTAGTTCTACACCACCAAAACTAGGATCAACCAAAAAGGTTCTTAGAGGGAATAATCTAAACCACATCCTCTAATAGCATAAGCACTTCTATCAAGCAAGGATTAGCAACCCGTTACTCACTAGGAGCACATCTAAGGTACCCATAACACACCAATAAGGTGCAAGAATACTCACAACACCACTTTAACTCTTAACTAATCTAGACCAAAAAGGTCAAACAACACAATACATATTTACTCATAAACATATTTACCCACTTCTCTTTGCCATGACACCCCCCTTTATTGTTCTCTGATTTTTTTTTAAAGCCTCTCCTCTCATATATTAGGTGTTGACTTCACTATTGGGGACCGGTGAATAGGTTTTGGAGCACCAGTGGAGATGTTGTCTCTCTCTCTATTACTTCATTTACTTATTGTACTCTTTCAACCCTTGTATCATATTCAAGACTATGTTATTGTACTTGTATCATATTCTAGAATATATCATTGTAATGGTATATGGATTTATATGTAATTGTACTCTCTTAAGAGAGAAGTTGTAATAATTGAATTTAATGAGAAGAAATGAGATGTTTCCTATTTGGTTTATAGATTCCAGTGTGGGTATTGGATCTGCATGTAATATGATGCTTATGGATTCATATTTATATTAGATATGGGATTAGGAACATTTTCTTTGGTGTTTAAAATGAATGTAGTTTTAAATGTTTTATTTAGAGGGTGAATTAGTCCTCTCCTTTGGGTTGTACATTCGGCCATACTTGGTCATGAATGTTGTCGATCTATCAAATCAACAATTACATCATGTGTATGCTATCTACTTTGTAAAACAAAAAGTATTCTGGTTCCCTTTTGGCCCTTACCCTTCGGGGGTTACATAGTGAGATGTTACACATGAACTATGTGACTAATTCTAGCCACTAGAGAGGGAGTATGATGCTACACTACACCTGGTACCAAAATTGGGGCGAGTTAAGAGAATGCACTCAATCACACAAGAAACTAGTCCTCTAAAACTCCAAGCACTTCTATATCCTAAGATTATTTCCACACAACATCACTCAAGATACCTAGCAACAAAGATTGCATTTTGATCTAGGAAATCACAATCAAACTAAAGAATGCCTGACCCAACCTACATGCATCCATAATTTGAATGCAACATCTCATTAAGAGGATATGCCAGGGAATTAAATACATAAAACTAATTAATGGTGTGTAGGTTTTGAAAAGAAAACCTACTTCCCTATTTCCCCATATTCAACACCCATCCTAGAAGGAAACTTCTCAAAAGAACAAACATTCAACAACCAAGATTTAAGTTAGGACCAAATCAAGTTCACAAACCAAGATATCACAACACACCATTCTTACAAGCAATGATTATCATTTCTTTCCTTAAAGTTCAATGAGGCAATGTAATACTATCTTTCTTATAACCACATAATGAATCCATATTCATGTTCACGTTCTTAATAAAAAAAAGCAACATGTATTTCAAGCAAGAATTCACCAGAAAGAAAATATATAAAAAAATAAAATAAGTCAAACATATGATCCAACATCCTCTTTTGCATACTTGTGCATAGCTCTAAAAGAGAAAAAGAACCTAGTTCATTCATACTCAAGAATAATCATCATGGTCAATCTAACGCTATAAAAAGAAGGCACATGTTGTTCACAGTAGGCCAACACACAAGGACCCACACATGCTCGATCAAACATAGTGACACACACACCCAGAGTTCCCAATGCTTGAATCACACTTTGATACCAAATGTAAAAGCCCTCAAAACCATCACAAAAGTAAATAATCCATTTAAATACAACATCACAAGAAATGAAAGTAAAAAAGATGTAATTAATCTGCTTAATATATTATAAAAGATAAAAAGGTGTAATTATTCCACTTAATTACAATATCACAAGTAACAAGAATAAATTACATAAATACGATTCAATTGAGTCAATAAATCTTCACAAAAGGAAATCCTCATAAATAAGAATCCATAAGTTTCAATAATTCTTGCAAAAGATAATCTCATCAATATAAATCGAATAAAGTCATTAAATATTACAATTCACATGCTCATCCTAGATAAAAACACTATAAAATAATATACAAGTCCATTGGCATTCATGCCATAATACATCCAATCACAAGTTCCAATAAACATGTTCAACAAGAATAAATAAATCAATACACTCATTAGTCACACAAACCAAGTGGTCGTCCACTTGCGAGCTAAGAGACAGGAACATGGCCCAGATGCTTTTCCACCCAACCATGAAGTAATTACACTTCCCTGGAGCCCTTCATAAAACAAAGGAAACCCAGCCCTGCATGAAATATCTAGCTACCTAGAAACAACTAGTAGGAGGGAATACCCGATGCAACCCTGATGTCTACATGTGTAATTCTAAATAGAAATGTAGATTGTCTCACAACAGGATGTGGCAAATTATATATATATATATATATATATATATATATATATATATATATATATAAGTCTCCTAGACAAAATAAACATCTTTTTCAATGTTAGCTTGTTTAGATATAAACCTTTAAACATAGTAACCTAGTTCAATTCCTGAAAAGTGGAAAATCCATCTCTAATAATCAACATTCGGCATCCTAGCCTAAAATGTAACCCAAACACATTCCTAGATAAAAATCTACCTTCTTTCCCCAAATAAACAAATAAATAATTTATTACATAAATCAATGAATAAATAAAATAAATAAATCCAAAAATCACCTATAACCATTTCTAATCCCTTTTCCATGCATCAATCATGAAAACACACCTTTCAAGCAATAATCCATCATTTGTTCATACAATTGCATCTATAAAACTATTAAATCAGTTTCATTTCCTAGTCCATATTTCATTCTATTTCCATAATGTATTGAGTTTTTTAAATCATTCTAATCAAGTATACCAATTCTCTTCAAGAAGTTTTAATAAGATAATGATATTTACATCTCGGAATTTACTTTATTACTCTAACATATGAATAAAAAATAAATTTACCATATAATCTATTCATTCTAATATTCATAAAATAATAGAATTTTTAATTAATTAATCAACCTTACTATCATAGCTGTGATAGTAAGCTGAAGAAACTCATTAATAGGCTTACTATCGCACCTGCGACATGATCTACAGAAATGTCACAAATAGGTTACTATCACACTTGCGGCAGGAACTACGAAAATGTCTAATTTTACAAGGAAGTTACTATCCAATTAGTAATAGTAATTTACTAGGTCTGAATCGATATAAAAATAATTAAACACAACTTCAACAGGAACTCTAAATTTAATTGAAGAGGTATAACACTTGTTAACTCAAAATTAGTTTGCATTGACTGGAACTTCAATTGAGCTAAATTGGTGGTCAGATTTCTTTGACTCAGGTTTGATTCACACAGAGACACAAGAACAAAATTTTAGTTCTCCAAGAGAGAGAGAGAGAGATGATCTATCTAAGGCGGCAGCCAAGGAAAGATAGAGAAATAGAGGAAAACCAGAAAAATAATAAACAACAGGTCACCCAACTACTTGGCGATGGCAAGGTTAAAAATCTAGCATGTGAAGAGGTTGGAGATTGATTACTTTGGTAAAATCAAGTATGAGTTTATATATTCAGCGACCAGGTAATAATTGTTTCCATAGGCTAAGAAAAGAGATAGCAGGTCGACCATGAGGCAAAACATTTATATCAGAGGTTGATCCATAATAGTAAGAAGAAAAGGATGCATGTCTTGTCTTATCTCAGCAGTTAATTATCAAATGCTTCTACAGGCTAATAAGTAACAGATCCAACATAGAAAGAGGCCAAATACCCAAAAAGAAAAGTCAATTTCTGGTCATAGAAGAAGAACAGTTGATGCAGACTAGATTTCTATAGTTCTAACAGTTATAACAGTCATCAACAATCTTTATTATTCACACCTACTAGTTAAACCCTTCAATTCCTTTCCATTGCATCCAAATCCAGAGGTATCGGTCGCCTGTAGGTGATTACATTTTCTACTAACCTCCTTTGTTTTTATTCCCAATCTACCCTAAAATTGGAGTTCACTATCCTTGGTTTACCTTTGCTTTATAGTTTAATTGAAGATTACTTTGATTGCATGAGATTGCAATAAATAAAATAGAAAAGACTTTTAATTTTTCTATTAAAATTAGAATAAACAACTTAATTAGCTTACTGTTGCATGCATGACAGTAAGTTATCTTTAATTCTGTTTATTTAAGATTCTAAATATAATAATACTCTTTTCAATATAATTTAACTATTTTTAATAAAACACAATTACTTTAAATCAATAAAGAAGTGAGATAATAAAATAATATATATATCCATATATATCTATTACAATTTAATATAATTGTTTAAATCTAATTATTATATTGTCTTCCAAACATCCATACTCATTAAATAGAAACCATACATACATATATTCACTATTTAAAAATACAATACACTATTTAAAATATATTCGAAAAGATATTTAATTTTTATAATCAAATCATGCATTTGAAAAGGATTATCATGACAATTGAAAACACAATAATTTTTTAAATATCAAACGATCAATCACAATCATTATTCACACTATGATGCATAATAAACCATTCAAAATGCATTATGAGACTATGTGAGTGTGTGATTGCATCAGGGTTAACCATCACAAACAGTTCTTGCCAAGTGGTTAGAACACCTCTACTTCAACCATATTATCATCTTCGATGAGTACCTGCATTCATTCGCACTCAACTCGATGTCAATAGGCTAGTTCCCAAAAACATAGTCGAAGAAAAACATCATAATCGTATCCATAATATTTAATATTTAAATCAACTTTCTAATTTATGTAAATATAACATCATCACAATTACCTTCACATACGTGGAACTTACTTGAAGTAAAACAATCATGGTAAATGTTTACTAATCTAGAATAATAATATAGTCCACAAAAATAAGAGGTGACATCTTTCACCACTAGGAAGAGACATCATCCCGATGTCTTATTACATAAATCAAAAGAATAATGTATCAATATACCATCAACAATGTATCAAAGTATTATAAAACAATAACAATAACTCAAAGTATCATTAAGGTATCAACAATTCTAACAAAGCATATTAATATCCTTTTACATCCTTCCATGTGGCACCATCCACCAGACTATTGGTCCTAATCGATCTTATACAAAATAATCTCTCAATTTCACATTTAACATTGTGTCCATAAAATAAATCCAAGTATAATCAATCAATCAATTCACATGGCACAACTACCAATTCAATGTCTAATCCAGCAAATGGTATAGCTACCACTCAATTAAATTTATTCTAGCATAAGAGTACAACAATCACATCTTTAATCAATACCAAGAAGGCATAAATCAATTCATCATAGACACGAATCAATCCTCATAATTCACATGCAATTGCATGGTAACACAATATAATAACAAAAATCAGTCCTCCAAACAAATGGATTCCATTGGTAGGAATGATATGAGAGGTATAGTTTCAGAGGAGTTATTTTCACACTATGTGGATATGACTGAGCTAGTTAATTTTGATCCTCGATGTGTACAGTATAGTAAAAAACCCTTTCAGGTCTCATTGACTGAGTCCTTGTTAATGGAGTAATGGAGAAATTCAGGATAGCCTGATCAACAATTTCTTGAATACTCATACCTTGGCCTTGTGAGGTTTTTTCTTTTAGAACTCTAGCCCATGTAGCTTAGCTAGCATTTGTTTCAATAATTTTATCCTCATTACCTGGGAGACGTAGGGCAGACAGAGAAGCGCATTTGGCATTAATCTGAGCTATACAGGCATCATGTTTGGAGGATCATGGAGGTGGATTTTTCCATAGTAGTTCATTTAGTACAAGGCAATCCTGAGAAATATTGGAATAGAATCCTGCAATATAATTTACCAAACCCAAAAACCTTTGTAATTCCTTTAGATTTACAACTTCAAGATTTTGAATTATGGATAGAATATGTTCTTGGGCCTCCATTTTACCTCCTAGAAGAAGTTTAATACCAATGAAGACTATGGAAGTTTGAGCAAACTCACTTTTAGAGGGATTCACAGCCAAGCTATTTTGTTGACGGACTTGAAGGAACTGCTGTAAATGTTCTATATGACTCCCTAGAGTTTGACTAAAAACAAGGATATCATCAATATATGGGACAATTGTAATGTCACAAAATGTCCCCTTGGGGGCTTTTCCCTCATAAGGTTTAGCTCCTAGGTCTTTAGCATGCATTTAGGACATTTTAGTTCATATTTTAGCATCACAATCGAATGAGGCCTAGGTTTCATGGCAAAGTGGACCTAGGTAGACCCCTTGAGGTGTACCCTGCCCAAAATAGGGAGGAGGACTTGGGTACCCGCACCCTAGTCCTATCCTATTTTGGGGCAGCCCCAATTTTTGGGTGTTAGTTTATGACCGTTAGTTGGTTCTTTTTTTAACACGGTAAAGTTTGATTTTAAAATCTTGACGAGAATGCTTGTAGGTGCATATATAAGTATGTGTAGGCATTCATTTGTAAACTAGATGATTACTAGCAAGCTATTGTGTTCTCAAGGTGATTCAAGGCTTTCTATTGTGTTGCAAGAGTAGGCTTGTATGTTTTATGTGTTGATATTTGTAGATTTGAGCATCAATCTTCTCATGGCATGAAGAGCATCTTCCTCCATGAGAGCTTCACTACAAGGTGACATATCATTGTGTTTTTATCATTGATTCCTTTAGTTTTTGCCTCTACCTCACAAGGGTATGCACTCTTTGTCTGACAATGTTGTTCAAATACTTAAGGGTCCTCTGGGGCTTGAATGAGGCAAACCTCTAAACACCACAACCCCCAAACCAAGTCTTGTGATTGTAGGTTAGAGGTGTTGCGTTTGGGAAAAGTGGAATTGCAAGAAGGAGTGGAAAGCATCAAGGATTCTGGATCTGATGAAAAGTCAGACAAAGGAGCACTTTCAAAAATAGGGCACCTGTAACAGTGTCCTCCACAGATAGATTTTAGGGAACAAAAGTTACAAGGTTGATCAGTGTCAGAAGGACGTCCAAATTCCCTAAAAAAGTAGGTACCTTGTCTTAGATTTAGGTTAGACAACTAAGAGGGGGGGTGAATCAGTTGTACAAAACTTTCTTCCAATTAAACACTTAAATCCACTTTGTAATTCAATAGCATAATGAAAAATCAATCATGGAAACATAATGCATTAAATCAAGAGTAGAAACACATTAACACACAAGACACCAAGATTTTGACGTGGAAAACCTAGTTAAGAGAAAAACCACGGGGTGATTAACCCAAGATTATATTCTTTGTTAGAAGAATAGAAAGAACAAAATGGCACATGCCAATTAGGGCTCACTGCCTGAGCACACTACTCACAAGAGGCTCACTGCCTACAAGAGACACATTGTCTACAAAATAATAAGTATCACATACATGAACTGGAGAATAGCATCTTCACCATGCTCGAATCAATTCCATTTAAGCCCAATACTTCTGCACTACCTTTTTATCTCCTCCTCGCTCCCACACTCTCTTCTCCACAAGATTACCTTCAAAATGACTTTACAATCCCTTATTTATACAAGACATTGACTTAGGAATAATCATCTAAGTCAGAAAACATCTACAAGATTATCCATAGAATGTGTAACTCATCCGATTGGCCAGTCTTAGGAAGAACACCATCATCCAGAAGTAATTCTTCAATTGTGAGCTCAAACTCCAATGTGGACCACCAAAATGAATTGGACACAATCCAAAGACTTCCACAAGCTTGACTGAATCACCAAGGACATACACACTACATCTTCTTACTGAAATCCTTCTCTCCTTCATCTGGAACCTCAAGAACATAGTCTGTCATTACTGTCAAAAAGAAATAGATGCTTGCAGACCTTTAGACCATGAACTAATCAAGTTGACAATTCACAAGGACTTCCTAAACACTCCATCAAATCTGTAGAATAGGATAATGTATTTTTGGATCTCACCGGACCTATTTGTATCACTCTATCACCTCTAAACACTTGTTGAAACCAGTTTTACTTGAGCAGCCACAACTTGTTTAGATCTTCATATAGACCTCTGAAATCTTTACTGGATCATATTAAGACACATATCTACAAACCCTTTAAACTGTATCCTCTAATCCTCATCTTAACTTGGACTTTTACCTTACTATCTTCACTATTCTTCACTGTTCCTGATATGACCAATTTTCTCAATATCCTCAACAAATAGTTCATCCAATCCTTATCATTAATGCAATAGGAGTATGTTGACATCAATGACAACACCGGTTAGGCACATACTTGCAACAATCTCCCCCTTTGTCATTGATGGCAACATATGATGTGAAAAACTTTTTTGACCATTAAGACAAGAACTTTTCTTTACTGACACAAGTCCCCTTATCAACAACAACCATTCACATGTCTTCTCTCCCTTTACTGCTCCCCCTTTGATCAGCAACTACTTTTTTTTTACATGTCTTCTCTCCCCCTTTGACATCAATGGCAAAGGGCACATACTTGCAATTCCACCACTTCAGAATCATACCAGCTGCTCCCCCTGAGTAGCAGCTTCCCATCATCAATCCGGACCACAAGATATGACTGTGATATCCACTAGAATGATGCACATCATTGCACCTTAGTTCATCACCAGAGGGGCAATAACCCCTAAATTCTCCCTGAGATACTCAAAAGAGTCCTTAGGTAGAGGTTTAGTAAAGATATCTGCAATTTGATCCTTGGAAGGCACAAACTCCAATCTGACTTCATTCTTGTTCACTTTCTCTCTCAAAAAGTGAAACTTGATGGATATATGTTTAGTCTTTGAATGCAACACCAGATACTTAGATATATTTATTGCACTTG
This sequence comes from Cunninghamia lanceolata, assembly GCA_027924645.1. Classification (NCBI taxonomy): domain Eukaryota; kingdom Viridiplantae; phylum Streptophyta; class Pinopsida; order Cupressales; family Cupressaceae; genus Cunninghamia; species Cunninghamia lanceolata. Next base: position 4,778,355 of record BSBN01000318.1, on the reverse strand, counting down.
AATTATCATAGAAGATTGTGATAGGCTCCTCATACTCCACTCTTATGTCTCTTAGCATTTTCTTCATCCACAAAACATGAGTACAACTATCTGCTGTTGCAATATATTTTGCTTCCATATTGGACAGAGATATTGCCTCTTGTTTCTTGCTCAACTAAGAAACCAATCTCTTCCCCAAAAAGAATGCTCCACCACTGGTACTCTTCCGGTCATTCACATCTCCTACCCAATCTGCATCTGTATATGCATGAAGAGAAAAATCATGATCTCTAGGATACTACAATCCATACTCAACTTTCCCTTTTAGATATCTAAAAATCCTCTTGATTGACATGACATGAGACTCTCTAGGATCAGTTTGAAATCTAGCAACAAGACCAACTGCATTCATAATGTTAGGTCTAGTTTGAGTGAGATACAACAATCCTCCAATCATTGACCTATACTTTTTCTGATCAACCTTAGGAGAGTCATCATCTTTGCTCAATTTACATCTAGTTTCCATGGGAGTATTCATTGGTTTTGAGTCTTCCATCCCAAATATCTTCAACAATTCTTTCACATATTTGGTTTGAGAAATGAAGATTCCTTTCTTTGTTTGAGTGATTTGTAGACCCAAGAAGAAATTCATTTCCCCAAGCATGGACATCTCAAACTCACTTTTCATTTGATTTGCAAAAGTTTTGCACATACTATCTCTTCCTCCAAAAATGATATCATCAACAAACACTTCAACAATCAAGATTTTCTCATGATCAATTTTGACATACAAATTACTATCAGTAGTACCTTTGTTGAAACCAATCTTCAAAAGATGCTTATCCAATCTTTCATACCAGGCTCTCGAGGCTTGCTTGAGTCCATAGAGTGCTTTCTTCAACTTGCAGACCATATCACCATGATCAGACAATTAAAATCTATCCAGTTGCTCAAAGTATACTTCTTCTTCCAAGTCACCATTTAGGAAGGCAGACTTGACATCCATCTGATACACTTTGAAATCCTTGAAGGCAGCAAATACAAGAAATAGTCTGACTACTTCAATTCTTCCTACCAGAGCAAAAGTTTTTTCAAAATCAACTCCTATTTGAGAGTAATCCTTGCAAACCAATCTGGCTTTATTTCTGATTACTTCACCAATTTCATTTAGTTTGTTCTAGAAGACCCATTTGGTTCCAATCATATTCTTGTTTCTAGGTCTGGGAACAAGATCCCAAGTGTGATTTTTCTCAATTTGCATTAGCTCTTCCTCCATTGCTTTAGTCTAGTTTTCATCATTGCAAGCTTCATACACTGTCTTAGGTTCAATCTTTGAAATCAGACAATACTCTTCTGAATCTTGAGAAATCCTTCTTCTTTTCTGAACATGTTTTCTTTTATCACCTATGTTCTGATCTTCAGAGTGGTTCATTCTTACATACCTGGGAACTTTGGGAGTTTCTTGTACTTCTGATTCTTGATCAAGCTCATTCAAACTTATCTCTTCTTCCTGATTTACCGGATCAGTTTGGATCTGAATCTCAAAAGGGGCTTGGACTCCTTGGATCAAAACATTATTCTAATCATCTTCTTCATATTCATAAAACCTTGAGGGTTTTTCAATTCCTTCATCAACCTTCACATTAGCACTTTCTATAATCTTCCTCAATCTCTTGTTATAACACCAATATCCTTTACTTTGAGTATAGTAACCCAAGAATATTCCTTCATCACTTCTAGCATCAAACTTGCGTAGATCTTCATCTCTTTTAATGTAACATTTGCTAGCAAAAACTTTGAAATACCTCACAGTAGGAGTGATACCAAACCAAAGTTCATAAGGAGTCTTACTAGTATTGTTTCTGACTTGTACTTGATTGAGAGTATAGACTACAGTGCTGACAACTTCTCTCCAATAGATCTGAGGAACATTTTCTTCCATCATCATGGTCCTAGATGCTTCTTGGATGGTCTGGTTCTTTCTCTCCACTATTCCATTCTGCTGTGGAGTCCTAGGAGTAGACAATTGTCTCTTTATTCCACGTTTCTCACAAAATTCTATGAACTCACCAGATGTGAATTCTCCACCTCTATCAGACCTTAGACATTTTAATTTTAATCCAATTTCATTCTCTACCATAGCTTTGAATATTTTGAATTTCTCAAGATCCTCTAATTTCTCCTTCAAAAAAGTTACCCACATCATCCGGGAATAGTCATCAATTAGCAACATGAAGTATCTATCACCTTGCACACTCCTGATTCTTGCTAGAGTACAAAGATCAGTATGAACTAAGTCCAATAATCTGGTAGAAGATTGTTCCTTTCTTTTAAATGAGACACTGCTTTGTTTTCTCAACTGACATTCTTTGCACAAACTATTTGTAGGTTTTACCATTTTTGGAAGATCTCTTATAGCCTGAGTATTACTTATCTTGATGATATTATCAAAATTCACATGACACATCCTCCTATGCCATAACCAACTCTAATCAACTTGAACAAATAATCAACTTTTACCAGTACCAACCAAGTGGAAGATATTGCCTTTAGTTTGAGTACCGGATGCAATCTTTGTTCCAGAACTTTCAAAATCTTGCATTTTCCATTCTTGAATCAAAGGTCATAGCCTTTGTCCACCAATTGTCCAACACTAAGAAGATTATGCTTCAATCCTTCAACATACAGTACATTACCGGTTTTGTTCCTTCCATCAAAAGAAATAGTTTCTCTACCTTTCATTCTACAGGAGAATTATTACCAAACTTTATCACTCCTCCTTCATACCTTTCCAAATCTATGAACTTATTTTTGTCACCTGTCATATGGTGAGAGTATCCACTGTCAATGACCCAATCATCCTTTTCTTCAACTTGGGTAGCCAGAGATCCTTCTACAACTTTATGATTAACAGATTTAGAGGGCATTGGATCTTCTTCCTTGATGGCAATAAACACCCAATCACTTCCGGATTTGTTTCCTGTTTCTGACTCATCATATGTTACTCCTTCATTATCATCTTCTTCATGAACATAGTAACAATTCTTTTGGAACCTTGATCTGTTAGGATTTGGCCTTGAAAATCTTTCTGGACATCTTGAGGCAAAATGACCAATCTTATTGTAGTTAAAAAACTTAAAAGGCAATTTTCCTTCATACTTATCAGATTCTCTTGGCAGTCTTTTTGCCATAAGGGATTCAAGTTGAGCAGTTTCTACTTCTTCTTCTTCTAGGTCTTTTCTTTCTTTTTCATACCATGATAGTTTCCTTGAAGAGTTCTCTCCTGGATCAAACCTTTGTTTACCTTTTTATAGAGGCACTGGGTTTGAATGTAGATTCAGTCTTGGGGGGGCATCTCCAAACTCAGTCAATTCAAATGCAGCCAATTTACTAACCAATTGATCTCTTGTGATAGTTGTATGGGCTCTGAATTCTTCAATGGAAGCAACCTTGATTTTATAAGAAGCAAGAAGGGATATGATAACTTTTCCAAGAATCTCATCTTCATCCAAGACTCCACCAGCACATCTAATGCCACAAACAAGCTCATTTACTCTTGGCATAAAAGTAGTGATATTTTCATCTTCTCTCATCTTCAGATTTTCAAATTTCCCTTTCAGACTCTGTAGCCTTGTACATTTAACATACTTGTCTCCTTCATGTAGAAGTTCCAGTTTTTCCCAAATCTCAAAAGTAGTTGGTAGGTCAACAACATTTGAAAGCTTTGAATCAGATAATGTGCTTAGAAGAGCTTCTATAGTCCACAGATTATTTTTAGAATCTATGGTTTCATTTGGGACTTTCAAGCCACCCTATGGAGGAGTATACTTTGTTGAAGCCATGTTCCAGTACTACATTCCCATACATTGCAAGTGACATTTCATGTCACTGTTCCAAAGATTAAAATTGGTTCCTTCAAATTTCAAACTATCCTTCTTGTAGGACAACATCTTGGATCTCCTCAAGCGGTTAAGCTCTTTTAGAGGAACTTAGCTCTGATACCAATTGTTAGATTTTGGGCAGACAACTAAGAGGGGGGGTGAATCAGTTGTACAAGGGGGGTGAATCAGTTGTACAAAACTTTCTTCCAATTAAAAACTTAAATCCACTTTGTAATTCAGAAGCATAATGATAAATCAATCATGGAAACATAATGCATTAAATCAAGAGCAGAAACACATTAACACACAGGACACCAAGATTTTGACGTGGAAAACTGAGTTAAGGGAAAAACCACGGGGTGATTAACCCAAGATTGTATTCTCTATTAGAAGAATAGAAAGAACAAAATGGCACATGCCAATTAGGGCTCATTGCCTACAAGAGACACACTGTCTACAAAATAATAAGTATCACATACATGAACTGGAGAATAGCATCTTCACCATGCTTGAATCAATTGTTGCAAGTATGAAGTGAGCCAGTGTTGTCATTGATGTCAACATACTCATATTGCATTGACAAGAAGGATTGGATGAGCTGTGTGCTGAGGATATTGAGAAAATTAGCCTCAGTCAGGAACAGTGAAGAACCGTGATGGCAAGAAGGCCAATGTATTGTATAGGTTGAGAACTAGAGGATGCGGATTAAAGGGTTTGTAGATATGAGTCTTGAGATGCTTCAGTTAAGATTTCAGAGGTCCGCATGAAGATCTGAAGGAGTTGTGGCTGTCGGTGTAGAACCGGTTCCGGCAAGTATTCAGAGGTGACAGAGGATCACAAAATGGTCCGGTGAGGTCTGGAACTGTATAATCCTAATCTGCGGATTGGAAGGAGTCTTTGGGATGTCCTTGTGATGTGCCATCTCAAGTTTTGTATGATTTGGAGGTCCGAAAGTACCTCTTGCATTATGATAGTGGCGACAGACAGTGTTCTTGAAGTTCCGGATAAGGAAGAGAAGAGATTCCAGTAAGTAAAGAAAGTGCAGATGTACCTGGTCATTCAGGCAGGCTTGTGAAGGTTCTTGGATCATGTTGAGGTTGTGTTGTTGGTCCGCATTGATAGTAGAGCCCGAAATTGAAGTTATTCTTCCAGATGAAGTTCTTGCTCTGTTTAGCCGATCGGATGAGTTGTTCATCCTGCGAATGTTCTTGTGGTGGCCGACCGGATGTGTTATTCATCTTGCGGATACTCCTATGGTTGTTTACAGACTTAGATGTTTGTTCCTAAGTTGATGTCTTGTATAAATAACGGTTTGTGAGTTCATTTCGAAGTGTGGATTGTGTGGATGAGTGTGGCATAGCGAAGAGAAGTGTGAAAGGCAGAGCAGAGGTTTTTGGGCTTAAATGGAACTGATCCGGACATGGTAGAGATGTCATTCTCCAGTTCAAGATTGTGATTCTTATCACTTTTTAGACAGTGTGTCTCCTTGTAGGCAGTGAGCCTCTTTGTGAGCAGTGTGCTCGGGCAGTGAGCCCTAATTGGCAAGTGCCATTCTTTTTTTATTCTTCTAACAGAGAATAATCCTTGGGTTAATCACCCCGTGGTTTTTCCCTTAACCAGGTTTTCCACGTCAAAATCTTGGTGTTCAATGTGTTGATATTTATCTGCTCTTGTGTTTATGTATTATGCTTTCATGGATGATTAATTGATATGCTGTTAACTAACAACGAAGAATCAAGTGTTTGAAAGAACAAGAAGTTTTATACAACTGATTCACCCCCCCCCTCTCAGTTGTATGCCTTAAATCCAACATCAATTCCATTTAAGACCAATACTTTTGTTCTACCTTTCTCTCTCCTCCTCGCTCGTACACTCTCTTCTCCACAAGATTACCTTCGATATGACTTTACAATCCCTTATTTATACAAGACATCAACTTAGGAATAACCATCTAAGTCAGGAAATATCTACAAGATTATCTGTAGAATGTGTGACTCATCCAGCCAGCCAGTCTTAGGAAGAACACCATCATCTGGAAGTAATTCTTCAATTGTGAGCTCAAACTCTAATGTAGACCACCAACAAAAACTAGACATGATCCAAAGACTTCCATAAGCTTGCTTGAATCACCAAGAACATCCACACTACATCTTCTTACTGAAATCCTTCTCTCCTTCATCTGGGACCTCAAGAACACACTCTGTCATTATTGTCACAAAGAAATAGATGCTTGCAGACCTCTAGACCATGAACTAATTGAGTTGACACTTCACAAGGACTTCCTAAACACTCCACCAAATCTACAGAATAGGATAATGCATTTCCAGATCTCACCAGACCTATCTATATCACTTTGTCACCTCTGAACACCTGTCAGAACTAGTTTTACTTAAGCGGCCACAACTTCTTCAGATCTTCATACAGACCTCTAAAATCTTTACTAGATCATCATAAGACACATATCTACAAACTCTTAAACTGTATCCTCTAATCCTCATCTTAACTTGGACTTTTATTTTACTATCTTCACTATTCTTCACTGTTCCTGATATGACCAATTTTCTCAATATCCTCAGCAAACAGTTCATCCAATCCTTATCATTAATGCAACAAGAGTATGTTGACATCAATGACAACACTGGTTAGGCCCATACTTGCAACACCTTCGACTTGGGTACCCACACCAGTGTTCCTGATTGTTCCACCTTGGAACTCTAAAAATAGGTATTGTATGATTTGTCATTTTACTCCTGTCTGCAAGAGCTTTTTCCGTCTTTTGTCAATTTGTTGTCATATTTGCATAATTAGGGTTTTAATGGTTAATTAGACATAAGAGAAGGAAAATTAATAATTAGATTCCCTAATCCAAGTTTCCCTTCATTTGCAAGTGAGCTAGGGAATGATAGTGCTCGCCACTTAACCCTAGATCCTTCAATGTTAGGGTGAAAGGAGGATTTTAACATCTAAATAATAAAAGATTAACAAAATCTAATTTTACCCTAAAAATTTTGGTGAACCCATGTTTTTGGACTTAAATTACAACTTGTTGAGTGTTTGTGTTCAGATTTGGATTGATTTTATTCATTCATTTTGTCATTTATTTTATTGCATTGAGAAAAATTCAAAAAAAATGAAAATTTAGAAAAATACAAAAAAATTCAATTGTTTGGCTTACTAAATTGCATCAATTCTTTCTAAATTTTCCTAATTTATGATTTTTGCATCAGATCTGATATAAGCTACAGAAAAATATAAAAAATTAGAAATTTACCTTGCATTTTCATCATTTAATTGCTAGAGTTTTGTGGAAATTATGATAGATTTATATAACCTACTAATTCCAAAATCTAGGGTTTGTAGGTAAAATCTTTTATCATATTTTTCTACTGATTTTAGAGGCTAATTCAAATTTTCATTTGGCTATAGCCTTGCATTTTAGTGTGAATTTGCATTTAGATTTAAATATTTGCATTTTTACATATAATATTTCAACAAAAACTAGCAATTTTGATGCATTTTCATTAAATTTGCATGGGCATTTTGCATGTTAAGGCTTGAAAATCATTTTCAGATCTGAGAGTAAGTCAATTTAATCATAAATCAGACTTAAAATCATTCACATAGATTTTTATCCCAAGATCTCAAACCTAGGGCTTCAAAAACAACAATTTTCACTAAAATTAGCCTTATCGACTTCATAAACTTGCACCATAGGTGTGTTGTGAAAGGTATTTTGCCATTATTTTTCTATCATCAGGGTAATCATTTGATTCCCCTCATAAAAATCTTCACATAACCCTTTTATCAGGCTCTTACTGTGAAAATTTTGCAAAAAACCATACATTTTTGGTATATTTGCCCTACGGTTTGACCTAGTTTGCATTCCAAGCATGTTGTGATCAATTTTATGGATTGAGGTGACTAATATTATAAATATTATTTTTTGTACTTCTTGAAATTTATTACGACACCTCTTTTGCTAGGTCTTGGAACTGAAAAACTGTGAAAATAGCCTATTTTTTCTATATTTTCACTAGGGTTTTACCTTAAGTAGCACTAAAAGCATGTTGTTTTGGGTATTTTGGCACCAAGTGGCTGTTATTACTTTTTTTATTTTCTTTCCATCATCATATTCCTCACAAAATGCTTTGTCATGCTCTTTGCATTTGAATTTTGGTGAAAAAGTGCTTATTTTGTCATATTCTCACTATAATTTGACTTGGCATCATCTTAGATTTGCATCAAAAGTATGTTGTAAAGAATCTTATTGCTTTCTTGGACTGATATCAGACATATTATTTTCTTCCTCTGATAAAAATCCTTACAACACCTTTTCTTTCATATATTTGTATTGAAAAAGTACAAAAAAATCAAGCATTTTAGGTCATTTTGCATATAGTTTACACTTATCTTTTGCATACTCTTGGAAAATTGTTAAAATCTGATTTTTCATTTCATTATGGCATCTTCATGTTATTCATCTATGAAATTTTTACATCAGTATATCCTAGATTTTGAAAATTTCACTAATTTCACTAATGAGAATCCTCATGTTCTAGAACACATAGCTTATATCAGTGGTATTGATGCATCTATATGTTCTACATATGAGTTGCAATTACTTTTTTATACACATGATTTTAGTAGCTTCACTTTACTCATAGGAGCATATCCTCTGATATTAGACGATTTAACCAAATTCATCTCTAGGAATACTCACGAGAAAGATGAGAGTGAAAATCCCTTTTCCACCATAGAGTATGATGATAATACCGATGATGTACCTTCTTGTCATCCCATTTCTCTCCCTAGCCAATATGTAGCATTACTGGATGATAAAAAGTCTCTCACATTAAATCCTTTGGGGATGGATATTGGGTGCAATCAAGAGGAAAACAATGTTAATTCAATAATTGTTAATGGACTTCATAGCAATATTCCTAAAATGATTGTCCGAGGGGCACTTAGTGCACCCTCTTGCTTAAAACTGGTGATTACAGTTCAAGATGTTCAAAATACATTACAACAACCACACCATAATGTGATTGCTCATGCATACAACACCCATAATAACAAGCAATGTAAGCAGGCACCGCATGTGCCTGCCTCCATTCCATGTTCTCAACCTATGCTCCCTCTACCACCTCGTCTTACTCATAAAAGTGGTCAAGAGTATGATCTTGTCAAACAGATTTGCACTACTCCAACTAAGATCTCTCTTTAGGATTTAATACAAACATCACATACATACCATGGAATGCTCCAAGAAGCTTTACAAAAGGTGATTGTCCCAGCTACTACTAAGCCTAATGATGTAGCAGCTGTTTTGGATAGTATGCATGTGACAAAAACAAATATTCTCTTTTAGCCACAAGAATTACCATCAATTGAAGTTGAAAACCAATATGATCCACTTATGATCTCTGTCATAATAAATAGAACGTTGGTAAAAATGAGTTATGATTGACAATGGATCAGCTCTTAATGTTTGTACTATTGACCTACTAGAAAAAATCAAGGTTGACACATCACAAATCACACCAAATGGAATTAGCATTCGTGGCTTTGATAATGTTGGATGACAATCCCTGGCCACTATAACTCTACCTATACAAATAGGACATGTGCTTGTACCTACCCCGATTCATGTCATGCCTTGTTCTTTATCTTACAACATGATTCTTGGTAGACCTTGGATTCATGCATTGGGGGTAGTTCCTTCTACCTTGCATCGTTCAATCAAATTTATATTCAAAGGTAAACTTCATACTATTCATGCCAATCCTGAACTAGATAACTGCTTACACATTGAAAATCAAAAACTAGTTTACAATCATACGAGTTTAAATAATTCATGAGCTGATTCATCAATAGATAATGTTATACAAGACTCTAGAACATCAAATGCACTCTTTGGTGATGATTAGGGCTCATTAGATTTTAATCCTTGCAGTATGGGGGAATATAAAATTAATAGCCTTGACAAGTCGAAAGTGGCATCAATACCACATAAGCAATCTTTTCAAGCACCTAAAAAATCTAAAGTCCCCTTGGTAAAAAATAAAGACAATACTCTAACTTATACTACAAATTATGATACCTATGAGGCTTCACCTTCCTCTAAGGGACTGGATTCTCTATATGGTCATGGATTTCAAATTTTGTATAAACATAATGACTATGTAGGTAAGGGCTCTGGTGTAAATCAACAAGGAATTTGAGTACCTATAGAATCCGCTTCAACACACTACTCAAGCAACATTGGATATAATTCTTTTAAAGAAAAGAAAGCTTCCCATCATCCTAAACTTAATGTTAATTCAACAAGATCAAAACAACATGACAGATATGTTTGTTCTTAATGATGGTGCTAACAGGTAAGTATCTCTAACCCTTTATCTTTCTCTTGTGATGTGTTTCCCCCGTGATGTGTTATATGTTTTTTAGGCCTCCCAGGATGACCTTGAATTCTCCCTTAAGGTTCAAGATACCAGGAGACTACCTTTGTTGTGACCTTTCTTCTATTCATATCATCATTCTTCTATATTTCCTATCTCTCTAATTTTATCATTATGTGTTGTGTCTTACAGACATAGCATTACGGTTGGTGACTTGGGGGCACCCTCCTATGTGACTATCCCTAAGACACTTGTTTCTCCTCTTATTTATTATTTCCCTTCCTCTAGTGTTTCCACCTAGTGGGTGGATGACGATAAACATTTATACTGATGCAGACCTAGTATCCCTTTCGAGAGCAATCAGAAAATGGACTTAGTTCCTAATATGACAATGGGGTTGTATATTTTATTTGATGCTTGGCTAGTGGAAGCACTCATGCTTTCCGTGTAGTGAATTTTATTATGTTTCTATCGCATTTACAAACCTTAACAATACTACTGATCTATGCACCTTTGTTTACCTTTGAATCTAGCCTTGGTGGTACTTGATTCGGAGAGCTTCATGATATAGCCTCACGGTTATCCTCAAACTCTGAATTCATTGTATAACCTTGGCTCTTTGTGTGATTAATCATATACATTGATGGTGTTTATCATGATGTTGTAGGCACTAACATGTTTCTTGCAGGGATGTGTTTGTGGGAATATTTGGCAATTGTAAAGTACATGTCAACTTTGAGGGGCATGGGCTTTGCGAAAGTCAGTGTTCCCTTGTGTGTTTTCTTCCCACCTTAACGTGCTTGATATTGATACCTGATATCAACCACCTTAAGGTGGGGGCATATATAAGGTAAGCTATCTATTATAGATGTTAACAATGTGTTTGTCCTTAGGTGTAGGCTAGTACGATGAATACTTCCTACATCTTGAGTGTGTTTGCAATCAATCTATCTATCTATTGCATATACCTCCTTTTTACTGTAAGGTGTCTCCGTGATGCGGGTGGGGTTGTATGCCTTTGAGCTCATACCTCCTTTTCACTATAAGGTGTCTCTATGACGTGGGTGCAGTTGCATTTTTAAAAGTCCCCTGCAGAGGCGAGGAGTAGTTCTGTGACTAACTCAACCCTTAAGCATGTCTTCGGTGATTGTTGTGGCGAAGCCCAATTGTCAATGTGTGCCTGTAGTATGCATGAGATGGTGATGAGCCTAGAAATAGGGAACACACCATCGCTTGTCTATCATGTTTTCTCTGTGTCTTCAAAGTGTGTGTGTTTTGGCGTGCTTGTTTTGTTTGGCATGTTTGTTGCCCCATATGCGCTATGCATTTTTAGAAATTTTACATGTCTTGCATGTGTGTTGCCCCATATATATAGAGACATGTGCCCTAAGGTAGTACATCATGTATTATGGGAGGTTTGTTTATTTTCTAGTACTTGCATTTGCATTTCATATATATGAGAAAAAGAAAAGAAAAGATATCATTTTTGTCTTCCATGCATTAACATGTCTTCTATGCATTGACTGTATTCTCTATGTTCTACATGATTGTATTCTCAGTGTTCTGCGTGACTGTATTCTCCATGTTCTGTGTGACTATTACTATCTTCTATGTGATTGGAGTGTCTTCTTCGTGCTTGATGTGTATGTTGTGTTTGTGACCTTACTTTAATGCATGTATTGGCCTCACTTTTATATATACATTAAAGTGGGGGCTAAATGTAACATTGGAAAATGTCCCATTGGGGGCTTTACCCTCATAAGGTTTAGTTCCCAAGTCTTTAGCATGCATTTAGGACATTTTAGTTCATATTTTAGCATCCTGATGGAATGAGGCCTAGGTTTCATAGCAAAGTGGACCTAGGTAGACCCCTTGAGCTGTACCCTACCAAAAATAGGGGGAGGACTTGGGCACTCGCGCCCTAGTCTTGCCCTATTTTGAGGCAGCCCCAATTTCTGGGTATTAGTTTATGACCGTTAGTTGGTTCTTTTGTCGACACGGTAAATTTTGATTTTTAAAATCTTTGTGGGAATGCTTGTAGGTGCATAAATAAGCATGTGTAGGCATTCATTTGTAAACTAGATGATTACTAGCAAGCTATTGTGTTCTCAAGGTGATTCAAGGCTTTCTATTGTGTTGCAAGAGCAGACTTGTATGTTTTATGTGTTGATATTTGTAGATTTGAGCATTAATATTCTCATGGCATGAAGAGCATATTCCTCCATGAGAGCTTCACTACAAGGTGACATATCATTGTGTGTTTATCATTGATTCCTTTGGTTTTTGCCTCTGCCTCACAAGGGCACACACTCTTTGTCTGACAATGGTGTTCAGAGACTTAAGTGTCCTCCAGGGCTTGACTGAGGCAAGCCTCTAAACACCACAAACCCCAAACCAAGTCTTGTGATTGCAAGTTATAGGTGTCACATTTGAGAAAATTGGAGTTGTAGGAAGGAGCGGTAGGCATCAAGGATTTGGGATCTAAAGAAAAGTTAGACAAAGGAGCACTTCCAGGACTAGGGCACCCACAATAGTGTCCTCCATAGATAGATTTTAGGGAACAGAAGTTACAGGGCTGATCAGTGTTGGAAGGAGGTCCAGATTCCCTAAAAAGCAAGTACCTTGTACTTGGGCGTCTGCACCAATGTCCCTGACTGTTCTGCCTTGGAACCCTGAAAATAGGTATTCTATGATTTTTCATTTTACTCCCGTCTGCAAGAGCTTTTTCTATCTTTCATCAATTTGTTGTCATATTTACATAATTAGGGTTTTAATGGTTAATTGGACATAAGAGAAGGAAAATTAATAATTAGGTTCCCTAATCCAAGTTTCCCTTCATTTGCAAGTGACCTAGGGTATGATAGTGCTCGTCACTCGACCCTAGATCCTTTAATGTTAGGGTGAAAGGAGGATTTTAACATCTAAATAATAAAAGATCAACAAAATCCAATTTTACCCTAAATAATAATAAAATTGGAATATTGTCGAAAAAGGATATCCATATGTTGCTAAAAAATTGATGGAGCTGTCTTGATTCGAAATGGTAAAACTTTCCATTCATATAGACCTTGTGGAACTGAGAAAGTAATTTTATAATAATCAGATGACTTAAGAGAGATTTTCCAAAATCCCTTTGTGAGATCAAATTTAGAATACATATTACTCCCTTGAATATTTTGCAAAATGTGATCCTTACTACGAAGAGGATGATGATGATCTTGTAGACATTCATTTAAAGGATTATAATTGATTACAATCCTCTTCTAAGGGAGCTCCTTACCATTCTGGTCAAACTTAGGAACATACATGGCATGACAAGAGAAAGAAGAACTAGAATTCTGAATAATTTCTTGATTCAACAAGCCTTCAATTTGAGTTTTACACATTTGTGTTTCCTTGGGGCTCATGAGGAAATAATTAGCCTTGGCTCTAGGTAGAATATCATTTCTTGCAATGTACTTTTTTAGTAACAAGTTACAACTCAAATGTCTTTGATGTTTGTTTAGATCTTTTGTCATGATTGTTTCTGTAAATTATTGCTTCAATTCTTCTAGACTTGGTTGAGAAGCAATAATGTGTTTAGCTAGCCATACTGTATTTTCTTTCATTCTTTTTTTTGGAGGTGATTGACTGGTGTATGCAAATTCTGTTTGCAACCTAGGAACCTAATATTTATTTAGGAGAGTTATAGTTTCTCTAGTGATTAGGATGGGTTTCCAATTTTTCATGGCCTCACTACCAATTACTCCATCATAACCATCAATTTCATAATGGAAAAAAGTAAGTTCTTCAATGTGACCATCAGAAAATTGAATAGGAGCTTTGCAAATAAGATTAGAAGTTTGCATACTATTTCCAAAAATAATATTTGTAATACCATTGATCCATTGGTTGGCTGGGAAATAGTTGTATTTGGCAACATTGAGATCAGCTCCAGTATCTCATAGAAAAGCTAAAGGATAGGCCTTAATACCTAGGAAATGTATTTGAATTTCTAAACTAGGACACAGTGTAGATGGAGGTTGTCTCAGTGCCCTATACTACCGTTGACTAGAGGTTCCTATATCAGGATCGATACCTTCTGCTTCAATCATTGCTTGCATTAGAGGACTATACTATTTCTCCTGATAGAACCAATTTTCTTTATTGGTCTTAACTTCTGAGGGAAGTTGAAATGGTGAAATAGAATTGAACTTAGAAATATAAGTTTCTAGTTCTCTATTCTTGGCCAATTCTTTATTTAAATTTGCATTTTCTTCTTCCTCTAATTCTTGAATTTCATATTTCACCTGACTAATTACTTTCTAGAGAAAATATTTTCTTTGGGATCTCCATATTCTACAAGCCATACTGCCAGGTGCTGGTGCTTCAAAGTGATTTCTTTGAGGAAGAGGAATAGCTTTTTCTCAATGAAATATGTTAGATTTTGTAGATGTGGAAGTTATTTGTTTAAGAAAGATTTGTTTGTGTTCCTCTAGCCTCTCAAGTTTTTGCTTGTTTTTTCCTCGATGTTTCTATACCAAAATTCATTTCTTGTTGTAGTTTTTCTAATTTATAGATTTCATCTATGACTTGATCAAGAGTGAAATGGTCTCTTCTCATCATTCTACAAAGGAATGAGACTTCTGAATCATCTAATTCTTCATGTTCTAATGTTGGAGCTTTAGGTTCAGACTGGTCATTCTCAGAGTGATCTACTGCACTTGTTGCATCAGAAAGAATGATGTCTTTAGAATCAGAAGGATAGTCATCCACATATTCATATTCATCTAAATTATCAAGTCCAACCTCCTTAACTAATCAAACTTTTCCTTTATTTCTTACCTTATGGTGATCTGGGCATTTATTAACATAATGGTCTCCTTTACAAATATAGCAAGTGGGTTTCCATTTTTTTCAACTCTTGGATTTATCCTTTTTCCTAAAATAACCCTTTGCTTGGAGAACTATTTCTATTTATACTTCTTCTGGGAGTTGGAGCAATCATAGCAAGTTTTATTCTTATATTCAGACTTATTACCCTTATGCTCTGAGAATTGAATACCAGGAGTAATTTGTTTACAAACTGTAGGAGAAATTAAAGGTTTTACCCTTTTCATTTCCTTTTTACTTCTAGCTTCATGGCATATTTCTTCATTGATTTCAGTTAAAAACTAAACTAATTGAGGAAATGTTACTTCCTTTAATTCCAGTTGTTCTACTAGTAAATTTTCTAAAATGCTTTTATGATAGTATTCTCTGAGTATATCTCCAAAGCTTTTGATGAAAGTGGTATACATGTATTCTTGGTTCTACTCTTTTCCTAATTAATAGAAGTTTTTATACTATTCATCATAGTATTCTTTGAACAAGGATAGATTTTTGCATTTTCCTCTAACAAATTTATTGTAAGCCATCCTTTCTAAGGAATTTGTTTGGCCTACAAACATTCTAATCAACTGAGAACATACTTGATCTGTGCATTTGGCTATCAAATCATTCTTGTATGATTCTTCTAAACGATCCCAGACTCGCTTAGCTATCCCAATTATTGAACTGAGAGCTTGTTTGATGACATCTTCTTGATTTATCCATGTTATTATGGAGACATAATTTGTAACCCAAGCTCTAATAGAATCAAGGCTTCTCATATTCTCAATGTCATCAAATGTATCAAAATTAACCAGGGGCGGTGTTTTAGCTTTAAAATTTTGAAGGTTTCTAAAAGAATCATTAGAAGATCTATTACCATGAGCCATTTTCAATTTTCTTTGACTCTTCTCTTCTGAAGTTGCATTACTCATTGTACTAGTAGCAGGATCCCAAATTTTATCAATAGTAGGTTCCTATATTTTGGGATTGAAACCTTTTCCTTCATACTGAGCTTGCAGATAACTAGTTGAACTAGTCGAGAAGGAGAACCTTTTGGTTACTGTCTAAGAAGAGGGCACAATGGTTGACTTTATAGTAGTAGATTCTTGAAGAATAGTGTTTTCTAGATGTAGAGTAGTTTGACTGATCTTTTGTGTGATATCATTAACTTGTTGAATAGCCTTAACTATTGATGCAACATCTGTGTGTATGATCTGCAAATCTTGACTATGAGCATGATAAATCTATTGTTGAGTTACCCACCATGCTTCTGCTTGTTGTTTAAAATTGTTATAGCTAGCACGGACTTGAGCAACCTCCTTTTGAATGGTGGATTTCCATTCATCAGTAAGCCTATTTTCTAAAGCTTGAAGCATAGCTAAAATAGAATGCATATTGGCCTGAGTACTGGCATAACACTTTTCATTGACCAGGTTCTCAGCTTGTCACTAGAATTGTTTATCTTGAGAGATCAATAACTATTTTTGTAGGCAAAGATTAGCCTAGTTTAACAGTTTACTTTGACTAGGGACTTGATTTTCTCCAATGGGAGAGACATGCTGAGGCCAAAACTCAATTTGGAATTTACCCGTCATATCAAATTGCATAAAATCCTAAAATTAAGGAATAATTCTAGGAATAACTAATTGTCTAGCAGGGGTTTCGACAATTTGTTCACCTTGTTGTTTAATATAAGGTACTAGAAAAGATACCATTTTTCTTGACATCATTCTCATGTGTTTAGGAGTAAACAGAAAATTGAAATTTTCACACTTCATTAAGCCAGTATCAATTTTGAAGAAATTGATATGTGAGCAACTTTCAAAATTAGGACCTAGCTTAGGAGATCATAGATCAGGTATACTAGTGCTGGTAGATGCTATGGGAAATTTAAAAAGATTTTCCCATCCACTAGTTGGTTGAATTTTCATGGATTTAGATTTTCCTCCAAGAGAACTAGATCTAGAGAAAGATCCAATACTCATATTTTTATTATAGTCAAAAACCCTTTCAAGTCTCATTGACTGAGTCCTTGTTAATGGAGTATTGGAGAAATTCAAGATAGCCTAATCATCAATTTCTTGAATACTCACATGTTGCAATTGTGAAGGTTTTTCTACTTTTGCATCTTTGCTCTAGAGTTCAAGTGATCAAGCTGTTGGCATCTTAATATCTTTATGTTTGACTATAAGGGGAGCCCTAAGCTGAGTAGTTGGACTGGATTTCCAGACTGTTGAGAAAGATTCCTTAGGAGACATGGCTTTTCTTGGATTCAACATTAAAGGTAAAGATTTATTATACATTCTATAGTGTATCAAGAAGACAAGGGTGTGATCTATTGACTTGTCCTTCATGAATAGATTCATAATTTTAAATTCATATGTAAGGACGTCATTGAGATTTGCATCCTTTAGACTAACTAAATAGTCAAGGGAACAATCTATATAGATGGGACCATTGGTCATTGAATCACAGGCACCGCCTAACAAAGCAAGAGAGGTTTTAGTAAATCTAGCATCTTTGAGCAGCATCAGAACTATAATAGGTAATCCTTTTCTATAGTGTCCTAGGATTCCTATTCTTACATAAGAAAGATGCATATATTGATAATTATTTAGGTCTACTTTACCTTTGTGTTTCCATTCCCCTATTTTTGTTTGAGTAAACAGTTGCAATTTACCTTCTAACCCATTTGTAACTGTGTGTTGGAGTTTAGCTACTTTACACTTCTTGACACTTTTATATGCAAAGAACTCTTTTAGGCCTTTAGAAATGTCCTTATAGATATCAGAAGCTTTGATTCTAGGAATACGTAATTCTTTATCACTAAAGATATTATTAACTTCTTCTAGTACATTGGTAGAACTTTTAGGCATAGAGAAACTCTATTTATTTTGAGAAATTTTTTTTGTAAAACTTACCTTAGAATTTCTATCACTAGTATAATCCTTAGGGACAGATGTTGATGTAGCATCCATCAGGAGGCTCACACTCACGTTCAAATCCTTGCTTGAATCACAAATCTTACTGCCTTAAAATTGCCCTTCCAAACTGAAGACATAATGAGACTTACAAAAATAGGACTTATAGCAGTTGAAACCGAAATATGTGAGAAATAATAAGGAGAGCAGTATGAGGAGCTTTATAGTGGAGTGTAATGCAACATTATTGCTATAATTAAAGCACAACAAGGCTCTAATACCAAATTTTTACAAGCTACAAGACAAAATTTCATGGGCTATTTTGTATCTTATATTGCTCGCTTAAAGTAACAAGAGATCAATGCACAAAAGTGGAAACAATAATATTGATAGATTCTTCAAAGATAAATTACATTATAGATAGGCAAGGATGATGGCATACTTAGAACATATAATATTCTGATGACTATTTCAGACCAACTTAGGCACACCTTAAGACAGTCAGACTTATGATCATAGAGAGGTCTCAGTTTTTGATTCCCATGTTGGGAAGAACATACTCCTCAGCGGAGGTGGGGATGGTGTATTTCTCAGAGTAGATTGCATTATCCTATCATTTTCAAAATTCCTCTATGGAGGTAGGGAGCGGTTCTATGACTAACTCAACCCTTAAGTGTGTTTTTGGTGATTGTTGTGGCGAAGCCCAATCGTCGGTGTGTGTCTATAATGTGCCTGAGATGGTGATGAGCCTAGAAATTAGGAACACACCATCGCTTGTCTGCCATGTTTTCTCCATGTCTTCAAGTGTGTGTGTTTTGGCATGCTTGTTTTGTGTGGCATGTTTGTTGCCCCATCTACAGAGACCAACACCCTCGGGTATTGCTTCCTGCATTTTCGGGAGGTTTTGCATGTCTTGTGTGTGTGTTACCCCATATATACAAAGACTTGTGCCCTCAGGTAGTGCATCTTGTATTATGGGAGGTTTGTTTACTTTCCAACACTTGCATTTACATTTCATATACATGAGAAAAAGGAAAGGAAAGATATCATTTCTATCTTCCATGCATTAATGTGTCTTCTATGTATTGACTCTCTGGTTTGTGTTTTGCATGACTGTAACTGTCTTCTCCATGTTCTGCATGTCTATTACTTTCTTCTATGTGATTGGCGTGTCTTCTCCGTGCTTGGTGTGTTTGCTATGTTTGTGACCTTACTTTAATGCATGTATTGGCCTTGCATTTATACATACATTAAAGTGGGGGCTAAATGTAATGTGTGAAAATATCCCCATGGGGGCTTTTTCCTCATAAGGTTTAGCTCCTGGGTCTTTAGTATGCATTTAGGACATTTTAGTTCATATTTTAGCATCCTGATGGAATAAGACCTGGGTTTCATGGAAAATGGGACCTAGGAGGACCCCTTGAGTTGTACCCTGCCTAAAATAGGGAGGAGGACTTGGGCGCCCATGCCCTAGTCCTGCCCTATTTTGTGGCAGCCCCAATTTTTGGGTGTCAGTTTATGACTGTTAGTTGGTTCTTTTGCCGACACAGTAAAATTTGATTTTTAAAATCTTGGCAAGAATGCTTATGGGTGCATATATAAGCATGTTTAGGCATTCATTTGTAAACTAGATTTCAACTAGAGGGCAATTGTGATGTTCAAGTGTTCTCAAGGTGATTCAAGGCTTTTTATTGTGTTGCAAGAGCAGACTTGTGTGTTTTGTGTGTTGCTATTTGTATATTTTAGCATCAATCTCCTCATGGCATGAAGAACATCATCCTCCATGAGAGATTCACTACAAGGTGACATGTCATTGTGTGTTTATCATCGATTCCTTTAGTTTTTGCCTCTACCTCACAATGGCATGCACTCTTTGTTTGACAATAGTGTTCAGAGACTTAAGTGTCCTTTTGGGCTTGACTAAGGCAAGCCTCTAAATACCACAACTCCCAAACCAAGTCTTTTGATTGTAGGTTATAGGTGTCACATCTGGAAAAACTAGAGATGCAAGAGGTCTTGGCAGGCATCAAGGATTCAGGATCTGAAGAAAAGTCAAACAAAGGAACACTTCTAGGACTAGGGCACTCACAACAATGTCCTCCATAGGCAAATTTTAGGAAATAGAATTTATAGGGATAATCAATGTCAGAAGGAGGTCCAGCTTCCTTGAAAATGAAGGTACCTTGGACTTGGGTGCTTGCACTAGTGTCCCCAACTGTTCCACCTCAAAACCCTAAAAATAGGTATTATGTAATTTATTTTTTTACTCTCGTCTGCAAGAGCTTTTTCAATCTTTCATCAATTTGTTTCCATATTTGCATAATTGGGGTTTTAATGGTTAATTGGACACAAGAGAAGGAAAATTAATAATTAAATTCCCTAATCCAAGTTTCCTTTCATTTGCAAGTGACCTTAGGTATGATAGTGCTCATCACTCAACCCTAGATCCTTTAATGTTAGGGTGAAAGGAGGATTTTAACATCTAAACAACAAAAGATTAACAAAATCCAATTTTACCCTAAACAAAACTTATGAGTTAGAGAAAACACCACAAGGGCATCAAAACTTATGAGGTCCAGTCTTGCAGGTTAGATGACTACATGAGCTCAAATCATGAGGTACAAGTTCAAAGGTATTCCCCTAGAAATGAAGATTTCTACTAGATGGAAGGACATTCGAGACACAGACTTAGGTCATACTAACCTTGATAATTTCATAATTAGAGTATTTGGCCCAAATCCAACCCTGAGAGCCAAGAAAGTGAAGGATAGTGGGATTGCACAAGCTGCTACTTTCCCTACATCTGTTCAATGTACTGAACTTATAGTTGCCTATGTAGATAGGTATGATGTCATGACTAGGACAATACAAACTGCCAGTGGAGATATTATAGCTAACTTAAGCCAACTGTCTTTGGCTTAAACCTTTGATATTCCATGGCATCCAGTGATGACCATGCCAGATAAGGTAAAATCAGAGGCCACCTATAAAAAAGATGAAAGTGGATGTAGGAAACATATGAATGAACAATGGGCAAAGAATAGAAGGTCTACCATGGTTATGTTTCCCCAAATACTATACAGAAGTTACTTTCATGATGAGATAGGGGACTTGATAACTTTCTTGAGTAGAATATATGGGTTACCTACAACATCAACCTTCGAAGGATGGATGTTTGTTATAATTGAGGAGATATTAAATGAAACTAAGTTCCATTGGGCACAAATCCTAAGTTATAACATCCATGAGACATTTAGTAACCGAAAGGAGAAACAATTCTTCAGATGGACATCCTGTGTTGTTTATGCTTTGGCAAGGAGGAATCACTATGCTGGATTATCCAAAGCAAGAGAAGTAGGAAATGATGAGAAAACTCAAGTAAAGGTTTATGAATGCTACACATAGGTTACATTGTCACAATCCCTTATGCATTTTAAGAGGGTGAATGATGATTTTACTATGTACATAACC
This sequence comes from Cunninghamia lanceolata, assembly GCA_027924645.1. Lineage (NCBI taxonomy): Eukaryota > Viridiplantae > Streptophyta > Pinopsida > Cupressales > Cupressaceae > Cunninghamia > Cunninghamia lanceolata. The sequence continues at coordinate 4,756,854 of BSBN01000318.1, read as the reverse complement.
AGATTATTGCAAGGCAATACAGCTCTAAGAATATCCACAAAAGCTATGAATGAAATCACCAATTATGGGAGATGGTATATTCAATTTGAGAAGTTCACATATCTGAGAATACAAGACTTCACAGGAATGGCTTACAGATTCCCTAGACATCCTATAGATAAAGTAGTGCTCCTAGAATTATCTAGACAACTGATAACTTGTGCTGAAAAACTTAAGCACCTGCATAGAACAAACATCAAATTTCCCATCTTGTTAGGTACAAGAAATTATGCATGTCCTTCATTGGGGTCAGCTAAACACTCTGACCAAGAAATCCAACTTCTCAATCTTCATTACTACAATGGAAGAGATTATTTTGATCCTAATAAAGTGATGGAGAGGTTTGTAAGTAAGAAGTTATTCCATAAGATGCATATAGAAGACTTTTGGGCAAATTGTATGGATGACTATGAGGTCATGAAGAAATCCCATTCTAGATTATCTATAACATTTATAAGGAAATTCCATATTATTGCAGTTCCTGACCAATTAGAAGATGATGACAATGTAATGCACAGAGGAGCCTAGGAGGCACAATATCACTAGCTAATCCCCCTACCTAATTGAACAAACACTGAGGAAATATCCCTTGATGTTGTAATGAAGGAACTAATTAGATTAAGTAAAGCATGGGTAATAGGTTAATGCTGCCTTGGAGGGACAAGGGATACAATTCACATACACTACACCTGAATCAGAAAAAGAGTCTAAAGGAGAAGAGGATGAACCCATACAAATCACCAATGAGGCAGAGCTGGCCTAGGGGCAGAGATCAGATAGTGAAGACCATATAACCTTAGCAGAAAAGGCTAAAGCATAGAAAAGTAAGCATAGACAAGTTATGGAGACTGTTGCTACTCATAATGATACTAGTCTAGTAGCTTCTCCACCTCCTGCTGCTCTAAATGTTGGTATGACTACTACTATTTTTTTTGTTTCTTCTTCTTCCCTAGCAACCATTATTCAGGTGAATGTCTCTACTATTTCTTTACCTATAATTGCTTCTTCAATTGTCTCTTCTTCGTTAGTAGTAGCCTCTAGTGCTCCAAGCAGTCATGTTCTGTCCATTACTACCTTGTCATATTCTTCCACTACGTCTACATCCTCACCTTCCATATCTTCTACTTCACTTACCACTTCCCTCAAATTACCTCCCATTTCTACTATTCATTCACCTTCTCTACCCTCTTTCTTAATGACTTCCCCCATAGTCATTTCATCTATCTTACCAGCTTCTTCCATCCCACTAGCTTTGGGGTTGGCTATGCTTACCAATTTGACACAAGTGAACTTGTCTTCAGTTGCAATGCCTTTATCCTTTGTTACTCTTATCTCCCAAATACCCATGGACCAAAACTCAACTCCCTTGGCTACTCTGTTACTACTAGGTATTGAGGAGGTATGTGTCGAACTAGGTCTTCAAGAGCAAGAACTAGTGAAAGATGCATTTGACGAGGAAGATAATGAGGTAGTTGATGAGCCATTGGCTAAGACAGTCAGTGAAGAGATAATTGAAATATCATATAGTCCTCCAGAGAAGGACCAAACAGAGGCAAGCTTCAATGCAACTCAAAAAGATGTAATGATAAATTGGAGAAACCTTATGGATGAGGAAGATAAAGATGTGAAAAAAGAATCAGAATAAGAACATGAATTATTTCAAGGGCCTCCAAATACAGACAATGAAAATCTTGATGGATCTAGAAAGCTTTCTCCCTTAGCACCTGACTAGTTGCAAAGAAAAATAGCATATCCTGAGCCTCGGGTGGAGATAATGAAATTAGACTTGAGTACAATTTTGTCACAGGCCCAAAAACCAAAGAAAAAGAAGAAAACAAAGCTACAGTCTAGGATTTACAAGGATGAAACTAGATCTAGAATAGTTGTGGTAGCTGTCCCACTACCTGATACAAATAGAGAATAGGTCATAGAAGAGGATTATGTCATAACAACTATAAATTTGGGACCAAATACATGAGCACAAAGGGTTGATGAGTTCAAAGGGTCTATTACTTCAATCCTAGAGTAGCTAAATAAGGATGAACTTTCAAAGAAAAAGTTGAAGCAACAAAATGAGGAGCTCAGAGCATGCCTTCAATTTCTAATAAAACTAGTAGATTCTGAAGGAGAGATAAGGACAATACCTACCTTTTTTTCAAGAGATGAAATGTATAAGTTTGGTGAAGTTTAGACTCTCTCAAAAGGCACCCAAAAATGGATGATTAGAGTTTGCAAAAAGGGATGTGAGACAATTGACGCTGCAGCCAAATCCCATAAGATTTTGGTTCAACTTTGAGAACAATGGAAAGACTTGCATGAAGAATGTGACTCTTTTGATGAATATTATTCACAAATGTTTCCTCGAGTGCAAGCAATCAGAACCTTACTAGTTTAAATTCTATTGGCTGAAAATATCTTGACAGAGGACAAATTGTATAAAGCCAATGAATGGTATCACCAAATAAAACTAAGGAATTTTTAACAGCATAAAGAGAGGCTTGCAAAATCGTAGATGAGAACATATTAGCTCTCATAATTATATAAATGACACTTTGAGAGATTGTTTGGTAATGGACTACAATGACTTGGCACCATATGATGTAAAGGGATGTAAAGATAAACTACACAAGATAGTTTTTGAAGATGTTGAGTCAGATGTGGAAGCCAGGCTAGATAGAGTCAGTGACCTCAAAGATGAGTTTAATGCATTTCATAAGGGCAAGGTAGAAATAGAAAGAATATGCAATTGGTATAGCCAAGAATTGGAGATGTTCAGATACTAGGTCAATCATCTTAAGAACCTGAGCTTCACAGATATCAATCTGACACTTCCAGCCTGGGTCAACTACCGCAACAAGTTGGCAGAAGAAAATAAAGTAGACTTGGATGGAGAGTCTTAATATGCTTTTTTAAACATTTTGAAATGTAATCCCATCACTATTATAAACTATTATATTTAGAGTGACATGTGACACTATTTTGTCTTTATTATGCCTCGAAATTGACCTTTTCTATATATATTCAGTTGGTTAGTCAAACTTACTAGATTCAATGTATCTGGGGGTTGTTTTTTATCTTTTTCATAAGAGACAAAATGTAATATAGGATTTGTTATGAGCTGTCATGAATGCATTTAATGATATAAATCTGGACTGCTGATGTTGAGTTAATCTCCACCATCCATTCAAAAACTTGGTATGGCACTTCTCCTATATAAAGGGCTACTATTTCGATTATCTGGGAGAGAATTCTTGATGTTGAATTGTTGACATTATACCATTTGAAGTAATACAAAGCAAGTTTCTACAACTATTTTGAGAATTTGTATATTGTATTGGCTTATTTGGTTTCATGGTCTACTTCTTGATCTCCAATAGTTAATTAATTGTACTTTTGCAATGTTCATGGTTTGCTAAAAGTATCTAATGAATGCTCTTAGTCCATACTTTTAGTTATTTCCTGATGGTAGGTAACTATGCAAAGTTAGTCTGGGTTGATCAGTTGTGCTTAAGTTTAATTGTATTTCGTAAATTAAATTGCACCATTTATTGTGTATTTGATGGATGAATGTGATCTGAAAATTTCTTGATTTCCATTGAAGATAACATCATTTTTTGAAGTACTGTAACATTCATTTTTAGTTTGGTAACTCAGAAAACTGGTTAAATTTTAGGGTGTTTGTCTACTTGCAGTAGTCCACATATTGTGAATGTCACTTAGGATTTCCTTAAAACCCTACTCCCTTTTGCATTTTCTTTGAAAATAGTTGTTAGTTTAGGAATTTTAGCAGCATTTCATATTGTCTTATCAGCTAAAATAACAAAGGGTTTACAAGAATTGTTGTTCCAACCATTAAAATATGTAGATGACATGTAAGACCCCTTATTGGCATAGCTAGAACATTTCCACTGAGAGATTCCAAGCAAGTTAAGACCTAGCTTTAGAAACCTTGGAGTAGTCTTACCTAGGGTAAGATACTTTTCAAGAGAGGTGTGATACCAACAATCATACCTGTGTTGTTCTGTGTCAAAACCACCATAAATAGAATTGACACTAGAAGGAGGACTGAACAAGGAATTACTCCTCTCCACAAAAATCAACAAGTCTAGGGACTAGACAAAGACATACTAGATCTAGCTCAGTTGGGGAAGAGTTGTTGTCCCTAATAGAATTCAAGAGAACAAGAAGAGATCAAGGGATACCAAGAGCACCAAGAGCTCAATCAGTCCCAAGAAATGTAGTTGTAGCTACTTTCAATCCTCCAGTCATGGCTTTCTTCACAGCAAATAACCAGTCTCTATTTCAGTTCAATGATTATCATGATATGCTAAAAAACCTCGATAAGTTCTATTCAAAGTTCAGGGTGAATGATCCAAACAAGACTACAGATGAGCATATTAAAATCTTTGAAAGTAACATGTTTATGCTACAAGTATAGTACAAAGATGTAGTGTGCTGACTATTCCCCTATTCTTTACAAGATGAGGCTTATTATTGGTTTGCTAACTTCCCTATAGTGTCCATAAACTCTTGGATGAATCTAAAAAATGCATTTCTAAATCGATTTCAAATTTCCACTACTCCAGCTGATCTCTACCGGTATTTTGTGGAAATTTGTTGAGGTCAAGGTGAGTTGATAAGTTCTTTTAATAATAGATTCTAGAAAGCCTTTAGTCATTTGCAAGCTCCTTATGCCATAGGACAAGATGTAGCTTTGCCAATCTATTATGCAGCCTTGGACAAACTTACATCCATGTTCGTAAGAAGAGTTGATCTAGCTCCTGCCATCCTAGCTCAAGCATAGACCGAAGCTGTCACTGTAAGTACCCAGCTAGGACAAGCAACCACTGGTCCATTAAACCACATGGGCCCTATAGCCATGTCAAATCAAATACCCATGATTAACCAAGCCTTGGCCAATCATACCCCTGTGATGAACCAAATTCCTAATCAAGATGCAACACAAGCTTGTGTAGTTCACCCAAGAAATCCAGTAGCTGAAATGCCTCCTGCCCAAATGCCTTTTCTCCAATCTTCAGGAACAACTAAGGAACAAGAAGATAGAGATGATATCAGGGAGTTAGTTGAGCAAATGAAGAAGCTTACTGCGGAGGTCACCCACCTCAGGAATCAAAATGCCTATCTACAGTAGACGGCTCAAAATCAACATAAGTTCCAAAATTAGAACCAATTTCATAATCAGAACCAGAATCAATATCAAAATTAGAATTTTTAGTAGTGATCAAATCGGTCTTGGAACACTAGGCCTAACAATGGAGGGGTACCATTGCCACTAGAAAATCAAAACAATGATACCCAACCCAGCTACGTGATGTTGGCAGAGGCAACTTTGTCTACTTGGTACAGATTGCACAATATGAATGCTCATTTTGAGCTAGTCTGCCTAGATTTTTAGATAGCATCTAGCATCTTTCAAATGGAAATCCAAAATGCTAAAACTCAAGAGAATCTACCACCCGAGTATGAACTTGTCCCTATGCAAAGGTACAACATTTCCCTAGTTCTTGATAGTTATACGTTTCCATTTTAATATGATAATTAGCCTAAGAAAGAAGAGCCAGATGAGGTAAATGCTTATTAGCAATATAATAGGACTCCATATAATCTGTGAAGTGAAAAGCCAAAGGGCCCTTTCACCACTTCCATCCCTCTGAATAATTACCAAATCCCATCAAACCTAAAGGCTACTAACAATCCTGAACCCCCAAAAACCACTCCTTAGTAAGTGCATTAGGGGGTTGTTGCCAGAGTTCTCAATGGTTTGATATACCAAAAATGTGGTAGTATGTTGTGAAAGAGCTGAAGAAAATGAAGGTTAGTTTGTCCGTTTATGAGTTGCAGAAATTGCCTGAGGTTAGGATAGCCTTCTTTCAAGATATGGGTGCAGGTATCAAAGTAGATCCTTCTCAGAAGGAAGTCCTTCTGAAGGATAACTCTGATAAAGGAAAGGAGAGGGTTCTCATGACCGATGCTGAATAGAAAATGAAATTGTTTAAGGATAAGAGAGAAAGTCCTCCTTTCCTCCTAACACTTAGGATATTTGGGAAAAATCTTCACAACTGTTTGGTAGATTCCAGTTCTTCTACCAATGTGATGTCATTATCAGTGTGTAAGGCATTAGGTCTCACTCTAGCCAAATCTTCCAGGAAAGTAACACAACTAGATAAGACTGAGGTTAATGTAATGGGTAAATTAAATAGGATACATATACAGTTAGCCTCTGATCTAAGAGTGCAATAGTATATAGACATTCAAGTGGTGGATATCCCAAATCAATATGGTATGCTCCTAAGTAGGGATTGGTCCAGAACTTTGAATGGTTACATGGCAACAGATTTTTCTCATATGTGGCTGCCATGGAAAGGATTAGCAAACCAGATTCATATTGAAAGGGAACCCAAAATGAAACATATGATTATAGATTATAACTAGACAAATGAAGTTCTATTTTTAGAAGTTGATTTGGGAGTTTATCTACCCCATATTGACTGAGTCGAGGAAATACTTATGCTAAGTTGCCATCAACCCCAGAAAGAGTATCGAGAAACTATAGAAGTGTGTGTACAGTTAGTTCCCAAATCTTCCTCCAAAGGAGAAGATGAAGAGCCAAGTATATTTGAAGGATTTAGGGATTTTGTCAATAAATTTTTGAGTGATCAAGTAGTAGTAGGTAAGTGAGTGCAGATGGAGGAGTTATTGTTGCCAAATTGATGCCAACTTTGTTAGGAAACAGTAGAGCAAGTACAGAGACAACCGAAGGTTCCCATTGTTCTGAAGGAAGGTCCAGCTACTACAAAGAAGGAAGAGCCTCAGTCTTAGATTAATAAAGAAAGATCAACAAAATAGGATGATAGCAGTAAATATTTTCATCTTTGGACTTTAAGGTTTGATGGATCAAGATGTAGACAAAGGTCTAGGGCATGCATTGAATTGATCGATCCCACTGGAAGCTCATATCTAGCATCACATAGACTATAGTTTCCTTGTACAAATAATGTAATTGAGTGTGAAGCTTTGGTGCAGGGATTACTGATGGCAGTTTGAAGAAAGTTAGAATTCTTCAGGTGTTCGGGGACTTAGAATTAGTTGTGAAACAAGTAAGGAAACAATACTCATGTAACGATAAGAGGCTGAACATGTATGGAAACTGAGTGTGGGATTTGATCAAATGTTTCGACAGTTTTAATATCCAATTGATTCCTCAAAGGTAGAATCATGTTGTAGGTGCTCTAGCTCAAATAGTGAGTATGTTGGAGCCAACATCCATGGCAAGTCCAAAGAAGTTCACTATTGAATTTGTTGCCACCCTGTTAGTACTAGACAATGTCACTAATTTGCAAGTCTTTGAGGATGAAAATCATATAATTTACTTCCTTACTTCATTAGACATTTTCACTACTCAAATAATAGATGAAGAGGAAATGGAACCTACTAAGATGGATTTAGAAGGAGTCCTTAACCTAAAGACAAACATGATATTGTGGGGAATGGTTGAATTGGAATGATTGTTTGATTTGGATAAATTGGGAACTCAGAGGAAAGAAGGGGGATCTCCTAGTGGACAGTGTGATCCATTCAATCTGGGGACTGATAAAGAGATTAAGAATGTGTTCATTGGGAAGGCTAGTACTAAAGAAGAAAAAACTGGCATCATTCATGCATTAAGAGATTATCATGAAGTAATAGCATGGAGCTATGAGGACCTCAAAACATACGACACATCAATCATTACTCACACCATTCTGCTGAATCTAGAAGCAAAGCCATTCAGACAAAGACGGTGGCCTGTGAATGCTATATTCAAGCCTCTGATTTTTAATGAAGTATAGAAACTACTACCCACAAGGATAATATTTTATGTCAGACATTCCGCGTGGGTGGAAAATTTGGTTCCAATTCAAAAGAAAAATGGAGAAATCAGACTTTGCATCGACTTTAGATATTTGAATCGAGCATCAGAGAAGGATAACTATCCACTTCCTTCATTGGATGAAGTATTACAGATTATTAATGGATCCTAGATGATGTCTTTCTTAGATGGATATTCTAGTTATAACCAAGTAATGGTCGACTATGAGGATAGATTGAAGACATCTTTCACATGTAAATGGGGAATCCATGCATACCGCAGAATGCCATTTGGGCTAATAAATGTTGGGGCCACTTTCCAACAAGAAATGGACATAGCCTTCAAAGGGTTAGTCAAAAAATGTAATATAATCTATATGGATGATCTCATAGTGTTTTCAAAGAAGAGAGAAGATCATGTGGGTAACTTAAGGAAAGTATTACAGCAATGCAAAGATTATGGATTTTCACTCAACCCCAAGGAGTGCATCTTTCAAGTGACTGAAGGAAAGTTATTGGGACATGTAATCTCCAAGCGAGGTATATCCATTGATCCTGACCAAATACATGAAATCCTCAAGATACCACCCCCGGCCAGCAAGAAGGAGCTTAAGTCATATTTTGGGAAAATCAACTTTGTGTGCAAGTTCATCACTAGTTTTATTGAAATCATCCGATCACTCAATACAATGCTAAAGAAAGACACTAAGATGGATTGGACCCTAGAAGCCAAAGCTACCTTTGCCAAAATTAAGCAAGCAATATCTAACGCCCCTGTACAGGTAAGTCCAGATTATATGCTACCATTTTATATTTACTCATTTGCATCCGAACATACCTATACAACAATGTTAACATAGAAGAAAGAAGTTGATGATGAAAGGCCCATTACTTTTATGAGTATGCCATTAAAAGACGTAGAGTTAAGATATCCCAATATAGAAAAATAGGCCTACGCTTTGGTAAAGACAGTCAAGAAATTTCATCACTACATCCTAAGGGGTCAAGTAATTGCCATAGTCCCAGATGTAGCAGTTAAAGCACTATTGATGCAAAGTGAACTTGGAGCAAGGAGAGGAAAGTAGGTCACCATTCTATAGGAATTTTATATAGACATCTAGCCCATGAAGTTGGTAAGAGGACAAGCACTAACTAGAACAATGGTTGAAGTGGGACCAGGCTTGGTTTCCTAGCAATACATGTTAGAAGACATCTCAAAGGATGAGTGGTATGGGGACATCATATTTTATCTACTCAATCAGCATTGTCCACCTCAATTGAGTTTGGTTCAAACAAGAGCACTTAGACTAAAAACAAATAGCTATATGATAAAGGGATCAGTGTTATACAAGAAGAACCATGAGGTTTTATCTAAGATGTCTAGATAAGATAGAAGTAAATAAGGTGTTAACCAGTTTTCATGAGAAGTTCAGAATAGGTCACGGATCAGCTCACTCGACGGCCAATCAAATTCTTTGGGCTGGGTATTACTAGCCTACTTTGTTCAAAGATGCTTATTCACACGTAAGGACTTGCCACACATGTTAGACTACTACAACCAAGGAATGAAATGTTGCCGTGCCATTGCAACCAGTCATAGAGGTACAACCATTCGCACAGTGGGGCCTCAACTTTATCAATATGGTCAATCCACCCTCCTCTATAGGCCACAGGTATATTTTGACTACTACTAATTACTGCACTTGTTGGTCTGAGGCAATAGCTTGTAAACAATGCACCATAGAGGTAGTCATCAAATTTGTTGAAAAGCATATTATCACTAGGTTTGGATGCTTATTTTCTTTAGTTTGCGATAATGGTCCAGCCTTTTCATCATTGTGTTTCTCTAACTAAACATTTGATTATGGAATCATTATAAAATTCTCATCTACTTACTATCCATAGGGGAATGGGGTAGCTGAATCCACTAACAAAAATCTACTCAAGGTAATTAAGAAGCTGCTAGATAAAAATCCTAGGGACTGGCACACTCAACTCAAATTCTCCTTATGGGCTGATAGAATTAGACACAAGGTCACATTGGGAACATCACCCTATCATTTAGTCTACAGAACTGAGCTAGTTTTTCCTATTCACTTGAGGATCCCTATTCTACAATTCATGCAAGATTGTCTCAAAACTGATGATTAGTTGTCATCCTGATTAGTCAAATTACTGCACCTTGAAGAGAAACATGATACTGCTATAGACAATTTTTCTAAGCACCGGGGTGTAGTGAAGTGATGGTTCGATAAGAGAGCCAAGGTAAAAGCCTTCTGCATTTCTAATTTAGTTCTATATTGGGATAAACCCCATGAGAAGAAAGGTGAGCACGGTAAATTTGATAAACTTTGGTAGGGTTTGTATCAGATCTATGAGATCCTTGGTGACAACACATATTGACTTAAGAGCCTAACTGGTGAGGAGCTCCTGTCACCTGTCAATGGCTAGTTCCTAAAGCACTACTTCCATGCTTAAGAGGTAGTCTTGCCTCCCTTTAGTGTAAATAATTAGGATTTCTTGTTTGGTTTTGTTAGAGTAGGTTGCTATTCGATTAGGTTTGCTTTCCTACTTTCACTCTCTGTAGTTTTTAGGTGTTCTTGCTTTCACTTAGTTAGTTGTCTTTTCAAATTTCCTTTTGTTTGCTATGCTTGGTTTTGCATGGGGTTTCTGTTTCTAGAATGTGGTGGCAATTATGTGGACTTGCAGATGCTTCCTTGTTGGGTAAATTATCCATGGTCTTTCTTTGAGAAGCTGAAGTTCTGCTTGGTCCTCCTGTGGGTTCCGTTGTTACAGTAGGGAGTATGATGTCTATTCATGGGAAATGAGTCATTAGTTAGTGCACCTAAAATATTTTCTAACCATATATCTCTCACACTCTAAATAATCCTAAAGTAGCTAAGTGAGTCTGGGTGATCATGTGTTAAGTGAAAAGGTTCAGATCCCCATTTTACCACCCACACCATTACTATGTATCTAGATGAGAGGACAGGTAGTACTAAGTACTGCTAGCTTATATTGGGTAAAAATAAAATGTGTTTTTCAACACCAGACCCACTACAAAGGATCAAATATGAATATTATCATTTGAAGATTCTCACATGAAGAATATTGTCTAAGGACAATTAGCATCAAATATCATTGCATCATAAATATTATTGGAAGAGCCACTATTTGCTTCCCTCAAGGCTCATCGTATCTTAGCATCAGAGCATTCTCTGAGTGGTAAAATGATTTTGAATTCATAGTTTAGCTCGAAGGATCTTGGATGAACTTAGTTACCAAAGGATGGGAATGGATGCAATTGCACACACTTAGGTTTTTAGGATATGGATGGTTGCACCAGTTAGTGGTCTTTGATTCTTTGATAGGATATCACACTTTCTCATTCAATGTGTAGGAAACATAGAGATTTTCGGTTCTAATAGAAAGTTTATCTTTCAAACTGCTCTAGAGCATTTCCCAGCAGTCGCCATTTGTTGTGCCTTGCACACATGCCACATTTCAAAAAATAGGGACCCCCCTCTTTATATCTTGGCTTAGAGTGTCAAGTGGGTTTTTATATCTCCTAAGTAGTTAGGTGGTCAAAATACACTTCTTTCCATGTTAGAAACTTGATGTTAATAGGTTAGTTCAAAATCTGTTAAGTCCAAGTCTCTGTATTTCATAAAAGAAGGTTTGATAGTCTTTTGCACTAAAATGTCCTTTGTCTGACCTTTGCACTAAAATGTCCTTTGTCTGACCTTTGCACTAAAATACCCTTTGCCTGACCTTAGTGCTAAAACTAGTCACCACCGACTTTGCACTGCAATGCTTGTTCACCGACCAAGTCAGAGAGTGTTAAGTTCTCCACCAATCCAAGGAACCCCAAACTCCCACAATACATGAAATGGATTTGTCACCTTAGTGCTGAAAATGTTATCGACTGACTGAGTTCGTGACACCTCAAATCCCTACCAAGTCAGAAACAACCGAATCTCACAAAACCCTAATATCCAGCTGGATCTTGAGACTAACACATTGTACACTCTACATTAATGGCGATCAATCTGGGGGATAAAAAGGGGAATTTTTGTGGTTTTTGAAGCTCATTCTGCATATAAGAAACACTCGGAGAGCTCTTTGGTGACATTTCAATCAATTGACCTACAAAACCCATGGACTGGACCTAGAGACCTCCTGCACACTTGTGTGTTTTAGCTCACTTCCTTCCCGCGGATTAGGTAGGAGCCTATTTCCACATTTAGGGCTTTCAGTTAGGGTTTTGTTGGATTTCAAATGCATTTTCTTCCAAAAGCACAGTAAATGCATAAATAATAGGGTTTAGGGCATGCAAGATAGGGTTTTCTTTGCTAAAATAAGTTTATTATCATGAAACCCTAATGTCAAATAGAAAGGAGGTAGCATATTTTTTGAGCATCGTTTGAGGTCCTTCCCATAGGAAAAATGAAACTGATACTTGTCAAACCCTTAAGAAAAATAATCTCAAGTACGTTGAATCGATTAGCAAAATAAGTGAAGGATAGTTTTGCGTCAAAATTTGACTGACTGACTTTCAAAAACTTTGTGATCAATCTGGTCAGTCGACGGTCTTGAAAACCCCTACCAAGACTCAAAACCAATATTGCTCTTAAAATTGAGATCTCTGACTTCACATTGTTCATCACTTCAACTAACTTAATCAGAGAATCCTAGAAGTCCCGCACGACCCCAAGGTTTACTTTGCGCTAGTTTTTGATTGCTCCAACTTAGCACTAAATGATCACTTCCCTGACCTAGGTCAGATGCACGTAAATGTCTTGCAAGTCCATAATGTCCTAAACCTCTGCTAAATAGCAAGAAAACAACTTTGCCCCAAAATCAACTCCCTCTGACCCTGCGTCAAAATGCACCATCACCAACTTAGTTAGTTGACTTTGAAAACCTAGCAAGATCGGGAGATACCCAATCTTGTGCAAAAGTGGTAATGTTTGTTTTGATCAACTTGTGCTAAAATTGCAACTGACTAACTTGAATGACTAACATAAGTTGATCTTACCTCAAATCTACGCAAGTTGGTTGACCAGAAAATCTGTGCAAGGCATTATGATGACATAAGCATAGACAGACTAGTTTGTCAAACTACCCCAAATTCTCCACCAAGGTTGGTTGACTTCAAATTTAGCACTTTGTCTATTGCAGGTCAGTTGACCCAAAAAGTAGTGCAAACTGGGTAAAATGACAGTTTTAGAAGAGATTTCAAAAGGGGAAATTATTTTCAGTTAGAAATAATGACTACACTTGGTGAATTATGATGTTTTACATGTTTTTCCATTATTTGATCATGTGGTAAATGAAATAGTTAGAATATTTTAGAATCCTATTCTCATAACCATGTATTGGTAACTTGGTATATTCATGCTAGATTCATTTGTTATAGCATGGTGTTAATAATGTAGTAGTCAACTTGGGAATCATAGACTTTAAACTTAGGAGTTAGAGAAAACACCACAAAGGCATCAAATCTTATAAGGTCTAGTCCTGCAAGTTAGATGACTACACGAGCTCAAATCATGAGGTAAGAGTTCAAAGGTATTCCCCCAGAAATGAAAATTTCTACCAGATGGAAGGACATTAGAGACATAGACTTAGGTCATATTGACCTTGATGATTTTAGAATTAGAGTATTTGGCCCAAATCCAACCCGAGAGACAAGAAAGTGAAGGAAACTGGGATTACATAAGCTGCTACTTTCCCTACATTTGTTCAATGTGTTGAACTGAGAGTTGCCTATGCAGATAGGTATGATGTCATGACTAGGATAATACAAACTACCAGTGGAGATATTTTAGCTGACTTAAGCCCACCCTCTTTGGCTAAAACCTTTGATATTCCATGGCATCTAGTGATGACCATGCCAGATAAGGCAAAATCAGAGGCCACCTATAAAAAAGATGAAAGTGGATGTAGGAAACATATGAATGAACAATGGGCAAAGAGTAGAAGGTCTGCCATGGTTATGTTTCCCCAAGTACTATATAGAAGTGACTTTCACGATGAGATAGGGGACTTGATAACTTTCTTGAGTAGAATATATGGGTTACCTGCATCATCAACCTTTGAAGGATGGATGTTTATTATAATTGAGGAGATATTAAAGGGAACTAAGTTCCATTGGGCATAAATCCTAAGTGATAACATTAATGAGGAATTCAGTAACCTCAAGGAGAAACAATTCTTTAGATAGAAATCCTATGTTGTTTATGCTTTGGCAAGGAGGATTCACTATGTTGGATTATCCAAAGTGGGAGAAGTAGGAAACAATGAGCAAACTCAAGTAAACGTTTATGAATGCTACACATAACTTACATTGTCACAATACCTTATGCATTTTAAGAGGGAAAATGATGCTTTTACTATGTACATAACTAGATTATTGGAAGGTAATACAACTCTAAAAATATCCATAGAAGCTATGAATAAAATCACCAAGTATGGGAGATGGTATATTCAATTTGAGAAGTTCACATATATGAGAATACAAGGCTTCATGGGAATAGCTTACAAACTCCCTAGATATCCTACAGATAAAGTAGTGCTCCTGGAGTTATCTAGACAACTGATAACTTGTGCTAAAAAACTTAAGCACTTGCATAGAACAAACTTCCAATTTCCCATCTTGTTAGGTACAGGAAATTATGCATGTCCTTCATTAGGGTCAGCTAAACATTCTGACAAAAAACTCCAACTTATCAATCTTCATTACTACAATGGAAGAGATCATTTTAATCCTAATAAGGTGGTGGAGAGGTTTGTAAGTAACAAGTTATTCCATAAGATGCATATAGAAGACTTTTGGGCAAATTGTATGGATGACTATAAGGTCATGAAGAAAGCCCATTCTAGATTATCTCTGGCATTTATGAGGAAATTCTATATTATTGTAGTTCTTGAATAATTAGAAGATGATGACAATGTAATGCATAGAGGATCTTGGGAGGCACAATATCACTAGCCAATTCCCCTACCTAATTGGGCAAACATTGAGGAAAGCTCCTTTGATGTTATAATGAAGGAACCGATTAGATTAAGTAAAGCATGGGTAAGAGGTCAAATTGCTGCCTTGGAGGGACAAGGGATACATCTCACATACAATGCACTTGAATTAGAAAAAGAGTCTGGAGGAGAAGAGGATGAACTAATAGAAATCACTAATGAGGTAGAACTGGCCCAGGGATAGAGATCAGATAGTGAGGACCATATACCCTTGGTAGAAAAGGCTAAAGAACAGAAAAGCAAGAAGGTCAATACAAAGACTAATAAGAAAGAAATACCTCCTTCTACTAGGACAAGAGCTTTAAAGAAAAGAAATATGCCTAGTGGTCTTGGAGAAGGGTCTAAGGCAAAGAAGACTAAGGTGAAGGCTAATAGACAAGCTAGGGAGACTGCTTCTACTCATAATGATACTAGTCTGCTAGCTTCTCCACCTCCTGCTGCTCTAAATGTTAGTACCACTGCTATTGTTTCTATTGTTTCTTCTTCTTCCCTAGCAACCATTATTTAGGAAAATGTCTCTACTATTTCTTCACCCACAATTACTACTTCAGTTGTCTCTTCTTCATTAGTAGTAGCCTCTAGTACTCCAAGTAGTCATGTTCCATCCATTGTTGCCTTGTCATATTCTTCCACTACGTCTACATCCTCACCTTCCATATCTTCTACTTCACTTACCACTTCCCTCACATTACCCCCCATTTCTACTATTCTTTCACCTTCTTTTCCCTCTTTCTCAATCACTCCCCCCATAGTCATTTCATTTGTCTTGCCAACTTCTTCAATCCCACCATCTTTGGGGTCGACTATGCTTACCAATTTGACACAAGTGAACTTGTCTTCAATTGGGATGCCTTTATCCTCTGTTACTCCTATCTCCCAAATACCCATGGACCAAAATTCAACTCCCTTGGTTGTTCTATTACTATCATGTATTGAGAAGGTATTTGCCGAACTAGGTCTTCAAGAGAAAGAACTAGAGAAAGATGCATTTGATGAGGTAGATAATGAGGTACTTAATGAGCCATTAGCTGAGATAGTTAGTATAATGATAATTGAAATATCAGACAGTCTTCTAGAGAAGGACCAAATAGAGGCAAGGTTTAAGGTAGCTCAAAAAGATGTAATGATAAATTGGAGAAACCTTACGGATGAGGAAGATAAAGATGTGAATAAAGAATCAGAACAAGAACAAGAATTATTTGAAGGGCCTCAAAATATAGATAGCCAAAATCTTGATGGATCTAGAAAGCTTTCTTCCTCAGTACCTGATTGGTTGCAAAGCAGAATAGCATATCCTGAGCCTCAGGTGGAGATAATGAAATTAGACTTGAGCAAAATTTTGTCACAGGCCTAAAAACCAAAGAAATAGAAGAAATCAAAGGTGTGGTCTAGGATTTACAAGGATGAAATTAGATCTAGAATATCTACGGTAGCTATCCCACCACCAGATGCAAATAGAGAACATGTCAGAGTAGAGGATTATGTCATAACAACTATAAATTTGGGACCAACTACACGAGCACAAAGGGTTGATGAGTTCAAAGGGTCTTTTACTTCAATCCTAGAGTAGCTAAATAAGAATGAACTTTCAAAGAAAGAATTGAAGCAACAAAAGGAGGAACTTTGAGCATGCCTTCAATTTTCGATAAAACCAGTAGATTCTGAAGGAGAGATAAGGACAATAACTACCTTTTTGTCAAGAGATGAAATGTCTATGATTGTTGAAGTTTATACTCTATCAAAAGGAACCCAAAAATGGATGATCAAAGTCTACAAAAAGGGATGTGAGACAATTGTGTTGGAAACAAGGTAGATAGCTGAGATGGTGGGGTGAATTAGTTATCTTAAATAATTTAACTTTCTATTCTTCTTTAACAATTAGTGCAGCATCAAAACATATAAGCATACATAACCATGAGAGTAGAAATAAAATCAACACACATAACATAATAATTTTGATGTGGAAAACCCTGTTAAGGGAAAAATCCATGGGGTGACTAACCGAAGATTGTATTCTCTGTTAAAAGAATAAGAAGTACAAAATGGCACTTGCCAATTAGGGCTCACTGCTCGAGTACACTGCTCACAAGAGGCACACTGCCTACAAAAGACTCACTATCTACAAGCATATAGAAGGTAACTAAATGTTTGAACTAAAGAGAGGCATCCACATATGCTGAGGTTCAGTTCCAGTTAGGCTCAATAGACTGATCTACTGCACTTCATACTTCCTCTATTTTATTGTTGTTGTTCTATCACATACCGGACTTGTATAGTTGCTTTCACACTTCCCTCTACTTTTTATTGCACACTATTCCATACACCACACAGTTCATACCAAAATCCATCTAGTATATATATCCGCACCAAGGATTTCAACATCTTTCTAGTCAGCAACCGGAATACTCAAGATATTTACTAAATACTGGTCTGTCAGCTAAATCCATTCTTAACATGTGATGTGTATCAAAAATATAGACATAGAAGTCATTAATCATGTCATCCAACCATGAATGATCCCTTAAGAAGCTTGATCACCATCAATTTCTCATCCGGATTAAGGTCTGATGCTCTACTGGTCAGTTCTTCCCTAATCTACTCTGTCTGTTAGGAACCCAACACTTAGGTGCTCATATCTTTTCACTCTTTCATCACCGGAGGCTCAATCTTTGGAATGTAGCAGTCATGGTACTCCTCTTGACTTCCCCAAGTCCACACTTTATTGAGATACATCCTCTAAGAGATCCAGACCTGATTGTTAGACCTTGTTGCATGCTCTATTCTTGCTCATCGGACCAAAACTCTCTTCAATTTGACTTCCGGTAAAGACCTATTATGTGTTGTGAATGTGTGGGATAAAATTTGTTGCCATCAATGACAACAATGATGAAGCCACATAGTGTCTCTTGCTAACAATCTCCCCCTTTGGCATTGATGGCAACACTTAGTAAAAAATGACTAACTGTCATAGCACACTCCCCCTTGGCTGATGCTCTGTTCTTATGTACACTTTTTTGGAGCTCCCCCTTAGCTAGATTCCACATTTTTCACTACTCCTCACTCCCCCTTTGACATCAATGGGAAAGGGTTGAACCTGTACACCAAAATTTGCAAAAGTTAACATATACATAGCTGCATAAGTATATATACAAGTTATACTTACATATACTTAAGTATATCCACAAAAGTGGTTTTCAACTGGATAAATTCTATTCTCCAACTCTGCTTCATCCTATCCAAAATTGAGATGTGACCACTTAACAAAAATACAAAATCTTCTGCCCTCTTTAAATCTTCCGGATCATTGGTCCGAGCTATAGTTTGAGCATCAGTTAGGGCTTCATGCATTGCCTCAACTTAGGGATAATTATCCCTCTTAGTTCACTCATTCTACTTATTCTATTCTTCCTCTCCTTCTCAAGCCTCTTTATCTCATTTATAGTGGCAATAGCCTGGCACTCTTGATTCATCATGGATGAGGTGAGAGGATCAAAACTTTGGGATAAAATTGATAGTTTACCTTCTTGTTCTTCCACCTTCTTTGCAATGTCTATTGTCACTGTGGACCAAGATAAACAAAATTTGTATAATTCTCTACCATCTTTAAGAGAATTTTCTAGGCTCTTTATTCCAATATTCAGATTTCTCCTATCATTTGTTATGAACCCCTGTACTTTAGAGAATCTCTTACCCAAAAATTCTTTCTGGACTTTCTCTTCTGCTGATTTCTCCAAAGAATCAAAATGTGTACTAACATAATTAACAAGAGATTTTAGATTACTAGATGAGGAGGCCGAAAGATCCTTTAGGAAGGATGGCATGATTTCCTCTAGCACATTGGATGCAATCTCTATTAGCTCACAGTCTTCTATGTGAGACTTCAGAAGCTTTTCTTTTGCTTTAGCTTGAGCAAAAGATGCTACCTTCATTGTCTAGACTAGAGAGAGGGAGTTAAAATTGAGTGGTCCATGAAATAGTTCTGGTTCATCTATCTCCATTAATTCCTTGGTCAAGAAATTCTTCACTATTTCTACAGTGTCTCTTGTCAGAGACTTCTTTCCTTTTGTAGCCTCAGAGCTATCATCAGAGATCTTTTCTATTTATTCTTCTTCTCTTCCCTTTTTCCCTTCTTCTTGACTTGCTTTCTCCTCTTGTCTTGCTTCTCCTTTAGTTCCAGAGTCTGTTGGGGGATCTAGAAGAGAGATGTTTACTTCTTCATGGACTTCCTCTTCTGGAATAGAGGAATCCAGGTCCTTAGTCTTCGCCTCACCTATCTCCTTTGACTCTTCTACAATTTTCTCAGTAGAATCTTCCTTTGATGCACTTAATCCTTCAACATCCATGGTAGAAGGTTCATCACTTATGTCCTCTATAATAGGAAGATTGAATCTTTTATATGCATTCCAGAGGATGTCTTTAGTCCCTTTTTCCACCTGATCAGTCTCTCTGAGCATAATCTTGTTCATTCTGGCTTTGCTCTGGAACTCATCCTTGCAATCCTTGAAGATCATGTTCATTTGTTTTGGAGTGATGGAAGGATAGAGGTGAATAGCTATTTGTTCCTAGATCTCCAAATCCTTTTCCTTGGCATTGTCTTTCCTGAGTTCAAGTACTTTCTCTAAACTCTTGGGGATTAGATAGATGATTTCAATTAATGCTTTATTATAGATATTCAAATACTTGACTGTGGCTTCCTCCAAAGTTCTTTTGTCAGTGTCATTATACTCATCATAAAATTCTATTATGGGCTGCAAATTCCCATCTACAGTGACTACCTTGATGACATCATCAATAGGAAGAGTAGGCCTTTCAACAAATTCTTCTACTTCTTCTTCTTTGTTCTTGCCAGTAGAGGATTCCATAGATGTTTTCTTTTTCTTCTTCATTTTCTTAGCCTCCTCATCTGTCTCTGTCTCTTCATCATCCTTTTGACTTATATAGGATCTTGTAGCCTTGGTTTTTGTTCTTGTTTCTCCTTTTCTGGATGTCTTTGCTTCTGGCTTGGAGGATTTAGAGCTCTTAGAGGTGGTAGGTGCAGAATTCTTTGAGGATCTAGTCTGGGACGGGGCTTGTACCAGATCACTTTCTTTTTCTGCATCTTGTCTCTCTTTCTTTGCTCTTTCTAATTTCTCTCTATTTGCATCAACTAACTATTTTGAAATGCCATATCTTTTGGCAACTTCCTCTACTTCTCTTCTTACTTTTCTTTTCATCTCCAATTGTCTTAGCTCAACATGAATTTTCACACTCAATTCTTGAAAGGTGCCAAACCTTTCTGCCTTAGGGTCCTTAGGCTGACTTAGTAGGTGTTGGACATGCAGTTCCAGAATTTTCTCATCCACCTCATAGCCCATTGGCATAATCTAGACTATTCTAGGCTTTACTGCCTCCAATAGGCATTGATCAGTGTCTACCATAAAACACACTGTATCTTTATATTTTTCAACTATTGTCTATGGAATTATTTCTCTAGCCTACATCATACCTTGGAAATTCTTGAAATATCCCTAGAGTGCTATGCTTTGAGCCTTGGCATCACCAAGCCCATGCATATAATCTCTGATTTGTATGGCAATCTATTTGTCATTTTGCCATACCCAACCACTGGATCTAGGTAGCTCATTCATATAGTAAAAGAAGAGACAAAGTATCAGGCCATTGTACTTAAATGAGTTCTTATCCTTCTTTATTTTCCACAAATTTTCTAACAGTTGGTTTAGGAGAAGCTCACAAAGATTAGAATCAACATTTTCTCTTAGCATCTAATAAGTAGTGTATATTGTTGTTCCAGACACAGAATTCTCCCTACTGGAGTGATATATTTTATAACCAATTATCATGGAAGCAAATTTGATATCTGGATCTGTGATATCCTCTACTGTCATTGCTCTTTTGTCAAATTTTGATCTGGTAGCCTCACTTACAGTTTGGTTCTCGATTGATTTGAGAGCAGGCAACCCACTAGATGAGTGC
Organism: Cunninghamia lanceolata; assembly: GCA_027924645.1. Lineage (NCBI taxonomy): Eukaryota > Viridiplantae > Streptophyta > Pinopsida > Cupressales > Cupressaceae > Cunninghamia > Cunninghamia lanceolata. The sequence goes on along the minus strand of BSBN01000318.1, from coordinate 4,735,938 downwards.
AAACTAGTTACTGCCCTGATTGCATCCTTGGTTATCTTGAAGGGCTTCAACAACCATATGAAATTATCATGAATTCTACTAAGAACATACTGGACCCATTCATCTTCTGTAAAATAGGGGAAATGGATGCAATGTCCAAAATGCTTATCCTAGATGACCTTGTATTGGGGTTTAAGTTCAAATGTTTCATCTATTAATTGCTTGTGATAGATATCCATTAGCTTGGATTCCCCAAATTCCTCAATGTTGGCATGAATGTATACCCTACCATCTTCTACATGCAAAACCCCATGTGGAATGCTAGAGAATGCACCTAGGGGTTCAACTTCTAGGGATTTCTAAGGATGTTTCTTGAACTTAGGGCACAACCTATCAGTGATCTTAACAACATTTGGAGTACCCATCTTTCAAAAGATTTAGAGAGAGATATTCAAGAGCGGAAATACCTTTTTACACTTCTAGGGTTCACGATAAGAGTTGAGAAGATTGCTGGTTGAATCAAATTCTATCGTTTGATCTTTGAGAGGGTTGAAGCAATCTTATTGCAGAGATCTTTCTTCCTTCTTCTCAAATGTAAATGTGCAAATGATGAACAAAAGAACCCTTATATTTCTGTGCAAACCCTAAATTCATATTACAATAAATGCACACCTTAAGTCATTCTGGTTCCCTTATTCTGACCTTGTTCTGAGAGAGATCCTTCTGAATTACTGAGATGCACTTAGAATTATTCTTGGTGATAATTGACAATCTATCTTCCTTTGTCCAATCATTCCATTTATCTACAGATTAAGATATTTCAATTTTTGAATCATACCGGATCTAACTATGAAAATCCTCTTTCACCAGATGACTGTTAAACTGGATCAATCTTGGATGATTAACCTCTTCAAAACTCCTTGCAGATCTTTTAAATTTTTACCAAGGGTTATTTAGATATCTCTTTGAGAACTCTTCAATCTGCAACACTCCATGTGCCAATTTTAAGCACCAATTGATTAGCTGGGGGAAATTGTTTTCTTTTGTGACTCCCCCTAAGCCAAAACTCATCTATTTAGTTTTTGGAAGGAATATCAGCACTAAATTCTGGTGCGGATCCATCCCCAACATTTTCTATACTTCTCTTCACCCAAATCTTGTTCATCTCCCTTTGAATTTCATATGCATTCACTTTTCCTTTTCCTCTGTCTTGATTTTGATTATGATGCATCGGACCCTTTTTGTCCTAATTCTTACTTTTGTAGAATTTGGCAATATGACTGGATCTATTACAATTGTAGCAAACAACATTTCTTTGCATATTTGACTAGTATCCTCTTGATCTGCATTGATTAGCCATATGTCCCATTCTATTGCATGCAAAGCATCTACCATTGAATGAATTGTTTATTTGCATGTTTCTACATTCATGAGATTTGTGACCATACCTTTTGCAGTTAAAACACTATCTGAAGAAGGATGAGTTAGTCTGATTCATTCTTCTTCTACACTGATTCGCTTTATGACTGAAGTTATTGCAATTGTGGTAGTATCCATTGAAGGATGGATATCTTTGAGCATTTGGTTGCCTTACCGGAGGTCTTCTAGGTCTATTCCTTGGATTTCCTGATCCAGAATTCTTTTGACTAGATCCAAAGCTTTCACCTTTCTCATACCCCAAGCCATGCTTGTCATCTACTCTCTTTTGTCTTTCAAGAAGAACTTCAAGTTGGGTAGAGCTTATCTTGAATTTCTCTTTGTATTCATTTGCAGTTTGAAGATCCCTTTTAAGAGTGTCTATCTAATTCTTAAGTTGTTCTTCATTATCTCTATCTTCTTCAAGATCAGATTCCAAATGCCTGATTATTCTATCAATTTTGTGGCAGTCTTCTGACTTCTCCTTGAGAGATTGTTTTAGATTATCTTCAATCTTTCTTTTCTCTTCAATTTCTTGGCTGAATTTCATAACCCCTGATTCCATTTCATGTCTTACCATAATGACCTCTTTTGATAGCTTCTCACATAACTTATTTTTCTCATTCAGATCTTCATTAGTATAATTGGCTTCACTTTGACTTGCTAATTGTTGAAGTAGTTCCTTTCCTTTCTTCACAGAGATACATAGTTTTTCTTTGATTTCATTTATGAAATCATCAACTTGTTTGAGTATTTCCCTTAGGTTATTGACTTCAAAGTGAGATTGCTCAAGATCATCTAGGGAAGATTGAAGTTGTTCCCTCATATCATACATATCCATTGAGATTCCCAGATCTTGCTCAAGCTGTTAGGCTCTGTTTAGAGGAACTTAGCTCTGATACCCATTGTTGGAAACAAGGTAGATAACTAAGAGGGGGTGAATCAGTTATCTTAAATAATTTAACTTTTTGTTCTTCTTTAACAATTAGTACAACATCAAAACATATAAGTATACATAACCATGAGAACTGAAATAAAATCAACACACATAACACAATGATTTTGATGTAGAAAACCCTGTTAAGAGAAAAAACTACGGGGTGACTAACCCAAGATTGTATTCTCTATTAAAATAATAAGAAGTACAAAATGGCACTTGCCAATTAGGGCTCACTGCCTGAGCACACTGCTCACAAGAGGCACACTACCTACAAAAGACTCACTATCTACAAGGATATAGAAGGTAACCAGATGTTTGAACTAAAGAGAGGCATCCACATATACTGAGGTTCAATTTCGATCAGGCTCAATATACTGATCTACTGCACTTCATACTTCCTTTGTTTTATTGTTGTTATTCTGTCACATACTGGACTTGTATAGCTTCTTTCACACTTCCCTCTACTTTTTGTCACACATATTCCATACACCACACACTTCATATCGAAATCCATCTGGTATATATATCCACACCAAGGATTTCAACACCTTTCTAGTCAGCAACTGGAATACTCAAGATATTTACTAAATACTAGTCTGTCAGCTGAATCCATATTTTACATATGATGTGTATCAAAAATATAGACATAGAAGTCATTAATCATGTCAGAAAACCATGAATGATCCCTCAAGAAGTTTGATCACCATCAATTTCTCATCTAGATTAAGGTTTGATGCTCTGTCGGATAGTTCTTCCTCATTCTACTCTGCTTGTCAGGAACCCAACACTTAGGTGCTCATATCTTTTCACTCTTTCATCACCAGAGGCTCAATCTTTGGAATGTAGCAGTCATGGTACTCCTCTTGACTTCCCCAAGTCTATACTTTGCTGAGATACATCATCCGAGAGATCCAAACCTGATTGTCAGACCTTGTTGCATGCTTTGTTCTTTCTCACCGGACTAAAACACTCTTCAATTTGACTTTCGGTAAAGACCTATTATGTGCTGCGGATGTGTGGGATAAACTTTGTTGCCATCAATGACAACAATGATGAAGCCACACAGTGTCTCTTGCCAACAAATTGATGTTGCAGCCGAATCCCATAAGAGTTTGGTTCAACATCGAGAACAATGGAAAGACTTGCATGAAGAATATGACTCTTTTTGATGAATATTATTCATAGATGTTTCCTCGAGTGCAAGTAATCAGAAACTTACTAGCTCAGATACTATTGGCTGAAAATATCTTGACAGAGGACACATTGTATAAAGCCAATGAATGGTATCAACAAATAAAACTGAGGAAGGAAGTTTCTGACAACATAAGAGAGGCTTGTAAAACTGCATATGAGAACATATTAGCTTTCATATATGATATAAATGACACTTTGAGAGATTGTCTGGTAATGGACTACAATGACTTGGTGCCATATGATGTGAAGGGATGTAAACATAAACTACACAAGATAGTTTTTAAAGATGTTGAGTCAGATGTGGAAGCTAGGCTAGATAGAATCAGTGACCTCAGAGCTGAGTTTAATGCATTTCATAAGGGAAAGGAAGAAATAGAAATAATATACAATCGGTACAGCCAATAATTGAAGATGTTTAGATATCGAGTCAATCATCTTAAGAACTTGGGCCCCACAGATATCAATCTAGTACTTTCAGCCTGGGTCAGCTATAGCAACAAGTTGGCAAAAGAAGACAAAGTAGACTTGGATGGAGAGTCTTAATATGATTTTTTGAACATTTTGAAATGTAATCCCATCAATATTATAAAATACTATATTTAGAGTGACATGTGATACTATTTTGTCTTTATTATACCTCAAAATTGACCTTTTCTATATATATTCAGTTGGGTAGTAAAATTGACTAGATTCAATGTATCTGGGGGTTGTTTTTCGTCTTTTTCATAAGAGACAAAATGTAATCCGAGATTTGTTATGAGCTGTCATGAATGTATTTAATTATGTAAATCTGGACCATTGATGTTGAGTTAATCTCTACCATCCATTCAAAAACTTGGTATGGCACTTCTCCTATATAAAGGGTTGTTATTTCCATTATCTAGGAGAGAATTCTTGATGCTGAATTGTTGACATTCTGCCATTTGAAGTAATACCAAGCAAGTTTCTACAACTATTTTGAGAATTTGTGTATTGTATTGGCTTATTTGGTTTCATGGTTCACTTCTTGATCTCCAATAGTTAACTAATTGTGCTTTTGCAATGTTCATGGTTTGCTGAAAGTATCTAATGAATGCTCTTAGTCTATACTTTTAGTTATTTGCTAATGGTAGGTAACTATGTAAAGTTAGTCTAGGATGATCAGTTGTGCTTAAGTTCAATTGCATTTCATAAATTAAATTGCACCATTTATTGGGTATTTGATGAATGAATCTGATCTGAAATTTCTCAATTTCCATTGAAGATAGCATAATTTTCTGCAGTACTGTAACATTCATTTTTTGTTTGGTAACTCAGAAAATTGGTTAAATTTCATGGTGTTTGTCTACTTGTAGTAGTCCACATATTGTGAATGTCACTTAGGATTTCTTTAAAACCCTACTCCCTTTTGCATTTTCTTTGAAAATGGTTGTTAGTTTAGGAATTTCAGTAGCATTTCATACTATCTTATCAGCTAAAATCACAAAGGGTTTGCAAGAATTGTTGTTCCAACCATTAAAATCTATAGATTGCATGTAAGACCCCTTGTAGGCATAGCTAGAACATTTCAATTGAGAGATTCCAAGCAAGCTAAGACCTAGCAATCATACCTGCGTTGTTTTGTACTAAAACCACCATCAACATAGTTGACTTGGGTTGACCCAAGAACCCTAAAAATAGTGTATTCAGACCATTTGCAACATGATTGATGCCTTGGAGTGGGTTTTAGGAGCTTAGAGCAAGTTTCATAGTCATTTGCTATGTGGAGGAGGCCTAATTACAGCTAAAACAGTCATATTTTGAGGCATAACACCCCCTATTGCATGTCTAATATGTTATGCAAATCCTTAATGGGTATCCAAAAATCTAGTTTGTTCATGGGTATTGCATGGATCCTTCAAGTTATGCTCCAAAAACCTCATTTCTAGGGCTGGTAGCAATATAGGACTATTGCCAAGGAATGCCTAAAAGGATATAGAGTCAAAGTTCTTGGGAGTCTTTATTGAAATTAGTCTATCAAGACAAAGTGATTCAAGGTGTAATAGGAGTGGTGTAGGTTAATTAATTCATTTACCTTCATTGGTGCATTTTTTTCATCCTTTGATAACCATGTCATTTGGAGAGACAACTTGTCATGTTGGGGCAGTCAACTTAGTGGGTCTTGAGAATCCTTTTGGTCTGTCTTTGAAAGGTGAGACTTAGTCATTTTCAAGGATATTTAAATCACCTTGAAAGATTTGGTAAGCATCCCATGCATTCAACTCATATTGAGTTACCTTTCCAAGCCTTGAAAATAGGTATGAGAGTAAGAGGATAGCCTAAACTATGCAGGATCAGTCAAGACAATAGTACAATTCATAGTGAATCCATCCCTTGCTTTGCATCAAAGATGAAGAAACTCATTAACAAGCTTACTATTGCACTGGCGACATGAACTACAGAAGGTCAAAAATAGGTTACTATCGCTCCTACGACAGGATCTACATAAATGTCACAAATAGGTTACTGTTGCACCTACAGCATGAACTATGAAAATGTCTGATTTACAAGGAAGTTACTATCCAATTAGAAACAATAATTTAATAGGTCTAAATCAATATAAAAATAATTAAACACAACTTCAACAGGAACTCTAAATTTAATTGAAGAGGTATAACACTTGTTGTTAACTCAGAATTAGTTTGCAATGACTGGAACCTCAACAGATCTAAACTGGTAATCAGATTTCTTTGACTCGGATCTGATTCACATGGAGACACAAGAATATAATTTTAATTGGCCAAGAGAGAGAGAGAGATGATCTATATGAGGTGGTGACCAAGGAAAGATAGAGAAACAGAGAAAAACTAGAAAAATAATGAACAGTAGACTGCCCAACTACCTGGCGATGGCAAGGTTAAAAATCCAGCATGTGAAGAGGTTGGAGATTGAGTACTTGGACAAAATCAGGTATGAGTTTATATATTAAGTGATTAGATAATAATTGTTTCCACAGGCTAAGAAAAGATAATAGGTCACTCATAAGGCAAAACATTTATAGGAGAGGTCAATCCATAATAGTAAGAAGAAAAGGATGTAGGTCTTGTCTTATCTCAGCAGTCAATTAACAAATGCTTCTACAGCTTAATAAGTAATAGATCCAACATAGAAAGAGGCCAAATGCCCAAAAAGAAAACTTGATTTATAGTCATAGAAGAAGAACAATTGACACAGACCAGATTGCTATAGTTCTAATGTTTATAATAGTCATCAATAATCTTTATTATTCACAAAATACACAAGGAAAATATATGGATTTCTCCCTAGAAGGAAGATGGACTGATCTGCCTGGTTGCTCCTTATTTTTACCTACCAGTTAAGGCCTTCAATTCCTTTCTGTCGCTTCCAAATCTAGAGGTATTGGTCACCTATAGGTGATTACGTTTTCTACTAACCTCTTTTGTTTTTATTCCCAATCTGCCCTAAAATTGGATTTCACTATTCTTGGTTTATGTTTGCTTTTTAGTTTAACTAAAGATTACTCTAATTTCATGGGATTGCAATAAATAAAATATGAAAGACTCTTAATTTTTGTATTAAAATTAGAATAAACAACTTAATTAGCTTACTATTGCATGCATGATAGTAACTTATTTTTAACTCTATTTAAGATTCTAATAATAATAATACTATTATCAATATAATTTAACTATTTTTAATAAAACACAATACTTTAAATCAATCAAGAAGTGAGATAATCAAATAATATATATATCCATATATATCTATTATAATTTAATATAATTGTTATTTATATAATTGCATACTCATTAAACATAAAACATTTATTATTATTTATATGTATATATAAAATACAACCATATATACATATATTCACTATTTAAAAATACAATACACTATTTAAAATATAATTTGAAAAGACATTTAATTCTTATAATCAAATCATGCATTCGAAAAGGATTATCATGACAAATGAAAACACAATAATTTTCTAAATATCAAACCATCAATCACAATCATTATCCACACTATGATGCATAATAAAGCATTCAAAATGCATTATGAGACTATGCAAGTGTGTGATTGCATCAGGGTTAACCATCACAAACAATTCTTGCCAAGTGGCTAGAAAACCTCTACCTCAACCATGTTCTCATCGTCGAGGAGTACTTGCATTCATTCGCACTCAACTCGACGTCAATAGGTTAGTTCCCAGAAACATAGCTGAAGCAAAACATCATAATCATATCGATAATATTTAATATTTATATCAACTTTTTAATTTATGTAAATATAACATCATGATAATTACCTTCACATACATGGAACTTACTTGAAGTAAAACAATCATGGTAAATGTTCACTAATCTAGAATAATAATATAGTCCATAAAAATGAGACGTGATATGAACCATCTTGAGATGTTGTACAATGCTATTAAATATCATGGGACTTGCTTGTCTACTAAAAAGATGGTTATAGGACAAGAAGAAATTGATTTCCTTGGCTTAGTGTTATTTGAAGGGAAGGTAAAATTGCAAAGTCATATCTTGAAACATATCAATGAGTTTTCTAATATTCTAATAGGAAAAAACAAATTCAAAGGTTTTTAGGATGCTTGAATTATGTTTCTCCTTTTTACAATGGTTTGGCAAAAGAAAGGAAAAATATTAAAAATTAGTTGAAAGAAGGGGCAGTAGAATAGACAAAAGAGTTGATAGAAATTATGAAAAAAATTAAAGAAAAATGCCAACAATTGCCTACACTGCATATGCCTAAGTGGTGCAGGGGCACCTTGTCTTTATCACATCCCATGTAGATCAAATGTGTGTTTATGTTATTTTTGTGGTTTCAAGTCTTTTTTTTTTGTATTAAGGTCTGATTAAGACCATTTTTCATGTCATCATATATGTTTTTGTGTCCTAAGGTCAGTTATAAGGTGAAAATATGACATATTCCTTAAGAAATGTGCCCTTTCCATGTAAGGGGAGGAAGTTGAATGACCTTGTTGGTTTGTAAGCTGGTTACCACTATTGGAGGTTGATGGAAAATATTTTAAAAACCTTTGAGAACCTTCATGGAAGGTTCATTGAGAAGTTTTGAAGACAAAATAATACAAATTTCCCTATTTTTCTATAGTTTCTGTGTAAATCCATTGTTACCACATTCTGTACGGCCCAATACAATATGGGCATGCTCTGCAATGCATGAAATTTTGTTGTGGTATGAAGTATCTTTGATTTGAATATAGTTTGGTTGATTTTTATAGGCTTTGAAGAGTTTTATAGCCTAATTTCCAAAACCATGAAGAGTTTTATAGCCTAATTTCCAAAACCATCCTGAAAACCCTGAGGTTTGAGGGTTTCAAAAAAGAAATGGATTTTTGACCCATTCCACCAGTTTCATCATCCATAAATTGGTAGAATGGACTTAGTTAGGTTATGTTTCAATGGAAATAAGGTTGTAGGTGTAGGGGATAGGAATGAGGGACTGTTTGAATCAGTTTATGCCTAATATCCTCATATATTAGGCTTTCTAGCAGAGGTGTGTTGGTGGTGTGTTGGAAAGGAGACTTGGTGAAGTTCATGACCCACAAAACCTACATAATCTAACCTTTTGCAACCTACTTGAGGCCCTAGAATTCAAATTGGAAGGGTGGAATGAAATTTGTATGCACTTGCTTTGTAAAAGTGGCCTAATTAGGCCTAATTACAACAATACCAGTCAATTATTGAGGCTTATGTTCCAAAACAACCCTAGTTTCTTTCTTGATATGTTGTGTAAAATCAAAAAGGGTATCTAAAATGCTAAATGGTTTCTAGGTTTGTGAAGGTTTCATCAAATTATGCTCAGAAAACCCTATTCCAAGGGCTACAAGCCAATAGGATAGTTTACAAAGCAATGATTGGAAGAGGAAGGAATTGGGGTTTCTAGGGAGTCTTGGTAGTCTAAAACTACCATGTTAGAGTTGGTCAAGGTGTGATAGAAGTTCAACAAGAGGTCTATTCCATTTAACCATCATGGGTGCATTTCACATCTTTTGACAATCATATTGAGTGAGAGAGGAGATTTGATATGCTTGTGTGAACAGTCAAACCTAGGTGTTGAATCCTTTTAGGAACCTACCCCTGCTCTACATCAAGTGGTATTAGAGCATAGGTTCTGATTGATAAGGAAAGAAGAGTTGAGTTTGCATAAACAAGATGCCTCCAAAGAGTAATCTAGTGGCCAAGGAAGTTAGAGAGTTAAAAGGACAACATGCTAAGGAGTTGAGACAAGTGAAAGAGTCTCATGAAACTTCCCTTGCTAGAATTGCAGCATTGGAATCTAACCTAAGGAAAGGTGTGGTCAGTGGAGATCAAAGTGACAAAGAAGAAGAGGGTGAGAGTGAAAACCCTCAAGGAGGAGTCCAAGGTGAGGAAGAAGAATTGGACCCTCATGAAGAGAGGATGGTTAGAATGCTAAAGGTTGTTGTAATGTTAGAAAATGTCCCCTTAGGGGCTTTTCCCTCATAAGGTTTAGCTCTTGGGTCTTTTGCATGCATTTAGGACATCTTACTTCATAATTTGGCATCCCAATGGAATGAGCATGAGGTAACATGACAAATGGGACCTAGGATGACCCCTTGAGCTTGACCCTACCCAAAATAGGGGGGAGGACTTGGGCGCCCATGCCCTAGTCCTATCCTATTTTGGGGTAGTCCTAATTTTTGGGTGTCGGCTTGTGACCGTTATTTGGGTCCTATGCTGACACGGTAAGTTTGAACTTATAAAATCTTGGTGGGAGTGTTTGTAGTTGCATATAAAAGCATGTTTAGGCATTCATTTAGAAACTAGATTGCAATTAGATTTCAACTAGCTATCAACTTGTGATTCAAGGCTTTCATTGTGTTACAAGAGTAGAATTGTGTGGTTTATGTGTTTGTGTTTGTAGATTTGAGCATCCATTTCATCATGGAATGAAGGGAATCTTCCTCCCATGAGATCTTCACTACAAGGTGACATTATATTGTGTTTTCATCATCATTTCCTTTAGTTTTTGCTTTTGCTTCACAAGGGCACACACTCTCTATCTGACAATGGTGTTCAGAGACTTAAGTGTCCTTTGGGGCTTGACTGAGGCAAGCCTCTAAACACCACAACCCCCTCCCAAAGTTTTCATGGTTGTAGGTTACAGGTTGTGGAGTTGGACAAACTGAAGTTGTAGGAAGGCATCTTGAAGTGTTGGAATTGTAGAACAAAAGGAAAAACAACCACCTAGACTTGGGTGCCGCTCATTAGTCCTCCAACTTCCATGACGGGAAAATCTCCAAAATAGCAGTAAAGAGTTACAGACTGAGTTTCCAAATCTTGATGAAAACTAGGGCATTGGACTTGGGCACCTACTCCTATATCCCCAACTTTTCTCCCACAGAGCCTTGAAAATAGATACTTTTTGATTTGATATTTTGCTTCCGTCTACATGAGCTTTTCCTGTTATTCTTTCGTTTACAATCGTATTTATGAAATTAGGGTTTTAATGGTTAATTAAGCATAAGAGAAGGAAATTTGATAATTAAACACCCTAATCCAAGCTTCCCTACATGTCATAGTGATATAGGATATGATAGTATATTGCCACTCAACCCTAGATCCTTGAATGTTAAGGGTGAAAGGAGGATTCAAACATCTAAACACTTAAACATTAACAATCCATTTTTCACCTAAATATTTTAGTGAACCCTTGTTTTTGGACTTAAATTGCAACTTTCTAAGTGTGTGTCTTCATATTTGGATTTCATTCATTCATTCATATAGTCTTTCATCTTAATGGATTGAGAAAATTACAAAAAAAAAGAAAAATTTACAAAAATTTGAAAACCCTAGCTTGCATTTTCATATAGATCACTAAATTGCATCAATTCTTTTTAAATTTCCCTAATTCATGATTTTTTCATCAGATCTGATATAAACTACATAAAAACACAAAAAATCAATAATTTGCATTACATTTTCATCATTAATTTGCTAGGCTTTTATAGAAATTTTGACAATTTTCATTAAACCTAGTAATTCCAAAATCTAGGGTTAGTAGGCAAAATCTTCTTTCAGATTTTTATACTAATTTTATAGGCTCATTCAAATTATAATTTGGCTTTAGTCTTTCATTCTAGTATAAATTTTCATTTAGATTTAAAATATTTGCATTTTTGCATAGAAAATTTCAACAAAAACTAGCAATTTTCATGCATTTTCATTAGATTTGCATTGGTATTTTGTATATTAAATCTTGGAATTCATCTTCAGATCTTATAACATTTCATTTTCATCATAAATAAGACTTCAAAACATTAACATATCATTTTGTGTCAAGATCTAAAATCTAGGGCTTCAAAAACATCAATTTTCACTAAATTTGGCCTTACTGACTCTCTAAACTTGCACCATAGGCATGTTGTGAAGGTTATTTTTGCATTAATTGGCTATTTTTAGGGTAATAATTTTCTTTCACTCATTAAAAGTTTCACAACATCCTTTTATCGGGCTCTTGGATTGAAAATTTGGTGAAAAACTACACATTTTTGCTATTTTTGCCCTAGGGTTTGACCTAGTTTGCACTCCAAGCGTGTTGTGATCAATTTTATGGATTGAGGTGACTGATATCATTGATTTTATTGGCTACACATGCTAAAATTCATTACAAAACCCATTTTGCTTGGTCTTGGAATTGAAAAACGGTGAAAAATAGCCTATTTTTACTATATTTTCACTAGGGTTTTACCTTAAGTGGCACTAAAAGCATGTTGTGTTTGATATTTTGACATTAAGTGGCTTTTATTTCTGATATAATTTTATTTCCATCATCACTTTCCTCACAACACCCTTTTTTATGCTCCTTTGCATTGAGTTTTGCTGAAAAAGTGCCTATTTTGACATATTTTCACTATGTTTTGACTTGGCATTATCTTGGATGTGCATCAAGAGTGTGTTGAGAAGGATAATATTGCTGTTTTGGACTAATATCAGACACATAATTTTCTTCTATTGATCAAAATCCTTACAACACCCTTTTGTTTCATTCATTTGCATTAAAAAAGTTGAAAAAATCAAGTATTTTCGGTCATTTTCATACATAGTTTTGCACTTATCTTCTGCATACCTTTTGAAAAGATTTTAAAATATGAATTTTAAATTGGTGTTACAAGAAAATTCACTATGGCATCTTTATATCATTGTTCTTTGGTATCTTTACATGCATATATCAAAAACTTCGAGAGTTTATACAAAATTCTTAACATGAATCCTCATGTGCTCACTTATTTACAAGCTATGTATCACAAGGATATACTTAAATGCTCTTCATTTGAAATCCTTGGCTATTTATCTAATTTTGACAACTTCACCTCTCTCATTAATACATACCCTTGGGTAGTAGAAGATTTGACGAAACACATTAAGAATGATGATAGTGAAAGTTCTTTTAATGCTTTGGATTTAATAGCTAAAATATATGATGATGACATAGAAAATGATTCCTCCTATCAGGATATTCTAGCACAAGAGGATGGAATCATTGAAACATTCCTAAAACATTACCCTACCCTCTTTGGAAAATGAAACATTAGTGGATAAAGGGCTCCCTCTCAAGAAGGATTCTTCATGGGTAGAGAAAGACTATTCACCTAACGATCATTCAGTGCGTGAGATCTCTATGGATAATCCATTAGACCTTCCACCTTTGATTGAAAACTCAATAACCTTTGATGAGAAGACTATGGATAGCTCTAGTCCAACTAATGATATAGTACCTTCCTCTCATCCCATTCCTCTCTCTGGCCAAGATGTAGCATTAGTAGATGAGAAAAGGTCTCTCACATTAAATCCTTTAGGGATGGATGTTGGATGCAACCAAGAGGGAAACAATGTTAGTTGAATATTGATTAATAAACTTTGTAGGAATATTCTTAAGATGATTGTCTAAGGAGCACCTAGTGCACCCTCTTGCTTAAAGTCGATGATTACTATTCAAGGTAGATCCCCAAATCACATCTACGACTATGCAAAGAAAATTACTCAAAGTAATTAGGGTATTCAAAATGTAATTGCTCATACATATATCATCCATAATAATAAGCAAAGTAAGCAAGCATCGCATATGCCTATCTCTCTTCCATGTCCTCAACCTATGCTCCCTCCACCATCTCACCTTACTCATAAAAGTGGTCAAGAGTATGATCTTGCAGAACAACTTCGCACTACTCCAGCTAAGATCTCTCTTTGGGATTTGATACAAACATCACCTACATACCATGGAATACTCCAAGAAGCTTTACAAAAGGTGATTGTCCCACCTACTGCTAACCTTAATGATGTAGCAGTCATATTGGATAGTATGCATGTGACAAAAATAGATATTATCTTTCAACCACATGACTTACCATCAATTGAAGTCCAAAACCAATATGATCCACTTATAATCTCTATCATAATAAATAAAACATTCTTAAAATGAATTATGATTGACAATGGATCATCTCTTAATGTTTGTATCATTGACTTACTACACAAAATCAAGGTTGACATATCACAAATCAAACCAAATGGAATTAGCATTCATGGCTTTGATAATGTTGGACGACACTCCATGGGCACTATAACTCTACCTATACAAGCAGGATCTGTACTTGTGCCTACCCTGATTCATGTCATGCCTTGTTCTTTATCTCACAACATGATTCTTGGTAGACCTTGGATTCATGCATTGGGGGCAGTTCCTTCCACCTTGCATCATTCAATCAAATTTATATTCAAAGGTAAACTTCATACTATTCATGTTGATCTTGAACTAGATAACTATTTACATATTGAAACGCAAAAACTAGTTTACAATCATATGAGTTTAAGCATTTCACAAGCTAATTCATCAATGCCTCTAGCCATGAATGATGCTGTGAAATATTCTATACCATTGAATGTACTCTTCAGTGATGATTGGGGCTCATTCAATTTTAATCCTTGCAATATAGGGGAATACAAAATTAATAGCCTTGACACATCAAAAGTAGCATCAATCTCACCTAAGGAATCTTTTGAAGCATCTAAGAAATATAAAGTCCCCTTGGTAGAAAATAAAAATGATACTCTAACTTATACCACAAATCATGACACCTATGAGGCTTCACCATCTTCTAAGGGAATGATATCCCTTTATGGTCAAGGATTTAAAATCCTTTATAACAATTGTGAATATGAAGGTAAGGGATGTCGTGTAAATCAATAAGGGATTCAAGTACCTATAGAATCCACTTCAACACATTACTCAAGTGGCATTGGATATAATCCTTTTAAAGAAAAGAAAGCCCCTTGTCATCCCACACTTAATGTTAATTCAAAAAGATCAAAGTGACATTATAGATATCCCAGCTACGTATATTCTTAACAATGGTGCTACCAGGTAAGTATCTCTAACCCTTTATCTCTCTCATGATGTACTTCTCCCGTGATGTGTTATGTGTTGTTTAGGCCTCCTAGGATGACGTTGGATTCTCTTGTAAGGTCCAGGATACCAGAAGACCACCTCTATTGTGACCTTCTATTTGTATTATCATTCTTCTATATTGCCTCTCTCTCTCTCTAACTTTATCATTGTGTGTTGTGTCTTATAGACATAGCATTGCGGTTGGTGACACTGGGGGCACCCTCCTACATGGTTGTCCCTAAGACACTTGTTTCTCCTCTCTTATTTATTGTTTCCCTTCCTCTAGTGTTTCTATCTAGCAAGTGAATGATGAAAAACATTTATACTGATGCAGACCTAGTGTCCCTTTCGAGAGCAATAAAAAATTGGACTTAGTTCTTAATATGATGATGGGGTTGTATATTTCATCCAACAGTTGGATAGTGGAAGCACTTGTGCTTTCCGCGTAGTGAATTTGATGATGTTTTTATCTCATTTACAAACCTTAACAATATAATTACTCTGTGCACCTTTGTTTATCTTTGAATCTAGCCTTGGCGGTACTCAATTCAGAGAGCTTCATGATATAGCCCTATGGTTATTCTTAAACTCTAAATTCATAGTATAACCCTAGCTCTTTGTGTGGTTAATCATATGCATTGATGTTGTTGTTTATCATGATTTTGTAGACACTAACATGTTTCTTGTAGGGATGTGTTTGTGGGAACATTTGGTGATCGTAAAGTAGATGTCACCTCTAGGGGGCATGGGCTTCGCAAGAGTCTGTATTCCCTTGTGTGTTTTCTTCCTACCTTAACGTGCTTGATATCAATACTTGTTATCAACCACTTTAAGGTTGGGGGATATATAAGGTAAGTTGTCTACTATCGATGTTAGTAATGTGTTTGTCCTCAGGTGTAGTTTAAAGACTTGTGCAAGGAGCACATCCTGCACTTTGAGTTTTTTTGCAATCAGTCAATCAATCATGTAAGCCCTCTATGGAGGCAGGATATCACGTATATCCTTTTCTATCTTAAGCCCTCTACGGAGGTGGGGATGGTGTATTTTTCATAGAAGATTACATCATCCTATCATTTTCAAAAGTCCTCTGTGGAGGCAGGGAGTAGTTTTGTGACTAACTCAACCCTTTAGCATGTCTTTGGTGATTGTTGTGGTGAAGCCCAATCACTGATGTGTGTCTGTAATGTGCCTGAGATGGTGTTGGACCTAGAAATAGGTACACTCCATCGCTTGTCTGCCATATTTTCTCCATGTCTTCAAGAGTGTGTGTTTGGAGTGCTTTCTTTGTTTGGCATGTTTGTTGCCCCATATGCAGTCTAAAGACTAGTGCCTTAGGTTGTGCTTCCTACATTTTGGGAGGTTTTGCGTGTCTTGCGTGTGTGTTGCCCCATATATATAAAGACCTACGTGATGAGTGCATCATGTATTATGGGAGGTTTATTTACTTTCTAGTATTTGTATTTCATATATATGAGAAAAAAGAAAAGAAAAGATATCATATATGTCTTCCATGCATTAATGTGTCTTCTATGCATTGACTGTCTTCTCTGTGTTCTGTGTGACTGTAATTGTGTTCTCTGTGTTTTGCGTGTCTATTACTATTTTCCATGTGATTGGTGTGACTTTTCCATGCTTGGCATGTTTGTTGTGTTTATGACCTTACTTTAATGCATATATTGGCCTTATGTTTATACATACATTAAAGTGGGGGCTAAATGTAACGTTAGAAAATGTCCTCTTACGAGCTTTTCCCTCATAAGGTTTAGCTCATAGGTCTTTCACATGCATTTAGGACATCTTAATCCATAATTTGGTATCCTGATGGAATGAGCCCTAGGTAATGTTAGGTCTTAGAAATGCAGGTTGCCAATCCTAAGGGGATGCCAAGCTCTATGTTTAGATTGGCAACGTTTCTAAACTAAATTGATGAAATCAAACTTTAAGGTTAGATGATTTCCTTCACTTTAGGTCTTGCTACACCTAGGTGGGTAAACCTTGGAAAATTAAAGCAGATTGAATGTGAATGCGTGGACTAACTAAATCTATCTACAATGGCACAAGATGTAGGATAGATGAAATGCTTGCTGACTGATTTTAGGTTTAATGTCTAATGAGTGATTAGTAAGAATTGTATAAGCAATATCAAGGTAAAAGGTTTTAAATAAAATAAGACTAGTGCCTTGTTGGGTAACAGAGTCAGTTTGAAGGACCAGGACTAATGGTTTCCTAATGGTAATAATTCTAGTTGTTTGGCACAGTTTTAGTTTATAGCTTGTATAAACGTGCAAGTAAATGACTGACAGACTTTTCTTGGTAATCCAACCAAATAAAATTAGATATCTTATAATTCACCAGAAGGTACTTTAATCCTTACTTGAAGGAACCAAGTGAAATGAATAGACAAGATTAACAGATAATATTTACTGGAGACAGAATGGCAATCTAATTGTATGGCCCTACTTAGTAATCCAAGCTTAATACTTCCAGGCTACTGTAATTAAATCAGAAGGGTTTAATTCCTCAAATGGATACCAACCTATTTAATCACACAGATATAGAAAATGTGTATTGACAGATCAAATATATACTTGATATGTTTAATCTAAATATCAAGGAAATGCAGAAATGGAGATAGCCACACAACTGAATAATCTTAACAAACAACTGATACCAAAGCAGAACCACTAAATCAGAGAACTTCAAACTTCTTCTTCAAATAAAATATGCAATATAGTCATTTTGAAACATTGTATATATGATATATCTGAATATATTCTACTGCTGATGCCCTCTCAGCATCGATTGCTTGGACTTATATAGATATTTCTATGAAGAGTCATAACTCTTCAATAAGTCTCTTGGGAACTTTAACAAACATTAACAATTATAACATAATTATGATTAGGCTCTATTTAGCCACAAGTAGACTTTTGCCAAGTAATCCAAGTAATCCTGCTCACGATGAGAATCAGTAAGGTGAACAGCACTTCTAGTAATTATGTCAAGCATAATCATGCTCTCGAATTGTTTGCAAACTTCTTTAGACGCAGAGGCTTTGTCTTTCAGAGCTCCTGTGGCTTTGTGTAATATACTTTGACAATCCATGATCCATTCTTCCTTGCTCTTCACCTCTCCATTGTCTTTAAATATCCTGGGCACTCTTGCATTTGAGGCATCATTTCCTTCCTTAGCATCAGCTTTAAGTTTGTCATAGTAATTTTGATGCTGTTTGAGAAATGCTTTTACATCAGAGATATCTGTACTATCAGCAGTACTTCTGTTTTGTATCTCAGTCAATTTTTCTCGTATTCTCTTTTCAAGTCTTTCATGTTCTTGAACTGCTTTATGATTCTCTGAGAAGTTATCCAAAAATTGGTTTAACCATCGCACCATGTTTGCATACCTGCTCTGCAGTATTGTAACAAATGCATCCATTTGAATTTGGGTTGCCTGATCAAGGGATAACACTTGAATGCCCTGTGAGCTCTCACCTTGAGTTATTCTTTTTGTGGACTAGCCAAAAGTATTTTTAACTGCACCCTTCAAGTAATCATTTTCTTTTGTCAGTCTTTCACAATTCAATTTGTATGCATCCCTTTCTTTGATCAACATTTGAGCTTGTGCTTTATTCAATTTGGCAACATTGATACCAATGTCTGCTATAATTATAGTGTCAGTTTCCCCTGCTTTCAAAGTCATCACGTGGCCAAAAGTCTTTTCAGTATCAATGATGGCCGTCTTCTTGTGGGGAGGGTATAATGCCCATATCATCAGAGAATTTTCATCATTATTAGACCTTGTTCCCATATATACTTCATTAACTCCTTCTGGAGTAAGTTTATACTTATCATCTGTGTTATTTAGAAAACTGTCAAAAACCAAAGCAGAATTTAAATCCAGACTAGGAAAAATCATGACCCCTGCATCTTTAAGTAACTGTCTACCCTTGCTAGGTGTCATGTCTTGCATTTCTTTATCTACTATTTCCTTCAGTGTGTCTAATAGTTGTTTTTCATTATCAGCAGAGACATCATCTACTGATTCTCTGATTTCTTTCCCATTGTATTTATACAAAAATGATTTAAATTCTTTTGATTGAATAAACTTATCATCTGAAATGAAAGAATCATAGGCTGTTTGGCGTGGATCCTCATCAGCAGACCCCTCCTCATCATGTAGTACGACAGGAGGCTGATATTGTTGCATTTTCCTCTTGGACATCTCTACCTTTTCATCTGGTGGTTGTTCTTGCCCTGTCAATTCTTCACCTCCAGAGGATACAACCTCAATTGCTGCTAACTGCTTTTTCTTTTCATCTAAATCCCTGTTATATTTTTCTACCACCAATTCGACCTCTGCTTCTTCTAAATTTCTAATGACATCATCATGTGGATAATGTATGTGCATGTATCCACTAAGATTTTGTTTTCTTCTTGCAGAATCAATAAAGCCTTCAGGGTCAAATCCTTTTCTTATCTTAGCAGTCTTCATGTTATAATGCATTAATTTATCCAGAATGAGATTATAACTGTCTTTAGAAACTACAGTAAAATCTCCAAAACATAAGGTACTGGGCATAAATGATTGTTTGTCATGTGAACTCAAATGCATCACATTTGAACAATGCATTTGTCTGATTATCTCCAGATATGCAAGCCTGTCAGGGACAGTCTTGGGCAATATGAATGGAGCATCTTCAAAACCATAAACTCTGATCATAGTAGCATCCTCAAAGCAATACCAGTCTCCCCAATTATGAGTAACAGTAGGGGGGCCACCAAAATCTTTTGGTCTGAGGAATCTTTTTATTTCAGTTGAAATTGAATATTCACAGGGGTGATTAAAATATCTATACAGTACTTTTACACAATGCTCTTCAAATTGAGCATAGCTGGAATGGGCATATTTGCTTTCCCAAATTCTAGTCCACAGTTGTACAGGTATCTTTTCCCCTTTCTTATCTGCGGCAATAACTTGAAACTCAGTTGGCCATAACCCTACCTCCTGGCCATAATATAACACCATGTGCATAAGCATTGAGTAATGCTCAAAAGAGCATGCTGGAGCACTGTTTTTTATTGTAGATAGACTAGAGTCCATTCTATTAGCAATATAGGAAGCATAATCAAATTGCCTTGCATTATGACACTGAATGTCAGAGGCTATGACCATCAGAGGAATAGTCATGAACTCAGGGACCTATGAACCCAGGATTTGGCCTACAGAGTAATAGGTATATTGTATATATGGTTCAAATATGGCTACATGAAAGGGAGGGCCATCATTTTCAGTTAAGGGCATCACTTCTCCTTCAATCTTGGGCCTATGAATGGGCAACCTCCATCCATTGTAAGTTGTGTCCATTCTCCAATACTCCTTATCCAGATCTTCATAAATGATAGGGACAATGCATAAATCATCTAAATCAAAAACCTCACAAATAGCATTTTTTGACAAATGCACAATTGGTTCTCCCTGTGGATTGCAGATGGCTCTCAGGTTTGAATTATAATGTCTGGCAAGTAACTGAAAGAGTTCCACATCCAGGAATACATTGGGTACAACCAGTTTTACTAAATTAATGTGCCATGGGTTTAACACAGGAGCATTCCTAAACCTTCTATTGTAGTGGAATCTGAAAAGTTCATATCCTCGAATTGGGGTCCAGATATCTCCCAGGCGTTTGTGTTTATCCTCTAATTTCTCCACTTCTGCCCTGAGTTGGGTAGACCTTCTGGCCTTGGGAGTTGACCCAGGCAATTGGTCAATTAGGTCCTAGTTCAGTTTTCTTTCTTTTATTTTCTCCTCAGGAGTTTGTTCAGTTTTTTGTTTTTTGGGCTTACTGGTTTCCCCTTGTAACTTTTTGCCTTTTCCCTTCCCCAGAGTTTCCATTTTAAAACTTTGGCAGAGAATTTAAACACAGGCTATACAGTGGTTTGGTATATGTACCTATCGTTTGGTGGCTGGAATTCGAATCCTCTACTTTTGCCTTAAGAGTTCTTCTGTATTCTCTTGTCAGATGGTTTTTTACAACTATAATGATAATAGAAATTTCGTAGCCGTTTGTATTTAATCATCTGATCAATTCAATGTTCATCACTGTGAAATGTCACATCGCCATAACTCCTCTTATCGGCGTGAATTTTGAAATGTCTGGGTGACCTTAATGTTTTTATGGCGCAAACAATCAATCGGCGTGACCTCTTATTTGTATTCCTGACGCTATGAAATGTCATATCTTCAAGTGGGCGCGACCATTGGCATGACTTCCTTCATCGCCATATGATTTAGATTTCACTCCGATGTAATGAGTCTTACCGATATGATTTGTTTATTAGGATGATTAATACTATCGGGATAACATAATTATGTTTCCCCGACTCTTGTTGTCCTACCGATAGTCATATTACTTTAGATCGGAATGACTATTTTAATGTCTTGCCGATAGAGCATACCCATCGGAGTGAAACATACTATTGGGATAGCTTTCAAAAGATAACCCAATCTGAGTCATCTCACCGATGGTTCTTTCATATTCTTTATCGGGTAGAGTATGTCAAAGTATCACCGATACCTTTTGATCGCTGTGACTTGTGAATCAGTGAGACCTAATTCCCTTGTTCCGATATGTTGAGTCATCCCGACAGATAATAGTATCGCTGTGATTCTTGCCGAAAGCTCCCTTATCGCCAAGACATTTAGTATTGGAAACTTCCTTGTATCTTATCCCGATAGTATACTTCTTGCCGATGGTCATTTGCTTCATTACCTCCACAGGATGTTTGGTGAGACTCTTGCCGAAATACTTTATCGGTATGATATATACCGTCGGGGCAACTTTTAAAAGGTCATCCGATAGTTGTCTATCATACCGATCAGTATGACCACTCACTTTTCTTGCCGATGTAAAGTCATCGGTATCACTTATTCCATCTGTGACTTCTATAAATCTCTTTCCGATCTCTATTCTCATGCCGATGGTTATTTCCAAATGATCCCTTATGTATCGGTGTAAACAACACAACATCTTGCCGATAGATTGGCCTTGATATAATTTAACACTGCTCATCCATAGACACCTTGTGAAAAATTTTTATTATGATTTTGGGATATTTTTAGGATTATGTTCAAACATGATGGAGTGAGAAAACAGTAAAATTTTAAAATTTTTACTGTCCTAACAGTGGCTCTGTCTGGGATGTATACTCCCTATGAGTATGACAAGGATCCAGATCTCCTGGGAAAGTAGACCACATGTTTTATTTATTTGGGGGTGATGTTTTTATGAAAATGGGAAAAGGAAAGTAACAAATGATGGGGATCAGGAATGATTCCTAGACTACTGTGCATGGAATAAAATATTTTGAGAATTATTTGAGGGTTGTCCATGCACTGGCAATGCTCAATTCTCTTTGTACATGTTTATGAAAAGAACTGCTTCAAATATTGCCCATGTATAGGCAATTCCTTCTCCTCTCCTGACATATTCTGTACATAGTAAGAATCATCACCTCCCTTGCCAGTGATGACGAAAGGACCCAACCACAGGGCTTCAAATTTTCCATGTTTTCCTTTGTCCTGACATCTTGCATTCCACATAAGTACCGTATCATTTATTTCAAACTTCATGTCTTTGGCCTTCTTGTCAAAGAGATATTTTACCTGTGATTGTAGTTTAACATTCTGCCTCTGAGCTATTCTTCTTGTTTCATCAAGCTCTGCCAATTGTTCTAACCTTTCCTCCATTGGTTCAGGAATATTCAAGTCTTCCTGGAGAATGAATTTATACAATGGTATAAGATTGTCCAATGGTAATCTTGCTTGTGTTCCATATACCAACTCATAAGGAGATCTCCCAATTTCCCTTTTTATAGTAATTCTATCAGCCCATACTGCCATTCTCAATTTTGAATCCCAAGCTTTCTTATTTCTATCCAGCATTCTTTTTATGATTTTCAAGAGGCTCTTATTACTTGATTCAGCTTGTCCATTGGCCTATGGATGGTAGGGAGCAGCATAAGAAACAGTGATACCATGTGTATTGCAAAAATCTTTGAATTCATCAGATCTAAAACACATCCCATTATCTATAATCAATCTTACTAGAGTACCAAATCTGCATATAATATTATCCATTAGAAAATTGATCACAACTTTACTTGTAGCCTGTTTGGTAGGGATTGCTTCCACCCATTTTGTAAAGTAATCAGTAGCCACTAAAATCCATCTGTGCCCTCCACTTGATTTTTCTAAGATTTCACCTATAAAATCAATACCCCATTGATAAAATGGAGCCTCAACCTGCATAGGTTTTAAGGGTAGTGCTCCTTGATATTTTAACTTGCCTAAGAACTTCTGGCATGCTTCACACTTTCTAGTGTACTGGTATGAATCATTAAAAACTTTAGGCCAATAATATCCTGCCCTCAGGATTTTGTGGGCTGTAGTTTTCACTGAGAAATGACCTCCACACATGCCTTCATGCAGCTCCTTCATAATACGTTTTGACTGATATTCATCCAAGCATAATAATAGAATCCCATCTCTATTTTTCCAATAAAGATCCCCACTGATGAGTACATATTTTGAAGCTTGTAGCTTGAGTGTCCTCCTTTTGTTATGATCATATCCTTCAGGACATTTCATATGATTTAGATAATATATTATATCAATATACCATGGAGTGTGTTCAATACTGGTACTTGCATCAACATTACATATCTGAGAGGATTCTAGGTTACTTTTAGTCATCAATTTGGCAAGACCCTGTCCCCTTACCAAATTAGTGATTTGGATTTCAATGTTGAATTCCTGAATCCTATTGATCCACCTACATCTCCTACCAGTGACTTCAGTTTGGACCAATACATCCTTCACTACAGCATTAGGAACATATGCTGTGATTTTAGCTCCCACCAAATATGATCTAAAATTTTTAACTGCTTTTACCAATGCATATGCTTGTTTTTCAATAATGTCATACTTCAACTCTGCATTCTGAAGGGACTTGCTGAAGAATGAGATAGGCTGTTCATATCCATCATTATTTTTCTGTAATAACACTGCTGCTACTGTATGATAGGAAGCAAATGAGAAAAGTTGGAAAGGTTTGCTGAAGTCAGGGGACACTAAGACTAGAGCTTGCTTGATTGCCTCCTTAATACTACCAAATGCTTCTAGTGTTTCTGTTGTCCATTTTATTTCTGAGTTCTTCTTCAGCATTCTTGATATAGGACAAACAATTTCTGCAAAATTTGGTATAAATCTTCTGACAAAATTTATCTGGCCAAAAAATGATTGTATGGCTTTTACATTCTTTGGAATAGGGAGCTGATCAATTGCTTTTACCCTTTCAGGATCTATTTTAACTCCTTCCTTCGAGACTATATGGCCAAGCAGTTTTCCTTCTGTCACTGCAAAATGGCATTTTTTAGGGTTCAATGATATCCCATATTCTAGGGCTTTGATAAATACTTGTTCTAAATGTGTGCAATGATCTTCAGCCCTTTTAGAATATGCTGTCAAGTCATCTTGATATACTATCATAATCTTATTGATCAATTCAGCAAAAGCTACATCCATCGCTCTCTGGAATGTTGCTCCAGCATTAGTTAATCCAAATGGCATTCTCAAATACACATATGTTCCCCACGGAGTGGTGAATGCAGTCTTAAATTGTTCAGACTCCTTAACCTTTACCTAATTGTAATTGGAGAAACCATCCATCATTGACAATAATTCACATCCAGTGACTTTCTGCAATATTGCCTCCATATTGGGAAGAGGATAATTATCTTTGAGGGAAGATTTATTCAAGTTTCTGAAATCCACACACAGTCTAATGTCACCATTCTTTTTCCTGACAGGCACCAAGTTTGAAACCCAGGAAGAGTGTCTAATAGGTTTGATTATAGCTCCATCCCTTAACTTTGTAAGTTCCTCTAACATTTTAGGGGCTAGTGTAGGATTAATCGGTCTCTGCTTCTGTCTGAATGGTTTAGCATCTTGCTTCAGTGGTATCTCATGTTGAAATAGATCCTCTCTATATGCTTTTAAGTCATCATATGACCAAGCAAACACATGCCTGTACTTCCTAAGCAGGTTGATAAGTCTGCTTCTGATTTTTGGGTCAAGACTTCTTCCAATATACACATTTTTTGGAGTTGTTTGTGTCCCCAAATTGATTTCTTCAAGGTTACTAGGTACCACTGGTGTGTCTTTCTTTTTATACCTGTCATGGCCATCAAATGTCTTTTCTAATGCAATAAGTCCTTTGGGTATCTTATTCGTTTTCAATTGGACCACTTCTTGGCCAAAAAGGGTTTCCTTCCCATCATGTTCCTCCACAAATGCACTGAAATCAATTTCTTGATTTTCATAATAATCAGCACAATGCAAGAAATTGATTATATTAGCATCACTATCAAATACTTGCCAGTTCTGTATATTATCAGGGATGGTAGGTCTAGTTTTAAATTCAACTTCTGTGATTCCTCCCAATGTGACATCATCTCTCTTTAATGCAATGTTTGCTAAAAAGTCTACCATAATGTTTTTAGACCTATCAACCTAGCTGATTGAAAAGGCATCAAATAATTTAACACTATCCCAAACTGCATTTCTGTACTGTCTTAATCTTTTATTTTTAGATAAGTATTTTTCTCTTATTTGGGAGATGACCAATTCAGAATCACCATAGACACCCAACTTTTTTATTTTATGTTTGGTGGCTATGTTTAGGCCAATGAGTAGGGCTTCATACTTAGCTACATTATTTGTACATTCAAATGTCAATAGGAAAGAGTATTTAAAAGTTTTACCTCCTGGCGAAAAGAAAATTACTCCAGCCCCATTTCCTATTTTGTTGCATGCACCATCAAAATACATTTTCCACAACTTATTTTCTTCTTTCATAGATTCAGTGTGTATTGGGTCAGTGTTATGCAACTCTGGTGTAGTTTCTCCAACTTTGAAAACTCCCAAATCTGTGTCACAAAAGAAATTCACCTGATGCCGGTCCATTCTTTCTATGATATTGTCATACCTTGGCTCTCTGCACAATTTGATTTCCTTGTCACCCACTGGTATGGTGGCATATGATAAATCTAACTAAACATTGCCTCCTGCCATTGCAGCCCATTGCCTTGATAAAAGCATCCCATAATATGGTGGGATGTCAACCACCGTAATGTCAATGTTATAAGTGGTTTCAGGATGTGAGGCAAGTTTTATTTCTACATCCTTCATAATACCAACTACTGGAATAGATCTGTTATCCATTGCATAACACTGGCCATACGTAGTATCAACCCACATTCCCAATTCTTTCATAACTGCTATAGGCATGATATTCATAGCAGCACCTGAATCAATCATGCAATTTCTGACTATCCTGTTCTTGATTACTAATGTGGTATAGAATGGGTCTACCTGCGAGGGATTTTTTGTAAGTGTGTTGCCAAGGTATACCTCAGGCATCTTGAAATTTTCCTGATGCACATTATTTGTTGTTTTTTCAAACCCTTTATGTTTTGGGTTTGGTGTATCAGAAATCATCTTGACAACTGTACTCCTATATTTATCTATTTTCATCATCTCTAGGAGTGGGACTGATATCTTCACCTGAGATACTGCATGTGCAATGTCAAAATAATGGGTTATGATCTGGTCATTCTTTTCTATTTTTGTGTTCTCTTTTTCTTGATTTTCTTTCATTTTACCTTTATCCCCCTTTTCTGGTTCTTTAGATGATGATTTTGTGTTATTCCCTTTGTTATTCTGATCTTTTATAAATACACTTCCAGGAGTTCCTTGCCCAACATTTGTTGTTCTATTCCTTAAGTTATAAGTGTTTCGAGCTTGAGCCACTGCAGCCACTGTGAGAGCTTCTCTCTCATCCTCAGTAGGTTTTCTCCATTGACCATATGACTTATTGTTATAACTATCTTCTTGGTCTGAGAATACCTCTTGTTCTCCCATGTTGACATGATACTTCTGGTTCCCTACATCATACTCATATCCTTCTTCTTCTGAAGAAGAATAATCTTCTGTCACCACACATGGTGTATCCTACATCATATTGATGGTATGATTATCCCTATAGTTGTATAGCATTTCCTCTTGCTGTATGGATTTAGCTACCTCACAGTATTCAGATAAATGTGGTAAATTACATACAAAACACCAAGGCTTATTTTCTGCCATGTGTGCCATGTTTCTTTTCAGGGGATCAGGAGTATCTTTTCCATATGGTTGCTTTCTGTTATTATCGATAGGTCTTCCATCCTTCCAATTTGTATTATAGGGCATATCATGTAACCTAGGTCTATCATGTCTATGCTAACCCTCTGGTTTAGTTTGTTGAACATTTGGATTCTGAGGATTTCTGTGATTATCCCTCTTACTGACCATTCCTGCAGCCTTCCTATTATTTTCAATAGTTATGGCCACTTTCTGTGCTTCAGCCAAGGTCGCAGGACACCTGTTTCTAAGTTCATACCCTGTTTTAGGGTCAAATGCTTTCATATAGATACTTAGTGCTGCCTGGTCAGATAACTTAGCCCCATGTGGTACCTTATTATGTAGCTTGGAAAACTTCAAGTTGAAATCAAATACTGACTCATTTTGATACTTCTGTATACTTATTAATTCATGTAGTGCAAACTTAGGAGCATATTGGTTACCATACTGATCCTTAAATTGGTTATGGAAATCAGTTATTGAATTGATTGATGCGTCAGGCAAGCTGTTAAACCAATCTCTGGCATCTTCAGTGAGGGACATCATAAATAACCTCATTCTAATGTCTTCCCAATCCATACCAATATCTTGTACAAAAGCATTAAAACTTTTGCTATGATCTTCCGTAGATATTGCATTATTTCCAGTAAACTTGGGAACCATATTTCTCCAAGTACTATCCATAGGATATGGATATAGCTGATATCCAGTTAAATCAAATTGACTGCATATATTTGCAAGGTTTTGGGGTGGGAAATTCAAAGGTGGTGGATTGGGATAATAATTGTATCCACCTAGTGGCTGATGATATGCATATTGTTGATGTTGGTTCATGTGGGGGTTTGTGTGATGATTTTATTGTTGACCAGGGGGTGGGTAGGTATTTACTATGTGTTGAGATACATTACGTATGGGAGGTGGTCTAGGGTTTTGGGGAATAGTGTTCTGATGACTTCCGGAAGCATGTGAGTTTTGAGCACCACTTGTATTTTGCTGTGTATTTCTTGAAATATTCCCTCTATGCGGGGGTACATATTTTGGGGGAGCTGTTTTGGCTTTATTTTTCCTCTGTTGAATTTCTTGCTGCAACAACTCCCTTTCTTCCTGTATCTTGTACCTTTCAAGTTCCTTTCAGAGCATGAGTATTTCCTGTTGCTCTTCACTCATGTCCTGATTATTTATTTCCTGATGTTTTGGATTATCATTCATCCCTTGATTTGAAAATTCATACCCTATCTCTTCTCCCTGATCAAATGATATCTTGAAATCATGTTCAGCTTGGTTCCTATCAATATCCCTCATGAACTTTGCATCATGATCTCGCTGTGCTTGAGGAGTGGGTCTGTACCTTGCCAAAATATCATCAGTTGCTCCACTGAGGTTCTCGTTTGAATCATGCAGAGGTGTGAATTGTTGTGAATTGATATATTTTGTTCTGAATCATTGTCTTGGATGTCCAGATTATTATCTTGGTGGGAATGCTTTGGATTCACATTTCTTTTGGAAATGTTTCTAAGTGGTGGAGATGACTGCAAATTTCTACCTTCCATCTTGGATCTCCTACCATCCATTTGAATTCTTTATAATTGTAACTAGAGTTGCCACCTATTAAATAGGAACAATTTATATTTTATCTGTAGGGTTCCTGTCACCAGTAGAGTTACCAACTTAAATTTGAAATGACTCTATGAAAGAAAGGATTAATTTCTAAGGTCTTTTACTAGTTCCCCAGTAGAGTCACCAATTTGTTAGGTCTCAGAAATGCAGGTTGCCAATCCTAAGGGGATGCCAAGCTCTATGTTTAGATTGGCAACGTTTCTAAACTAACTTGATGAAATCAAACTTTAAGGTTAGATGATTTCCTTCACTTTAGGTCTTGCTACACCTAGGTGGGTAAACCTTGGAAAATTAAAGCAGATTGAATGTGAATGCGTGGACTAACTAAATCTATCTACAATGGCACAAGATGTAGGATAGATGAAATGCTTGCTGACTGATTTTAGGTTTAATGTCTAATGAGTGATTAGTAAGAATTGTATAAGCAATATCAAGGTAAAAGGTTTTAAATAAAATAAGACTAGTGCCTTGTTGGGTAACAGAGTTAGTTTGAAGGACCAAGACTAATGGTTTCCTAATGGTAATAATTCTAGTTGTTTGGCACAGTTTTAGTTTATAGCTTGTATAAACGTGCAAGTAAATGACTGACAGACTTTTCTTGATAATCCAACCAAATAAAATTAGATATCTTATAATTCACCAGAAGGTACTTTAATCCTTACTTGAAGGAACCAAGTGAAATGAATAGACAAGATTAACAGATAATATTTACTGGAGACAGAATGACAATCTAATTGTATGGCCCTACTTAGTAATCCAAGCTTAATACTTCCAGGCTACTGTAATTAAATCAGAAAGGTTTAATTCCTCAAATGGATACCAACCTATTTAATCACATAGATACAGCAAATGTGTATTGACAGATCAAATATATACTTGATATGTTTAATCTGAATATCAAGGAAATGTAGAAATGGAGACAGCCACACAACTGAATAATCTTAACAAACAACTGATACCAAAGTAGAACCACTGAATCAGAGAACTTCAAACTTCTTCTTCAAATAAAATATGCAATATAGTCATTTTGAAACATTGTATATATGATATATCTGAATATATTCTACTGCTGATGCCCTCTCAGCATCGATTGTTTTGACTTATATAGATATTTCTATGAAGAGTCATAACTCTTCAATAAGTCTTTTGGGAACTTTAACAAACATTAACAATTATAACATAATTATGATTAGTCTCTATTTAGCCACAAGTAGACTTTTGCCGAGTAATCCAAGTAATCCTGCTCACGATGAGAATCAGTAAGGTGAACAGCACTTCTGGTAATTATGTCAAGCATAATCATGCTCTCCAATTGTTTGCAAACTTCTTTAGACACAGAGGCTTTGTCTTTCAGAGCTCCTGTGGCTTTGTGTAATATACTTTGACAATCCATGATCCATTCTTCCTTGCTCTTCACCTCTCCATTGTCTTTAAATATCCTAGGCACTCCTGCATTTGAGGCATCATTTCCTTCCTTAGCATCAGCTTTAAGTTTGTCATAGTAATTTTGATGCTGTTTGAGAAATGCTTTTGCATCAGAGATATCTGTACTATCAGCAGTACTTTTGTTTTGTATCTCAGTCAATTTTTCTCGTATTCTCTTTTCAAGTCTTTCATGTTCTTGAACTGCTTTATGATTCTCTGAGAAGTTATCCAAAAACCAGTTTAACCATCGCACCATGTTTGCATACCTGCTCTGCAGTATTGTAACAAATGCATCCATTTGAATTTGGGTTGCCTGATCAGGGGATAACACTTGAATGCCCTGTGAGCTCTCACCTTGAGTTATTCTTTTTGTGGACTGGCCAAAAGTACTTTTAATAGCATTCTTCAAGTAATCATTTTCTTTTGTCAGTCTTTCACAATTCAATTTGTATGCATCCCTTTCTTTGATCAACATTTGAGCTTGTGCTTTATTCAATTTGGCAACATTGATACCAATGTCTGCTATAATTATAGGGTCAGTTTCCCCTACTTTCAAAGTCATCATGTGGCCAAAAGTCTTTTCAGTATCAATGATGGCCGTCTTCTTGTGGGGAGGGTATAACACCCATATCATCAGAGAATTTTCATCATTATTATACCTTGTTCCCATATATACTTCATTAACTCCTTCTGGAGTAAGTTTATACTTATCATCTGTGTTATTTAGAAAACTGTCAAAAACCAAAGCAGAATTTAAATCCAGACCAGGAAAAATCATGACCCCTGCATCTTTAAGTAACTATCTACCCTTGCTAGGTGTCATGTCTTGCATTTCTTTATCTACTGTTTCCTTCAGTGTGTCTAATAGTTGTTTTTCATTATCAGCAGAGACATCATCTACTGATTCTCTGATTTCTTTCCCTTTGTATTTATACAAAAATGATTTAAATTCTTTTGATTGAATAAACTTATCATCTGAAATGAAAGAATCATAGGCTGTTTGGCGTGGATCCTCATCAGCAGACCCCTCCTCATCATGTAGTACGACAGGAGGCTGATATTGTTGCATTTTCCTCTTGGACATCTCTACCTTTTCATCTGGTGGCTGTTCTTGCCCTGTCAGTTCTTCATCTCCAGAGGATACAACCTCAATTGCTGCTAACTGCTTTTTCTTTTCATCTAAATCCCTGTTATATTTTTCTACCACCAATTCAACCTCTACTTCTTCTAAATTTCTAATGACATCATCATGTGGATAATGTATGTGCATGTATCCACTGAGATTCTATTTTCTTTTTGCAGAATCAATAAAGCCTTCAGGGTCAAATCCTTTTCTTATCTCAGCAGTCTTCATGTTATAATGCATTAATTTATCCAGAATGAGATTATAACCTTCTTTAGAAACTACAATAAAATCTCCAAAACATAAGGTACTGGGCATAAATGATTGTTTGTCATGTGAACTCAAATGCATCACATTTGAACAATGCATTTGTCTGATTATCTCTAGATATGCAAGCCTGTCAGGGACAGTCTTGGGCAATATGAATGGAGCATCTTCAAAACCATAAACTCTGATCATAGTAGCATCCTCAAAGCAATACCAGTCTCCCCAATTATGAGTAACAGTAGGGGGGCCACCAAAATCTTTTGGTCTGAGGAATCTTTTTATTTCAGTTGAAATTGAATATTCACAGGGGTGATTAAAATATCTATACAGTACTTTTACACAATGCTCTTCAAATTGAGCATAGCTGGAATGGGCATATCTGCTTTTCCAAATTCTGGTCCACAGTTGTACAGGTATCTTTTCCCCTTTCTTATCTGCAACAATAACTTGAAACTCAGTTGGCAATAACCCTACCTCCTGGCCATAATATAACACCATGTGCATAAGCATTGAGTAATGCTCAAAAGAGCATGCTGGAGCACTGTTTTTTATTGTAGATAGACCAGAGTCCATTCTATTAGCAATATAGGAAGCATAATCAAATTGCCTTGCATTATGACACTGAATGTCAGAGGCTATGACCATCAGAGGAATAGTCATGAACTTAGGGACCTCTGAACCCAAGATTTGGCCTACAGAGTAATAGGTATATTGTATATATGGTTCAAATATGGCTACATGAAAGGGAGGGCCATCATTTTTAGTTAAGGGCATCACTTCTCCTTCAATCCTGGGCCTATGAATGGGCAACCTCCATCCATTGTAAGTTGTGTCCATTCTCCAATACTCCTTATCCAGATCTTCAAAAATGATAGGGATAGTGCATAAATCATCTAAATCAAAAACCTCACAAATAACATTTTTTGACAAATGCACAATTGGTTCTCCTTGTGGATTGCAGATGGCTCTCAGGTTTGAATTATAATGTCTGGCAAGTAATTGAAGGAGTTCCACATTCAGGAATACATTGGGTACAACCAGTTTTCCTAAATTCATGTGCCATGGGTTTGACACAGGAGCATTCCTAAACCTTCTATTGTAGTGGAATCTAAAAAGTTCATATCCTCGAATTGGGGTCCAGATATCTCCCAGGCGTTTGTGTTTATCCTCTAATTTCTCCACTTCTGCCCTGAGTTGGGCAGACCTTCTGGCCTTGGGAGTTGACCCAGGCAATTGGTCAATTAGGTCTTGGTTCAGTTTTCTTTCTTTTATTTTCTCCTCAGGGGTTTGTTTAGTTTTTTGTTTTTTGGGCTTACTGGTTTCCCCTTGTAACTTTCTGCCTTTTCCCTTCCCCGGAGTTTCCATTTTAAAACTTTGGCAGAGAATTTAAACACAGGCTATACAGTGGTTTGGTATATGTACCTGTCGTTTGGTGGCTGGAATTGGAATCCTCTGCTTTTGCCTTAAGAGTTCTTCTGTATTGTCTTCTCGGACAGTTTTTTGCAACTATAATGATCATAGAAATTTTGTAGCCGTTTGTATTTAATCATCTGATCAATTCAATGTTCATCGTTATGAAATGTCACATCGCCATAACTCCTCTTATCGGCATGAATTTTGAAATGTCTGGGCGACCTTAATGTTTTTATGGTGCGAACAATCAATCAGCGTGACCCCTTATTTGTATTCTCATTGCTATGAAATGTCATATCTTCAAGTGGGTGCGACCATCGGCATGACTTCCTTCATCGCCATATGATTTAGATTTCACTGCGATGTAATGAGTCTTACCGATATGATTTGTTTATCGGGATGATTAATACTATCGGGATAACATAATTATGTTTCCCTGACTCTTGTTGTCCTACCGATAGTCATATTACTTTAGATCGGAATGACTATTTTAATGTCTTGCCGATAGAGCATACCCATCGGAGTGAAACATTCTATTAGGATAGCTTTCAAAAGATAACCCGATCCGAATCATCTCACCGATGGTTCTTTCATATTCTTTATCGGGCAGAGTATGTCAAAGTATCACCGATACCTTTTGATCGCTGTGACTTGTGAATTGGCGAGACCTAATTCCCTTGTTCCGATATGTTGAGTCATCCCGATAGATAATAGTATTGCTGTGAGTCTTGCTAAAAGCTCCCTTATCACCAAGACATTTAGTATCAGAAACTTCCTTGTATCTTATCCCGATAGTATACTTCTTGCCGATGGTCATTTGCTTCATTACCTCCGCAGGATGTTCAGTGAGACTCTTGCCGAAATACTTTATTGGTATGATATATACCGTTGGGGCAACTTTTAAAAGGTCATCCGATAGTTGTCTATCATACCGATCGATATGACCACTCGCTTTTCTTGCCGATGTAAAGTCATCGGTATCACTTATTCCATTGGTGACTTCTATAAATCTCTTTCCGATCTCTATTCTCATGCCGATGGTTATTTCCAAATGATCCCTTATGTATTGGTGTAAACAACACAAAATCTTGCCGATAGATTGGCCTTGATATAATTTAACACTGCTCATCCATAGACACCTTGTGAAAAATTTTTATTATGATTTTGGGATATTTTTAGGATTATGTTCAAACATGATGGAGTGAGAAAATAGTAAAATTTTAAAATTTTTACTGTCCTAATAGGTAACATGACAAATGGGACCTAAGAGGACCCCTTGAGGTTGACCCTGCCCAAAATAGGGGGCAAGAATTGGGCGCCCATGCCCTAGTCCTACCTTATTTTGGGCTAGTCCCAATTTTTGGTTGTCAGCTTGTGACCTTTATTTGGGTCCTATGTTGACACGATAAGTTTGAATTTACAAAATCTTAGCGGGGGTGTTTGTACTTGCATATAAAAGCATGTTTAGACATTCATTTAGAAACTATATTGCAATTAGATTTCAACTAGCCATCAACTTATGATTAAGGGCTTTCATTATGTTGCAAGAGCAAAATTTATGTGTTTGTGTTTGTAGATTTTAGCATCCATTTCATCATGGAATGAAGGGCATCTTCCTCCCATGAGATCTTCACTACAAGGTGACATTGTATTGTGTTTTCATCATCATTTCCTTTGTTTTTTGCCTCTGCCTCACAGGATGTGGACTCTCTATCTGATAACAGTGTCCAAAGACTTAAGTGTCCTCTGGGGCTTGATTGAGGCAAGCCTCTAAACACAACAACCCCCTCCCAAATTTTTCATGGTTGTAGGTTATAGGTTACATAACTAGACAAAGTGAAGTTGTAGGAAGGCATCTTGAAGTGTCAGAATTGTAGAACAAAAGGAAAAATAGCCACCTGGACTTGGGCGCCTACTCATTAGTCCTCCAACTTCCATGACAGGAAAATCTCTAGAACAGTAGGAAAGAGTTACAAACTGAGTTTCAAGATCTTGATGAAAACTAGGTCCTTGGACTTGGGTCCCCACTCCTGTGTCCCTGACTTTTCTGCCTCAAAGCCCCAAAAATAGGTACTCTGTGATTTGATATTTTTCTTCCATTTGCAAGAGCTTTTCCTATTATTCTTCTGTTTACAGTCGTATTTGTGAAATTAGGGTTTTAATGGTCAATTAAGCATAAGAAAAGGAAATTTGATAATCAAACACCCTAATCCAAGCTTTCCTATATCTCACAGTGATCTAGGGTATGATAGTGTATTTCCACTCGACCCTAGATCCTTGAATGTTAAGGGTGAAAGGAGGATTCAAACATCTAAACACTTAAACATTAACAAATCCAATTTTTACCTAAATAGTTGTCAAGGGAGAAAGTACTCCTAAATTGAAAGTGGAAGTACCCATGTATGGTGGGAAGATGGATAGTGAAGAAATATTAGGATGGATAGATGCTCTTGATAATTTCTTTGAATTTGAGGAGGTAGAAGATGATAAGAAGGTGAAGTATGCAGAAACCAAGTTGAAGGGCCCTGCCCTAACATGGTGGAACTATGTTCAAGAGGAGAGAGCAAAGAAGGGCAAAGCAAAGATAAATTCATGGGATAGAATGGTAGCTATTGAAGCATAAATTTGTGGGTCTAATCCAGCAACAACATGGGAAACTTTAGACACGTAGGATTAAGCCCTGAAGTGACCTCTAGATTTTAGGGAAGCTGGCTCTTCTGTTTCTCAGTGGGGTTTTGAGAAAAAAGGTTAGAAGAGGAAGCAAGATTATAGATACAATATTAAACTACCTTCCTATGGTGATGCACCAAATTAAAATAACTACATAGTATCAACATAGTGTCAAATGCTATATGATTTAACTGGAAATCAAAGAGCATAAATGCATGATTAATACCCAGTTTGATAACATATTTGATAGAGGCAAAGAAACAAAGAATGAAAGAAATGAGAAACAAAAATTGACTCAGATATACACAGAATAGTATTTCTAATTATTTGAATAGTAACAAATTACAAAGGCTGAAGATCTATAGAAACTAAAATATCACATCCTCCTAGAAGAAAGAACTGCTGAGGCAAAAGAAAATATCTATTGCTGCTCCAAAATCTCTGATCTGAATATAAGTAGAACTCCTTGTATCTGACCCAGATTGGCATATTTATAGCCCAAAAAATAAAGAATCTTTGAAGATCTATGCTCATAAAACTCCAACTAAAAATCCCCCAAAATCTGGCAATAACGACATCTGGCAACTGAACTAAAACAACAACTTCCTCAACTGGAAAATATCTCCATTTCCATTCTCTTTGGCCTGCATGAGAAAATGCTTCCCACCTATCTCTCTTCACTTTCCGTAAAAAGATAAAAGTGGTTGCACATCATTCAGGGCTACATCTCTTGTTTCACATGAAAGAGAGTCAAAATATTAATAAAGCTTCTACCTTTGTTGAGGGACCCACCATACATTTAATAAGAAAATTCTTATTAAAATATTTACTTAGTTTCTCTTACTCCCGTGACTTGCTGAATCTTTTAATATTTGAAACTTTATTAAATGTTAAAATCAGCTCATTAGAGGGGCCCACATTTTAAAAAATGGGTTTCAATAAGATCCTCTAACTTCCTTTTGCTGCATGTGACACTCTTTCATTTTAATGAGTTTTATGAAAATGAAATAAATCTCATTTTACTCCCTTCCACCTGCTCCACATGGTACTCTCCGGTACCTCCTTTAGCTTCTTCTTTTGTAGCTTCCACGTGCATGACTCCACTGCCTTTTGAGAAAAACTTTCTTTTACTGTGCCTCTGACATGTGGATTCTTCTGAGAGCTTCTTTCCTTTACTTCAATGAGCCATTGGATGCCTTTTGATCAATGGTGATTGTGTGTTTTATTATTGGAGGCTCATCCTTGATTTGAAACCCTATTTTTGTGTGTATGCTTCCTTTATAGTGACTGAGTTGAGACCTTCTTAGTGTTGGTGAAATCTCATTCTGGTGCCTTGATATGCTTGGCATGATGATTCCTTTTGCCTTAGACCAGGTTTGCTCTCAAATGTCCCTAATCATATGACTGTACCTCTTTGTTTTAAGCATTCAATATGAAGACTGTGTCTTGTATTTAGATGGCACCTTTGAGAATCTGGACCCTTGCCTTCATTTATATGCTGTAGTGCCATCTTATATGGCTACCAGGTATTTATGCTTTGGATAAGGTTTGCTCTCAAATAGGGGCTTCACCTCCATTCAAGCTACGCAAGGTTGTATAGGCAGCATACCTCTTGATTTTATGGCTTGTGCTTTTAGAGGTCTTGGCTCTTTGATATAAATGGAAAATGTTTCTACAATGATGAATGCAGCAATTTGTTTATGGCTTCACTCTTTATGAGTTATGGACCTATCTTTATATAGATAGTGCCATACTTGAAATCTCAGCACTTACATTCTTTGCACTTGAATCTTGCCTTTAGAAAAAGTTGTGTAGGCTTTTAGGTTCTGATCATTGCATGTGCCTTTATACAAATCTTCAGCCTCTATAATTTGTTACTATTCAAATAATGAGAAATACTATTCTATGCATATTTGAGTCAATCTTTGTTTCTTGTTTCTTTCATTCTTTGTTTCTTTGCCTCTGTCAAATATGTTATCAAACTGGGTATCAATCATGCATTTATGCTCTTTGATTTCTTGTTAAATCATATAGCATTTGGAACAATGCTGATACTGGGTAGTTATTCTAATCTGGTGCATCACCATAGGAAGGTAGTTTAATATTGTATTTGTAATCTTGTTTCCTCTTCTTCTAACCTTTTTCTCAAAACCCCATTGAAAAATAGAAGAGCCAACTTCCCTAAAATGTAGAGGTCACTTCAGGGGTCAATCCCATGTCTCTGAAGTTTCCCATGTTGTTGCTGGATTAGACCCACAAATTTATGCTTCAATAGTTTTTGGCATGCCCAGTGGGACTAGAATCAAAGACTTGAGTCTTTGTTTTCACTAAATCATTGCCCTGTATTTTGTGGTTTTGATAGAAAATCACAAAAATATCTACTCATAGGAGCATGAATCATCCATCTGGTGACTCTACTAGAGGTTCTTTCTTGAATCTTTACTCCTGCAAACCATGGAAGCCCCTGGTATATATGTGCATCTAAATATTCAATGAAATCTACCTTTTGTGACTTGGGATTCAAGTCCTCTTGTTCTTCAGTAGCAAGGTCAAGTTCCTAACACAACATGGAAGGCACTACCTCATTTTCTTAGGGATGGCTCTATTTCTCCTATAGATCACATTCAAGATGTTGCTAGCTTATGCTCCAATCGTAATGTCACAACTGAGAATCATGCCCTCTTGTTGTTGGCTTCTTCCCTCAAAGGCAAGGCAAAGGAATGGTACAAAAGTTTGCAACTTGGTTCAATCACTAGATGGGATCAGCTAGGAGAACTCATCTACAATCAGTTTAGAGAGAGGACAAATGTTAGCACTCTCACCTAAAATCTCATTACCATCAAGAGATATCCTTTGGAGAGCATGTGTGATTTAAATTCAAGATTTGATAAGGTATGGAAGAAATTCTTTGTTGATATCAAGCCTCCTCTTGTCTTTGCATTACTTTATTATTTGAAAGCTCTAGACCCTGAAATATCAGTTATGATACAAGCCCTAGGAGGTGATACTCTACCTCAATCATATGATTTGGCTATTAGAGCTGAAAATAAATTCATTGAAGCCGGTAAAATACCTCCTCTACCTTTAACACCTTTGATGCCGCATACAAATTACCTATCTTAGGATTTTTCTTATAGCCATGTGCATATAAATTCTAGTCCACCCATCCTCCCTGATGATTCATCAAATCATAAGGAGATGATGGAGGTAAAAGAGCTCATAAAATCCTTCACTTATGAGCTAAATGAGTTGAGAAATCAATCCATCTATCAAGTTGATCCATATTTTATGCCTCAAAGTCTATATGAACAACAATATCAATCTAGCCAGTTTATTGAAGAGATCCTCCCTCAGGCTCAACATAGACCTAGTTATCTTGAAAATTGTGTCTTACAAAACTCTATAGCTTCAAATCAGCCAATAAAAACCATAGGTCAAGTACTTTCTCATTTTGATATCAAAGAAGATTTGAGTCTAAAGGATTCATATGCAAAAAAGAAGGTGGCTCTTTTCTATTCATGGTGTCCTCCTCATTATTAGTATCATGCACCTATGGCAACATGTAAGTTAGAAACCCAGTCAAGTCATGAAGAAGATTCAGAAGATACTTATGAATTAACTCTTCTAGAAGCTGAAAAGTACTTAAAAAGGGGCTTTGAAGCTGAAACGTACTAGGAGAATTATAATGCATCATCTGTATCACATTTGGAGGCAGGAGTTGCAAAAGAAGTTACTGTTGAATCTATAAATGAAGGGAAATCTTTCTGTCAAAATCTTTTACATCTTGAAGGAGATGATGTAGAGACACTTTCACATGAAGAGAAAGATGAGACAAATGACAATGGCCTAATTTTAGAAGCTAGAAAGTACTATCCATCAGAGTATACAAATTATTTACCTCAGCTGGTAGAAGAACAAGAAGTGAGTGCTCTTATGCAAAATAGTGAAGAGGAACCCGAGAATAATTCTTTTTTGGGATAATCTAGAAGATTTCTATTCAAAATTAGATGATCATGATAAAATAAAAAGTGACCTGCATCAAAATGTATCTAGAGAAACAAGTAATGAAGAGTTGAATGAAGGGTCGCATCATTTTCCATTCTTTATTAAAGAGGAAATGCCAATCAAGTTCAAGATAGTTCTAGGCAACTCTGCCACATTTCATCCAGAGTTTTAGGTTAGTATGGATCATGAGCATACAAAAGTGTAGACAAGAGAATTTATTGAGAAGTGCAAGATCATAAATGTTCTCACATGCAAGCAAAGAAGTGAGCTCCATCACTTGATTTTCCCTTCCCACCATCTGCTCAATCAAGAACATCATGCAGATCATCCTGACTAGTATTTTCATGCAAATGGTGAGCTTCCAGAATGTAGGAAGTAAAAAGGTACAAATTTTGGTTATTTTTCTTCATGTATTTTATTTGAACGATTCTCAGTTCAATATGGACATGAGATCATGGAAATCAAGATGAAGGAAAAATACAAGAAATGTAAACAAACCAAATCAGGTATACCTTTGAATTGATTCACAATCCAAGGATAGGGTTGAGAATGCCACACCCAAAACACTCTAGCTATACCCTCAAGATTAAAATGTGAAATGCCCTCATGCAATACAAGTCACTAAAAATCCTAGCTCAAAGTTGCAAATGGATTTTGGCAGAATGATGATATGCTTAAGATGGATTGTCAAATGGCTTAGAAGAGGGTTGTACTTATAGAAAGGCTTGGTTGAAATGAAGGGATGAGATTTGATTTTGACTTTTGGTAGGTGGATAGCTAAGATTAATCATGCAAAGGACAAGATTAGCTTTGCCACAAGTGTGTGATGGACAAGAGAGATGAATTTTAAATTAGAATAAAAAGGCTAAGAGGTGCATGTGACAATGTAGTCATGTGACAAGTGGAGGGAGGAGAATAATTAGCTCCCAATTCAAATAAAAATTATTTAAATTGCCAAGTCATGTGAAGGGGTTAAGTGGAGGGTAGATAATGTGACACTTGGTGGGATGAGGGATTTATTTAATTTTTTATTTGGGCTATGGGAGTCATGTGAATGGGAATAATTAATTAAATAAAGTGGGTTTATTTAATTAATTAAGGATGTGATTAAGTTGAAAAAGGAATATCAACCAAATAAATATTTTATATTTATTTAATTAATATGAGTAAAATTAGAAAGGGATAAATATTGAATTAATTAAATTAATTCAATATAGGTGGCTAAGGGATTTAATTAATTAAATAAAATTTAATTAATTAATTTAGGATAAATTAGTGAAATGGCTATGGTCAAGACATTTTGGGGTGCCTACATTTGCCCCTCTTTGACGTGGTGTCATGACTGCGCAGAGAGTGGCGTCAGGTCAAAGAAAATTTTGCCCCAACTATAGGGAGGAATAAAATGGATAAGGGATGCCCCCTCGAGAGATCAGGTAAAAAATATATTTTTTTGGGTGAACTCTCAAAATGTAAGAAACGGATGTGAAAAATGAGAAGAGGATGGAAAAAACAAGTCAACAAGAAGAAAAATGGTCGAAAAAAGAGTTAATATGCTCCTTAGGGAAGAAAAAGATTAAAAGGAGGGACATGGCTAGCGATAAATAATAAAAAGTGGGCCCAAGGTCATTCATTTGCACACATAGCCAATAGAAACCAAGAGAGAAGGAGAGAGAAAGAGAGATGGCAGGAGGCGGTAGCACACCATTCTACCCTCGATACTCTCACCTAGTGGAGCTAGTGCAGATGTACATGTAGTCAGAGGAGGTAGGTGAGTGGGTGAATTAGAGAGGGGCTCATCATCCTAGGGCTAACAGTGATCTTATGTTGTATTATTTTGGCCCTTAGAGGCATTGTATCATGACACATTTTGATGTATATATGAGCGATGTACATTTTTTGTGATGATGATATATGAGATGATGATTTTTGATGGTCTACATGTTGTGTTTATGATGTGTTTATGTGATTATGATGATGCTTATATTAATGTTATGTAGATGCCTTTAGGATGATGATAAATGCATGTGATATCTTTATTTTATGCTAAGTATGCAAATGACTATGATCTAAAATGTTTTCTATGCATGTTATGGTGGACTTTTAATGGGAATAAATGCATTTAACTTATGATAGACTACATGTATGGTAATTGTTTATATGGTTCTTTAATGTTCATGATTTTATGGATGCGATGCCTAAAATTTTATTTATGTGATGATAGTGTAATGCAAAATACTATGATATGTGTTATGTAAAATACTAATGTGTTGCAAATGGAAATCTACCTAAAAATGTAATGCAAAAGATAATATAAATGGACATGAATGCTAATAATGTACCTATAATGAAATGTAAATACAATGGAATGGAATGGGACAAATATATCACGATATAATTTAGATTCTGTCAAACCCTAGGTGATATGGCAAGGGGAAGGACAATGGGATAGGTATAGGGAAACTAAGTTCATAGACACCATGTCATTGAGGGACTAATGTTAGGGTAGGGTAGGGGGGTGAAGGATTAGACAAGACATGTTAAACAGAGAATAAATTAGATAGATAAAAGATTGGATGTGGAAGATGAGTTGGATTAGTACTTACATGATAACATTGAGAGCATTTCTAAGTTTATTATAGCAAAATAGGATAGAGTGCACAAAGGTATGAAAGGACCAGAGTGTTGATTATTATCCCATTTTGCATGGACCAAACCCACAAGAAAAGGGATAAGCACCTACACCCATAAGATAACACAACCTTGCCTAGATGATGGAAGGGGACTTATAGCATAACCTCTTAAAAATATAAAAGGTGAGATATGTGCTTATATGCCCCAAGAGAGTAGTATGCTAGAACTGACACATCATCATCAAGATATGAATGCCACTCTTAGAGGTAAGGATGCCATCCCACAAACACAACATCCAAGACAATGACTATGCTCTAGTCTAGGTGTCAGCATCCACATACCAAGATATGATGAGATCAAGGTAGATTTCAAATATCCCTAGAAGGAGGCAAAAGACAAAAATCAAGAATCAACAAGATCAATCACAGGCAAGACAACAACCATGTATTTCTTCCCAAGAGATGTTTATGTAGGATAAGGATGACTTACTTAAGATAGACTAATGATCTCAAGCAAGTTTGGATAATGGTTGATGATGATAAAGGATAAATAGATTCTGCCTATTGTAGGAATGATATATCCATTAAGGAAAGAACCTATTGATGATGTTGTTGGAATAAATGTTGAAAGAGGATAAGCAAGCAGATAGATGGCTATTTGTGATGATGTCGTTTGATTTGTTGATTGATGATTTTTGCATTTTTAGGATGATGTTTTGATAATGATCCTTAGTTTGCTTTGTAGATGAGTTTGATCGATAAGGACCATCCCACTGGTTTGAATGGGTGCATCTTATAGACCTGTGTACTGGATACTTCCTTCATATTCCAGACTGCCTACATACCTGTATCCACGGGATCAAGATCCTAAAAAGATGAGGGCGAGATGAATATGTAGTTCTGGTTGGACTTGATGATGTAGGGATGGCTCATGGATAGAAAAGATGGTTTGAGTGGTTGTGATTTAACGAAGATGATGCAGATTGATGATCTTGTGGGGTACATTTATTGCTTGAGTTTTTTTATGATTATTTGATTTTTTTGTGTTTTTGGGGATATTTCAATTTTTTTTTGGATTTTTTGATTGGTTGACTATTCCCAAGAGCATACAAGGATATTATTATTATTTTATTGGGTGGGATTATGAAGGAAGATGAGGGTGGGGTGACCAAAAATGCTTCTAACTCCAAGCTATGGTATGTAGATGGGATAGATGATTATGAGGTGATAGTTTATTATGGCATGATAGATGATTATGGATGGATATAGGGATTTTATTAGATGTTAGAACTGGCCACTACACATGGCACCTAAAAATAGGTTTTCACTATGGTACTTATCCAAGGCATCACCGAAGTGATTTTTACCATTGGATGACTTTATTGCACTTAGTTTTTTCTTGATTTTTGATTTTTTTGATTTTTTGATTTTTTGACTTGGGATATTTGATGGGTCATGCATAGAATTTCTTCAAGTGCATGATGTTCATAGGTTCTTCCAGAGGGTACCCCTCAGGTGTGGATAGTTGATAGGCTCCCGATCCATAGCTAGTTGTGATGATGAAGGGACCCAGCCAGTTAGGTTCAAACTTTCCTTTCTTAGGGTGATCCTTTATGTTCTTTTGATTCTCCATGAGGACAAGATAACCTACTTCAAATCTATAGCTCTTCATTTTTTTTATTATAACTTCTCCATAGGTGATTCTAATATGCTTGCAAATGGTTCAGGGTGTTTATGTGTCTCTCATCCAACAACTCTAGTTCATTCAATCGTGCAATATGATATTCCTCGTTGGTGATAATGTTCTTTAGTGAGATGTACAAAGACGGGAGCTCAACCTTTATAGGAAGGATGGCTTCAGAACCAAACATTAATAAATAGGGTGTGGCTCCTATGGGTGTACAAATGCTAGTGCGATATGCCCATAGGGTAGGATTAAGCTGCAAGTACCAGTCACGACCGGCTTCATTGACTATTTTCTTCAAGATGCACAAAATGGTTTTATTGGAAGTTTTGGCCTGACCATTGCCTTGTGGATAATACAGGGTAGAGAAATAGTGTTTGTTATGGAACTTATCGCATAAAGTGCAAACTTCTTGGTTCTTAAAAGGCTTTCCATTATCAATGATGATGGAGTGCAGGATACCATAATGACAGATGATGTAATG
Source organism: Cunninghamia lanceolata (assembly GCA_027924645.1). Lineage (NCBI taxonomy): Eukaryota > Viridiplantae > Streptophyta > Pinopsida > Cupressales > Cupressaceae > Cunninghamia > Cunninghamia lanceolata. The sequence goes on along the minus strand of BSBN01000318.1, from coordinate 4,691,415 downwards.
TAGGATGAACTTAGAGATTTGAACACCAGTGGTAAAGGTGAGTGGAAGAGCTTCTACCCACTTAGTGAAATATTCTATGGCAGTGATGATAAATTTATGGCCATTAGAAGAGGGTGGGTGTATCATCCCTACGAGGTCAAGCCTTCACTATTAAAAAGGCCATGGAGTCGTTATCGGTTGTAATTATTGTGATGGTTCATGTATTAAATCTCCATGTTGCTAGAAAGGTAGACATTTCTTGACATATTCATGTGCATCTTTTTCCATGGTTGGCCAATAATGCCCCATTTGAAGAATCTTCTTAGCTAAGGTCAGTCCACTAGAATGTGCCCCACAAATACCCTCATGTATTTCTTGCAAGGCTGTCTCAGCCTCCCTAGCATCAAGACATCTCAAAAGAGTACTATCGAGACTCCTTCAGTATAAGGTATCAGCAATGATGATGAAACAGGATGATTGGCGGATGAAGGTTTTATGTTAGGGAGATGTTAGGTTGGGTGGAAGAATATTATCATGAAGGTATAAATAGATTTCTTGATACCATGGGGATAAAGGACCAACAATGTCACATACAAGTTCTAATTGTGGCATATCATAAGCAGGGATTTGAAGTTCTATCAAAAATTCACATTTCTTGTTATCTTTTTTCATGTCAACCAATGACCCAATGGTGGCCATTGCATCAGTCACTTTATTTTTAAGTCTTAGAACTTGTTCAAAATGGATGTTGTGAAAGTAATCCTTGAAATCATCAACCATTGTCTTATATGGTAGGAGCTTATCATCCTTTGTTTTGTACTCATTGTTGACCTATCGAATAACCAATTGTGAATCACCACACACTATCAGCTTCTCTATTTTCCATTTGATGGCCATTCAGAGTCCTGTGATGAGAGCCTCATATTTAGCTGTAGTGTTGGTACATGGGAATGTTATTTTGTATGACTTAGGGATTGTGACTTCTTGAGGTGTGATAAATAGAAGACTTGCCCCCGAGCCACGGTGAGTGTAAGATCTGTCAAAATACATTTTTCATGTATTTTTTGTCTATGTAACTATTAGTATGGATTCATTTGGAAACTCAGATAATAAAGGATGTTCATCTAGCATAGGAGCATCTACTAGTTGATCTGTGATAACTTGTCCTTTGATGGCTTTTCATTCTATTTACTCAATATCAAATTCACTTAGGATCATTACCCATTTGGTTGTTCTTCCAGTTACAGTAGTTTTTCTAAACAAATATTTCAATGGATCAATTTTTGTGATGAGCTTGGTTTTGTGATTTACCATATAGTGCCTTAACTTCTAAGCTGAAAAGACTACTGCTAAACATGGTCACTCAATTTGTGAATAATTAAGCTCATATGCTATCAATGTACAACTGATGTAGTATATGGCTCTCTCTTTTCCTTGTTTGTCATGTTGTGCCAATAAAGTTTCAATTGTGGTTTCTATTGCTGATATGTAGAGGAGAAGGGGTTATCCTGGTCATGGTGGCATGAGGAATGGTGGATTAGCAAGATATTTCTTTAATTGGTCAAAGGCCAACTGACAATTATTATCCCATTGAAAAGTTGAATTCCTTCTAAGAAGATGCTGAAACAGCTGACACTTCTTAGTGAGTTGTGCTATGAATCGATGGATGGATTGCAACTTACCTTGTAAACTTCTGAGTTGTTTAAGTGTTGAGGGCAGGGGCATTTCCATTATAGCTTTGACCTTGTTCAGATCTACTTCTATCCCTCTTCGTGAGACTATGTATCCTAGGAGTTTCCCAGAGGTTATCCCAAAGACACACTTTTTAGGATTGAGTCGTACATTATACTTTTCCAATCGATCAAAAATATTTGCTAACACATCTAGATGTTCTCTTGTTTTTGATTTTTCCAAAAGGTTGTCTACATAATCTTCCATTATCTTGTAAAAGTAGTCATGAAAGATAACCGTCATTGCCCTTTGGTATGTTACTCCTGCATTTTTCAATCCGAAAAGCATCACAACCCAACAATAAGTTCCCCATGGTGCTATGAATGATGTCTTATGTTGGTCTTCCTCAGCTATCCTGATTTGGTTATATCTTGAAAATCTGTCCATGAGGGATAGCATTTCATGTCCAACAGTGAGATCTATGATAATGTCAATGTTAGGGAGAGGGAAATCATTCTTAGGACAAGTTTTATTAAGATCTTGAAAGTCGTTACAACAACGGATGCCCCTAGTCACTTTTTTCACTGGTACCAGGTTTGACACCCATTGAGGATAATCTATTGGTTGAATAAATCCCACATCCAGAAGTTTCTTCATCTCTTCTTTGACAAATAATGCTATTTGTGGATCCATCTTTCCCAATATCTGTCTCACTAGTTTCGCATTTGGATATACTACAAGATGTTGAACTACAAGAGTAGGATCTGGCCTAGACATATCAGTGTAAGTCCATGTAAAGTTGATGTTTCTTTGTTTGAAAAAATTTAGAAAGGCTTCTTATTTTGTTGGTGTCAATGATTCAGCTCGATATGTGATCTTGGGCTCACTTTTTGTTCCAAGATTCATTTCCTTTGACTGTTCTACCAAAATAGGAGATCTTTCTTGATAAAATTTAGGTACTTTAGGGAGGTCTAATCTCTCATCCTCTGGTGATTTAGAGAGGTTTTGACCAGAGGATACATCCTTTATTTTTACTTTTTTATCATCCAAAAGTGCCACAAAATGGTTTTCACCAGGGGGTGTCATTTTTATTTTTATATTCATCATTTTGTGACTAAGAGATTGGGTGGTCTCACCAAAGTAAGCAATAGTGTTAAGCTCCATGATATATCCTGCTTTATGATATCCCAAAGCAATATCATTTCTTACACCCATGAATTCAGCGAGAGCTTCATCATTTTGCATGACATCCAAGATAGGTGGTGCCATTTGGTCCCAATCGACAAGTTGCAGATATACTAGAGGTAGGTCATCAGTTGTGGATGGCATGGAGGATAATGTGAAGATGGTGTAGATGGAGGATTCAAAAAGTTCGGTGAAATCAGAGAAGGAGTCGGAATGATACTCTTCATCATTGTCATTGATTATTGGGAAGGCTTTGGCATCCTCTACAAAAGTACACTCGCATTTTGAAGGTGGTAGTTCTAGTATTCTGTACCCTAACCCTTGGAGATAAAAATGTCCCTTAGCTTGGATTGGTTCAATGATCCCTGGTTTATGCAAGCTGATGCCCCCTTGTCCCTTGTATCCCATTTTCTTAAGTATTTGGGAGCCTTTACCATAAATTTTTAATGGAAGAGTCGGGAGTTCTTTATCTTCTTCATCTTTGTATAGCCACAAGGATACATCTTCTAAGACATCATGTTCCATGAGATGTTTCTTTCCAAAGGTTGGTGTTGGTTTGTACTTGATGACTACAGTAGAGACTTTATTTCCCTTAGGAATGCCATATGTCTTAGGGGAAGGCAGTAGAAGTCCGACACAAAAGACAATGCCATGTAAGTCACACTCAACACATTCCTTGTCACTTGCCCTAATCTTGATCTTAGGGTGAGGAGTGGATTGTGATGCTGATGGTAACTCGATAGGATCAATGTAGGCAGAAGATGATCGGGTCTTGGAAGGTGTCGCGATAGGATGATTATAGGGATAGAAAGCACGATCATGTCCTTCCAATAAGCTGTAGTATTAAAAGGGACGTGGATCATCATAGATGGTAATCTTAGTTCTATTGTGTGGGAATTCTAGTCATTGATGGAAAGTGGAAGGGATGGCTTGCATAGCATGAATCCATGGCCAACCAAGAAGAATGTTATAAGGAAGATCAAGGTCAAGGACTTGGCACTTCATTTCCAAAATCTTTGGTCCTACTTGAATAGGGAGTTTGATAGTCCCAGTAGACAATCTTTCCATGTCATCATAACCTTTGATGGTAATGCATTCGTTCACATTTATGACCACACCAAAATATCCCAAGTGTTTAATAATTTTAGAGTGCACAGATTTAGGCCAAAGCCACCATCTATTAAAACCCTTTTTTATGATGTGTTTATGGACTAGGACTTCGATGTGTAATGCTTCATTATGAGATGCGTCAGTTGTGGATAGATCTTTTTTTGAAAAGGTGAGGTGATGAGGCTCTGTAAGATGGGCTACCATAGCTTGGAATTATTCCACATTTAGATTAGTAGGGACTTGTGTTTCCATCAAGGCTTTATCCAAAAAAAATTTATGAAGTGGTGATGTACGAAGGAGCTCAAGAATTGTTATTTGGGTAGGTGTCTTTCCTAGATGATCTAGGAGGTTGTATTTATATGCATGTGGATTGGAAGGTGTGGATGATGAAGGTTGATCAACTGTAGATGGTTGATTATTGGAAGTGGTACCATTAATGGTTATGCGACCACAGCAAGTTGTGACAGCACAATCGGGGGTTTGGGATTTGACACAGATTGTAACAGTGTTAACATGGCTAAATGATTCTTCTATTCGACCAACAATGCAATCAAAGCATTTTGGTGGAGGAACAACATGATATGTTTGGTTGGCTGATGAAGATGCTTTTCCTTTGTTATGGTCAGGGAGGGGGTCCTTGTATGCTACCAAGTTTGCATTCAAAGATGGATTCAAAGAGTCGTGAAGAGTGACCTTTCCTGCATCTATGAGATCTTGTATGCGATGTTTTAATCTCATGCAATCTGATGTTGGATGTCCCTTAATGTGATGGTATTCACAAAACTAATTTTCATCAAACCACATAGGCTTAAATTAACTTTCATCATATGGTCGAATGGGTGGAAGTTGCAATAAATTTCCCTTCACACATCTATCCATAATATCCACAATGGGTTCTCCCAAAGGAGTAAATCTTCATCTAGTGCAATTTTTTTGTCTTGTTGGCCCCTTAGGTATGCACACATTGTTGCTTGAGACATTGAATGGGGGATTATTTTGGATATTTTGGATAGCTTTTGTATCTGTTACTCCATCATTAAGGGAATTCTTATTTTTGTTCCAAAAATGCGGCTTGTCACTTGTTTGAGCATTATTTTTGTTGTTTGTGGTGTTGTTGTTGTTGTTGCCATACAATTTTATCGTTCCTTTATTTATGAGGGCTCTTCCAATAGTTATTCCCTTTTCAACGACTTCTTCAAAAGTTGAGGCACAAAACACTTGCAAGTGAAATGCTAATTCGGGAATCAAATTAGTGACAAACATGGTCACAAGTTGTTTCTTGGAAATTTGCCATGGTATCTTTCTTGCCAAATCTCTCGATCTTTGTAAGAAGTTTGTAAATGGTTCCCCATTCTTTTGTTTAGTGTTGCAAAGATTCGTCATAGAGATTTCATGTTCACAATTGTAGGAGAAATGAGTTATGAATTTGTCTGCAAGTTCCTCAAATGATTTGATGCCAGGGGGAAGATGTGTAAACCATTTAGCAACTTGTCCACTAAGGCTTTTAGGGAAAAGTCTCATTAAGTGTCTTCTTGAGTGACTTCAAGGCAAGCAAAGTAGAATTTCTACAAGTGATGCTGAGGATCCCCCTTTCCCTTATATTTGTCAAATTTTGGCGTTTCAAAATGTTTAGGGAAAGGTGGCATGTATAGATTCTTGTCAAAAGGATAGGGACATATTTCCTCAAGAGAATAGTGCTTCTTTTTTGGTTCTTTTGCCATCTCTACTATCTTTTGGACCATTTCAATTGTCAAAGGTTGTTGTGGGGTGGAATTGTCTTGAACTAGTCATTGGATATATGGTGGTAATTGTGTGTCTTTGTTTGTGTTGGTATTTTGTCATCATAAATTTGGGTTTTGTTTGTCTTGTGATATGGAAATAGTTGCATAATTGGAAGTGTTCGTATTTTGTTGGGAAAGAAGTTGCGATATGATGGAAAAGGAGTTAGGATGATTGGATGGTAGGGTTATGGAAGCATTTGCATTTGGGGTGTTGCTAGGGATAGTGAGGGTGATTTGTGGTGCAGATGGAGTAGCATTAGTGTTTGGAGGAGTGGCACCAAGTTGAATAAGATGTTCCATAAATCTATCAGGATCTGACTTGAGGACTCTATCTAACATATCCATAGTTGTAGTATCTTGTAGGAAATCTTCAACCTCTTGATCAAGGGTATACATTGTGTGGGGTGAATGTGGAGATTGAAGTATGTTGTTGTGGGGTATATTGTTGTCACTAGTTGGTTTCCCTCCAATTTTGATTCTGATATTGTTTTGGTTGATATTTTCAAAAGATCCCATTTCTTGAAGTTTCCTAGCTTGTAACCTTGTCAAGGGCATGCAATGATGTTGGGGTGAGTTTGATTATGAGATGAAAATAGATTTGATGTTTTTGGGAAGAAAGACCTTAGAGATTAATTTGTAATTAGTTGGACCCAAAGGAGAACAATGTTTAGGAATGAAGTGGATGGATTTTTTTCAAGGCTAAAGAGTGATATTTGTGATGGAGTTGGCTAAAGAAATTTTGGAAAATGATTTAGGACTAAAGGGGTGAGCTTGGATAAAAATCTAGATCTTTTAGGTTTTGTTCCAAGGATGATTCCCTCTACTTCAAGGTAGACTAATGACCTCGAGGAAAAGGATAGGATAATATTTTACTTGAAGATAGACTAATGATCTCCAAATAAAATAGGGATTATGATGGATAAAGTTTATAAGGGTACCAAAAGGTAGCTAATCTTCAAGTACCTTAAAAACTAGGATAGGATGAGATCTAGATTAAATATTTTGCACACAAGTTTGGTCCAAGCTTGATGGATTAGTAGGATAAAATGTGGGAATGGCTAATAGGTAATTTGGATAGGTGTGAGTGGAAAATGATTTTTGGGAATGAAATGGTTAAGGATAGAGGGTCCAACAAATCAAAATATCTTTATCTAAGGTCAAGATGAGATGAATGAATGTATTGAAAGGATGAAATGAAAGGATTTCTGGGACAAGATCTCAAAATATTTTTGGTATTTTCTAAGTATTTGGATTTTTTTTGGATTTTCTAAGGTTTTTGATTTTTTGGATTTTCTAAGGGTCAAATATTTTCCCTAAGGTTTTGAGAATGAAAAATGTCTCTTGGTAACAAACACAAAGCAAATACTTCACACAATGGGAAATTTATTTCAATGTAATGTTTTTGTGTTTTTGAAATTTTTGAAAATAAGCACAACCTAAGGTGAAGGAAAGGACAATATTTGTTGGATCCCCTAGCCATGCCTATTCAAAGTGGATATCTCCAAGATCTTGGTAGCATCAACTCCCCTCCATGACACTCACTTCTCATGCATACCAAGTTCCAGGTTTCCCAAGGCTCGTCCCCCCACTAAACCTTAGGATTGTCCCTGCTATCTTTGCTTTGAACCACGTGAATCAGGGTGGCTTCAAAAGTCCCACCTTTTGCGCCAACAAATAGAGGGATTTGGGCTACTAAAACAATAGTTCATAGTGGAGGAACATCTGAGGGATTGACATGATATGAGCATCTAACAAACCACTTAAGGTTCTAACTAACTCTACTAGGAGTTTCATATACCAAAAGGAACTACTTCCTTTCAAGCTAGCATCGAATGGTATACACTAATACTGATTTTGACTTGGCTTTTGCCTTATCCTAATTTACATATAGCAAACTAGATGAAAGTACTACTTGGGGTTGAGTTCTCCATACGAATGTGTCTTAAGGGCAGGCCCATGTCCTAAAAAAGAAGAGAATAGAACTATTTCTCTTACACCCAAGATCCTTTTGCAAGGTGAGGGGAGAGGATACTTTGATTCTAACCCTTGGGTAACACAAAGTGTGCAAGTGCACCAAACACAGTAAACAAATGCCAATGTTCTTTTTAAGTCCAAATACAAATGTTCCTAACATCAAGCAATGGTTCCTTTTAAAACCCAAATCCAAATGTTTGCCTAACTAAACACACAAAGGTTCATTTTAAATCCCAAAACAAAAAGTGTGCCTAATTTAACAAAAACCCTGTAGCAAATCATTAGTAGTTTCAAATTTTAGTATTTGACATGCGTTCTTTTATGTTGCAGAGTTGGGCCAACCACCTGCACAATCCAAAAATCAATACAGATAATAGCACTAAAACATAATGAAAAGGTGCCAAAAAAACATAAAATAGCACTATAGAAACAAAAAATGCCTCTAATCATAAATTTTACCTATTGTTAAAAACTAGCAATACAGATTACAGAAAATGGCGCTAAAACAAAAAAAGGCATTACAGATCAGAGAAATAGCACTACAGTTTATCAAAATGGTGCTGGAAATCAATAAAATGCTGCTAAAATATTAGAAAATCATGCTATAGTATTAGAAGATAGTGCTACCAAAATGTTTACCTCGAATACCTAATTGCAGACTGTGAAATATGGTGTCAATCTTGGTGCAAATGGCACCGAATCGACAGAAAAAAGGATCTAAGCTCTAAAACATATTAATTTGACAACTAAAAACCCTTTACTTGATTCAAAATGAATTCTAAATGATTTAAAAACCCTACTTGGTTAAAAATCTTCAAAACCCTAGATGGTAAATGTAAATCAAACTAATATGCAACTTAATAACAATACCCTAGCATGAATCTAGTAAACCCTATGATCAAAACTTCAAAAATAGAGATTATTAGACCTGCAAGCATGCAAAAGATGAATAAAAGTTGATTATAAACAACCCTACAAGCATAAATTCTGTCAAAAATAGCACAAAAAAGGTGCTACAAAATCTGAAAATAGTGCTAGAAATTGTGAAAATGGCACCACAGTATCAGAAAATGGCACTAGAGTTGGTGAAAATAGCACTAAAACCTGCAACTAAACCTATAATATGGCTTTTGACGAAAAAACTTCAAAAAACACAAATGGAAATTAGTAAATCAGGACCTAGGAGTCCCACCGGGCATGCCAAATGAGATCATGGAAATCAAAATGAAGGAAAAATACAAGAAATGCAAACAAACCAAATCAAGTATACCTTCAAATCGATTCACAATCCATGGATAGGGTTGAGAATGCCACACCCAAAACACTCTAGCTATACCCTCAAGATTAAAATGTGAAATGCCCTCATGCAATGCAAGTCACTAAAAACCCTAGCTCAAAGATGCAAATCAATTTTGGTAGAATGATGATATGCTCAAGATGGATTGTCAAATGGCTTAGAAGACGACTGTATTTATAGAAAGGCTTGGTTGAAATGAAGGGATGAGATTTGATTTTGACTTTTGGTAGGTGGACAACTGAGATTAATCATGCAAAAGACAAGATTAGCTTTGTGACAAGTGTGTGATGGACAAGAGAGATGAAATTTAAATTAGAATAAAAAGGCTAAGAGGTGCATGTGACAACGTAGTCATGTGACAAGTGGAGGGAGGAGAATAATTATCTCCCAATTCAAATAAAAATTATTTAAATTGGTAAGTCATGTGAAGGGGTTAAGTGGAGGGTAGATAATGTGACACTTGGTGGGATGAGGGATTTATTTAATTTTTTATTTGGGCTCTGGGAGTCATGTGAATGGGAATAATTAATTAAATAAAGTGGGTTTATTTAATTAATTAAGGATGTGATTAAGTTGAAAAAGGAATATTAACCAAATAAATATTTTATATTTATTTAATTAATATGAGTAACGTTAGAAAGGGATAAATATTGAATTAATTAAATTAATTCAATATAGGTAGCTAAGGGATTTAATTAATTAAATAAAATTTAATTAATTAATTCGGGATAAATTATTAAAATGGCTAAGGTCAGGGGATAGTTAAATGGTTAGGACATTTTAGGGTGTCTACAGGACATACTGGAGTAACATCATCAAATTAGGTAGTTATTTCTCCATTCCTGTGAATAGGCATGTCCCAATGCATCTCGCATATTGGTGATTTAGTTTTCATGGTTCAAAATAAGTTACATCTACAACATAGTTTTTAATTCTAGTTTGTTTTCTTTCAATAAATTTTAGTTGCTTCTTTAGAATGGAAGTTAGTTCAATGTTTCAATCATGGCTTAGTTGTGGTCAATTTTAGTAGTCATCAGTTGATTAGTTTGCAGTATGTTCTATTTCAGTAGTGTCTTCAAGGTGTATCTATTTGTCCATTAGTTGGTTACAGACATTTTGGTTACATATGTGTCTTCAAGGTGTTGGTTTTTATGTTTCTGCATATTGACTCTATGCCCAATGGTTAAGGCTTCAGTTGTGAAACCAGAGATTTTGAGATTCTAATGGGCAGGCACATTATCCTGGCTGGTCACCAAGAACTATTGTGCAACTTTTGTACACCATCTCAAACTGGTCTAATTGTGAGATTCTTGTTTCTCTTATTCTCTAGTAGTAGATTCTCCTATTTCTGAATGATACTCACCTCATTCACAAAGAGGGTGCCTTGATAAGCTATAGCCTTGAAGTATTGGCCTATGAAAAAGCTATCAAGCATAGGAGAGGCTGCATCATACTTCAAGACTGTAGCTTATCAAGGCACCCTCTTTGTGAATGAGGTGAGTATCATTTAGAAATAGGAGAATCTACTACTGGAGAACAATAGAAACAAGAATCTCACAATTGGACCAGTTTGAGATGGGGTGCAAAATTTGCACAACAGTAGCCAAGGTGAAAGGACAATTTCTACTTGTAGATTATGAAATTTAGACCTTTAGGAAGTTGTAGAGTCTAAAACAAAAGGAGTTGGACATTATGGCATACGCTGATGAGTTCCATAAGTTAAGTATTAGAACAAGACATGTTGAAAATGAAAAAGAAAAGGTAGCAAGGTATCTAAATGGCCTAAGGTACAACATTCAAGATGAGATCAACCTTTCTACCCCTAAGACATTTGAGGAATGTTTCCAAATTGTAGTCAAGGAAGAAGAAAGAATCAAGAGGAGACAAGAGCAGCAAGGAAGAGGCAGGGAAAAGAATTTTAGAGGTAGGGGCAATTTTGGTGCAAGAGGGTAGTCACAAAAACCACAAGGTGAGTTGAGTAGCCATCAAGAGCAAAGTGGTGAGTCAAGTGGCAGAGGTAACTTTGGAAGAAGAAGATTTAATGGTAGAGAAAGGTTTATTGGACAAGGAAGAGGGTCAAACACCTTCTCAGGTAAATATTGCAATTGTAATCAGTTTGGACATCCAGCATGGAAGTGCCCGGACAAACAAGCATCAAGTTCCCATGGAGGTGAGAGGACTCAAAGTGTGTATGAGGAAGACAATGAAAGTGTTAATTCACCATTTTAGCATGCTGCTCCTAAGGTAGGTGAGACTTTGATGATAAGGAAAACACTCATTAAGGTGCCAACAACCAACAAGCCTGCACAAAGGAAGTCCTTATTTAGGACCACATGCAAATCACATGGAAAGGTATGCAAAGTAATTATCGATTCAGGTTCTAATTATAATTTGGTTTCCTCAGAAATGGTAGAAAAGTTGAATATGAAAAGAATTCCTCATCCCACACCATACAAAGTGTCATGGTTAAACAAAGGTCAACAAGTCTTGGTAAATGAGCATTCATGGGTAGAGTTTAATATTGGGGGTTATAGCTGAGACAAAATCCTTTGTGACATCATTCCCATGGATGCGAAAGGAAGCTAGGTGTGTAGAAAATGCTTCCTACACTAATCTAATGAGGGGAGGAGAGTGCAAATTCAATTTAATCCTTACAATTATAGAATGTTAACAACAAGAATGAAGATCTTGACGCAATACACATACACACAAAAAGTGAGATAGAAGAGAGAGACACAAGATATACGTGGGGAAAACCCTTATCAGGTCAAAAACCCCACACTCCAAAACTTGCATAATGTATTATCAAAACTAAAATGGTTTACAATACACTTGTAATGCAAGCTATCTAGATTCTTCGACACTCGTAATTGGAGACTAACCGGTAGCATAATAGTACCTGTCAAACCTGTAGTACATCTCCTCTCCAAAGCACCTGTTTATATAGAATATACAAGGCAAAAAATGGCTCCACATAGGGATAGGCGTCCAACATGGCCTCATGGCCCAAAACCCACACCTATGGACACTTGTCCAACACTATAGGATGCTTCTGACACTTGTCAACTCACCCCATCCCAAGGAGGTCATCTATTTCTAAAATGGGCTATGATAGATGCTCTTACAACTCTTACAACCATCATATAATCTGTCATAGCTGTCATAACTTATAGCTATAAGAGAATCTATCATACACAAGCTATAAATAGTATATTCTCTTACAACATGTCATAGTCTACCTTGGGGCACCCAAAGATACCTTTTTCAAAGATGTTCTTCGACACATGTCTTCACCTATCATAGAATCTCCTATTCTTGACTCTTACATGTCATAACTTTGTCATAGAAATCTGTCATGACCGTTTTGGTCAATACTCCCTTACACAACATCCAAGATGATGACACATGGCAAAATATTCCTACCACTAAGTGGGACGCCTATCTCCTCATGTGAGGACAAAATTACATGTGGTCATATGCCATGTAGGATGACACATCACCATGCCAACTCCCACAATATGACAACATAAGATTTGCATCCAATTAATACAATAGGCAATAAATAAATAAATACAATGTAAAAATACAAGGAATTATGAAGGTTGAGACACCTTAATTCCCAACATTCTCCCACTTGTCAAACACCTTGTAAGAGCTAATAGAATTAACAAGATTTAACTACTATAGGCCGAGAGGCCCATAGACTCTAAACACCATCTAAACTTCTTTGTGCCCACTGGCTTCATCAATACATCTACAACATTATTCAAAGTATCTACCTTCTCCAAATTTACCTTCCTATCCTCTACCATGTCTCACACAAAGTGAAACTATACATCAATATGCTTTGTTCTAGCATGGAAAGTTGGATTCTTCACAAGGTAAATCACACTCTTACTATCACAACTGATCGTAATCTAACCTACATCAACACCAATATTTGAACACAATCTCTTAAGCCAAATGGCTTCCTTACAAGAATGAGTTACAACCATGTACTCAGCTTCTGTAGTAGACAAAGCAACCACAGGTTGTTGCTTACTCATGCAACTAATTGCACCACTAAACATAGTGAACACATAGGCACTGGTGGATCTCCTGCTATCAATGTCACTTGTCCAATCAGAATCCACAAATCCATGAGTACAAGCTAAATGCAGAGGTCAGGTAGCATTACTGTGATAGAAAATGGAATAGTTTGAAGTACCCCTCAAATATCTAAACACTCACTTAACTAAATCCCAATGTACCCGTCCAGGATTAGCCATAAATAGACTAAGGACTCCCACTACTTGGGCAATGTATGGTCTTGTATAGACCATTGCATACATGAAACTACCAACAACACTAGCATAAGGTACTCTACTCATGTCCTCCACCTCACTAGGAGATTTTGGACAATCACTAGTAGACAACTTTGTCCCTAATGAAATAGGAACACACAATGGTCTACAATTTTCCATGCTAAACCTATCCAACACAGTCTTCACATACTTACTCTGGCTTAACGAAAATTTTCTATTACCTTTGTCTCTTCTGATTTCTATTCCCAGAATGTACTTGGCTACCCCAAGATTTTTCATCTCAAACTATGCTGACAACTAAGAGTTCAAATCAAAAATCATATTCTTAGCATTCCCAATCAACAACATATTGTCAACATACAATACAATAATGAGAATGTGATCATTGTCAAACTTGTAATACACACAATGATCTGATTTTGATCTTAGATATCTAATTAACAACACAAAGGCATCAAACTTCAAGTACCACATCCTAGGAGACTGCTTCAAACAATACAAAGACTTCTTTAACTTACAAACCAAATTTTCTTTACCTTTCTCTATGTAATGCTCTGGCTGTGACATGTAGATTTCTTCCTCCAAATCACCATGAAAGAAAGTTGTCTTCACATCCATTTGTTCTACCTCTAAGTCATAAGTAGCTGCAAGAGATAACAGAAATCAAATGGATGTCAGCTTTCCAATGGGAGAGAAAATTTCACCATAATCAATTCCTCAACTTGTGAGTACCCCTTCGTAAACCAATCTAGCCTTGTACTTTTCAACACTACCATCTGCACCGAATTTCTTCTTAAACACCCATTTGCATCCAATGGGTTTCCATCCATCAGGCAAAGGCACTCAGTCCCATGTTTTATTTTTCTCCAAGAAAGCCATCTCATCTTCCATGGCCTCCTTCCAGGAACCTACATCTTTCATGCCATAGGCTCTTTCATAGTTCTAGGCTCATCAGTGTTAGTAAGCAAAGCAAAAGCACAACTAGAATTAAGTAATGAATAACCAAACCTATCAGGTTGCTTTCTCATTCATGTAGATCTCCTCAATGGCTAAGGTTGAGGTTATACTTCTTCTTTTGATCTTTTAAAGCTACTAGAGATCTCCTCATCATCAAGTCTCATAGGGTCTGTCTATTTAGTTTTCTTAGGAGTAAAAGGAAACTGAACCACATCCTCTTTCTTTACTATCTGTTCGGGCTGTAGAACAATGGAAGAAGGTGTTAGCTCTCTGAAGATAACACTTCTGCTATACAAGACTTTTTCAGCCATAAGATCCCAAATATTGTATCCTTTCACACCGACACCATAGCCAATGAAAATACATTTAATAGCCTTGTTCTCTAATTTAGACCATTTCTCCCTAGGCACATGTGCATATGCCTCACAACCAAAAACATGAAGATGTCTAACCAAAGGCTTCTTACCTGACCACACCTCCATAGGTGTCTTGCTAACAAGAGCTGATGTAGGAGATCTATTTACCAGATAGGAGACAGTAACTACAGCTCCAACCCAAAACTTTTGTTTGAGGCTTTCTCCATTAAGCATACTCCTAGCCTTCTCCATCAGTGTCTTGTTCATCCTCTCTGTAACTCCATTTTACTGTGGGGTATATGATTTTGTCTTATGTCTTTCAATCCCTTGCTCCTTACAAAACTTATTGAACTCTAGCAAACAAAACTCACCACTATTATCAGTTCTCAAACACTTAATCTTTTTACTAGTCTAATTTTTTTCAAAGGCTTTAAACTCCTTAAACCAACTAAAGACTTTAGTCTTGCTTTTGATAAAATAAATGCATGTCCTTCTACTATAATCATCTATGAAAGATATAAAATATAAAGATTTTAAAATTGAAGGAACATTAATAGGACCAAACACATCAGAATGAATAAGATCCAATACACCAGAAGACTTGTGAGAACTAGAGTAAAAATGAACATGGTTTTGCTTTACATAAATGCATTGTTTGCAAAAGTCAAACTTGAGATTACAATCATTTAACCCCTCAATGAGGTTTTTATTTTTTAGGGTACACAGACCCTTCTCACTAATGTGGCCATATCTCAAATGCCATAACATAGTCTTTTCAGTAAGAAGCTTAGCTTCCATAGCATGTACACTACCATCATAACTAATTACAATAGATTTCATCATTGCTCATTTAGATGGTGGGGATGAAGTGACTGCATCTCTTTTCTTCGAGTCAGAAGAACTATTGCACTATGAAGTACATGCCTCTAGTTGAAACAAAGTACCTCTCTAAGTACCCTTCACAAGCACCATAGATCCTCTAGTCATCTTGTATCTATCCTTCAAAAAGACAACCTACACACTTGCATCATTCAACATACTTACAGAAAGAAGGTTCCATTCAAGGCCTAGAATGTACATAACTCTAGTGATTCCCTTCACTCATCCATCTGGGAATTAGATTGAGACTCTTCCATGACCAACAATCTTTAGATGAGAATCATCACCTAGGTACACTCTTCCACCATTGAACTCTTCATACTTCATGAACCAATCTCGATGCAAGGTCATGTGGAATAATGCACTAGAATCAATCAACCACACATCATTAGATGCATGGCCACACACATCATTAGATGCATGGGTGGCCAGGGCTATAATGAAGGCATCACCATCATCTTGTGACTTGTCAAAATCTGAATCAGGAGTATTCTTCTTCTTTTTCTTCTCCTCTTTGCATTCCTTTCAGAAATGCCCAATTTTTCCATAGTTCCAACAAAGAGCCTTGGACATTCTAGAAGATTTGGATCTGCCCTTTTCACCTTTCTTATCCTTCTTCTTCCCTTTCTCTTTGGGTCTTCCACAAACTACAAGAGCTTCTTTGGTTGACTCAGATGTCTTTCTCCGTATTTCTTCAAATAATAGTGAAGATACCACTTCATCCATCATGAAGGTGGTGGTAGTGCTTCCAACAGCCATGACAAGATAATCCCATGAATTTGGCAAAGAACAAAGCATGGTCATACATTGATCCTCCTCCTCCATTTTCACACCCACAGATGTCAACTATGCAACAATCATGTTAAAAGCATTCAAATGGTCCCCGATAGATCCTCCATCTTCCATCTTTAGAGAAAACAACTTCTTTTTTAGAAAGAGCTTGTTCACCAGGGACTTGGCCTGATAAACAGAACCCAACTTCTTCCAAAGTTCTTTAGCAGTATTCTCCTCATGGACATTCAATAGGACAGAGTCAGCTAGATAGAGTCTTATGAGACCCTTAGCCTTCCGATCTTTGAGGTCCCAATTAGCTTGTGACATTGCTGCAGGTTTAGTGCCATCATCAGTTTCCCATAGATCATGATCAACAAGTAGGTCCTCCATCTGGAGTTTCCACAACTCAAAATTTGTGCCATTAAACTCCTCCACCTCTACTCTTCTAGATGTGGATTCTATCTCCTTCCTGCAACAAGACACAAAATACTCTACACAAACTCCCACTCAACTTAGAATTAGCTCAAAAAAATCCTACCCAATAGCTAAGACCAAAACTTGCCAGGCTCTGATACCAACTGAAAGGAAGCTAGGTGTGTGAAAAACACTTCCTACACTAATCTAATGAGGGGAGGAGAGTGCAAATTAAATTTAATCCTTACAATTACATAATACTAACAACAATAATGGAGATATTGTAGAAATACACATACACATAGAAAGTGAGACAGAAGAGAGAGACACAAGATATATGTGGGGAAAACCCTCATTAGGTGAGAAACCCCACACTCCAAAACCTTCACAATGTATTATCAAAACTGAAATGGTTTACAATACACTTGTAATGCAAGGTCTTAGGAATCTTTGACACTCGTATCTAGAGACAAACTAGTAGCATAACAATACTTCTCAAACCTGTAGTACATCTCTTCTCCAAAGCACCTGTTTATATAAAATATACAAGGCAAAAATGGCTCCACATAGGGATGGGTGTCCAACATGGCCTCATGGCCCAAAACCCATGCCTATGGACACTTGTCCAACAATGTAGGATGCTTCTGACACTTGTCAACTCACCCCATCCCAAGGAGGTCACCTATTTCCAAAATGGGCTATGACAGATGCTCTTACGACTCTTACAACTGTCATAGAATCTGTCATAGTTGTCATAACTTACAGTTGTATGTCATAGCTGTCATAACTTATAGCTGTAAGAGAATCTATCATACACAAGCTATAAATAGCATATTCTCTTACAACATGTCATAGTCCACCTTGGGGTACCCAAAGATGCCTTTTTCAAAGATGCTCTTCAACACATGTCTTCACCTATCATAGAATCTCCTATTTCCAACTCTTACATGTCATAACTTTGTCATAGGAATCTGTCACGACCATTTTAGTCAATATTACCTTACACAACATCTAAGATGCTGACACATGGCAAAATATTCCTACCACTAAGTGAGATGCCTATCTCCTCATGTGAGGACAAAATTACATGTGGTCATATGCCATGTAGGATGACACATTACCATGCCAACTCCCACAATATGACAACATAGGATTTGCATCCAATTAATATAATAGGCAATAAATAAATAAATACAATGTAAAAATATAAGGAATAACCAAGGTTGAGACACCTTAATTCCCAACAGGATGTTTGTTACTTGCTACTAGGAAGGCCCTGGCAGTATGATAGAAAGGCCAAGCATGATGGTGAGAAAAACATTTATGTCATAGATAAAGATGGAGTCTCATTCACACTGACACCCCTCCAAGATGAAGAGGTTGGCAAACAAGTTGGGTTTAGTGTTATGGTAGTAGGAGAGAAAGAGTTTTTGAAAACAATGAAGGAAGAAAGTGGATAGGGATTTGCCTTAGCAGACAAACCTAAGTCCAAGTCTATTTTAGCAGCAAATAAGGTAGAAGATATGCCTAATGAGGTTCAAGCTTTGTTGGATAAGTACAAGGATATTGTAGTTGATTATTTGCCAAGTTCTTTGCCTCCCATGAGAGATACTAGCCATCAAATACACCAAACAAGGTTGCATACAAAATGAGCCCTCAGTAGAATGAAGAGATCGAGAAACAACTCCAATAATTGATAGACAAGGGTCTCATAAGAGAAAGTTTAAGTCCATGTGTTGTCCCTAATGTTTTAGCACCCAAAAAATGTGGGGAGTGGAGAATGTGTACTTATTCAAGGGCTATAAACAAATCACTACCATATATAGGTTTCTAATACCTAGAATAGAGGACCTAATGGACTGTTTGAGAGGTGCATGCTATTTTTCAAAGATTGATCTTAAAAGTGGATAACACCAAATTAGGCTAAGGGAAGGTGATGAATAGAAAACTACCTTTAAAACTAATGAAGGTCTCTATGAATGGATGGTTATGCTCTTTGGACTGTCAAATGCTCCAAGTACATTTATGAGGTTAATGAATGAGGTTTTGAAGCATTTTATTGGAAATTTTTTTGTTTTATATTTAGATGATATTCTTGTGTTTAGAAAGACTAAGGAAGAGCACTTGCATCATCTTGACATGGTTTTGCAGATATTGAATGAGGAAAAGTTGATAAACCTCAAAAAATGTGAATTTATGAAAGAAGAACTAGTGTATCTTGGTTTTGCGATCTCCAAAGGCTCATTGAAGATGGATCCCGCTAGAGTAGAGGCAATACTCAGTTGGCCAACTCCAAAGTTAGTAGGGGAGGTAAGAAGCTTTCATGGGCTTGCAAGTTTCTATAGGAAATTCATAAAGAACTTTAGTCATATCTGCTCACCTATTATTGACACAATCAAAGGAGATAAAAAGAGGAGATTTCAGTGGACTGATGAGGCAGATAAGAGATTTGAATATCTAAAACATAGAGTGACACAACAACCTATCCTTGCTCTACCTGACTTCAACAAGATTTTTACCATAGAATGTGATGCAAGTGGCTTTGCAATTGGTGCAATCCTAATCCAAGAAGGTAGACTAGTGGCTTTCTCCTATGAAAAGCTTAATGAAGCCAAGAGAAGGTAGTCATCTATGATCTAGAGATGTATGCAATGGTGTAGGCCCTAAATGGAGACACTACCTTTCGCCAAGGGAATTCATTGTTTTCACCAACAATCATGCCTTGCAATTTCTGAATAGTCAAGATAAGCTGAGCCCTAGACATATCAAGTGGGTTGAATATTTGTAGAGCTATACCTTTACCATCAAGCACAAAAAAGGTCAATCCAATAAGGTTGCTGATGCTCTAAGCTAGAGGTCCATGTTGGTGCATGAAATCCAACTTCAAAGTGTGGGAATAGATGCATTAAAGCACATGTATGTTACTAATGATGACTTCAAAGAGGTATATTCTGTTTGTACTTAGTTTAAGGATACTTTTCATGAGGAATATTCTAATTTTCTATTGTAAGATGGCTTGTTGTTCAAAGGTGCTCAATTATGCATTCCAAAGTGCTCCATGAGAACTAATTTGATCCAAGAGAAACATTGTGGAAGTCTAGGAGGACATTTTGGGGTTGATAAGACTTTGGATCAAGTAAGAGGGTTCTACTTTTCACCTAAAATGCAAGTAGATGTCAGAAAGTTTGTGGAAAGTTATACAATTTGCTAAAGACCCAAGGGTTCTACTTTTAATGCAAGACTTTATTAGCCCTTACCAATACCTAATAGGCCATGGGAGAGTCTAAGCATAGATTTTGTGTTAGGTTTGCTAAGAACTCAAAGGGGTTATGATAGTGTATTTGTTGTGGTTGATAGATTCAACAAGATGGCCCACTTCATTCCATGTAAATATTCAAATGATGCTTCTCATATTGCAGGGTTATTCTTCAAAGAAATAGTTAGAATTCATGGTCTTCCATTAACAATAGTTTTAGACAGGGATTCAAAGCTTATTGGTCACTTTTGGAGGACCCTTTGGAGGAAGCTTGTAACTAATTTGACCTTTAGTACTACCTATCATCCACAAATAGATGGGCAAACTGAAGTGGTCAATAGATCACTTGGGAACCTCTTGAGATGTCTCACAAAGGAGCATGGGCAACAATGGGACTTAGTTCTTTCTCAAGTTGAATACACTTACAATGATTTAGTCAATAGGAGCATAGGGAGAAGTCCTTCTGAAGTGGTGTATGGTCTGAAACTAAGAGGTGTCTTTGAGCTTAGGGATTTGATAGGGATGGAGAAGAGAAGTGTTGAAGGAGAAGCATTTACAGAAGCTATGAGAGAGATCCATCAGCAAGTTAAAGATCATTTGCAAAAAAGTGTTGAAAAGTACAAGAAACATGCTAACTTGAAGAGAAGAGATGTGCAATTCAAGGTGGGAGACTTGGTCCTTGCACATCTAAAGAAGGAAAGTTTGCCAAAGGGATAATACACCAAGTTACTCATGAACAAAATTGGGCCATGTAGAGTGGTCCATAAGTTTGGATCTAATGCCTATGAGATAGAACTCCCTCCTAGATTTGCTATCTCTCCTATCTTTAATGTTGCTAACTTCTATCCTTTCAAGGGGTCTACTACAATAGGTCCAATTGCTACTCCAGATGTTGATGATGTCGATTGGTTGTTGGATCTACCTCCTCCTAATCCATTAAAGCTTGACTGCATTCTAGATGCCAAAGAAGTGAAAAGAACTAGGCATAAGGTCTACAATGAGTACTTAGTCAAATGGCAAGGCCTCCCTCATGAAGATGCAACATGGATGACGGAAAAGGACATTATCAACCATGGTACAATAGTCCAAGATTTGATCTTAGGTAGAGCCTGACATTCTTTTCCCCTCAGGTGTATGGTGCAGGGGCACCTTGTCTTTGTCACATCCCATCTGGATCAAATGTGTGTTTATATGGTGTTTGTGGTTTTGAGTCTATTTTTTTTGTAATAAGGTCTGATTAAGACCATTTTTCATGTCATCATATATGCTTTTGTGTCCTAAGGTTAGTTCTAAGGTGAAAATATGACATGTTCCTTAAGAAATGTGCCCTTTCCATGTATGGGGAGGAAGTTGAATGACCTTGTTGGTTTGTAAGTTGGTTTCCACCATTGGAGGTTGATAGACAATGTTTAAAAACCTCTAAGAACCTTTGTGGAAGGTTGATTGAGAAGTTTTGAAGACAAAATAATACAAATTTCCCTATTTTTCTATAATTTTTGTTTAGATCTACTATTCCCATGTTCTGTATGGCCCAGTATAGTATAGGCATGATCTAAAATGCATGAAATTTTGTTGTGGTGTGAAGTAGCTTTGACTTGAATATGGTTTGGTTGATTTTTATAGAGTCTGAAGAGTTTTATAGCCTGATTTCCAAAATTGGCTTGAAAACCTTAAGGTTTGAGGGTTTGAACAAAGAAATGGATTTTTTACCCATTCCACCAGTTTCATCATAAATTGGTGGAATGTAATTAGTTAGGTTATATTTCAATGGAAACAAGGTTACAGGTGCAGGGGATAGAAATGAGGGACTATTTGAATCAGTTTATGCCTAATAACCTCATGTAGTGGGCTTTCTAGCATAGGTGTGTTGGTGGTGTGTTGGAAAGGAGACTTGGTGAAGTTCATGACCCACAAAACCTACATAATCTAACCTTTTGCAACCTACTTGAGGTCTTAGAACTAGAATTGGAAGGGTGGAATGAAATTTGTATGCACTTGCTTTGTAAAAGTGGCCTAATTAGGCCTAGTTACAACAATTCCAGTTAATTATTGGGGATTATGTTCCAAAAAAAACCCATTTTCTTTCTTGATATGTTGTGTAAAATCTAAAAAGGTATCTGAAATGCTAATTGGTTTATAGGTTTGTGAAGGTTTCGTCAAATTATGCTCAGAAAACCCTATTCTAAGGGCTACAAGCCAATTGGTCAGTTTACAAAGAAATGATTGGAAGAGGAAGGAGTTAGGGTTTCTAGGGAGTCTTGGTAGTCTAAACCTACCATGTTAGAGTGGGTCAAGGTCTAATAGAAGTTCAACAAGAGGTCTATGCCATTTAACCATCATGGGTGCATTTCACATCATTTGACAATCATATTGTGTGAGAAAGGAGATTTGATATGCTTGTGTGAACAGTCAAACCTGGGTGTTGAATCCTTTTAGGAACCTACCCTTGCTCTACATAACTACAGAAGATTATCCTTTAATCTTGTATACTGATGCTTCTGATGAAGTTTGGGGTGCTATGTTATTACAAGAAATTCCTCTACAAGGAGCTCAAATCTATGGATATAGGTCTGGAACATTCATAGACATAGAATGCAGATATACCATCTATGAAAAGTAGATTCTAGCTATTAAAAAAGGAATTCAAAAATTTAAGATTTTCCTAAAACCACAACATTTTATTGTCAGAACTAATAGCCAACCTATGAGATCATTAGTCAAGAAGAAACCTGATAAAGACGTATCTCATGGAAGGATTGTTCAATGATAGCTAGACTTTATGAGCTATGATTTTGACATAGAATGGATCAATGGAGGTAACAATCCATTCGTAGATAGTTTAACAAGAGAAATGCCAACAATTGCAGAATCTACTTGAATGGTTGTGGAATCAAAAGATGATTGTCCTGATTATGAAGAAATCATTTATGAAGATGGCTCTATCTCAATCATCAAGTAGCTACCTCTTGAGATAATTGATCCAATCCTATTAGTGCATACTTTAGATAAATGGTTAGATGATCTGAGGGCATTAATCAATTTGCACTATGATGGAGAATATGATGATGAGAAAGAACTTGAATCTGAAGATAAATTTGGTCTCATGATTTCTCCTATCAAGCTTACAGTCAGGCATCAATATAGTTTTGACATCTGTATCATGTCTTTATATGCTCCCCACTGGCAAAAGGAAGAAAAACTGAATGTTTTGAAGAACATCAAATTTGGATTTATTAACAATATCACATTCCAACAATCTGAGGTCGAAGATCATTCTAATACTTTCAATCTAATGCTCACTAAAGATATGAAATAATTCTTGAATCATATTCACAAAAATCTACATTGGGCTTTATTAGAAGGAATGATTAACAACCTAACCAATCCATATCATTATAGTTTTCCAAGAGTAGAATTTTATCCTCTGTGTATTGATTAGTTTTCCAAGGTGGTTATGCAAGATCTAAAACCTACTCTTAGGCTAGCCAGATTAGTGGCAGGATATAAATAGATTGGGCATATCTAGATGAAATGCTCTAAATAGAATATGCTTTCAGACTACATCCCAATGACTAGAGAGATGCTTACCGACCACTTCCCACTAACCTGTTGCCAAAAAACACTCCTTTTTACTAGCACATGGGTATGTCTATGTTGTGATGTCAGCCATTTTATGATCCAACAATAGGATGCCACTCTGTAAGAAAAAAAAGATCCCCATTGATGCAGAGCATCCACAACCAATAAAACCCTAACATACAATTATTAATATATGTCTATGCATTTCCAAATATGCACACAAACTTTAATTTATAAAGTCCCATTTTTGTTTTCCATCGGCAAAACATCCTCCATCGACCGGACAAAATAACCATCCCCCGATCACCTATGTTTCACCAATGAAGCACTTGCACTATTTGTCAGCCAGACCAACCATCGTCGGTGAAACAAAAACTGTTTATTGCTGAACCCCTTTCTCTCACTGATGGATACTTGACTTTTTACTTATCGGGGGGAGCTTCACTATCGGTGAACACCTTAAACCTCCATCCGATCTCCTTTGTCACTCTGACGTATCAGCCACATACATACAAATTTCAACCTGCCAAACTAGTTCCCCTTACCTCCTACCGCTGGTGGTGTCTTGTATCTATAGACAAAAGAACCTTCCAACATACATTCGGGCTACCGCCCTAACCAGTCCCCTTTTGCATCTATTTCATTGTATCTTTACAGCATACAAACCAAAATATACATTCACCGAATATTCCTTCGAATATGCCTTTGATGTATGTTTGACCCACTGACTGCCTTTGTATATTTTTGATGTACATGTCTAATGTACATTTAACACATACAATCTACCTGATACAATTGATGGATACACAGGAACTGTATCCAACATACAAAAGATGGATACTCACAAGTTGCATAACTTGATATACATTTACAGTATATACAGAAATTGTATATTCAAACCTGTATCTCCTTAACATGCATTTTTGAATCTACCTTTGACCAACCCTTGACTTCTTTGTATGCCGATAGGAAATCTTGAACTTTCTCTCTCCTATGTATATGCGATAGACTTGTATATCCTCATGTATTTTTCAACATACAACAACGATGAAACAAAAGTGATATACTCACAACATGCGAAAGTGATATACTCACAGATTGTATATTTTGCATACAAAAGTGATATATACACAATTTGTATATTTTTTAGAACTTCACGGATTTTCATAGTTTGATCCACGCAATCTCCAGTGATGGCCCGATCCATTTCTTGGGAAGTTTCTCAAACTCTTTCGACCTGCACGACCTAGCACATACCCATGCTAGGGTTCTCAACACTTCTGACCTGCGATCCTGCAAACATGCATGCGAATAGAAATAGAAAACACACAACTAAAACCTAAACTATTGTACATGACCATTCCTCCAATTCGTAGAATCAACCAGGGCAATGGATAATCAAATCCATCCAACCTCAATGCAGGAAATCAATTACACAGTGAATTCAAATGCAACAGGATCTTATTAGCTTTCAAAAGATGCGATTACAGTACTCTGTTCTCCAACAACACAATTCAACTGATTGATTTCAGCTACTGCAAAACCCAGATGCCTTCGTCCATCAAATCCTAGGGTATTTATCGAGTTACCACTGGTAGTATAGACTAGGATTCCCAGTGGCTGGGAAATCTCTCCAAATGGCTGGGAGATACAACTGTCTTAACAACTAACAAACTTCCTACCAAACTATCTAAAAAATAGCATAAGTTGGTCAAATAGACCTTATTACATTTAATGTCCAATTAGGACCTTATTGAAAACATAAAACTAAGCATAAAACAACTAAATGCCTCATGGAGGCCACTGTGGGTTAGGTGCACTTGTACCTTACTCCCCAACAGAAAAAGAACTCATGTCCCATGAGTTAGGTTGTGGAATAATTCCACCTTTACTCTTTGTCATCTCACAGCTCTGAACTGCTCCAGCTCTATACTCTGCTATCCCTTGGTTGTTCCAAGATTTTTGAACTGTAACCTGTTGGCTTGCAAGTAAACTCTCATGCCTGTCAATGTAGGCTCTGTTCATACATACCCTGTGTTTGCCAGTTTGTCTTACGAGCATCTCTGTTTGAATACCTAATTGAATAACCTTAGGAATTACTTCTTGAACTTCTACAATGTTCAAAGTTGTCTTCCTTTCAACTTTTATAGGACAAACAATAGTCCCAACTACAATCACATCCTTGTCTTTCCAATCAATTTGTGGCTGCTCATAAACCTGCTGTTTGGTCTGTGGCTAACCTCTATCAGTCAAAACTGAACCTTTCTTCAAACTGTTGTCCTTAACAACTTCTTTCCTTGCAGTATCCTCAACTGCTTTTATGCCTGCTACTGTAGGCATCTTCACAAACTCCTTCTCTCCCACTAAAATGATTTTTGCTGCCTTCTATACTGCAGCTTCTTCCTGTAATGGTATCAACATAATGGTTTTCCCATTTTTCTTGATGGTGTAGGTATTAGCATACCCATCATACAATACTCTCCTATCAAATTGCCATGGCCTACCCAACAAGAGGTGACAATATTCCATGGGCAATATGTCACACAAAACTCTATCATGATAATCCCCAATTTGAAAATCAACATATGTCTGTTCATATACCAAAAGTGATTGACTATCACTCACCCAAAATGCTTTGTAGGGATTTTGATGTGGAATCCTTTCTAATTTTAGTTTATCCACCATTTCCTGAGATACCATATTATCTGGAGAACCAGAATCAATCACAACCTTACATATTTTACCTCTGCTCTTGCATGTGGTCTTGAAAAGAGCTCTTCTTTGCATCATATCCTTTGATGTCTTCAAGATTGTCCTTTGTAACATCAATGCTTCTCCCTCCTCCAAATACCCATAATTATCAGGAGTCTCCTTCACACTTTGCTGAGTGTTTGAGCTGCTTGTACTTTCTCTATCAGCTTCTTGGATCAAATTTGACCTCTTTTCTCCTCCTAAACTTGTTCCTTTTGTTGGACATTTGAAAAATGGATGCCCATATTCACCACAAGTGTAATACTTACCAGAAAATGTAGCAGACCCTCTACCACCTCCAAATCTACCTCTGGTACCTTTCCATCCACCTCTGAATCAGACTACTCTTGTCCTTTACTAGTGTCTTCTTGACTCTCATTGCCTTGTCTTGTTGTAGGAGCTGATCCTCTTCCCCTCATATTGCTGCCTCTTCCTCTCATGGACTTATCCTGCCTTCTTTTCATCTTTTCCTCAATCCTAATTACCATTTGATAACAATCTTCTACACTCCTAGGGTTAGCCAAAACTAACTCATCCTATATGTTCATTCTCAAACCAGCTAAATATCTAGCAACTTTTTCAACCTCATTCTCATGATGACCAAATCTCATACTCAATTTATAAAACTCCTCAGTATATGCCTTCACATCCATTTCCTTTTGCCTTAAAAATTGTAGCTTCTTGAACATTTGAATTTCATAATCCTTAGGCAAGAATTTACCTTTGATCCTTGCTACCATCTTATCCCATGAAGAAATTTTTAAATTGCCTTGCTTTCTCCTTTCGGATTGTACATAATCCCACCATACCAAAGCATGACCTCTGAACTTGGTCTTTGCAATCTTTACCTTCTGCTCCTTAGGAACATCCAATCAAGTTACTCATCTTCATCCAAACTTCCATTATACTTTGAAACATCAACCTTTACCTTAGGTTTCTCAGTCTACACTGCCTTTAACAGTTTTGTAAATCTCTGATCTTCAGCTACCTCTTCATACTCTTCAACATCATCTTCATCTTCTTTTGATTCACTATCTTCCACTTCCCTCTTTTTGTTCTTCTCCAAGGCTACAAGCCTGGCTTGAAGTGCTTCAGCAAGCTCCTTCATCTTGCTCATCTCTTTGGCATGTTTTTCCTTTATCTCTTGCAACTCCCATGCAGTACCATTACCTTTAGGAGGCATCTTGTCAACCTCTCAATCCTCTACTTCTGCCTTCTCACTGATAGAATCAACACACAATAGCCTAGACCTTTTGCTGAGCTCTGATACCACTATGATGCAGAGCATCCACCACCAATAAAACCTTAACATACAATTATCAATGTATGTCTATGCATTTCCAAATATGCACACAAACTTTAATTTATAAAGTCCCATTTTTGTTTGCCATCAGCAAAACATCCTCCATCGACTGGACAAAATAACCATGCCCTGATCACCTATGTTTCACCGATGAAGCATTTGCACTGTTTGTCAGCCAGAGCAACCATCGTCAGTGAAACAAAAACTATTTACCACCAAAGTCCTTTCTCTCACTGATGGATACTTGACTTTTCACCTATCAGTGGGAGCTTTGCTATCAACGAACACCTTAAACCTCCTGTCAATCTCCTTTGTCACTCCGACATATCAGACACATACATACAAATTTCAACCTGCCAAACCGGTTCCCCTTACCTCCCACTACTAGTGGTGTCTTGTATCTGTAGACAAAAGAACCTTCCAACATACATTCGGGCTACCACCCTGACCAGTCACCTTTTGCATCAACCCGATGCATCTATTTCGTTGTATCTTTACTACATACAAACCAAAATATACATTCGCCCAATATTCCTTCAGATATGCCTTCGATGTATGTTTGACCCACTGATTGCCTTTGTATATTTTTGATGTAGATGTCTGATGTACATTTAACACATACAATCTGCCCGATACAATTGACGGATACATAGGAACTGTATCCAACATACAAAAGATGGATACTCACAAGTTGCATAACCTGATATACATTTGCAGTATCTATAGAAATTGTATATTCAAACTTGTATCTCCTTAACATGCATTTTTGAATGTACCTTTGACCAACCCTTGACTTCTTTGTATGCCGATAGGAAATCTTGAACTTTCTCTCTCCTATGTATATGCGATGGACTTGTATATCCTCATGTATGTTTCAACATACAACAACGATGAAACAAAAGTGATATACTCACAACATGCGAAAGTGATATACTCACAGATTGTATATTTCACATACAAAAGTGATATATACACAATTTGTATATTTTTGAGAACTTCACAAATTTTCACAGTTTGATCCACGCAATCTCTAGTGATGGCCCGGTCCATTTCCTAGGCGGTTTCTCAAACTCTTTCGACCTGCATGACCTAGCACATACCCATGCTAGGGTTCTCAACACTTCTGACCTACGATCCTATAAACATGCATGCAAACAAAAATAGAAAACACACAACTAAAACCTAAATTATTGTACATGACCATTCCTCTGATTCGCAGAATCAACTGGGGGAATGGATAATCAAATCCATCTAGCCTCAATGCAAGAAATCAATTACACAGTGAATTCAAATGCAATATGATCTTATTAGCTTTCGAAAGATGCAATTACAGTACTCTGTTCTCCAACAGCACAATTCAACTGATTGATTTCAGCTACTGCAAAACCTAGATGCCTTCGTCCATCAAATCTTAGGGTATTTATCTAGTTACCACTAGTAGTACAGACTAGGATTCCCAGTGGCTGGGAAATCTCTCCAAATGGCTGAGAGATACAACTGTCTTAACAACTAACAAACTTCCTACCAAACTATCTAAAAAATAGCATAAGTAGGTTAAATGGACCTTATTACATTTAATGTCCAATTAGGACCTTATTGAAAACATAAAACTAAGCATAAAACAATTAAATACCTCATGGAGGTCACTGTGGGTTAGGTGCACCTGCACCACCCATATGCACTTTTGGGTGTAAGGTGGGTCATTCTCACTTACGGTGTGTCCAAAGTGATTGTCCTTTTTGCTACAATTGTTAGTTCTTTTAGATTGACTGCTTAATAGTTGTCCTCTCCTATAGTAGCTACTAGGTGTCAAGTTTGTATGGACAAACTTATAGATTGGTTTAATAAGTTTTGAGGTTCGAGACCTACATATGTGTGGTTTTGCCTCATTCTTAGGCATTCAGAGTGGGATTCAGAGTCTGGTAGAGTTCTAGATTGAGGCCTAGGATCACAAGAGTATGGTCTTGCTCTGCACTTAGTGTGATTTGAGTAATCAAAAATTAGGTAGAAATCTTTTAGTGTGATAATCCTTATCAGTTATTACACTTATTATACATTGTAATAATCTTCATTTATGCAATACAAATCTTCTGCTTAAATTGGTATCAAAGCCAAGTTATTAATACCTCTATTTCCTGCAATTTGTGTTAAAATTTTTTGAAGATCTTCAAGTAGCGTGCGTAATAGTTGTTGAAGTCATAGCTGTAAGACCTGTGTGAAGATCAGGGGAGGCCTGTAGAGGGCAACAGTAAGCCGACCAAAGTAGCAATGGATATCGCCAAAGGAGAATCTATAAGTATGTTTTCTCATAATGGCAAGTAATAGATCAATAAATGCTAGCTCTACTTTATCTAAGGTTTTGCATAACTACTTTGAAGATAAACCTAAATACCATATAAACGCTAAAGGAAATTTTAAGTTTCTAGATATTATGATTTCTACACTTTAGCTTGAAAAGGGACTTAAAGAAAAAAATTGTGATTCTGTGCATCAGTCTAAGGTTAATTTAATAGTTTTTGGTGAAGGCATTTGTCCTATTTATCTCCCATTCTTGCTTCTTGAATATGTTAACCGATGGAGAGAAAAGGGTTTATTTCATGTCCATTTACCTCATGTAGATTTAATTGTGCATCCACATTTGAATTATGATATTGGTGCTAAGTACTTTACTACCCTCATTGATACTAGGTGCCAGATCTAGGATCAGTCTGTTAGTGCCCAATTCTGAGGCAATTTGTCCACCCAAGTAGGGGATGGAGTCCTCTCTATTAGTCCCAATTTTACACTCTCTCTGATAGGTTCATATCCACTACCTTTTGTCTCCTTATCCAAGTAAAAGGAGTATCCCACATACCTGGATCTATTTATTCTACCATTGGTGGCCATTGCATTTACCATCTCATGAATACAGTATCCCCACCAGTTTCTTTGCCCATGAGGGTGACTTATCCAGAAGGATCCTCTAATCTAATTGATTATGGCAGACATATAGACCACACATGTTTTGAAATAGGTTTCTCAATCATTGAGCAACTATTAAATAGACACAACTGCCCTAGTTTAGAAATTTGTTTGTGCCCAAAAATTGGTTTACATCCAGACTCCTTTTCCAAAATAGAAGAGTTCTAGACATAACCTTACAATCAATCCCTAAGAAAACCATGATGGAACAACCTATCATTGATGAGGAACAAGCCCTCCTGCAACCATTTAAGAGGAGTCATTCTTTAGCTCATGCTTTTCCTAGTTCAAACAATAAGCCATATGTTGATTATAACCTTGAAGAATGTTCCATCTCATAAAGCCATGCTTCCTCTCATAAATCCATTCTTCCTCTAGACCACACATGTCTATAAATCCTTATCCTTGTCGATGTTCTTTTGCATCCACTTCTGATTTAAGTGTTGACCCTATATTGATGGATAAATTGGTCATGCAAGTTAGCTCTAGGCTGCACTTAACTCCAAAAGAAGAAGATAAGAAACATAAAGGGATTAAGATCCAAATGATGGATGAGCCAGCATGCATGTATAGAGAAGCTCTCCCTAGATATGGAATAGAAAAAATAGTCAAATATAAGATTTACCTCCTTGATGAGGGTCCTAGAGAAATCACTGGTTATGAACCTGGTAGCTGGCCTACCCCTGAAACTTTTCATATAATAAATCAAGATAGAAATCTATGGGGTAAATATAAGGCCAAAATCCATACAAAAATAGGAGTCCAACAAAAGATCTTTGAGGCTTAGAGGAAATGACAAATTCAGTGGATGTTGTCTGCACAAGACAATTTAGACGACATGGCCTTAGATATTAAGCAAGCTACAAACAACTCTAATATAGTCAGGGGGAAGATGATATTAGTAGAAGATCATATAGATAAATTAGATAAAGTGATATCATTGTTGAAATAGAATCCTCCCAAGAAGATTGGGAATCAGAACCAATATTTTCATCTTGGGCAACTACTAGCTCTTGCATATAAATAGGAGGATTGTCTCTTTCTTCAATCTTTAATTCATATATATATATATATATATATATATATATATGAGTATACAACGATAATGCACAACATAGATATATATATATACAAATGAAACTACATTTAGTTAAGTATTATATATATAAATACATATATATATGTAATACACATTTTATATATATACACACAAATATATATAGATAAATTAGATAAAGTGATATCACTGTTGAAATAGAATCCTTCCAAGAAGATTTGGAATCATAACCAATATTTTCATCTTGGGCAACTGTTAGCTCTTGCTTATAAATGGGAGGATTGTCTCTTTCTTCAATATTTAATTCATATATATGTGTGTGTGTGTGTATATATAACAACTTATAAAAGTATCTCATTTGATAACTAACAAGTTCATTTCTACATATATGTACTCAAACATATTCATTTTTACTAAGACATATTCATTAGTATAGATTTTCCTATGTATATATATATATCAATGAGTATACAATGATAATGCACAATATATATATATATATATATATATATATATATATATATATATATATATATATATATATATATATATATATATATATATATGGCCATGGATACCACAATGTCCTCACAACTTAACATATATTTATAAATGAAACAACAATTGTTTATATCATTTCATATAGTTGCTATTGTAATATAAATATCAATGAACCCCTATATATTATAGGGTATAAATAAAATTATTTAAATGGATTTATAACCATAATATTAACATAATCATAACAGAAATAATGAATACAATATCATTGTGATAATGTTGTTTGAAAACTATTTTTTCTAGCCACATAGGCTTAATGAAACATAGTATTTTTCATTGCAATAACTAAAACCAAAAATACTAAATCTCTCTATTCTTTTAGCCAAATCAACTGGCAACTACAAGGCCATTATTACTTACAAACTGAATATAACTTATTCTTTCCACAAATTAATAAAATCAATACATTAATACCAATTCACAAGAGAGATTTTTGCTCATCCAATAAAATAGAGTTCAACATTCAGCTAGATGTAAACCTACACACAAAATGAGCAACCCAGTCCCACTCTCCTCCCAACCATAGGGCTTGGATTCCAAGCCCACCTAGAGTGAGAGATAAACTTCAAATGCCCATAATGAAATATCACAAATAAAACACAATAAAAACTAGATTTAACATAGGCTGACACACACACACAAAGAATCCTTTCTAAATTCTTACAAAGGGGGAGAAAGGGGATTCCCTTCCCCCTTGGGGATTAATCACAACAAGAACAATTTCTCCTTTTTACAAATAATACCATCACAATAGTAACTCCACAACCCTTCAAACCCTTACACCATAACAACCCTTCACCACAATTCCACCCATCAAATCACATCCATCTCCACCACAAAACAACCATTCCATCCAAGCCACAACACACACCTCCACAAAACAACCCTTCAAAGTAACAAAACCCCCACATCCTCCATAATGCACAAATGTCACAACTTCCCCAAGAGAGGCTCCACACCTTCCTCAACCCTCAGGTGAGATCTGCTCCCTATTTACATCCAAAACCCTAATCACATACATGCCAACAAAATTTATAACAATTGCAACAATATTTCATTCAAAAGGCTCATACAAATCTTTATTTTCATACAGAAATAAAATCATAGCCATATTCACAATTTGTATTTATTAAACAAGAAATTAAATAAAATACCAAACCCTACCTTGGCTGTCCAAGTTAGGAGCAGCCTAAGAATAGGTGCCAAAACTAAAATAAACCCTCTTAATTCAACAATTTCCAACCATCTTCCCCAATCTATTTTCTCATCCATCATCTTCAATAAAAAATCCACCAAAATCTTCTTTCTAGCACAAGAAAAGAGAAGACAAATCCCAGAGCATGCATGCATAACATGGGGAATTGAATTAAATTCCACCATTAAAATAATTTTTACACCAAACCCCTCAACTTCCAAAGTAAAAACCAAAAGGACAATATAATCATTTAAAATTACAAATTAACACAACCTTTTTTAAATAACCATCCTCAACAATGAAATAAAATAAATAAAAAAATAATAATAATCATACTTCATACCAAAAATCTACAAAACTAATTAATAAACATTTAACTGAGATAATTAACCCAAATATCCTCAACACAACCCAACTGATAAAATGCGACAAAATCTAAAAAATCAAGTAAACCTGGGCATTTGAATTTATCCCCAAACTAAAATGGATCTAGACTGCCCACATGCAAAACTCAATTTTGAACATTAGTATATCATGGAAAATATAGATGAAGTGACAAATAATCAAATATTAAATATCTAAAATATCTAAAATCAAATAATTTATTAAATTCCACAATTAAATTAAAATATGCATTTTTGTTGAAATTAAATACATAATTATAAACACCACATAATCAATAATATTTTATTAAATTAAAACATATAATACCATCTATTATCCAAAATGATGTCTATACATATGTAGGTATATAAAAATATGCATATCAAAACACATAAATACATGAACCAAAAATAGTAGTATCAACCATGTCCAAACACAATCGTCAAAATAGTCAACTACAAATACTATCACATCATAGTCTCACGAACAATGCTAGCTACGTGATGCAGGAGCATCTTAGGTTGAAGAGCAATCTTGCATTAACCAAAAATATTTGCCTTCTTTTCTTTTCTTGCATTTCAGTTGCAGTTCATTCATTTGTAGCTCAACATTTTCTACCACATTTTACTGCATCTTCATTTCAGAGCTCGTGGAGAAGGATTTAGTTTCTATACCATGTCAACTACATCATACTTAGAAAGATTTAATTTGATTCAGGAGGATTGGATTCATCTATAGGAAGTTATCACTAGCAGAAGATCATCAATTTTCATAGAACAGAGCATTCTTTAGTCAGCGCCAACATATAGGGTTTCCAGAGCATATTTGGAACTTGCAGATCCTAATGGAACATCCTATAAGGTAAATTGGGACTAGATAGACCTGTTTCATTCATTTACAGAGCATTACCGAGAGTTCTAGGCTAACCTACCTATTTTCAACATGTTTCAGCATTCATTGGAGTTTTAGAACTCTTAAGGCTGACATAGATGATTATATGAGCTAGAGGATGATATATATACATCTCTGACATGGATTGAGGATGAACATTCAAGAAGAACTAAGTCTGATAATAATAACAATAGCAAAAGATGCATATCAATTTGCATGGAAAGTTGAAGATATGCTACATAAGAGACATGAGCAAAGGAAGAGAGGTAGAGGAGGACAATTTCAAAGAGGAAGAACATATTCTAGAGGAGAGAGACCTTATGTGGAGCAAAACAAGGAAAGCAGCCCATGCATGAAGGAAGACAGAGATAGCAATTCATACTACAGAGATGATAGGAGTTTCTACTGCAACAGTAGAGGAAATCATAATTTTTACTACAATGAAGGATACCAGAGAGAGGAAAGAAGATTTGACAAGAGATCATTCAAGGGAACCTATTTTAAGTTTGGAGGTAAAGGATGTACCAAGCATTTGAATTCCATCAAGGGAGTAATAGAAAAATGATAGAGAACAATGTAAGAGCAACTTATTTGGAGGAAGAACCAGTTGGATCACCTAGTTTAGTGGGGAAGCCAGAGAAAGGAAAGTCATTTTTCATGAGGAGAGATTTATTTCAAGAAGAGACAATTGAGGAACCACCGTAAAGGAAAAGTTTGTTCCAGAAAATATGCAACTCAGGAGGTAAGTGTTGTAAGGTTATCATTGACAGTGGTAGTACTGATAATTTGGTTTCAGAAGAGATGGTGACTAAGATGAATTTGGAAAGATTGAAACATTTGAAGCCCTACAAGATAGCATGGATTCAAGATGAACACAAGGTGTTGGCGAGTGAACAATGTTTCATGAATTTAATATAGGATCTTATGTTGATGAGGTATTATGTGATATAATGTCAATGTATGTATGTCATATATTGTTGGGGAGACCATGGTAGTATGATAGAATGGAAATACATGATGGATGGAAGAATACTTATACTATAATATCAAATGGAAAGAAACATATCTTAACACCTTTGGAAGATGAACCTAAAAGTGAAGTATGTGGAAATACTAGAATTTGTTTGGTAGATGGAATGAAATTTTTGGATAGATTGAGACATGAGAACATGTGTTTTTCTTTGATTCCAAAG
The DNA here is from genome assembly GCA_027924645.1 of Cunninghamia lanceolata. Taxonomy (NCBI): domain Eukaryota; kingdom Viridiplantae; phylum Streptophyta; class Pinopsida; order Cupressales; family Cupressaceae; genus Cunninghamia; species Cunninghamia lanceolata. The sequence continues at coordinate 4,655,603 of BSBN01000318.1, read as the reverse complement.
AAGTGTGGAATCCTAAGTTCAGAAACCAGTACCACAAAAGAAGAACCACCACCATAGGAGATAACTAAAATATTGATAGAATACAAGGATATCATTTCAAAGAATGTACCTAAAAGATTACCACCAATCTAGAGTATCAGTCATCATATAGACCTTATACATAGAGCTAGTTTGCCTAAAAAAGTAGCACACTGGATGACACTAGTAGAAAATGTGGAGCTAAATAGATAAATATAGGAGCTGTTGAGGAAAGGATTGATTAGAGAAAGTTTAAGCTCATGTGCGGTACCTACAGTACTAGCATCAAAGAAAAATGGAGATTGGAGGATTTGTAATGACTCTAGAGAAATCAATAAGATCACTATTAAGTATAGATTTCCATTGCCAAGGATGGATGACATCATGGACTCTTTAAGTTAAGCAAAACATTTCATAAAGATAGACTTGAAGAGTGGATACCATTAGATCAGGATCAAAGGAGACGAGTGGAAGACTGCATTCAAGATAAATGAAGGATTGTATGAGTGGTTAGTGATGCCTTTTGGATTAACTAATGCACCAAGTACTTTCATGAGGTTGATGAATGAGGTTTTGAGGAAATTCTTGGGTAAGTTTGTTATTGTATACTTGGATGATATTCTAATTTTTAGTAAGACAAAGGAGGAACATTTGTGGCATATTAGACAAGTATTGCAGAGGTTGAGAGAAGAGAAATTGTTGATAAACATGAAGAAATGTAGTTTCATGAAAGAAGAATTGATATATTTGCGATTTATTATTTCCATGGAAGGATTGAAGATGGAACCTGAGAAAGTTAGATCAATTGTTGAGTGGCCAACACTTGTGAACATTGGAGAGTTAAGATCATTTTATGGACTAGCAATTAGTTTCTACCAAAAGTTCATCAAAAATTTCAGTGCTTTATGCACACCAATGACAAATAGAATTAGAGGTGACAAAAAGGATTTTAAGTAGACATCGGGAGCAAATAAGAGTTTTAAATTGTTGAAGCAAAAGGTGATAAAGCAACCACTGTTAGCATTACTGAATTTTAACAAAGTATTTCAAGTTGATTGTGATGGGCCAATGGAAGTGCAATAGGATCAATGTTAAGTTAGGAAGGGACACCAGTAGCATATTTCAGTGAGAAGTTGAATGATGCATGGAGGAGATATTTAGTTTATGACCAGGAGTTCTATGCCATAAATCAAGCCTTGAAGAAGTGGAGAAATTACTTGGTACCAAAAGAATTTATGTTATACACCAATCATCAAGATTTGACATATTTGAAGAGTCAGGTTCAAGTTGAATCAAAGACATATGAGATGTGTAGAGTTCATGCAGAGTTAGACATTTGTATTGAATGATAGAGTGGGAAGTCAAATAAAGTTGTAGATGCATTGAGCAAAAGAGGGAACCTGTTAAAAGAGATGAGGATTGAAGTACTAGGATTTGAAGAACTTAAGCATATGTATGAAGAGGCTCTAGATTTTGCAAAAGCATGGAAACCATGTAAGGAACCTGTTGTGTTAGATAGAAGTAAGTGGTTGGATTAAATTTCATTCAAGGGGATATGTTGTTCAAAGGAAATCAGTTGTGGTGGATTGGATGGACATTTTGAAATTGACAAGACAGTAGCTTTGGTAAGAAAACATTATTTTTGGCCTCAGGTATATAGGGATGTAAGGAAATTTGTGCAGAGTTGCATAGTATGTCAAGTTTCTAAAGGGAGTAGTCAGAATACTGGATTGTGTAAGCCTTTGACAGTACTGAAGAGACCTTGGGAAGATATAAGAATGTATTTCATATTAGGTTTGCCAAGAACATAGAGGGGATATGATTCTATATTTGTAGTAGTGGACAAATTTTAAAAGATGGCACATTTCATTCTTTGTAAGAAGATAAATGTTGCAATGCATGTTGTTGACCTATTTTTCAAGGAGATTGTGAGATTGCATGAATTACCTAAGAGTATAGTTTTAGATAGGGATACAAGATTCATTGGATATTTTTGAGGACATTGTGGAAGAAGATGAAGATAGACCTAAAGTTCAGTTCAACATTTCACCAATAGATATATGGACAAACAAAAGTGGTAAATAGGAGTTTGGGTATCTTGTTGAGATATTTGATAGGAGATAAAGCAGGAAATTGGGATCTAATTCTACCAAAAGTAGAGTTTGCATATAATAATTCAGTGAACAAAAGTATAGGGAAGACATTATTTGAAGTTGCAGACATAACCTTACAATCAACCCCTGAGAAAACCATGATGGAACAACCTATCATTGATGAGGAACAGGCCCACCTGTAACCACTTAAGAGGAGTCATTCTTTAGCTCATGCTTTTCCTAGTTCAAATAATAAGCCATATGTTGATTATAACCTTGTATAATGTTCCACCTCATAAATCCATTCTTCCTCTCATAGATCCATTCTTTCTTGAGACCACACATGTCTGTAAATCGTTATCCTTGTCGATGTTATTTTGCATCCACTTCTAATTTAAGTGATGACCCTATATTGATGGATAAATTGGTCATGCAAGTTAGCTCTTGGCTACACCTGACTCCAAAAAAAGAAGATAAGAAATATAAAGGGATTAATATCCAAAGGATGTATGAGCCAACATGCATGTATAGAGAAGCTCTCCCTAGATATGGAATAGAAAAAAGAGTCAAATATAAGATTCAGCTCCTTGATGAGGGTTCTAGAGAAATCACTGGTTATGAACCTGGTAGTTGGCCTACCCATGAAACTTTTCATATAATAAATTAAGATAGAAATCTATGGGGAAATATAAGGCTAGACTTTGTACAAAAATAGGAGTCCAACGTAAGAGCACTGAGGCTAAGAGGAAATGGTAGACTCAGTGGATGTTGTCTACACAGGACAATTTAGATGATATGGCCTTAGATATTAAGCAAGCTATAGATAGCTCTAATATAGTGAGGGGGAAAATAATATTAGTAGAAGATCTTATAGATAAATTAGATAAAGTGATATCACTATTGAAATAGAATACTCCCAAGAAGATTGAGAATCAGAACCAATATTTTCATCTTGGGCAACTACTAGCTTTTGCATATAAATGGGAGGATTGTCTCTTTCTTCAATATATAATTCATATATATATATATATATATATATATATATATATATATATATATATATATATATATATATATATATATATATATATATATATATATATATATATATATATATATATATATATATATATATATATATATATATATATATATATATATATATATATATATATATATAACAACTTATAAAAGTAGCTCATTTGATAACTAACAAGAAGTTCATTTCTGTATATATGTACTCAAACATATTCATTTTTACTAAGACATATCCAATAATATAGATTTTCCTATGTGTGTGTATATATATCAATGAGTATACAACAATAATGCACAATAGAGATATATATACAAATGACACTACATTTAGTTAAATATTATATATATACATACATATATATATGTAATACACAATATATATATACATATAATATAAAAATCATACGCCAAGGGTTCGCTGTGATAACCAAGTGACAACAAAACATATAATACATAGTCCATTATATGGGTCGTTGCCTATGGCAGGCCTGGCCTTGTCATGGCTGGTCAAAGCAAAAGGATGGGATCTGTGGCTCCCCACAACTCCCACAACCTTAAGGCTATGGTGGGCATGGATGCCACAACATCCTCACAACAACTTAACATATATTTATAAATGAAACAACAATTGTTTATATCATTTCATATAGTTGCTATTGTAATATAAATATCAATGAACTCATGTATATTATAGGGTATAAACAAATCATTTTCATGGATTTATAACCATAATATTAACATAATCATAACAGAAATAATGAATACAATATCACTGTGATAATGTTGTTTGAAAACTATTTTTTCTAGCCACATAGGCTTAATGAAACAAAGTATTTTTCATTGCAATAACCAGAACCAAAAATACTAAATCTCTCTATTCTTTTAGCCAAGTCAACTGGCAACTATAAGGCCATTATTACTTACAAACTGAATATAACTTATTCTTTCCACAAAATAATAAAATCAATACATTGATACCAATTCACAAGAGAGAGTTTTGCTCATCTAATAAAATAGAGTTCAACATTCAGTTAGATGTAAACCTACACACAAAATGAGCAACCCAGTCCCACTCTCCTCCCAACCATAGGGCTTGGATTCCAAGCCTGCCTAGAGCGGGAGATAAACTTCAAATTCCAACAATCAAATATCACAAATAAAACACAATAAAAAATAGATTTAACACAAGCTGACTCACACACAAAGAATCCTTTTTGAATTCTTAGAAAGGGGGAGAAAGGGGATTCCCTTCCCTCTTGGGGATTAATCACAACAAGAACAATTTCTCCTTTTTACAAATAATACCATCACAATAGTAACTCCACAACCCTTCAAACCTTTACACCATAACAACCTTTTAACACAACTCCACCCATCAAATCACATCCATCTCCACCACAACACAAGCATTCCATCCAAGACACAACACACACCTCCACAACACAACCCTTCAAAGTAACAAAACCCCCACATCCTCCATAATGCACAAATGCCACAACTTCCCAAAGAGAGGTTCCACACCTTCCTCAACCCCACACAAGAAAGGATCTCAACCCTCATGTGAGATCTACTCCCTATTTACATCCAAAACCCCAATCACATGCATGCCAACAAAATTTATAACAATTGCAACAATATTTCATTCAAAAAGCTCATTCAAATCTCTATTTTCAAATAGAAGTAAAATAATAGCCATATTCACAATTTGCATTCTTTAAACAAGATATTAAACAAAATGACAAACCCTACCTTGGCTGTCCAAGTTAGGATCAGCCCAAGAATAGATACTAAAAATGAAATAAACCTCTTAATTCAACAATTTACAGCCATCTTCCTGCAATCTATTTTCTCATCCATCATCTTCAATAAAAAATCCACCAAAATCTTCTTTTGAGCACAAGAAAAGAGAAGCCAAAGCCCAAAGCACACACGCACATCATGGGGAATTGAATTAAATTCCACCATTAAAATAATTTTAACACCAAATCCCTCAACTTCCGAAGTAAAAACCAAAAGGACAATATAATAATTTAAAATTACAAATTAACACAACCTTTTTGAAATAACCATCCTCAACAATGAAATAAAATAAAGAAAGAAACAAATAATAGATGAAGCAACAAATAATCAAATATTAAATATCTAAAATATCTAAAATCAAATAATTTATTAAATTCCACAATTAAATTAAAATATGCATTTTTGTTGAAATTAAATGCATAATTATAAACACCACATAATCAAAAATATTTTATTAAATTAAAACATCTAATACCTTATATAATCCAAAATGATGTCTATAGGCACGTAGGTATATAAAAATATGCATACCAAAACACATAAATACATGAACCAAAAATAGTAGTATCAACCATGTCCAAACACAATCATCAAAATAGTCAACTACAAATAGTATCACATCATAGTCTTAAGAATAGTGCTAGCTAGGTGATACAAGAGTATCTCAGGTTGAAGAACAATCTTGCATCAACCAAAAATATTTGCCTTCTTTTCTTTTCTTGCATTTCAGTTGCAGTTCATTCATTTGTAGTTCAACATTTTCTATCACATTTTACTAAATCTTAATTTTAAAGCTCATGGAAAAGGATTTAGTTTCTATGCCATGTCAACTACATCATAATTAGGAGGATTTAATTTCATTCAGGAGGATTGGATTCGTCTACAGGAAGTTAGCATTAGTAGAAGATCATCAATTTTCTTAGAATAGAGCATTCTTTAGTCAGCACCAACATATAGGGTCTGTGGAGCATTTTTAGAACTTGTAGAGCCTAATGGAACATCCTACAAGGTAAATTAGGACCAGATAGACCTTCCTTGAGAACCACATCAAGTTTCATTCATTTACGGAGCATTACCGAGAGTTGTAGGCCGACCTACCTATTTTCTACACATTTTAGCTTTCATTGGAGTTTGAGAACTCTTAAGGCTGACACAAATGATTATATGAGCTAGAGGATGATATATATACATCTCTTAGATGCATGAAGTTAGTAGTTAGATGATATGATAAGATAGATAGTTAGATGCTTTCTAGAAGGCACTTCAATGCCATATCTTTCATGTATTTTGTAACCTGGAAAGCAGGCCCGTGAGCCCTTTGATTGTAGCCTGCATGTTGTTAGCCTATAAGCATTATAATTGTTTGATATATTGAGCATATGAATATTCCATTGCATTCTGTTATTTTTTTATTTCTATTGTGTTTACTCTAGCTGCATGGTTGGATAGTCCCTTCTCAGGACCCTCCATCGATGATTGCACCAAGTGGTATTAGAGTGAAGTTTGTGAATCCTTTGGGAGTGAAGGCATTCTAGAAGATCTTGTGGTGAACAAAGTGCTAACCTAAGGTAGTCTACTTGTGTTTGTCAGTAGAGTACCAATTGTGAGGTAGTTTCTACCTTGTAGCCAGATCGCCAAATTGAGGTAGTTGCACTAGATCCTAGGAAGAGATGCCACCAAGGAGGATGTGTACTATGACCATTGTTGCTGGAAGAATGAAAGAAATGATAGAGATGATCAGGACAATCAAAGTTAGATTGGATGCTATAGAAGTGGATAGAAGAAGAGGACTAAACCCTAGACATGAGGATGAAAGTGATGATGAAGAAATTCAAGCTACAAACTAAAATGAAGAAGCCCTAGAAGAAAAAGAAATAGATTAGGTAAATATGTTGAGAGCTATTTCTAAAATTGGCAAGAGACCTAGAATGGAAGTATCAAATTATACCAGAAATTTAAACACTAAAGAATTGATTGATTGGATGAATGACTTGGAGGAATACTTTGAATATGAAGAAATTGTAGATCTAGAGAGTGAGATTTGCAAGAACTAAGTTGAAAGGACATGCTGCTGTTTGGTGGAAAGAAGTTCAATTGGATAGAGACAAGAGAGGAAAGGAGAAAATTGTAAAGTGGGATAGGAGGGTGATAAAGTTGAAGAATCAATTCATACTTTCTAACTATGAGTTGGAATTGTTAAAGAGATTGTAAATGTAGTGCCCCTTATCTCGTCGTCCATCAGATTGATGTTTGCTTAGACTTTATGATAGTGTCTTAGACTGTAGATGATGGATCTCTTGTTATCTTGTTACTTCATTATGGACCTAATCAGCATAGTAACAACTGTTGATGTTGGATTATGTGGTTTTATGCTTTAGAATTTGATAAATAAACTAGATGTTACAGATGTTTGATGTTAATTGCGATGTTGGATTGTAAGAGGATTGAATGTTTTATGTTGTTGATTAATATCAGATACCTTGTTCAATATAGTTAACTGTTTATACATAAACGTGAATGGAACAGTGTCATATTACTCGCTCTCGAGTACCCTACCTCACTACGATTTCCATTCACTATAGGACTGTATGTGGATATATATCTTGAATGCTTAACCGTGCGTTGTTGTAGGAATGCAGGTACTAGGCATCGACTCCACCTGATTACAGGTCTGAGCATGCCTTTGCCAATGGATTAGTTGTTTGGAGTTAACGTGAGGTCCCATGTCAGTGTGGTCTGGTTGTCAGTTTATCCTATTGGTCATTGTCTGTCATTCGATCGTGATTTGCGGACAAGTAATATTGCACCTTGGAGTCTAACTAGGTTAAGAAGTGTCTAATTGTGCAAGGTGTCGTTGTGCATTAACTAGAATTATATTACGGAAAGTATAATGTTGATAATTAAATATATTTATAAAAGATAATATTGTGTCGATAGTTGTTAATTATTGTTGTAAATAAATTATTATTTTATTCGAAGAATAGTTGTTAAATAAAGATTGTAAGAGGTTTTGTATTATTTAATATAATATTATTTACAATAAATATTTAAATAAATAAAATAATTGTAAGTTATGTTGTAATTAGTGATTTGCAACTAAATTAATAAAATAAATTAATATATAGTTGTACAATTATAGATAGTTGTAATATTATAACTTTATTAAATAAAATATGCTTGGTCGGCTATAAAATAATTAAATGTTGTCGGAATTGTGTGTTAATATTTAAAAAGGAATAACCGCTTGGGATTATTAAATTAAATAAAAGTCTATCTCGAGGAGGGAGAAGCACGGGATCGCGTGCCGAGTTCCTTGGACAATAGAAGGGATTGTGTTATAAAAGAAAAGCTTGTAGTGGCAAAGAGGACAGCATTGCAGGTAGAAAAAAAATGAAGAAGATCAGGAAAAGGCTTGGACTGCAGCAGTTGAACCAGAATTGTCGAATCGGCATCGCAGCCAGATTTTCATTCTTCTAGGGTTTAAGGTAGTTTACTAGACCCCTGGGATTTACACTAGTCCGTTAAACTTCTGATACAAGGGCAACAAATTTTGAAGAAAGAATGAGGGAAAATATGAGAGAGGATGATGACGAAGAAGAAGAAGTAGTGGTAGGTTTGGGAGCCGCCTGTCCTCCAGCTAACAACAATAGCGATGGAGGAGTTGTTTTTGTGCTGTTGAAGGCATCTCTCGAGGTTGGCAAGGTCGGCAAGATATACCAGTTGTTGAACTGCGATGACCATGTCCATTTTCTGCGAAGGAACAAATAGAATCCAGCAGCATATCGACCTGATATTGTTCACCTCTAGGAAGGACAAAAATCTACAATATTGTATTTCTTCTCCACCCCGATCCGATACAGGTGCCATGCCTTGTGCATCTTCTTCTTTTTCCGCTCCTCATTCTAGCTAAAGATCCCCAATGTCAAGCCATTCTCAGGTTCAATAGGGACCGAGTCAATGGTGTCGGCTACCACTAAGTAAATCTCCCTGCGTACAAACTTGTTGGCAGTCATCACCATCCAGAGTCGGGCCCCAACAACCTACACCTAGATTTCAAAGAAGTGCTTGAGAACTTCACCATCGTGGAGATGACCCTAACCCGAAAAGTTTCTTCCAATCACGTTCAGGATTGCTATGTGTTTCTTCACTTACGCCTATGGCAAGAGGTATCCAATTTGCACAGACAGAGTCTCCAATGGCGGATCACCATTGTCCACCAAATCACACCTATAGATTACTCTGAAAGTCTCCATCACATCTAAACATGAAATTTTACTTTCCCCATTTAATATTTAAGGTGAAGGCAGCCTTCCTGAGTGGGCCGAGGAAGATGTGATCAATCTCCCATGCATTGAAAAGCCGAACACTAGAGATGGAAGATCGACATTTGGTCAAGTCAAGGCTTCTAGAATTGTGGTGAAAGGTAGACAAATCCATCTATACCCGCCTCTCAATGATCCTTCTTACCTGGAGCTGACTAGTGTTCGGGACGCCATTCAAGCTAAACTCAAGGCAGAAGAAATCATATTCTGTGAAGGGCACAAGACATACTGCACCTGATTCAGAACAGACATGCGAAAGAGGCACCAACAACTACGCTCCAAAGAAGCAACAGACTTCTCTGTATCCTTACTCTCCAAGCACATGGAAAGATATTCAACACCATTAACCGATGACTGATAAACACTAAGCCGCAAATTGCATTCCCCTGCAGGAAATATTGGACTCATGATCTTCTGTGTCTTGATCATCTCCTTGAACAATGAAAAATTATGCTCCTTCCATGTGAATTTCCCACTCAAGACCTCAGGCATGGGGCTGGCAATTGATTGTAATTCATTGTCCCTAGAAAATGACACCGAATCATGCAAGACAAGAATCTCCGCTGTTATCAAGACCGCATCATTAACCACAAAACCAGCTTTGGGATCCATAATTGCTGCATTCTGTGTAAAATCACACCAGCCATGAGATTTCTTCTTTCCAGAAAACCGATGCCACGAATCCTTCTGTACTGACTTTGTCTCATCACACTGATTCACAACACATAACCTGTAACTGGCAAAACAATCCCATTTCGAAGAAGATGATCCCCGAGGATCCATCACTTGTAAATAGATGGAAAGGTAACCAGGAAGCGCCTGTGAATCGCCCCGAGGGTAACTAAAAGCCTGCAATCATAGCCCCCCACTTCAAAATATCTACTCCACAGTCCCCTGGCCTTAACCCTGCTAAATTGGGTAATTATCCATTTACACACTGTAACTGCAATCAAGGATGGAGGTGAATGGATGCTAGAGGCAGGAGCACTTGTTTTGGCTGATGGTGGCCTTTGTTGCATTGATGAATTTGATAGGAAGAGGTGGAAATAATGCGGGAAATGGGAGTGGAGATGTACAGGTTCTCCATTACTTGGTCTCGTATTTTTCCTAAGGGTAGTGGAAAGATCAATACTCTTGGAGTCAAATACTACAATAATCTGATCAATGAGCTTCTCAGCAAAGGCATTCATCTTTCCATTTCCTCTTCCTTTCAAGCATGCATAATAACTGCATAGAATCTGATGCACTTCACTGAGGAGAAGTCACATTTTGGAGGCAAAAACAGAGTTTTCTTATTTACTTTCCGTGCATTAAGGTTTATCGTTTCAACTCTAGTCTGCAGAAAACCGTCATTGTTAATCCAGGTTAGTTGTGCTTTCTTGTATGCATTTCATCTGATTGGCTTAGATTAACCCTAAGGAATGTTTATTTACTTTACAATGTGTTTGAATGCATATTAATAGAAGTACTATTAATATCAATGTTGTTATTAGTATCATTATTATAATTATTATTATTATCATTATTGTTATTATTACAATAATAATAATAATATTATTGTTACTGTTATTAATATTATTATTATTATTATTATTATTTCAAAAGTATAGTTGATTGTTTTAAAAGCCAAATAAATTGGGAATTTAGAATAATGTTGTTATTATGTATTTAAAGGAAATCGTTGTGATTATATATATTATGGTTAATGAAATTTAATTTAGGTTGACATCGGTTTTAATATGGTTTTGTCCTTTTGTTAAGATAATGGACTAAGGATTAGGTATATATGATTATTGTATTGGAAATTTGATTTAAAGGTATTAGATAATTAGTTATTGTGAATTTGAAATTGTATGAAATGGTCAAGGTGTAAGTTGTCAAGGGTTCATTTCCAGAGGCCAAGGTTGTTGTGTTTTGACTTCATGTAATGTGTTGATAAGTGTCCTAAGTTATTGAAGTCATGTCGCCTTTTGTCATGTATAAGGAAATTGGTTTTGGTGTAGTGGAAGAATGTAAATATTCTAAATGCATCATGATGTGTAGAAAGGCTCTTCATGAATGTTGTGATTTATTTGTTTGTTTGGGATGTTGTGTTGACAATGGGGAGATGTCGGTATTCATGAAAAAGTATTTTTCTTATGAGTTACTTCATTGGAAGCCATGGAAAATGTATTAAGAGTATGTCTTTGTAATTGAGATGATATGCAAGAAGGTGAATGCCTTGCATTATTACATGTATATGTTCATATCAGAATAATGGTTATGCAAGATGGTTAATGCCTTGCATGGTTCATGTATCATCGTTGTTATGATGATGTTTGCTATGTTTGTTGAGTAGGGTCTTCTAGATGCAAGTAGGGCAGTGGCTTTCAACATGGGGCCGGCGCCCAAAGTGGCAGTCAGGATAACCCGTTGGAAGTAGATTAATCAAGTGATAACCTAAATAATGAATTAGGGGGTTGGGTAGTTAAGCACACTAAACAAGATAAGTGGATGCCTCACTCATGGCTCAAGTGCTTGTTTAGGCTTGAGATGAGATGAGAAGGCCTGGAATGGCAAGATCAACTACCTTGTCCTCATGAAAGGTGTGTTGATTTCCGCATGAGTGTTGTATGGGGGCCGGGAGTCAGGAGAGGCTACCAAGACAACCCAAGATAGGGGGGCCGGGGCCTAGGAAGGCTTACCAGGACAACCCATGACAAGCCATGTGATGACACTTCTCCCTATTGCAGCCTAGCATTCCCTAGTTGTACTCTCCCCATTCATTATGTGTTGCCTCTGGAAGTTAAGATAAGTTAAGTTGTGTTGTTTATGTTATTGCCATGTGTTGTATTAGCGTTTGATTGTCCTTTGTTCTTGTTTGTCTTTCATCTACTTGACTGTTATTGTTTGGGACCTCATGTTAACTCCTAGCTTGGGGGGTAGACCTTAGGGTTCCACATGGTCGGGTGGAAGAGCTATTTTATCCATTGGTTATTCTTCATCAAGTTCATATGCAGAAAAGATTTATTCCAGACAATTGTACTTGTCCCAGTTGATGAAGATGTATGTGTAATCTTGTACCAGATTTGTGTAACAGAACATTCATGGTGTATGTAATTCTGATGTAGTCTGAAAATGGCAATGTAATGATGTCATGATGTACTTATATGAAAGCATTTCAGTTATGTACTTAATTATATAGATTGTATTACATTATTTGATGATATGCAGTGAATGAGAATAAGTTATTTAATTATGCATTGGATTCAGATTAGTTACTAATGAATGTTAAATTATGTTAGTTGGTTTGTAAAGTAATGCAGCCTTGTATCCTTAGAGAATATGTCATAATTAGTTATGTTAACATTTCTTTGATATCTTAATCAATTAAAAAAAAATGTTCCTATTTCATGTAGCATAAAAGTGTATTTCTTTGAGGTGTACAAGGCGGGTGTTACAGTAAAACCTTAGACAAAAGGAGAAATCTGTGGAGTACATTGAAGAGTTTCATAAGATGATTGTCAGAATTGGACATAGTGAAGCAAGCAAAGGGAAAGTGAAAAGGTACATAAATGGATTGAGGATGAACATTCAAGAAGAACTAAGTCTAGTAATAATAACAATAGAAAAAGATGCATATAAGTTCTCATTGAAAGTTGAAGATACATTGAATAAGAGACATGAGAAAAGGAAGAGAGGTAGAACATATTCCAGAGGAGAGAGACCTTATGCAGAGAAAAACAAGGAAAGGAGCCCATACAGGAAGGAAGACAAAGATAGAAATTCATACCAGAGAGATTATAGGAGTTTCTACCGCAACAGTAGAGAAAATCATAAATCTTACTACCATGAAGGATACCAAAGAGAGGAAAGAGGATTTGACAAGAGATCATTCAAGTGAACCTATTTTAAGTTTGGAGGTAAAGGATCTACCAAGCATTTGAATTCCATCAAGGGAGTAATAGCAAAAGGATAGAGAATAGTGCAAGAGCAGCTTATTTGGAGGAAGAACTAGTTGGGTCACCTAGTTCAGTGGGGAAGCCAGAGAAAGGAGAGTCATTAGTCATGAGGAGAGATTTATTTCAAGAAGAGACAATTGAGGAACCACAACAAAGGAAAAGTTTGTTCCAGACAAGATACAACTCAAGAGGTAAGTGTTGTAAGGTTATCATTGATAGTGGTAGTACTGATAATTTAGTTTCAAAAGAGATGGTGACTAAGACGAATATGGAGAGATTGAAACATCTAAAGCCCTACAAGATAGCGTGAATTCAAGATGAACACAAGGTTCTGGCAAGTGAACAATGTTTCATGAAATTTAATATAGGATCTTATGTTGATGAGGTACTATGTGGTATTATGCCAATGTATGTATGTCATATTGATTGGGAGACCATGGTAGTATGATAGAATGGAAATACATGATGGATGGAAGAATACTTATGTTGCAAGTATGAGGTGAGTCAGTGTTGTCATTGATGTCAACATACTCATATTGCATTGACAAGAAGGATTTGATGAGCTGTGTGCTGAGGATATTGAGAAAATTAGCCTCAGTCAGGAACAGTGAAGAACAGTGATGAGAAGAAGGTAAATGTACTGTATAGGATGAGAACCGGAGGATGCGGATTAAAGGGTTAGTAGATATGAGTCTTGAGATGCTATAGTTAAGATTTCAGAGGTCCGCATGAAGATCTGAAGGAGTTGTGGCTGCCGGTATAGAACCGGGTCTGGCAAGTATCCAGAGGTGACAGAGGATCACAAAAAGGTCCGGTGAGGTCCGGAATTGTATCATCCTAATCTACGGATTGGACGGAGTGTTTGGGATGTCCTTGTGATTTGTCATCCTAATTTGTGTATGATTTGGAGGTCCGGAAGTACCTCTTGCATTATGACAGTGGCGACAGACTGTGTTCTTGAAGTTCCGGATGAGGAAGATAAGAGATCCCAGTAAGTAGAGGAAGTGCGGATGTATCCGGACAATCAGACAGGCTTGTGAAGGTTCTTGGATCATGTTTAGGTTGTGTTGTTGGTCCGCATTGATGGTAGAGCCCGGAATTGAAGTTATTCTTCCGGATGAAGTTCTTGCTTTGTTTAGCTGACCGGATGAGTTGTTCATCCTGCGAATGTTCTTGTGATGGCCGACCGGATGAGTTATTCATCTTGCGGATACTCCTATGGTTGTTTGCCGACTTAGATGTTTGTTCCTAAGTCGATGTCTTGTATAAATAATGGTTTGTGAGTTCATTTCAAAGTGTGGTGCGTGGATGAGTGTGGCATAGCGAAGAAACGTGCGAAAGGCAGAGCAGAGATTTTGGGCTTAATTGGAACTGATCCGGACATGGTAGAGATGTCATTCTCCAGTTCAAGACTGTGATTTTCATCACTTTGTAGACAGTGTGTCTCCTTGTAGGCAGTGGGCCTCTTTGTGAGCAGTGTGCTCGGGCAGTGAGCCCTTATTGGCATGTGCCATTCATTTTTCTTTATTCTTCTAATAGAGAATAATTCTTGGGTTAATCACCCCGTGGTTTTTCCCTTAACCGGGTTTTCCACGTCAAAATCTTGGTGTTCAATGTGTTGATGCTTATCTGCTCTTGTGTTTATGTATTATGCTTCCATGGATGAGTATTTGATATGCTGCTAACTAACAACAGAGAATTAAGTGTTTGAAAGAAGAAGAAGTTTTATACAACTGATTCACCCCCCCCTCTCAGTTGTATGCCCTAGATCCAACAATTGGTATCAGAGCTAAGTTCCTCTGATAGGAGCTTAACCGCTTGAGGAGATCCAGGATGTCATCATACAAGAAGGATAGTCCGAAGTTCGATGGAACCAACTTCACTCTCTGGAAAGGTCGCATGAAGTGTCACTTGGAATGTATGGGAAAAGCATACTTGGCTATGATTTCAAAACCATATGTACCTCCACAAGGTGGTCCGACAACTCTGAATGAAATCACAGAAGCTGAAAACAATCTGCGGACCAAGGAAGCTCTTCTAAGCGCATTGAATGACTCAGATCTCTCGAATGTCATTGACCTACCAACTGCATATGAGATCCTAACTAAATTGGAACTTCTGTATGAAGGAGATGAGTTTGTCAAAAGTACAAGGTTGCAAAGTCTGAAAGGGAAATTTGAAAGATTGAAAATGAGAGATGATGAAAACATCACTACCTTTATGCCAAGAGTAAATGAGCTGGTATGTGGAATCAGAAATGCTGGTGGAACTTTAGATGAAAATGAGATTGTCTGCAAAATCCTAAGATCCCTTCCTGCTGCCTACAAAATCAAAGTTGCTGCCATTGATGAATTCAGAGCCCACACAACTGTCACAAGAGAACAACTGGCTGGCAAACTAGCTGCATTTGAAATGACCGAGTTTGGAGATGATCCTCCCAAGACTGAATCTGCTTTCAAAGCCAGTGCCTATGTGAAAGGCAAACAGAGATTTGATCCGGGTGAAAACTCATCAAGGAAAATGTCATGGTATGATCAAGCAAGAAGAGACATGGAAGAAGAAGAAGCAGAAACAGCTCAACTTGAAGCCCTCATTGCAAAGAGACTGCCAAGAGGATCCGGTAAGTATGAAGGAAAACTACCCTTTAAGTGTTTCAACTGCAATAAGATTGGTCATTTTGCCTCAAGATGTCCGGAGAGATCTGCAAAATCTAATACTCACAGACAAAGGTTTCAAAAGAATTGCTATTATGTTCATGAAGAAGATGACAATGAAGGAGTAACAGATGATGAATCAGAACTAGGAAGCAAATCCGGAAATGAGTGGGTGTTTATAGCCATCAAGGAAGAAGATTCAATACTCTCTGAATCTGTCAATCACAAAGTTGTTGAAAAAGCCTTGGCTGCTCAAGTGGAAGAAAAGGATGATTGGGTTATTGACAGTGGATGTTCTCACCATATGACTGGTGACAAGAATAAGTTCTTAGATTTGGAAAGATATGAAGGAGGAATGGTAAAGTTTGGTGACAATTCTGCTGGCAGAATCAGAGGTAGGGGAACTATTTCCTTTGATGGTAAGAGCAAAACAGGAAATGTACTGTATGTTGAAGGATTGAAGCACAATCTTCTCAGTGTTGGTCAGTTAGTGGACAAAGGCTATGATCTCCGGTTCAAGAATGGAAAATGCAGAATCTTTACAAGCTCTGGAACTGAAATTGCATCCGGTACTCAGACAAAAGGTAATATCTTTCATCTGGTTGGTTCAAATAAAAGTTGTTTGTTTGTTCAAATTGATCAGAGTTGGTTATGGCATAGAAGAATGTGTCATGTAAATTTTGATAACATCATCAAGATAAGCAACACTCAGGCTGTGAGAGATCTTCCAAAATTGATGAAACCTACAAATAGTGTGTGTAAAGAATGTCAGTTAGGTAAACAAAGCAGAGTCTCTTTCAAAAGCAAAGGTCAGTCTTCTACCGGATTGTTGGAATTAGTACATACTGATCTATGTGGTCCGACAAGAATCAAGAGTTTGCAAGGTGATAGATATTTCATGTTGTTAATTGATGATCATTCCTGGATGATGTGGGTTACCTTTCTAAAAGAAAAATCAGAAGCTTTTGAGAAGTTCAAAATCTTCAAAGCTATGGTGGAGAATCAAACCGGATTGAAACTAAAGTGTCTAAGGTCTGATAGAGGTGGTGAATTTACATCTGGTGAATTCATTGACTTTTGTGAGAAACAGGGTATAAGGAGACAGTTGTCTGCTCTTAAGACTCCACAGCAGAATGGAGCAGTTGAGAGAAAGAACCGGACCATCCAGGAAGCTGCTAGGACAATGATGTTGGAAGCAAATGTTCCTCAAATGTTTTGGAAAGAAGCTATCAGCAACGTAGTCTACACTCTAAATCGAGTTCAAATCAGAAACAACATCGGTAAGACCCCCTATGAACTTTGGTTTGGCATCACTCCTACTGTGAAATATTTCAGAGTATTTGGTAGCAAGTGTTATATTAAAAGAGATGAAGATCTAGGAAAGTTTGATGCTAGAAGTGATGAGGGAATTTTCTTGGGCTACTCCACTCAAAGCAAAGCATACCGGTGCTACAATAAGAGATTGAGGAAGATGATAGAAAGCACCAATGTGAAAGTTGATGAAGGAATTGAGAAACCTTCAAGATTTTATGAGCTTGATGAAGATGACCAAGACAGTGTTCAAGGAACTCAATCCTCTCCGGTGAGACAGAGTCAGCCTGATCCGTTAAATCAGGAAGAAGAGATAGGTTTGAATGAGCCTGATCAAGAAACAGTAGTGCTGGATACTCCCAAAATTCCAAGGTATGTAAGACTGAACCACTCTGAAGATCAGATCATAGGTGACAGAAGCAAAGGTGTACAAACTAGAAGGAATATTGCTCAAAATCAGAATGAATGTTGTCTGATTTCAAAGATTGAACCTAAAACAATAGATGAAGCCTGCAATGATGAAAACTGGACCAAAGCAATGGAAGATGAATTGATGCAAATTGAGAAAAATCATACTTGGGATCTTGTTCCCAGACCTAGAGACAGGAATGTAATTGGAACCAAGTGGGTCTTCCGGAACAAACTAAATGAAGCTGGTGAAGTAATCAGAAACAAAGCTAGATTGGTCTGCAAAGGCTACTCTCAAATAGAAGGAATTGACTTTGAAGAGACTTTTGCTCCGGTGGCAAGAATTGAAGCAGTCAGATTACTTCTTGCATTTGCTGCCTTCAAAGACTTCAAGGTATATCAGATGGATGTCAAGTCTGCCTTTCTAAATGGTGATCTGGAAGAAGAAGTCTACATTGAACAACCGGATGGATTTCAATTGTCTGATAATAATGATATGGTCTGCAAGTTGAAGAAAGCTTTGTATGGATTGAAGCAAGCCCCAAGAGCATGGTATGAAAGGTTGGATAAGCATCTTGTGCAGATTGGATTCAACAAAGGTACTGCTGACAGTAACTTATATTTCAAAATTGATCATGAAAACATTCTGATTGTTGAAGTGTTTGTGGATGATATCATTTTTGGAGGAAGAGATAGTATGTGCAAAACTTTCTCTAATCAAATGAAAAGTGAGTTTGAAATGTCTATGCTTGGTGAAATGAATTTCTTCTTGGGACTGCAAATTACTCAAACAAAAGAAGGAATCTTCATTTCTCAGACCAAATATGTGAAAGAATTGTTAAGAAAATTTGGTATGGAAGACTCAAAGCCAATGAACACTCCTATGGCAACCAGATGTAAGCTAAGCAAAGATGATGATTCTACAAAAAGTAGATCAGACAAAGTATAGATCAATGATTGGTGGATTGCTGTATCTCACTCAAACTAGACCAGATATAATGCAGGCTGTTGGTCTTGTGGCAAGATTCCAGGCTGATCCTAGAGAATCTCATGTTATGCCAATCAAAAGAATTTTTAGGTACTTGAAAGGAACAGCTGAGTATGGTCTATGGTACCCTAGAGATCCGGATTTCTCTCTTCATGCTTACACAGATGCAGATTGGGCAGGAGATGTGGATGATCGGAAAAGCACTAGTGGTGGAGCATTTTTTTTGGGGAAGAGATTGGTTTCTTGGCTAAGCAAGAAATAAGATGCAATATCCCTGTCTACAACTGAAGCAGAATACATTGCAGCAGCAGGTAGTTGCACTCAAATCTTATGGATGAAGCAGATGCTAAGAGACATCAAAGTTGAATATGAGGAGCCTATCACAATTTTCTATGATAATTCAAGTGCAATTAATATTTCCAAGAATCCGGTATTGCATTCTAAGACTAAGCACATATCTATCAAATTTCACTTTTTGAGAGAACAAGTAAACAAGGAAGAAGTCAGATTGGAGTATGTTCCCTCCAAGGATCAGATTGCAGATATCTTTACAAAACCTCTTCCCAAGGACTCTTTTGAATATCTCTGGGAGAAGTTAGGGGTCATGGCCCCTCTGGTCATGAACTAAGATGCACTGATGTGCATCAGTCCGGTGGCTATCACAGTCATATCTTGTGATCCGGACTAATGGGGAGCTGCAACTAAGGGGGAGTAGCTGGTATGATTCTGATGTATGAGAATTGCAAGTATGAGCCCTTTGCCATTGATGTCAAAGGGGGAGAGAAGATATGTGAAAAACAAGTGGTCGATGATCAAAGGGGGAGCAGTAAAGGAAGAGAAGACATTGATCAAAGGGGGAGCAGTAAAGGAAGAGAAGACATATGAAAAGTTGAAGTTCTTGTCTTAATGGTTTTTCACATCATATGTTGCCATCAATGACAAAGGGGGAGATTGTTGCAAGTATGAGGTGAGCCAGTGTTGTCATTGATGTCAACATACTCATATTGCATTGACAAGAAGGATTTGATGAGCTGTGTGCTGAGGATATTGAGAAAATTAGCCTCAGTCAGGAACAGTGAAGAATAGTGATGAGAA
This sequence comes from Cunninghamia lanceolata, assembly GCA_027924645.1. Lineage (NCBI taxonomy): Eukaryota > Viridiplantae > Streptophyta > Pinopsida > Cupressales > Cupressaceae > Cunninghamia > Cunninghamia lanceolata. The sequence continues at coordinate 4,635,935 of BSBN01000318.1, read as the reverse complement.
GAAGGTAAATGTACTATATAGGATGAGAACCGGAGGATGCGGATTAAAGGGTTAGTAGATATGAGTCTTGAGATGCTATAGTTAAGATTTCAGAGGTCCGCATGAAGATCTGAAGGAGTTGTGGCTGCCGGTATAGAACCGGGTCCGGCAAGTATCCAGAGGTGACAAAGGATCACAAAAAGGTCCGGTGAGGTCCGAAATTGTATCATCCTAATCTACGGATTGGACGGAGTGTTTGGGATGTCCTTGTGATGTGTCATCCTAATTTGTGTATGATTTGGAGGTCCGGAAGTACCTCTTGCATTATGACAGTGGCGACAGACTGTGTTCTTGAAGTTCCGGATGAGGAAGACAAGAGATCCCAGTAAGTAGAGGAAGTGCGGATGTATCCGGACATTCAGACAGGCTTGTGAAGGTTCTTGGATCATGTTTAGGTTGTGTTGTTGGTCCGCATTGATGTTAGAGCCCGGAATTGAAGTTATTCTTCCGGATGAAGTTCTTGCTCTGTTTAGCTGACCGGATGAGTTGTTCATCCTGCGAATGTTCTTGTGATGGCCGACCGGATGAGTTATTCATCTTGCAGATACTCCTATGGTTGTTTTCTGACTTAGATGTTTGTTCCTAAGTCGATGTCTTGTATAAATAATGGTTTGTGAGTTCATTTCAAAGTGTGGTGCGTGGAAGAGTGTGGCATAGCGAAGAAACGTGCGAAAGGCAGAGCAGAGATTTTAGGCTTAATTGGAACTGATCCGGACATGGTAGAGATGTCATTCTCCAGTTCAAGACTGTGATTTTCATCACTTTGTAGACAGTGTGTCTCCTTGTAGGCAGTGGGCCTCTTTGTGAGCAGTGTGCTCGGGCAGTGAGCCCTTATTGGCATGTGCCATTCATTTTTCTTTATTCTTCTAACAGAGAATAATTCTTGGGTTAATCACCCCGTGGTTTTTCCCTTAACCAGGTTTTCCACGTCAAAATCTTGGTGTTCAATGTGTTGATGCTTATCTGCTCTTGTGTTTATGTATTATGCTTCCATGGATGAGTATTTGATATGCTGCTAACTAACAACAGAGAATTAAGTGTTTGAAAGAAGAAGAAGTTTTATACAACTGATTCACCCCCCCCCCTCTCAGTTGTATGCCCTAGATCCAACAACTTATACCATAACATCAAATGGAAAGAAACATATCTTGATACCTTCGGAAGATGAACCTAAAAGTAAAGTATGTGGAAATACTAGAATTTGTTTGGTAGATGGAAAGAAATTTTTGGATGGATTGAGACATGAGAACATGTGTTTTTCTTTGATTCCAAAGAAGTGTGGAACACTAAGTTCAGAAACCACTACCATAAAAGAAGAACCGCCACCAGAGGAGATAACTAAATTATTGATAGAATACAATGATATCATTTCAAAGAATGTACCTAAAGGTTTGCCACCAATCTAGAGTATCAGTCATCATATGGACCTTATACATAGATCTAGTTTGCCTAACAAAGTAGCACACTAGATGACACTAGCAGAAAATGTGGAGCTGAATAGATAAATATAGGAGTTGTTGAGGAAACGATTGATCAGAGAAAGTTTAAGCTCATGTACGGTACCTACAGTACTAGCACCAAAGAAAGATAGAGAATGGAGGACGTCTACTAACTCTAGAGAAATCAATAAGATCACTATTAAGTATAGATTTCCATTACCAAGGATGGATGACATCATGAACTCTTTGAGTGGAGCAAAACATTTCATAAAGATAGACTTGAAGAGTGGATACCATCGGATCAGGATCAGAGAAGGAGATGAGTGGAAGACTGCATTCAAGACAAATGAAGGATTGTATGAGTGGTTAGTGATGCCTTTTGGATTAACTAATGCACCAAGTACTTTCTTGCGGTTGATGAATGAGGTTTTGAGGAAATTCTTGGGTAAGTTTGTTATTGTATACTTGGATGATATTCTGATTTTTAGTAAGACAAAGGAGGAACATTTGTGGCATATTAGACAAGTATTGCAGAGGTTGAGAGAAGAAAAATTGTTGATAAACATCAAGAAATGTAGACACGCCCCATTTAGCCAAATGGAGACCCCCTCTTTTGCTTTGGCTTGGAGTCTCGACCTTTTGACCTTATGATGATGAGAGAGTGAATTTGTGCTTACAGTTCATGATTTTTTTAAATTTGATTACTTTACATGTTTGGAGTTAGTTGATGTCTTTCATGATTGATTTGGAAGTGTCTTGAGTGGTCTTGTGTTTAAAAAATAGCCATTTGTTCCCTTCTGCATTAAAATTGGGTGTTACTACACTTTGCTAAAAAATCCTGTCACTAGATATTGCCCTTGAAAGTGCTTCTACAGGATGTTTCATGTTGAAATTCTTAGTTTTCAAGTTTTAGAGTTGCAAATCATGTCAAAAGGGTCCATATGCTTTCACCCTGATACATGTTCCTGAAGCCTTGATTTGACTAAGTCTAAAATCTAGTGGAACCTCAAAATTCTAGAATCTACATATGATATCCTATGGATTTGGAACTTATATTTAAATATATTTTTAAATATACTTTCACCCTAGCCAATTCAAAATCTAGTGCTAAAAATGATCCCAACTGCAAAAAGTGCTAAAAATAGCCTCTACCGACCTTAGTGCTAAAAATAGCCTCTACCAACCTTTGCGCTAAAACCCCACTTCATAGACTTGCACTGAAATGGCCTTTCACTGACTTAAATCACATAGGTCAGTCAGTGCTAAAACCTATGTTAGTCGGTTGCATTGAAAATCCTCACCGACTAAGCCTTTTATATTTTGCACTAAAAATTGACCTTATCGACTTGCGCTACAATCCACCCCGATCGACCTTATGGGATGCTATTTGTCAGTCTGAGCCCAAACTTGCACAAGTCAGTGGCACCCAAAAGTAGCGTAAAAGAATTTACAATAAAAATGAACCTCTCCGACCTGCGCTAGAATTGCATTGCACCGACTTTTAGTCGATAAACCCCAAAATCCGTGTTTTTTGACATTTTGGCCCAAAAAATTGAGTTTTTCAAGGTGCAAATGGGATTTTCTTGATGGATTTGAATTACATAACTAGTTGTCACATCATGATGAACAATCTATTAAGTTTATGTGGATTTTTGGCATGTTTTATGACAATTAATGCCACTCCACATGAAAAGTTTGTGACCCTCAAAAATCTCATTTTTTGTAGAAAATGCTAGAAAAATATGAAATAAAAGTGTGTAAATTGATTATAATGACCACAAAAACTTCCTAAATCAATATATTGGCCAAATGGGTACTTGAAAATGGTAAAAAAATGTAGAAAATCATGCAAAAATCAATGGATTTATGAAGTTGTCTATAAGGAAGCAACATTGACAATGAGTTGTTTTTGACTGATCCATGACTATAAATGGGCATGTTTTGATCCAAATTGATGAAAAATGACTTGTTAAGATGAAATTTATTCTTTGCATTGTGAATTGTAGGTCTTGGAGAGCATAGGAGCTTGTTGGAACCATCTTGGAAGGATGTACACACAGATATGCGGTGTTGACCCAAAAATGCAAAAACTTCATTTTATCAACAAAATTGCTACTGCACCTACAAGAGAAAGTTAGTATAATGTCCAAGATGATAAAGATAAATCTTAGGAGTTAAAAGACATAGAAAGTCATGCCAAATCACTGATGTTCCTATAGATCTAGTCCAATGTCTAAGTAATCTAGTCTAGGTGTCATAACTCCTAGCTATTTTATTAGAATTCAAAATTCTTGGACTCATTGGAAAGATAAACTAATTATCTAGTTTGATCTGCCTAACTACTAAGGCTTTATGCTAAGCAACTGAGAAGTTTTGAGCCCCCATTCTGCTTTGAAGGCCTCCGAAAATGCAATTTACTACAATGTAGAAAATACCAAAAAATATATTTTCGATATTTTCCCAAAAATACCACTCAAATAACCCTGGATTGGATCACCAAGACATGCATACATTTGTCCCAGTAGTCCAGTCACCAAGAATCAATCCAACAAGCATCTAGTTGCATATACCTTCACCAAAATACTCATTTTCATCCAATTAGCACTTGGAATCCCGTGAATCCACATCAACCCAAGTTTTCAAGGATCATGTGACTCTATTTTAGCTTTATTAGGCCTTGAAAATTGACTTTTCATCATGTGCAACCAAATAGGTATCCATGTTGTCCAGATTCAGTGTATTTGCAAGCTATATTTTGTCTTTTTCATACAAGACAAAGGCAAATCTGAAAATGTAACAAACTGATGTATCTCATTAAATGCCATGTAATCTAGACCATTGGTGTCGAGTTATTCTCCAACATCCATTGAAAAACTTGGTATGGTGCCTTGTCTATAAAAGGGCCATCATTCTCTCATTGTAACAAGTAAGATTTGATACTAAATTGTTGAGACTCTGCGAAATTGTGATCAATACAAAGCAAGTTTTGTAAGTTTCTAGGAATTTGTGTTCTTGTGTTATCCTCTTTGGTTTTCATAGTTCATATCAATCTAAATTTAATTAGTTGTGCTTTTGCAATGATAGGTAAATGTTAAGATATCTGATGAATGCTTTGGTCCATACTATTAGTACCTGCCGATGGTAAGTTGTTGTGATAGTTAGCCAGGGCCTTGTCATTGAATATAGTTTGGTTACATTCCACTAGTTAAGCTGCGCCATTGTCCAGGTGTTTAATGGGTGAATGCAATTTGAAAATCATAAGGATCCTTTGAATATTACATCATTTCTTGCAACATTGTGGGTTTCCTATCCTAGTGAAATAGGAAATGGTTTATTGAAAGTATTTGTCTATCTGTAGCATTTTACCCCATTATGAGTATCATTTAAGGTCTCTTATCCCTTCTCCCTGTCCTTTTCCTCTTGCATTTTATTTACATCAAGTTGTTAGATTTGGGTCTCATAGCAGCAAACAAATCTCAAATCTACTAAAAGTATCATAGGGTTTTTGCATACATACTGTTGTCATATTCCATAAACCCTACATTTTATGTAAGACCCCTTGTTGGAAGAGCTAGAACATACCGCTGAGTAATTCCAAGCAAGCTAAGACCTAGCTATATTATCCTTGGGGCAGTCCTATCTTGGATAGGATACCTTTTTCAAGATAGGTGTGATACCAACAATCATACCTATGTTGTTGTGTGCTAAAAATACCATCAACAGAATTGGCACTAGAAGAAGGGGTGGACAAAGATTTTTATGCAAGCTATCAGTTTTTCATTGCACATGCTAAAATGAATTGACTATTCAAGAGAGTTAGTTCCAATGGGTACACTGAAGGGTTTTAGTCATGAGACTCATTTGTTCTTTAGAACACTATCACAGCAGTCATATCATGAAGAGAACTTCCAAGTGAACATCCCACTTTTCAAAGAAGTATTGGATAATCATATCAGGGTGAAGTGTCCTCCTTTGACATTGTTCAATTTCAGTTCACCTCAAGTCTGTACTATACATCCTAGAGAATTGCATGACAAGATTGATTGTTTGAATTTCCTCCAAAGATTGGATTTGCATTTGAAGGGATTGCTTCCTATTTTTGAATTTTATAAGCCTAAAGCAGGATATGGATATGACAGACATATACATAGAAAGACCTTGCAAGGAGCTACAAATCTTCCATTCATAAATGCTCATGGTCAACAGGGAAATCTGCACGTTGGAGAAATTGAAGTCCCTCAAGTTGTTCATCAAAATACATGTCAAGATGATGAGAGTAGGCAATGCATGTGGTCTGCAGGTCACCCTACTAATGAAGACGAGGTCCCTGCCTGGATAAAGCTTGGTTTTCAATCACTGGATCCCGATTATTTAGTCATAGAGTATGCTATCTAGCATGGCAAAAATCTAATTTTTAGTCACAAGACAATGAACATAACAATGTACTGGGTCAATTTTCTACTGCTAAGGAAGTGGATGAGGTAGATGATAAATCAGATTTGATATGTAGACATATTAAAGATGCAGATCAGCAATCAAATACTTCCCAAATAATAAATTATGAACTTGAATTTGCTACAGCAAAGATGTAGAACAATAGTTCATTTCAGACTACTGATAATTCTAAATTGGAATAGCAGTTAAATCAGTTTGAACAATAACAAGAAGAAATCTGTCATTCTGATGAAGAATAGTCATGGACAATAATGCAGAAAGTCATTCCAGCCGACATATTTGAGCCACAATCATATTATTGAAAGAAAAGTGATCAAGTTATTGACTGTATCAGCCCAGTAAATCATCATGATCATCCATATTAGGTTGATATAATTGCTGCAGAAGGGTCTCTGGCTAACTTAAATGAACAAAATCAGGATAGTACACTACTTCAAAGCAACATTGACATCAAGAATCTACCTATGGAGGAAAAAGGAGACCATGTTGCTACTGCAGACAATGAATTTTTAATTTCATATCAGCGAATGACTAAAATACAAGGATTGTTGATCATTGCAGAGGGAGTTGCTTCAAAGCATATGACTGGTTTTGGAAAAATGGATTCAAGTATGTCATATGTTCATCAGGTTGATTCTATTCATACTTGCATAAAGGAAGAGCTCCAAATGGTTGATGTTGACCTACTGATGACAACTGAAAGTAAAAATCTACAATCTAAGAATAAAAATCAAACTATCCTGCAAAGTGATGGCTTGGAATCTTTTTCATGTCAATCACTTGATCACATCATTGAGTTGATATCAACAATGAGCAAGGATATGCTACTACATGGGAATTCACCACACATGTCAGATTTTTCTTTAGCCACTTTATGCAAAGTTCATCCAAATGATCCATATTTTGAAGAAGGTTGCCCAGACTTTCTATTTGCTTGGGAAGTTACTGCAACATTTAGTGCTCTAGAACAAGATATAGTCAAGCATGATTTAAGACCTAAAGATGAGAAGGTATTTGGTTCAATGCAGCAAGGTGATGAACTTACATGCCCAACTGATGGTACTATAAATCAGGTTGTATCTTCCCTTTCTCCACTCAGTTCCGATTATCAATTTGATTATGGTGATTTAGGTAAGACAACTTGCATTTGGATTGATCATGGCCCTAATGAACTCCCCCAATTGTTGATCCTGCATAATTGGTACTCTGAACATGAACCTAGCATGCCTCTTCCTTACTTTTCAAAGTACAAATATGAATTTGTCAGACTTATGACACTGACCTACACTTTGTTACTTCTACATTTCCTAAGAAATAAGTCACGAGGTAGTGTAAATATTTGTTGTCCAAGATCTTTGTACCTAGTCTTGCTTCTTTCTAGTTAGGTTTTAGTTAGTTTAGTTTCTATTTTCTATTGTTAGCTATTGGTAGTTGCTTGTTGTTAGTTGCTCTTTATATTTTTTGTTCACTTTGGTTAGAGTAGTTTGCTTTTCTTTTCACTTCTACGCTTGCTTTACTTGGATTCTCCATTTCTTGAATGTGGTGGCAATTGTGCAGACCTGTAGATGCTTCCATGTTGGGCAAATAATCTGCAGTCTTTCTTTGAGAAGCCAAAGTTTCACTTAGGTCTTGCTATGGGTTCCGCTATTATATCAGGGAGTATGATGTCTATTCATTGGAAAGGAGTCGTTAGTTGTTGCACCTAAAGTATTTTCTAACCATATATCTCTCACTTTAAACAATCTTGAGGTAGTTAAGTCAGTCTAGGTGGTCTTGTGTTAAGTGAAAAAAGTTCAGATTCCCATTTTACCACCCACACTAGTACTGTAGATCTAGATGAGGGTGGCAGATAGTACTAAGTACTGCTAGCCTGTTGGGTAAAAATAAAAGATGTTTTTCAACACCAGACCCACTACAAAGTATCAATATAAAGATTATCATTTGAAGACTCTCACATGAAGACTATTATCTAAAGATTATTAGCATCAGAGATCATCAAAGGCATTATCAAGAAAGCATATCATTGTAGAAGAGTTGTTACTGGAAGAATCATCATTCTCTTCTATCAAGGCTCATCACATTTCAACATCAGACCATTCTCTTGTTGGTAAAATGATCCCAACTTCATAACTTAGCATGAAGGATCTTAGGTGAACTTAGTTGCAAAAGAATGGGAATGAATTCAACTACACACACTCAGGTTTTCAGGATATGGATGGTTGCACTGGTTAGTGGTCTTTGATTCTTTGATAAGATATCATGCTTTCTCATCTAATGTGTGGGAAACACAGAGATTCTAGGTTCAAAATTGATATTTATCTTTGAAATGCTCTAGAGTATTTCCCAGGTGAGTTGCCATTTGTTGTTCCTTGCACACACACCCCATTTTGCCAAATGGAAACCCCCTCTTTTGCTTTGGCTTGGAGTCTTGACCTTTCTGCCGTATGATGATGAGAGAGTGAATTTGTGCTTAGAGTGCATGATTTGTTCCAAATTTGAGTATTTTGTATGTTTGGAGTTAGTTGATGTCTTTCATGATTGATTTGGAAGTGTCTTGAGTGGTATTGTGTTTAATAGCCATCTGTTGCCTTCTGCATTGAAATTGGGTGTTACTGCACTTTGATAAAAAATCCTGTCACTGGATATTGCCCTTGAAAGTGCTTCTGCAAGATGTTTCATGTTGAAATTCCTAGTTTCCAAGTCTTAGAGTTACAAAATCATGTCAAAAGGGGTCCATATGCTTTCACCCTGATACATGTTCCTGAAGCCCTGATTTGACTAAGTCTAAAATCTGGTGGAACCTCAAAATTCTAGAATCTGCATATGAAATCCTATGGATCTGGAACCTATTTCAAACATCCTAAAAGTATATTTAAAAATATTTAAAGTATAAGTTTCTTATACTTAAATATATTTTTAAATATACATTCACCCTGGCTAATTCAAAATCTAGCACTAAAAATGACCCTAACTACAAAAAGTCCTAAAAATAGCCTCTACCGACCGTAGCACTAAAAATAACCTCTACGGACCTTTGCACTAAAAACCCACTTTGTAGATTTGCATTGAAATGGCCTTCCATTGACTTAAGTCATGTAGGTCAATTAGTACTAAAACCTGCGCTAGTCAGTTGCATTGAAAATCCCCACCGACTAAGCCTTTTATGTTTTGCGCTAAAAATTGACCTTACCAACTTGCGCTACAATCCACCGTGACTGACCTTATGAGATGCTATTAGTTGGTTTGAGCCCAAACTTGCACAAGTCAGTGGCATCCAAAAGTAGTGCAAAAGTATTTTGCATTAAAAATGAACCTCTCCGACCTATGCTAGAATTGCATTGCACTAACTTTTAGTCGATAAACCCCAAAACCTGCACTTTTTGACATTTTGGCCCAAAAAATTGAGTTTTTCAAGGTGCAAATGGAAATTTCTTGATGGATTTGAATTGCATAACTAGTTGTCATATCATGATGAACATTTTATTAAGTTTGTGTGGATTTTTGGCACATTTTATGACAATTAATGCCACTGCACATGAAAAGTCTGTGACCCCCAAAAATCTCATTTTTTGCATAAAAGGCTAGAAAAATATGAAATAAAAGTATGCAAATGGATTCTAATTACCACAAAACTTATTAAATCAATATATTGGCCAAATGGGTACTTGAAAATGGTAAAAAATATAGAAAATCATGCAAAAATCAATGGATTTATGAAGTTGTCTACAAGGAAGCAACATTGACAATGAACTATTTTTTACTGATCCATGACTGTAAATGGGAATGTTTTGATCTAAATTGATGAAAAATAACTTGTTAAGATGAAATTGATGCTTTGCATTGTGAATTGTAGGGCTTGGAGAGCATAGGATCTTGTTGGAGCCATCGTGGAATGATGTACACACAGATATGTAGTGCTGACCTAGAAATGCAAAAACTTCATTTTATCAACCAAATTGCTATTACATCTGCAAGAGGAAGTCATTATAATGTCTGAGATGATAAAGATGAGTCTCAAAAGCTGAAAGACATATAATATCATGATAAATCACTTCTATTCCTATAGATCCAATCCAATGTCTAAGTAATCCAGTCTAGGGGTCATAACTCCTACCTATTTTATTAGAATTCAAACTTCTTGGACTCGTTGAAAAGATAAACTAATTATCTGGTTTGAGATACCTGGCTACTAAGGCTTGACACCAAGCAACCGAGAAGTTTTGAGCCTCCATTCTGCTTCGAAGGTCTCCAAAAATGCAATTTACTACAATGTAGAAAATACCAAAAATTATATTTTTGATATTTTTCCAAAAATACCACTCAAATGACGCTAGACTAGATCACCAAGACATGCATACATCTATCCCAGCAGTCCAGACATTAAGAATCAGTCCAGCAAGCATCTAGTTACATATATCTTCACCGAAATACTCATTTTCATCCAGTCAGCACTTGGAATCCCTTGAATGCACATCAGCTCAAGTTTTCAAGCATCTTGTGACTCTATTTTAGCTTTATTAGGCCTTCAAAATTGACTTTTCATCATGTGCAACCAAATGGGTATCTATTTTCTCCAGATTCAATGTATTTGCAAGCTGTATTTTGTCTTTTTTGTACAAGACAAAGGCAAATCTGAAAATGTAACAAACTGATGTATTTCATTAAATTCCATGTAATCTAGACCGTTGGTGTTGAGTTATTCTCCACCATCCATTGAAAAAATCAGTATGGTGCCTTGTCTATAAAAGGGCCATCATTCTCTCATTGTAACAAGTAAGATTTGATACTAAATTGGTGAGATTCTGCCAAATTGTGATCAATACAAAGCAAGTTTTGTAGGTTGTTGAGAATTTGTGTTCTTCGGTTATCGTCTTTAGTTTTCATGGTTCATATCAATTTGAATTTAATTAGTTGTGCTTTTGCAATGATGGGTAAATGTTTATATATCTAATGAATGCTTTGGTCCATACTATTAGTGCTTGCCGATGGTAAGTTGCTGTGTATAGTTAGCCTAGGCCCTGTCATTGAATATAGTTTGGTTATATTCCACTAGTTAAGCTGCACCATTGTTCGGGTGTTTAATTAGTGAATGCAATGTGAAAATCATAAGGATCCTTTGAAGATTGCATCATTTCTTGTAACATTGTGGGTTTCCTATCCTGGTGAAATAGGGAATGGTTTATTGAAAGTATTTGTATATCTGCAACATTTTACCCGATTGTGACTATCATTTAGGATGTCTTATCCATTCTCCCTCTCATTTTCCTTTTGCATTTTATTTACATCAAGTTGTTAGATTTAGGTCTCATAGCAGTGAACAAATCTCAAATTTGTTGAAAGTATCATAGGGTTTCTGCATACATACTACTGTTATATTCCATAAACCCTACATTTTATTTAAGACCCCTTGTTAGCATAGCTAGAACATACTACTAAGTCATTCCAAGCAAGCTAAGACCTAGATATATTATCCTTGGGGTAGTCCTCTCTTGGATAGGATACCTTTTTCAAGAGAGGTGTGATACTAGCAATCATACCTGTGTTGTTGTGTGTTAAAATCACCATTAATAGTAAGTAAACATTATTTTTGGCCTCAGGTATATAGGGATGTAAGGAAATTTGTGCAGAGTTGCATAGTATGTCAAGTTTCTAAAGGGAGTAGTCATAATACTGGATTGTGTAAGCCTTTGACAGTACCAAAGAGACCTTGGGAAGATATAAGCATATATTTCATATTAGGTTTGCCAAGAACATAGAGGGTATATGATTCTATATTTGTAGTAGTGGACAAATTTTCAAAGATGGCACATTTCATTCTTTGTAAGAAGAGAAATGTTGTAGTGCATGTTGCTAACCTATTTTTCAAGGAGATTATGAGATTGCATGGATTACCTAAGAGTGTAGTTTTAGATAGGGATACAAGATTCATTGGATATTTTTGGAGGACATTGTGGAAGAAGATGAAGACAGACCTAATGTTTAGTTCAACATTTCACCCACAGATAGATGGACAAACTAAAGTTTTAAATAGGAGTTTGGGTAGCTTGTTGAGATGTTTGATAGGAGATAAAGTAGAAAATTGGGATCTAATTCTACTGAAAGTAGACTTTGCATACAATAATTCAGTGAACAAAAGTATAGGGAAGACATTATTTAAAGTTGTGTCAGGAGTAAAACCTAGAGGAGTTGCAGTGCTGAGAGACATCAGTATGGAGAATAAGAGAAGTGTAAAGACAAAAGAATTTGCAGGATACATGGAGACACTACATAATCAAGTCAAGAAGCATTTGAAGGAGATGAATAGTAAGTATAAGGAACAAGAAATTGAGACGAGGAGACATAAGGAATTTTTAGTTGGAGATAAAGTTATGGTATATCTAAGAAAGGAGTGATTTCCAATGGGGACATACAACAAGTTGAAGATAAAGAAGTTTGGACAATGTAAGATCTTAAGAAGATTGATTTAGGAAATGCATATGAAGTGGAGCTACTGGAGACATTTGGTATATCACCTATATTCAACATTGTTGATCTATATTAGTATCATAAAGGGGAGTCAAGTGACAGCATTGAAGATGAATTGAGGGATGAGTTAGCACTATTAGTGGAAATATTGCCAACAATATTAAACTACTAATACTCCAATAATCTCAATGAAATATGATACAAATCAAATAAACAAATGAATATTACCTTGAAGACTAATTTTACCTTGAACCTTCCATTGTTCACCTATCTTGTGTTGATCTTGTTGATGAATAGAGCTCTTAGAAAGTGTACACTTCCTCACTGTTTGAAGATGACAATACTTGAATGATTGTATGTTGGATAATGCAATGGAGATTACCTACGATGCAATTCTTATGAATATGAAAGATGGATTATTGAAGCCATGGTTGTATGAATATGAAGATAATGGATATAAAATGCAATGACCAATATGGATGCTTTACCAAAGGCACACTAGAATTTCTGCAGAGTAACTTTTCTATAGCTTGTGTGTTGTAGAATGAGGGAATGAGCTTCCTTTTATAGGCCAAGGAGGGGGCAAATCCATGTGTCAAGATCTCAACGGTGGAGACTTGGTCTTGTGAGGTGTATGGTGAGGATTGAATTGGTTGAGATGAGGGAGAGAAAGAGGGAAGATGTTCCTCTCATCTCAACATAGTGGAGAGAAAGGGGTGACATGAGTCCACATGTCACAAGGCTCACAATGACCCAAGAGAGAAGGTCAAACAAGGAGATCATATTTGTAGGGAGGTTGGAAAGATTCTAGGGACTATGGAACAAGTGTCACAAAGTGTCCCTTTGACCATGATGACATGGAGAGACCATGCCCTTTAGAATAGGGATGGTTGGAGGAAGAATAGGCCCATGTGGGTGAGGGAAAAATGATTAATTAAATATTAAAAATATTTAATTACATGTGTAAGATGATGAGGTGGACATGTGAGGTGGATTAGAGGACTTTTGACTTTGGAATAGGATGATTTGGGATTAAATAATTTGATTATTATTTAATAAAGGGATGACATTAGAAGAATGAATTTAATTGATTTAATTAAATAAATTGATATTTATTTAATAGTTGGACAGTGAATGATGATCATGAATCAAGTAGATAAATTGATGAATTTATTAAATGATAGAAGAATAAGAATTAAATAAATAAATATTTATTTATTTAATTTGTCATTGCCATTTTTTAGGTGTATACATTTTGCCCCTCTTTGAGACAATGTGTTTTAACATGTTGTTTCAAAGAATTAAAACCAATTTGCCCCTAGTACAGGTTAATGACAATAGGATGCCCCCTTGAGAAATTGGATGAGAAGAAAATGATGATAGGATGATGCACAATCTCATGATGAGATAGGTTGAATGACAGGTTGACTTGATAGACGGGTGAAGAAATTGGTTTACCTAGAAAAAAACCAGGCGAAAAATCATGCCCCAGCATGGACAAGGTCAAGAACTTCCCATTAGGGTTCCATACACTATATATAGGAGTGTGGGGTCACATTCTTCGTCATTTACACACTTGTCTTTGAGAGAGAACTTTTAGGAGATCAGAACCTTTTGAGCAAAGAGTAGCCAAAAAATATACAATAGTTTCCTGTTGACCTTCATCAATTCAAGTGGATCTGATGGTTCAACTGTCCAACAGACTATGGGCCACTAGTAAGTACCCCTTCATTTCAAGGTTAGGTGCTTTTATGATTGCATTAAATGTAGGTCAAGTTTTTAGGATTTAAATGCACTAAATAGCAAAAGTGCGCATATGACACTCACTACTGTGTAAATAATGTGATGTCATGCAAATAACATTGGAATCAGCACAAATGTGGTTTTTTTGCAAGTGAAGTTCATGTCTGCACAAACAAATTTCTATGGCGCATTTAGTTAGGGATGTTGCACTTTCAAAGTTTTACAGCATATTTGATATTCTGCTACATAAACAAGTTTATACTGCACAAATAAGGTACAGTCCCGCACTTTTGGAATAAAGTGATGCATTCAAGATATTTCTACGCATGCAATGTAAAGCTGTGCATACAAGCTAAATCTATGCATCTAACAATCAAAATGGTGCATCTGAATTAGGTTTAGCAAAACACTTAAGAAATTTGATGAATTTGACCATGCGATGGATGTTGGTCAACTAATAGATCCTCTCTGAGATTGATAGAATCTCCAGAGAGATGATAGGATTTCTATCTTGTTGAAATAACTAAATTTTTAATGTTGGATAGATAGAATTGTAGTTTAGTCAATTTTGGTTGATTAACCTGTGCTTTTTTTTTATTATAGGAGTTAGATGATGTACTCATGTCGAGGGAGCAGTTTCTAATGAAGTAGATGTTGAGGCCCTATCTAATTGAGACTGATCTACTTCTATCTAATTGAGACTGATCTACTTCTTATTGGATCAGCGAGATTATCATTTGTGCTTTTTATCCCCAAGATTAGGGCTAATCTCAGCATGCCGACTACTCTAGTTGAGAGATTTCATAGTGAGGATGGGACTTTTCATCTTCCCACTGGGAGATTATAGTGACACTAGAGGATCTTCATAGGATTATGCACACTCCTATTGATGGAGAGCTCGTTGAGTATGAGCCATAGACTGGGGCAGGGTTAGACAAGTGTAAATGAGTCTTTTATGATGATGATATCAAGGGCACTGAGATCAGCTAGGTTGACATAGTAGCTTACTATAAGCCTCTTCCTCTAGTTGTGATTGGGTTGATCAGAGGTATTCTGTGCCCCGATAGATGGTCACATGGTTTTGCAGTTGGATGGGGGTGGGTGTTAGAGCAGATTACTACTAAGGGTACCAGATATGCTTGGGGAGTTTGCATACTTGCTCACTTATATCATGATTTGTACCAATTTGTCTACGATGGTTCCTCGAGTTTGTCTTGTGGGGTTTCACTATTGTAGATATGGGCATGGACTCATATAGCTACCACCCATCCTATTAGCATTGGCACGTGGGATAGGGGTCAGCCTTGCTCATATATCTTTCAGGAGAATCTTTCTCAGCCCAAGCTAGGAAAGCTAGAGTACTGGAGACATGCCTTAAACAATGTAGATTTTGTTGTATGGCGACCATACCTAGACTGCAAGGTATGGGATGATGATGCTTCTGAGCTCTCATTTTGTTTTCACACTAGATGACTTATAGGTAGGACACCCTATTTACTGGAGTGACACATAGTATCAGGTATGTACAAACAGTTTGATAGAATCCAGGGGATGCCCCAGGGTAATGCCATAATTGCCCATATGCACAAGGAGTGGGGACAATGGGGACCCAGCCCATCCTATGAGATAGTGTGGGATGAGTTTATACATATTCCATATCATCCATGGGCAATGCATAGAGCATGGGAGATGTAAGGGTGACTCAGAACTACTTTGATTGGTTCATTGCACATCTATTTCCATGTTACTCAGGGCTAGGAGAGCAAGCCCAAATTTTGGATGATTGAGAGGATGAGGATGACGGGTCATGGAGGCAACACAGGAGACACTAAGGATAGGGAGGTAGAGGTAGTTGAGGTGGGGATGATGGCAGTGGTGGAGGAGGAGGAGGAGGTCATGATGGTCGACATGATGGCAGTGATGGAGATGATGGCAGAGATGGACATGGGAGGAGGGTTCACTGGTGGATTGATCCTGTCCAACATGCTTAGTTAGCCTTAGAGGAATAGGTGTTGTATACGCCTAAAAATGACACAATTCATCCTAAATAAATATTCTAAATATTTATTCCCTTCTTCTATTAATTAAATAAATATTCTAAATTTATTTAATCAATTCATTGTTCGATAATTAAATAAATTCTATTTATTCTTCTAAATGTCCTACACAATTAAATAATCATAAATTATTTAATTAATCCAAATTCCTCTATCCTAAGTTCTAAATTCCAAAAATCCACATCACCTTTACACCTCACCTTTTCCACCTCACCTTGTCCACCTCATCAGGTTGCACATGTAATTAAATATATTTAATATTTAATTACCTTATTTTCCCTCACCCACATGGCCTATTTCTTCTCAAATCAGAAGTTAGTTAACTAATCAATCAAATCTGTTAACTAATTAATCATTTGAGTTCACTGATCAATCTATTCTGTTGACTCCTCAATCAATCCAGTTCACTAGTCAATCAATTCAGTCAATCCCATAATCCACTCTTCTAACTGATCAATCAAGTCTGTTAACTGTTCAGTCAATGGAGTTAACTCTCCAATCAATTTTGTCACATCCCCTCTTTCATGATGGAGCTAGGACACTTGTCACATTTCTACTGGTTGCACATTCCTCAACCATCCTCAGCCGTTGATCTTCATATCTTCTCTCAACCATTGATTCCCATTCTTCTGAGTCTATAAATGAAGCTTCATCCTTCCATTCTAATCATCCAGGTTTTTGACATCGTTACTCTGCAGAAATATCACCAGTGTGCCTTTGGCACCCTTTTGTCATCTACAAGCTTGATATCACATACTTGCATTGGAGCTCATCTTCATTGTGTATCACCACAGCCATTCACCGTCGACTTCCTATAAACTACTAAAAGATTGCACTCTCTGAGGGCTCACTTCATCTGCAAAAGGACGATCTGTGATAGGCGAACAACAGAAGTTTAGAAATGGGAAAGGTTTGCTCTGTATTTGTTCATTGCTTCATTTATTGAATCCTTCTTGTTTCACTATTTTGTTGATGTTTGGGTCTTGTTTAATTCATTTGATTGATCACTATTTTACCCATACATTTTTGGCGCCCACCGTGGGGCTGTTTGCCCCTTTATTTTACCGTTTCTGATCTTTTTTGAAGGCAGGTTCCATATAGGTCACGTAGAGTCACACACAGATTACTTCGGCGCATCTGTTCATTTAGGCAGCGCTTTTAAAAGACTGTTATCGCACTTTTATCCTTTCTGCGCATTTGTATATTTCTGCGGTGCTTTTGTGCACTATTACGGCACTTCTATGATTATTGCGCATCTGTTCCTTTTCACGGCACTTTTGAAGACTGTTGTTGCGCATCCATTCATACTGTGCATTTATTCCTTTTAACTGCGCATATGTTTAATATTGTGGCGCATTTATTAATGCTGCGCTTCTGTTGATCATTTCTGCGCATCTGATCACTGAAGCTGTGCATTTGTAACAGGCTATGGTTTCAGTACTTTTCTAGAGGAAGTTGTTAACACTAACCTTTTCGCAGGTGTTTGCTGGAGCTGTTTTGCAGGATAGGATCAGGTTTAGTTCCATGTAGTTGCATCTAATTAGTTCACATTTCATTTTCTGAGGGAAAGTAAAAATTAATTTTCATTCAAATCTTCATCTAGTTCTAATTAGGGAGGAAGTAACTGGATTATTTCTTGCTTGCATTGCAAACACCTTCCAAGTTATTGCTATCTAAAGATTAAAATTGAACTCATCAATGATCTTGAAGTTAAAATGAACCATTGCTATATCGTGAGACCTGAATTTCAAAGTTAACAATCTCGTGCTACGCAGTTTAAAAATTGAACTCACTACTACTTTCTGAAGTTAAAATAAACCATTGCTATATCGTGAGACCTGAATTTCAAAGTTAACAATCTCGTGCTATGCGGTTTAAAAATTGGACTCACCACTGCTTTCTGGGATTTAAAATTGAACCACTGCTATATTGTTGAAATCACTTCAAAGTTCTGTTTGAGTAGATTAGCCCATTTAGTTTTTCACTTTTAACTAGGGTGGATTAATCAGTGTATTTTGTGCTTGCGAATGACAATAGGCTTATGCTCTCCCCTCTTCTAGGTGATCAGAGTGCCAGACTTGTCATTCTATCTATTTAACCTTTAGGAGGGGCCTGCCCTTGGATGCACACTTGTCCAAGTGGGAACGACCCTGAGTGGTAACAAGCTAATGCCAAGCCCTACCAAGCCACTTAAAATAAATTGTGCTTGAGGTGAAAGCTTCCTGCAACAAGTGCTGTTATGTTACACCGACGGCCAACCTCCCCCAAAACCCTCTTAGGCGCAACCCTGTGAGGCTGGGAGATTCCATAACGGAGAGTAGCGCCGCTGCACGTGTAACCACTTGAATGGTTGCCTGAATTAAATACCTCTTGTTTTAGTGGCCCAAATCCCTTATAATCCATTTCTCACCTAGGATTTTGTGCTTGCTTTTGTCCAAAATAGAGTCAAAAAATTACAAAAACAATGAAAAACTACAAAATATTCTTTGTGCTTGCTGTTTTCTTGCTATTAAATTCATAATATCAGATCAGGAAGACCTTTTCTAGCCAAAATATACCAAAAATAGAAGAAAAACTAAAAATTTTGCAAAAATTTCAGAGTTGCGCATTTACACATTCCTGTTGCGCATTTACAGAGAATTGCTGCGCTTTTGTAATGACTTGCTGCGCATGTATGCACTGTTGCTACGCATATATAATTCACCAGATCGGCACATTTACTGCGACTTGTGGCGCATTTGTCCATTTATGTTGTGCATCTGTTTCTGCGCATATGCGACAGTGAGTAATTGCCCTATTTTTGAGGAGATATTTTCACCTGATCAAAGCACCCATTTCAGCCTAGTTTCACTTTCTGAGATCAGAGTCAACCTTGCAGTCAATCTCCATCCATTTCACCCAACTCTTTCTCTTTCATCCATTGTCTCACTCACTTTCTATCCAAATCACTCTTGTCCCAAAGTCAGCCTATCCCATATCGATTCGGCATAAGTCCTTCTTCATTTCATTAGTGAATTCACGTAAGCCTAGTGGGTCATAGTACCTTTGCTAGTAGTCTTGTTGAACGAATAAGCCCTACATAGTAAGACTAGTATCGACTACCCTTACTAGTGGCTAGAGTCTTGTGTCAACCGTCTTACTTGAAGTCATTGAGCGAGAGAACCCTTTGTCCAAGTCTTATCCTAGGTATCCCATTCATAACAGCCTCAGTCGGCACCTTGCCAGAATTTCTAGTCCTCACCCCCCATCCCGCATCACCTTGCATGGTTCTTACTCGATCCCAACACAACAAGCAAATAGAAATGGCCGAATCATCCGATCACCTTCTCCCACCATGTGATGGGGAAGAAGAGATTTCTCATGAAGAATTAGTGGCGCACATGCAAGATAGAAAATTCCAACGCGTCGTAGAGAAGATGATCCTTGAAGACCCCCATAAGTATTTCCATCATCTTGCTAGTCTCGAAATCAAACTCCCCACAGACTTTGACATTAGCTCCATCATGGAAAATGTAGACAATGATCATGAGAGGGGCACAAATGACATAGTCCCACATGCGCATGAGAGAGGCACAAATGACACAGTCCCACATGTGCATGAGAGAGGCACAAATGACACGGTCCCCCATACAAATGAGAGAGGAAAGCAACCCGTAGATCCAACTGCTCCTATGGTGGACGTGAGACAACAAATCAAAAGTCTAAAGCTCAAGATATCCAACCTTAAGACCGGTACAAGTTCTAAGAACTACTCTTTGGAAGATATAGCACCGTACCCCTTTGATAGAAATTTGATCATGAAACCATTCCCCTTTCAGTTCGGAGTTCCAAAATTTGACAAATATAAAGGGAAGGGGGACCCTAGAGATCATATCAGGGAATTCATTGCAGCATGTTTAGAAGTAGCTCACAACGAGACCTACTTAATGAGACTATTCCCGCAATCTTTAGGTGGTCAAGCTATGGAGTGGTTCTCACGTCTCCCACCAGGAATCAAAACTTTTGATGAACTTGTCAATAAATTTATAACGCACTTCTCTTACAACATAGAACATGAGGTATCTATGCTAGATCTATGCAACACCAAGCAAAAGAGTGGTGAGTCATTCGTCGCCTTCCTACAACGATAGAGACAGCTAGCTAGTAAGTGTTCTTACGATATGCCTGAGAAGTAGCTATTGGAAATGTTTGTCCACAATCTAAACACTGATCTTAGCTATCAGATTCAGATACAATGCCCTACCTCATTTGCCAAAGTCATTGAAATGGGCCTCTTCATTGAAAAAGCTATGATCACTAAAGGAACTCTCAAGCTCTACAAGGACACACCTCCTTCCAATTACACAACAGATAAATCAAAGTTTTGGACCAAGAACAAGAATGTGGTCAACGATGGAGTAGTGGACGCCAAGGCGGTAGCCCCTAAGCAACAACCCATATTCACTCTTAAGGGAGAAACAAATACCGGTGCACTCAACAAGCCACCCCCTCGGGAACCTAGACCTTGGTTCAATTCAAATCCAAGGAGAAAATTCACGCCATTGGGGAAATCTCAAGAGTCTGCCCTCAAGAAGTTGTTGGCTAACAATGAAATTTCTCTACCGCCAACAAGTGACTATGAGCCTATCGTCAAACCTCCCTATTGGAAGGACATAGACTATTGTGAGTATCATTGAGGAAGGGGGCACACAACTAACAATTGCATCTGCCTCAAGAATGTCATACAGGATATACTAGATCAGAATCAGGGAGGGACACAACAGCATACCTCCAATGAATCTCATGTGGCCTACCAGGATCCTCTTCTGAACCACAACCGGTCATATAACAACAATCGCAACAATGGTCACAATGGCAACAACTCCAATGGCAATCCCAATAATGACAACAGTCGCAACTGGCCAAATTAGAACAGCGGGTCAAGTAATGCTAACTATGCAAGCGTTCCATTTGAGTACACCATTAACTACATTTCTGAGCATATTCCGCAGGTCAATGTCATCTCCCCCAACCAACAACCAGGACCTAACAGAACTGGTTGTAGTATAATTACCCGCAGTGGTAAAGTCACGATCAATACCACCCCTCCAAGGTCATCACCACCTCCGTCCAACTCCTGCCCATACAATGTCATCGACCAGTTACAAAAAACTTCGGCTCACATTTCTATATTGGAGCTCTTACGTCTATCTCCTTCTCATAAGGAGATTCTTGAGAAAGCCTTAGTGGAAACTACTGTCCCCACTAACCTAGCCCAAGAAAAGTTTCAGACCATGGTAGGCAATCTGACATCCTCCACTTCCATCTCATTTATGGAGGAAGATGACCTTTCCATATCTCAACCCCACAACACCCCTCTACACATTGTCGCATTCATGCACAAGCACCGCATCAAGAGGATTCTCATTGATGGGGGCACCGGTTTAAATATTTGCACGTTGAAGCTAGTCCTTGCACTGGGGTTCTCCAAACAGGTAGTTGATCCAAGACAGAAAATTACCATCAAAGCCTATGACGAGGAGGAAAGAACCACAAAGGGCACAGTTGTCCTACCCATTCAAGTGGGACCGGTAATCAAAGATGTAGTGTGCCAAGTCCTTGAATGAGAGCTTGCTTATAATATCCTACTAGGGAGACCATGGATCCATGCCATGAAGGCTGTCCCCTCAACCTATCATCAATGCATTAAATTCCCGCACAATGGCCAGCAAGTCACCATTCAAGGCGACCCTGACCCCTACCAACACTGCAATTCTTTCCAAGGAAAATCTGAATGTGTCATACCCAACAACAGAGCCTACATTTCCCCTACTCCGCAACAAGACCATACCGTTGAAGCTTCTTCCCCAAGACCCAAACCACTGAAACTTACCATAAAAGAAAATGGCATGGGGGAAAACTCCATTGAGCACAGCCTCAACCTTGCCACGATGCCTTTGTCTCCTCTCTCCTTTGGCAAACCTAAGCATCCACCCAAACATTTTCCAAAGCCATCTGCTCCTCCTGCAGCTCCCGCCAATCCCTTTGTAAAATGGGGGACCCTATCTGATGAAACAGAGGAGCAAGATCTCCTGCAATGGCTTTATGGTGAAGAAGAAAACACACCCCAAGATCCACCTAGACTCCCTACAGAACTCTATGGATGGGGTGAGACTATCTTGCACAGGATGGGGTATGAAGGACAAGGCCCTATCGGCCTCAGAAAAGAAGGAATCATTGAACCTATACAACCTTCTTCATCCTCTTCGGCTAGAAACACAACTGGCTTAGGATATAAAGGTAAGGGTAAAGCCAAGGAAAATGCCTGTCTTGTGGAAACAGTCCAAACACTCCAAATTGACAGTGACACAGATTTAGATGATTCAAATAAGTATGAGTGGGATGAGCTAATAGAGCACTCCTACGATGACAAAGAGGTTGACACCATCCAAACTCTTAGCCCCTACCATGAGGGACAAATGCAACGGGATAGACCACTGGAGTCTGATTTGCCCCTCCCTGAGATTATGGCTTTTGAGGAAAGTTTAGATTCCATTGCGATAAACAACTTGGAAGAAAGTACCACCCAGAACACTACCCCTGCCAGTGCCCACAACATTTCCATTCACACCATCAATGAATCAGGTCTCTCATCTGACTCCCTTCCCCTCTTACACCCTGAGCTTATTGACTGGGATCTGCAAGGAACCCCCCAATTAGATATGTTCTAGAATGATGATGCTTACATTGACTATATGGAACTTAGGGATCACTTACCAAAAGGAGATCATAAAGCTGGTTTTGCTATCGAACTCAATACCGTGGCTTACTTCAGGGAGGGTGCCAAGCCTTCTAGTTGCAAAAATATCAAAATCAAAAATGGATCTGATGGTGAAAACTGCCGTGCGGCAGTGTCAGATCATAAAATAGTAAAAAGAAAGGACGTATCTGAAGGTGAAAACCCAACTGTGGCACCTGATGATGGAATGCTTGACACCCTCCCTAGTGATATGTACCAGGAACGGTCATAGATTGTGGTGGAGCCAACAGAGCCAGTGAATATTGGAACCGAAGAGTAGCCCAAGATTATCCACTTTGCAAAATCTCTCACACCACCAGAGAAAACCAAGTTTGTACCATTCTTTAAGAAGAAGAGAGGCAACTTTGCTTGGTCATATGCTGACATGCCAGGTTTAGACCTGAACCTGATTTTGCATCATTTTCCATTGGATCCAGGGGTGAAGCCCGTAAAGTAGAAACTGAGAAAGATGCATCCTCATATAGCCCTTTTGGTCAAGGAAGAACTCAAGAAATTGCTAGATGTGGGGTTCATCAGAGCCATAGATTACCCTGAATGGATATCAAACATTGTGCCAGTGTCTAAACCAAATGGCAGGGTTCAACTATGCAATGATTTTTGAGACTTAAATAAAGCATGCCGCAAGGATGACTTTCCATTGCCAAACATCGACATCATAGTCGACCTTACTGCAGGACATACAATGCTATCACTCATGGACAGATTCTCTGGGTATAACCAAATCAAAATAGCACTGGAGGACCAACACAAAATAGCTTTCACTTGTCCATGGGGTACCTTTTGCTAGAATGTCATGCCTTTTGGGTTGAAAAACGCAGGTGCTACATATCAGCGGGCCATGACAACTATATTCCATGACATGATGCATGTGACGATGGAGGACTATGTTGACGATATCTTAGCAAAATCTCTCACAAGGGACTCACACCTGGACATATTAGAAAAAGTCTTTCAATGGTTGGATCAATTCCAAGTCAAACTGAACCCGAAGAAGTGTGTGTTTGGGGTAACATCGGGCAAGCTACTAGGCTTCATCGTGTGAGCAAATGGAATAGAGGTAGACCCAGCCAAGGTCAAAGCAATAATGGACATGCCACTGCCCAAGACTCTAACACAGTTGAGATCCTTATAGGGCAAGCTGCAGGCCATCCACAGGTTCATCTCACAGTTGGCAGACAAGTGCCAACCTTTCAGCCACGTTCTACATAAGAATATTCTATTTAAATGGGATGAGTAGTGTGAAGAGGCATTCAACAAGCTAAAGGAGTACCTTATGAACCCTCCTATACTCATGCCTCTGATCTAAGGAAAACCTTTGATTCTCTACATATCTGCTACACCTACTGCTCTTGGGGCTCTCCTAGTGCAGCAAGACTATGAGAACAACGAAAGAGCTATATACTACATCAGTCGAACCTTAGTGGGCTACGAGTTACAATACTCACAGGTAGAATGATCATGCACTCTGACACTACATGTTGGCACATCCTGTCAAACTCATTGCCAAAATCGACCCACTAAAGTATCTTCTCAGCAAAGCAGCTCTCACAGGTTGACTAGCAAAGTGGGTTATGCTTCTTAGTGAATATGATATATAATATGTGGATAGAAAAGCCATTAAAGGGCAAATCATAGCTGACCAACTGGTCGAGGCACCATTATAGGACACTTCACCAATGCAGTTTGAGTTTCCCGATGAGTCTTTATTCACTTTGTCAACATCTCCTTGGAAACTCTACTTCGACGGGTCTTACACCAACCATGGATCGGGGGCAGGTATCCTGTTTATCACTCCCCAAGGTGACACAATTCCGAAGTCCTACAGGTTGTTATTTCCATGCACCAATAACATAGTGGAGTATGAAGCCTTAGTAATTGGTCTCAAGATGGCCACTGAGTGGAAAATCCAAGAACTATGTATCTACAGTGATTATCAGCTTATCATAAATCAGGTCAACGACGAGTATCAGACCAAAGATGAGAAGCTCATCCCCTACAAACGGATGGTCGACGACCTCAAAGAACACTTTGGGACCATCTCCTTTGAGCAAATACCCAGGATAGAGAACAAAGCAGCAGATGCAATGGCTACCATAGCCTCTCTTCTTGAAATACCTAAATACGAGTCATGGTATGAGTTCTTAGTAGAAACCATTCGGGAACCGGCTTATGATCTCCTTGAAACCCATTCCATTTGCCTCCTAGTAGGATCTGATTCACCTTGGTACGGTAAGACCTACACTTACCTCAAGGACAATATTCTTCCACCAGACCTCTCTTCCAACCAAAAACAGACTTTCATCTGACAAGCCTCCCGTTACACCATCATAGCTAATACCCTTTACTGACATGGTCTGGATGGTACTTTACTCCGTTGTCTAGAGCAAGAAGAATCCATAACGGCCTTGCGAGACATACATGAAGGGATCTGCGGAACACACTCCAGCGGTCCTTCCTTAGCTAAGAAACTCATGCATTTGGGTTATTACTGGCCCAATATGGAAATGGATTCATATCAGTTCGTCAAAAAGTGCAAACAGTGCCAAATACATGGGAACCTGATTCATGCACCTGCTCAGGAGTTGAGACCTTTAAGGACACCCTGGCCCTTTTGCCAGTGGGGACTTGACCTTGTGGGAAAGATTCATCCACCTTCTTCCAACGGCCACAAATTCATCATAACTGCCACTGAATATTTCACAAAGTGGATTGAAGCTGTTCCCTTAACCACCGTCACAGGAAAATAAATTTCCTCTTTCATTCTGAATTACATTATTTGTAGATATGGCATTCCTTCATCCATCATAACAGATAATGGAAGAGCATTCAAAAATTAGGATGTCCAGGAACTCTGTGAGCGTTTCAAGATCCAACATCGTTTCTCCACTCCATACTACCCCCAAGGTAACGGCCAAGCTGAGGCATCGAATAAAACCATTCTAAAAATCCTAAAGAAAACTGTCAATGAAGCTGGTCGCGATTGGCACGTCCAACTCAATCCCGCTCTGTGGGCCTACAGAACCAGTATATGCACTCCCACAGGTGCTACACCCTACACCCTTGTCTATGGTTCCGAAGCCATCCTTCCCATTGAGGTCAAACTCCCATCCCTCAGGGTGTCGTTGAAAGGTCTCATATCAGATGAAGAATACAGAGTCTCCAGGCTACAAGAACTAGAGCTGCTAGAGGAAAGGCGCCAGAAAGCTTTTGACCATCTCAAAGCCTATCAACAGATGATGTCTAGAAGCTACAACCACAAGGTTAGACCAAGGTGCTTCAAGGTTGGGGACCTAGTTCTAAAAGAGAACCCTCGCAATCAGCAGGATAGAGAAAAGAAAGGTAAGTTCGAGCCTAACTGGCTTGGGCCCTATGTAATTGTAGCTGCTTACAGATCGGGGGCATATCAATTTGCCACATCAGAGGGTGAGGCGTTACTTGTGATAAACCACCTTCTCCATCTTTGAGAATCCAATCACCTTGAGTCCATTCTTCCTTCACATATTTTCCATTCGACCCATATCTACCCCACAATAAACACTTGACAGTTACCTATCATGGCTTGATACTCACCTTGTGGCCTTGTCAACCAAGGTTTTGTCCCATACCGTCTCCTCAATGTGAGCCTAGTATAGTGTCTCTCGTTGGTGTCCATGGTCCAAGTCCATGAACTACGTTGCCTCTGCGCCATCACGTAAGCAAGGCCATTATTTTAATGCGCCCCTGAGGCTTCCATTTCTCCCACGGTCCCATTCATCCCCTTTGTTGTCTTCATTCTTGTCGTCTTTCTTCTAGTCCATCCATGGTCCATTAGGGTTTACCCCGAACTACGTTGCCTCTATGTCATCACGTAGGTAAGGCCATTTATCAATGAGCCCCCGAGGCACTAGGTCAGTCCCTTAGAGTTCGTCTCCCCAATAAGGATTGTGCAATCTTCTCACCAAACAAGCAAATGCAAGCAGAACCCGCGCTTCAAGCAAAAATCTTGACTATGAGCATCTTAACCTATCCAATGCAAAGCAAATACCCAAGGTCTTCTACATGATTTTATGCAAATTATGGCAAGAAATAAAACACATACCAAGGCAAATATGCTTTGTAGATCGGAAACATGGTCAACAGTTCGAGTCTTGATTTTGCTATCATACCTTCCTATGCTACTCAAGGATGCCAAAAGCTAGAGATGCTATGATGGGGGCATGATTACTTTCTTTGTTTGCTATTTGTGGATTAAACTTTAGTAATGTGAAGCCTTGTCTAAGGACATGATCGGCAAAAGATCATCGAGGACATCAAAGGTATAACACGAACGGGGGCAATCCTTGCTTGTTGAAATGCAGGAAGTACTCAGGTCATCTAGATTCAATTTTGACTAGATTCTTGTATTAGCTTGCTAAATCAAAATCCATGTAAGCGATACTCAGGTCATCTCGGTTCAATTATACCTCGATGCTTGTATTCACTTACAACATTTCAGAAAATGTACCAAAAACAAACTGCCCAATGATGAAATAAAGCACTCTAAAAGCAAAGCATCCATCCTATATCCACATACACATCCATGCAGTCCTCATTATCCAAACTATGCAGAGTAACGATATCAAGTAAAGTTTCTAAGTCATCTTTTCACAACCATTCTTCTATCTATCTATCATGTCATTCTTGTGTCGATAAAGTACATTTGGACTTCACAAAAACAAAGCATATAGGAGCATCATATCATTCGTAGGACTAGTCATGCACATGCTTAGGTTCGTAGAATACACCATCCAATGCATTAGGTCACCAATACATTTACATCACATCACATCTTAAAGCACAGATAATCACATCAAACTCATATCACATACACATACATTTGCATTAGATCATATAGACGTCCCATAACATAGTTGCATCATCACATAGAAATCATAACACATATGCATACATTTGCATTAGAACATATACACCTCCCATAACAAAATTGCCTCTAACATAGAAATCATATTACATTTTGCATTCATTTGAAAACATTAAATCACATAGACTTCATATAGCAGCATATCACAAAGCATCTCATATAGCATCAGATAGACCGTCTAACTATGCACATACATCACATCATACAATAGAAGTAAATCTTCATCACATAGCACATGCAATAGATACACAAAGCTGCATCATCATATATACTATCATACAAAAGAGGTCCAAATGTACAAAATTGTCATCTATCTCTGGAATAAAAGTGTAATATACAATATGCATCCAAATGGATGGTGATACATGTCCCAAAATGTACAAAATCTGGTCTGTGTCTATCCCTGCTGCTATGGGCCACCACTACCAGCTCCTGACTACTGGGGACCCATCACGGAGGCCCCTGACTATGATGGACCTGCTCTATGAGTCACCCCAGACTGACTCCTGAAGCTACCTGCCCTCTGGCTCGATGCCACGGCACCATGGTATAACCCTCGGTAATATTGAGCTTGGGACTATGCTCTGGCTAGATCTGTCTGTGCCTGTGCCAACTACGTCTGCAACTGGCCAACCTGTGCCTGTGCCTGCTGCACCCACCCAACCAAAAATGAACTCGTAGCATCTGTCCCCATAGCAGCCATAGCAGTGTCCCACTCTACATGAATAATATGTACCCATGCGTCTACCATGTCTCTCTCACGAGTCAACCCAGTGATCACCGCTACGTCTATATCTTGCCTCCTCTCTACCCTCCTCAGTTGTGCCTGCAGCTCTCGCACCTGTCCCCTCAGGCTGGCTATAGTCCTCTCATGAGCCTCTCCCTGTACTGGCCCCTATGCTGCCTCTGCCTGTCCTGGCCCCTGTGGCTGGGGCACCTGCTGCTGTGGTACCTGCTGGGGTGGTGGCATCTGTGCCTACTGAGGTATCTGCTGCTATGCCTCTACCTACCCTGGCACCGCCTGCTCAGCCTGAACTATCCTCCTCCACTATCTCAGCCTCTCTCCGCCTCTACCACCCCATCGTCCTCATCCTCCTCTAACTCCCCTTCGCCCTGGGCCAGCCTCTCCCTCCTCCTCTGAGTCTGCCTCGTCAATACGAGGCACTAGCATGCCGGGTCCTAAATATCTTGAGAAAGGATGTGCAGTGATCCAATCCTCGTACTCCTATGTCACCCCCACATCTGCTATCTCTCTCCTCATGTCCCATGCCACATACGACGTCTGTTGGAACTCTGCCAGAGCCTCCTCATACGAAGCCATCGGCCCCCATCGGACCCTCTTTGCATGTGTCTGTGCGAACATAGCCTGCCCCTGTGGCATGCCCTGCCTCTTGCCAAACTGTCTCAACACTCAACCCACCATCTGCCTCTCCAGTATATGCCGTGTCCGGCCTATTAGCCATCTGGTCTAGAAGTAGTATGGCAGCTCGTCTCCCTCATTGTCCCAAGGCTCACAATCTAGATATGGTCGCCAGACGACCACATCCACTCTATCCAAGGTGTGTCTCCAATACTCTAGCTTCCCCAGCCTATGCTGGGAAATCACTCCTGCATAGCCATAACTGTATGGCTCTCCTCGCTGCCTCGTGAAGACACATATCGGCCTAGTCACCGCTATGTGCTCCCACAGCCAAAACTATAACAGCAACACCCCAGCCGATAGACTCGTGCTGCGGTGGTACACCACCTGATGCATGTCATTGTATAAATGGGCTAGTACGCAGACTCCCCATGCATATCGGGTGCCCTCAGTCAACATCTGCTCCATGATCCTAACCCATCCAATGGGGAACCCATGCGATCTCCTGTCCGGGCATACAACACCCCCGATCAATCCAGCCACAATCCCAGGGAAGTAGTCATAGCAGTCGTATATATCCTGCCATGGGATAACCTGTCCAGCTAGCTCAGGATCATCAAACACCCGCTGGCACTCGGCGAGTCCCGCGTCCTGTGTGCATCATACTCTACTAACTCGCCTACCATAGGCAAGTGTAGTATCCGGTAGACGTCCTCCAAGGTCACCGTCATCTCTCCTGTCAGAAAGTGAAAAGGTCCCGTCCTCACTGTGGAATCTCTCCACGGCAGCTATCAGCAGTCCACGGTTCGCCCGTACCTCAGGCATGAAGCATACATAATCCAAACCCATGGCACCAAGCGCCACTCTGTTAGTCTCTGTCAGCATATATCTCTGTAATAGGGGCATGGGAAACATCTCCCTCAACTGCAGTGTGTCCCGAATATCCTCCTGCAAGCAAGCAAGGCAAAGCGTCAGTCTCAAGCGACATATACCATACTCAACATACCTACTGAACTATATCAACTAAACTTAGCATTTCAAATTGATCAAAACAGCACACTACATCTCTTGACTAGATTTCTGCAATCTCGGAGATAGCTCATCGATTACCGTGTCAAACAGGACGCTAATCGAGTCAATTTGGCTAAGTCCTTTGCTATCCACAGCAAATGCGCCACTACAGGTGGTAAAAGCACCATTTTTTGGTATATGCGCCGCTAAAATCAGCATATGCGCCACCTCACACAAATGCGCCGCCACAGTGCACATATGCACAGACCCAGTAGATGCGCCGCAACATTCGGCATATGCACCACCATATTATGAAAGCACCGCTACAATCGACATATGTGTGGCATAAACAGATGCGCCGCTACTTTCAACATATGTGCGGCTTAAATACACATGCGCTGCCAAATTACATAAGCGCAGCTATAGTGCACAGATGCGTAGCTTTCATGTATGCGCCGCCGAAACTGGCATATGTGCCACGCAACGACAAAAGCACCGCTTTGTAAGACATATGCGTCGTTCTGCGTTTCGGCGCATGCATTCGACCTATTTTCTATGTGCATTTATGACACCTAAAGTCGACCCTAGGAGAAATTTTTTTAAGCACATACCGGGGGTCCTACCTCTGCTGGCCACCCGAATCGATGAACTCGCTCAAATCGATGCTCCTCACGTGGAATGTCTACTGCTCTGGCTGCCATGCTGCTCCAAGTTTGCTCTAGGCTCTCTCAATCCAATCCAGAGTAAACAAGTGTACAAATGACAATTCTTGTGGACCCAGCTCCTATTTATAGCCTCCAAACCCTAATCCTGGCTAGGTGATGACTGTGACTACTTCCCGTGCCCATTTTTCTTCCTGTTTTCTTCCTGCATCCCTGACTGTGTCCCTTTTCCTCCAACCTATCCTAACCCCTTCGTCTTCGTGAGATTGTCCATCTCCGTTTCTTTCACCCTTTTCTCGTCCAATCTCCCGAGGGGGCATCCTATCATCAAACTTGTACTAGGGGCAAACTGGGGCATGTATCATCATTCAGACTATTGATTTCTTTGAAGAAATGCTGTAAACTACATTGCATCAAAGAGGGGCAAAATGTATATGCCTAAAAATGACACGATTCATCGTAAATAAATATTCTAAATTTATTTAATCGATTCATTGTTCCATAATTAAATAAATTCTATTTATTCTTCTAAATGTCCTACACAATTAAATAATCATAAATTATTTAATTAATCCAAATTCCTCTATCCTAAGTTCTAAATTCCAAAAATCCACATCACCTTTACACCTCACCTTTTCTACCTCATCAGGTTGCACATGTAATTAAATATATTTAATATTTAATTACCTTATTTTCCCTCACCCACATGGCCTATTTCTTCTCAAATCAGAAGTTAGTTAACTAATCAATCAAATCTGTTAACTAATTAATCATTTGAGTTCACTGGTCAATCTATTCTGTTGACTCCTCAATCAATCCAGTTCACTGGTCAATCAATTCAGTCAATCCCATAATCCACTCTTCTAACTGATCAATTAAGTCTGTTAATTGTTCAGTCAATGGAGTTAACTCTCCAATTAATTTTGTCACATCCCCTCTTTCATGATGGAGCTGGGACACTTGTCACATTTCTACTGGTTGCACATTCCTCAACCATCCTCAGCCATTGATCTTCATATCTTCTCTCAACCGTTGATTCCCATTCTTCTGAGTCTATAAATGAAGCTTCATCCTTCCATTCTAATCATCCAGGCTTTTGACATCGTTACTCTGCAGAAATATCACCAGCGTGCCTTTGGCACCCTTTTGTCATCTACAAGCTTGAGATCACATACTTGCATTGGAGCTCATCTTCATTGCGTATCACCACAGCCATTCACCGTCGACTTCCTATAAACTGCTAAAAGATTGCACTCTCTGAGGGCTCACTTCATCTGCAAAAGGACGATCTGTGATAGGCAAACAACAAAAGTTTAGAAATGGGAAAGGTTTGCTCTGTATTTGTTCATTGCTTCGTTTATTGAATCCTTCTTGTTTCACTATTCTGTTGATGTTTGGGTCTTGTTTAATTCATTTGATTGATCACTATTTTACCCATACAGGTGTAACCTCTAGTATAGCCATAGGGGTAGGGGCTAGATGATGGGGTTATAGCAGGGTTACGAGCCCAGTTGGCTAAGGTTCAGTCTTTGGTATAGCAGTAGTAGGGATAGATTGGGCAGATGTAGGCCTAGATCACATAGCTGGAGGATGACCTCCAGACTATGCAGTTAGAGAGAGACATAGCCATCCAGAGGTATGATAGGGTAGAGGCACTCTTGGAGTAGGTGCAGTAGATAGTGGCATAGGGTGGTACTGGATGGATGGTTGCAGAGATGGTTAGGGCAGGTTAGGAGATCTTCTACTGGCAGTCTCTATATGAATAGGTGGTACCTCTAGAGCGTAGGGTAGGTAGCTATAGACCTAGCTACCACAGTAGATCATAGAGACCAACAGAGAGTGGCAAGGTGGTGGGACCTTTGGGGCCACCTCGCAGACCATTAGGAGGAGATGGAGATGCACCTGGGACAGAGATAGTAGGTGGAGGAGGAGGAGTAGGAGGCATCATACCACCACATCCAACACCATTAGGAAGAAGTCACTCATAGCTATTCCTTAGACATGCATTTTCTTATAGTACTTTATTTGGACATGTATACACCACTTTGGCTTGGACACTTTGAGATGTATTATTATTTTTATATCAATGTACACTTGGACACTATTATTCTTTTTCTGATGATGATAACCTCAGATGGACATGACTTTTGTTATGATTTACTTATGATGGTCATGACTTACATGGTTTATGATTTTGATGAATATGTTTATGTTATGTGATGGACCTGATGCTCTATATGATGACTTATATGATGTAGTACTATGATGGTTATGTCGATGCTTCTATAGATTTTTGATATACTAGACATGATGCCTTTACATGCTTATGATGTTTGACCTAATACTAGATTCAAGATGTACTTATATGTTATGATTTCTACATGTGTTGATTTGTACAATGCTAAATGTAATGATATGAACCATGTATGCATGCACTTAAGATGGTTCAATTGACGATCATGCTATCTATGTTTTTGCATTTTTTTGTTTTCTATCACGATATACATATGAAACTAAAATGGATGGATGATGTGAGTATATAACACTTTCTATGGTGATTTACGGTTTACATATGTTTATGCATCCTAATGGACAAAATGATATGCATCTAATGATGATAGCCCTGATTATGACACATGATGGTTTTATTTTTTTATTAATGCCAAGTATACTCAATCTTAATAACAATACACTTTTTAGAAGAGAATTAATTGGACAAAGATAATGAAAGAGAAGAAATTGGATAATGATAATGAAAGATAAGAAATTGGATAATGAAAGATCACAAAGACACATGGATTTTGGTAAAATGATAACATGCTTATAATGCAATGGAATGTAATTAGATAAGTATGGATATGAATTCTTGTCATCTTCGATTGTGCAAGGTTTTGAAGTACTTTGTTTCATCGTTGATCTTTTAGAATGTTGTAAGAAAATACAAGCATCTAGGTATAATTAAACCATGATAACATGAGTATTTCTTACATGGATTTTGATTTAGCAAGTTAGTACAAGCATCTAAGTATAATTGAACCAAGATGACCTGAGTACTACTTGCGTATCAATAGACAAGGATTAAACCTGATTCATGTTTAGACCTTCAATTTCCTTGATGATCATTTTGTTGATCATGTCGTTAGACTAGGCTTTCACATTACTAAAGATAAATCCACAAACAACAGATATAAAATAATTATGTCTCCATCATAGCTTCTCTAGTTTGATACATCCCTGAGTAGCATAGAAAGACATAATAACAAAAATCATGATATAAGACTTTTAAAACAACCATTGAAAAACTTTCTTGCCCAAAAAATGTTTTCTTGCATTAACTTGATAGAATCCATTTGATGTCTTAGGTCAAAAGGGATTTGTCAAGTGTAGTTTCATTGTCTTTTATGTCAAGATGATGTGGAAAGCTTGCTTGTCATGCTGCTTGTTGTCTAGTGATAAAATCATGATCTAATTGTTTACCCTCTGAATTTATAGTATTCAAGAAGCCTATTCCCTGACTAGGTCGAGGATTTATTTATTATGGATGAACTGATGATGAACAATGTGATGGGCGCTAATGGACTGACCTAGTGCCTCGGGGGCTCATTGCTAAATGGCCTTGCCTACATGACGATGCAAAGGCAACATAGTTCGGGGTGGACCTATGTGGACCTAAAGACCTAGGTGATGAGAAAAGGTGCAGATTCAAATGGACCAAAATTTGGTGACACGAGATGGAATGGATGGAAAAGACGTAGCCTTACGGGTGTATCAATGATGGCCTTGCCTATATGACGACGCAGAGGTAACATAGTTTAGAATTGACTGACACGGACAATAGACTTGTGACAAGATGAATGATAGGATAATGTGATTGTATGACCCTATTGGATAAGGTGGTAGTGGTGAGAAGACACTAGGATATGGTAAGTCACTGCGAGGTAGATACAAAATGGATACGGTCACTAGATGAATACGATAGGAAAGATGGATGCGGGTCGAAATCCTAGGAGGAAGCAGTTTATTACTAACATTACTTCTCATTCCCTTGCATTGGAGTTTGTAAGATTGACGATTGGATAAAAAGATGGGTGATAAGGGATAGAATGGATGCATGTAGAAGAAAACAAGGATGTGATCTCCAAATATTCTGTCGCATAGGAATAACTCTAAATTTTACATGACAATGCTTATGACGAAGGAGGATGGTAGGATTGGATTATTTTTGAAAAAGATAAGGTATATCAAGAATTTTTTTAAATCATGTTTTGACATTTTGCCCCCATATCTTATCAAGATCAAAAGAGGAATGGAGGATGAATGGACAATATAATAGGTATATGTAGGATGAGGATGATAGAATGGTATAGTAGGATGGAAAATGATAGGGTCAATGACACAATTTTCTCCCAAGAGTAAGTGACATAGAAGATCAACCTTTACATGACGCCTATTTACCAAGTTTTCACCATTAGACAAAGGATTTTTTTTTTGGAATAGGTGGAATATGGACAAGAGGGACTCAAGTGTCTAGTTCCATGAAAAGGTGATAGTCCTACTAGATGGATATCGGTGCAAATGGGCCATGTCAAATGCTCATAGATGTTGGTAAGGAGATTGTATGAAAGGAAAATGAATTAGGTAGATAGTGAATTGTGAAAGGAATGATAGTGAGTTATGATGTGGATTATGTAGGACTTATGCAAAAGTATGGACCATAGGATAGTGATAGGGTAAATAAGTAGGATAACGATTGAATGATGAAGAGATGGAGGTATGTGGTAATTTCATGGAATGGAATGGAACCATGACCAATGACTGCACACACTGTGATAAACTTTGAATCTTTTGATGGGAAGGTGGTGTAAGAAGCAATGGTAATGTTTGCTTAGGAGATGGTTGCTGGAGTGATTTAGGGACCCACCTAGATTTAGTATTTTTGTGATTTTTGCTTGATTTGTGGGTTAGTAGAATTTAATATTTTAGAATGGAATGGATGGAAAAGGATGTTTGGGATTTGTGAGAGGTGGATTCCTCATTTGACTTGCTTGATTTTTGCTTAGGAACCCAAACTACTTTAGTTTTTGCCTTTTCTTTTGAAGGTATGGGATTGGAAGCATGAGGATTATTAGGATATTTTTCTTTATAAAAGTAGGTATCCACATCTTTCTTTTTATATCCCTTGGGGTTGGTGGAATGAGTGGAAACCTCATGTTTAGATCATGTGTACATTTTTTGGTCATGAATAGGAATGTCAGGGAATGTATGGATGGATGGATTTGGTGTTGGAAGAGTTGATGGTAAAATGAATGGAGGGATGTTAAGAGTTTGAAGTAGTGGAGGTAGATTGGATATTGGAAGGTGTATGGTCACATGCTCTTGACATTTGTAGAATGATGGGGGTGGAATGGAAACATATGTTTTAGGTACATGATAGGGTTGGTGATGGAAAATAGACTTAGGATGAATGGAGGAAATACCAACATCTTTAGATTGCTAACCTTTGGATGTGTATCCAAGGCCATAAGAGGGTGGAGGAACTTCGACATGGACAGGCTCCAAAATACCTTGTTCATGAAGGCCTAAGACTTTACCTTGATAGTTCATATTTTGGAGCATACGATACACTATGGGATTACGTGTATTTTGAGAACTAGTCTTGAGTTCTTTATTGGATGGAGAAGTGGTGGACAATGGTTGTTGTTGTTCCAAGAAGGAACATTCTTGAATAAAGGTAGATATACCAAGTGGATATGTTGGATGTGGAATGGAGTTAATAATGGATGGTGGAGTATCACTAGGATCTAGATTATCATTATGTTCACTAAGATCCAAGTTATTGGTTTGATCATCTATGTGCACTTGGGAGGTAAGTGTATCATCAAGGAAACTGAATTTTTATGGATCATGGGGAGAGTTGGATTCAAAAGAATTCTCTTTTCTTTGAAGGAAGGCCATAAAACGGGGTGAATTCTCATGTAGATGAACAAGATCTTTACTACATGGAGTATGTAGGTCTTGGTTATCTTGTTTATGGATGGTATGAATAGGATCAAGGTTTTCATGGATAAGTTCTTTATCATGGATATCATCTTGATCATGGAAAAGATACATGTTATGGATAGGTTGGATAAAAGTGATTTGATCTTGACTAGAACGAGGGCTAGGTATTTCCACATGCTTTAGATTATGCCCTTGACATATCTCTTGACTTTGGGTGGAAATGGAAGTGGAAGACTCTTGTGTGGACTTGATAGGCTCTTGATAGTTATCAACATTAGATCATGAGGGAGGTTGACTTCAACTCAATGGGGGAGACTCTTGAATAGGGTCAATGGGTTTTGGATGATGTGGTTGGTTTGAAGGACTTGGCATAGTATTTGAAGGTTCTTGGATAATTTCAAGGATGGGGATTTGATGGCATGAGGATGGTTTATTCCTTCCTAGTAGTCTTTGGATCACATTATTTTTAGGTGTATGGGTAGATGAATGAGGCAATGGATGAGTGGATTTGGGCAGAAGAGGTAATGGTGTGAGACAAAAGATTTGCTCAATGGAATACTCTCCTACACCTTTATCCTTGATTTTGAATTTTTGTTCTGCGGATTTTGATGTAGAAGCTATGGAGCTTGGGTCAACATTGGCTGTACAGGGTGAAGATTCTCTATTGTTAGGTATCACAACATTAGGTTTAGACTATATGGTATTGCAATATTGAAAAGGATTGGGGTCCCCTTGTGTGGTTATTTCTTGACCATTATGTGAGAGCTTGATACATTGGTGATACATCGATGGGAAAACCTTCATTGCATGGAACCAAGGTCTACCTAGAAGAATGTTATATACAAGCTCCATGTTGAGAACTTGGCACATTACATCTTTTTCTACTGGTCCCACTCGTATTGGAAAAACCACCATTCCTTTAGAGGTCCACTCTTCCTCATCATATGCCTTGATGGTTATCTTTTTCTTGGGATCAAGGACATTTTTAGGGAACTCCAATGCAAGGATTAACTTTAGTGTAAAAATGTTCAAACTAGCCCCTCCATCTATTAGGACCCTTTTAATTATGTGCTTATGTATTAAGGCCTCAATGTGTAGGGATACATTGTGTGGTTGATTTATTGACATGTCATCCTTCTCAGTGAAGGATAGGAAATGTAATGTGGTGAGATGGCCTACCATAGCCTGGAATTGATCTTGGGCAAGGTTTGTAGGAACCGTTGTCTCCAAGAGAACTTTTTCTAAAATGGCTTTATGGGATGGTGATAAACACAATAACTCCAAGATGGAAATATGCATAGGTGTTTTGTGAAGTTGGTCGATAATGCTATACTGATTTGATGTATAGGGTGATTTGGATGTGGAAGATGGTTTTGGTTGAACTCCTTGTAGAGTTATGTTTCCATGATGTGTGGTCACATTACAATCAGGTTGATTATTAATAGTGATCACACTGATATGTGAATCACTTTGGGAAATATGATTG
The DNA here is from genome assembly GCA_027924645.1 of Cunninghamia lanceolata. Classification (NCBI taxonomy): domain Eukaryota; kingdom Viridiplantae; phylum Streptophyta; class Pinopsida; order Cupressales; family Cupressaceae; genus Cunninghamia; species Cunninghamia lanceolata. The sequence continues at coordinate 4,597,519 of BSBN01000318.1, read as the reverse complement.
ATGGTGTAATCAAAAGATGCATTGTAATAGCTTACTTTGTCAGCCCCTTTGTTGTTTTGGTTTGAAGAACCTCCTTTCTCATAATGAGGAAGAGTATTCTTGAATGCTATATGTTCATCATTGGTAGTATGTTCTTCATTAATAGGTATATGCTTTTGGTCAAGAAGGTCTTGAATGACATGCTTGAGTTTCATACAATCATTGGTTTTATGACCTTTGCTCCTATGATATTCGCAACAGTCATTTTCATTCCACCAAGGAGATTTGAACTTGGGTTCATATTCACACACTGGTGGAAGTGTTATCATGTTGTCCCCAATTAGCTTTCTAAGTGCAGATTCAAGTGATTCACCAAGTTGTGTGAACTTTCTTCTTGGAGGGAAGTTGTTTTGTTTTTGTTTAGTGCCTTGAGGCTTGATAGATGGTGCATTATTCTATAGATTGGATAGGTTGAAAATAGGTTGCTTTGGTGCCGCATGTTTTGCATCTACCACACCATCATTCACTATGGGTTTTTTTTAGTCCAAAACCATGACTTATCCGCATTGTTGTTAGAGCTTGGGGTGTCTTTGTATATCTTTACTTGCTCCTTTTCTATCAACGCTTTCTCAATGAGAAGCCCCATCTCAATGACCATACTAAATGTTGATGGGCATTGGATTTGTATTTGATAGCTTAGCTCAGTGGACAAATTATGTATGAACATTTCTATCATTTGTTTTTAGGTATGTGATAGGGACACTTGCTTGCAAGTTGCCTCCATCTTTGTAAAAAAGATGCAAATGATTCTCCTCCTTTTTTTTATTATTGCAAAGGTCTAGCATGGAGATTTCATGTTCTATGTTATAAGAGAAATGTGTGCTGAATTTGTCCACTAATTCATTAAAGGTGTAGATGCTAGGAGGTAGACGTGAAAACCACTCCATGGCTTGTCCTCCTAAGCTTCTACGGAATAGTCGCATTAGATAAGTTTCATTGTGGGCAACTTTAAGACAAGTGACACTGAATTCCCTGATATGATCTCTAGGATCTCCTTTTCCTATATACTTGTCAAATTTTGGCACTTCAAATGTTATAGGAAAAGGTATCATGTTTAAGGATTTTTCAAATGGGTAAGGTGAGATATCTTCAAGCGAATAATATTTCGTTGAGGTTCTGCTTTGGATATCTACCAATTTTTGTTATAAGGCTTGGATTTGAGTCGTTAATGCATCCAAAGGATTAAGTGTATCCTTAGCCTTTTCTATTTTTGGGGTCTCTTTTTCAATTTTGGAGCTATCTTTCGATGACTCGGCTTCGTTTGAGGCATTAGTCTCTCGTAGATTAGAGATATCAAATTTTGAGGGTAGCTTTGCTCCTTGTTGAGAAAGCATGAGGAAACACTTTTGGGGATCGATAGCAACAACTCTATCCATTATCTTTTGAAACTTAGGGTCTTGGAGTTGTTGAAGGATTTCCTCTTGAGAGACTTCCTCATCATCTGGATTGGGTATATTATTGTTAAGGTTGTCCATGTTTTGCTTTTGTTTTGATTGAGATCTAGTTTCCACCATGCAAGATTTTGGGATGGGATGAAATTGGATTATGAGATTTGTTGGATTTTGATTTTGATTGGAGGTGTGATGTGGTAGAAGGTGTGTTTGATTGGAATAGATTTTGCTAAGGTTTTTGTTGATTTTATGTTTTTCCCGAACAAGGTAAATCTTGAGCTATAATGTCTAATAGCTATCGAAGTGTCGATACAAGTGGTAGTCCAAATAGGGATAGATTGACACCACTATTTGATGAGGACTATTTTCTTGTCAAGGTTACAGTAGTATAGTTTTGTTGAGAAGGATGATTTGGAATCTTGTTATAAAACTAACTAGCTCTTATTTGGGTTGGTAGAGTATCAACTAGGTCCTAGAAGCAAGTTGTAGTTTAATTTTGAGGTGTTTGGTTTGATTTTGAGGTGTTTTGATAGAAAGGCAATGTTGTGAAAAGAAGATATTTGTGAAAATGATATGGAAAGGTATTTGCATAGTATAACTGATTTTTCAAGGTGAAACTACAACAAAAAGGGTACCTAAAATTGATAATGTTTTTATCCCAAACTATATGGAATATGCCTCTATTTTAGATGTACAACTTTAAAAGCATAGGATAACAGGCCAAATACGCTTCTCTGTGGGTCAAATGCATCGAGCTGGTCAATTTTGAAAGTGCAACACTATGTTTTATATGCATCGTTTTGTGCATTAAAAGTGCTGAAAGATTATAAACATAGCAAAAAGGTTTAGATGCACAGCTGAATAGGTTAAATGCGTAGTAAGGTTAAATGCGCAGCGAAACTGGTTATATGCGTAACAGAACATTTTAAAAGCATAGGCCTGTAGGTATTTGGTTTTCTATTTCAGTTTGATAGTTTGATTTGTTTGGAATGTTTTCCTAAGTTAATCTAAGGTTTGAAATGCTAATTTTGGTTCAAGTTATTTCAGGAAAACACAAAGAAGAAAAGGTTTTCTTGATTACTTAACAAAATTAAAAACAAATAATTACAATCCTAGGATGGCAAGGACAATATTTGATGAGTTCTAACTTGGTTTTTACGCCAGCCACTTGCATAAAGGTGGACATCAAATAACTTGGTAGCACCGGCTCCCCTCCATGGCACTCACTTCTCACACATACCAAGTTATAGTTCCTCCGAAGAGTTGAACTTTTCTATCTCTACACTAAATGAGTATATGACGTTAGATGAATCTAGAGGTTCCTCCTCCTGTGTCACCAAATAGGGGATTTTGGCTTACTAGAACAAATGGATTTTAGTCAAAGCATTCATTCAGGTGATTACACATGCGGCCATTTGCTTCGATAAGAAGGCTTCCTAGCCTACTGAGGTTATGCTCCACAAGGTTTTGGGGGAAACATTGGTCAGTGTAATACAACAACACTCATCACTTGCAACTTTCATCACAAACACAATTTATTTATAGTGACTTGTAGGAGCTTGGCTTTAGCCCATTATCACTTAAGGTCATTCCCACTTGAAAGGAAGGATTTCCAAGGGCATGCCTCTTTATAGGTAAAACATGCAAAATGATAAGTTTGGCATTTTGGTCACCCAGTTAAGGGGAGAGCATAGTCCTATTATCATTCTAAAAACATGGAGAACACTGGTTCTTTATCTCCCTAGTTAAAGGAAAAACAACTAAATGTGTTAACTCTACCAAGCATAGAAATTTGTAAGAAGATAGAAATAACTTGGAAAAGATTTTGTAAATTTTATCCCTCTAACAAATCTAGGTGTAGATTCTTGTTTGTAGAAATAAAACAAGTATTAATTTTCCCTATTATGCTATGTGATAGATTGTAGTGCAAGATAGTAAAAACATAAAGGAATTGTTCAATTTTAACCCCTAGGTTGGGACTAGATGAAAGTTTGATGCAACAAAATGATTTACTTTCCTCCTAGTTAAGTTTATGTGAAGATTTGCATGAACATATTAAGTTACTCCTTCCTATTTAGTTCTAGGTGGCTTAATAATGTAGCTAAAATGACTAAATCTAGCTCCTAACACCTGCAAATAAAAGTTAGTACGGAAACCCTTATACAACTTTTACAACTCTTTGTTACAAATTGAATGTGCAGGACTGAAGGTTATATGTGCAGTACTACAGGTTATATGTGTAATACTACATATTATATGTGTTGATTTGCAAATGCATGGGAATAATAATTAAAAGCATTGGACTATGTTGTATATGTGTTGAAATATCAAATGTGCAGCAAGACTCATCAAATGCACAGTAGAATAGTTTGGATGTGCTAAAAGGTAAAAGTGCAAAAAGAAATGTTGTATGAGTGGAACTGAAAGTTGTTTGCGTAGAATTGACCTTCCGTGGCAAAACCTTCACAAAACACTCAAATGGAAGTTAAAAAAGGGGCAAGACCCACGGTGGGCATAAAAAATGTTAGTGGAAATATTGTCAATAGTATTAAACTACTAATAATCCAATAATCTCACTGAAATATGATGCAAATGAAATAAACAAAGCAATATTATCTTGACGACTGATTTTACCTCAAACCTTCCATTATTCACCTATCTTGTATTGATCTTGTTGGTGAATAGAGATCTCAGAAAGTGTGCACTTCCTCGCTATTTGAAGATGACAATACTTGAATGGTTGTATGTTGGATAATGCAATGGAGATTACCTACAATGCAACTCTTATGAATATGAAATATGGATGATTGAAGCCATGGTTGTATGGATATGAAGATAATGGATATAAAATGCAATGAGCAATATAGATACTTTGCCAAAGGCATGCCAGAATTTTTATAGAGTAACTTTTCTATAGCTTGTGTGTTGTAGAATGAGGGAATGCACTTCCTTTTATAGGCCAAGGAGGGGGCAAATCCATGTGTCAAGATCTCAACAATGGAGACTTGGTCTTGTAAGGTGTATGGTGAGGATTGAATTGGTTGAGATGAGGGAGAGAATGAAGGAAGGTGTTCTCATCTTGACATGGTGGAGAGAAAGGGGTGACATGAGTCCACATGTCACAAGGCTTACAATGACCCAAGAGAGAAGGTCAAAAAAGGAAATCATGTTTGTAGGGAGGTTGGAAAGATTCTAGGGACTATGGAACAAGTGTCACAAAGTGTCCCTTTGACCATGATGACATGGAGAGACCATGCCCTTTAGAATAGGGATGGTTGGAGGAAGAATAGGCCCATGTGGGTGAGGGAAAAAGGATTAATTAAATATTAAAAATATTTAATTACATGTGCAAGATGATGAAGTGGACGTGTGAGGTGGATTAGATGACATGGATTAGAGGACTTTTGACTTTGGAATAGGATGATTTGGGATTAAATAATTTGATTATTATTTAACTAAGGGATGACATTAGAAGAATGGATTTAATTGATTTAATTAAATAAATTGATATTTATTTAATATTTGGACTATGAATGATGATCATGAATCAAGTAGATAAATTGATGAATTTATTAAATGATAGAAGAATAGGAATTAAATAAATAAATATTTATTTATTTAATTTGTCTTTGCCATTTTCAAGTGTATACAACCACAACAACAACTGGAGTAGATAGAGTGGATTTTAGATGGCAGAGTTGGATGCAACACTAGAGGCAAGCAGTATAACTAGTATTTGGTTAAGTGGAAAGGAAGATCAAAAGAAGATTCATCATGGATTTCTCAGGATGAGGTAGACCACCTTGGTTTTCCTCTAGCCCTAACAAAGGGAAGGACTCACTTTTTCAATAACCTTAGGTGTCTAATGCAAGAGCATCCTAGGTTGAAGAGAAATCTTGCATCAACCAAAAATATTTGTCTTCTTTTCTTGTTTTGTATTTTAATTAAAGTTCAGTCGTTTACAGTTCAACATTTTCTACTCTATTTTATTGCATCTTCATTTCAGAGCTTGTGGAGTAAGATTTAGTTTTCTATACCATGTCAGCTACATCATATTCAGGAGGATTTAGTTTTATTCATGAGGATTGCATTCATCTACAAGAAGTTATCTCTAGTAGAAGATCATTAGTTTTCATAGAACAAAGCATTCTTTAGTCGACACTAGCATACAGGTTTGCAGAGCATTTTTAGAACTTAAGGAGCCTAATGAAACATCCTACAAAGTAAATTGGGACCAGATAGACCTTCCTTGAGAACCACATCAAGTTTCATTCATTTGTGGAGCATTACCAAGAGTTATAGGCCGACCTACCTATTTTCTACATGTTTCACCATTCATTGGAGTTTGAGAACTCCTAAGGCTGACGTGGATGGTTATATGTGCTAGAGGATGATATATATACATATCTTTGATGCATGAAGTTAGTATTTGACAATATGATAAGATAGATAGTTAGATTCTTTCCAGAAGGCACTTCAATGCCATATCTTTCATGTATTTTATAACCTGGAAAGCAGGTTTGTGACTCCTTTTATTATAGCCCACATGTTGATGGCCTATAAGCATAATAATTCTTTGATATATTGAGAATATGAATCTTCCATTACATTTTGTTATTGTTTTGTTTCCATTGTGTTTACTCTAGCTACATGGTTGGACAATCCCTTCTCAAGACCCTCCATCCATGACTGCACCACTAGGCCTTACAGTTTATAACCTTAGGATCCTAAGTTTGGGGGCTACTCATAGTCCACAACTTGGTGAAATTCTTTAGGCTTCTATGTTTGTGTGTTTTTTCCATCCTTTAGTATGAGTTTGAACATAAGTTCACACCCACACTAAAGTGAGGGATAAATGTTCTATTGTAAAATGTGTACACTAGCATTTTACACTTAGTTTAGCACCCGGTTTGACCTATCTTATTGTCTTTGTTAATCAAGACCTATTTTAATACCTTTTTGAGCTTAAAAAAATGAAAATCTCAATCCCGATAAATAAACCTAACAAGATTAACTTAGGACTGGACTATGCCCACTATATTGGACACTTTCTGGAGTTTGTGGGCTAAAGGTCTAGGGCACCCAAGTGCCCTGGTCCCACTTGGGAATTTTAACCCCACTTTGTGGTGTCAGCTTAGGACTCTTCTTTGGTTTGTATTTGTCAGAGTATTTAATTTTTATTTGTCGTAGGTGAGTAGGAATGCATATTTAAATGAGTGTTGTTCTTTTTACACCTAGATGACACCTAGAAGATTAATGCAAAGTTTGCTCTCATATTGTGTTCCATGTTGAAGAATTCTACATGCTTGGAGTGTTATCTACTTTTGGATGCCATTGAAGTTTGTTTATAGGCTTTGAAGGAAGTTTGAATCCCTCTTTATCACTCTCCTTTGTTGGTGTAGGATCTTGAATCATCTTCATCAACTAAGGTCATATCTCTTATGGTTATCATCATCATTATTATTCATTATGTATCATAATATTACAGATCTAGCCTCTACCCTCCTAGGGAACACACTCTTGGATCTAATCATTGTTGTAGTGGAGGTGAGAACACCAACATGGGGTTTGAATAAGGCAATCCCTTATACACAACAAAACCTTTTCCTCTTTCTTTGTGTTCAACTCAGAGAAATAGGTTTGAGGAACTGATTTCTGGGAAGAAGGCAGAGCAAGCAGGTATATGTCTAGTGACATTTGAATTTCTTCCAAACCCAAGAAAAGGCCTAGGGTACCTAGGTGCCCTGGTCCTAGGCATTTCTTCTACAAGATATAGGTTCTAAATCTTCCTCTGCTCTCTGTTGTACTTTTTATTTACTATGATCTCTTTCTGATAGTTAGTTATAGTCTGATCTTCATCTCCTAGAGTTTGATCACTAGTCTTAGACTTCTTGTTTGACTTAGGCTGAACTTGGTTGATCCATCTATATACAATAAAAGGGAAGAACTCCTATAGTTTGGCTCTCCTTCTTGGGTAGAAGCCAAGCTTAGTTTGTGTCCAAATGTTTGTAGAAGAGGGTTTGATCTAGTTTAACTCTGTAGGATAGATCACTCATTTCTACCTAACACATGGAAACATGGGTTTAACATCAAGGCTTAGTTAACAAAGATAGCACCAATTTGGGTATGAATCCTTGGTCTCCCCTTGGAATTATTGGATGAGGAGATCTTTGTTTGGATAGCCAACTCATTTTATTATTTTATAATTGTTGAAAAAGTAACTAAAGATACATTAAGATTAGTCTATGCTAGATTCTATGTTAGTGTGGATGTTCTGAAAGTTCTCCTCACATCCATTACCCTAGACTCCAAGTTTGGTAGGTGAGTAGAACCTACCTTTTATGACAATTCAAAACATTTCTGCTAGAACTACTCAAGGTTAGGCTACTTAATAAGTGAATGTACTGTAGACCCTATAAAAATGGTTAAAGAACCTAAAGGGAAGAAGAAAAAGATCTTAAATCCATAATTCCTAGAGAACTCTGAGAATGATCCTTTTGAGGAGGATCTCCTCAAACTTGTGGATTCTCCACAAGGTAAGGGAAAGGAGATTAGAAGACAAAGTCACTTGGAGAATATACTACAATCTCTCTTGAAATCTTTTAAGATTAACCATCTAGGTTATGTTGAAAAATAGTAGGAAAATAGCTAGGAGGAAGATGGCCAAAATGATGCCCACACTTTGAATGAAGAAGAGGAAAAATGGATAGAGCATGAAAAAGTTGATGATGAAAGGAGCATTTTTGGGCTCCATTTGAAAAACCTTGGAAAAAATCAATAGGTTTTGGATGAATAGCTAATGAACAATGTGGTCGAGAGTAGTATCTTTTGAATGAGCAGGATGAGATTTAGTGAGGTACAACTAGTGGTGTTGATAACCAATAAACTATATATGCATATTTTCTATAGGGTAGATATCCTTTTGACAACAATCAAGCCAATATTGATTACCAAGAAGGATATGCCTCTCAGTAGACCAAGATTTTGGACCAAACTTTGAACTAGAAAGAGATAAGTAAGAGCATCAAGGAAGACACCAGAAGTGGGATTACTAAAATTTCAAATGGTATAGCTAGTTGCAATAACATTGACAATGATCATACTCCAAGCATCAATCAATCCCAATCCTATGTAATACCTATTTCTAAATAGAAAGGGCATAATAAAGACTCTAGGAAATTAGATGATGTGGGGCTGAATCATAAATATGGAAGTATCTTAGAGACGAACCAAGTCTAGAAAGACCACCCTTGAAATATCAATCAGGAGGTAGAAGAACCTAGAGGTTCCCTCTAGGAAAACCTATAAATGAAGATTTTATATTGGAATGTGAGAGGGCTTAATAGTTCTCAGAAGTAGTTTTTGGTTAAAAGTTGCATCCTTGATAATAAGTTAGATATTCTTCTTATTCAGAAGGTGAAAATGTTTGAGAATAGCTTTAAGGACATAGCTAACAGAGTCTAGAGTAATGTAGAGTACCATATTAGTGATACACATGGCGCCTTTGATAGAACTATCACTATGTGGAATCTCAATAGAATGAGTGGTAAGTTGATTAGCTATTCTAGGAATAGCTTGGAAGTGTTATTTTTCTCTTCTAACAGGAAATGGATCCCTTCCAATATATATGCCACTAATGCAAGACTAGCTAGGAAAGAAGTCTAGATGACTACTTAGGCTCTTATCAATAATTTCAAGGATGAGCCTTGGATGTTGGTTGGAGACTTCAACATTCCCCTCTATCCATCAAAAAATTTAGGTGGACTTAAGGACTATTTTTATATCATGGATGATCTTGCCAAGTTTCTTATGGAGGCTAGCATTATAGATGTTGATCTCAATGGTTAGCCTTTCACTTGGTCCTATAGGCATTTGGGTACCTAGCTTATTCAAATGAGGCTTGATAGATTCACTATTCATTATAATTGGGACATAATTAGAAACATCACTCTCTCTACTCTGGATATAGCTATCTTAGATCATAACCCCTTACTTCTTAGTTGGGTGGAAAAGTATCACAAAGGTCCGTACCCTTTTAAGTATGAAATTATGTGGGTTTCCTAACCCAACTTCAAAGATTATGTAGATGAGTGGTGGAAAATCCCTATACAAGGTTTAGTTATGTATAGGCTATCTCAAAAACTAATTAACATAAAAAAATGAAGGCTTGGAATAAATTATCCTATGGTCATGTGTTTGAACAAAAAAAATAATCTCCATGAAACTTATGGAGGTTCAAGAGAAAATCATTGTTGGCAATATGGAGGATGAAATATGCAATTAGGAAGATTCTCTAATAAGGGAAGAATTTTTTGGAAACAAAAAATATAGAGTTTAGTGGCTTAAGGAGGGGGATAGAAACACATCTTTGTTTCACTTGTCTATTCTTAATCATAGAAAAAAACACTAGTAACAAGTTGCTTGATGAGAGTGGGGAAGAGGTTAATAATAAAGAAGAGTTGGGCTAGTTAGCCTCTCATTTTACAATCCCAATTAGCTGAGCAATACCAAAACAACACCATTGATGTTGACTACCTAATTGAAACCATCCCTACAATTCTATCCATGGAAGATAATTTTCAAATTTCTATGGCGGGGTTAGAAGAGGAAGTTAAGGATATTGCCTTTTCTCTTGGAGCTTTAAAGGTTCCTAGTCTAGATGGTTTCCCACCAACCTTCTTTCAAGATTTTTAGAATATTGTTGGTCAGGATGTTATTGTTGCTACCCAAGATTTCCTCAAGTTTGAGAAGCTATTGAAGTGGCTAAACAATACTTTTATGTCCCTCATTCAAAATAAAAATGATGTGATCTCTATGGTAAACTTCTGACCTATCAGTCTCTGTAACACAATTTACAAGGTGTTCTCTAAACTCTTAGTTTTCAGAATCCAAACCTTTTTTGAAAAAAATATTTCTAATAATTAGAAGGGATTTGTTCTTCGTGTAGACACCCAAAATTGACCTCATTATCATTAGCATTCAAATATTGCATTATTTACCATCTGCATTTGCGTAACACACTTGAGCAATTTCCCTATCACTTATTTCATCTATTAATTAAATAAATTTATATTTATTTAATTAATTCATTAGCTATTTCTTCTATTTTCTTTTAATCTATAATTAAACAATCTTTAATTATTTAATTATCTTCTTTCTATCTATTTTAATTAAATAAATCTTATTTATTTAATTAAAATTCCATTCACAAACCCACTTTCCAATTAATTAAATAAATTTTATTTATTTAATTATTTCTTCTTATCATTTATTTTCATGAGCCAACATGTGTGCCTCTTTCATTTAAAAAAGATAAGTGGTACTACATCTTTCATTTAATATCTTTCACATGTAGTACTTTTTATGTACACGGGCACACATAAGCCTTATCTTCCCTCCACTTGTCATTGACACATTCATCTATGATTATCATTTAATCTTAGCCATTCACATAGCTACCAAATCTCCACCATTGATTGATTTTGGTTGAGTTCTATATAAACACCCTCTCATTCCATACTACATCTATCCAACATTCATATAGTGTCTACATTATCATCTTGAGCATATTGCGTATTTTAGCATCCATCTAGCATATTATCATTATCATTCATCCATCATGTCAGCTTTTATCTTCATAATTGTTCATTATTGAGAAGCAATCCACATCATAAACAAGGAATCATACAATCTAGGTGATATTGTTCTTGAATTGCGTGCTTTTGATTTCATTTGGATTCGATTCTTTGATGATGGTAGGGTTAGGTTTTCATGGCTATGCTTGATCTTATTAACTTGATTTTTATGTATCACATTTTGGCACACCTAGTGGGACCCACATCCTTGATTAACTTTTCTATTTGAAGTTGGTTTTTTGTGAAGATCAGATTTTTTGGGCACTTACGGCTTGCTCCAGTTGCTTCTGAGGAAAAACTAGTCATTGCCTAAACACACGCATCTCTTTTAAGCTGAAACGTGCCGCTTTTAGCATTTCTAGGATTGCTTCTGAGTGAACAATAGTCACTTATTATCTTTTTTGCATCATTTACAAGCTAACAATGGTCACTTATGTTCTTATTTGCATCCCTTTTAATCTAACAGTGATCAATTTTAGCTATCTGGATCACTTTCTATAAAAACTAGGGTTTTCTGTTATATCTTGTTTTCTTGCAGATTTGAGTCACTTATGACCTACAATCAGTCGCTTGTTGTTTTTTTGCATCACTTTTGAGCTTTATCATTTCACATCTGGGTTTACTGGCATCACCTCCAATCTATAACATTTCACTTGCGGCAAAATATAGATCACTTTTGATCAACAGATGATTGCCTCTAGTAACTGTGTCGCTTTCAGTCTTTATCATTTGTAGTTTAGTTTTCTTGGCTACTAATTAGGTATTTATGTAGTATCTTATTGATTGTCCAAGAAAAGGAGGTTATCAAACTACTAACATATCTATTACAGCTCTGATTAGTCCAAGACTTGTGATTTCTCACTAATTTAGGAACATTTGGGCTTGGTGCTTAAAAACAATCATTGCTTGCTCCATGCTTGTTTTATCTTTCTTAATTGCTTGAATGTGCATGTTTGTAACCCAAATTTAATAGCAAAAGTATCCTCTCCCCTTGCCTATCAAATGGATCTTGGGTGCATGAGAACTTATTATTATCTTTAGAGGGCTTGCTATATAAGAAAAGTGTGTGTGTCGAAAGCCACAAACAATGGGTGTTGTTGTGTTATACCGACAACCAACCTCCTCCAAAACCCTCCAAGGCGTAACCCTTGAAGGCTGAGAGACTCCATAACAGAGAGTAGCGCTGCTGCACATATAGCAACCCGAATGGATGCCCTTACTAGCAACCTTGTGTAGTAACCAAAATTCTTCTATTTGTTGACACCAAAGGTGGGACCTTTGAAGCCACCCTGATTCATGTGGTTCTTAGTAGAGATAGCAGGGACAATCCTAAGGTTTGGTGGGGGACAAACCTTGGGAAACTCAAATCTTGGTATGCGTGAGAAGTGAGTGCCGTGGAGAGGAGCTGGTGCTACCAAGATCTTGAAGCTATCTACTTTGAATAGGCACAGCTAGGGGACTCGACAAACACAATCCTTTCCTAGCCTAGGTTGTACAAGTTTGTGATTATTGTGAGTGTGAGTGACTGAAATTACTATTTTCTTGTCAAAAACATAATTCAAACATCTTCCCTGATAAACACAGACTCACTTTTGAACTATAACTACCTGCATACAGTCAGCCAGATCACTTTTAAACAATAGTTAGTCACCTTTTTCTTCAACTGAATCACCTTTGAATAACTACTGCTTGCCTTTGGTTCAAACTGAGTCACTTTTAACTAGCAGAAAATCACTTTTGAACCAAAATTGTTCGTCTATAGCAAATTGGCTCCCCTCTGGTTAATACTATAGCTTGTCACTTGAACTGAAACCAAATCACCTCTAAGCTATTGCCAGTCACTTTTGGCCTTATTTAAGTTACATTTGAGCTATTATTTGTTGCTTCTGGATAAATATCAGTAATCCGTATAAACTCAGCCAAATCAGCTACATTTTTAGTTTACTTAGCTTCAACATTAGCTTTTAGACCTAACTCTAATCATTTACAAACACCTGAACTTCATCTCCTATCTTGAGCATAACAAAAAATTGGACTTTGTAGACTTTCCATCCTCTTGAGACCTCAAATCAGCAAAACCAAGCATCAATCAACCAATCCAACAACAACAAAACATCATCTTTTGGCTTTAGCCTTAGCAATTTCAGAAAAATAGGAACATCCACAATTAGCTTTTCCCTTGAGTGTGTGAGCTATCCTCTAGGGAAGTTTAACCAAGCAAACCAACAACTAGCAACCAACAACCAAGCAACCCAACAACAACAAGGCAAATAGCAAACTACCCTAGCAACCAACAACAAAACAAACAACCAATCATCACCTTTTGGGTCTCAACCTTGACAAGATAAAGTCCAATTCTCAACATCAATCATCATGCCTCAAACTAGGAACCAATATAGAGCTGAAATGGAAGCAAAACTATGAGCTGAGATGGAAGCAAAGATGTAACTCAATTTACAATCAACATGCCTCCTCACATGTTTGTGGCTGATGGGTACATCATTGGAGATTCATCCTCACAACAAGTGCAACCTCAAACATTTCTAAAGACTTATGAAGAGAAATCCCAAGAGGACTTATCAAAATTTAGAGACACACATGTATGGGATCAATTTGAGAGGATTGTTTTATCCGATCCTAATTGCTACTTCTTGCAATTATCACGTATGGGAGCCAAATTACCAAGAGACTTTGACACATCCGCTATTCGAGAACATGATCCAAGCACTCCCACTGTTGTTGCAAAGGGACCATCCACTATAGACACACCATATTACAAAATCCATCTTCCAACCCATCTCTTTCATTGCCTATTGTTACTTCATTCAACCCACCAAGCATCAGAGTACACTTTAGAACCTTTGATAACTCCGACTATTGTACTTCCTTTACTTTCACAAAATCTGAACATTCCACCTTTTCATGTTCCACAACATACATCTCCTCCTACCATGACTGTATCTTGATCTCAAGTAACACAAGCTGTCCATGTTGCCCAAGTGCAAACTCCTCAATCATCACAAGCTATCCCCATATCCCATACTCCACAATTTTCCCAAGCTATCCAAACAACACAAACCATTGAATCTTCACAACCATTGTAATCCACTACTCCCATTGCATCACATGTGGACACCACATCCCATATTCTTATAACTATTAATATGGTCTTCATAATTTTTGCAGACCCCTCCAACACACCATACAACCCCAATGTTAGTCTCATTGACATGACTGACCCGTCTATTGTTTCACAAGATAATCCTACTATTGTGGTGTCTTATGTTGATCAAATTACATCAATTCAGCCATCCTCCTATAATCCTTCACAAACCATCAATCTATCTTTTACTACTTAAGGATTACCCATTGTCACCCAACATATGCCATATCCCAATCCTCATGTTGTCCAAAACACAAACCCAATTGTCCATCCTTCTTCCACATCTACCAATCCTTCCATCACTTACCATATTACAAATTCAACACCGAGTTCACAACCATTGACCAATGTCAATCCGTCTGCTACTTCCCATGTGATGCAAACATTGGTGCTAATTCATTGCAATATACTCAACCACCACTTGTGTCTAATGGACAACAATCCTCAAACACATGTGTCACATACTAATCCTTTGACATATACTATGAGTATGTAGCCTCAAAAAATGGCCATGGCTTCATATATACCACAACAACAACCACAATACACATCATATTACACTTCACCTCCCAACCAACAACCCCCTTTGCAACAACAACAATTATCTCCAGCAGATGTTCAACAAATGATTAACAAAGAGGTAGGACAAAGCAAGAAGACATTTTCCTTAGAAGACATATGCACTTATCAATTTGACAAGTCGCTTCATATGACACCTTTTCTACCACACTTTGAAATTCCACAATTTGACAAGTACAAAGGAAAAGGAAATCTGGAAGACCATCTTAGAGCATTCTTTGTTGCATGTCTCGATGTTGCTCAAGATGATACATATCTTCTAAGACTATTTCCCCAAAGCTTAGCGGGACAAGCTCTTGAATGGTTCTCTCATTTACCTCTGGGCATTAAATCTTTTGTGGAACTAGCAAATAAATTTTGATCACATTTCACTTTTAACATTGAACATGAAGTGAACATGAATGACCTTGTCAACAATAAACAAAGTAATGGTGAATCTTTGTCTTTATTTACTCAATGATGGCGTAATATGGCTAGCAAACTATCATGGGAAATACCTAAGAAACAATAGCTTGATATCTTTGTCCAAAATCTTCATCCCAAGCTTTCATTCCAATTACAATTACAAAGTGCTAGCACCTTTGATGAACTTGTTTCCAAAGGAACCATCATTGAACGCGCTTTAATTGCTAAGGGCACTATCAAGATTTTTCAAGATAACAAAGACAATCCTCAAAGCTCCAATGATAAATCTTGCTTTTGGAACAAGAACAAGAATGTTGTTAATGATGGTGTTGTAGATGCAAAAAACATACAAATAATGAAAGCTCCTATCAACATTTAAGCCGCCTCTACAACAACTCAACAATGCCAAACTTCAAATCCTTGATGACAATTCACACCATTAGTAGAACCTATGGAAGTTATCTTTCAAAAAATTCTCCAAGTAGGAGATATCATGTTACCGGATGCACCACCCAATGGCAAACCACTCTTCAAAGCTCCTTGGTACAAAGAGAATGAGTATTGTGATTACCATAGTGTCAAAGGACACAAAACAAATGGTTGTATGTGCTTAAAGCATGTTATTCAAGATTGCATCGATCAAGGTTTAATTAAAATCACACCCCCAACATCGCTACCTACATAGCAACTGACATCAAATTATGATCTAGATGCTTTCAAGAATCCACTTCCATCTCATGACAAACCAAGTAACCATCATACTAGAAATGACATTAAGTACAACTATGAATCATCCACTATTCGGCGCATTGACCATGCTCACATTTCTACCATTACTATCCAAGGAAAAGCACCCAATTGCGCTGTAACTATTCGTAGAGGTTGTGTTACCATTCAAGGAGCACTTGTTAACCCTCCTCGGCTATCTTCTAGCTATAATATCCTTGATCACCTTGGCAAAACACCTGTACATATTTCCATTCTTGAGTTGCTTCGCATATCCCCTACCCACAAAGCTATCCTTGACAATGCCTTACAAGAATCTTCGGTGCCTAATGATATCAATACCACACAATTCCAATCTATGGTAGCTAGCATTGCAGCTCCTTGTCACCTAACCTTTTTCGACAAAGATCTTCAGCCTTCCATCAATCCATCACATAACGAAGCCCTCCACATAGAAGCGTTTGTCAACCAACGTTGTATCAAATGAATCTTATTGGATGGTGGAGCTAGTCTTAATATAAGTTCCTTAAAATTAATAAAACAATTGGGATATTTTGAGAAAGATGTTGACACTTCCAAGGTCATTACTATTAAAGTATATGATGATGCTAAGAGAGATACTGAAGGGATTATTCACTTGCCTATCCAAGTTGGTCCTGTCACTACTAACACCCTTTGTCAAGTCCTTGATATTGAGCTTCCTTATAACATCATCCTTGGTCATCCATGGATCCATGCCCTCAAAGTGGTTCCTTCTACATACCATCAATGTCTTAAATTTCCACATAATGGTGTTGAGATTACTATCCATGCCGATCCCAATCCATTTAAATTTTGCCATGCTTTACAAGCTAAGTATCAAATCCCTAACCGCATTCCTATCAACACCGAAGCATATCCATCTTCATCTTATGTAGATCCATCCACCCTACTCAAGCCATCATCTAGCAAAGCCACTTCCAATCTCTATATCAAGTACAATGAACATGGTCCGGGTGAGTACACATTGCAAGAATCTTGTTGTGTTGGAACTCTTCCCTTGTCTCTCAAATCTCATGGCAAACCTTCTATGTCCAAGCCATCTTCATCAGTAGTTGTCATAAAAGCCCCACCCACAGTGTTCATTAAAGGTGGATTCCTAGATGATGAAGACATCGATGTCATCAACTCTTGGATATTTTAGGATGAGAATGACCAAGTCCAACTTGAAGTAGAGAGATATAACAATGGGATCCACATCATTAAGAAAATGGGCTACAAAGGACATGGTGGATTGGGATCACAGGAACAAGGACCATTGAACCCATTGTTGTGTCTAAGAAGTTTAATAAGCAAGGCCTTCACTATTAGCCAGAGGTACTGCCATCCAAGGACATTAAGTGTATTTCTGATATGGAAGCTAGACCTTCCTCAGTAGGAGAGACATCTAGTTCGGATACCATCGATGACTCCTCCCTTCATATCACTAAACTTTTTCATGAAACCTCCATCTTCATGATTTCCACAACTTCCTCCAGCCATAACTGATGCAGAGGCATCCAGACTATAACATTCGCATATAGCATGAATGTCTGCAGACCAACCTCATCATCATCATCTTCGCCATCATCATCATATTCCCTAAAACTACCAACAGCATCATCATGTTCTGCGTTACACAGTCAGCATCATCATATTTCGGACGATCGCAAACATCTGCCTGCCGACTACTGTTCATCTCCGCTTTCCTTCTAACATCATCATCATGATGTTCAGCGGGCGCACACATCCTCTTGTTCCACTGTTCATCGGGCTCGAGACACTATCGTCATCATCATGACCTTCGACACTACCTTCGTCAGCAGGATATTCAACATCCGGTTGCTCCAAATATCCTGATGACGATCACCTTCAGTAGCTTACCTTCGACGCTCCGCTACCTGACGACACAAGCAACAGCATCATGATCTACTTTATCCGGTTCTCTTCGAAACCTCCTGATGATGATGTTAACACAACTTCCTGCCACGGACTTCCGCCGATACCTTAACACTTAACGACGGCAGTATAAACTCGTATAAGGGGATATCTTAATATCCTGATGACGATGACGTCATATCCTGATGACGATGACGTCACCCAATATCCTGATGACCTCTTCAACACTTAGCCAAAAACATGAACTTTCTCTTCCGCATCTACTCGCGATATGCGGATGTTTGGCACTTCCGATATGATGATCCTGATGCCGATACACTCCTCGGCTCCTCCTGCTGATGATCACCCCGACGAACTCACACTTCATGCAATCGACAACATCATGCCGATCTCCTCCACTTATCCGGATGACGATATCCGAACTGTCTGCAGGATATTTGCAGAAATATCCTGATGATGCCGTCTTCACGAACTTCTTCACTTAGCGAAATTTCCCTTCGCCGATCCACCAGGGATGACCCGATCCAACCTCAGGGTGATCTTCCAACTCCAGTTTATCAACTTGACCTAGCACATGAGGATGCTAGGCTTCTCAGCATCTGTCGACCGCGATCCTGCACACCTGCATGTAAACAGAAAACAAACTACAATCTAACCTACTGTACGTTACCATTCCACCGATCAGATGAGTCAACCGGTGGAATGGATCAGGAAATCCATGACACCCTCTCAAACCAGCAGATCAATCAAGTAATGGAATGCAACCAGAGCAAGAACACAAACAGGATCACTTTATTGATTTCAAGGATGCAATACAATATGATCAATCTCTCTCTTAGTCTTACTCAAGCTCGATCGATGATATCTGTCTGTCTGTCCAACATCAACCGATCTCATGCTTATAAAGACTTTCCCTACGAGTACTACTGACCCGACTCCAAGCGGCTGGGAACTCTCCAAGCGGCTGGGAGATCCCACCGAACATACATCATGACAGATGTTATAACTAACTAGCTAAAAATAGCAAAAGCCCAGTCAGCATGATCTTATCATGATCAGCTTGACCTTATTACATGCAACTGGTCTTAACAGACCTTCTTGGAAACATAAACAGGACCTAAACTACTAACTGCCTTATCCAGACCAGCTGTCAGGTAGGTGCTCCTGCACCATACTCCCCAAAAGAAAAGAACTCATGTCCCATGAGTTGAGTATGTGGAAGTCTTCCACCTCTACACTTTGCTTTGTCAATAGTCTGACCTGTTCCAGCTTTATCTGCTGCTGACTCTTGGCTGCTCCAAGACTTCTGAACTGTAACTTGCTTTCTGGCAAGTAAATCATCATGCCTGTTGATGTAGGCCTTCTTCTCACATACCCTGTGTTTGTCAGGTTGCCTAACCAGAACCTCTGGCTGAACTACCTCTTGAACTTCTGAAGTGTTCAAGTCTATCTTCCTGTCAATCTTCATAGGACAAGCAATAGTCCCAACTATGACAACATCCTTGTCATTCCTTTCAACTGATGGTTGGTTGCACCCCTGTTTCTGAACCTGCTGCTGACCTCTGTCAGTCACAACTGAAACTTTCTTTAGCTTGTTGTCTTTAACAACTCCTTGCCCTGCAGTGTCCTGAACTGCCTTCATGCCTGCTCCTCTAGGCATCTGCACATACTCCTTCTTTCCCATTAAAATGATTTGAGCTGCCTTCTGTACTGCAGCTTTTGCCTGCAATGGCATCAACTTAATAATCTTCCCATCCTTCTTGATGGTGTAGGTATTAGCATACCCATCATACAGTACCCTTCTATCAAATTGCCATGGTCTACCCAACAGTAGGTGACAACATTCCATAGGCAATATGTCACACAAAATTCTATCCTGATATGGTCCAATCTGGAAATCCACATATGCCTGTTCTGAGACAAAAAGTGATTGACTATCACTCACCCAAGATGCCTTGTAAGGGTGTGGGTGTGGAATCCTTTCCAGCTTCAGTTTATCCACCATTTCCTGAGATACCATGTTGTCTGTTTAACCAGTATCAATGACAACTTTACATACCTTACCTTTGCTCTTACATGTGGTTTTGAAAAGAGCTCTTCTTTGCATCAGATCCTGTGATGCCTGCAAACTAATTCTCCTTAACATCAATGATTCTCCACTCTCTGGATATCCATAATTCTCAGGACCTTTGTTTGAACTCTGTGCACTTTCTTCTTCCTTCTCTTCTTGTACCAATTGTACTCTCTTATCACTTGTTCTATCATTTCTGGATGATGAACCTTTGTTTTCTGGACATTTGAAAGATGGATGACCAAACTCTCCACAGGTGTAACACTTTCCTGAAAATGTAGTAGAACCTCTACCACCTCCAAATCTTCCTCTATTGCCTTTCCATCCACCTCTGAAATCAGACTGTCCTTGTCCTTTACCAGTGTCTTCTTGACCCTCATTGGTTTGCTTTTGTGCAGGGGTTGTTCCTCTTCCCCTATTGTTTCCTCTTCCTCTCATGGACTTATCATGTCCTCTATTCAGCTTTTCTTCAATCCTGATTGCCATTTGATAACAATCCTCCACATTCTTAGGGTTAGCTAACACTAACTCATCCTGTATGTTAAACCTCAAACCAGCCAAGTACCTAGCCACCTTTTCTACCTCATTCTCATGATGACCAGATCTCATACTTAACAAATAAAATTCCTCAGTATAGGCTTTCACATCCCTGTCTTTCTGCTTTAAAAATTGCAGCTTCTTAAACATCTGGATTTCATAATCCCTTGGCAAGAATTTACCTTTTATCCTTGCTACCATCTTATCCCATGAAGTGATCTTAGACTTCCCTTGTTTCCTTCTCTCAGATTGTACATAATCCCACCATACCAAAGCATGACCTCCTAACTTGGTCTTTGCAATCTTGACTTTCTGATCCTCAGCAACATCTTCACATTCAAAGTGATTATCTAGTGCAGCAATCCAATCTAACAACTCATCTTCATTCAAGCTTCCAGTATACTTGGAAACATCAACCTTTACCTTAGGTTTTTCACTCTGTACTGCCTTTAACAGTTTTGCCAACCTCTGGTCTTCAGCATCCAGATCTTCAGCTACCTCTTCATACTCTTCAACAGTATCTGCATCTTCTTCAGACTCACTGTCTTCTACCTCCCTCTTTTTGTTCTTTTCCAGGGCTGTCAGCCTGGCTTGAAGTGCTTCAGCAAGCTCCTTCATCTTCCTCATCTCTCTAGCATGTTTCTCCTTCATTTCCTGCAATTCCCTTGCAGTACCATTACCTTTAGGAGGCATTTTGTCAACCTCTCAATCACAACACAATCAACTCTATCTCTTACCTCTGCCCTTTCGGTGATAGAATCAACACACAACAGCCCAGACCTTTTGCTGAGCTCTGATACCACTATGATGCAGAGGCATCCAGACTATAACATTCGCATATAGCATGAATGTCTGCAGACCAACCTCATCATCATCATCTTCGCCATCATCATCATATTCCCTAAAACTACCAACAGCATCATCATGTTCTGCGTTACACAGTCAGCATCATCATATTTCAGACGATCGCAAACATCCACCTGCCGACTACTGTTCATCTCCTCTTTCCTTCTAACATCATCATCATGATGTTCAGCGGGCGCACACATCCTCCTGTTCCACTGTTCATCGGGCTCGAGACACTATCGTCATCATCATGACCTTCGACACTACCTTCGTCAGCAGGATATTCAACATTCGGTTGCTCCAAATATCCTGATGACGATCACCTTTAGCAGCTTACCTTGGACGCTCCGCTACCCGACGACACAAGCAACAGCATCATGATCTACTTTATCCGGTTCTCTTCGAAACCTCCTGATGATGATGTTAACACAACTTCCTGCCACGGACTTCTGCCGATACCTTAACACTTAACGACGGCAGTATAAACTCGTATAAGGGGATATCTTAATATCCTGATGACGATGACGTCATATCCTGATGACGATGACGTCACCCAATATCCTGATGACCTCTTCAACACTTAGCCAAAAACACGAACTTTCTCTTCCGCATCTACTCGCGATATGCGGATGTTTGGCACTTCCGATATGATGATCCTGATGCCGATACACTCCTTGGCTCCTCCTGCTGATGATCACCCCGACGAACTCACACTTCATGCAATCGACAACATCATGCCGATCTCCTCCACTTATCCGGATGACGATATCCGAACTGTCTGCAGGATATTTGCAGAAATATCCTGATGATGCCGTCTTCACGAACTTCTTCACTTAGCAAAATTTCCCTTCGCCGATCCACCAGGGATGACCCGATCCAACCTCAGGGTGATCTTCCAACTCCAGTTTATCAACTTGACCTAGCACATGAGGATGCTAGGCTTCTCAGCATCTGTCGACCGCGATCTTGCACACCTGCATGTAAACAGAAAACAAACTACAATCTAACCTACTGTACGTTACCATTCCACCGATCAGATGAGTCAACCAGTGGAATGGATCAGGAAATCCATGACACCCTCTCAAACCAGCAGATCAATCAAGTAATGGAATGCAACCAGAGCAAGAACACAAACAGGATCACTTTATTGATTTCAAGGATGCAATACAATATGATCAATCTCTCTCTTAGTCTTACTCAAGCTCGATCGATGATATCTGTCTGTCTGTCCAACATCAACCGATCTCATGCTTATAAAGACTTTCCCTACGAGTACTACTGACCTGACTCCAAGCGGCTGGGAACTCTCCAAGCGGCTGGGAGATCCCACCGAACATACATCATGACAGCTGTTATAACTAACTAGTTAAAAATAGCAAAAGCCCGGTTAGCATGATCTTATCATGATCAGCTTGACCTTATTACATGCAACTGGTCTTAACAAACCTTCTTGGAAACATAAACAGGACCTAAACTACTAACTGCCTTATCCAGACCAGCTGTCAGGTAGGTGCTCCTGCACCAATAACCATTTGTCTATCACCCTTTCACTCATATATCCTAACCTCGTCGATTGGGACCAACATGGGGCACCAATATTGGATACATTTGAAAATTATGAAGCTATTACTAAATTCATGGGATTATGACAAGGCATTCCATTGGGTGATCATAAAGAAGGTTTCATGATGGTTCTCCCTAAACTAGCATATTTTGGCAGAAGTATCAAATCCTTCAGTCACAAAAGTGAAATAAATAAAATCAAAAAAGATAGGTCACTAGGTGAAAATTGAAAGGTGCCTCTTAACCATGAAAAAGTAAAAATAAAGGACATATTCGAAGGTGAAAACCCCCTGAGGTGCCCAAGGATGGGGGATTTGATCTTCCTGTCACCACTGACTATCATGAGAAATCAACAATGTTGGCAAGAGACATTGTGTGGCTTCATGAGTGTTGTCATTGATGGCAACAAAGTCCATTCCACACATCTGCAGCACATGGTATGTCTATACTAGAAGTCAAATTGAAGAGTGTCTTGGTCCGATGAGAAAGAATAGAGCATGCAGCAAGGTCTGACAATCAGGTCTAGATCTCTCAGAGGAAGTATCTCAGCAAAGTGCAGAATTGGGGAAGTCAAGAGGTGTACCATTACTACTACATTCCATAGATTGAGCCTCCAGTGATGAAAGAGTGAAAAGATATGAGTACCTAAGTCTTGGGTTCTTGTTTGGCAGAGTAGACTAAGGAAGATCTGACCGATAGAGCATCAAACCTTAATCTGGATGAGGAATTGATGGTGATCAAGTTTCTTAAGGGATCATTCATGGTTGATTGACATGATTGATGACTTCTATAACAATCTCTTTGATATGCATCACTTAGTAAGCAAGGATTCAGCTGACAGACCAGAGTTTGGAAAAACCTTGAGTATTCCAGATGCAGAATGAAAAATGTCAAATTCCTTTGCGTGGATATATATATACCAGAGAGCAGAGTGGAAGCAGTTATATAAATTTGGTATGTGATAAAACAACAACATTAAGTAGAGGAAGAATGAAGTGCAGCAGATCAGTATATTGAGCCTAACCAGAACTAAACCTTAGCATATGTGGATGCCTCTGATCAGTTCAAACACCTGGTTACTTTCTTTATATACCTTGTAAACAATGAGTCTCTTGTAGGTAGTGAGCCCTAATTAGCAAGTGCCATTTTGTACTTCTATTCTTTTAACAAAGAATATAATCTTGGGTTAGTCACCCCATGGTTTTTCCCTTAACAGGGTTTTCCATGTAAAAATCCTTGTGTTATGTGTGTTTATTTTATTTTTGCTTTCATGCTTATGCTTATATGTTTTGATACTACAATATTGTTAAAGAAGATAAGAAATTTAAGAAGTTTAAGACAATTTATTCACCCCCCTCTCAGTTATCTACCTTGTTTCCAACAATTGGTATCAGAGCCTAACAGCTTGAGGAAGATCTGCGAATCTCAATGGATATGTATGGTATGAGGGAACAACTTCAGTCTGCCCTAGATGATCTTGAGCAATCTCACTCTGAAGTCAATAACCTAAGGGAAAGACTCAAACAAGCTGATGATTTCATAAATGAACTCAAAGAAAAACTAAGTATCTCAGTTAAGAAAAGAAAAGAACTACTTCAACAATTAGCAAGTCAAAGTGAAGCCAATGGTACTAATGAAGATCTAAATGAGAAAAACAAGTTATGTGAGAAGCTATCAAAAGAGGTCATTATGGTAAGACATGAAATGGAATCAGGAGTTATGAAATTCACCCAAGAAATTGAAGAGAAAATAAAAATTGAAGATAATCTAAAACAATCTCTCAAGGAAAAGTCAGAAGACTGCCACAAAATAGACAGAATAATCAGGCATCTAGAATTTGATCTTGAAGAAGCTAGAGACAATGAAGAACAAATTGAGAATCAGATAGATACTCTTAAAAGGGATCTTCAAACTGTAAATGAATACAAAGAGAAATTCAAGATAAGCTCTGATCAACTTGAAGTTCTTCTTGAAAGCCAAAAGAGGGTAGATGACAAGCATGGCTTGGGTTATGAGAAAGGTGAAAGCTCCGGATCCAGTCAGAAGAACTCTGGATCAGGAAATCTAAGGAACAAACCTAGAAGACCTCCAGTAAGGTAACCAAATGCTCAAAGATATCCATCCTTCAATGGATACTGCTACAATTGCAATAACTTCGATCATAAAGCAAATCAGTCTAGAAGAAGAATGTAGAAATATGCAAATAAACAATTCATTCAATGGTAGATGTTCTGCATGCAATAGAATGGGACATATGGCTAATCAATGTAGATCAAGAGGATACCAGTCCAATATGCAAAGAAATGTAGTTTGCTACAATTGCAATAGATCCAGTCATATTGCCAAATTCTGTAGAAGTAAGAATCAAGATAAAAAGGGTCTGGTGCTTCATAACCAAAACCAATACAAAGGAAAAGGAAAAGTGAATGTGGATGAAATTCAAAGGGAAATGAACAAGATTTGGGTGAAGAGAAGCACATAAAATGTTGAGGATGGATCCGCACCAAAATCTGGTGCTAATATTCCTTCCAGAAACTAAATAGATGAGCTCTGGCTCAGGGGGAGTCACAAAGGAAAATAAATTCCCCCAGCCAGTCAATTGGTGCCTAAGATTGGCACATGGAAAGTTGTGGATAAAAGGGTTCTCAGAGAAATATCTAATTAACCCTTGGTAAAAATATGAAAGATCCACAAGGGGTTTTGAAGAGGTTAATCATCTAAGATTGATCCAGTTTGATAGTCATTTGGTAAAAGCAGGACTCTCATAGTTAGATTTGATATGATTCTAAATTGAAATATCTTTGACCTATGGATGAATGGAATGATTGGAGAAAGGAAAATAGATTGTCAATAATCACCGAGAATAACTCTAAGTGCATCTTAGTGATCCAGAAAGATCTCTCTCAGAACAAGAAGAATAAGGCAACTAGAATGACTTAAATTGTGCATTTATTGCAAAATGGAATTAGGGTTTGCACTAAAATAAAAGGGTTGTTTTGTTCATCATTTACACATTTGATCTGAGAAACAAGAAGGAGCTCTGCAACAAGATTGCCTCAACCCTCTCAAGGATCAACCGCATAATTCGATTCAACCAGTGATCTTTTCGGCTCTCATCATGAACCCTAGAAGCGTAAAAAGGTATTTCCGCTCTTGAATATCTCTCTTTGAATCTTTTGAAAGATGGCTACTCCAAATGTTGTTAAGATCACTGATAGGCCATGCCCTAAGTTCAAGAAATATCCCTACAAATCCCTATAAGTTGATCCCCTAGGCACATTCTCTAGCATTCCACATGGGGTTCTGCATGTAGAAGATGTTAGGGTTTACATACATGCAAACATTGAAGAATTTAGGGAATCCAAGATGATGGATATCTATCACAAGGAATTGATAGATGAATCATTTGAACTTAAACCCTAATACAAGGCCATCCAGGATAAGCATTTTGGACATTGCATTCATTTCCCCTATTTTGCAGAAGATGAATGGGTTTGGTATGTTCTGAGAAGAATGCATGACAACTTCATGTGGTTATGTGAGGCCTACCTTTTTCATTCCCATTCATTTGACTATTTACCTTACTGTTGCTAATACATTTAGACTTGTGGGACTGTTGATCCCAAATTCGTAAACTATTAGACTTTATGATGTTAAAGGAAAACTAATTGGGTGATGTTAGATAGATGTTTTATATTAAGAGAAAACAAATTAGGTGATGTTAGATAGATGCTTTATATTAAGGAAACCTAATTGGGTGATGTTAGATAGATGCTTTATATTATGAGAAAACTAATTGGGTGATGTTAGATAGATGTTTTATATTAAGAGAAAACTAATTGGGTGATGTTAGATAGAAATTGGTTTTGTAATTTAATCTTGGGAATGGATGTTTGAAATGCAGAAATTAGGGTCTAAATTTTAATGTGTTTTCCCTAATGCTTAAGAGAATTTGTGATATTTTATGTGAGTGTATGTTCTTAATTTGCCTCGGCTATTATTTATATATGTGGAAATTAACTTTACAATTGAGTGAGCAGGTATTTCTAACAAACCACATATACTGGAGATCATCCCACACTTGATGTTGTAATCCCTGATGAAGCTGATCTAGTTCCACGTGGAACCAAGATCAACTCTGTGTATGATGAAATTTTGTAATATTAATTTGTATGTGGTTAATTGGGTTAAGTCTACCCTCTTTTAAATTGAGTTATAATTTGTGTTGTAAGAATTTTGTCTTTGAATTACATTTTTAAATTTTAAATTTTGGAGACCCTTTTCATGTGTTTTAACTTGACCCTGGGTTATACCCCATGGGTCTAGGGACCTTTTTGACTTGGGTAACCCTTGGTAAACCTTCATATAGTCACCTTAACTTCACACTGAAGTTAAGTGACAAAAATGGAGGCATGGGAGGGAGATGATGAGCGGTACGAACACTCAACCCCATCCCTTTTCATTTCCCAAGGTTGGAGATGACTCCAAGACCCACCAATTGTGGAGGACTTGACTTCAAGTCTCTCTCACAATTGGTGAGAATACCCTTGGAGTTGTGTGGTCCCTCCTGAGAGGAAAGAAAGGGGACACACGTGCCACCCATTCCCTCTTTAACTCCTCCTTTCTCTCCCATATGTTGGAGAGAGGACAAGTGGTAAGGGGTGAGGGAGACTTGGGGAT
Source organism: Cunninghamia lanceolata (assembly GCA_027924645.1). NCBI lineage: Eukaryota > Viridiplantae > Streptophyta > Pinopsida > Cupressales > Cupressaceae > Cunninghamia > Cunninghamia lanceolata. The sequence continues at coordinate 4,569,967 of BSBN01000318.1, read as the reverse complement.
GGGTGAGTGACATGTGTCAACACCCATCCCTTGGGACATACTTGTAGTTGATAGGAAGAGTGAGGAGGTGACAAGTGTCACCTCCCCATTCCTCTAAGCTCATGGGTTGAGCTTATTTTAATCCCACTTGGGAGAAGGTGAGGGGTTGTTGATTTTTTGAGAATTTTAATTGTTTGAAATTAATTTTGGGGAAAAGATAGAGGGAGTTTGGTGGCTTATGTTGGAGGAAAATTTGGAGAAGCTCTATATCAACTTTCTTCCATAATAGGGATTTTAAAGGTTGGTTTTCAAGGCTAAGGCCTTCCCTTTGTATTTTAGTTTCTTGCATGATGCATATGTGTGATGTATTTTCTTGAATTGTATTTTGTTATTGTGGGGAAATTTTTTGGGGTGTTGTAAGAGCCTCTCCCACTTGGGAGAAAATGCTTAACAAGTGTGGGGTAGGGGAGGAGTGATCCTCCTCAGGGTCATTACCTTGTTTTGGGATGTTGAAAGCCTTGAGGGCAATATATGTGATTTTGAGTAATTTGAGACATGGCTTGAGAGCCAAAATATGGGAACTTTTGGAAAATTTTGTTAAGCATGTTGGCTTGAGGCCATAAGAGAAATTGTGTTGGAATATTTTGAAGGAGTGGTACTCTTGAGTTGAGTGTGTCCACTCTCCTACCCCTTCCAACTCAACTTGGTTGAGTTCGTGTGTTGTGATTATCTATGGGTGTAATATTGTGTTTTGGGATGTTTGTGTGCCTTGTTGTGAAGTTGAATTAGACCCTAGGTGTGTGGATGACCTCCCTAGCTCGGGGGTGACCCTCTTGTGGGTCTACGGTAGGGAGGAGAGCAAGATGTGTGGTTTTCTTTCCCCCTTGTTGTGATATGCAGGTTCGTTGGAGCTAAATGTGAAGTTGGAGAAAATCCTTGTGCTTGGAGTTCATATTTTATTTTCCTTTACTCTTAAAGCTCATGAGAGAGAGCTTGTCCTTCTTAGGAGATTTTACCATTTTGTTAGTTGTCAAAGATGAGAACTTGGTTCTCTCTTTTGTTGGGAAATTATTTTTTTTGTAGTGTGTAAGCCATATTTCATTGAAATTAAAGTTATAATTGTTTCTTAATTATTATCCTTCAAAAGGATGAATTGAAGAAAATTTGTTATAATATATTTCATTGTATGACATATTGAAAATATCAATTTGTTAAGTTATGAAGTTGTTGTTGTGACAATAATGAAAGTTGTAATTTGTTAATATGAGAAGGAAGAAAATTGGTTGTAGTTATTTATTATAGGCATTTTAAATTACTTAATTATATTTTCTTCTCTCTTTAAAAATGTGTAAATTTTAATTATGCAATGAATATACTTGTTAGAAAAAAATGAGTTCTTGCCTTGTAGTAGAATTGATAAAAGAAAAATATATTTACATATCTTACAAATTTGTTTAAAACAGAAATCCTATGAGTGCTTAGAAAGAAGAATTATGTTGAGAATATATTTAGTTTATATATAGTTTGAATAATTCAAATGCTTGTATTCTTTTAAAAAAAATGTATTTACAACAAATTGATTTTTTTATTAGGCTGCCAAATTTAATTCATAAGTAACATAATATATTCAAAGGTATTTATAATTATATATGTATACATATATTTATATAAATATATATATATATATACGTATATTTATATAAATATGTATATATATACATATATTTATATAAATATGTATATATATACATATATATATATATTTAAATAAACTATGAAACTAAAATTTCTATATATATATATATATATATAGAAATGAAACTTAAATTAAAGAAAAATATTAATAAAAAAATAAAGTGCTGAGTAAAATTTTTAAAAGACTATAATCACTTTTGCAATCACATTTTTTTATAGTGTATAAAAAAGAATAGTATGGTGGGGGGGTTCAAACGCCCCCCACCATTTATTTTACAAGGGTGTGGGGAGGGAGCCGGAGCCCCCACCCACACCCCACTATGTGGACTGTTGGTGGGGACTCTACCCCCCCTCCCCACACTCCCTGCTACCCTTTAACCCTCACAGCCCCTCTACGTAGTCCGCACCAACACCCCCACAATCTCCACCCTCTGCGCAGGCTCCACAATCCTAACCACCGTCGGTGCTTCCCTCTCCACCGCCCTTTGAACACCCTGCGGTCTTTGTCCTGCGCACCATACATTTCCCGCAGCCACCATACTCTACGACCACCACTATGCCACCTGACCTCCACCGCTACTCAATGTCGCCGCCAATACTACGGCCACCATTCCCTCACAGCCCTACCAACACAAAACAAAACAAACAAAGAATTTAGGGCTTCAACAAATTTAAAATGAAAGCCAAACAAAAAAATATATATTTACGTTTTTTTTAATATCTTCATAATGAAAATACAAAAAAAAAGAATGTATAATTTCATATTTATAAAAGAAATCCTAGTAACAACAATTATTTTATATATATATATATATGTATATATATATATATATGCTTATAATTATATGAAGCCATCTTATGCATTTCATAAGTGGCCATTATAATCCGCAACAAATGAGAAAAAAAAAAAGAAAGATAAAGGTGAAAACAAAGAGGACAAAAATAATATTTTATTGTTGCAAGAATTCAGGGTTAGGAGTATTATTAAAAAAATTGGTATTCCTTTAATCATGATTGAAGCAATTTAATTATTGAGATTGAATTAAAATGTTGACTAAAACCTGACTTGGAAACCTAGTAAACTTTTTAATGTAGTTAACAAATCCTATTACGAGATCTGATCTACCAAGAAATTAGGAATAATGTAAATGATGCAGAGATAACTCTGATTGATAGAAAATGTGAAGGAGAACAAATGTTCAGACTTTGTTGAAAAATGTTTTAAATTTAGAAAATGTGAAGAAGAACAAATTAATATTAAATTTTAGAAAATGTGAAGGAGAACAAATGTTCAGACTTTGTTGAAAAATGTATGATTAACTTAATCAACTGTATTACCAATGCAACTAGTGTGATGTAAGAAATTTATTAATCGTAAATAGTAAACCCCTTGATCAAATTTAGTTTTAGTACAATAGACCCTACTCACGCCTGTGAGGCATTATGCTACTAGATTTTCCTAGAATTTAGGGTTTAGTTAGGTTAGTAAAATTTAACCCTATTAGTGATGTTAACCGCATCGCGATGACTCCCTTGATGGCCTTCTTGCATTTGGTATGCGTACGTGTACGTATTTCTCCATTTTCAACTGTATTGTTTACACCTTAAGCGTACGCCATCGAGCACACTTACGCATGTGAGAGGTTTTCTAGGGAAGCGTAGAAATTTTTTTGATATTTCATGTCATGACCACATGACAAATGTGGACATGACATTGTGATGCGTGTTGTGACTGCATGGGAAATATGGGCATGACAGGTTAATGAGGCCATTCAAGATGACCAAGGATGCAATTAGGGTGGTAACTAGATTGCACTTATCCGGTGGGTTGTCTACTCTCAAATCAGTCAAAAACCAAACTGTAAGTGAGGCTACCAGATCAAAATTTGACAAGAGGGCAATGACAATAGAAGACATCATAGATCCGGATATCAAATTTGCCTCTATGATAATTGGTTACAAAATCTATCACTCCAATAGGGAAAATTTAGTATTCAGAACAACAATATATACTGCATATGAAATGCTAAGGAAAAATGCTGACTATGATCTTTGTGAGCTTCTCTTGAACCAACTGTTAGATAACTTATAGAAAATAAAGAAGGATAAGAAGAATTCATTTAAGTACGGTGGCTTAATACTATGTCTATTCTTTTACTATATGAATGAGCTACCTAGATCCAGTGGTTGGGTATGGCAAAATGACAGACTTGTGGCCATACAAATCAGAGACTATTTGTATAGGCTTGGTGATGCCAAGGCATGATGTAGGCCAGAGAGAGAATCCCCCAATCTCTAGATGAAAAATACAAGGATACAGTGTGCTTCATGGTAGACACTGATCAATGTCTAATGGAGGTAGTGGAATTGAGAATAGTGTGGATTATGCCAATGGGCTATGAGGTGGATGAGAAAATTCTGGAACTACATGTCCAACACCTACTAAGTCAACCTAAGGACCCTGAGGCAGAATGGTTTGGCACCTTTCAAGAATTGAGTGTAAAAATTCATGTTGAACTAAGGCAACCTGAAATAAAGAGAAAAGTCAGGAAGGAAGTGGAGGAATTTGCAAAGAAATATGGCTTATCAAAAGAAGTAGTTGATGCCAACAGAGAGAAGGTAGAAAGAGAAGAAAAAGAGAGACAAAAAATAAAAAACAAAAGTGTTATGGTGCAAGCCCCCTCCTAGACTAGATCCTCTAAGAGCTCCAAATCCTTAAAACTGGAAGCAAAGACATCTGGAAAGGGAGAGAAGAGAACAAAGACAAAGGCTACAAGATCATACATAAGCCAAAAAGATGATGAAGAAATAGAATCTGATGAAGAAGTTAAGAAGATGAGGAAGAAGAAGAAAACATCTGGGAAAACCTCTACTGGTCAAAACAAGGAAGAAGAGGCAACAGAATTTGTTGAAAGGCCTACTCTCTCCATTGATGATGTCATCAAATCAGTCACTGTGGATGGGAACTTGGAACCAATGACTAAATTTTATGATGAATATAATGAAGCTGATCAAAAGATCTTGCAAGATGCCATAGTTAGGTATCTAAACATCTATAACAAAGCATTCATTGAAATCATCTCTCTAATCCCTAAAAGTCTAGAAAAGGAACTTGAGATGAGGAACAACAATGCCAAGGAAAAGGATATGGAGATCCAGGAACATATAGCTATTCATCTCTATCCTTCCATCACTCCAAAACAAATGAACATGATCTTCAAGGATTGAAAGGATGAGTTCTGGAGCAAAGCCAGAATGAACAAACTTATGCTTGGAGAGACTGATCAGGTGGCAAAAGAGACTAAAGACATCCTCCAGAATGCATATAAAAGATTCAATCTTCCTATTATAGAGGATATAAATGATGAACCTTCTACCATGGATGTCGAAGGATCAAGTGCATCAAAGGAAGATTCTACAGAGAAAAGTGCAGAAGAATCAAAGGAGATAGGTGAGGAGAAGACTAAGGACCTAGATTCCTCTATTCTGGAAGAGGAAGTCCATGAAGAAGTAAATATCTCTCATTTGGATCCCCCAGCAGACTCTAGAATTGAAGGAGAAGAAAGAAAAGAAGAGAGAATCAGTCAAGAAGAAGAGGTAAAGGGAAGAGAAGAAGATCAAATAGAGAAGACCCCAGGTGATAGTTCTGAAGCTATAGAAGAAAAGAAGACTCTATCTCTGGCAAGAGACACTACAAAAATAGTTAAAGATTTCTTGACCAAAGAAATGATGGGATTAGATGAACTGGAGCTATTTTAAGGACCATTCAATTTTGATTCCCTCTCCCCGGTTCAAACAATGAAGATAGCATCCTTTGCCTAAGCAAAGGAAAAGGAAAAACTTCTGAAGTCTCACCTAGAAGACTGTGAGCTGATAGAGATTGCATCTAGTGTGTTGGAGAAGATCATGCCATCCTTCCAGAAGGATCTTTCAGCCTCTTCATCTGGTAATCTGAAATCTCTTGTTAGTTTTGTTAGCACACATTTTGATTCATTGGAGAAATCAGCAGAAGAGAAAGTCCAGAAAGAGTTTTTGGTAAAGAGATTCTCTGAAGTGTAGCGACTTATAACAAATGATAGCAAAAATTTGGATATTAGGATAAAGAGCTTAGAAAATGCTCTTAAAGATGGCAGAGATTTATACAAATTTTGTCTATCTTGGTCCATCGTGACAGCAGACATTACCAAGAAGGTGGAAGAACAAGAGAGCAAACTATCAAGTTTATCTCAAAATTTTGACTCTCTCACCTCTTCCATAATGAATCAAGAGTGTCAGACTATTGCCACTATAAATGAGATAAAAAGGCTTGAGAAGGAGAAGAAAAATAGAATAAGTAGGCTAAGTGAACTAAGAGGGATAATTATCCCCAAGTTAGAGGCAATGCATGAGGCCCTAACTGATGCCCAGACCACAGCCCAGACCAGTGATCTGGCAGACCTAAAGAGGGTAGAAGATTTTGCATTTTTGCTAAGTGGTCACATTTCAATTTTAGACAGGATGAAGATGAGTTGGGTGATAGAATTGGTACAGTTGAAGACCACCTTTACAGATATACTTCAGTATATGTAAGTATAACATGTATATTTACTTATGCGGCTAAGTACAGATTAATTTTGGAAATTTTGGTGTGCGGATTCTACCCTTTGCTATTGATGTCAAAGGGGGAGTGAGGAGCAGTGAAAATGTGGAATCTAGCTAAGGGGGAGCTCTAGAAAAGTGTACATTAGAATAGAGCATCAGCCAAGGGGGAGTGTAGTGTGACATTTAGTCATTTTTCACTAAGTGTTTCCATCAATGCCTAAGGGGGAGATCGTTGGCAAGAGACACTGTGTGGCTTCATGAGTGTTGTCATTGATGGCAACAAAGTCCATTCCACACATCCGCAGCACATGGTATGTCTATACCGGAATCAGATTGAAGAGTGTCTTCATTTGGTGAGCAAGAATAGAGCATGCAGCAAGGTCCAACAATCAGGTCCAGATCTCTCAGAAGAAGTATCTCAGCAAAGTGCGGACTTGGAAAAGTCAAGAGGAGTACCATGACTACTACAGTCTAGAGATTGAGCCTCTGGTGGTGAAAGAGTGAAAAAATATGAGCACCTAAGTGTTGCATTTTTGTTTGGTAGAGTAGACTGAGGAAGAACTGACCGGTAGAGCATCAGACCTTAATCCAAATGAGGAATTGATGGTGATCAAGTTTCTTAAGGGATCATTCATGGTTGGCCAACATGATTGATGACTTCTATAACTATCTCTTTGATACACATCACTTATTAAGCAAGGATTTAGCTGACAGACTAGAGTTTCGAAAAACCTTTAGTATTCTAGATGCTGACTAAAAGATGTTGAATTCCTTTGTGTGGATATTTATACCAAATGGATTTCAATGTGAAGGGGTGTGTGGAGTTAGAAGAAGTGTGAATAAACATAGAGAGCAGAGTGGAAGTAGCTATATAAATCCAGTATGTGATAGAACAACAACATTAAGCAGAGGAAGAATGAACTGCAACAAATTAGTATATTGAGCCTAATCAAAACTGAACCTTAGCATATGTGGATGCCTCTGATCAGTTTAAACACCTGGTTACTTTCTTTATATACCTTGTAGACAATGAGTCTCTTGTAGGCAGTGAGCCTCTTGTGAGTAGTGTGCTCGAGCAGTGAGCCCTAATTGGCAAGTGCCATTTTGTACTTCTATTCTTTTAACAGAGAATACAATCTTGGGTTAGTCACCCCGTGGTTTTTCCCTTAACAGGGTTTTCCACATAAAAGTCCTTGTGTTATGTGTGTTGATTTCATTTATGCTTTCATGCTCATTTATGCTTATATGTTTTGATACTACACTATTGTTAAAGAAGATAAGAAAGTTAAGAAGTTTAAGATAACTGATTCACCCCCCCCTCTAAGTTATTTGCCTTGTTTCCAACAAACAATGCTAGTTGAAAAATCACAAGACATGAACTTGGGCACAGAGCAGAATCCAAAGATCACTTTTTTGGCAGCATCACTATCAAAGTAGGAAAGAAGAGATTTCACAACATTTTTCATAAAAAGAGCTATCAATTTTGCATGGACTTATGCTAACATGCCAAGTCTAGATCCATCACATGTGGTACATCATTTAGCAGTATCTCATAATGCAAAACCTATCAAACAAAAATTGTACAAAATGCATCCACAAGTAGCTCTATTGGTTAAGGCAGAGATTCAGAAGCTATTAGAAGCAAAGTTCATAAAGCCTATTAATTATCCAGAATGGGTTTCAAAATTGGTACCTGTAGTAAATCCTAATGGACAAGTTCACTGTTGTACAGATTTTAGAGATCTTAATAAAGCATGCCCTAAAGATGACTTTCCACTACCAAGCATAGACAACATTATAGATCTCACAGCTAGACATGGAATGCTATCTTTGATGGATGGATTCTTAGGATATAACCAAATTAGAATAGTAGAGGAAGATCAAGACAAAACATCGTTTATCTATCCATGGGGTACATACTACTGGGTTGTAATACCTTTTGGTCTCAAGAACACTGGAGCTACTAATCAATGAGCCATGAAAGTTATCTTCCATGACCTTTTTCACACTATCATGGAAGACTATGTTGATGATATTCTAGGTAAATCCAAAACAAGAGAAGGACATTTACATGTATTAACACAAATCTTTGATTGACTAGAGAAGTATCAGGTCAGGTTGAACCTAAAAAAATGTGTATTTCACATAACATCTAGAAAACTATTGGGATACATTGTGTCTCAATGAGGAATAGCAGTGGACCCTGAAAAAGTAAAAGCTATCATGGAAATGCCTCTGCCAGCAAATCTCAAGCAGCTTCATAGTCTACAAGGAAGGTTAAAATCCATTCACAGATTTATCTCACAACTAGCAGATAAATGTCATCCTTTCCAACATCTTCTTCACAAGGGTGAACCTTTTAAGTGGGATGAAAAATGTCAGTAGGCCTCTAACAAAATAAAGGAATATCTGGCAACACCTCCTATGTTAATACCTCCTATACTTGAGCGCCCATTATTGATTTACATCTCTTCAACAATAGCAGCACTGGGTGCCCTTCTAGCTCAGCATGATGATTCAGGGAAAGAGCAAGCCATTTACTATATTAGTAGAACTCTTGTGGGATATGAACTTAATTATTCATCTATGGAAAAAAAATATTTAGCATTAGTGTTTGCTTCCCAAAAGTTGTGACATTATATGTTGAACCAAAAAATAAAGCTCATATCTAACATTGATCCACTCAAATATCTTCTCTCCAAAGCAATACTTATGGGAAGATTGGCAAAATGGATTATGATCTTAAGTAAATTTGACATAAAATATGTGGATCAAAAGGCCATAAAAGGACAAGTTATTGTCGATCAGTTAGCTACAACACCCATCACAGGTATTCATCCAATATATCTAGAGTTCCCTGATGAAGAATTGTTTAATCTAACTTCACCAACATTGTGGAAACTATATTTTGATGGATCTTACACACAACATGGATCAGGAGCAAGGATATTGTTTGTTTCCCCTCAAGGAGATTGTATACTGACATCATATAGAATTGCATTTCCATGTACCAATAACATAGCAGAATATGAAGCTCTAATCATAGGGTTACACATGGCAGTACAGTGGGCTATCAAATAGCTACAAGTCTTTTGTCACTCTCAATTGGTTATCAAACAAGTCTTAGGTGAATATCAAACAAAAGATGAGAAGATTCTTCCATACAAGGTAATGGTTGATGATTTTAAAAAGTACTTTGACAATATCACCTTTGAACAAATCCCAAGGTCACAAAACAAAGTAGCAAATGCCATGGCTATGATTGGATCTCTTCTAGACATGTCGTCCAATACACACAAGTGTGAGTTTCTAGTTGAATAACTTCTAATTCCAACATTTGAAGTACGCTTATATGTGAGATTATTGGTCTCAATTCACCATGGTACGAGGACATATACGAGTATCTTCGTGATCAAACCTTTCCATTCCAACTATCTAACACCCAAAGAAAAACCTTTATCCGTCGAGCCTCTTGTTACACCATCTTAGGAGACACCCTTTATCGTCAGAGTCTTGATGGCATCCTTCTTAGATGTTTTGATCCTGAGGAAGCAAAAGTTGCCTTATGTGAAGTACATGAAGGTGCCTGCAGATTGCATTCCACTGGCTCTGGTCTTGTTAAGAAACTTCTACAAGATGGATACTATTGGCCAACTATGGAGAAAGATGCACAAAAATTTGCAAAGAGATGTCTACAATGTCAGAAACATGGGGATCTAATACATGCACTAGCACATGAACTTCAGCCTATCACTACTCAGTGGCCCTTCTTGCAGTGGGGACTTGATCTCATAGGTAAAATCCATCCTACTTCATCAAATGGTCATAAATTTATCATAACCACCACTGAGTACTTCACAAAGTGGGTGGAAGCAATACCAATGACTTATATTACTGGCAAGAAAATATCCAAGTTCATCCTACACTATATCATTTTCCATTATGGAGTTCCTCAAGCTATTGTCACTGGTAATGGTCATCCTTTCAAGAACCAAGAGTTTAGAGATCTTTGTAACAAGTTTCATAACCAACATCAATTATCTACACCTTACTATCCTCAAAGTAATGGCCAAGCAGAAGCTTCTAACAAAACAATTATCAAGATCCTAAAAAAGATAGTCAATGAAGCTGGTCATGATTGGCATCTGCAACTTAATCCTGCATTGTGGGCATATAGAACAAGTTTCAAAACTCTCACTAGAGCTACACCCTATTCTCTCATGTATGGCACTAAATCTATCCTACATATTGAGGTTGAGATCCCCTCATTGTGAGTATCTTTATAGCATACTATCTCAGATAAAGAATATTGAGTAGCCAGACTTCATGATCTTGAGCTACTAGATGAATGGTGTCTTACAGCACTCAACCATCTCCAAGTCTATCAAAATCAGCTATGCTGTAGCTACAACAAAAAAATCAAAGAACAAAGATTTCAAGTTGGAGATCTTGTCCTTAAAGAAAATCAAAGGAATCAACAACATCGTGAGAAACAAGGCAAGTTTAAACCTAATTGGCTTGGTCCTTTTGTCATCACATCAGTCTATGGATTAGGTACATACACTCTCTCAACACTTGAAGGCATTCCCTTGGATGAAACAGTCAATAGCATCCATCTCAAAAAGTTCTATCCATGAATCTGAGCTATTCCAAAAATAAAATCCATTCAATAGTGAAAACCACTTTGTGGCACTTTGGATAATAAAAAAAATAGTACAAGATAAATAATTCATCCTCTGGTGAAAATGTGGTAAACAGGTGCCCTGGATAAGTACCATAGTGAAAAACTGGCAAATAGGTGCTATGTGTAGCAACCGGCTCCCATCATTTACTTAGTTTGTTTGATCACAACTTTTCATAGCATACTCCACCATTCTATCCTTCATAATCCATATCATAATCCATTTATCCATCCGTAATAAAAGTATTTCCATCCTCACCTCTGCCATTCTAGCCTTCATAGTTTAGATTTCATTGGGGTAATTATATCATTTGGCACCTTAGCATCTTGGTCACATGAAGACATCCATCGTTGCTTCTCCATAATAAAACTCATCCCACACTAGGGGCACTTGTTGAGACTTATTTGGAAGTGGATACCTATAGCTCTAGCTCATAACACAACAAACATCCAAACTCATAACACAACAAACTTTCAACTTTAAACATAGCACACATCCAACTTCAAACATGGCAAACATTTGGAACCAAGACCAACATCTTAGCAATCAATCCAAGCTCAAACATCATCAAAAACATCAAAATATCAAAATTCAAAAAAAGTCAAAACATCACAAAAACTCCAAGTCATAAAGTTGATCATTTGACATCAACTTTCAACACAATAAGCAAGAACTACATCGCCAGCTCTATCGTTAAAGCCTTGATCCCGTGGATACAGGGTATGTAGGCAATCTAAGATGCGTAAAAAGCACTCTGATTCAGGAAAAGATGATGGCTCTCTTTTCATCATCCATCTTTCATTTTTCCTCTAATTATCCTCCAATCTTCCATCTCATTTCTTCTATCTTTCATCACTTACATCATCAATAAACCCAAAACTACATATTCATCATGTCTCATCATTGTCATAATGTGTTTTGATCCCGTGGACACAGGGTATGTAGGCAGTCTGGAATATGAAGGAAGTATCCAGTAAGCAAGCATAGATGATCCACCCCATCCTCATCTTCTTTCATTTTCCATCTTCTTCCCTTTGACTAGCTCAAGCAAGAAGCAGACTATCCACATCAGCTAAAGCTCAAGCACTTTAACCAATTAGGGATAAGCCAGACACTATTTGTTTGCATGCCTTAAGTCAACATTTGCTATAGCATTTTATCAACATCTTTAGCCTTCAATGTGATGCAGCTTTCCTCTTAACAAGGTACCAGCTTAAATCTATCCAAGAGCACTTCAATTTGGCAAGAGAACATGATGACATTATCTTCTGTTTTATCTTTTGATTTATCTTTCTTAAGCCTAATCAAGACTACCTTGATCTATAATATCTTGGTATGTTTCGATGAAGTATGGAATGGGGTGTGGTCATATTGCTTTCGTATGTTGTGATTGCGGGATGATCTTATTCTCTTCCTATGCGTATTGGTATCTTGTATGTGTTGGGATTAGCATCTTACATATCAATATCTCTAGCATCTGAGAAGCTAAACAATCTCTTATGCATTTGAGACTATTCTATGTTAAGACTAGCTCCATACATATAACTAGCAAGGTGTCACTATGTGTAGTGGAGATAAGATCAAACCTTTCCTTGTAGCGTCAAAGTCCATCTCGAAACATTAGCTGCTATTCATATCTTATGTATGGTGGTTCAACATATTGACCTCATGCGTTTAGACAAGATTGTAGTATGCTAGTTATTCATTGGATACCTCAACACCTTGGTCTTCTATACCCTAGTGCATATCATCCATATGCTATATCAAATGTAAGGATTGCATTTCTTTATTTCTAAGCAATTACTTTAAAAGTTGTCATATCATCTATCCATTCCATCATAATCCTATATAGTCCTCAACCAAGATCGATCAACCAAAGCCCTAATTCTTCCATATCATCCCCATTTCTCCCATACAAACAATGTTTTATGTGTCAACCTTGTTTTTTAGCCTTTCATCCTATCATGAGCCAACCTAGCCCTTCCTAGTTAGCCTAGTTTAACTCTCGAGGGGGCATCATCCACTAGTTACATTGGGGCATAACCTTGTTTATCAAGCGAATATCGTATCTTCTTTGACACAATGTTCTAACGAACATTCTATCAAAGAGGGGCAAAATGTAGACACCCAAAATTGACCTCATTATCATTAGCATTCAAATATTGCATTATTTACCATCTGCATTTGTCTAACACACTTGAGCAATTTCCCTATCACTTATTTCTTCTATTAATTAAATAAATTTATATTTATTTAATTAATTCATTAGCTATTTCTTCTATTTTCTTTTAATCTATAGTTAAACAATATTTAATTATTTAAATATCTTCTTTCTATCTATTTTAATAAAATAAATCTTATTTATTTAATTAAAATTCTATTCACAAACCCACTTTCCAATTAATTAAATAAATTTTATTTATTTAATTAATTTCTTCTTATCATTTATCTTTATGAGCCGACATGTGTGCCTCTTTCATTTAAAAAAGATAAGTGGTACTACATCTTTCATTAAATATCTTTCACATGTAGTACTTTTTATGTACATGGGTACACATAAGCCTTATCTTCCCTCCACTTGCCATTAACACATTCATCTATAATTATCATTTAATCTTATCCATTCACATAGCCACCAAATCCCCACCATTGATTGATTTTGGTTGAGTTCTATATAAACACCCTCTCATTCCATACTACATTTATCCAGCATTCATATAGCATCTACATTATCATCTTGAGCATATTGAATATTTTAGCATCCATCTAGGATATTATTATCATTATCATTCATCCATCATGGCAGCTTTTATCTTCATAATTGTTCATTGTTGAGAAGCAATCCACATCATAAAGAAGGAATCATACAATCTAGGTGATATTGTTCTTGAATTGCATACTTTTGATTTCATTTGGATTCAATTCTTTGATGATGTTAGGGTTAGGCTTTCATGGCTATGCTTGATCTTATTAACCTGATTTTTACCTATCACACTTCAATGATATTTTTTGGATGTAGTCATAACTACCCACAATATTATTTATTCCATGGAAAGGAATCAAAATCAAAGGATGGTGCTAAAACTTGACATTTCCAAAGCATATGATAGGGTCTCTTGGGAATTCCTTTTCAAAGTTCTTAGGAGATTTGGGTTCTAGGATAAGGTGGTGGAAATGATTTAAGAATGTGTCACTACTCCCAAGTTCTCTATTTTAGTTAATAGAATTTTTGGAGGATTCTTCAATAGTGGAAGAGGCTTATGAAAAGGAAACCCTTTATCTCCCTACATTTTCATTCTAGTAGCTGATGTGCTTAGAAAAAATATTTTGAAGTTGAATGGGAGTGGGGATCTTCAGGGTATCAAAGATGCTTATTCTTTGGACCCCTCCTCCATTCAACAATTTATCGATGACACCATCCTCTTTGGCAAGTCCTCTATCATTGAGGCCAATATTTGGAAGCACCTTTTAGAAGATTGTGCTATTGTTTTAGGTTGGTACATTAATTACGAAAAAAAGTATATTCTTTTAATAGTAAGGGAGTTATACAATAGAAAATTATTTATATTCTTGGTTGTACATCTACCCAACATCTAGCTAGATATCTTGTTTTACCACTAACTGTTAAAAAATTTCACCCAATGTATTGAAATAATTTTCCTGAAAGGATGCCAAGAAAATTGGATGGTTGGAAAGAGAAACTCTTGAGTTACACTGGGAAATTATAACTATTGAAAGCTTCCCTTCAAGGTATCTCAATATACTTCCTTTTATTGTTAAAAATCCCCAAGTATATAGTTGAAAATTTTGAACAAATTTGGTGCAGGAGCACCTTAGCCAATCTTGGCAATAGGGTTGTCATAGTGAAGTACTAGGTCCTCCTAGGACAAGTTATGACAAGTTATGATGTTTTTGTCTCTATTTTACATGTAATATGGTCAAAATGACCAATTTTCAAATTTATTGGAGTCATGTCTAATTTATCAAGGCCATGTAATAAGTCCTAGAGTCATTTAAGAGGGTTACGTAGTCAAGTTTTCATAGTATTTCATACGCAAACTTCATGTTTTGATCAGTTTAGGTGAAAACCAATGAATATACCACCAAGAAGTTGTTTGAATCAGTTGTAAACTATTTGGAATTGATGTATTAATAGCCTCCATTGGTGAAGCAAGTGGGAACATGAATTTGGAAGAAGATTTGTGAATGAAAACTTAGTTTTCTTGTTAAAACTCATGTTTTTCCTGCTATTTTGCCTATTGCAGACCGTACTATTCCCTTGTACGGCACTACCAAGATTGGTAATGTATTTGAGGAGTTAGTCAATCACATCACCTTTCAATTAAATTCATTTGGAGGAATTTTTATTGTGTTTTGAATCATATACCACCTAGACTCTAAAAACTGCCTCTCAATTGTCAAAAATAGAGTTTTGAGGGCAGAGATGGAAAACTAGGGCATTCCACCCTCTGTGGTCACTGCATTTTGGGTGGAATGACCCCATTTGTCCTTTTACATGTTCATTATGGATTCCAAGGCAGAGAGGATTGATTGTAGGGTTTATAGACTAGGGTTTTGGGAGAGTTGAAGTGTTTTTCTATGTAAAATAAGGAACCTTAATGGGAAATTGTTAGAATATCAATGATAACACTTACTTGATGATTTGACAAGCATATGCAGACATATCGCAAGGTGTTTGAATAAATGGGTAGTGATCAAAGTGTCCAAAACCATTAGATCCAATAAACCCTCATGAAAATTGCTTGAAACCAAGGGTTTTAGAGTTGGGGTACTTAAAGACCATACTATGGCATAAAAGTGGGAATTTTTGAAGTTTGGTAACTAGATTGAAGACTGTTTATAGTTTTTTGGTTTTGGTGTCAAGTTTTGAGGGTACTTCCTTTGGAAAAGAGGGCTAATTTGCCCCTAAAAATAGGGTACAATCACTTTTTGAGGTTGACTTTCGAAAACACAGTTAAGACATTTTTGAGTATGTTCTAAAAATCCCAAATGGGTATCCAAATCGCTCATCGGTTTCTAGGTATGGAGTGTTATGAGGGAGTTATATCTAATTTCTGTTGCTTGAAGGACTACTAGGAGTTGGAGGCTTAATGCAGGTTTATGTTTAAGAAGGAACCCACGGGATTTGTGAGTGTTTCAATTGTGTTTAAGTGATGGATTTAATCTTTTTAGATGACTCTCTATACCTTTGTGAAGGTTTGAATCATCTTTCGCAAGTTGGAGCCTTATAGGCCCAATTCATTGAAGGGTCCTTGAGTGGGTTTGGGGAATCAATAAGAAGACAAGTTGTGAAGTTTGTATAAGTCAAGTGATTTGCCACCCTTTGCTCTGCATCAAATTGGTATTAGAGCATCAAGGAATAGGTCTTGTGATTTGTTTTGTAGGTTTGTGAAGAACAAAGAAGAAGTTGAAGAGACTAGTTGTCAAGATGCCTCCAAGGAGTGTTGGTATTGCTAAAGAGTTGTAGGAGATGAAGCAAAAGCATGCTATAGAGATGAGGGAGATGAAAGAACTTACAGATTCCCTACAAGCCAAACTTGCATCCCTGGGGACAAACAAAAGAAGAGAAGTGGAAGAGAGTGAATCAGATGAAGAAGAGGATGGTGAAGACCTTGATCCTAAAGATTAGAGAATGGCAAAACTATTAAGGGCAGTCAAGAATGATAAACCTAAGGTAAAGATTGATGTTCCAAAATATGATGGAAGTTTGAATGATGATGAGTTACTAGATTGGATTGCTACACTAGATAATCATTTTGAATGTGGTGAAGTTCCTGTGGAGCAAAGGTTAAAGATTGCAAAAACCAAATTGAAAGGTCATGCCTTGGTATGGTGGGATTACTTACAATTAGAGAGGAGAAAGCAAAGAAAGTCTAATATCTCTTCATGGGACAAGATGGTGGTGAAAATCAAAGGTAAGTTCTTACCTAAAGATCATCAAATTCAAATGTCTAAGAAATTGCAAAGTTTAAGGCAAGAAGAAATGGATATTAAGTCTTATAGTGAAGAGTTTTATAAATTGAGTATGAGGTCTGGTCATCATGAGAAAGAGTATGAAAAGGTTGCTAGATATTTGGCTGGTTTGAGATTGAATATACAAGATGAATTAGTTTTGGCTAACCATAGAAGTGTGGAAGAATGTTATCAAATGATAGTTAGGATTGAGGAGAAGATGAAAAGGAGAAAATATAAGTCCATGAGAGGAAGAGGCAGCAATGCAAGAGGGAGAGTATCAGCCCCTACAACAAGACAAGAAAATGAGAACCAAGAAGAGACTAGTAAGGGACAAGAGAAATCTGATTTTAGGGGTGGATGGAGAGGCACAAGAGGTAGATTTGGAGGAGGTAGGAGTTCAAACACATTTTCAAGAAAATGTTATCATTGCAATGAGTATGGGCACCTAGCAGTCAAGTGTCCTAAGAAGCAAGGTTCCACTTCAAGTGGTGGAGAAAGGAGAAATGATAGAAGAGTTCAAATGGTACATGAAGAAGAGTGTGAAAGTTCAAATACTCCAATTGATGCTAATCCAGAATCAAGAGAGGTTCTAATGCTAAGAAGGACATTGTTTCAAATACCTAAGGAAGAAGACAAGAGTGAAATAAGGAGCTTATTCAAAACCACATGTAAATGCAAAGGTAAAGTATGCAAAGTTGTTATTGATTCAAGTTCAACTAATAATATGGTGTCTAGGGAGATGGTAGAGAAATTGAAACTAGATAAATTACCTCATGCAACACCATACAAAGCATCTTGGGTTAATGATAGTCAATAACTTTTGGTAAATGAGCAAGCATATGTGGATTTTGAGATTGGTGAGTATAAAGATAGGGTTCTATGTGATGTTTTGCCTATGGATTGTTGCCACTTGCTATTGGGGAGACCATGGCAATTTGATAGGAAGACAATGTATGATGGATGGAAAAACACCTACCTCATCAAGAAGGATGGGAAAAAATTTAGGTTGACATCTTTGTAGGAAAATTATAAAGGAAAAGGTAAATCCAAGATTGTTATGTTTGGAAAGAAAGGATTTGTAAATGTTAATCAAGAAGATGAGAGTGCCACAACAACGAATGTGAAGAATAAATCAGGTATAAAGGATGAGTTGGTAGTAGATTGGAGTACAAATATCATGATAGGAACAATGGTGTGTCCTTTGGTGCAAAGTAAGGCCACAAAACAAGCAAGATCTGTAGGTACAGTGGTACATAATGCTAATAAGACAATGGGACCGTTGGCAAGGGTGAAAAGAAAGGAAGGACAAGATGATAAGGGCAGTTACAAGCATGGAAATGTCTTAAGGAAGAAGTCAATGCAAGATATTACTAACATGTCCCTTTTTGCAGGTGTGGATGAAGAAATACCATCTAGTTTTGATTAGGGAACATGGAAAGGACCAATGATAGGTCTAAATGCAACAATGAAGTCATATGCTACAGAGCAGTTTGTAAGAGCACAATGCATGGACAGTGGAAGGAAATAGTGGACTAGAGGAAAATGCATGAAGGGTGGTGGAATTTTTACCAACCACAACTCATGTGGCATGAGTTTTTTCTAGTGGGGTTGTATGGTACAGGAGCACCTTAGCCAATCTTGGCAATAGGTTTGTCATAGTGAAGTACTAGGTCCTCCTAGGACAAGTTATGACAAGTTATGATGTTTTTGTCTCTATTTTACATGTAATAAGGTCAAAATGACCAATTTTCAAATGTATTGGATTCATGTCTAATCTATCAAGGCCATTTAATAAGTCCTAGAGTCATTTAAGAGGGTTAAGTAGTCAAGTTTTTATAGTATTTCATATGCAAACTTCATGTTTTGATCAGTTTAGGTGAAAACCAATGAATCTACCACCAAGAATTTAGTTGAATTAGTTGTAAACTATTTGAAATTGATGTATTAACACCCTCCATTGGTGAAGCAAGCAGGGACATGAATTTGGAAGAAGATTTGTGAATGAAAACTCTATTTTCTTGCTGAAACTCACATTTTTCCTACTATTTTGACTATTGCAGACCGTACTATTCGCTTGTACGATACTGTCAAGATTGGTAATGCATTTGAGGAGTTAGTCAATCATATCACCTTTCAATTGAATTCATTTGGAGGGATTTTTATTGTGTTTTGAATTAGATACCACCTAGACTCTAAAAACTACCTCTCAACTATCAAAAATAGGGTTTTGAGGGCAGAGATGGTAAACTAGGGCATTCCACCCTCTATGGTCACTATATTTTGGGTGGAATGACCTGATTTGTCCTTTTACATGTTCATTATGGATTCCAAGGTAGAGAGGATTGATTGTAGGGTTTATAGAGCAGGGTTTTGGGAGAGTTGAAGTGTTTTTCTATGTAAAAATAAGGAACTTTAAGGGAAAATTGTTAGAATATCAATGATAACACTTACTTGATGATTTGAAAAGCATATGTAGGCATATCCCAAGGTGTTTAAAGAAATGGGTAGTGATGAAAGTGTACAGAACCATTAGAACCAATAAACCCTCATGAAAATTGCTTGAAACCAAGGGTTTTAGATTTGGGGTACTTAGAGACCATACTATGGCATAAGTGGTAAAATTTGAAGTTTGGTAACTAGATTGAAGACTGTTTATATTTGTTTGGGTTTGGTGTCAAGTTTTGAGGGTACTTCCTTTGGAAAAGAGGGCTAATTTACGCCTAAAAATAGGGTACAGTCACTTTTTGAGGTTGACTTTCCAAAACATAGTCAAGAAATTTTTTAGTACGTTCTAAAATTCCCAAATGTGTATCCAAATCACTCATTGGTTTCTAGGTATGAAGTGTTATGAGGGAGTTATGTCTAATTTTTACTGTTTGAAGGGCTACTAGGAGTTGTAGGCTTAATGCAGGTTTATGTTTAAGAAGGAACCCATGGTATTTGTGAGTGTTTCAATTGTGTTTAAGTGATGTATTTAATCTTGTTTGATGCCTTTCTACACCTTTGTGAAGGTCTGAATCATCTTTTGCAAGTTGGAGCCATAGAGGCCTAGTTCATTGAAGGGTCCTTGAGTGGGTTTGGGGAATCAATAGGAAGACAAGTTGTGAATTTTGTATAAGTCAAGTGATTTGACACCCTTTGCTCTGCATCAAAATTTAAAGGAGATTTATTTAGAAAAGGGTTAAGGAGAAATAGAGGATTACTTTGATTAGCTAGGAGGAGGTTTGAAAAACTAAAAGATAGGGGGGCCTTGACATAAGGAAGATTCACTTGAATAATAAGGCCTTAGTTTTAAAAATTGGATGGAGGTTAATGAAAGGTAACAAACATTAGACTTCTATTATGAAGGCTAAATATCTTAGAAGAGAAGAAGTTAATACCTTCTTATCTACTGTTAAAATTCCTAAAGGATCCATCATATGGAATAATGTTCTCAAATCGAAAGGCCTTTTACAAAAAGGGATCAAGTGGAAAATTGGGGACAAGTTGACAACTAGGTTTTGGGAAGATTCTTGGCTAGATCAACAACCTTTCATTAATATTCAACTAATTACTTTAGCACTATGGTCTTTGATTACATCCTTAGATAGGGTTGGACCACTAGATGGAAAAATATTTAGAATTGTAGCTAAAATGAGGGAAGGCTTCTCAATATTGTTGATAATATGCAAAAGTGTCTGTTTGATTTTAGGATCTGTATATTCCCTCATGAGGATGAAACCCTATGGGCTTAAGATGCCATGGGTAAATTCACTATCAGTTTTTCCTATGATTTGATTTTAGATCTCTTGTATGTGGATCCTTTTTGGAGGAAGATTTCAAACAAGAAAGTTTTCCCTAAAATTAACCTTTTTTGGTGGATTACTACCCATAATAAATTCCAACCTTTGGACAATCTTCAAAAGCATGGGTTCCAACTTCCTAATATATGTGTTTTATGTCATAAGGAGGAAGGGACTTTGGACAATATTTTTTCCATTGTGATTTTTTTAAGAAGCTTTAGGAGAAGACTTTTCAAAAATTTAAAATTTACTAGGTCATGAATAGCTCAATGACTGGCTTTGTGGATAGTTAGTTAACCAAATTTTCTCATCCATTAGTTAAGGAGTTATGGGGGTAGGTTCCTCATCACCTCACATGGGGGATTTGGAAAGAAATAAATAATCACAATTTTTAGAATTCTATGAAAAGTGCTGAAAAAGTCTTCTTTTCTTTCTCCAAACTTCTTTCTCAAAATGTGTCTAACTCCAAAATCAAGAAACCACTCTATTCCTACTTGTAGGGAAGTTCATATTGCTAAGAATTGGGGTATTATTAAGGACCTTAATAATTTGTATATGAGCAAAAATAATATTTGTGCTACCACACATTGGGAACCCCCTCCTCTTGATTGGTCCAAACTAAATTTTTATGATGCTTCTAAGGGGAATCTAGGGCTATCTAGTGCGGGAGGCATTATAAGATCACACATGGATAATTTTGTAGTTGCCTACACTAGAGGCTTGAGTATAAAGAATAACAATGAAGTTGAAACTTATGCTTCTCTCTAGGGAATTAAACTTGCCCACTCCTTGGGCATTTAAAAAATCCTTGTTGAAGGAGAATCTAAAGTGGTTATTGATACAATTCATGGCCATTCCAACCTAGGGTGGAACATCAACAGTCTTATTTATGATATTCAAGGGCCTGTTAAACATTTTGTTATCTTCCAAGCTTCTCATACCTATCGAGAAGGGAATAGGGTAGCTGATGTAATGGATATTTTAGGGATTTCAATTATTGACTGGGATTATTGGTGCAAGAAGTTAGACTTACTAAACTCTATTCTCCCTCTACTAAGGATGAAACTAAAAAAACCACTATTGAAAATGCCTAGTCATGTTTTTTTGGAGGGGTTATATTAAGAACCCACATGAAAAACTTTGGGTTTTAAAGTTTTCTATGATTCTTCTTATCACATGGGGGATATAAGATTTAAAACTTGATCAAACTTAGAAAATTTCTCTAAGTGTCATTACTTCATAAAATGGGAGGTGGATTCAATATATGAAGACCTTAATGTATTCTTCTTTGTCAATAATTCTTGTAATATTATTTGCAAGCCCCTTGTTAGAATTCACATGCATAATAGGGTATACAAATTTATGATTATGGCTTATTGCATGGTATTCAAATTATTAGCTTATATAATATGAACTCCAATTCATATCATGATGGAAGATTTATTACTTAAAGGATTGCCTCTTTAATCCCAAGAGTTGAAGTCTTAATTCATTTATTACATGCTATTTTCGTAAGTCAAGAAAATTTTAAAATTTGTAGTCTCGAGTATGGGTAAGGAATATCATGGGGGAGATAGGTGCTAGACTAAACCCATTTTCTATGATGAAGTTAGAAATGTAAAAACCATCTGGCATGTTTACAAGGAAGGTGGAATCACACCATACCTTGAAGTGTTGAATGGCTATTACTAGGCACTTTCTATGCAATTCACAGAGACATGGAATAAACATAAGGTGTAGGTGGGTGGAGTGTGTTTCATCTTTCTCTCTACCTAGTCAAAACCATTAAGGCTCATCTTGTGGAGTTAGATTATGGAGTTAGATTATCAAGCCCAAGTCCTCCTAAAAAAAGAGTTGCAAGCCTAAGTTGCCACTAGTGTCAAGATTACTAATTTGGAGCCTACTGTTAACCCCCCATTACCTAAGCCTCACAATGAAGGGGATGTTGAAGTTTCCTATAGATCACATAAGACTACCACCTCTACTGTAACAAAATTTGTCCTCTTTTCCAGTAAGAAGTTGCCTATAGATGACACCCCTTCCTTAGCAAAAGAACCTCTACTTCTAAAGTTTCTATTATGGAGGATGGGGCTACCTCTAGATTGTGTTTGTTGAAAAATCACATTACCCCTCTTGCTAAATAGAAAACTATTCCTGATGATAATAAAATGAAAAGGTAAAATAGGAAAGTTGTGGATTTTAATGGTAAACCACATAGTAAAAGCTTATCAGGAATTCAAAGGAATTGGTTTTGATTGGGGATAGTAAATTTGTAGGAAAAGTTATGGTCAAAACGAAAGAGGAAAGTACAAAAAGGTGGTCATTGAAGCTAAAAAAGCCTATAGACTTAGAAGTATAAAAAATATTGCTATGGATGTGAGAAGATCTAGTATGTTGGTTTAGGTCTGGACAACTGAGAGGGGGGTGAATTAGTTGTCACACATTTTCTTCTTTTCTATTTTCAATCTTCCTTTAGCTCTTATAATCAATTTAATGATATAAATAGAAAACTTAAATAGCACATTCAACACCAAGATTTTGACGTGGAAACCCAGTTAAGGGAAAAAACCATGGTGGGGGTTAACCCACAAAAATTAATACTCTGTTAAAAGTATTTTACAAATGGGAATGCACATGCATTTGGGTTCACTGCCTAGAGGTCACTGCTCCAATGGAGGCTCACTACCTATGGAAATATTACAATAGAATAACAGAGATCTGAACTGATTAAAAGCATCTACTTATGCAATAATTTTAGTTCCAGTCAAGTACAGAAACTGATCTTACACATTTCATCTTTGCTCTACTCTTCTTACTATTCTACCTTCATTCACACTTTGGATTTCTACTCTTCTCACATACGCCTTATTTGCATACTTCACATGCATTGAATCATCCAGTTTCATTGTCTATATATATCCGCAACATGATCTACAATCATTCTATCAGTCAGTTTTAACAACACTTAGAACTTTTATAAGTGCTCTGCTCTGTCAAGTGGATCTAAGCATAACTCAAGGTGTAGACCAAACCTTGCTCTTGAAAATCATTACTCATGTCAGACACTATCATGAATCATCACTAATTTTCCAACAAACAACTTCCATATATCCAGAATCAAGACCTTCTGCAGGGTCAACCTATTCTCCTTCTATTTTTTCTGACAAACTAGAACCCGATACTCAAATACTAATATCTTTTGAATCCTTCAATACCGGAGGACAAAAATCTAGTTTGAGACCGTCTTGATAATGCATGACTCCCCTAGATCTGTAACTAACCATGGTTTTCAGCCTGAGAGATCTAAACTGAAATACCTGACCCTGGTACTACTCTGTTCCTAACTGTCTAGACTTAGACAAATTTTGAATTTGACTTTCGGTAAGAACAATTTGTGTTATACAGATGATTGGGATGATCTTAGTTGTCATCAATGACAACACAAATCAAGAAAATTAGTGTCTCTTGCCAAGAATCTAACCCTTTGGCATTCATGGCAACACTTAGTGAAAAATGACTAAGTGTCTTAATTTAACTCCCCCTTTGTCTATACAGCCATGCCCTTCACTTATTCTGGTTCTCCTCATCAGCTGAATTCCTCATTTTTCATTGTCCTTCACTCCCTCTTTGACATCAATGGCAAAGGGTGGGGTGTGCAAGCTAAAATTCTTCAAAATACTGTTAATATTATTGCATGTGTACAATTAATCAACAAGTTCTATTTACATAAACTTTATAATGTCTGTAAAACTAGTTTTTATCTACACAAATTCAGAGGCCCAAATACTCTTCATTTCATCCAAAATTGAGATGTGCGCATTCAACAAAATGAATCTATTTCTGCCTTTGATAGATCTGATGGATCACTAGTCTGGGTTGTAGTCTGAGCTTCAGATAGGGCATTATACATTGTCTCTAATTTAGGGGCAATCAATCCCTGAAGTTCAAACATCCTCTTGATAGTATTATTTTTCTCTTTCACAAGCCCCTTTATTTCATCTTTCAAGCTAATAACTTGACACTCTTGGCTTATAAGAGAGGCAGATTGAGGATCAAAATTTTGAGAAAAAACTGATATTTTCTGTTCTTGTTCCTTTATCTTCTTCTCAATATCCTTATTGACCTTGGGCCATGATAGGAAAAACTTACATATATCTCCTCCATCACTTAGAGCATTCTGAATGCTCTTTATGCTGACATCAAGTATTCTTCTATCATTTCTTATCAGGTTCTTTATTTCACCAAATAACTTATCCAAAAATTCTTTTTGAACTTTTTCTTCCGTGGACTTCTTAAGAGGCTCAAAATGAGTATTTACATAACTTACAAGATTTTTTAGATGATTGGAGGGGGAATCAAATGGACTCTTCTAGTAGGTAGGAATTAGCTTTTCCATAATCCCGGATGTAAGCCCCCGGTAGCTCATTCTCCTGCATGTGGAACTTTAACATCTTTTCTCTAGCCTTTACCTTGGTGTAAGATGCTATTTTCATTAGCTAAATTGGAGAGAGAGCATCAGGATTGGCTAGGCCTTGGAGTAGTTCAGGTACATCAAGTTCAATCACTTCTTTTCCAAGAAGACTTTTTACTGCATCTGTAGTGTCTCTTGTAGACATTTTAGAACAAACCTTTTGATCTCCTAATTTCTCAGTCTCTGATTTAGGTTCTTCAACATTTGCACCATCTTCTTCTATTTTATCTTTCTTTTCTCTTTCTTCCTCTAGCTCTACTTTATCCTTTTCTATGTTCTCTGTAGAGGAACTTTTTCCTATTTGTTCATCACTTACTACTTGATCAGGAGGGCTCTGTAAAATAGTAATATTATCCTCTTTCCCTGATGTATCAGATGGATTGGGAGCATCTTCTACATCAATTACTTTATCCAACATTTTTGTATCCTCCTGATTCACTTGTTCTACTTCCAGAACTGAAGCTTCACCCAACTCAGATTGTTTCTCAATAATATTCTCTTCTTCACCATCTAGAACTTCTTTTGTGACAATGGGAAGATTGTACTT
Source organism: Cunninghamia lanceolata (assembly GCA_027924645.1). Taxonomy (NCBI): domain Eukaryota; kingdom Viridiplantae; phylum Streptophyta; class Pinopsida; order Cupressales; family Cupressaceae; genus Cunninghamia; species Cunninghamia lanceolata. Next base: position 4,544,254 of record BSBN01000318.1, on the reverse strand, counting down.
TCTCAAGGCTTTCAAAAGAATCACTTGAGTTTCTTCAACGATTTCACTTATTTCTCCAAGCATGAGTTTGTTCATTCTCCTCTTGCTTCTAAAGTCATCTTTGACTTCCTTGAATATCATATCTATTTGATCAGGAGAAATTTGAGGACACAAATTTATTAGCTCATGTTCCTTGATCTCTATGTCCTTGCACTTGGCATTTTCTTTTTCTCAAGTCCAAGATATTTGCTAGACTTTGTGGTAACTCAAAAGTTATCTCAATCAGTACCTTGTTGTAGATGTTGAGTTATCTAACCATTGCTTCCTCCAACACCCTTTTATCCATGTCATTGTACTCATCGTAGAATTCAATCATGGGTTTTAGAGTACCATCCACAGTGACTGATTTTATCACATCTTCTAGGGAGATTGTGGGCTTCTCAACATATTCCTCATAATCTTCTGTCTTTTGCATTTTACTAGTCCTTTTGCTTCCGTAGGACCTTTCTTTGGATAGTTTTGCATCTTTTGTTCCAGTGACTTTTAGTTCCTTGATTTCAATATCTGAGTTTGTATTATCTTCTTCTTCTCTTATGCTTACATAGGTCCAGGATACTTTAGTTTTCTTCCTTTTCTCCCATCTTCCAGATGATTTTGTTTCTAGTTTTGCAGTTTTAGAGGCAGTAGCAGAGCTTCTAGTAGTTCTTAAAGTTTGTTTCTTATCTTATTTTTCTTTCTCATCCTTCTTTGTTCTTTCTCTGAATTTCTTCATAGCTTCCTTAGTTAGGCCCAGATTTTCAACTAGCTGCACAACTTCTTTTCTTACTCTCCTATTAGCTTCAGGTTCTCTGAGCTCAGTATGCAACTTCAAACTCATCTCTTCATAAGTTCCAAATCTTTGAACCATTGTGTCTTTGGGCTTGCTTAGAAGATGTTGCACATATATTTCTAGGATATTTTCATCTACTTCATACCCCATGGGCATGATCCAAATAGTTCTGGGTTCCATTGCTTCCATCAAACACTAATCAATATCAACCATGAAGCATATTTCATTTTTGTACTTGTCAAAAATTGAACTAGGGATTCTTTCCCTTGAGTGCATCATACTCTGAAAGTTCTTAAAGTAACCCCATATTGTAATTTTCTAAGTTTTGAAATCACCAATGTTGTGAAGATGATTTCTGATCTGAATGGCAACTAGCTCATCCTTAGTCCAGTGCACACCTTTTACCCCAGGTACTTCATTCATAAAGTAAAAGAATAGACATAGAATCAGTGTACCAAACTTGAAGGTGTTTTTCTTATCTTTCTTGATTTTGTTTAAATTTTTAGTTAGTTGATTCTATAATAGTTCACACAAGTCATAATCAATATTTTCTTTTAGTATTCTGTAAGTAGTGTATATGGTTGTTCCGAAAATAGGATTTTCTCTGCTTGAGTGGTAAATCTTGTACCCAATCACCATGGAGGCAAATTTAACATCCGGTTCAATAATCTCATTAATGGTCATTATCTTTCTGTCAAACTTCACACTGGTAGTGTTAGTCACTGTCTAATTTTTCATGGCTTTCAATATGGGCAATCCTCCAGTTGAGTTTAAACTAGTTATATTTCTAATAGCATCCTTGGTGATCTTGAATGGTTTTAATAGCCAAATGAATTCATCATGCATCTGACTCAAGACATATTAGACCCATTCATCCTCATCAAATGTTGGAAACCCCATAATCTGAAGGAAGTGTTTATCCTATAGAGCCTTATACTCAGGTTTAAGTTCATCATTTTCATCCTTGAGTTATGTCTCAAACAAGTCTATGTACCTTGAATCTCCAAACTTATCTATATTTGCATGAATATAAACTGTAATGTCTTCTACATGCAACACACCAAATGTGACACTTGAAAAAGCACGTAACGGGTCGACTTTAATTGATTTGTGAGGATGTTTCTTGAATTTGGGTCAAGGCCTTTCAGTAATGTCAACAACATGAGGAGTAGCCATCTCAATAGATTTTAGATTCAAAGTTTTACAGAGAGGTACCTTTTTCTTTCATGGTGTTAGGGTTGATCAATTTGCCGTTCAAATTCGCTCTTTGCCTCAATCTCTAGATTTATAGCTCAAATGCTCTTCCTCTTGTTTTCTTCAAATGCAAGGTGATTCAAATATGTGACCAAGTGACCTTTTATCTTTTACAAAACCTAATTTGGCATTTTAATAAATGTGATGCCCTAATTATATCCAGTTACATTATTTTTGACAGTTCTTCATGAATCACTCTGCAAGATTTCATATCAACATCTTTTCTTCTGAAAATTCTTCCAAAGGTTCTGGACAAATTTAGAATATTCTCTTTTATTATGCCAAACTCAGGCACCCACTTACTGACTGGGGGAATTTGATGTTCTATGCAGCTCCCCCTGATCTAGAGTTTCTGACTTAATTCCCAGAGGAATTAACAGCACCAGATTCTGGTGTGGACCCATCGCTATTGTTTATTGTATCTTTCTTTATCCAAATCTTGTTTCTACTCATCTAGTTTTCTATTTACCAGACCTCTTCTTCCATTGTTCCTATTTTTGTAGAATCTTGCAATATAACTAGATTTATTGCAGTTAAAGCACACCTGATTTTCTCTTGATTTGCACTTATTCGCCATGTGTCCAAATCCATTGCAAGCAAAGTAGTAGCCATTGAAATAATTGCAATTTGAGTTATTCATTAACATACTTCTACATTCATTGGATTTGTGACCATACCTCTTGCATTTGAAGCATTGACGGGAGAAGGATGGACCATTTTGATTTGCTCTACTTCTGCACTGAGTAGCTTTATGACCAAATTTATTGCAATTGAAACAATTTTCATTAAATGATGGATATCTTTGAGCATTAGGCTATCTTACTAGAGGTTTTCTAGTTCTGTTCATTTCATTTCTTGGGTGGAAATTTCTTTGTCTAGATCTAGAGCTTTCACCTCTCTTTTTTAATATTATGCTTGTCATTATCCTTTTTCTATTCTTCAATTAGTACTTCAAGTTTAGTTGAGCTTAATTTGCAATTTCAAGGTCATGTCTGAGAGTGATAATCTATCTCTCAAGTTCTCTTTCATTATTTCTACTTCTTTGTAGATTAGATTCTAGGAGACCAGCTATTCCATCCAATCTACAGCATTCTTCATTACTTTCTTTCAAATTTTGCTTCATCTCTTCTTCAGTTTTCTTCCTATCTTCAATTTACTTGGTTAGCCTCATCACCCTAGTTTCCATCTCATGTTTTAGGACAACAACTTCTTTAGCTAACTTTTCAAATTCTTTTGTCTTTTCTTTTAGGGCCTTGTCTTCTGGTCAAAGAAGTTGCTCCTTTCCTTTTGCATTGGATTTGCTCAACTTTTCTTTTAAGATCTCAATGAAGTCTTCAACCCTTTTGAGATTTTCTTGTAGTTCTTAAACTTTTGCCTTGGACTACTCAAGATCATCTAAGGTGAGATTAAGTTGTCCTTGAAGATTATATTAATCCATTTCTATTGCCTTCCCAGATCTTCCTTAAGCTATTAAACTTTTCCAAAGGAACCTTTCTCTAATACCAATTGTTGGTTTAGGTTTGGACAACTAAGAGGGGGGTGAAACAATTGTCACACATTTTCTTCTTTTCTACTTTCAATCTTCCCTTAGCTCTTATAATCAATTTAATGATATAAACATTTCAAAATCAATCAATAACATATAAACAAAAAACTTAAATAACATATTTGACACCAAGATTTTGACGTGGAAACCCGGTTAAGGGAAAAAACTATGGTGGGGGTTAACCCACAAAAATTAATACTCTATTAAAAGTATTTTACAAATGGGAATGCACATGCATTTGAGATCACTACTCCAATGGAGGCTCACTACCTATGGAAATATTACAATAGAATAACGGAGATCTGAACTAATTAAAAGCATCTACTTATGCAAGAATTTTAGTTCTGGTCAAGTACAAAAATTGATCTTACACATTTCATCTTTGCTTTGTTCTTCTTACTATTCTTCTTTCATTCACACTTTGGATTTATGCTCTTCTCACATAAGACTTATTCCCATACTTCACATGCATTGAATCATCCAATTTCATCATCTATATATATCTGCAACATGATCTACAATCATTCTATCAGTTGACTTTAACAACACTTAGAACTTTTATAAGTGCTCTGCTCTGTCAGCTGGATCTAAGCATAACTTGAGGTGCGGACCAAAACTTGCTCTTGAAAATCATTACTCATGTCGGCCACTATCAATGATCATCACTAATTGTCCAACAAACAACTTCCATATATCTAGAATCAAGACCTTCTGCAAGGTCAGCTTGTTCTCCTTCTGTTTGTTCTGACAAACTAGAACCTGGTACCCAGATGCTAATATCTTTTTATTCCTTCATTACCGGAGGACAACTAACCATGGATTTCAGCCTGAGAGATCCGGACCGAAATACCGAACCCTATTACTGCTCTGTTCCTAACTGTCCAGACTTAGACAAATTCTGAATCTGACTTCTAGTAAGAATAATTTGTGTTATGTGGATGATTGGGTGATCTTAGTTGCCATCAATGACAACACCTATCAAGAAAAGTAGTATCTCTTGTGAACATAGTAGGCTAGCTGGAACCAAACATCCTAATTTGGTTGAGATTGAGTTGTCTAATGAGGATTTTCAAGAGGATTTGGAGAAGAATCCAAACTTTGAGGAAGGGGGTCTTAAAAATAATTTGTTAGAGAATTCTCATGCTAATAAAATGAATTGGGACGGTATAGTCTTTTTAAGGAAAAAATGCCCCTTATACTATGTCAAAGTCCACTTATGGTTTGGAGCTACCTACCAGTAGGGAAGAGGAACTAAAATAATGCTCTCTATGTCAAGCCAATTCCCTCAAGCTGATTTCTCTCTAGGAAAAAAATGGATCTCTTAGAAAATAATGTCAACAAAATGATTCAGTTCAATACCAAAGTAATGCATTGGTTGGCCACTAATCTCTCTGCTCCAGTCTATTGAGAAGAAGCATATGGGAACTACCCCTAATTTGGAAAAGGTGAAGAAGGGAAAAATCTAATGAGGTCTTGTATAAATTTCTTCTATAGGACTAAGGGAATATCTCTACTCCCCAGGGTTAGCCTCTTGGTCGATCTTCTATTCTATTTTCTTTACCTTTGTTTCTCAGCTATTTTAGTGTTGTTTGTTCATTGTTGGTGCCCAATTAGAGTCTTATTTGGTTTTTCCTTTTGGTTGTTTTTGTAAAGGTTCATGACCCTAGTTTTCCATCTTATCTAATAAAAGACATTTAATTTTAATTTGGTAATTAATATTTAGAATCTATTATAGGTTCTATTTTTTTACATTTCATTATGAAATGAGATGTTTTTACAGTCATCATAGATGATGAAAAGATAGAAGGCATAAATTATTATTTATTATGTTGCATAGAAGAGATGATTAAGTTAATAAAACTAAAAATAAGTGATTGAACATTCTAGGTATGATCTCTATACTACATGACAAAATATTGCCTTGGGTCTACTAGAAGTTCAAGTGTCTTGTATAAATTTTATATTTCAATAGATGTTGATAACATTTAATTTTAATTTGGTTCTTAAACTTTCAAACCCATGACATGTTCTAGTTTTTTTACATTTCATTGTGGCAAGAGCTATTTTTTTAGTCATAGCAGAGGCTAGAAACATAATAGAAGGCATGTGTATGTTGCATGGAAGAGAGGAATAAGTTATTATCTCATTTTAGGAATAATCTATACACTATGATAAAATATTTCTTGAGGTCTACTTTAAGTTTAGGTTAGAATAACTATCTTAGACCTCTACTAGAAGAAGATATAGAATAGGTATCTTAGGTGTCTTCGGTCTAGTAGAAGAAGGTTTAGAGTAGCTGTCTTAGACATCTACTAGAAGATAGTATAGAATAGGTGTCTTAGGTCAACTAGAAGAAGCTAAAGAATAAGTGTCTTAGACCTATCTTAGGTCTATTAGAATAATATATAGAATAGGTGTCTTAGGTTTCTTAGGTATTAGGTGAGGCCACATGATCTTCCACCTTCACGTGGTTAGCCTTGTCAGTAGAGAAGGAATATTCTTGAAGCTAAGGGAAGCTCTTTTTTTTATAGAGACATGTTCTAAAACCCTAGTAAAGTTTTGAAGTTCTCATGAGTTTGGTCTCATTAGATTTGTAGTTAACTATAGCTTTATTTATGTATATTAATTTGTTATTTTAATAGTGTTAGTCAAAAAGGTTTGATTATTATTTTTATTATCATTCACCTTAAACTTAGTGTATTCTTCTATAGTTCATTTATATGAATAGGATGTCTATATCTCATCTTTGGAATAATATGAAATTAGTTGTCTTGCCAAATGATAAGGTTTTTTAGAATTGTTACATGGCCAAGACATGAGTCTAAGTAGTCCTTGGTAAAAAAGGAAATGACTATCAATTTCTTGGTTTTGATATTGGACCCATATGTGAGTATAGGTTATCTTTACACTTACCATGATTAATTGGTTGTAATTTGACTAGGACTATGTAAATTTTTTGACTAGTCAAAGATTGATCTATATGATTTAGGGAACTATGACATAGTCTTGGTATTCAAGTCATCACATCTTTTCATTGTTGATTGATTTAAATCCATGTCATATACATTAATGTTTTTATTTTTGTGTATGGACACTTGATAAGTTTGAAGGGTTATGTTATGTCATAAAATGTCCCCTTGGGGGCTTTTCCCTCTTAAGGTTTAGCTCCCGAGTATTGTTTATACATTTAGAGCATCTTGCATGATGTTAATGCCTGTCGATGAGAAAACCCCAAAGTTTCATGGTAATTAGGACTCAGGGGATGCACTTGACATGAGTCCTACATGAAATAGGGGGGATGACTTGGGTACCCATGCCCTAGTCTTGCCCTATTTTGGGCTAGGCCTAAATTTTAAGTGTCAGTTTATCACCGTTATTTAGGTCTTGTGTCGACACGGTAAGTTTGAATTATGAAATTTTTAGCGGGAATGTTTGTAGTTGCATATATAAGCATGATTAGGTTATCATTTGTAAACTAGATGATCACTCTATGATTTTGGCTTTCTTATGATTCAAAATATTCAGTGTGTTATCGAGTAGAGCATTGTTATTGTGTTTGTGTTTGCAGATGTGGCATTCATCTCCTCATGGCATGAAGAGCTTCTTTCTTCCATGAGATCTTCACAAAAAGGTGATATCATCTTTGTTTTCAATCATTTAACATTTGGATTTCATTTCTATCCCACTAGGATACATAGTCTTTATCTAACAACAGTGTTCGGAAGACTTCAATGTCTCTCTAGGGCTTGATTGAGGCAAGCCTCTAAACACCACAACCCCCAACCCATTTTTCTATGATTGCAAGTTACAGGTTGCAGGAGAAAAAAAAATAGAGTTGTAAGAGAGCAGTGTAGACTATTGGAATTGCAGATCTGAAGAGAAAATAGGGACCTGGACTCAGGCACCTGCTCATTAGTCCTCTAGATCCCATAACTGAAAAATCTACAGAATAGCAGGAATAGGTTGCAAACAAGATTCCCAGATCCTGAAGAAAATGGTGGCACTGGACTAGGATGTCCACTCATTAGTCTGTGAATTTCTCATTTTTTGAACTTTGAAAATTGGTATGTATTTGATTATCATTTAGTATCTCTGTGTGCAAGCATTTTCTATAATTTGTCTGTTTGCTTTAGAATTTGAGTAATTAGGGTTTTAAGCATAATTGGGCATAATCAAACAACTAAATCACACAATTCCAATTTTCCCTGATATTCCAAGTGATTGAAAACCTGATAGTAGACTTTCTACTCAGTTGAAGTCCTTGAATGTTTGAGGTGAAAGGAGGATACCTACAAAGCCCTAAACATAAAATCCCTTTTCAAATTCCACCTTAAACATTTTGGTGAACCCATATTTTTAATGAATTTTTCACCTTGATGATTTTTTTTCTTCAGATTTACATTCATTTCATTCATTCATATCATTTTTCATCTTATTGCATTTCAAAAATTACAAAAAAAATTGAAAATTTAATTTTTTTTTGAAAAAATTGACATTTTTAGCTTGCATTTTCATATAATTTGAATTAGTTACATTTAATTTCATTAAATTTCTATCATTATCATCATATCTGATTTAAAATACAGAAATTCATCATTCACCATTCATTTAGATTTCATTTTCATGCTTAAATTGTTGAAAATTACTTGAAATTGTGCATTTTTTTTTCATATAACCTAGTTTTGCATTAGCTAGGGTTTGTAGTCAAAATATTTTTTCAGATTTTAATACCCTTTTAAAACACTCATTAGGACTTATTTCTAACTTTAGTGTTGCATCATAGTGGTTTGCTTGCAAACTTTCATGTCTAGGGTTTCAAAATCTTCATTTTTCACTAGATTTGGCCTTATCATCTCTCTAGATTTGCACCATAGGTGTGTTGTAAAGGATTTTTCTGCACTAATTGGATATTATTAGGGTTATAATCTGTTTCCCTTCCTAAAATTCTTTACAACACCTTTTTATTGGCCTCTTATAGTGGAAATTTGGTGAAACATTGCATATTTTAGCTATATTTTCCCTAAGGTTTGACCTTGAGTTGCACTATAAGTGTGTTGTGATGAATTTTTTGGAATTAGGTGGCTGTTATTACTGTTATAATTTTATTTCCATCATAATTTTACTCACAACACCCTTTGGCATACTCTTTTGCATTGAAATTTGGTGAAAAATTGCATATTTTGGCTATATTTGCCTAGGGCTTGGCCTAGATTTGCACACCAAGTGTGTTGTGAAAGATTTTATATATTTAGGTGGCTGATATTACTGTTATAATATTTTTCACCTCCTAAAATTATTTACAACACTTCTTTTATTGAGTCTTTGCATTGAAAAGTTGTGAAAAATTGTGAAAAATTGCATATTTTAGTGTATTTTCACTAGGTTTTGACTTGTCATCATCCTAGGTTTGCATCAAAAGTGTGTTGTGAAGGATATTATTGCTTTATTGGACTATTATTAGACATACTATTTTCTTTCCCTCTTTAAAATTTTCACAACACCTCTTCTATCATTCGTTTGCATTAGAAAAATTGAAAAAATCAAGCATTTTAGGCCACTTTTGCATCTAGTTTTGCATTTACTTTTTGTATCCATATCAAAAATCATTCAAATCTGGTCTTGGATACACTTGAAAGAATACATTTGACATTATCTTATCATCTTATTTGAAATCTTGCATTATCTTACATTCACATTGTGTGTCTTGAAACATAAAAACTTGAATGCACCTCCTTTGAAGAAACTTGCAAATTTACCTTGTTGTGATTGCGTTACTTCACTTTTTACAATTTGGTTTGTTGAGGATCTTGTGTGTGTCCTTTAGAAACACCTTTATCCCTCAAACAAGTGTTTAAAAGTTGAACTTATCTCACGTCTAAGGTACCTTTGAGCTCTTTTAAGTTAGCATCATGGATATTTCTTGTTATTCATCTTTAGAAGATTTGTTTGCATACATCATGGACATTGATCATTTTTCAAAATTTACTCATGAATATCCTCAAGTTCTGAAACAAATAGCATGCATATATTATTTTGATATTTCTATATGTTCTAGATATTAAATCCTTTGCTATATTTCTGATTTTGATAGTTTCACAAGTCTCATGGGAATATATCCTTGGATATTAGATGCTCTCACTAAATTTATGATCAATAATATATATAATAGTGATGACCTAAAGATGTTAGATGAAGCCTTAGATGATTTTATGGAACATTCCACTACAACAACTATTGCTAAAACATGTGATGATAACTTTGGTTTACCTTATGATCCCTCTCCCAAAGTTGTTCCTCCTCATGAGGACACTTTGATGCAAGAGGATGATTTCATTGACACGTCTCTTAACATCATACCACCACTTTCCTATTCCACTACTCTCCTTGGCCAAGATTAAGCATTAGTGAATGAGGTACTCCCTTTAACAAAGAACATTCCATGGGTAGACAATGAGCTTTCATCCAACAACACTAAAAACTCTCTCCCTATCATAGTGCATGAAACCTCTATTGACCATACTATCAACCTTATTCCTTTAGTTGATTGTTCACACACCTTGGACATCACTAAGGATTTAAAAGCATTGACTACCTATCCTCACAATACCTTACCTTCCCCTCATTCCTATGCTCTTTCTTCAAAAGATGTAGCACTAGTGGCTGAGGAAAGGTCTCTCCCATTAAATCCCTCAAGGATGGATGTTGAGATCACTCAAAACACATTATTTCTTGCACCTCTTAAGAACATAATGGATAAGTATACTAATGTACGTCAACAAGAAAACATTCAACCTCACATCGAATCAAACCTAGATGAACTTAACACAGAACAATTTGAAGACAAGAGCAATAGTTGGGCTACAATACTTTATGAACCCTTTGACACTTGCATTTGACATGGGAAGGATGATGATCTACTTATCAACAAAGGTTAGTTTGGTTTCCCCTTTAGGTAAGTATTTCTAACCCTTTACCTCTCATGTTGTGTTTCCACCGTGATGTGTTATGTGTTGTTCAAGCCTCTTGGGATCACCCTTGATTCTCTTGTAAGGTCCAGGATACTAGGAGACTACCTCTGTTGTGACCCTTCTTCTATTTGTATCATCATTCTTCTATATCGCTTCTCCTCTATTTTCACTATTGTGTGTCTTGTCTTACGGACATATCATTATGGTTGGTGACTTGGGGCCACCCTCCTACATGACTATCCCTAAGGCACTTGTTTCTCCTCTCTTGATTTACTGTTTCCCTTCCTCTAGTGATTTTACCTAGTGGGTGGATGATGAAAAACATATTATACTAATGCAGACCTAGCGTCCCTTTAGCGAGAAATAAAAAATTGGACTTAGTTCCTATATGATGATGGGGTTGATATATATTATCAGATGCTTGGCTAGTAAAATCACTCTATTCACTTTGTCATGTGATCTTGATGATGTCTTATCACACTTACAAAACATAACAATACTGCTGCTCCATGCACTTTGTCTATCTTGAATCTTGCATTTCTCAGTTCTCTATGCATCATTGTTGTTTATCATGATTATATGGCCGCTAACACTTTTCTTGTAGGGATGTGTTTGTGGGAACATACAAAAATTGTAAAGTACATGTCACCTCTAGAGGCATGGGCTTTGTGAGAGCTCATGTTCCCTTGTGTTTTTTCTTCCTACCTTAACATGCTTGATATCGATACTTGATATCAACCACCTTAAGGTGGGGGCATATATTTAAGGTAAGCTATCTGTAGTGCCCCTCCATTCTCACCTTGGTTATGCATATGGTTTGGCTAAGGAGCATGAAGATGAAGTTAGTATGTTTATCGATAACCCTTGTTGCGATACTAATAATTCATATGCTTTGACATTGTTTTACATTCAGGTAATTATGTTGTTGATTTTTATGTGACTGATTCTATATTATAGGATGATTTTATTATGGTGGGGTGTGAAAATAGATAATGTTGTACCACTCATTTGTGAGCATCCGGTGACGTTTTGATTCTCTTTCACTCTGTGACTGTTTTATGTTTATTATACTCATGCATAGACCATGTTGTGTGTTGTAGGTTGTAGGTACCAGGCATCGACTCCACTTGAATTAACAGGTCTAAGCATGCCTTAACCAATGAAAACTATTGAGCAGAGATAGCATGTGGTCCCTTAGTTAGCCATCATCCTTGAAAAGGATGAGTATCCAGTTCTGCACCCCAATCAGTGTCGTTTGGTATGGTCATGATAGCCAGTCACTATTGTTTGATCATGTGTTGTCAGGTATTGTTTAGCATTTGGGGTATTTAGTTTGGCTTTGGTTGATTGTTTCTTTGGTTGATTGTTGCATTAAAATAATATTATTAGTTATGAAGCATTTTTGTTAAATAAATAAATAAATATAAATGCCTTTATGAGAATTTGAGTTTATGGAAATTAACAATAATAATAATAAATGTAAATGCTAGCTAAAGATAAATAAATTAATTAATAAAATTAAATGTTATGTTTAGTGGCAATAAACAAAATAGATAATATTTATGAGTTATCATAAAACTCACATATAGTAAATACTAAATAAATAAGAATAAAAATGATTCTTGTCTATTTGTAAAGGAAATAAATATTGTTTGGCTAGTTGTAAATGATAAAAATAGCAAATTGTTAGATAGTGTTACTTGCAGAATTTATTGCCTCTATGAGAGGAATCTTCTAGAGGATTTTGGAGGATTTTCTCTCTTAAAATAGGTAATTTTGGGCTGTTGTGGGGGGATATATATATATATATATATATATATATATATATATATATATATATATATATATATATATCTCTCTCTCTCTCTCTCTCTCTCTCTCTCTCTCTCTCTCTCTCTCGCACTGTCATTATTTTATGGGGGAAAATTTGGAGGATGGATGGAGGGAATTCAGGGAGCGGAAAGGAGGAGAAGAAATTAGGAGTTGGAGGCTTCAATCAGGATGGACTATCGAAGCTCGGTATGGAAAGGAAGAAAGGTAGAGAAACTGGGAAAAGATTAATTATTTGGGTACATGTTTAGCTAAATAATTTGTATGATTCTATGTTTGAAAGGTTTTAATATATAACCGTGTGTTTTGAGTTTTCAAATCTTATGTTTTCACCATTTTTTGGTGTATTTTGGTCTGGGTATCGATTTGGTGTTCAAAATGAAATCATGATGTTCTATAGGTCATGACTCTTGGATCTTGATTTCAGATGTGCTCTATTAGATTCCCTTATTGTATGCAAGGTATAAAACTTTTATCTATGAATCTTATCATTTGATAATTTTTTCTTTTGATTGTCTCATTGGACTTCGTTACCAACCTCTACATCGATATTCTCTCGGGTAGGGAGGAAATTATCAAAATTGTTTTTTATTCTCATGCTGATAATTTTGTTTAGCCTGCAAACACTCTAGCTTTTCTTTCAGTGATCATATAGCTTTTGGGCATTTGTACTTCTTGCTTATTGCATTCTATGAGATGATATCTCTTTGAGGCATTCTATCAGGTAGTTCGCATAGTCTACATGCATATCTACCAGAGTACTACCATTTATATTATCTATTATTAGAATTATGAAGGGACGCATGCCTTGTCTTCTCTTCCACATTTTACATATAGTGATATTTAAATACCCATTTTTATGACATCTGAATCTCCTCTCCACTCTATTTGGGAGTTGCTAGATGAATAATAGAGTAGTCTTAGTTATGCCTTATTTATTCACCCTCAATCATGCATCATGGAAAGAGAAACCTCCTTGTTTGTTTTAGAATCCAAAATGTATAAGATTACTATGAATACTCCAAGCATATATTCATATGCAATCTTCAGGCACCAGGAATACACACCCACATAGTCAGCGCAGGATTAACTGGCATCTTAATGAAAAAGTTTAGGGTGTCCTCAAGATAACTACATGGAAAAAGGGTCAAAGATTCTCACATAATGATCAGCTATAGGCTTAATACAATAAGGGTTTCAAATGTGATTGAAGTATAATCAACTCTCCTCCATTATAAACCTTACAATAGAGAAATTTCTAGCTTGTCAGTAATTATTATCGGCATATTCCTTGAACCATTTTTTTGGTGCAAGTGCTAGTATTAGCCATAGGTCTAGTAAGTTTCCTATCACCTGTCATAGGTTGCAGAGATTGTTTTCATCCTATGAACATTTTTCCTGAAAGTTTCCAAAGTCTTGTTAAGTAGATCCATTTTGTGCATATCCTGCTAGTCATGGTGTTGTAGCCATCTAAATGAAGGAAAATGTATCTTTGTTACCTGAAGATCTCTTTGTGGTAGGTATAGTAAACTTCACCACATCACTATCTTTAATTAAAAACTTATTCATTTTCTTTTGCTATCTCAATAAAATGTTTATCCTATCTTCAAACTTGTTGAATCTTGTGGAGTGACTCAATCCTGTTACTTTGTACCATATACTCACCAAATTTAGGGGTTATTTACTATTTTATTTGATTATCATATGTAGTTATGTTATTTTGCTAACATATTGAAGAGCCAGATAATTAAAATATTATGATCACATCTTAAACCATTCTTTAATCCTTGAGTTTAAAATGAACTATGTGCCTTCTCTTTGCTTCCAATTTTAGCATATATGTCCTCCAAGGCATTTACAATTACAACATATGATAAAGATTTCCCTTTTGTTCTGTTTGATGGATGTTCTTTCATCTTTTTATAGCGCACTATTATGTACAAGACTTTCTTTAGACTCATTAATTTATCCTCTTCAATAATTCTCACGTTGGAATTGACCCTATTTATAAGATCATAATAATCTTTCCTTAGGGTGCAACTCACATAAATGAGTTCATAATGATTTTATTTCTATTTTAAGAAGAGTAGATTTATATTTTTTTTTAGTAGTATTTAACTGATCATTAATTTATGAAGGAGTCAGATCATTTTTAGAAATTCATAAATCTACTTTACATCCTTTTTAATGGGCATCAAATTGTTAAGAGTCTACATGCAATCTAGTTTCCTTCTATTTTAGACTCTGGTAATTACTAAAAAGGGTGCTATGCCTTAAATCAGTTAATACTAATCTTTTGGTTCTCATTTATAATATATAATGTTTCAAAAGGATATATATATATATATATATATATATATATATATATATATATATATATATATATATATATATATATATATATATATATATATATATATATATATATATATATATATATATATATATATATATATATATATATAGGTTATTATGGCAAGGTTTGTATTTTAGAAAATGATAATTTGTTTAAGAGAACTCAGTTATAAACACTTGGTTAAATGACTTCTAGTTTTGGGAGCTAGATAGTATGAGTTATCGTCATAAATATATCTTTGTTATCTAATCATATTGAGTTATTGTGATAACTATCTTGATAGGTTGTATTGTAGAATAGATTTTTAGTTTTGTGATTTGTTTTCTAGTGTATCCTTGTTTCCTTATAGGATTCTCTTTACGACAATGAGAATGGTAAGTAATACTGCTTGTTGTGGTTTTCCTTTTGAAGATTTGGTAAAAATTGTTAGTATTAGAATTATTATGTGGTTTAATTATATCTTGACTTGAATAACGATGGGAGGACTTACTTTTATTACATGTGCAAAGGGGGCTAATTTAATGTTTTGTGTTGTTGATTAAATTGAAAGGTAGTATAGATGGATTTAGAGTCCATATAAGAAAATTCTTGATGATATTGATTTTGTTTTAAATAGGGTATAGATCATTCGACTATTTCTTTGATGTAGCATTTGATTTATGATATGATGTTAGTAATAATGCTAATAGTGTCCATAAGTGAAGGGGGTTTTATAGTAGTAGTGTAATGATATGCTAGGATATAGAATGCATTTGGTGATGGTTGTTTGAGAAACATATGAATGCTAACTTTTATAGTAGATATGAGATGTTGTCCCTATATAGTTTTGTTTTGAAGATTAGATATACCATATGCTGCATTTGTTGTGTTGTAATTGAATTATTGTTATGCGATGAGGGATCTTAGTTTATGATGTGCATCTGAGAGTGAATGTGATGTGAGACCATTGTGTTTAGTGGTGTTAATTATTTGTGTCATTTGGGGAAGTTGTTTCCAAAGGCCTAGGAGGGTGTGACTATGTGGGAGTTGGATGTGTGTGCAGCATGTGAGTTGAATGAAATGCATGCTTGAAATATTGTCTCCTATTCATGTTGGTATGATACATGTGCAAGATGGATAATGCCTTTCTTAGTGTACCTATTCATGTGGGTTATGATTTGTATGCAAGAAGGTAAATGCCTTGCATAGTATATGGTTACTTGTCGTTATGTCTTACTTGATGGATAGGATCTTCTAGATGCAGGTGGGGGAGTGGATTTCAATGTGGGGCTAGGGCCCAAAGTGGCTAGCCAGGATAACCCATTGAAATTTGTTAATCCAGTGAAAACCTAATAATAAATTTAGAGGGTTGGGTAGTTTTCACACTAATCAAGATAAAGTATGCCTCACTCATGGCTTAACTGCTCATTTATGCTTGAGATGAGATGAGAAGGCCTAGAATGGAAAGATCAATTGTCTTGTCCTCATGAAAGGTATGTTGGTTCCACATGAGTTTGTATGGGGACTGGGGGTCAGAAGAGGCTGCTAGGACAACCCAGGATGGGGGTTGGGGCCTAGGAAAACCTACCAGAACAACCCATGACAAGCTATGTGATGACACTCCTTCCTAATGCAGTCTAGCACTCCCTTGTATTTTCTCCTTTGGTTGTGTGAGTGCCTCTAGAAGTTTAGTTAAGTGATGTTTGAGTTACTTGTGATGTTCATATTGATTAGTGTTGTATTTGAGTCATGTGTAGTCCTTGCATCTATTATCCTATTGTCTTCTTGACTGTTTACTTAGTGGGACTGTATTGTTATCTACTCACATGAGGGGTGGACCTTAGGGTTCCACATGGTTGGGTGGTTGTACTTTTATCTCCGTTGGTTCCCTTGTTGTTGTTTGTGTATGAGAAGGATGTACCTTGTATGGTGGATTCTAGATCTTGTACCAGTTTGAGGAGATAGTAATTTATGCTCATGTATTAGCCTTGTGTATTAGTTAAATCATGATGCATGTATTCCATTGTAATCAGGAAAGTGATATTGTATCAATGTAATTGTGTACTCTCATGTAATGGAAATTATTATGCACTTGTAATCCTTTATGCAGGATCTTGATGTTCACTTATTAGATGTTATTATTGTCACATAGAATTGCACCCTGCTTGGAGAGAGTCCAAGCATTCTAATGACACAATGGGAATGATCTCAAAGTGTGGGACCTTGTGAACTAAGATTAGACCTCCAGAGAAGCATGGTTCCTCATTCTAAGCCTAATGCTTAGAGGAAAAATAGCTAAACCTAGTGCTAATGCTTGCAGGGGAAAAGGGTTAGAAGGAAAACTGAAATGAAAGGGGTGATACACCAGATTTAATGAGCAATAGTGATTTTGGAAGAGAGACACAACAATGATCTCAATCATGAAGGGAGTTCACATAGACTTATAGGGCTAATTGAGGCTTCGATATGAAGATCTAACCTATAGAGGAGCCATTTTACTTAGAATAGATTATAACTTCAAGTAAACCATAGAAATCGGGACATAAGAGAGGCAAGAAATCATTCATATATTGATAATCAAGGTTAGAAACCATTACAAAAAAAAATAACCAGTAGAAGGAAAAGACATAGTATAGCTAATCACATTCATTGGTGGATAAACAGGAAGACAACGGAGGCCAGATTTAGGCACAATGAGTCGCATTTCCTTACCCTGTAATTACACTAAGAGGTCTGACTACAAGAAATTTGGCAGTATAACAGCCCAAAATAAAACCATCCTCCTCTATTAATGAGGTTACATTACATTTTATAGATCAAGCTCTTGCGCAGAAGGCATTGAAGTCACTCCACATGATCTGAGGTCATCAATGCAGGAACAAGGGCATAGTGAAGAATAGGAACCATGTCACTGGCAGGTCTGCAACCTGAGAAATGGCTGCCCATATGCCAAAAAGGGAAAAACATGAACTGAGGAGCACAAAAGTCATTGCAGGCCATGAGGATATCTACCAGTGAGCTAGAGGAACCCATGTGAATTGAAGAATTTGACCATCCACTATGAATGCACCCACAAAGCTCACCAACCAGAGCTATTGTGAAAATATCAACCTCTGCACACGCCAAATCAATCGCTGAGACATCCTATCAGCTGAGCATGCAAATCCAAATCATATTTTGAAAGTGAGAAAATTCCCCTCTAAAGCTCACCAGATGAAAAAGGAGGCAAAAATAAGCACTTTTGCCTTTTGAAGCATGTCAAAATTCGTTAGAATGAGGGAGATATCCATGGTCAAAGTTGTGGTCAACTGTATCCCACACTTGTATATCGCTTTGCATATGCAATTGTATGTGCACTTTACACTGCTAGGTTCACTTTATGCATATTCAAATCACTTTGCATGTCTTTGAATCTCCTTTTGTATATGCTTTTGTATGTACAATTGTATATACAATACAATGACCAACATACAAAAGTGGGCCTTTACTTTTGTATCACCTTTTGTATATATGCCCTTGCCACATGTCACCACTCCATTGGTCGTTGAGCTGAACTTGGGACCCATCGCTAAACATTTGCATCTTTATTATCACCATTAGAAAGACCACAAACTGAACCACTGATACATATTGTCTCACCGAAAATCCATTATATGTGACCTTTTGTATATCTTATTAGATATGGGATATAATCGTATGTGCATACAATGCGGAACTCAAAGGATTATCAACCAGAATGAAACTTTGAAATATGTCCAGCCTTGTATCTTTTCCTTTTTACATATCGGCATATACATGCACTTTACCATACAACTGTAGATCCCACCGCTGAGATTGCCAAATTTAATTTCCCAGTTAGGTCCGCATTGTATATCCTTGTTGTATCTAACCTTTTGTATATCACATATACAATGTGAAATATACAAACAAAACTACATATTCCTTGGGTCCAGGATTGTATATCCTTGTATATCATCATTGTATATAGGATTGTATGTGCAAAGATACAATCATATATACATACAATAGGCAGATCCCACCCATTATATCTCCCCCTTGTATATTGCCTTTGTATATGCACTTGTATATTGAATTGCATATACAACGATAACCTGATTCAATTTTGCATCCCACCCCTTGTATATTGCCTTTGCACCTTCCTTTACATATACAGTTGTATGTGCAATTGTATAAAAGATACAACATATATACATACAATGATACATACAATTGTATATGCATATAAAAATGACTAAGTATAAGACTGGGAGTTATCTACAATGGAAAATATTTGAGGGCAAACGATTTTTGGGTTTTTCTGGGGTTTTGGCATGGATTCTCCAGGTAGTCTTTTTGGATTTTTTGGTAAGGTAGAGCATGGGTAATTGAAGGATTTAAGCTTTGTAGGGTCATTTTCTAAAGGATATTCAAGGAATATACAAGGTGAACTATTTAACTCTGGACGGAGGAAAATAGGTGAACATTTTGGTGACTTCTTAGGGATGTTTGCCTACTAAACAATCAGAGTAGTGTCCTTAAGCATCCATTGGGCATGGAGTCACATAGAGACTTAAAATACCTTTGATAATCAATCTTGACCTCAATAACTTAGCATAATAGCAATGAAGAACAATTAGAAGATAAAAACCAAAACAAAAAAGATGAAAGAAACTCATCAAACTGTGCTAGACAGCACTTAGGGAAAACAAAAAGGATCTAAACTATTGTACAACAACACTTATTGAAAGAAAGAAACCTAATCTACTGCTTTACAAGGCAACTCATACCTCAAAACACCTCTTTAGGTGTATCCCATTGACTGGGATAGGCAAATTTTCTCCATCCACGTTTGATAACTAAAATGCAGTGTGCTCCTTGCATTTCGTAATGATAAACGGGCCACTCCACATGCTGTCAAACTTGGAGTGCTTCCTTGGCCTACTTTTCAACTCATCCCATTTGATGACCACATCACCATCCCTAAAATTTTTAGGAGTGGCCTTCTTATCAAAAATTCTTTTTGTCTAAAGCTGATGATACTCCATAGCTTTCATAGCTTTATCTCTCATTTCTTCAAGCTCCATAAGTTGAGCATATCTGATAGCCATGGGGTCTTCTTCTTCAAACATCTCTAGTTGCTTCATGACATCAAGTGTTGGAAGCTCCACAGACACAGGCAATCTTGCTTCTTTTCCATAAATTAACATGTATGGGGAGTTTCCAATAGACCTCTTGGGAGTTATTCTATCTACCCATAAAGTAGATTTTTGATTGGTGTGCCAGGTTCTCTGGTTTTCCTCCATTGATCTTTTGATAATCCTTATGAGATTCTTATTTGTGGATTCAACCAAACCATTACCCTGTGGGTAATAATTTGATGAAGTGTTCAAATAGATTCCATTCTTCACAGCCCATTCAATTATCCTTAATCCAATAAAGGCTAAAGCATTGTCTGAGATAATGGACTTAGGTACTCCAAATCTAGATACCAAATCATAATAAAAGTTCAAAACAACATTCTCATTGGCTTCCTTCAAAGCCACTGCTTTAGTCCACCTTGTGAAATAGTCTGTTGTTGTAAGTACCCACCTATGGCCTACACTTAACAATGGGTTAATGGGACCTATAAAATCAATGCCCCATCTCATGAAGGGCTGCTCTACTTGAATCGGCTATAGAAGTAAAGCTGGCAGCCTTTCTTTGCCTGCAAAAATGGCACATTTTACACAATTTCTGGCCCATGCATGGGCATCCTTGAATAAGCTGGGCTAGTAATATCCAGCTCTCATTATTTTCCAAGTAGTAGTCCTTGGGGCAAAATGACCCCCTACAGTTCCATCATGAAACTCATACAGTACCTTGTCAGTTTGATCATTATCAATGCATCTTAACAACACACCATTGAAATCTTTTCTGAAAAGGATATCATTAATTAAAACATATGGAATAGACTTTAGTCTAAAATATATTCTCTTAGTTCTATCTAAACCTGCTGGACATTCACCAGTTTGCCAAAAATGAGTCATGTCATTAACCCAACCTATTCCAACTACTGTTGTATCATCCTGATCTTCATCTTCAATGATCAGAAGCACCTCTTCTTCCCTCTCTGTTTCATTTTCAGGCCTAGTAGCAAGTTGTTCACCAAGTCCTCTACCTTAGATGAGCTTGGTTATCTTGATATGTACGTCATATTCCATGACTTTGGTAATCCAACCAGCCATTTTCCCATTAACGTCCTTACCTAGCAGAAACTCTTTTACACCGGGGTGAGCAACCATCAAATGTACCTTATTGTTAGAAATAAGATGCCTAAACTTCTTGAGACTCTTTACCACTGCAAGGACATGTTTTTCAATGAAATTATACCTCTGTTCATACTCCTCTAGTCCTTGACTAAAGAAAGTAATTGGCTGTTCAAAGCCTTTACTTTGTTGCTGTACCAGAATTGCAAAAATTGTATCTAAACTACCATAAGCATACAAAATAAAATCTTTTGACCAATTGGGATTTACCAGAGTTGGTGCAGCTGATAATGTTTCTTTTATGGACTCAAAGCTAAGTTTGCCCTTTTTTGTCCAACTGAAAACTAGATTTTTTTTTAACATAGAGGTCAATGGCTTCATTAAATTTGCAATGTCAGGTATAAATCTTCACAGAAACTTTGCAATCCTTTCTTGTGACTGGGTAAAGGTAGCTCCAAAATAGCTCTTACTCTTTCTGTATCAATGGTAATTCCCTCTTTTGACACAATGTGTCCTAAAAGATTACCTTCATGCACAACCAAAATGCATTTCCTAGGATTGAGAGATATCCCAAACTCTTTACATCTCTCGAATACTTGTTTCAGGTGGGATAAATGTTCAGCTGCATCCTTAGAGAAAATTGTGATGTCATCAAGGTACACAAGTACCAATTTATAAAGCATACCTTTAAAAGACATATCCATAGCTCTATGAAAAGTAGAGCCAGCATTTGACAGACCAAAAGGCATCCTTTTGTAGGCCATGGTGCCCCATTTGGTGGTAAAAGAAGTTTTGAACCGATCTTCCTCCTTGACTAATACTTGATTATAACTGGAATATCCATCAAGTAAGGAGAATCTTTCTGAACTAGCCACTACTTGCAGAATTTGCTCCATTGAGGGCAGTGGGTAGTGCTCCTTCAGGGAGGCTCTATTAAAGTCTCTAAAGTCAATGCATAGCCTAATCTCTCCATTCTCTTTCCTCACAAGAACAAGATTTGAGACCCAAGAAGTATGCTTGATCAGAAAAATGATATTTCCCTTGATCACCTTGGTTAATTCCTTAATCATCAGAGGCTCAAGTTTTGGATTTAAAGGTCTTTGTTTCTTCCTTAGAGGTTTTGCACTCATCTCTAACTCTATAGTATACTAGGCAATATGAGGGTCAAACCTCTTTAAGTCTGAGTATTCCCAAGCAAACATAGCCTCAAATTCTTGACAAAGAGCAAAAAAAGATTTCCTATCATCAGGTGAACAGAGTTTACCAATTTTGAGAAGCTTACCTTTAAAAATTTCCAGCTCCTCATAATGTTCCTCTTTGACTTGCATGCTGGCTTTGCTCTTTTTTAGTTGATCATCAGTACCAAAAATGGATTCCAATGTTACGAACCATCTGGGCAGCTTATTAGTCTTTAACTGAACAACTTGATCATCACCATATTGCTAATTGAGTTTATTCTAATTCATCATAGAGAACTCATCCTCTTCTAATAGGAAACACAGAACCTGTTCATCACTCTCAAAAATCTCCCAATGAATGTTATTGTCAGGGATAAAGGGCCTATCAACTATTTTCACATGAGGCTATACCTTTTCTCTTTGAATATCACTGGGGATATCGAATTGAGCCCCAATTGCAGCTAACCTATCTGCATGATAGTTCTGATTTCTTGGAATAGAGACTAGATCAAAAGTGTCAAACTCCTCAATAATATCCCATACCCTATGTTTATAACATTTCAAAGCATCAGTCTTTGTAATATGTAGTCCCCTAACCTAATTTACAATAAGTTCTCTATCCCCATACACCTGTAAATAGTCAGTTTCCTTCTTCCTTGCCCAATGCAAACCTTGAATCAACCCTTCATACTCAGCAGTGTTATTTGTACATGAAAAAGAAAAATGGAAAGTAGAATAATATCTGTCACCTTGCGGAGATACAAGCATTACACCACCACCAGATCCATTCCTATTCCTAGAGCCATCAAAGTATATTTTCCATACCTCATCTTGCTATTCTCTTTGTTGCTCTGCATTCTTTACAAGGTTTGGAATTGCTATTTTAGGTTCATGCAGCATATAAAGCCCCATACCAATTTCTTGAATGTGTCCCTCAGGATCATCTACAATGTTTTCTAAGGCCCACTCCTTTAACAACACTTCTGGTATACTCTTAGCTTGCAGTTCTTAAGCAGTAACAAGCTCAGGATCATCAAAAATAATGCAATTTGCATTAACAACACTTGGGACATAAGGCTCTATGTGATCTTTAGCAAGCAATTTGGATTTTATGGTCACTTTTGTGCCATATCAGGTCCTAAAAAACATGTGGGATGAATATGAGGATAAATATCCTCCTATCTTGGCTGTCAACTCTCTTGACAAACACATGGCAAAATAAGGAGGTAAATCTATGATGAACACCTCTAGAGAAAGGGAAACATTTGGACAGGTATGCAAAGTAAGACCTAGATCTTTTATCACACCTACAATGTTAACCATTGTGCCATCTAGCTGGAGCACACCCTTCTCAAAGGGCTGGTATTTCAATCCTAATTGTTTTGCAATCTGTTTTGGCATTACAGAACTACTAGCTCCACTATCCACCATGCAGTTATGTACTAACATGTCTCCTATTATTAATGACACAAAAAATGGAAGTGTTTTAGCACTCTTATTTGGCTGTTTACTATTGTCCTGGGATGAATTGGCAAGAATAGCCCTAGCTGGGTCAACAATTACATCATTTGACACTTTTAAATTATACAAGGCAGACTGTAACATGTCCTTTTGACCTGGGATGTCTAAGGAATCCCACATAGATATTGTCACATTCTCTTTCTTCATATTTTCAATGATATTAAAAGGTGAAGTGACATTTACCTTCTGATGTGACTTTGTAGCAGCAATATCAGCCTGCAAATGAGGCTGTTCCCTAGCAGTTGCTTGAGTATTCCTTTGCAAAATGTGGGGAATCTGGGATGTAGAAGGATTAGAAGGTCCTTTTCCTTTGTTTATTGTTTGATCCATCTCATAACTCCTCTTTTTAGCTCTCATATTTGCTGCAACTAATGTATCATCTCTATTTATGCCACATAACTTATCTCCTCGCCAGTTTAGGAAGGCAGTATCATTCTGAGGCTGTCCTTGCTGTGGTATAACCCCATCATAAAGTGTGTTTGGCTATGAAACTGCAACATTTTTTACCATTAGAACCTAATTTATCACTCCATTTGAACAGGTTGCCTGACTGTGTGGCTAATTGCATGGAAAACACCATTCATACTCAGCTGCAAGGTTATTCTGAATAGGGACAAGGTCTCTAACTGCATTAATGGGTACGAGATTGTAAGGCTGGAAAGGTCTCTGGTTCACATTCTACTTGGTATTGCTTTGATACAGAGGCCTATTGGCTTGGTATGGCTAGTTTTACCCCTGATAAGGCTGATTTTGCCTTGGGCCATGTGGTTGATAAGGTTGTCTGTTCTGGAACTGCTACTTTTTGATGTTCACCAGCTCATTCCCAAAAGTTTACAAGATATTCTCTATTTTCTATTGGCTATTTTTGATCTCTCTTAACTCTTGTGATGAGCTAGAAGCAGCAGTCTCAAGATTGGTAGTACTTGGCAATGCCGTTGTAGCAGGTAAAGGGGCAAAAAATGGGATCGACAAAGGCATTAAAGCTTGAACCTTGGGAAAAATGGGCATTGGTGGTCTAGGTGCTATTTTCCTAGCCTAAATCACGTTGTTCTTTTCTCTAATAGCTATTTCATATGCATCAGGTAAACTTGTACCTCCCAATGATTGTATCATTATTGAAATGTCACTATTTAGGGCTTTCAAAAAATATAGAAATGCATATTCTGATGAAGGCCTTACCATGGCAGGAATTCTGTTCCATGTCTTATGAAACTGAAAATTAAAATCCATCATTTGCTCTTGGGGAGCTCTCTTTATTATAGTTAGTTGTTCAACCAATGATACGTTATCTAACTTATCTTGAAATTGTTTATTCAACTTATCACCTAGATCATCCCAAGTTCCAATGGTTTGCACTGGTAAACTCCTGAACCACTATAATGCTTTTCCTTTAAACGAGGCAACCAATAGCTTGATGGCTACATTTTCTTGAGTTACATGATGAACACCACATAGAGAAGCCACGTCTTTGATATGCTCGATTGGGGTAGTTTGATCCTCCCTAGTGAAATAGGGCATGCTCTTCAAAGCTGCCATGGGTATATTATCATGCACTATCAAATTCAATGGGCTGCCCCCATCAAAAGCCACAAATGGATGATTCCTTGCCATTGGAACAATTGGAGGTAGGTTTGCTTGAACCGGTGCAGGAACTACAGGTACTACTGGCTTGAAACTTGGTGGGGTTGATCATATTCTTTTTGAAACTGACGTCCTTACCACAATTCTAGTATGTCTTCTAGGTAGAGATAACTACAAATACTCAAAAGAATTCAAACTCTAATTTTGTATTATTGTCATAAAAAATGTAATAGCACTGATCTACTTGTCCCTTCTCAGTATGAGTCACCAGATATGCAGGTTTTAACCTCTTACAGGTCTGAAAATCACTGGCTGCACATCAAAACCAGCAATAAAAGGTAGTATTTGAACTGTCTCTAATTCCATAGTCCCACCAGGTGTGCCAAAAACTGTTGTCACATAGAATTGCGCCCTGCTTGGAGAGAGTCCAAGCATTCTAATGACACAATGGGAATGATCTCAAAGTGTGGGACCTTATGAACTGAGATCAGACCTCTAGAGAAGGCTAGTTCCTCATTCTAAGCCTAATGCTTAGAGGAAAAAATCTAAACCTAGTGCTAATGCTTACAGGGGAAAAGGGTTAGAAGGAAAATTGAAATGAAAGGGGTGATACACCAGATTTAGTGAGCAATAGTGATTCTGGAAGAGAGACACAACAATGATCTCAATCATGAAAGGAGTTCACACATACTTATAGGGCTAACTGAGGCTTCAATATGAAGATCTAACCTATAGAGGAGCCATTTTACTTAGAATAGATTATAACTTCAAGTAAAACATAGAAATTAGGATATAAGAGAGGTAAGAAATCATGCATATATTGATTATGAAGGTCAGAAACCATTACAACAAAAAATAACCAGTAGTACGAAAAGACACAGTATAGCTAATCACATTCATTGGTGGATAAACAGGAAGACAATAGAGGCCAGATTCAGGCACAGTGAGTTGCATTTCCTTACCCTATAATTACACTAAGAGGTCTAACTACAAGAAATTTGGCAGCATAACAGCCCAAAATAAAACCATCCTCCTCTATTAATGAGGTTACATTACATTTTACAGATCAAGCTCTTGTGTAGAAGGAATTGAAGTCACTCCATAGGATCCAAGGTCATTAATGCAGGAACAAGGGCACAAAGATAGGGGCATGGTGAAAGGATAGGAACCATGTCGCTAGCAGGTCTACAACCTGAGAAATGGCTGCCCACATGCCAAAAAGGGCAAAACATGAAGTGAGGAGCACAAAATTCATTACCGGCCATGAGGATATCTACCAGTGAGCCAGATGAACCCATGTACATTGAAGAATTTGATCATCCACCATGAATGCACCCACAAAGCTCACCAACCAGAGCTATTATGAAAATATCAGCCTCTGCACATGCCAAATCAGTCGTTGAGATGTCCTATCGGTTGAGCATGCAAATCCAGATCATATTATGAAAGTGAGAAAATTCCCTTCTAAAACCCGCTAGATGAAAGAGGAGGCAAAAATAAGCACTTTTACCTTTTGAAGCATGTCAAAATTCACCAGAATGAGGGAGATATCCACGGTCAGAGTTGTGGTCAACTACACCCCACACTTGTATATCACTTTATATATGCAATTTTATGTGCACTTTACACTACTAGGTTCACTTTATGCATATATGCGATTCTTTCCTTTCGCCTTTTACATATTCAAATTGCTTTGCATGTCTTTGAATCTCCCTTTGTATATGCTTTTGTATGTGCAATTGTATATACAATACAATGGCCAACATACAAAAGCGGGCCTTTACTTTTGTATCACCTTTTGTATATATGCCCTTGCCACGTGTCACCACTCCATTGGTCACTGAGCTGAACCTACGACCCATCGCTGAACATTTGCATCTTTATTATCGGCCATCAGAAAGACCACAAAATGAACCACCGATACATATCGTCTCACCGAAAATCTATTATATGTGACCTTTTGTATATCTGATTGTATATGGGATACAATTGTATGTGCATACAATGCGGAACTCAAAGGATTATCAACCAGAATGAAACTTTGAAACAGGTTTGGCCTTGTATCTTTTCCTTTTTGCATATCAGCATATACATGCACTTTACCATACAATTACGGATCCCACCACTGAGTTTGCCAAATTTAATTTCCCAATTAGGTCCACATTATATATCCTTGTATCTAACCTTTTGTATATCACATATACAATGCAAAATATACAAACAAAACTGCATATTCCTTGGGTCCAGGATTATATATCCTTGTATATCGCCATTGTATATAGGATTGTATGTGCAAAGATACAATTGCATATACATACAATAGGTGGACCCCACCCATTGTATCCCCCCTTGTATATTGCCTTTGTATATGTGCTTGTATATTGAATTGCATATACAAGGATAACCTGATTCAGTTTTGCATCCCGCCCCTTGTATATTGCCTTTGCACCTTCCTTTGCATATACAGTTGTATGTGCGATTGTATATGTGATACAATAGATATACATACAATGATACATACAATTGTATATGCATATAAAAATGACTAAGTATAAAATTCAGAGTTATCTGCAATGGAAAACACTTGAGGGCAAAAGATTTCTAGGTTTTTTTTGGTTTTTGGCAATGATTCTCCAGGAAAGCTTTTGGGATTTTTTGGTAAGGCAGAGCATGAGTAATTGAAGGATTTAAGCATTGTAGGGTCATTCTCTAAAGGATATTCAAGGAATATACAAGGTGAACTATTTAACTCTCGACGGAGGAAAATAAGTCAACAGTTATAATATGGAAATGTATGTGTTTATCTATTTGATGCAATTAGATTCAGTTTGAACCATGGTTGTAAGTTAATTCATATTGTTGTTTAGATCTTGTTAATAGTTGTTAAGTAATGCAGCATTGGGACCCTAGAGGATAAGTTTAACTTAATGTTATGAATAATATGATTTACTTTTCTTTGTTATTTCTTTTCTTTCAAAATTTTTTTCCTCTTTTTGTATGGCACAGTTGAGCTATTCTCCTGGGTTTCCTAGTAGGGCATCACACTATCTATTATAGATGTTAGTAGTATGCTTGTTCTCAGGTGCAATCTTAAATACTAGTCCCTCTTGCACTTTGATATTTGTTTGATATCTTTTGCAATCATTTAAGCCCTCATCATGAGGTAGGGATGGCATATTTCTTGTGGAAAGTGCATACCCTGACATTTTCAAAAGTCCTCATCGAGAGGATGGCATATTCTATGACTAACTCAACCCTTAAGCATGCCTTCGAAGATTGTTGTGGCAAAGCCCAATCATTGGTGTGTGCTTGTAATGTGCCTGAGATGGTGATGAGCCTAGAAATAGGAAGATTCCATTGCTTGTCTGCTGTGTTTTCTCCATGTCTTCCAAGTGTGTGTGTATTGCGTGTTTGTTCCCAGGCATAGTCTTAAAGACTGGTGGCAATGAGTTCCTCTTATTCTTTGGGATTTGTGTGGTGTGCTTGCTTTGTATGGCATGTTTGGTGTGTGTGTTGCCCCATATGTAGTCTTAACAACTGGTGGCAATGAGTCCCTCCTACATTATGGGTGGTGTGTTTACTTTCCTTGTACTTGTATCTAAATTTTATATATGGAAAAGAAAAAGAAAAGAAAATCATTACTATCTTCTCTACAGTCACTGTGTTTTGCATGTCTTCAATTTTGTGTTCTCTGTGTTTTACGTGACTGTAACCGTCTTCTTTGTGTTTTGTGTGCCTATAACTATCTTCTCAGTGACTAGCGTGTCTTCTCCGTGCTTGGCATGTTTATTGTGTTTGTTGACCGTACTTTAGTGTGTGTTTGTTGTGTTTGTTGGGGGCTAAATGTTACATCATAAAATGTCCCCTTGAGGGCTTTTCCCTCTTAAGGTTTAGCTCTCGGGTCTTGTTTATGCATTTAGAGCATCTTGCATGATTTTGATGACTCTCGATGAGAAAACCTTGAAGTTTCATGGCAATTAGGACTCAAGGGATGCAATTGACATGATTCCTACCTAAAATAGGGGGGAGGACTTGGGCGCCTATGCCCTAGTCCTTCCCTATTTTGGGTTAGGCCTAAATTTTAAGTGTTGGTTTATGACCATTATTTAGGTCCAATGCCGACACAGTAAGTTTGAATTATGAAATTCTTAGCGGGAATGTTTATAGTTGTATATATAAGCATGATTAGGTTATCATTTGTAAACTAGATGATCACTCTATGATTTTGGCATTCTTGTGACTCAAAATATTTAGTGTCTTGCAGAGAAGAGCATTGTTATTGTGTTTGTGTTTACAAACTTGGCATTCATCTCCTCATGGCATGAAGAGCTTCTTCATTCCATGAGATCTTCACAATAAGGTGATATCATTTGTGTTTTCAATCATTTATCATTTGGATTTCACCTCTATCCCACTAGGATACACACTTTCTATCTAACAACAGTGTTTGAAAAACTTGAATGTCTCTCTAGGGCTTGACTGAGGCAAGCCTCTAAACACCACAACCCCAACCCATTTTTCTGTGATTGTAGGTTACAGGTTATAGGAGAAGAAAAAGTGGAGTTGTAGGAGAGCAGTGTAGACTATCAGAATTGTCGATCTGAAGAGAAAATAGGGACATAGACTCAGGCACCCACTCATTAGTCCTCTAGATCCCACAACTAAAAAATCTCTGGAACAACAAGAACAGGTTGTAGACAAGATTCCCAGATCCTGAAGAAAATGGTGGTGTTAGACTAGGGCACCCACTCATTAGTCCCTGACTTTTCCATTTTCTAAACTTCTAAAATTGGTATGCATTTGATTATCATTTAGTATCTCTGTGTGCAAGCATTTTCTATAATTTGTCTGTTTGCTTCTGAATTTGCGTAATTAGGGTTTTAAGCATAATTGGGCATAATCAAACAACTAAATCACACAATTCCAATTCTCCTTGATATTCCAAGTGACTGAAAACCTGATAGTAGACTTCCTACTTAGTTGATGTCCTTGAATGTTTGAGGTGAAAGGAGGATACATACAAACCCTAAACATAAAAATCCCTTTTCAAATTTCACCTTAAATAGGTTAAATTTATATTAATTGGATTTTATGAAACTAAACACCATAATAGTGTTAATCCTTTATGAGATTTTTTGAAGAGGATAAACCAATACTCATTAGATTATGTTGTTGGAGTTAAAGTGCATACTTAAGCTTTAGTAGCATAACTACAATTGGTATGGGTTAATTATCTATACTAAATTTCATGGATGGATCCCTATGATGAATAACATGTCTTGCATATCATTTTCATTATTTTATTTGTAGTTCATCTTCTGAATTCATTACATGGATATACATGTTAAAGAAATCTTGTTTTAGAAATTATGAAATATGATTAATAGTTGTATTTTCAATTAGAAAATATACTTAGATCAAGTATAAAAGCATAAAGGTGATTATTTTGAATTTAATTTCTTGAATATGCTTATTTAAGAGAATGATAAGAGTTTTGATTATTCTACTTGTAGACACCTGAAATTGACCATGCCCTTACAACACCTCTTTAACCCACTTTCAACACCTTGTCGACATCACCTTGCGACACATTTGTCCTAGGTCCCTCTTTATCCCAAATTAATTAAATAAATCATATTTATTTAATTAATTAATCCATTTATCCTTTATCACAAATTAATTAAAAAATCATATTTATTTAATTAATTAATCCATTTTATCTATTTTACCAAATTAATCAAAAAAATTAAATTAATTTAATTAATTTAATCCATTATCCCTCTTAGCCAAAATTAATTAAATAAATCTTATTTATTTAATTAATTTATCCTCACATGTCACATGTCTCTCATAATTGATTAAATAATTTTATTATTTATTCATTTATCTCCCAATTGTCCTCATCCTTATCCACTTGCACAAAACTCAAACCACCTCTTAATCTCAACCATCTAATTCAAACTACATTTCTTAATCTCAACCATTCACATAAGATCAACCATAATCCTCCACCTCTTAATCCTAGTCATCCATCCTATCAAGCAAAGATCTATAAATCTAGCCTCAACCTAGCCATTATCACATTGAGCATTCAAAGTACTGTTATGCTTCTAAAATCCTAAGCAATCAACATATTAATCAACATCATATCATTGAGCATAGCTAGGTTACATTTGGGTGCATGCTACCTCTGATCTATCAAGGAGAAAGACTAATCTAAGACAAAAGGTATTTGATTTGATTTCATTATCTTTGTGTTATTTACCTTGTCTATTTTCTTCTATATAAAACTATATGATTTCTCACCAATTGTCACATAATGTATCATTCATCCATGTCATCCAACCCTTATCTTTCCTCCATCTCCTTAGAAAAAACATTTCATCCATTTCAAGAGTATACTCATGTTCTTCTAACCTACCTATCCTCTTGAGGGCCTGTGAGACCTATTTATTTCACTCCTATATTTTGCTTATATAGCATTTACATTTTGGTGACATATGGACTTTGGGACTGTTGATCACAATATGTAGATTTTCTGGACTCTACCACCTTATTTTGATTGGTTATATTTAGTATGTTGTGGTGTGACTATATCATGATTTTAGATTTCACTGATGATTATTTGACATGTGACATTCATTTTGATGCCATTAGAGATATTAGTTGTGAAACTATTAAATGGAATTGTTATGTGATTTTGATCTTGAGTTAGTGTTTAGAAATGCAGAAAAAAACTATAAATCTTGTAAATGATGCTATGTGATTTTAATAATGTTTTAAATGATTATGTAACATCATGAGTGTATGCATTTCCTTACTTCAACTATGATGTAGGGCATTGCAGTAGGCATTAAGCACTTAGCTCAACTTCAGTTTCACTTATCACCCCAAGATTGATGGTTAGATGGAGAGGGTGAATCATTTGTTAGACGATATTCTCTGCATGTACGTGATCGACCACCAATCTAGATGGGAGGAGTATCTGTATCTAGTTGAGTTTGCCTACAATAATGGGCATCACAGCTTGTTGGGTATGCCTCCCTATCAGGCTTTATATGGAAAACCTTGCAGGACACTACTGAGTTGGGACCACATAGAGGACAGGGTTGTTATTGAGCCAAAACTGGTGTAGGATATGGAGAAATAGGTGACCTTGATCAGGCAGAGACTTCAAGAGGCACAAGATCAATAGAAGAGGTATGCCAATGCTAAGAGACTAGATCAGAGCTTCTCAGTCGGCGATAAAGTTTTCTTGAGAGTGTGGCCGCATAAGAGTCCAATCTATTATAGAAAGGGCTCTAAGCTTGCACCAAGGTTCATTGGGCCTTTTGAGATTCTGGAGCAGATAAGACCCATAGCTTACCATCTAACCTTGCCACCTAGCCTATTGTGCATCCATGATGTGTTCCATGTGTCTATTTTGTGACGATATATATTTGATTTATCTCATGTCTTGGACTGGAGTGCTCTACAGGTAGAGGCAGACGAACAATTGGATTTAGATCCAATTTGCATATTGGCTCATCAAACATTGGGCATTCGAGGTCGAGAGCTGGACCAGGTTAGGATTCAGTGGGACAAATATGATGAGGTCATGATGACATCAGAGGATGCAGCTAGATTGAGGACACTTTATCCTCACCTCTTTGATGACTTCCAAGAGGAAGTTTAGTCTTAGGGTAGGAGGATGTGAGGCCTATTTATTTTACTCCTATATTTTTCTTATATTGCATTTACATTTTGGTGACATATGGACTTTGGGACTATTGATAACGATATGCAGATTTTTTTGACTCTACCCCCTTATTTTGATTGGTTATATTTAGTATGTTGTGGTGTGACTATATCCTGATTTTATATTTCACTGATGATTATTTGACATGTGACATTCATTTTGATGCCATTAAACATATTAGTTGTGAAATTATTAAATGGAATTGTTATGTGATTTTGAGCTTGAGTTAGTGTTTAGAAATGCAGGAAAAAAAAACTATAAATCTTGTAAATGATGCTATGTGATTTTAATAATGTTTTAAATGATTATGCAACATCGTGAGTGTATGCATTTCCTTGCTTTAGCTATGATGCACATGTTGGACTAATCTTTTTGTTCAAGTGCGTAGGTGATTTTCCATGCCACAAAAAATCAGAGATCATCCCACACCCTTATGTGAATTCTGTGTAAATCGATCTAATCCCAAGAAGGACTAAGGTCTTATGTGTTTTACGTGATGCCTAATTTTGATGTCCCTTCGATTAGGTTCACCCATTTTAATTGATTTAAATTATGGTGTTGTGAGATATATGTTTGATTTTACATATTTTAGTGTTTTTATTTTTGATGACCTTTTTATGTGATTTTATGCTACCTAAGGTGTTTATTATGGGCTAAAATTGATCCTAGGTTGTACCCTTAGAGTCTAGGGCCCATTTAATCATGCTAAACCCTAGGGTAACCTCTATCTAGCCACTTTAACTTAAGCCTGAAGTAAAGTGACGAAATTCAAATTTAGGAAGGAGTGGTGGATGAGTCAATTATTCAACCATGACTCACTCCTCTTTCTAATGCCTTGGTTCCCTTGCCTTGAGGACTTGGGGAATCTTCAAGACTCCCAACTGTGTGGAACCCATCTCCAATGCTCTCACACATGTGTGAGAGCATCTTGGAGTGAATGGGGCTCCTTTGGAGAATAAGACTATGACAAGTGTCATACCTTATCCTCTTGGAGTCCACCTTGTGAGATTCCTCCTCTACACCTTTGTTCTCACACATGTGTGAGAGCACATGTGGAGAGGGTGAGGCTTGGTGGGATGGGAGAGTGACACTTGTCACCTCCACATCCCATTGAACTTGCAAGTGGGTTGTGAGGAGGAAGGAGAAGGTGACATGTGTCACCTTCTCATTCCTCAAGACTCTCGAGAAGAGCCTATAATACTCCCTCTTTGAGAGAGGGAGAGGGTTCTCTATTTTTCACTTATTTTCTATTTTGATGGCATTTTGGGGACTTAGCTAGATTTGGAGACTTGGAGGCAAGAGTTGAAGAAGGTTGGAAAGCTCTACATCAACCCTCTTCCATTATAGGGCTTTCATAGGTAAGATTCAAGGCTTGAAGCCTTTCCCATGTATTTAAATTTCATTGTGTGTTTGTAATTGGAGTATTTGAATCTTTTTTTTGTTATGTGGGGTTTTGTGGGAGTTTGTATGAGACTCTCCATTTTTGGAGAGCTCAACATGTATGGGGTGGGAGAGGAGTGAACCTCTTCAAGGTCACCCTCTTGTTCTACTTGGCATATTTTGTGGCCATTTGAGTATTTGGAGGTGTATGGAGATATTATTGAGAAGGCAAGAGTGCCTTGAGTTATTATTTTGTTGGGAGTATTTTCTATGGCTTGAGGCCTTGTTATTGAGATTCATGAGATTGGGTTTTTGGAGTGTACCTCTTGAGTAGAGAGCTATCCACTCTCCTACCCACTTGAATGCATTAAATAGATTTCGTTGTGTGTTAAATATGGATGGGTGTTCTTCCTTCTTGTGCATGTTTTGTTTTCATTATGTTTGTGGTGTGAAATTGGGTGAGGGTGGTCTCCAAGCTTGGGGGTTACCCTCTTTCATGTCTATGGTAGGGTGGAGAGCATTTTGGTGGCTTGGAGTTTGTCTTTGGTGTTTTTATTGCAGGTTAGTGTTTTAGCTATGGGAGCTTGGAGGAAGAGTTTCAGTTTATGTGTTATGTATTTCATTTGGCTATTGAGAGCCATGGTCATTAGACCTCATTGTAAAATTTATTATGAGAGTGAGATCTCTTGCCATTTTTGTGGATTGAAAACTTCCTTATGCACCTATGTTGTAAAGAAATGTGATGTTGTGTTCTTTGTTCCTTGTAATGTAATGTTATTTCAAAAGAAGGAGAAGAAAGTTCTTCATTACATTTTTATGTAGAAATGACTTGTAAGGAAAAATAATATTTCACTAAGTTGTTGGGTTGTATTTTGTTGTTCATATATATATATATATATATATATATATATATATATATGAGCTACTATTTTAAGTTGCAAATACAATATTTTATGTTGCTGTTGTATTGCCATTGATATTAGAAATTATTGTTGTTGCAAATAGAAAAATATTTGGTTGTTGTTTCAATGTTGCTATAGTTTCAAAAGAAATGTAGAAAGCATATTTCATGTTAGCTATTTGTATCAGAAAAGAAAAAAAGAAGAATATGGTTTGTTGTTATTGTTTTAACTTGGGTATAGTTTTAATTTTTAAACAAAAAAAAGGTATTAGGTTACTGTGGAAATTATTATGGATATATACATATTCATATTTGTATTTAAAGATATTTAATACCTCTAGATTATTTTAGATAGAACCCTTGTGGAGAAAAGGAATTAGATTTTGTTCTCTATATATATAATGTTATATTAATTTATTTTGACTGTAAATAGTAGCAAGGAATATTTTTTTAAATAAAAAAAAGAGATTTCATTATGTTCCTGGGAAAGCCCTAAAGGGCTGCTCGTTGACAAGGAAAGTGCACAGTAAAGGGTAGTGGCTAGGCCGCCACCATAGGTCTTTTTTGCTGTGAAAAAAAAAATAGCGGGGGGTGGGGGGGAGCCCAACTCTTCCCCCAAACAATCTTTCAGTGCTCTGTGCCCATTTCCTTGGCACCGACCGCCCTTCATTCGGCCCTCTGTGGCTGTATTTGACCTGTCCACCATGGTCGCAGTCGGCCCAACCTGCATGATATGTAATTTTTTTATTATTATATATTTTATCTAATATATATATATATATACACTGCCTACTATTTGTTTTATTTTCCTTCTCAGAAGTATAAAAAAAAGGATAATAATAAATTTAGTTTAAAAAAAGAGAGGGTTAAACCAAAAAAAACCATACTCAGTTTATACCTCCATTATGGAGACCTTCCATGGCTACCTCCTCTTTGGACCTGTAAAACAAAATAGAGAGAAAATGTGAAAGGAGGGAGAGGAAGAGAAAAAGAATAGGTGGGAAAAGAAAATGGTGAGGTAAGAATAGAGATTAGGGTTTTCTTTTATTGAATAGATAGGAATATTTTTATTTGGAAGCCCTTTTAGGGTTGTAGAGAAATTAGTTTTTTTTTAATTATTGTTTTTACGTGTGTATGGGAATTTTGTTACCCATCTCTTTTATTTTAACATATTGGTGGGAATAATTTTAATACTTGTCCTTATCTTATTTCTATGGGTTTTAGCTTAGTGGGCCCAAATTAATCTAGTCTTTTTATTCATTCTTATGGGATTTAGAGGAAATTGGATTAGGGGAATTTTTATTAATTTAGCCCTTTTTATATTATTTGTATTATATTAAATTTAAAGGATGAGTTTTTAAATGTTTGGCTAAAATGTATTAATTAAATTATCATATTGTCTTTTGACCTAATTGAGACTTTATAAAATCTAGGTGTAGGAAAAATATATTTATTATCTTATTTTAATTTTCTCTAATGTTAGCTAGGTTATTACTTTTTAAATTATTTTCCTTATACGCCAATAAGGCATTATGCTACCAAATTTTTCTAGAATTTAGGGTTTGATTAATTAAGTGTTTTTATTATGCCTTTTAATAATATTTTTATTGTTTACACAATGTAATTATGTTTTAGACTTAGGATTCTTAGGGTTAACTTATAATTCAATCCTAACCCTATTGGCGATGCTCCTTGTATCTCATAACCCCCTAATTAGATTGCATCTCACAGGGGTTGTGAAAGGTGTTCTCATTACCCATCGACTGATTGACCTGTATGCACCTTTGTACGTATGCCACTAAGCATGTTGATGCATGCGAGGGGGTTTCTAGGGATGCGTGGAAAAATTTTGAATTTTTTTGTGTCATGACCACATGAGAAATGTGGACATGACATGTGTGTTGTGTGTTGTGACCACATGGGAAATGTGGACATGACAAGGGGCATATCATCCCTACATTGTTCCTCCTTGTCACTCCTTGAGTGGCTGGGGCATCCCTTTCTATTCATCCATATCCTAGCCTCTTTGAAATGATGTTACTTCCCTTGGTTGCAACACCATCTCAAAGAGGGGGAAAATGTAGACACTTGAAATTGAGCATGCCCTTACAACACCCCTTTAATCCACTTTCGACACCTTGTCGACATTATCTTGCAACACCTTATGATGCATTTGTCCTAGGTTCCCCTTTATCCCAAATTAACTAAATAAATCATATATAATATCCTTTATCCCAAATTAATTAAATAAATAATATTTATTTAATTAATTAATCCATTTTATCTATTTTCCCAAATTATAAATTATATTTATTAAATTATATTATATACTAAGTAAGTTCACAAAGATTTCTAAAATGCCACATCTCCTGACCATTGCAGAGGCTAGGACTTTTGCTATGTAGAAGCTTGGAGAGAAAGGCTTCATGTACACTATGTTGGAGAAGGAGGAAGATGCGGGAGTGATAAGAGGGTCATAGTCAATCATTTGGGATGATAGAAGTTCCCTTTCTACTTTGATGGCCAAGAACAATGCAACCTATAACCATGATTCTAGCCCTTCTCAAGCAGTCAGGGCTTTTTAGTGTATAATAGAGTCTCTAGCTTTAGATCTGGAGGATGAAATTGGAAAGAAAGTGATGGAAAATGAAATCTATTTTGTAGAATATGGCTTAATCAGTAGATTTGTTAGGTTTTAGCCCAATCTCATCAAGTTGCATAAATGGATCATAGAGATTTGAATCCCTACATTGAAAGGTAATGTTTGGATTTATCCTTGTGCCCAAGGTTTTTTATTGTGGTTTTTAACAATATGGAAGACTAAAATGTAATTATATGTGACTACCAATGGGCTTGCAAGGATAATTTTCTTATGCTTGAACCGTGGCATCCAACATTCAACCCTTTGTTTAAATCCTTTGCAATCATACCCATTTAGGTTCATCTCCCTAACCTTCCACTACAATTTTGGTTTGAATCTTGTTTTCAAGCAATTGGCAACAAATTGGGGAAGTTCCTGGCTATTGATGAAGGCTCCTCAAATTTATTCCATTCCACTTTTGTTCTCATCTTAGTTGATCTCGATATCTCTAAGAATATCCTGACAAATATCTCTCTAAAAATCTCAAATCGTTGTTGGAATCAAATCTTGGACTATGAGGGTTTACAGTTCCATTGCCACAGATGTTACAATATTGGTCACATTGCTGGCAATTGTTGAAAATTTAAATGCAAACTTGTTGGAAAAGCCACATGGTGGAGGAATGTTGGTACCCACCATTACTCTATGGAAAAAGAGGATTCTACAAACCCCCATGAGTTTATATCATAGGAAGCTACTCAATCAAAATCCCCTCAAAATGTGAGGAATTCAGACAAGGTCAACTAGAATGGATCCCAATCTTTATCAACAGCCTCCCTTAGATCTTTCCCTCTTGAGGGAAATGTTAATGCCTCTAACTTGAAGGTATACAGATCTAAGAATTCTAATGTTCCAATTGTTCTAGATATTAAATCATAGGAAGGGAAATCTAAAACCCCAATTATTAGTACTGGGGCCTCAGATGATAGGACTACTCTTGAGATTTAGATCATGTTGAGGACAATTCAACTTTGGTGGATCATTCACATAGAAATAGGTCTGTTGATGCAGATCATTCTGAGGATGAAAAATCTCAATGGATGGTGGTTACACAGAAAATAAATTAGCAGGTCGTGAGAAAAACATGATGACTTTGCACTTCCAAGTCAAGATGGGAAGGCAAGATTCTCAGGGACAATAGCTTTTGGTTGTCTACATTTTTTATTCTCTTTATGCACCCCTATCTTTAGGGAATGCATTTTTATCATCCTTGTTAATGGCCCTCTCTTTGAGAAGCTATCTTTTCAACTTTATTCTCTATTTTAGTTTAATGGGAATGACCCCTAAAAAGTCACAATTCACTGATAAAAAAAAAACTAATTCATTATCCCTGTTAGCCAAAATTAATTAAATAAATCTTATTTCTTTAATTGATTTATCTTCACATGTCACATGTATCTCATAATTGATTAAATAGTTATTTTATTTAATCAATTATTTCCCACTTGTCCTCATCATTATCCACTTGCACAAAAGTCAAACCACCTCTTAATCTCAACTATTCACATAAGGATTTCCATAATCCTCCACCTCTTAATCTTATCCCTTCATTAAACCTCTTAATCCTAGCCATCCATCCTATCAAAAAAAATCTATGAATCTAGCATCAACCCAGCCATTATCACATATAAGCATTCAAAGTATTGTTATGCTTCTGAAATACTAAGCAATCAGCATATCAATCAACATCATATCATTGAAAATAGCTAGGTTGCATTTGGGTGCATGCTGCCTTCGCTCTATCAAGGAGAAAGAGTAGTCTAAGGTAAAAGGTTTTTTATTTGATTTCATTATCTTTGTGTTATTTACCTTATCTATTTTCTATTCTTCACTATTTTAAAATTTAGAAATTAATATTTTTAGATTTCAAATAGATGGGTATATTTGTATGAATTTTAATTATATTGGATTATGCAATTAAACTTTGAATTATACTAAATTGTATCTTTTCATTAAGATCTATGTTGTTTATTTTATTTTCATAACTATTATTAGTGCAAATATGAGTTGAAATAGTGATCGTTAAGTAATAAAATTGGTTACCAACCATTTCAAATCTATGATATTATTGATATTGACCATTATAAAGATACACCTCATTGTACAACTATTGTGAAAAATATAATGGAATTTGGTCATTATTAGGATAACAAACATGGGTAGTAATAGATACAAGGTATATCAATAGTGTCAAATGAGGGAAAATGCACCTAGTCACCTGATATCCCCTAACACTAGATTTGGGGGCATACTATGGAAAAGAATCTCTTTTAAGAATTACTTTGGGAACATTTAGTTGGATAGTACTCAAAGAAATGTCACTAGACACACTTTTCTACATTTGGAAATAATTTCTACTAGATTCTCACCAGAATAAGCACTAAAACCTCTTAAACAATTTAAAATATGAACCAAATTTTGTAATATAATTTCATAGCTTGATCTATACACCCTTGTGGTCTATGGGTCCTCTAAAATTAATTGTAATCTAGTCATTTCCTTATTTGTATGTCTAAAAAGATCAACCATACACAAAATAAATTATTAAAATTTAAAATTACATGCACATATACTTGTAATAATTACAATCATGGGCAAAACTGAACCCTAAACCCTAAACCGTTTATTTTTGAAAAACAACTACACAATATAGTAATGATTGAAGGCACACTTTCCTAAAATATAAAGAAGTTCGTGATAAGCAATTACATTTATTTGCTAAGGTCAATTCTTTCATTCATCTAAATGGTGTGATAATGCATGCCTACACTAACCTTAAAAATCATCTGGCTATTAAGCCATAAACAAAATAGCATAAGCACACATTTCTATTTCAATTAAACATGACATGGGGTTAGAGTTTGCATGAAACAACTGACAAATAATGTCAAGATGCAAAACATATGGTTTTGAAGATGGTGGAACCAAGATCCAAATTCAAGGAATGACACTTGAACCTAAGTTTGCTAGCCTAAGTTATTGATGTTTAGATGAAGAGATGTCTATAGAAAAAGTTGTTTTTGACCCTATATAGTAATTAGGAGTTCTAACCATTTACTATAAATAGTAAAATTAGTTCTCACATTTTACCATTCTATTGTCATTTTCAGTCTTTGAGGAGATAAAGCAAGGCAGAGAGACATCATGTCAAGTCAAAGATTGTATTGACCACAAAGGTTGAAGACACTATAGAGTTGAGTGGTGTAGGGACTTGACAAGCACGAGGTAGGTGTCTATCCAACATTTATGTGATTATTTTAATGTTTTTTTTTTAAATTTTGAGCCAAAATGGGCCCAAGGGACACTTTTCAATGTCAACCTAGGGTGCCATTGTCCTCCTAGGGTGCCCCAGACCCTTATGAGCACCCAGGTCCTTCCTGAGCATCCCAAACCTATCTAGGCACCCTACTCCTAGGACAAGATTGATTATGTTTTTTATTGTTGATGAAGTTTTTAAGAATGAAGTTTGACGTATACTTTGATTTTCATGTTTTAGTATCTCCTAGGGATGTGAGAGCATGTCGGTGGTCATCTATTCACATTGTTGCATAGTCAATTAAGCACACTTATTGATGTAGAGATGGGACATTTGCGAGATGTTGGATTATGGTGGGTGTACACTATGCCCATTATGACATACTACCATTCTATGTTGATGGCACTCATGGAGAGGAGGAACATTGATACATCCACTTTTCATCTTCTGATAGGAGAGATGACCATGACCCTAGAGGATGTGTATAGGATACTACGATTACTTATGCATAGATAGGCAGTCAGGGTCATAGAGTAGAGGTCTGAGGACTACACTCATGTGAGCCAACTATACTACCTAGGACACACAATACCATCGAGTGCTCAAGGACACATTGACATCAAGTTTTTAGAGTAGGGTATGGCTGTTATACCAATCATACGTTGCATCATGATCACTACCATTGCACTAGTTGTTACACAGAATGAGTGAGGCACACACCTCCATGGGGGCCTAGTCCATACCATTACAACAATGGAGGAGTAGAGGATAGTATACTCCTAGGGATGGAGTATGCTTTCTCACTTATATTATGATTTGGGTTGCTATGTCCATCGTGAGACACATAGCTTGATGATATGCAAGCTCCTATAGGTGTGTGCATTCGAGGATATTACATACATGAGGCCTATGGGCTAACCAATAGAGATTATCAGGACCAACCCACGAGAGCACACATGTATGAGATGAGAGTATGGTGGCGATATGGAGATTTACTATTCTAGAGGATTGTATTTGACAAGCTGCAACCTAAGGGTATCACATGGAGACCATACAAGAGATGTAGACTATGGATGGGATAGAGAAGGTAGCTAGCAAGGATGTAGAGAGATTGGTTGCTAACCACTCACAGAGATCACATCATAGTTGACTTCTATTATGATAGAGTGATGAGGTAGTTCAGGCAAGTGTAGGGGGTTCTTGCCACATGGTCATTCTACATGAGGTCATCATGTTGTGGGGTGCGGCCTCAAGATAGGGCACAACTCACCATCACAGACGTGGTACCTAGTGATCCTAATGATGATACAAAGGATGATGATCCTATCTTTGATGCTGATGATGTAGGTGTGAGCCCAGCATATATAACATGGTGGGAGACAACACATCCTACCCTTATCGTTCTTGATGACCATCCTATAAGTGATTACAGATCCTAGGTCAAGCAAGGAGATGAGTCAGAGGGAGGAGAGAGAGATAGTGGTAGAGATGATGTGAGGGATGATGATGATGAGGAGGAGGATCCATTGGTACTAATGATGAGAGGTAGATGATGCCATCTAGCAGAGGGTGTAGGAGTCAACAAGGAGGAACCTGAGGTCTGAGCTCATAGCTTATGACCATGGTGCACAACCAAAGTAGTACAGTGTCACTTTGAGCATGGAGAGTCAAGTGGTGGTACCACTATGATGCCCCTAGTAGCTAGGATGACTATAGATACTAGTGCAATCACCATTCCACATGATCCATCATGGGATGAGGGTGATCTAGGTGGTGATTATATTTTGTTGTTATTATGCTCATATTAATGTTAGAATGAAATTAGTTTGATTGAGATACTAACATGTTGATGATTTTAGTCTATGCAGTTGGTTCTAGTGCATGGCGTGATTTTATGAGTTAGATCATTGTAGAGATGGTACCTACTAAGTAGACACAACAGCTAGTATAGGCCTTCTATAGGCCACCATATGAGATAGGTTAGCATACAAAGATATTTGATCCTGTAGCATGGCTTAGAGAAGCATTCAAGGGGGGAGAGGTGGAGCATGATCAACTAGTAATCAAGCAAGGTTAGGTGGTTCAAAGGGCAACGAGTGTTGAGGAGACACATGATGATTTCTGAACACAACTAGATTAGCATAGAGTTGTGGTGATATTAGGTACTAAGCATGGTCTACAAAGTTATCTATAGGCTGAGGTGGACTAAATGAGAGTTGAGAGAGATCACTTTTAACATCTACACATAGAGTCCCATCAAGAGATAGGGGAGCCTAGAGGTAAGCTTAGGAGCTTAAGATTGTGGAGTACCACTGGGAGTCTCTCATGACTAGTAGCTTCACACATGCAGCCATCTATCACTCGTTCACCACCAATTTTTGAGGGATCTGGGTATCACGGTCCGTCATAGTGATGATATCTATTATATTATGATTGGATTCACCACATTTTGGTGTAGTGGTGAACTTATGTACTCAAACTCTTATGATATACATACATATATATATATATATATATATACATATATATACATATATCTATATATATGTATATATATATAGGTTTTATTCATGATTTGGTGTGTTTACTCTAGATGCCATTTGTGATCTACTTGTGAAGTAAATGTGAAAGAGATCTAGATTTGTTTTATACATGTATGTCAAATTAAATGCTAAAGTGATTTGTGTAAACAACTAGGTATAATTGTTTAACAAATGTAACAATGATTTAAATGATACATGCTCTAATGAAACACACATTTGTATGCTTAATTAGGTTTTAGGAAGATGTACACACATGAAGAAATAATTCAGTTGTGATCTCGTGGAACAATGTTGTAACATTGTTAGATTAGATTTGACAATGATTATTGAGCATGGTGCACATCTATC
This sequence comes from Cunninghamia lanceolata, assembly GCA_027924645.1. Classification (NCBI taxonomy): domain Eukaryota; kingdom Viridiplantae; phylum Streptophyta; class Pinopsida; order Cupressales; family Cupressaceae; genus Cunninghamia; species Cunninghamia lanceolata. The sequence continues at coordinate 4,500,181 of BSBN01000318.1, read as the reverse complement.
AATTTGTATTGCAATAAGTAATTTCTAAAAGTTAAGAAAACTACTCTAAAGAACCAAGACAAACTACATATTTTGTCAAGCCAAAGCAAATAATGAAATAGAAAAATTACATTTACTATCTACCAAACATTTGCTTTTATGAATAAAATGATAACATACAAATGAAAAACTAAATTTAAGCATAATATCTAAGAAAATGATTAACATTGATAGGTTCTTTAGGAGGCATACCTTGTTCATCGGCTAGTCTATATGCACCTGATCCAAAGGACTCAATAATCATATAAGGCCCTAACCAATTCAAGCTAAACTTCCATTTTTTTCTAGGAGGTGCATTGACATTGCATTGGTTTTCATAGAGTACCAGGTCTCCAATCTCAAATGAATGATGAATAACTTGTTCATTGTACCAACATTGCATAGACTTTTGATGAGCTTGAAGATGTTTGATAGTGTGTTGTGCCTTGCACAGACACCCCATTTTACCAAATGGAGACCCCCTTTTTTTCTTTGGCTTGGAGTTTTAACTTTCCTCTTTATGACAATGAGAAAGTGAAATTATGCTTAGAATGCAAGATTTGTTCCAAATTTGAGTATATGGCATGTTTGAATTTGTTTGGTGTCTTTCATGATTGATTTGGAATAGTATTGATTGGGTTTGTGCTTAAGAAGTAGCCATTTGTTGCCTTTTGCACTAAAATTAGGTGTTACTACATTTTGTGCTAAAATCCTATGTCATATGGTCCTTGAAATTACTACTACATGATGTGTCATATTGGAATTCCTAGTTTCCATGCCTTAGTGTTGCAAAATCATGTCAAATTCCACAAAATTTCACTAAGGGGTTTATATGCCTTCGCCCTGATGCATGTTCCTGGCATCTTGATTTGGCCAAGTCTGAAACCCTGAAAATGGCTAAGTCTGAAATCTGGTGGATCCTCATAAATCTAAAATCTACATGTTAAATCCTATGGATCTAGAACCTATCTCAAACATCCTAATAGTATATTTAAAAATATTAAAAGTATGACTTATACTTAATATATTTTTAAATATACTTTACCCTGCAAAATTCAAAATCTAGTAGAAAAAACACCTCCTATTGCACATTGCACTAATATCATGTGTCACTAGATATTAGTGTTGGATCCCATTCACACACCCCTATGCGAAAAACCCACTTCATAGGATCGACACTAAATATTGCCTTCATAAGACATATCATGTTGCCTTCAAAAGCTCCACCAAGGCATTTTGAGCAAAAACTAGGCATTTCCTACATGACCGGAACAATGCTAAAAGGTGTCCTCACATGACATATCCAGTTGGCTCTAAAAATCCTACCCATCTGGTTGCTTCATAAATTCCTGCCGATGAAGGTTAGCGCTAAAATTATTGTCGATTGGATCTGCACTAGAAATGCCTTCCAATATGCATGTCCGATGACCACCCAAATCTCTGTCGATCCAATGAAACCTAAAATCACCACCAGAGGTATAAAGAAGACTTAGCACTAAAAATGACCATCACGTGATATATCCAGTGAGGGCTAAAAACCTTGCTTTTTGACAATTTGGCCTAGAAAACACATTTTTAAGGCTTGAAAATTTGATTTTATTGATAAATTTGATCTGTATATCCATTTATTACATCATGATGAGTATTTTTATCAAGTTAGTAGTAATTTTGAGCATGTTTTACATCAATTAATGTCACTGCACATGAATAACCAGTTAACCCCAAAAATCCCACTTTTTGCAGAAAAGGCTATAAAAATACAAAATAAAAGTCTTTAAATGGATCCAACTGGGCACAAAAACATCCCAGATCATTATATAGGCCAAATGGGTACTTGGAAATGGTGAAAAATATATAAAATCATGTGAAACCACTAGATTTATGAAGATGGTCATAAGGAAGTAACATTGACAATGAGTTGTCCCTGATAAATCCATGGTTGCAAATGGACATATTTTTATCTAAATTGATGGAAAATGATTGTTTATGATGAAATTGATACTTTGCCTTGTGAATTGTAGGTTTGAGAGCACAAAGGTGCTTGTTGGGGTTGTCTTGGAAGCATGAACACATAAGATACAATGTTGACCTAGAAATGTAGAATCTTCATTTTAGCAACCAAATTACTACTACACCTGCAAGAGAAAGTCAGTATGATGTCCAAGATGATGGAGATAAGCCCCAAGAGCTTGAAGACATAGAAGATCATACCTATATCATTGTTGTTCCTATAGATCCAGTCCAATGTCTAGGACACTTTCATAGTTGTCCCAGATATCCAGTCATGCAATGTTGAATCCAACAAGCATCCAGTTGGATATGCCTTCACCAAAAATGTGCCACATACTCCTCCTAATCTAGTTAGCACTTGGAATCCCGTCAATCTATATCAACTCATATTTTCAAGTGTCATGTGACTTCATTTTTACTTTATTTTGCCTTGGAAAGTGACTCTTTGTCATATACATCCAAATGGGTACTCATTTTGTCTAGATTCAATGTATTTGCAAGCTATATTTTGACTTTTTCCTAAGGGACAAAATTAAATCTAAAAATGTAACTAATCATTGTACCAAATTAAATGCTTTGTAAATCTAGGTTGTCGGTGTTGAGTTAATCTCCATCATTCATGAAAAACTTGGTACGGTGCCTTCTCTATAAAAGGGCCATCATTTTCTCTCATTGTAAGTAGGATTTGATAGTGAATTGATGAGACTCTCCCAAAATTTAGTCAATACAAATTACGTTTTGTAGGTTGTAGGGAATTTGTGTTTCAGTGTTTCTCTATTTTTGGATTTCATGGTTCATGTCAATCTAAAATTAGTTTACATGTAGTTGCATTTGTGGTTAATTATTCAGATATTTGATGGATTTCATGTTCATACCATTCATGGCTTGTTGATTGCATGTCATTGTGCATGGTTTTTGGGTATATTTTATGAGCTAAGTTCGATTGCATTTCACCAATTAAACTGTGCCATGATTTGGGTATTTAATGAGTAAATGTGATTTGAAAATCATTAGTTTCCATAGAAGATTGTTCAATCTCTATAGCATTGTGGGCTTCCTAGTTAAGCAGGGATTTGTTTGTTGTTGGAATCTATCTGTCTATGTGTTGATCATTTCTACAATTGTCCATAGTATCTCTTATCCCTTCTCTCTCCCCTTTTCCTTTTGCATTTTCTTTATTAGGTCTTGTTAGATTAGGTTTTACAAACTTGCATAGTGCTATCATAGAATCCATGATTAGTGAATGCAAGTTGATAGATTGTTGGTTGCATGTTGAAATCACATATCTTATAGCAATCTGAGTATATATCAGTTTGTTCATGCATTGTCAAATCATAAAACTAATCAAGGTCATGTGCAATCAAACCCTAATGCACTAAAGTTTGTTTGCATTGTATGTAAGTCCCCTTTGGTTGGTACAGCTAAAACATACCACTGAAGTTATTCCTACAAGCTAAGACCTAGCTGTATAAACCTTGGGGTAGTCCTATTTAGGATAGGATACCTTTTTCAAGAGAGGTGAGATACCATGTATTTCATCTGCATTGATGTGTGCTAAAACCACCATCAACAAAGTGCTTATATGCTATTCATCAAGCATCTCATGTTATCGATACCATAATTCCCTTTGAGTATCCTCATCAAGGATGCCCTTGAGAAAATTTTGCAATGAAGGAATTTCTAACTCCAAGGCATAATCATGTTGGCACCATACACAAGGTTATACAGGGTAGTTCTTGTATCCGTATTAACACTTGTTCGATAAGCCCATTATGCATACAATAATTGAGTATACCATCCTTTTTATGTTTGTTAACAAATTTTCAAAGAATTTGTCCAATTATTCTATTAGAATCTTCCACTTGTCTATTTAATTGAGGATAATATGGCTAAGAGAAGTGGTGTTGAATATGATATCTTTCAAGAAATTTCTTTCCATCTTTCTTCTTAAATGAAGCACCATTGTTAGAAACCAGAGTGGAAGGAATATCAAATGAAGAGATTATATTATCTTGAAAGAAACAACAAATTACTTTGGTCATCATGGATTAGAGAGGAATCACTTCGACCCACTTCATAACATAATTGGTAGTTATGATTATATTGTCCTTGAGAGGGAGGAGGAGAACTTTTCCCAATAAGATCCAAGCCCCACATGGAAAATGGCCAAGGAGAAACATGAGCATGAAGTTCCTAGGGAGCTTGAATGAGATTATTATGTTGTTGACACTGTGGGCACCTTTTGATGAAGGCAATAGAATCTTGAGCGATGTCTTGCTAGTAGTAACCCATATGAAGCAATTTTTGAACAAGAGATTTCCCACTGAAATGTCCTCCACAAGCACTTGAATGTGCCTCCTCTAGGGAAATTAAGATCTCTAAATTATTAAGGAAACAAAGGAGAAGACCTTCATAACTTCATCAATATAGAACATTTGATAAGATGATGTAACATGTCGTAAGTTTGCATATGCGAATTCAGGTGCTTCTAAATGCTAGATCAAGAAAAGTACCATCATGCAAATATTGAAATACATGGGAGTACCATTCTCTTGAATCTGTTTTACCACAAAAGGCAACATCGAGTATTTTAGATATTGAAGGTTATTTTAGATTATAGATGATAAGTTCATAATTCCCCACAGAATCTTTAAGGAACATAAGGGATGCAATGCAATTGCATCTGCATGGCGATTGTCTTTTTGTGGAATTGTGTCAATTGTGTAAGATGAGAATTTCTTCAATAATGATAAGACCAAGTATCTATACTGAGATAATGTATCTTGATTTTCTTGATAAGATCTGGTGACCTGTCTTATGATCAATTGAGAATCACCAAATATTGAAATATGTTTGATGTTAAGAGACAAAGCAGCACACAAGCTAGCAATAAGGGCTTCGTACTCTACAATGTTGTTGGTACATAGAAAATTGAGATGGTAAGATAGAGGAATCGACTTACCTAAAGGAGGCACTAGTATAACAGTAGCATCGTAGCTAGTTTGACATCTAGAACCATCAAAGAATAATTTCCATTTAGGCACAACATCCACTAGAAGGATTTGATCATTGGGAGAAGATTCTTGATTTAAAATAGTAAATGTTGAAGGAGCTTCTGCCAAGTGGTCAGTCAATGCTTTCCCCTTAATTGCTTTTTGAGAGACAAACTTAAGGTCAAATTCTATTAACAACATAACCCACTTTGCTAAGCATCCCAAAAGATTTGTTTTGACAAATAGATGCTTTAAAGGATCAAATTTAATCATTAAATTAATTTCAGCATTTAAGAGATCATGTCTCAATTTTTGTGTTACAAAAATGAGATATAGGCAGTTCCTTTCTATCGTAGTGTATCGCATTTCATAATTGAGCAAAGTTCATCTAATTTAATACACAACATTTTCTTTTCCATCATCATCATGTTGTGCTAACAAAGTTGCGAGAGCATTAGGGGATGTCGATGTATAAAGAATGAATGATCGTCTGGAGACGGATGGTTGTAATATAGACGGATTGGCAAGATATCTTTTGAGATCATCAAAATCTTTATGAAAATTACTATCCCATTTAAAAGTAGATTCTTTCTTGAGTAATTGTGTGAAAGGAAGAGTCTGATCCATGAGTTTTGAAACAAATCGACGAATAGCTTGAATTTTCCCTTACAAACTACAAAGTTGTGAAATATTTTTAGGAGACGGCATGTTAACAATTGATGGTGTCAATCCTTTTCATGTCTACTTCAATATCATGATGTGAAATAATGAATCCCAATAGTAAATGCTATCAATGCCAAAGATGTATTTACGAGGATTCAAGCACATGTTGTATCTACGTATGCATTCAAATATTTGATGAAGGATTTTGACATGATCCTAGTGTAAAACAGATTTGGCTAGAATATCATCGACATAATTCTCTAAGATGTTATGTATGAAATCATGAATGATAAGTTTCATATCCTATTGAGAAGTTGCACTAGTGTTCTTTAGTCAAAACAACATGATAACCCAACAAAATACTCCCCAAGGAGTTATAAAAGCTATTTTATATTGATCCTGAGGATTGATGATTATTTTATTATAACCAGAGAAACCATCCATGAAGGAGAGTAATGCATGAGCAATAATAGAATTGACAATCATATCAATATTAGGAAGAGGAAAGTCATCTGTCAAAGATGCTTTACTCAAATCTCAAAAATCATTACACATTCAAATACAGTTGTCAGATTTAGTGACAACCACAATATTCCAGATCCAAGGCGAATAGTCAATAGGGTGGATAAAGCTTGCTTGTAAAAGTTTCTCTATTATAGCTTTGACCAAAAATGCAATCTTAGGATTCATCTTGTATATCTTTTGTTTAACTGGTTTAGCATAAGGATGAATGACAATATTATGTGTTACAACTTGAGGATCGATGCCAGGCATATAAAAGTATGTCCAAGCAAAGAGATTAGGATATTCATGTAAAAGAGATGTGATTTCTTGTTTTTCTTCTGTATCTAGATAATTTCCAATAGGGATGACTTTTTTAGGGTGAGCCTTATCCGTCAAAAAATTGACATTTTTCCCATTAATGAGAGTACTATGGTCTTGAATGTCAAGAGGATGGAGGGATTCTACAAATGACTCATGAGATTCCAAGGTATCAGCAGATAAACAAGCATCCTTCCCAAAGTATACTTTTGCATTTAGACAATAAGGAAGTCCATGATCATCATGGTGACGAGGCAAGTGATCATCATTTCCTAAAAATTCACCCAAAGCTTCATTTATTGAAAAAAGTGTCTAAAGGAATATCTTGAAAATTAGAATTTGTATCAATCAATTTCGAATATACCCACTTAAGTGTAGATGATGAAATTTTGTTGACATTTAGATTAGGATGACAAGTGGCTTTAGTGGGTTCTAGAGGATAATATCCCAGTCTAAATGAAGAGTAATGTGTTTTAGCCTCCAAAGGGACTTTAATACCTTGCTCCTTTATACCACAACCATTATCATTGTGTCCATATTGAGAGAGGATTTGAAACCCTTGACCATAAATAGATATCATTTCTGAAGAGAAAGGAGGCAAACCATAGGTCTCATATTCAGTAGTGTAAGAATAAGTGTTATCATCATTATTTTTCAAAGAAATTTTAGGTGATGTAGGAGTAGAAATTTAAGCCACCTTAGAACTTTTTATATTTGATGGTGAGACTTCATACTCCCCTACAAAGGTAGGTGTAAAATCTACTGAACCCTAATAATCGCCAACGATTGTATTCAAAGGTGAATTAGATTCTTCTATAATAACCTCTTTAGGAGAGGAACAAGAATTGATTTTAGAAAGAGGAGAATGGAGAGAAAAGGGCTTAAAATATTGGTTATTCTTAGCCTCAATTTGTAAACATCAATCTAGAGTCAGATCAGCTTCAATTGTATGGAGCTAATTGTTGTGAAAAAACTTTATTAATTGATGAAGAGTATATGGAACTGCCCCCATAGCATGAATCCAAGGTCTACCAAGAAGAATATTATATGAAAGAGAATTTAGGCATTATATGGATAAGGGTAGGCAATGTCATGAGACCAACCCTAAGAGGTAAGGTGATAGTACCCAATGATTGTCTACCAACATTATCAAAGCCATGAATATTGAGCCTACCTTGTTTATTGAGAAAGGTATCAACATTGATTTATGTTACAAGTCTATGCCATAGACATTAAGACATGATCCACCATCAATCATGGTACATCTAACTCTCATATTATGAATGAAGATGAATATCATAAGAGGTTCATTTTGGTTTTGAACTTATATGGGAGGTAATTCATGTTGTTAAAACACAATATCTAATTTAGTCACATGCATACAATCTAACAGAGCTGCTACATCATTTGGTCGAATAGCAGGTGGAACAATCACCTTTTGTAAAGCTCCTTGGAGCATTCCATGTTATGTAGGTGATGTTTGTATCAACTCCCATAGAGAGATCTTTGTTGGAGTAGCTTAGAGATGCTCAATAAGATCATAATCTCTACCATCATGAATACAAAGATGAGCTTCTTGAGGAAGAATAGGTTGAGAAGGTGGAAGAGAAGTAGGAACAAATTGTATTTGTTTCTTTTTTATTGCTTCTAGTGTTGTATGTGTGAGCAACTGCATTGTGAATGGGTTGCTGCAACACATTTTGATTGAAAGGACTATTTCCAGTTATTTGTTTTGCATAGTTGAAGATATAACTAGGAGGTACCTAGGTATTTTTGGAGAACCTCCTATTGTGATAGATGATTAAGGAGCATCATTATGAAGATGCACAACAATTTTAGGCTTCCCAAGTTTTTTTGGAGAACTGGAAACATAAATTGTATTGATGATTCTTTGAAATAGAAATGGTTTAGGAGTCATAGAGGATGATTCCATCAAGATTTAAAGTCCTCTAAGGCTTCATCTAACATATCTAAATCATCACTACTAAACAGATCATCAAATGCATTAAAATCTTGAATAAAATAATCCAACATGATTGCATATCCTACTTTTCCAAACTTTATAATGATAAAGTGAAGAAAAAGGAATGAAATGAAGTAATATGAAATATTTCAAACTTATGAACAACAATGTTTTAACTATGCTTTTCAACAAATATCTAAAACATACTCAACATTTATCAATTTTCAAGCTAGAATTACCATGAAATGAATTTTTAGGTAACCCTAATCAATATATATGAAGAAAGAAAGATGTATGATTAAAGAATGTATAACCAACTTAGTTATAATCAGATCTAAACATCAGATTAGAAATCCAAATTGTATTACAATGATCTAATTTCATGAAACATAAACAATGTCAAAACCATAGACTAGTTTTCATCAAAAACACATGCTTATTTTTCCAATTTTAAATGTCACATATGCAACGCATGTACTAAAGATAAAGTATGATTAGGTACAGAAAATGACTTCACTTTTAACAAACTAACAACACTAACAAGATCTGAAACAACACATCAATCTTCAAAACCTAGGTTTAAGACTAGCTAGGTTTTTATGAAATACAAGGATTTTATAAACCTAATGATGAATTTGAATGCAAAATGTACTATATGTAATAAAATAAATGATGAATGCACCTAATTTAAATCAGATATATAATAGAAAATAATCATTTTTAGAAATGAAGAAGGATGCAAGAGTGTAGGAAGAGTCAGGTTTACCAAAATGTTTAGTAGAAAAGAGTGATCTAGCCTTAAGATTTAAACTAGGTCAAAACCCTCTTCTACCAACATTGAGACACAAACAGAGCTTGGATTCCACCCTTGAGGGAGAGATAAACTATAGGATTTCTACCTCTTTTTTTATAGATGAGTGTTAAACCAAATTCAACCAATCTTGCTAGGGCATGAGATAAAACCCTAAATGAGAAGAATTAATCTACAAATGACTATTAGAAGCAAGATATGAGAAAATAGAAGAATAGAAGAGATAAAGAAATGGATCAAAACCTATATTTCGTGAACAAAATGCACAAGACCAGGATGCTTGGGCACCCTAGGCCTTTTTCAGGGTTTATAGAAACTACAACTTTTGTTGAGTCTACACCTATAAAATCTTCCATCTCTCATACTATTATCTTTTGAAACCTGTCTGGCTGCCCTACACATAAGAAAGAAGAGGAAAATGTTTGTGGCTATATAGGAGCTTGCCTTAGTCAAGCCCCTATTTTTTGTATTCCTACCTCATGGATAACCAAGATTAAATCTAGATGTCGTGTGTTCATAGAAATCCTAAGTGTGAGTAGTAACATAAAAGATCTAATCAAATAGTAACAAACCCTAATCCTATATGACTTAATCAAATATGATATGATGCCTCATCCAAGGAAGCTCACAACTTCACCTCAAGGAAAAAGATTCATGGAAGATTTGCAAAATAAGAAGGCGATGCAACCATACCCATGGTGGGTACTCAAGCCAAACTCAAGGTTGGTGGTTTCAACCCTTATCCCAATCATGCAAAGTTATTCAACCTAGAAGCCAATGAGATGGACTAAAGATCTCATCTCCTAGCCTTCATACAAATCTCTCCAAGAGAAAAGTAGAACTCCACTTGAACAAAAACCTGCAATAACATAATAGCATAGAGAGAAAATAGAAATAGATAGCTTTTCCACATTCAAGGTCAATCTTGTCATCTAGTTTAAAATGAGGTAAGTTACTTTTATACAAGGCTATAGAATAGGATTAATTAAGATTAAAATACCGACATACCATGCCAAAAAGTAAACTAGAATTTAGGGTCGGTCTTAACAACATCAAAGCTAACTTGTAACTTAAAATTACATCCCAAAACATAGGAGGGACCAGGGCACTTGGATGCCCTGGGCTTGGGGCAATTTCAAGGCTTAAGTCCACTCTTAATGTGGGGCTAACTCTAAATCTCAATTCATTTATTGGGGTCATGACAAAACTTTAATCAGAATTATGACATTCTCTATAAACAAGGCCAAAAGAAGGTTTTAAGGTGGACCTAATAATGGACTAGGCTTGGGATCGCTAAAGGGAGGAGCTAAACAAAGTGAAATTGTACCTATAAACAAGTGTACACATTTTATGACTCAACAGTTATACATCTGATTACACTGATTGTCTTCAACCAGACGTATATCAAACTAGATATCCTATTGTACATCCACATTTAGTTACATTACTTATTACCCAACTAGATATTTTCATCTAGATATCCAATTACATTGTCTTGTTCCTAACCGAACATTCCAAGTGGATATTTTCTAATTGGGCATTCTAAGTGGACATGTTCATTTCTAGTTATTTTTCCTGAATTCCAACAAAACATTTCTCAATCAGAAATTCCAACTAGACATCTCCCAAGTAGACATTCCAACCAAACATCTCTCAAGTAGACATCTCCCATCTAGACATCCTACTACATATCCATACCTGGTTACAATGCTTAATTTCTAAATACACATTTTCCATCTAGATGTCCTATAATGTGTCTTGTTGCTTGATTACATCCATTTAGCTTGAAGAATCATCTAGAAACTTCTATAAGTGGGAAATAAAGTTGAGAACTACCATTTAAACCAATCCAGAGCTTGCACGTCAATGTTGATCCAAAGAGCCAAGAATATGATGTCATTTTTCTAAGATGCCTATAAGTGGATGATATTTGTTCTCTTCATGTGATGACGGTGATGGCCATCTTAATGCACTTAGCTACCTTTTTTGCCTTTAAAAGGGGAAATTTCATGTTTTTAGGGATGTCAAGAATGATCGAGTTATATAATTTTCTATTGTAACTTCTTCAGAAAGATCTATAATTTGATTTTGTGAGTTATAACAACTAAATGTAAGGTTGAGGTCAATGCATGTAAGGTTGTAACATCATTTGTACTTTTTTTGCTAATAAATGATAGATTCATGTTTCATTTTGGTGAGTTAACTGGTTTATTGTTTCTCAGTTAAGTATCTTGAAAAAGCCCCTAAACTTTGATCTGTGTCAAGTGGTATGAGAGCCATGTTTTGGAGTTCCTTGAGACTGTAGGTTTGTTGCATGGAGGATCCTAAGGAGATTGTTGTAGGAAGAGTGAAGAGGAAAACCTGCAACTCCAGAGTGTCTACAGATATGGCACACCATGGCAGAGTTTGAAGAGGGCCTACTCAAAGAGTTGGAGATCTAAAAATGGTTGAAATTATGAGAGGAATCATAGCAAGGCTAGATGTGATGGAAAGAACACAATGTAGAGGAGTACCTATAGAGGATGTGAGTGATAATGAGGAAGAAGTGAGTGAATAAGAAGCAGAAGATAGAGGAGATGAACATGAAAGAAGGTTTTTTAATGCAATGACAAGATTACCAATAAACCCCATGTAGAATTACCTACTTATAGTGGAAGTATGAATCCAAAGGATTTGATGGACTAGATCTTAGAGGTAGAAAAGTATTTTGAGATGGAGTCTATTGAAGACCAGAAGAGAGTGAAGCTAATGGCTACAAATCTGAAAGGACATGCATCTCTATGGTGGGATCATATATAGGTCGAGAGATAGAGAAAAGGAAAGGAAAAGATTAAAACTTGGGAGAGGATGATAACTAAGATGAAGGAAAAAATTTTACTAGCAGATTATCAGATAACCATATTCAAGAAATTATAGAATTTGAAGTAGAGGGAGAAATTTACAGATTAACCATTAGAGCTAGTCATATTGAAGATGATACAGAGAAGATCTCCAGGTATGTAATGGTTTACATTATTTCATTTAGGATGAGATTAGCCTAGTTTATGTTACTAGTTTGGAAGAAGCCTATCAGTTTGCACTGAGGACGAAGGAAAAGATCTCTAGGAAACAAAATGACTCGAGAGGAAGAGGACCATTGAATCTTGGATGTGGATCTCAAGATAAGCAAGGGTGGTGTAGGAGCACTTCAAAACATTAGGAATCTAGAAGATTCTATGCAAATGTTATATTGTAAGGCCTTCGAGCCATATTGGGAGACTGTATACGTGTCATTAAGTTGTCATTAAAGAATTGTAACTGAACAAGAAATGTAACTATTCGGCAGTGGTGGTTTGTTTCCACCATGTGTAACTACTAAGATGTGAGTCATTAAATAACTGAGTCTATATTCGTAGAAAAAAAAATAGACATGAGAGAGTAGAGTGAATTTATATGTATAATTTCTGAGTAGAAGGAATAGAGAAATTTTGGTGTTATTGGTCTAATTACAAGAGCATCGATTCGAAGTCATTCCACTAGTTAAGATTTCTTCAAAATCAGTGGAATGACCTCCGTGTTATTAGATTTATTTCTATTTTTTTGAGTTTTCAAGTTCTATGTGTTGTTCAGTTACAAATGGTTGCTGGGAAGGTTATTAGCTTAAAATTTGCATTCTATCACCAAATGTGCTTTTTATGAGTATACGCCATTTGTATGTTGGGAGAGTTTGTGTATATATTGCATTTGTATGAGGGAGCATTCTGTGTGTATCCTGCGAAATAATAGAGTTCATACTAGGTTGAGTTTATGTTGTTTGCTAAATATACAAGCACTGTGTATATCACTAATGTATGAGAAGATGCAATTAGTGTACATATCACATTTGTATGCGAGAACCATTTTGTGTATATCTGTCAATTATATATCAGAGATTGTATGAGCAAACATACATTGCCTAAGAGGGAAGAGCGTGGGTCCCACCTAATGCATGTAAGCATTGTATGTATGTGCAAAGGAAAAGATATCGGTGTGAGATTGGATATCAGGCACTGAGGAGAAAGTTTGGCCAAAGAAGCAAGTCCGACCGATGGAAGATAGGGGCGAAGGTCATCGGAATGACTGTTGGTATCAGTGGAAGAATGCTTGGAGTGGCCAATAGTACATTATCTTGTTGATAGCAAGAATGAATGTATTTAGGTCTGATTTGAAATTTGTGAAGGAATTTTGAAAGCTATGTGAGAATTTACTGTTGGTATTGTGGGTTGATGGGTACTATTCACCCTGTTTAAACACTTCCATTGTGCACGCTCTGCATTAAAGGGGAAGCAAGTCCTTCTCAGACCAATACACAAGAAAGTGGAGGAAAGGGTGATCATTTCCAAGGCAGGGGAAATTCTGGAGGAGGATTTAGTGGGGCATGTTTCCAGTGTGGATAGAATGGATATAGGGCATTTGAATGTCCTTAGATACAATAGAGTAGTGGAAAAGGAAAAGAGGCAAGAGTACATGTGGCTGAAGTAGATTGTGAGAGTGTGGTTTCACTGAAAGTTGGAGAAGATACCAAGAAGGAAGAGTCCTTAATGTTAAGGATGATACTATTGAATCTTGGAAAAGAAAAACTTGAACATATTTAGAGGAGGAACCTATTCCGAACTTTATGTAAAGTGGGTGGTAAATGTTGTAAAGTGATCATAGAAATTGGTAGTACAAATAATATTATGTCTGAGGAGATGGTTACCAAGATAAAATTGAAGATGTTAAAACATCCCAGCCCCTACAGAATTTGTTGGATACAAAAAGAATATCATTTAGCAGTAAGAGAACAATGTTTGGTGAGTTTTTAGATTGGTAAATATAAGGATGATTTTTTTGTGACATAATACCGATGGATGCGTGTCGTATCCTATTGGGGAGAACATTGTAATTTGATAGACAAATTGTTCATGATGGGAGGACTAACCCATACATGGTTTGGAAGGATGGACATGAGTTTGTTTTGAATCCACTGAAGGATAAGGATGAGGATGTAAAAAATAGTTCCAAAGTTTGCCTGGTTTTGGGGAAGACATTCCTCAAGGATCTAAAGAAAGGGGATATGTGCTTTACAATCATTCCCATGCTAGTAACAGTGATGACCATGGAGAATAATGAGGAACTATTAGTTGAAATTTAGGAGATCCTAGATGAGTATGCCAATATCATGATGAAGGAATTACCAGATGGACTACCACCTATGCAAGACATTAGTCACTTCATGGATTTGATACTTGGTGTGAGTTTACAAAACAAGTCACCATATAGGAGGAAACCTATGGAGAATAAACTGATAAATAGGAAGGTATAGGAATTGTTGGATAAGGGACTGATTAGGGAAAGTCTGAGTCCATGTGCAACACTAGGAATGTTGACTCCAAAAATGGATGGAGAGTGGTGCATGTGTATAGATTCAAGAGCCATCACCAAGATAGCTTTAGTAGAGTACACAGCAACCAAAAAAACCTACCACAGGTTACCCCAGGTTACCACAGGTGGCATGTGGAAGATAGAACTGACACACAAAGAGGTATTTTAGGAAAAGATACACCTCTATAGGAATTTATAAGATATACATGTAAGTAGAGAATATATTGGAATGAAAATGAGGTAGATAAGGAAGAATAGGTAAACAAAAGAGACTCAGACCTACTGGTATGGATGTATATGTAACCATTGATTATGAAAATATATAAAGGAGACATAAGGGTTCTAATATGTGTATGTGTATCTTATGAATGTTTTACATAACTTAGATAGTACCACATAACCTTATTCCTTCAACTTTATCTATAATTCTCTCACTGTATGACTGGGGTATAAACTGACTTTAGAGATTTAACTAAATACCAAGTCTCTAGCCTAGTTCCTTCCCATTTCTTGCCAACATTTGGTTCTATTGCTGGGACCTTAGAAAAGGATAGTAAAGAAAAGAGAGGATAAACAGTAAAAAATAAAAGTGCAAAGTAGTACAAAGAAAGAAAACTAAAGTGATAGGAAATTTTTATTATCTATGGAGAAGACTATGAATTCTCTTAAGTTCCTACCCTTGTGTGAGAGGGAAAAATGCTTAAGGGGATGACAAATAGAAAAAAAGGAAGATCTAAAATGATATTTGAAAAGATGTAACTCTTCAAGATGAGTGAACCATGGGATACATAATGATGTAGGAGCATCCCAAGTTGAAGAGCAATATTTCATCAACCAAAAAAACATTTGCTTTCTTTTCTTTTCTTGTATTTCATTTGCAGATCAGTCATTTGCAGTTCAATATTTTCCACTGCATTTTACCACATCTTTATAGTAGAGATCATGGATTAGGATTTAAGTTCTAAACTATGTCATCTACTATTGCAAGTATGTTTTAACTAGTGTTGTCATTGATGTCAACATGTTTGCGTTGTCATTGGTGTCAACTGTATCTTCTGATATTATTGTTTGTTGAGTGATTGAGTTGTCATGATAAGGACACTGTCTAAATTTTTGCTCCACATTTCTTTTGTATTGAAGACTAGAGTATGAGATTTGGACATGAATTAGAGAAGTGTTTGAAGATGCTAAATCCAGAATTTGGTGGTCCGGATGGCTGCGCAACAAAAGTTCTATTCACCAATTTGAAGATTGTGTTTGATTACATTTGTAGAGTGACAGGGAGAAAGTATTTTTCTCCACATTTCTCTTTAGTTTAGCTTTTGGTCTTATAGTTATGGACTTAAGTTTATAAGGTCCTTATCTATCTTCATTCCAAAGAATTTGTGATTTGGTCCTCTAGAAAGCAAGTTATTGACTAACAGAGTTCGACAATGTTTGTTGTAAAGCAGTCTGTGATATGTCTTCAAGTGATACTTGTTGTCCTCAAGTAAGATCTATTGTGGTTAGATTTGTCAACTCCTAGGTGATTCTATGTTGTTCATGGATGTCTCAAGAATGTATTGAATGTGTGTACTTGATCTGCAAGCTATAATGAAGTTCCTGGAAGCATGTATTTAAGTATTCTTGATGTTTGCACTAGTTTTGGCCGACTTGGTTATTTACATTTGTTGCGAAGGAGATTTGTGGAGTGTAGAAGTGTGTTCAAGTGTGTGAAGATGTATTTGGGTCCAAGATAAGCCCTGAAGTGTTCTGCTTTCATTCATTTGATTTGAAAGTTTGTTTTGGTCTAGGCCTAATTTGATTTATGTATGTATGTCAACCTTGGATATACTTCTAATGGTTGTAAGTTTTATTTTTGACCTTGATGAATGTTCCAAGGTTGATGATCAATATAAATATATGTAATGAATCTGTGGGTGAGGTGTATGAGAGAAGATATGAAGATAAAATGTGTGTATTGTAACAAGCAGTGTAGAAGAGATATATTACACTTCAATGGAACTAAACTCAAGTATGTTGTAGATGCTACTATATTAGTTCATGGTAGTGAGCCACAAATCCTGGTAGTGAGCCACCCCTTGGTAGTGAGCCACCCCTTGGCAGTGAGCATTTTGGGCAGTGAGCCTCTTTGTTATTTGGTATTGTTACAACATTATATTGTGAGCTAACACGGACTGTGGTTTTTCCCTTTTAGGGTTTTCCACGTAAAATCTAGTTTTCATGTGTGTATGGTATTGCTATGCTTATGTTTTGATTTTGTTGTTCATGTTTAATCTTCATAATAGAATAAGGAGTTAAAGTAAGTTAATGTGTTTGTGATCTTGTTTAAACAAGTTAATGTTTTTGATACAACTGATTCATCCCCCTCTCAGTTGTCTTGTGCCTTCAATAATTGGTATCAAAGTGAGGTTCCTTGGAAGAAAGCTTAACAGATTAAGGTAGATCTAGGATGGCACACAAGAAAGACATTCCTCAGTTTGATGAATTTGACTATGCCTACTGGAAGGCATGAATGCAAAGTTATCTTATTTCTATTGGTTATATTGTTTGGACAATGGTCAAAGATAAATACGCAGTACTTGAAAATGGTTTGAAGACTGATGAAGAGATTAAAGATTATGAGACTAATCACAAAGATAAAAATTCTCTATTAAATGCTTTGTCTAACACTGAAATGGCAAAAATAGTGGATCTGGAAACTGCTCATGAGATCTGGGAAAATTTGAAAAACATCTATGAAGGTGATGCATCTATCAAGAAGGCTAAGTTGTAGAAATTGAAGACCACATATGAAACCATACAAATGGTTGAGGATGAGAACAGAACAAGTTACATACAAAAGATTGTTGAAGTTACCAGTAGCATCAAGGGTCTTGGTGGAAATCTAGAGGATGGGGATGTTGTAGATAAGATACTCAAAACTATTCCCAAATCTTATAGTCACAAGGTATTTGCCATTGAAGAATTGTTTGATATGGGCAAGCTTACAAAAGATCAATTGCTTGGTAAACTGACTAATTTTGAGATAAGAGAATTTGGTACTATTGATGGCCCTTTGAAAACTAAGATTGTCTCTAAGGCCAAGGAAGAAAAGATTGCTAGATTATATAAATATGTTGTGGAATTAGATGAAGAAAATTTTGAAGAACTTGAGGCAAAATTTGCAAGCAAAATGAAGAGAGCTAGCAAAGGAAAATTCAAAGGTAAGTTACCTTTCAAATATTTCAATTATGGTAAAATTGGTCACTATGCTTTAAGATGTCCTGATAGAGCTTTGAAGTTCAAAAATAATGAAAGTAAAGGACAAATGGTAAGAAAGAGTTACTATGTTGGAGATGATGATGGTGTAACTGATGATGAACCTAATTTTGATGATGGTAATAGTAGTGAATGCTTATTTACTGTACTTAGAGAAGAACCTATTTATGCTAATCTTGCAATCTGTGTGAAGGAAGTCTAGGAGAGCTGTCTACATTTCATGTTGAAAATGAAGATGCATGGATAATTGATAGCGGATGTTCAAATCACATGATAGGAGATAAGAGTAAGTTTGTTAAATTTAAAAAATATGATGGACGACTAGTTAGGTTTGGTGATGATGCAATTAGTAAGATCTATGGAAAAGGATCGATTACTTTTGATGGCAAGCATAATACAGATGATGTTCTCTATGTCAAAGACTTAAAGCATAATCTTCCAAGTGTTGGACAAATGTGTGACAAAGGGTATAATATGATGTTTAAGGACAATGGGTGTGAGATAAGGAAAAGCTCTAGAACCTTAATTGCAGCTAGTAAGAAGACTCATGGTAACATTTATCATTTGAAGGGTACTAATAATTGTTGTTTATTGGCTTAGAAAAATGAAAGATAGTTATGGCATAGGAGAATGTGTCACATTAACTTTGACAATTTGGTGAGAATAAACATAGTACAAGTAGTGAGAGACCTATCTAAGATTGTGAAGCCTACCAATGCTATGTGTAAAGTGTTGGGAATTAAGGTGTCTCAACCTTGGTAATTCCTTGTAATTTTACATTGTATTTATTTATTATTTCCCTATTGTATTAATTGGATGCAAATCCTATGTTGTCATATTGTGGGAATTGGCACGGTGATATGTCATCCTACATGGCATATGACCACATGTACTTTTGTCCTCACATGAGGAGGTAGGCATCCCACTTTGTTGTAGGAATATTTTTCCATGTGTTGGCATCATGGATGTTGTGTAAGGGAATATTGACCATAATGGTCATGACAGATTCCTATGACAAAGTTATGACATGTAAGAGTCAGAAATAGGAGATTCTATGATAGGTGAGACATGTGTCAAAAAGCATCTTTGAAAAAGGCATCTTTGGGCATCCCAAAGTGGACTATCACATGTTGTAAGAGAATATGCTATTTATAGCCTGTGTATGATAGATTCTCTTACAACTATAAGTTATGACAGCTATGACAGATTCTATGACGGTTATAAGAGTCATAAGAGCATCTATTAGAGCCCATTTTGGAAATAGGCAACCTCCTTGGGATGGGGTGACTTGACAAGTGTCAGGAGCATCCTACAGTGTTGGACAAGTGTCCATAGGCATGGGTTTTGGGCCATGAGGCCATGTTTGATGCCCATCCTAATGTGGAGCTATTTTTGCCTTGTATTTGTTATATAAATAGGTGCTTTGGAGAGGAGAAGTACTATAGGTTTGACAAGTACTATTATGCTGCTAGAACATCTCTAGATATGAGTGTTGAAGACTCCTACAAGAGCATGGGCTCTGTGTTGTGTTGTAACCTTCATTGATTACGAAATACATTTGAGCTATGTTTTGGAGTGTGGGGTTTTTAACCCGTAAGGGTTTTCCCCACGTATATCTTGTGTCTCTCTTCTTCTGTCTTACTTTCTTTTGTATGTGTTTGCTGCAATATCTCTCTTAGTGGGTTAACATGACTATAATTGTAAACATAAAATTGAATTTTCACTCTCCTCCCCTCATTAGATTAGTGTAGGAAGTGTTTTCCACACACCTAGCTTCCTTCTAGGATTATAACATGGATGGGCTCTAAGATACCTTGTTCATGAAGGCCTAAACCTTTGCCTTGATAGTTCATGTATGCAATGGGATGTTTGTTTTGGAAACAAAAAGTGAGTCCATTATGAGATGGAGAAGGTGAAGTAGTAGATAGCGGTTGTTGTTCTCCTAAGGAAGAATATTCATGGATGGAGGTGGTAATACCATGGGGATAGGATAATTGATTTGGAATGGGATCAATGGGAGATGGTAAAAGATTATCATGAGATAATGAGAGATCCATAAGAGATGATGTGGGATCATGCAATGGATGACTTGGGATGCTTGGATCTTGACTAACATTATGCTCAGTAGGAGATGAAGGGATAGGATCCAAGTTATCTAGTTGATTATCTATGTTTTCTTGGGGACCAAGTGTCTCATCAAGGGAAGTGGATGTTGTTGGATCATGAATAGGGCTAGGTGGAGGATGGATAGGAGTAGTGTGAATAGCTTGCTCATGGATAGGTAGTGTGATAATCTCTTGACCATGGAATGCATAAAGTAGGCTAAGAGAATCATCATGGTTCTCTTGATCATAGATAGGATTAAGTGTGCTATGGATGGGATCAATTTTCTCATGTATAAGTTCTTCATCAAAGATAATATCTTGATCATTAAAAATATATAGGTTATGGATGGGTTGGATGGAGGTGCTTTGATCTTGATTTAGATAAAGGGTTGATGTTTCCAAATGCTTTAGATTATACTCTTGACATATCTCTTGATTTTCTTGAATGGAAGTGGAGGTAGAAGACTCCTGGATAAGCTTGATAGGTTCTATATGGTTAACAACATGAGGATAGAATGAATCTTGACTTGGACTCATGGTAGGAGACTCTTGAATAGGCTTGATGTGTTGTGGATTATATGATGGGGTTGGAGGAATGGAAATGATGTTTGAAGGTTCTTGGATAAGCTCTGGGATAGGTGTTTGAGGACATGAAGATGTTTGATTCCTTGCACATATCCATTGGATCACAAATCAAATAGAAAACTTTGGTTAAGCCAAAGTAAGTATGTGAAGTCCATGTTGTACATGTTTAGCATGGTAGATTGTAGACCATTGTGTGTTCTTGTTTCATTGGAGACAAAGTTGTCTATTAGTGATTGTCCAAAATCTCCTAGTGAGGTGGAGGACATAAGCAAAGTACCTTATGCTAGTGTTGTTGGTAGTTTGATGTATGCCATGCTCTACACAACACTAGACATTGCCTGAGCAATGGGAGTCCTTAGTCAATTTATGGCTAATCATGGATGGATACATTGGGATTTAGTTAAGTGTTCAAATATTTGAGGAGTACTTCTAAGTATTCCATATGCTATCACGGTAATGCTTCAAGACCTCTGCATTAAATTTATATTCATGGATTTTTGGATTCTAATTGGGCAGGTGACATTGGTAGTAGGAGATCCACCAGTGCCTATGTGTTCACTATGTTTGGTGGTACAATTAGTTGTATGAGTAAGTGACAACCTATGGTTGCTTTGTCCACTATTGAAGCTAAGTATATGGTTGCAACTCATGCTTGCAAGGAAGCCATTTAGCTTAAGAGATTGTGTTTAGATATTTGTGTTGATGCAGGTCAAATTATGATTAGTTGTGATAGTCAGAGTGTGATTTGCCTTGCGAAGAATCCAACTTTCCATGCTAGAACAAAGTATATTGATGTACAATTTCACTTCGTGCGAGACATGGTAGAGGATGGGAAGGTAAATTTGGAGAAGGTAGATACTTTGAAGAATGTTATAGATGCATTAACAAAACTAGTGGGCACAGAGAAGTTTAGATAGTGTTCGGAGTCTATGGGCCTCTCGGCCTATAGCAGTTAAATCTTGTTAATTCTATTGGCTCTTACAAGGTGTTCGACAAGTGGGATAATGTTGGGAATTAAGGTGTCTCAACCTTGGTAATTCCTTGTATTTTTACATTGTATTTATTTATTATTTGCCTATTGTATTAATTGGATGCAAATCCTCTGTTGCAATATTGTGGGAGTTGGCACAATGATGTGTCATCCTACATGGCATATGACCACATGTATTTTTGTCCTCACATGAGGAGATAGGCATCCCACTTTGTGGTAGGAATATTTTTCCATGTGTCGACATCATGGATGTTGTGTAAGGGAATATTGACCATAACGGTCATGATAGATTCCTATGATGAAGTTATAACATGTAAGAGTCAGAAATAGGAGATTCTATGACAGGTGAAGACACATGTCAAAGAGCATCTTTAAAAAGGCATCTTTGGGTGCCCCAAGGTGGACTATGACATGTTGTAAGAGAATATACTATTTATAGCCTATGTATGATAGATTATCTTGCATCTGTAAGCTATGATAGCTCTGACGGATTCTATGATGGTCGCAAGAGTCGTAAGAGCATCTATCATAGCCTATTTTGGAAATAAGTTACCTCTTTGGGATGGGGTGACCTGATAAGTGTTAGGAATATTCTACAAGGTTGAACAAGTGTCCATAGGCATAGTTTTTGGGCCATGAGGCCATGTTGGATGTCCATTCCAAGATAGAGCCAATTTTGCATTGTATATTCTATATAAATAGGTGCTTTGAGGAGGTGATGTACTACAGGTTTTATACGTACTATTATGCTACCAAATCATCTCCAGATATGAGTGTCAAAGACTCCTACAAGAGCATTGGCTCTGTGTTGTATTGTAACCTCCATTGTTTACGTAATACATTTGAGCTGTGTTTTGGAGTGTGGGGTTTTTTACCCGTAAGGGTTTTCCCCACATATATCTTGTGTCTCTCTTCTTCTATCATACTTTCTTGTTTATGTTTTTTCTACAATATCTTTGTTAGTGGATTTAACATTGCTATAATAGTAAGGATAAAATTGAATTTGCATTCTCCTCCCCTCATTAGATTAGTTTAGGAAGCAATTTCTACACACCTAGCTTCCTTTCACAAAGAATGTCAGTTTGGGAAGATGACAAAGACTACTTTCAAGAGCAAAGAACAATTCTCTACCAATTTTTTGGAGTTGGTGCATATAGAGTTATGTGGCCCTACAAGAATAAGAAGTCTACAAGGTGATAGGTATTTCATGCTTTTTATTGATGATTATTCAAGAATGACTTGGGTTACCTTTCTTAGAGAAAGATTAGAAGCCCTTGACAAGTTTAAGGCATTTAAAGCTATGGTTGAAAATGAGATGGATTTGAGAATCAAGTCTTTGAGATCTAACAGAGGTTGTGAGTTTACTTCAAATGAGTTTAGTGCTTTCTGTGAAGAGCATGGAATAAAGAGACACATGTCTACTCCCCAGACTCCTCAACAAAATGGAGTGGTTGAAAGAAAGAATAGAATTGTTCAAGAACCTACTAGAACAATGATCAAGGAAGCAGACCTACTGGAAGTATATTAGAAAGAAGCAATACACACTATTGTCTACATTTAGAATAGAGTGCTGGTCAAAGATAAAGAAACAAAGACACATTATGAGCTATGGTATGGAAGAACTCCTACTATCAAATACTTCAAAGTTTCTGGAAGAAAATGTTACATCAGAAGAGATGAAGAACTAGGAAAGTTTGGTGTTAGATGTGATGAAGACATTCCTTGGGTACTCTATTAGGAGCAAGGCTTACTGGTGCTATAACAAAAGACTGAGAAAACTCATTGAAGTGCAAATGTTAAAGTAGATGAAGATATTCAGTTAGATGGAAACATGAGTTAGATGGATTTACTAATGCAAAAAAGGTTGAAAAAGACAAAGAAAAGGAAGTTCAAACTGAAGGGCAAGCTACTCTTGAAGAAGAAGAAGTTCAAGCTAAAGCTCTAGAAAGAATTCCTAAAACCCCCAAGTATATGCAAAGAGATCACTTTGAATATCAAATTATTGGTTACAAAAGGAATGGTGTGTTGAGAAGAAGCAGAGTTGTAGAAGAACAAGTAAACCTTTGTTTACTCTCAAAGGTGGAACCTAAAACAATATATGAAGCATGCAATGATGAACATTGGGTCAAAGAAATGGAAGAAGAACTAATGTAGATTGAGAAGAACAAGACTTGGGAACTTATTCCTAGACTTGTAGACAAGAATGTAATTGGAATAAAGTGGGTATTTTGGAACAAACTGAATGAAATTGGAGCAATTGTGAGAAATAAGGCAAGACTTGTGTACAAAGGCTACTCACAAGTGGAATGAATAGACTATGAAGAGACCTTTTCTCTAGTGGTAATATTGGAAGTTATCAGACTACTTTTGGCATTTGCAGCACATAAAAATTTCAAGGTATACTAGATGGATGTGAATTCTACTTTCTTGAATGGTGAGTTAGAAGAAGAAGTCTACGTAGAGAAACCAAATGGGTTCCATCTATTAGACAAACTAGACATGGTATGCAAGTTGAATAAGGCTTTGTATGGATTGAAGGAAGCACCTAGAGCTTGGTATCCAAGACTAGATAAGTACATGTTGTAGCAAGGATTTAGTAAAGGGTCTGCAGATAGTAATTTATACACCAATATAAGTGGAAATCAAATCCTGATTGTTGAAGTCTATGTTTTGAGACATTATATTTGGTGGAAATGAAGGTATGTGTAAGAAGTTTGTAGATGAGATACAAAAAGAGTTTGAGATGTCGATGTGTGGTGAAATGAACTTCTTCCTTAGATTGCAAATCAATCAGACTAATAAAGGTATTTTCATTTCTCAATCCAAGTAAGTTAAGGAATTGTTGAAGAAGTTTGGAATGGAGAACTCTAAACTAGTATGTAATCCTATGATTACTAGTTGTAAGTTAAGCACGAATGATGAATCTCCTAAGACTGATCAGAGAAAATATAGATCAATGATTGGAGGACTACTTTAGTTGACTATTACTAGACTAGATATCACGCATGCATTCTGTCTTGTGGCCAAATTTCAATCAAATCCTAGAGAATAACATGTTGTGGTTGTTAAGAAGATATTCAGGTACTTAAAGGGCACTCTAGATCATGGTTTGGGGTATCCTATGAACAATGACTTTTCTTTAAGTGTTTATACAGATACAGATTGAGATGGATGCGTTGATGACAGGAAAAACACAAGTGGAGGTGCATTCTTCCTTGGAGAAAGGGCGGTGTCTTGGGATAGCAAGAAACAAGAATTAGTTTCCTTGTCTACTAAAGAGGTAGAATATATTATTGTAGCATCATGTTGTACTCAGGTGTTGTGGATGAAATAGACCTTGAAGGATATTAAAGTTGAGTATGATGAGCCAATCCCTATTCTTTGTGATAACGCAAGTACCATAAATATTTCAAAGAATCTAGTGATGCATTCAAAGACAAAGTACATTTCATATAAGTATCACTTTTTGAGGGAGAAAGTTGTAGAGAATGAAGTGAAGCTTGAGTATGTACTGATAATAGATCAAGTTGTTGATATATATACTAAGGCCCTTCCAAAGGATACATTTGAGTATCTTCAGGAGAAGTTAGGGGTTGTTACCCCTCCTTCCTTGAACTAGATGCATAAGAAGATGCATTAGTCTAGAGTTCTTCAAAGTATGATGGAGGTTGATTGTCATTTATGTCAAAAAGGTGTTGAGTTTTTTATGACATGGATGTTACAGGGATGTTTGAGGTCCATGAAGCTTGATATGAAAATGATATCTTAATATGTATCTTGATGGCTTGTTAAGTTTTTGCAATGCTCTCAGTCAGAGGAGTCCAAAAGATTGGTGAAACAATGGATCATACAATGGGTATTAATGCTAATGTAATGTGTTCATGATGATGTTTCAGCTCATCATGTTAAGAGTTATGAATGAGTAGTGAATTCATTAGGAGGTGTTTAGTTGATGATGGTGTTGATGTCTATGTTGATCTTCAAGTGCTATGTTGATCTTATGTCATATGGAGTTATTGATCAGGGGTTCATACTTTGATCAAGGGTTCCAACAAGTATGAATGGCAAAGTGTTCATGGTCAGGATGGATTTAGGATGTTCATCATGGTCATTTAGATGCATCGTCATTCAGTACAGAGAATAAATACATTATCTAAAAGTTATGATGTCATGTTAATATCATGATAAGTTATGATGTCATGTTGAGATCATGCTTCATGAGTTCATACTTCATAATTGATGTCAAAGTGCAATGAGTCACATGGGATCAGGATGTCATAATCTTGGATGTTAGGATATT
Source organism: Cunninghamia lanceolata (assembly GCA_027924645.1). NCBI lineage: Eukaryota > Viridiplantae > Streptophyta > Pinopsida > Cupressales > Cupressaceae > Cunninghamia > Cunninghamia lanceolata. Next base: position 4,474,277 of record BSBN01000318.1, on the reverse strand, counting down.
ATGCCTTCTTTGTGATGTTCATGTAATGAGTGAAATGAATGCAGGCTCATGTCTTCATCAAGATTCTAGGGTTTAGTAGTGTCTTCAAGTCTTAAAAACCCTAAAAGTTCTAATACTAATCATAGTTTAAACCCTAAGCAAAATTGATATAAGATAGATGGGTTACTTTTGTAATTGTTATCATAAAATTGGAATGATTATCAATAATATCAAAGTAATCCAATAAACTCAATGGAAAAGGAAATAATCAAGATGAAACAAACAAAGAACTCAAACCTTGGAAACCTCTTTACTTCGTGGCTTCCAATGGTCGCCTATCTCAAATGATCTTGTGTATGAATATGGCCCTCAGAAGGTGCACTTCCTTGCTATTTTCCAAGATGTCAAGTGGGAATGGCTATGATAGGTTTGCAATTAAGAGATTCTTCAACACAATTGCAATGATAAAAGGGTGATTGCAAGCAATGGAGGAATTTGGTGCCAAAGGCGCACTGTGATTCCTACAGAGTAAGGGTACTAAAATCTTGGATAATTGAAATGGAGGAATTGGGTTCAATTTATAGACTCACGAGAGAGAAGATCAACGGTATAGAAATAATAAGAAGATCAATGGTATAGAAGAATTGAGAGGTTGTATGTGAATAGAAAGAAGACAATGTCACACAAAAAGCTATTTTGTTTGAGTTAATTGCTTTCTTTTATAAACATAAGATTTGATTTCATAAATTAGAAAGCTTTTTTCTAATTTAAGAGTTGATAAAAACAAGATTGATTAAATCGATTAACTCAACTTGTGATTTGCTTTTTGCATGATTTGAGATAAATTAAATAATAAATTATTTAATTTTGTGTGCATGAAGAAGAAGATATATTTTTAGAATATTTCAAAGATTTTTGAGGAATTAGAAGATAAGAAAGTAAATTAAATAAATAAATTCATTTAATTGTTTTGTGCAAGATAGAATAAATAAAATATTTTATTATATTTTATTTTTAGAGATTTGAGAGAATTTTAAATAAATTTGGAGGAATAATTTGATTTAATTAAATAATGTAAAATTATTTAATTGTTTGGAAGAATAAAGTTGACTTCGATGAAATTAACTAAATAAAAATAATTTATTCAATTAATGGGAGGAATATGAACCAAATAAATAAATTGATTTATTTATTTATTGATAGAAGAATTAAATGGAATAAATATTAAGAATATTTATTTAGATAGAGTTGTGTTATTTTTAGGTGTATACATTTTGCCCCTCTTTGATGCAATGTGTTTTATCACGGTGTTTCAAAGAATAGATTTTTTTGATAATGATACATGCCCCAGTTTGCCCCTGGTACAGGTTTAACAACACTAAGATATCCCCTTAGGAGATTGGATGGGAAGAAGGCAGAAGGACATGAGATGGACAATCTCACAATGAAGAAGGTGAAAAATAGGTTAGGGTGAAGAAATTTGTTGAAGAAAGAGCCGAACGATATGTGATGCAAGATAAAATGATAACACACACAAGAAAGTAAGCAAGTATGCACAAATGATACAAGAACAAACAAGGTATTACCCCTGTTAAGCGGTAAACCAATGATTAATCGATAATGATAGATGATAGTGTTGTCATCGTAGGGAATAATATATCCCTAGATCAACACAAAAGATAGTGTTGTCATGGCGAGGAATAGTATATCCCTAGAGTAACATGATAGGCATGGGAAAGATACATCCCACTAATAATTATGATTGATTGAGTTAGTTTATGACAAGATTAGGATCAAGACCACTGATTGCGATTGGATAATTTGACAAGATTGAATTTACTCGATTGGTATGGATTAAGGATGGACAAGGAGAAAGTGGATGGTTGGGATGCCTCATTTAACTTGATGGCTTTTTGATTAGGTACCCAAACTATTTGCCTTTAGACTTCACTTGTGAAGGTATGGGATTGGGTGTAAGCAGCTTGTGTGTAGCTTCTGAGATAATTACTAGTTGCTTGGGGACCCACACCTTTTTTAGTTTTTCTTTGAAGTGTGTGGGTGTAAGCAGCTCTTGAGATGGTTTTTTCTTTAATTCTTGGCTTTTGTATTTGTAGGTATAAGGACCTTTAGGATTTTTGACTTTATAGGTAGAGGCATTCTGTTGAATTCTCTTGGGATGGTGGAAGTGAGGTTGGTGGAAGCTCTTTGTTTAGACAACATGTACATTTGTGGGCCATGATTGGGACTTTTAGAGGATTTATGGATGGATAGATAAGGTGTTGGAAGGAGTGATGGTAAAAGGCATGGAGGGATGTCAGGAGTTGGAAGTTACAGAGGTAGATTGGATGGTGGAAGGTGTATGGTCACATGCTTTTGGAAGGTATATGATAAGTGAGGTGGAATGGTGACATATGTTTTGGGGATATGATAGAGTTTGTGATGGGAAGTGGTGGATTTAGAAGGCATGGAGGAAGTGGGGATATGATGGAGTTTGTTATGGATGGGTTGGATTTGGATTTCTTCTTCATGTATGGGTATGCAATCAGGTTGTTCATGGATATCTTCTTCATAGGGAATATCTTGATCCTAGAAAAGATATAGGTTATGGATGGGTTGGATGGAGGTGCTTTGATCTTGATTTAAAAAAAGAGTGGATGTTTCCACATGCTCTAAATAGTACTCTTGACATAACTCTTGATTTTCTTGAATTGAAGTGGAGGTAGAAGACTCTTGGATAAGCTCTTGGTCAACAACATGAAGGTACGATGGACATTGATTTTGGTTCATGATAGGAGGATCTTCAATAAACTCAAGGGGTTGCAAATTACATGATGAGGTTGTAGGATTTGACATGGCATTGGAAGAATCTTTTGTAAGCTCAAGGGTAGGAATTTGGGGACATGCTTGACTCCCTGCTAATAGCCCTTGGATCACATCATTTGTAGGTGTATGGGTATATGAATGAGGTAATAGATGAGTGGATTTGGAGTTCTCCATGGCTTTTCTTTTTCTTTTAGATTTTGTAAAGTCTTTCCATGAAATCATTGAAGGACTCCTTAGTTGATGGATTAGAGTTTGGTGAACTTGATGGCGGTGTTGGTGTAGAACTGGTATGCTTTGGGGTATGCATTCTAGGCGATGGTGAAGGAGGACTAGTAGATGGATTGGTATATGATTTCTAACTTGAGGTGGCACTTCCCTTGTCAAGAGTCATTAAGACAAGCAAAGAATGAATGATCTTGGTGCAAGGCATAGCTAGTATTGGCATGCTTATGTTGGGAGGGATTAGGTTTATGCGGATCATCTTTTTCCCTATATTTGTCAAACTTGGGCACATCGAAACTAGGAGAGAATGGTATTTTGGCCAAGCTTTTATCAAATGGATAAGGAGATATGCCCCCTAGTGAATATTGCTTTTTGGAAGATTTAGTTTGTAAGATTGCTAGTTGTTGTTGTATGGATTGGAGTTCCTAAGCAAGTGCTTCTAATTGGTTTGTCATATCCTCATAAACTAACACAAGATCTAAATGGGTACTTAGAAAGGTTGATACTTTTCTCACAAAAAGACCAGGAAATGCTCACTATTGTGGATGCGCTGTTACAAATGCACCGGAATAGAAGGTAAATGTACAAAAAGTTGAAATAAATGCACAGCTCTGCATAACAAATGTGCAACTCTATGTTTTTGACTAATTTTGTAATGTTTTTAGCACATTTTTCAATGTTTTTGGTTTCTTGGCTGAAAGTTGGTCTTTTTGATATGATTTTTTCAATTATGGCAAGTAAGACACAACAAACACAAAGAATTTTTTTATGATTTTTGATTTTTTTTGTAATTTTTTGGACTCTTTTTGACTAAAAAGAAAGTACAAATCCTAGTCTGGCTATGACAATATAAACTGAATTCTCACTATTTCTAGTTGAGGCATCTTCAGGAAGTGATAATTGCCCTTCCCTACACTGGCTTATAGGGGATTTTAGCTTCTAAAACAATAGATGATTAGTAAGTGCAATAGTTCAAGTGGTTATACATGTGGTAATGCTACTCTCCATTATGGAGTCTCCTAGTTTTCAAGGGTTACGCCTTGGATAGTTTTGGGGGAGGTTGGCTATTGGTATAACAAAACAACACTCATTGCTTGAAGCTTTTGCTTTAAACACAATTTATTTATAGTGGCTAGGTAGAGCTTGGCTTTAGCTTGTTACCATTTAAGGTCATTCCCACTTGGACAGAAGGATATCCAAGGGTAGGCCTCTCTAAATGTTATACATGCAAAATGATAGGTTTGGCATTCTGGTCACCCAAAAAAGGCAAGAGCATAGGCCTACTATCATTCTAAAAACATGAAAGACAGTGGTTCTTTTCCCCTATTTAAAATGAAAAAGACTAAATGAGTTAAGCTACTTGGGCACACACACAATTTGTTAACTTTGAAAGAAACAAGATAGTAATGGTTCAATTTTATATCTTTCTAGTAGGGACTATGTTTGAGTTGTTGATGCAACAAGATCAAATTACAATCCTCCTAGTTAGAGTTAAATGAGATTTTGCATGAACAATCCATTTATTTTCCTTTGGGTAATTAAATCTAAAGATGAGTTAACAAATGTAGCTATATGACTAAACCAACCCCTAACCTATAAGTAGATCTGAGAATATTCCTGCAAGAAATGTTAGCGTTAGCAAAATCACAAGCAATAACTCTCAAAATCCCTGTCAGAACAAATGCACAACTACAAAGATCATATGCGTAGAAAAAGAAATAAGATGTGCTGAAAGAATGAACAAATGTGAGAAATAGATGTGTTGAAAGAATGAACAAATGTGCAAAAATAGATGCGTTGAAAGAATGATCAAATACACAGAAAGAATGAACAAATGCATAGAAACAAACTTCTAAAAAATCAACAGAGAACAGATGCGCCGCAGGATTGAACATATGTGCAATAGGATGGAACAGATGTGCTGTAGGATGGAACAAATGTGCATATTGGACATATGTGTGTTGGAAATGAATAGATGCATAGAATCCTCCTGTGTACGGAACCTAATATACCAAAACTTAGTTTTGAAGTTAAATTGGGGTAGGGCCCCACGGTGGGCACCAAAAATGTTATCAGAAAATTTGAATGATTATCAATAATATCAAAGTGATCCAATAAACTCAATGGAAAAGGAAATAATCAAGATTAAACAAACAAAGAACTCAAACCTTGCAAACCTCTTTACTTTGTGGCTTCCATTGGTCGCCTATCTCAAATGGTCTTGTGTATGAATATGGCCCTTAGAAGGTACACTTCCTTACTATTTTCCAAGATGTCAAGTGGGAATGGCTATAATAGGTTCAAAATGAAGAGATTCTTCAACACAATTACAATGATAAAAGGGTGATCGCAAGCAATGGAGGAATTTGGTGCCAAAGGCGCATTGTGATTCCTATAGAGTAAGGGTACTAAAAGCTTGGATAATTGAAATGGAGGAATTGGGTTCAATTTATAGACTCACGAGAGAGAAGATCAATGGTATAGAAAGAATAAGAAGATCAATGGTATAGAAGACTTGAGAGGTTGTGCGTGAATAGAAAGAAGACAAGTGTCACACAAAAAGCTATTTTGTTTGAGTTAATTTCTTTCTTTAATAAAGATAAGATTTGATTTCATAATTTAGAAAGTTTTTTTCTAATTTAAGAGTTGTTGATAAAAACAAGATTGATTAAATTGATTAACTCAACTTTTGATTTTCTTTTTGCATGATTTGAGATAAATTAAATAATAAATTATTTAATTTTGTGTGTATGAAGAAGAAGATTTATTTTTAGAAGATTTTGAAGATTTTTGAGGAATTAGAAGATAAGAAAGCAAATTAAATAAATAAATTTATTTAATTGTTTTATGCAAGGTAGAAGAATAAATAAAATATTTGATTATATTTTATTTTTAGAGATTTGAGAGAATTTGATGCAGGAGCATCCAGTGGTGTAGGGGCAATCTTGCATCACCCAAAAAGAAGTTAATTCAAAATCATTGCAGTTGTTTTCATTTATTTCCATAATTAGTGTTTCTGGTTCCATAATATCTAGAATAGTAATGTAGGACTTTCAGTTTTTCCAAAACTGCTAAAAATAGCGACCTGCCTATTTTGGAAAGTGTACCTGCTATTTTTAGAAAGTTTGCATTTGGGTACGTAATGAAGCAAAAACTTCTAGAATGTTACATAACGGAAATATAAGACCTTTGGTGAAGGAATCAGGCAAAGATCATTTGTGAGCTGAAAGTTATTAAAGTTTTTGTTTTCTGAAAAGCCCCTAAAAATTTCTAGAATGAGATATGAGGCACTAAAACTTCCCATAACATCCTAAAAAGTTGATGGAAATCCATTTATAGATTTCTGGTTGATAGTTCACATTGCGAGCTTTCCGGCGCTTAAAACGGTTCGTCAATCGGACACCCGGATCAAAAGTTATGCTTCCCGGAAGTTGACCTACTTTTGGAGGGAGTTGCAAATTTTGAAATTTAGCTGGAGGCCACAAAAAAGTGCTATTTATGACTATTTTAGGAACCCTGAGTAGGATTGGAGTTAAGGGGGCCAGTGTAGAGTCAAAAATAGGTGGAAAAATAGAAACCCTAGCTGATTTGGGGTTACAGAAGGCTAAAGATTCTAGAGTCTTGAGGTTGGGAAAGCTGTAATGTGTTGCAGCCAGTAGAGTATTCATCCTCTGATTGTAATTGAGCTTCTGTAATGTAATGAGTTGCCCAGTTCAATAAAAGAAAGTTCTATTTGCTGTGTTCAATATCTGTTATTGTGTGTTTTGTGATTTACCCCCTTCATCAAGTGGTATCAGAGCGAGGGTTCCTAAGTGTGTAGACAGATCGCTGACCATGAGGTAGTTTGCACTAGGACCTGAGGTTGTGGGTTTGCTATGAAGACCAAGATGCCTCCACAAAGAAATCATGTTGGGAGGAATGCTTTGATGGAAGAGGGTTTTAGATCCCTACAAAGGCAAATCGATGCATTGCAAGAGGAGCTATGAAGAGGGTTTGAGCCGAGGACAAGAGAAGAAAGTGAAGATGAAGTTGAAGAAGAGCTATCTGAGGAAGAACAAGAAGCTACCAAAGATGCTGCAGAAGTAAGGTTGTTGAGGGTCATTTCAAAGATCAGAAAGAGGCCCAGGATTGAAGTTTCTACATATTCTGGAGATTTGAATCCAGAACAGCTTATTGATTGGATCAATGACATGGAGGAGTATTTTGAGTATGAAGATGTGGAGGACCCAGATGGGTTAAGATTGCAAAAATAAAGTTGAAGGGCCACGCTAATATTTGGTGGAAGGAGGTCCAATTAGAGAGGAACAGAAGAGGAAAAGCAAAGATCACCAAATGGGATCAGATGGTGGAGAAACTGAAGAAGCAGTTCATTGCTGTGGACTATGAGATGGAGTTGCTGAAGAAGCTGCAAGGACTGAAGCAAGGTAACAAGTCTGTTAAGGAGTATACAGAAGAGTTTATAAAATTACTATCAGGATAGGCCATGCAGAGATGAACAAGGAGAAGGTAGCCCATTACATTAATGGGTTGAGGCCAAGTATTTAAGAGGAGTTGAGCCTAGTCAGAATGACCACCATAGAAGATGCGTACCAGTTTTCCTTGAAGGTGGAATAGAAGCTAAACAAAAGATTTGATAGCAAGCAAAGGGGAAGAGGTCAAGGTGGAAGGACTAGTGGAAGACCATATGGAGGCCGTAATGAAGATCAAAAGAAAAGTGAAGAAGTAGGAACTAGTCGAAATCAAAGAGGGGATAATACCTACCACCCTCGTGACCAAAACAATGGTGAGCAAAGAGGAAGAGGAAGAGGCAGACCTGGGCAAGGACCTAGAAGAGGAGGTTTCAGAGGAACCTATTTCCAATGTGGAGAAGAAGGGCATCGAGCATATGAGTGTCCACAACATCAAGGAAGGACAAATAGAAGACCTGAAGGTAATGCACGAGTTGCACATGTAGATGAAGATGCACATTCTAAGCATTCTGAAGATGCTGAAAGGGGAGAAACCCTAGTTGTCAAAAGAACCTTGCTGAATGAGGAGAAAGAACCCAATTAGAGGAAGAGTTTATTCCGCACAAGGTGCAAATGTGAGGGTAAGTGTTGTGATATTATTATTGACAGTGGAAGCACTAATAATCTTGTTTCAAAGGAGATGGTTGATAAGTTGAAGTTGACAAGAAGAAAGCATCCGCATCCATATCAGATTGCATGGTTGTAGAAGGACCATAGAGCTTTGGTCAATGAACAATGTTTAGTGAAGTTCAAGATTGGTGACTACCATGATGAGGTGCTGTGTGATATCATACCAATGGATGCATGTAATATGTTGTTGGGGAGGCCGTGGCAGTATGATAAGAGCGCTGTCCATGATGGCCGTGCAAACACATATTCCCTAACAAAGGATGAAGTTTGTCATAAGTTGAAGCCCTTGAAGGAGGTGGAAGAAAAGGTATGTAGTACTACCAGAATTTGTTTGGTAGATGGTAGGAAATTTTTGGAGGGTATGAAGCATGAGCGTCATTGCTTTGCATTGATTCCTAAGATTAGTTAAGAGAAATGTGAAGATGTACCAGCAGAAGTTTTAGATATGTTGGAAGAGTTCCAGGACATTATCTCTGATAATGTACTAGAAGGTTTATCCCCAGTAAGGAAGATAAGTCATCAAATGGATTTGATACTAGGAGCCAGTTTGCCAAAACAAGCAGCCCACAAAATAACCCCTGTAGAGAATGAAGAGTTGAATAGACAAGTTCAGGATTTGTTGAGGAAGGGACTGATAAGGGAGAGCCTAAATCCATGTGTGGTACTTGCAGTACTAGCACCAAAGAAAGATGGAGAATGGAGGATGTGTACAGACTCTCAAGCCATCAATAAGATAATGATCAAGTATAGATTTCCATTGCCAAGAATGGATGACATCATGGATTGTTTGAGTGGAGCCAAGTACTTCACGAAAATTGACCTAAAGAGTGGGTATCACCAGATCCGTATCAGAGAAGGGGATGAATGGAAGATAGCCTTCAAGACAAAGGAAGGTTTGTATGAGTGATTAGTCATGCCATTTGGGCTAACCAATGCACCGAGCACATTCATGCGGCTCATGAATGAGGTACTGAAAGAATTTTTGGGAAGTTTTGTTATTGTTTATTTGGATGATATTTTGATTTTTAGTAAGACTTGGGATGAGCATCTAATGCATATCAGAAGAGTTCTAGAGAAGCTGAGGGAGGAGAAGTTGCTAATTAATCTAAAGAAATGTAGTTTTGCAAAGAAGGAGTTGGTATACTTGGGATTTGTTGTCTCAGAGGAAAGTCTTAAGATGGACCCAGAAAAAGTAAGGGCTATCATTGAATGGCCTACACCAAGGAGTGCAACGGAGGTAAGATCTTTTCATAGTTTGGCAAGTTTTTACAGAAAGTTTATCATGAATTTTAGTAACATTTGTGCACCCCTAACTGAGAAAATGAGAGGGGATAGAAAAAAGTTTAGATGGACTAAAGGAGCAAATAAGAGCTTTGACACGTTGAAGCAGAAAGTCGTAGAACAACCTGTTTTGGCACTTCCATATTTTAATAAGGTATTTCAAGTAGATTGTGACGCTAGTGGTAGTGGTATAGGAGCTGTTTTGAGCCAAGAAAGTAAGCCCATTGCCTATTTTAGTGAGAAGCTTAATGATGCCAAGAAAAAGTATTCTATTTATGATCAGGAATTTTATGCAATAGTTCAGGCTTTGAAGAAATGGAGACATTATTTGTTGCCAAAAGAGTTTGTTTAATATACTAATCATCAGGCGTTGCAATATCTTAATAATCAAGGGAAGTTGAACCCAAGGCACTTAAAATGGGTTGAGTTTTTGCAGAGTTATACCTTTGTTTTGAAGCACAGGAGTGGGAAGTCCAACAAAGTTGTAGATGCCTTGAGCAGAAGGCAGAATTTGTTGACAGAAAGGAAGATAGAGGTTGTTAGGTTCAATGAGCTCAAAATTTTGTATCCTGAAGATCTAGATTTTGTAGAGGCTTGGAAAGCTTGTCTGGAGCCTGTTACTTTGGATAGGACAAAATGGTTGGATTTCATAATCCAAGATGGCATGTTGTTTAGAGGAAGCCAGTTGTACATTCTGAGGAGTTCCATGAGAGAGAACCTGATTAAGGAGAAGCATAGTGGAGGATTGGCCGGACACTTTGGTCGAAATAAGACCATTTCTATTGTTGGTGAAAATTATTATTGGCCATAGTTGCAGCAGGATGTGAAGAAGTTTGTGTAGAGTTACAGAGTATGTCAGATGGCAAAAGTAAGAAGTCAGAATACAGGGTTGTATCAACCATTACCTGTACTAGAGAAGCCATGAGATGATATTAGTATGGATTTTGTTCTTGGTTTACCAAGGACATAGAGAGGGCATGATTCTATTTTTGTGGTGGTGGACAGATTCTCAAAGATGGCACATTTTATTCCTTGTAATAAGACTAATGATGCTGTTCATATTGCAGAGTTATTTTTCAGGGAAGTGGTGAGACTACATGGTCTACCAAAGAGCATAGTTTCAGATTGAGATACCAAGTTTGTTGGTTATTTCTGGAGGACATTATGGAAGAAGTTGAAGACAAATTTGAAGTTTAGTTCTGCACACCATCCACAGACTGATGGACAAATTGAAGTGGTGAATAAGAGTTTGGGTAACCTGCTACAATGCTTAATAGGAGATAAGCCCAAGGGATGGGATTTGATTTTACCACAGGCAGAATTTGCTTACAACAATTCTGTCAATAGGAGTACTGGTAAATCACCATTCCAGATTGTATATGGCAATAGCCCAAGAAATGCTTCTGAGTTAAGGAAGCTGGACAATGGAGAAAAGACAAGTGCTAAAGCTGAAGACTTTGCAGAACATCTGAAGAATTTGCATGAAGAGGTGAGAAAGCACATTAATAAAATGAATATTCAGTACAAGGCTAAGGAAATTTAGAAGAGGAGATATAAGGAATTCTAGGTAGGAGATGAAGTCATGTTCACTTGAGAAAAGAAAGGTTCCCAATTGGAACATACAATAAGTTGAAAATGAAGAAATTTGGACCATGTAGAATCCTAAAGAAGCATGATTCAGGAAATGCATATGAGGTAGAGCTACCTAGTGGGATCAATATTTCTCCTATTTTCAACATTGCTAATTTATCAGAATATCATGAAGGTGGAACAGAGGATGGACCAACAGAAGTACAGTGGAGTATTCCCGCATCTACTTCAATGGAGGAGATAGAAGAAATCTTGGATAGCCGTGTGGGAAGAAGTACTCAGAACAAGCAATATGAAGAATATTTGGTAAAATGGAAAGGAAGGCCTATTGAAGATTCTTCTTGGTTGTCTAAGGCAGAGGTTGATCATTTGGGTTTTCCTCACACAAAGATCTGAGACGTGACAGGGTCACTTCTTAAATTACCCTGGGTGTCTGATGCAGGAGCATCCAGTGGTGTAAGGGCAATCTTGCATCACCCAAAAAGAAGTTAATTCAAAATCATTGCAGTTGTTTTCATTTCTTTCCATAATTAGTGTTTCTGGTTCCATAATATCTAGAATAATAATGTAGGACTTTTAGTTTTTCCAAAACTACTAAAAATAGCGACCTGCCTATTTTGGAAAGTGTACCTACTATTTTTAGAAAGTTTGCATTTGAGCACGTAATGAAGCAAAAACTTTCAAAAAGTTACATAACAGAAATATAAGACCTTTGGTGAAGGAATTAGGCAAAGATCATTTGTGACCTGAAAGTTATTAAAGTTTTTATTTTCTGAAAAGCCCCTGAATATTTCTAGAACGAGATTTGAGGCATTAAAACTTCCCATAACATCCCAAAAAGTTGATGGAAATCCATTTATTAATTTCCAGCGTGATAGTTCACATTGTGAGCTTTCCGACGCTTAAAACGGTTTGTCAATCGGACACCCGGATCAAAAGTTATGCTCCCCGGAAGTTGACCTACTTTTGGAGGGAGTTGCAAATTTCAAAATTTAGCTGGAGGCCACCAAAAAGTGCTATTTATGACTATTTTAGGAACCCTGAGCAGGAGTGGAGTTAAGGGGGCCAGTGTAGAGTCAAGAATAGGTGGAAAAATAGAAGCCCTAGCTGATTTGGGGTTATAGAAGGCTAAAGATTCTAGAGTCTTGAGGTTGGGAAAGCTGTAATGTGTTGCAGCCAGTAGAGGATTCATCCTCTGATTGTAATTGAGCTTCTGTAATGTAATGAGTTGCCCAGTTCAATAAAAGAAAGTTCTATTTGCTGTGTTCAATATCTGTTATTGTGTGTTTTGTGATTTACCCCCTTCATCAGAATTTTAAATAAATTTGATTGATTTATTAGTACCTGCCTTCGGCTGGTACTATTGCAATGAGTTCGCACTTAACTAGTTATTAATCTATTGATTGTAAACCAATCAAAAGATAAGATTATTTTTCTTGTTGAGCAAATTTGATTTAAATTTGTACTTTTCCTATGTCAACATGATAAATTTTTAACAAAAATTATTGAAAATGATTTATTTGTATTGTCATTGGCTGAAAAAAAATGACCTCTTCTCTGTGGATTGTCGAAGAGTGCAACAAAAAGCTACAAGTGTGGAGAGAATTTTGGTTTAAGGGGAGGATGTGGCAAGTAAACAAATTATGAACACAAATTTTGTCTTCCACTAGTTAAGTCATTCCTAAATGGATGGCGATAATTATGAGAGGGAAGAATCATTAGTTTTTATGAATTTAATTTTTTGATTCATTACCTAAATGTAAAAATTACTTTTTATCAAAGGACAAACTTATAATATTAATAATACTATTAAAGATATAGGGTTCTACACATTTTATTTTATGAAATTGGATTATTTTTGGGATTTCAATTTCATTTACTCAAGAGTTAAAAATCTAATATTTCAATTTTATTTACTAAAAAGTTAAAAATCTACAGTGTCATAAAAATATTTCACCATGTTATTACATTTTTTAATTTATTCTTCAAACATACAATATTTTAATGCTTTTAAATTATGATAGTAGTAATATTATTACATTATAATATCTTACGCTGACATTTCAAATCTCCACATAATACAAATATGCAGACTTTGTAAAGTCTAGTTGTATAGCTAAGGAAATATTTGTGTTATTTAATAGGATTTATAAAGTTTAGTTTTATAGCTAAGTAAATATTTTAGTGCTATTTTGTTTTTACCAAATTAAATTATTTTTGAGATTTCAATTTTATTTACCCAAGACATTTCAAAACAAGTTACATAAATTTTTCCTTATAAATTTATTTCTGCAAATATAATAGTTACAAATTTGAAATGATAAACAATTCTTTATTTTAGAAAAGATTATTACTAAACCACAATATTAGATTAAATGAAATAATTAAAATCATGTTCTCTAAAAGTACTTACTATTATTACTTAAACAAAAAATTAATTGACTAAGTGTAGTGATCTAAATATGAATATGTTATTGTTATTATATTGTGTAATTATTCTTCAAACTTACAATATTTTAATGCATTTTAAATTGTAATAGTATTCAATATTATTACATTTAATTTGTTAGGCAGACATTTCAAATCTCTCCACACCCACCTAGGGTTAGGGTTCTACACATTTTATTTTATGAAATTAGATTATTTTGGGGATTTCAACTTTATTTACTCAAGAGTTAAAAATTAGGATTTCAATTTTATTTAGTCAAAAGTTAAAAATTGAGTATCATGAAAAATATTTCTCCATGTTATCACATTTTTTATTTTATTCTTCAAACTTACAATATTTTAATGCATTTTAAATTATAAAAGTATTAGTATTATTACATTTTAAGGAAATATTTGTGTTATTTAATAGGCTTTGTAAAGTTTAGTTTTATAGTTTAAGGAAATATTTTAGTCCTAGATTATTTTTGAGATTTCAATTTTAATTAACCAAGACATTTCAACACTCATCAAAAATTAATTTTTTAATTATTGGAATGAAATTTGTCTATACAACCAATACCTAATCAACCAATATACAACAAATAACTAATAAAAAAAATACAACTAAACACATACTATAATAACAACACTACAATGGCCACTACATGACACTTGTTTAAATTTGGAAGAATAATTTGATTTAATTAAATAATGTAGAATTATTTAATTGTTTGGAAGAATAAAGTTGACTTCGATGAAATTAATTAAATAAAGATAATTTATTCAATTAATGGGAGGAATATGAACCAAATAAATAAATTGATTTATTTATTTATTGATAGAAGAATTAAATGGAATAAATATTAAGAATATTTATTTAGACAGAGTCATGTCATTTTTAGGTGTATACAGTTGTAACTTTGCATTGACTTATGATACCAGGTTAAAGGTAACTTAAGTTACCACTTGAAGGGCACCGATATCATAATGCTACTGATCCCTCGACCTAATAGAACCGGTAATCCTAGTTATACTTTATGACTTGGGTGCCAAAAGTATTATCAATGGCTTAGATTAAAACACTCGGTGGTGTGAAAGGAAAGATCAATAGATAAGGTTTAAAGAGCTTTTTTAGTATCAACAGTCGCTCTCCTCAAAAAAAGTTTGATGGGTGACCCTTTATAAAATGTTTTAACTGCTTGCAACTAAATTCTTACCAAACTAGTGGGCTAGAGAAATTCATAACTTGCTCTATGTGATAGATTATGTAATGGAAGATGGTTTGTAAGGTTATATAGACATGTACCTACATATCAATGTGCAATTTGTGAAGGAAAAGGGAGAAATGCAAATTAATTGAAGAAATTGAATCATGAATAAATTAAAGATTTTATGAGGAAAGTGTTTGATGAATGGGATGAGAATTAGTAAGATTATGATATGAATTGAATATAAATAGTACAGGGACTTTCTTGTTTGCAGAAGTGGGTTGATGATCTATCTAAGAGAAGTGGGAGAGACTTGATGAAAAGATGGTGATATATGTAGAGATTTAATGAAGAGTTTGTGAATATATATATGTTTATGGAGTAAGTCTTTGTGAGGAGGTCTAAATTCTATCTATACAGAAATAGTGTGAAGATAGAAATGCAGTTGCAGAGGCTTGTACCATCTTCATATATTAGAATGGAGTCTTCATTATATTTGAATTAATGGATCAGGGTGATATATGGTGTTTATTTCATTTGGTGCTATAGATGTGATCAAGAGTTTATCCTTATTGTAATATCTTTTTTTAAATCTTGTCATGCAAAGGAAGAACAGTGATATGCAGAGAAATAGAGTTTTTCTTCTGTATGTTTTCATATTCATGTATTTGGGTTGGTGCCTTTGGATTTGGTGCTCCTAAATGTGCTATGGTTTGTGCTCTAAAATATATCCAATGAGATTGTGTTAGGGAATGGGTAATTCTATTGATATTGGAGTTGGTGCTCTTCTTGGTGTTTGAGTTGGTGCTCTTGTTTGTTATTGGAGTTGGTGCTCCTAGGTACATTGTAACCAGTGAGGCATTTTCTGAGTGGTTTATCATCCCTATAAGGGTTTTCCACTCATGAAAAACATGTGTTATGGTTCATGTTGTCTATCTTTATGTGTGTCTCCTAATGTTTTGTCTTTGAGATCTTGATCATTGTGTTTATAATCATACTTGAGCATATGTATTTGATAAATCTTTGAAGTCTCATTCATTCTCTATCCTTGAATCAAAAGGTTCAAAATATTTTAAAAGTTTATAGACCACTAATTCACCCCCCCTCTCAATGGTCTTGTACTCCAACAAAGTACATTTCTCCTTTTTGGACTAATGTTGAATGCTACCTATCAAGGCGAGCAGGTAGTGGTTTGAGATGATTGTTGCAGTCATGGGGAGTAAAAGAATGATTTCAAAGTGATCAAAGAAGTAGTGTACAAGTATGTGTACTAGAAGAAATGTGATACCCTTTACCATTGATGTCAAAGGGGGAGAGAGATCATGTGAAAAACTTAGGGGAAGAAAGAGTTCAGAAGTGTAAAAAGAAAAGGGGAGTCCTGATACAAAGTTTTGTCTTCATGGATGAACATGTTATTCAATTTTTTTCATCATATGTTGCAAGTATGTGCTAACTGGTGTTGTCATTGATGTCAACGTGTGTGTGTTGTTATTGGTGTCAACTGTGTCTTTTGATATTGTTGTTTGTTGAGTTATTGAGTTGTCATGATAAGGACACTGTCTGAGTTTTTGCTCCACATTTCCTCTATATTGAAGACCAAAGTATGAGATTTGGATATCAATTAGAGAAGTGTTTGAAGATGCTAAATACAGAATTTGGTGGTCCAGATCATTGTGCAACAAAAGTTCTACTCACCAGTTTGAAGACTGTGTCTGACAACATTTACAGAGTGACAGGTAGAAAGTATTTTGCTCCATATTTCTCTGTAGTTTAGATTTTGGTCTTACAATTATAGACTTAAGTTTATAAGGTCCTTATCTATCTTCACTCCAAAGGATTTATGAGGTGGTGCTATGGAAAGCAAGTTATTGATTAGCAAAGTTTGACAGTGTTTGTTGTAAAGCAATCTATGATATGTCTTCAAGTGATATTTGTTGTCCTCAAGTAAGATCTGTTGTGGTTGGATTTTTTGGCTCCTAGGTGATTCTATGTTGTTTGTGGATGTATCTAGAATGTATTGAAGACATGTTCTTGATTTGCAAGCTATAATGAAGTTCTTGGAAGTGTGTATTTAAGTATTCTTGATGTTTGCACTAGTTCTAGTTGACTTGGGTATTTACACTTGTTGCAGAGGATATTCATGGATTGTAGAAGTGTGTTCAAGCATGTGAAGATCCATTTTAGTCTAAGCTAAGCCCTAAAGTGTTCTTATTTCATTCATTTGATTCACAAGTTTATTTTGGTCGAGACCTAATTTGATTTATGTATGTATGGTGACCTTGGAGATAGTTCCAATGGTTGTAAGTTGTGTTGCTAAACTTGATGAATGTTCTAAGGTTGATGATTGGTATAAATATATGTAATGAATCCATGGGTGAGGTTTGTGAGTGAATATGTGAAGATAAAGTGTGTGTATTGTAAAAAAAAGAGTAGAAAAGATATATTACGCTTCAATGGAACTAAACTTAGGCATGTTGTAGATGCTACTATATTAGTTCATGGCAGTGATCCACCAATCATGGTGGTGAGACACCCCTTGGTAGTGAGCCACCCCTTGGTAGTGAACGACCCCTTAGCAATGAGCCACCCCTTGGTAGTGAGCCACCCTTTGGTAGTGAGCATTTTGGGCAGTGAGCCTCTTTGTTATTTGGTATTGTTACTACTTTATATTGTGAGATAACACTCATCGTGGTTTTTCCCTTTAAGGTTTTCTACATAAAAATCTGGTGTTCATGTGTGTATGGTGTTGATGTGTTTATGTTTTGATTCTATTGTTCATGTTTAATCTTCATAACAGAATAAGGAGTTAAAGTAAGTTAATGTGATTGTGATCTTGTTTAAAGAAGTTAAAGTTTTTGATACAATTGATTCACCCCCCCTCGCAGTTGTCTTGTGCCTTAAACAATCTACATCATATTTAGATTTCATGAGATTTGAATTCATCTATAGAGAGATATCGCTATCAGAAGACCATTAGTTCTCATAGAACAGAGAAATCAACATTCAGTTGGAGTGAACAAGGTTTATGGAGAATTTCCATGACTTGCAGAGCATAATGGAACATCCAACAACATAGTAAAGGACTAGAAAGACCTTCATTGAGAATTACAACATGTTTCATTCATTTTCCAAGCATTACCATGAGTTGTAGGCCAACCTAAATGTTACCTACACATTTCATCTTGCATTGGCATTTGAGACCTCTTGATGCCAACACAGAGGATTCTATGAGCTAGAAGATGATATATAAATATTTCTAAGATGCATTAGGAAGGTAGTTCTTGATATGTGATAATAAGATAGGAGGATGGTTCTTTTCTAGAGGAACTCCAATGGTATATCATTAATGTGTCTTGTAACCTAAAAAGTAGGCATGTGCATTAGATTTTGGCCCGCATGTTGTCGGCATATAAGCACTGTAATTATCTGAGATATTGAGCATATGAACCTTCCATTACATTCAATTCTTGTGTTGAGTTGGTGTTGTTTCTATTGTGTTTACTCTTGCTGCAGAGTTGGATAGTCCATTCTTTGGACCCTCCATCCTTGACTGCATAGAGTGCCGACTAGAGGTAATATACTTGTGTTTGTTAATAGAGCACCGATTGTGAGGTAGTTGCAAACCTATAGTCAGATCACAAAATTGAGGTAGTTGCACTGGATCCTAGGAAGAGATGCTTCCAAGAAGGATGCCTGTTATGGCCAATATTGCTGGAAGAATTGAAGAAATGATAGAGGTGATGACAAAAATAAAAGTTAGATTGGATGTTGTAGAGGAAGATAGAAGAAGAGGACTAAACCCTAGACATGAAAATGAAAGTGATGATGATGAATTTCAAGTTGTTGACCAAAATGAAGAAGCCCTAGAAGAAGAAGAATTAGATCATGTAAAGATGTTGAAAGCTATTTCTAAGATTGGTAAGATACCTAGAATAGGGATATCAAACTATACTAGAAATTTAAACTCTAAGGAATTGATTGATTAGATAAATGACATGGAGGAATACTTTGAATATGAGGAAATAGAAGATCTAGAAAGAGTAAGATTTGTAAAAACTAAGTTTAATGGACATGCTTCTATTTGGTGGAAAGAAGTTCAATTAGATAGAAATAGGAGAGAGAAAGAGAAAATCATAAAATGGGATAGAATGGTGACAAAATTGAAAAATTAGTTTACACCTACTGACTATGAGTTGGAATGGTTGAAGAGATTGAAAAACCTAAGACAAAATGAGAAATTTGTCAAGAAGTATACTGAAGAATTTCATAAGACCATTATTAGGAATGGACACATCACAATGCATTACACATCCACATTTAAATCCTTGCACTCACATGCACAATCAAACTTATGCTCTTTCTCTTTCAGTCACACATCATAATGTATTACACATCCACATTTGACTCCTTGCACTCACACTCGCAATCACACTTCACCTAGATCAACTAGGTTTGCAATATTTACATGATATGACATTGATTACATTACAAGTCGGATAAGACAAAAAGAATATTATAATTTCAAGTTAGCCAAAGATCAAACAACATGAAACGTGTAGAGGGGAAGCCATAAAATGAACTAAATGCAACACTAGGAGGAGGAACATGCCTTACGAACTCCAACACATGTTTAACCTAGTCCTAAACACCATTCAACACAACATCCTTAAACAAATAACATCCGCACTCCTTACACATTTGAAATAGGTTTCCCTTAAGCAATAAAACATGAATCTTGTAGCATATTAGTACATCAATGGACTGAAACTAAGCATTTAAGAACTAAGTATGGTGAGGATGAAAACAATAGAAGAAGCATATCAATTTGTATTGAAAGTTGAAGACAATTTGAATAAGAGACACGAGCAAGGACAAAGATGTAGAGGAGAAATTTTTTAGAGTGGTAGAACACATTCTAGAGGAGAAACACCTTATGCAAAGCAGAACAAGGAGAGTAGCCCATACCAAAAAGAAGACAGGGACAACAATTCATACTAGAGAGATGATAGAAGTTTCTACCACAATAGTAGAGGGAATCATAATTATTACCACAATGAAGGATATGGGAGAGATGAAAATGGATTTGACAAGAGATCATTTAGAGGAACCTATTTCAAGTGTAGAGATGAAGGACACCAAGTATTTGAATGTCATTAAGGGAGTACTAGAAAAAGGACAGAGAATAATGCAAGTGTAGCTTATGTAGAGGAATAAAGTGTTGGATCACCTAGTTCAGTGTGGAAGTCAAAGAAGGGAGAGTCATTAGTCATGAAGAGAGATTTATTTCAAGTAGAGACAATTAAGGAACCATTGCAAGGGAAAAGTTTGTTTCGGAAAATATCCAAATTAGGAGGTAAAATTCACAAGGTTATTATTGATAGTGGTAGTACTGATAATTTGGTTTTAGAAGAGATGGTGACAAAGATGAATCTAGAGAGATTGAAACATCTAAAGCCCTACAAGATAACACAGATTCAAGATGAGCACAAGGTTCCAGTGAGTGAGCAATGTTTGGTGAAATTTCATATAGTATCTTATGTTGATGAGGTATTGTGTGATATTACGCCAATGGATGTATGTTGTATATTGTTGGGGAGACTATGGAATTATGATAGAAAGGAAAGACATGATGGGAGAAAGAATACCTATACTATAAAATCAAATGGGAAGAAGCATATCTTGATACCTTGGGAAGAAGAACCTAAAAGTGAAGTATGTGGCAATTATAGAATCTATTTAGTTGGTGAAAGGAAATTTTTGGATGGGTTGAGACATGAGAACATGTATTTTTCTTTGATTCCAAAGAAGTGTAGAAACTACCACCAGAAAAGAAGAAGAACCACTACAAGAGGAGATAATTGAGTTGTTGATAAAGTACCAAGATATCATATCAAAAAATGTGCCTAATGGATTGCCACCAATCAGGAGTATTAGTCATTATATGAATCTCATATCTGGAGCCAATTTTCCAAACAAAGCGACACATAGGATGACACCGGTAGAAAATGTAAAGCTAAGCAGACAAGTGTAGGAGTTGTTGAGGAAAGGTTTGGTTAGAGAAAGTTTGATCCCATGTGTGGTACCTATAGTATTAGCACCAAATAAAGATGGAGAATGGATGATGTTTAAAGACTCTAGAGAAATCAAGAAGATCACTGTCAAGTATAGATTTCCATTGCCAAGGATGGATGACATCATGGATTGTTTGAGTGGGGCAAAATATTTCACAAAGATAGACCTTAGGAGTGGATACTATCAGATCAAGATTAGAGAAGGAGATGAGTGGAAGACTATGTTCAAGACAAATGAGGGATTGTATGAGTGGTTAGTGATGCCTTTTGGATTAACTAATGCACCAAGTACTTTCATCAGATTGATGAATAAGGTTTTGAAGAAATACTTGGGTAATTTTGTTATTGTATACTTGGATGATATTTTGATTTTTAGTAGAACCAAATGATTCAGAGTAGGGGAGACTTCTCAAAAACACTTAGAAGGATACATGAGACTCACTTGACTGATCATGCATGGTGGTATGACACAACACTTGGTTTCCACAAGGAAATGACACCTCCCTCTCACAACAAAGGGGTTTATCTACATGGATATCTTGCCAACCCTCCAAGACACCATGGGACTCATCAAAATGACAACTAGACACTCATCAAACCCACCAAACACCCTGGTCACTTGTCTTTCCTACCATTCCTTCACAACTAGCCCTAATTGCTTATAGCCCTTGGAATAGGGTTTTTGGCACCTAACTTGCAGAATTCATGAAAAAATTAGCTTTTTAGATACCCATTAATGAGTTATAGAATATATTAGACATTTAACATAGTTTTCTTTGGAACATGGGCCTCAAAAATTGACTGTTCCTACTGTACTAGGCCTAATTAGGCCGCTTTTGCAAAGCAAGTGTCTGACAAACTTACTCCAAACTTCCAATACCTACTCCAAGGCATGAGTTAGGTTGAAAATGGATTGAATATTCTAGTTTGAGGGATATTAGCTCATCCCAAGCAAACTTTTCATCAAATCACTACTCCACCTATGCTAGAAGGCCTAATACATGAGGATATTAGGCTCAATTAGCTTCAAATGTCACACCACTCTAGTCCCTTGTTCCTGCAATGTAATAAACAAGGAAATGCAGCCTATATAATTCCATTCCACCCATTCTCAAGAGTTGACACATGTGGAATGGGTCAAAACCCCATCAATTTGCTAAAACCCTCCAAAACTAGGGTTTAAGACCCAATTTTAGAAAAATGACTATAAAATGCTTCAAGAACAATGAAAATCCTCCAAATCAGATGTAAATGAAAACTAAATCAACTAATTTCAAATTTTTGGGCATAATAAATCATGAGAGTCTGGTACGGAACAATACAGGATGTAGGAATAGCTAAAAAACATAGAAAAAGGTGTAGAAAACTGAAAATCTCTATTATTTCTTCTCTCCAAACTTCATCTTTAATTTGCCTCAAAAATTGAGAGGCATAAATAACATGTTTACATTGAAAATCCCATGTTCCATAACTACATGGTCATGGAAAAGCCAAAAATAAGGCTCAAAATAACTTGTCCACTAAACTGCTAAAAATAGATTGTCTTAATCTTAAGCAATATTTAAGATTCTAATCCTAGGTAACCTCCACTGTATCAAAAAATGTCTTTAATAGACTTTATTACATCAGTTATGAAGAAAACCTTCCACCTAGGATCTTATAATCAAAAGTTAACATGGTGCCCCTGCACCATACACCCAAGGAGAAAGGATCTCAGTCTCCTCCTGAGATTAGATTAGGGACTATTGTTCCATGCTTGGAAATGTCATCAACTGTTATCCATGTTGCATTTTCATGAGGTAGTCCCTGCGATTTCACAAGATACTCATTGTACACCTTACACCTTGTTCTCTTGACCTCCTTGGTATCCAAAATGGCTTCAAGTTTGACTGGTGCAGTAGGAGTAAGATCTTTAACCTAATTAGCATTAGTAGTACCTTCATCAGCACTTGTACCTGCATCCAAAGATCCATTGAAATGGTATAAGTCAGAAATGTTAAAGATTGGTGAGATAGCCACTCCAGGAGGGAGTTCTATCTCATATGCATTTTCACCAAACTTGTGGACCACCTTGCATGGTCCAATCTTCTTCATCAGCAACTTAGTGTATCTACCCTTAGGTAACCTCTCTTTTATCAGATGTGCAAGTACTAAATCCCCAATTTTGAACTGAACATTCCTCCTTTTCAAATCTACATGCTTCTTGTAAGTTTCCACACTCTTCTTGTGGTGTTCTCTAACTTGATCATGCATATCCTTCATAGCCATTGCAAACTTCTCTCCTTATGCAATTCTCTTCTCCAATCCTCTCAAATCCCTAAGTTCATGTATACCTGTTGGGTTCAATCCATACACTACTTCAAAGGGACTTTTCCCTATGCTCTTGTTAATGGAGTCATTGTAAGCATATTCTATCTGAGGGAGAACAAGATCCCATTGCTATCCATGCTCTTTTGTGAGACACCTAAGTAGATTTCCCAATGACCTATTAACCACTTCAGTCTTCCCATTTGTTTGTGGGTGATAGGTAGAGCTGAAAGTCAAATTTGTTCCTAATTTCCTCCATAAGGTCCACCAAAAGTGACCTATAAATTTAGAATCTCTGTTTGAAACTATAGAGAGGGGTAGTCCATGAATTCTAACTATCTCCTTAAAGAATAGGCCTGCAATGTTTGAGGCATCACTTATGCATTTGCAAGCAATGAAGTGTGCCATTTTACTTAACTTGTCCACAACCACAAACACATTGTCCACTGCCCTTTGAGTTTTAGGTAAACCTAATACAAAGTCCATACTAAGATGTTCCTGAGGTTTTCTAGGGATTGGGAGAGGCTGATATAGTCCTACATTTGAACTAGAGCCCTTGGCTCTTTGACAAATCCCACAACTCTCCACAAACTTCTTGATATCTACATACATCCTTGGCCAATGGTAGAACCTTTTCACATGATCTAAGGTTTTGTCAAACCCAAAATGTCCACCCAAAGTACCACAATGCTTCTCTCTTATTAAATTGGCTCTCATAGAGCACTTAGGCAACTAAGTACCCCTAAATAATAATCCATCTTGCAACATAAAAATAGAGATCTCATTGTGAAATTGACTACAAATAACATATTGTTCCTTAAAATAATCATCATTGTTATACATACCTTTGATTGATTCTATCCCCATACTTTGAAGTTGAATTTCTTGGACCATCATAGACCTTCGGCTCAAAGCATCAACAACTTTATTTGACTATCCTTTCTTATGTTTGATTGTGAAGGTATAGGCCTACAAGTATTCTATGCACTTCATGTGCATATGATTCAACTTGTCTTGATTGTTCACGAAACTTAAAGCATGATTATCAATGAAAACAATGAATTCCTTGGGCAAAAGGTAATGTCTCCACTTCCTTAGGGACTGCACTAATGCATAGAGTTCTAGGTCATATGAAGAATACTTTCTTTTGGTTTCATTGAGCTTTTCACTGAAGAAAGCCACTGGTCTACCTTCTTGGCTCAAGAATGCACCCACTGCAAATCCACTAGCATCACACTCCACTGTGAAGATCTTATTGAAGTTAGGTAGAGCAATTATAGGCTATTGTGCCACTTTATTCTTCAAAATTTCGAAGCTCTTACCTACCTCATTAGTCCACTGAAATTTCCTCTTCTTGTCTCCTTTGATGGTATCAAGGATGGGAGAGCAGATACGACTGAAATTCTTAATAAATTTCCTATAGAAAGTAGCTAAACCATGAAAGCTTCTTACCTCTCCTACTGATTTTGGAGTTGGCCAACTGAGAATGGCTTCAACCTTGGAAGGATCCATCTTCAATGTGCCTTTGGAGATCACAAAACTAAGGTACACAAGTTCTTTCAGAAACTCACATTTTTTAAGGTTTATCATTAACTTCTCCTCATGCAATCTCTGTAAAACCATGTCAAGATGCTGCAAGTGCTCTTCCTTTGTCTTGCTAAACAGAAGAGTATCATATAAATAAATAACAACAAATTTTCCAATAAAATGCTTCAAAACCTCATTCATTAACCTCATAAACGTACTAGGAGCATTTGACAGTCCAAAGGGCATTACAATCCATTCATACAATCCTTCATTGGTCTTAAAGGTAGTTTTCCATTTATCTCCTTCCATTATTTTGATTTGGTGATATCCACTTTTGAGATCAATCTTTGAGAAGTAACATGCACCTCCTAAATAGTCCATTAGGTCCTCCATTCTAGGTATTGGGAACCTATATCTGATTGTAATTTTATTGATTGCCCTTGAATTAGTGTACATCCTCCACTCTCCACCTTTCTTGGGTGCTAAAATAGTAGGGACAACACATGGACTTAATCTCTCTCTGATGAGACCCTTATCTAACAATGCTTGGACTTGTGCCTTGATTCTTTATTCTGTCGTGGGGTCAGTTTGTATGTAGCCTTGTTAGGTAAATTGGCTCTAGGGATTAGGTCTATGTGATGGATGATATCTCTCATAGGAGGCAAGGAACTTGGCAAATCATCTACCACAATATCCTTGTACTTGTTCAAACCACTAGTAGAAAAATAGGAAAAAATGACTAAAAAAACTACCAAAAATTTGTTCATGTGATGAGTAGTTTGGTCAAGTGACCATTGGTAGTTTATTGCCGGTCATTTATCTCGTGACCAAATTTATGACCAAAAAATTTTTAGTCATTAATTTGGTAGTAAAATTTGGTAGTATATTTAGTCATAAATTTGGTAGTATATTTTGTCATTAATTTGGTGGTATATTTAGTCATAAATTTGGTAGTATATTTAGTCATCAATTTGGTAGTATATTTAGTCATGTGACCATTGGTAGTTTATTGCCAGTCATTTACTCGTGACCAAATTTATGACTAAATAGATTTTAGTCATTAATTTGATAGTGTATTTAGTCAACAATTTGGTACAGTATATTTGGTAATTTGGTAGTATATTTAGTCATCAATTTGGTAGTACATATATTTAGTCATTTATTTAGTCATTGTAATCATTTATTCATTTATTACTGTTAACTGGTAATTTATTTAGTCATGGTAGTCATTTTTATTTACTGGTTTCCATTAATTGGTAGTAAATTTAGTCATGATATGAATAATTTATTAAATACCATAACTTTTATAATGCAGAAAAAACATATTATTAAATTTAAATTTAAAACATTAAGGAAAGAAATTTGGAAAACTATATATTTTATGATGTTTCCAAGTAAAGATTGATAAATTTGAGCCAACACTTTCTATTTGAGAATCGGCCAATAAGAAAATGAAACAAGACAAAGCAAAGTGGCAATAAATATTTTTTTTGTTGGAACAATGTAGGAAAAGAATTAAAAATAATAAAAAAGTAGTACAAGACTGCCATAACTAGAAAAAAATAGTTCAACTCTGTCATGTACAACAAACTACAAGGATTGGCTAAAGAAAAAACTAGTTTAGCAGCCAGATTAGATACAATAGAAAAACAATGGAAAGGCAGGTCAAACTGATGAAGCCCTTCACATCTTTTGACACTTAGAAAAGAGATGTTGCCACTGAGCATTCCATGAGACATCATTTCTTTTGGCATTCTGTTAACCAATTCAGGTGCTTTGACTTTAGCCTTGGTGCATTCCATATTCTCCTTCACACAAGCCATTGAGCTATTACTTGTGTATTAAAACAACCCTGAACCACTGTGAACAATATCTAAATAACAACCTAAGAATGCTACTTAGAGGCCCTTGTATCAGTGACCCTGTAGTAACAAGAAAACACACCATTCCCTATAACCTTCCATAACATGGTCCTAGGTAACTGAAGCAAAAGTGACACTTCAAACGGTGAAATCCAGCCAATCAACAACATGCTGAAGATGACAACATGGAAATTTTTGTTGTTTCATACAATTGTAGTAAAATATGAATTTATTTAAAACAACGTTTTCATGATATTTTCTTCATTACCTCAAGAAATCATAAAATAGATCATTACACAAAATCTCTACTCTTGGAATCAATCTCTTCCCTTTCTCACATGGCAATACCACACTTGCCCATTTAGACTATTAAATTTTAGAAAACAAGCTAAAAGTAGATAGTCAGATGACCTCCTGCATAGATAGGATCTAAAGTTCACTACTATCTTATTGTAGCCAAAGGTGTAGCACATACACCACATAGAAAAACATATAGAAGAAGATTATGATGCAGAAGCTACTATTTTGGTATCAACAAAGTTCACCATTTGTTATACAGGGTGTATTTGTACATTTTCATTAGAAGGTTTTGCTCCAATCCAAAGTTCCAATGCACAATGCATCATTAGTAGTAGCTCAAGGAATTTTTAACAGATTTTTCAATTTCACCACAAGTTTCCAATCATCATTGGACAAATAATCCTGAAAAATAAGAAGAATATTTAATTTTAGACATTAAAAAGTTGTTTTATCAGCCAAAAATGAAAACCACAAATGTTTAATTAGTATAAAATGCATAATAGTAAATACACTATAAAATTACATAATGTGGATATCAAATAGCCTTACCCTATAATTTTCTTTTAATATATCTATGATCTTCTAGTGAGATGACTCACAAATTCATCCTTTATTTCAAAATGCCTAACTGTTAGTTGCCATTGCACCAAAAGATCAACCTGTTAATGCCTGATACAACCACTTAACTTAACAAGCATGGGAGGTGGTTAAGCCCTTGTCACAAACCATTGTAGTGTAGCACTGAACAAGGAGACCAAGGGCCACACCTTACAACAATCCCCCCTAGTGCAAGCGCAGGGTTTGAAGTTGTGACCTTGGCTCTGATACCAATTATTAGTTGTCGTTGCACCGAAAGATCGACCTGTTAATGCCTGATACAACCACTTGACTTAACAAGCACGGGAGGTGGTTAAGCCCTTGTTGTAAACCATCATAGCGCAGCACTGAACAAGGAGACCAAGGGCCACACCTTGCAACACTACCAAACATTTTATGTACTTCATCAACGTTGCTCCCAACAAGCTGTAATGTTTGTATGATAATTCATTAACAAAAAAATTTCAAAAAATAGCATCCAAAATCATATAAAACTATTAACAACAAAGATAGCTTCTCAAAATACCTTCATGGCAACTTTTTCACCCTTCTTAGCCATTTCAACAGATTTATGATTGATCTCATTTGAGGCTATTTTGATAATATCTATGAAATCTTTTGTGGGAATACATAATGGTGTGCCAATCTATAGATGCAATCACCACATATGGCTTCATACAAACCAAAAAAGATACAATAATCTTTTACATGCATAAGTCATAACATCAAAAAGACTAGGTTTAGATATTGACCCTTGCAATACCTTCAAGAATATCAACACCAACAATTATAGGATCCTTCTTGTTAAAAATACAATTTGGCAAAATGCTTAGTACACAGGGGAAAACAACATCTTCTGTAGCCTCCTTTTTCCTTTCTTCCTTAAGATTTTCCATATATGCTTTAAACTAGTCAAATAGATGATAAATAATGTTTGCTACAAATATCTTGACACCAAATTCATCTACAAGATCTCAAGCTTCAGGAGTAATTTTGACATCAAATGCCAAAATTGCAGCATACTCTTTCTTCTTTTTCTCAAGCATTACACTCACATGCATGACATATTTTTTATGCACAAGCCCAATACCAATTGTACTAATTGGGATGCTTACAGCTAGGGTCTTCAAGAACTCAAGTAAAGCCTCCAAAGATCCAAGAGTAGAAGCTTGAACATAAACTCCTTCCCCACTCTTGTCAATTTGAGACATTATATTATTGATAACTTGCATTGCTTCTTCCTTAATATCCTCTAAATCATCATTAGGTCCAACAACATATAACTGGGTTCCTTCTATGGCATGCTCAAGACCCTAAAATCAAGAAATTGTAGCTAAATTTCATTGTCCACATATATTTGATAAATTTATGCTCATATACATAAAATTATTAGCCTAAAATTTGATACCTGAGTGGTTATCTTGATTCCCTATGCAGCCTTCAACTCCTTATGATGTTGATAAGATCCCTGAAACCAAAAAAACATCTTAAGATATGGAATATATTATATTATTTTAACAATATGATCAATGTGACATGGTTTGGGTAATCTAAATTTAAGGTGTAGATTATTGTATTCTAGCATAGTAGATCACAAATACCACCCATTCTCCTTTACTATAAAAGAGCATTTCAATTTTTTTAATGCCACATATACTCCATTAAATAATATGGCACCATGAGGCTTCCAAGAATACATTTACAAACTATTTTCTATTTTGAACAATTTCCATATCCAAGGTTGACTTGATGATGTTATAGTATGGTAAGGTTTTACCAAAGTTCCAGTGCAAGTTTTGGGATATAACATTTATTATTTGTTAAGTTACCTAATTGGTAGATAAATAGGGTATTTCCATGTACTATTCATCCCAGAATCAGATTCAGAATCGAATCGCCTATGGAATTGGGCATGGTTGGGATTTTTTGGGCTTGAAACAGTGTGGAATCATTAAGGTATGAAACCCAGTGACTCGAGGATAGACGTGGTATTTTGAAGAAGTTTCTATGATGATTCTAGAGGTAGGTAATGTTTTCAATGCACTTTTTAAAAAAATTACATATATGAGCAAGATACAACATGCTAGAATTAAAAGATTGATTCAACATCATGATAAAGAAAGGTAATCTGCAATAAAAAATATAATGCAAATATATATATATATATATATCAAGTTATAAGCTATGAAAACTCTCTAAGAGTATATATATAAATATAATAAAAAATGTCATAGTTGTCTAAGAGTTTCCAACTCTTTCAAATACACCATGAAAATTAAGATACCTAAACAACACATTCAAAATACTGCATAAAGCAGTGGGCCAACATGTCTGGTGTAGTGATGGTAGGAGGGTTCATAGAATGAACTGTTCGGACCATGCAATAAGAGTAAACACAATGGAAACAAATCAAAGGAATGGAACAAATGCAGATTCAGTTATTCAATATATCAAAGAATTCAAAATAGAGATCTGCCGGCAACATGCAGGCTTACAATTAGGGCTCACAGGCTTGATTACATACATGCGCAAGATAAAGCTTTGAAGTTCTCTCGCATAAATCTAAACTATCAGATCTTTCTTATGTGAATAGATAACTTCCTAACTACTTTTCTAAGGATCTATTACATAAATATATATCATTTCTAGACCATTACATTCCTCTACGTCATCCAAGGAAGGTCACAAACTTCAATGAAGAGATGTAACGTGTTCACAGATAGGTCAGACCTAAATGCATAGAACACTTCCTTGAATGAATGGAATGTGTGGAACTCAAGAGAAGGTCAACCACAAACCAAGGATCATAGATTGATGTGTCATTAGGATCCACAAGTCAAGGAATGATCTGCAAGCCTTCTCCTTCAGCTAATTATCAAGAACTATTAGAATGCTCTACTCTGGGAAAACAAATGATCTTCTGATAGTGATATCTTTCTGGTAACTTATCCAAATGCTCTAAATTCTTGATATGATGTAGATGA
This sequence comes from Cunninghamia lanceolata, assembly GCA_027924645.1. Classification (NCBI taxonomy): domain Eukaryota; kingdom Viridiplantae; phylum Streptophyta; class Pinopsida; order Cupressales; family Cupressaceae; genus Cunninghamia; species Cunninghamia lanceolata. Next base: position 4,443,961 of record BSBN01000318.1, on the reverse strand, counting down.
ATGAATGTGGATGCTAAGTCCATATCCGTAATATGTGAAATGCCAAAACCATACCACAAGCTAAAAACTGCTACTGACTAAACTACCTGAATTGAACTGGAAAAATGAAGGAACTGAAATGCAAACAAACTAAAATGCAAAATGTTTTTCTTTGGTTGATGCAAGATTACTTGTGAACTAGGGATGCTCCTACATTAGACATCCAGGGTTATTGAAAAAGTGAGTCCCTCACTTTGTTGGGGCTAGGGGAGAACCAAGATGGTCCACCTCAGCCTGAGAAATCCAAGACGAGTCTTCTTCTGGTCTGCCTTTCCAATTCACAATATATTCTTTATATTGTCTGCCTCTAGTGTTGCATCCAACTCTGCTGTCTAAAATGTCTTCTATCTACTCTGGTGCTTGTTGTGGTAACTGCTTCTTCAGGTCTTCTTCCATGCTATCACTAAACTCTGCTTCATAATATTGATAAAGATCTGTAATGTTGAAAATAGGTGATATACCCAATGTCTCCAGTAGCTCTACTTCATTTGCATTACCTGAATCAAATTTCTTGAGTATCCTATAGGGTCCAAACTTCTTCATCATCAACTTGTTATATGTTCCAACTAGAAATCATTCTTTCCTCAAGTACACCATCACTTCATCACCAACTTCAAATTCCTTAGGTCTTCTCTTCTCATTACCCTTTTCTTTGTACTTACTATTCATGTCTTCCAAATGTTTCTTCACCTGATTATGCATTGTCTTCATATGATCTACAAATTCTTCTACTTTTGCACTACTCTTTTCCTCTATACTGATGTCTCTCAATTCTGTAACTCCTCTAGGATTCACTCTGATCACAATCTTAAAAGTTGTTCTTTCAGTACTCCTGTTTACTGAATTATTGTATGCAAACTCTGCTTGTGAAAGAATCAAGTCCCAACTTTCAGTTTTCTCTCCAACCAAACATCTCAACAAGTTTCCCAAACTCCTATTCACTACCTCTATCTATCCATCTGTCTATGGATGGAAAGTAGAATTGAACTTCAAATCTATCTTCATCTTCTTCCAAAGTGTCCTCCAAAAATATCCAACAAACTTTGTATCTCTGTTTGAAACTATACTCTTAGGTAATCCATGCAATCTCAAAATCTCCTTGAAAAATAAGTAAGATATATACACTGCATCAGTTGTCTTCTTGCAAGGTATGAAATGAGCCACCTTTGAAAATCTGTCAACCACTACAAATATTGAATCATGTCCTCTCTGTGTCTTAGGTAATCCCATTACAAAATCCATGCTTATTTCTTCCCAAGGTCTCTCTAGAACTATCAAAGATTTATACAATTTAGTGTTCTGACTACTCCCTTTTGCAACTTGACAAACTCTACAACTCTATACAAATCTCTGAACATCCTTATGTATCTGAGGCCAAAAGTAGTTTTCACTCACCAAAGCTACTATCTTATCAATACCAAAATGTCCTTCCAATCCACCACTATGCTTCTCCTTGATCAAGTTATCTCTCATTGAACTTCTAGGTATGCACAACTGACTTTCTTTGAACAACATATCTTCTTGAATGAAATAGTCCAACCACTTCTATCTATCACAATAGATTCCTTACATGCTTTCCAAGGTTTTGAAAAATCAGTGTCTCCCTCATACATGTTCTTCAATTCATCAAATCTCAACACTTCAACTCTCATCTCTGTTAACAAGTTTCTTCTCCTACTCAAGGCATCAGCAACTTTATTTGATTTACTACTCCTATGCTTCAACACAAAGGTATAACTCTGCATAAATTCTACCCATCTCATATGTCTCTGATTCAACTTACCTTGACTATTCAAATATTGCAAAGCTTGATGATTTGTATACAATACAAACTCCTTAGGCAACAAGTAATGTATCCATTTTTTCAAGGATTGAATTATGGCATAGAATTCTTGATCATAAAATGAATATCTTCTCCTTGCATCATTCAACTTCTCAGTAAAATAAGCTACAGGTCTACCTTATTGACTTGACATTGCTCCAATTGTATTTCCACTTGCATCACAATAAACTTGAAATACCTTATTGAAATCTGGTAATACCAAAATAGGTTACTCTATCACTTTCTGTTTCAACAACTAAAAACTTTTATGTGCTCCTGATGTCCACATGAAATATTTTCTGTCACCTCTCATTGTCTCTGTCATAGGGTTACAAACTGAACTACAATTTCTGATGAACTTCTGGTAGAAACTAGCCAATCCATGAAATGATCTAACCTCTCCAATGCTCTCTAGTCTAGGCCATTCAATAATTGCTTTCACTTTCTCATGGTCCATCTTCAATCCTTCCACATAAATCACAAATCCCAAATATACAAATTCTTCCTTCATGAAACTACACTTCTTGATGTTTATCGGCAATTTCTCCTCTCCCAACCTCTGCAAAACTTGTCTAATATGCCACAAATGTTCTTCTTTTATCTTACTAAAAATCATAATATCATCCAAGTATAAAATTACAAACTTACCCAAGAATTTCTTCAGAACCTCATTCATCAATCTCATGAAAGTATTCAGTGCATTTGTCAATCCAAAAGGCATCACTAACCACTCATATAATCCTTCATTTCTGTTAAAAGCAGTCTTCCATTCATCCCCTTCTCTAATTCTAATCTGATGGTATCCACTCTTCAAATCTATCTTTGTGAAATATCTTACTCCACTCAAACAATCCATGATATCATCCATCCTAGGTAATGGAAACCTATACTTAGCTATGATCTTGTTTCTTTCTCTGGAATCAGTACACATTCTCCATTCTCCATTCTTCTTTAGTGCTAGCACTGTAGGTACTGTACAAGGACTCAAACTTTCTCTAATCAAACCTTTCCTTAGGAATTCTTGTATCTGTCTATTCAGTTCTTCTTCTCTGTTGGTGTCATTCTATGTGTTGCTTTCTTAGGCAAACTTGCTCTCGGTATAAGATCGATATGATGACTAATACTCATTATAGGTGGTAATCCTTTAGGTACATTATCTGATATGATGTCTTCATACTCTATCAGCAACTCTCTTATCTCCTTCGACTATTCTTCTTTAGTCTCTTTCTTCACCCCTTCAAGCTTCTTAGGAATCAAGGCATAACACAGTCTTTTCTGTTTCAAACCATCCAAAAAATTTCTTCCATCTACCAAACAGATTCTAGCATTCCCACATACTTCACTCTTAGGGTCACCTTCCGAAGGAATCAAGGTAATTCTCTTTCCATTTGTTGTTATGGTATATGTATTCTTTCTCCCATCATGCATAGCTTTTCTATCATACTACCAAGGTTCTACCCAACAAGATATGATAAACATCCATAGGCACAATATCACACAAGAATTCATCATGATAAGATCCAATATAAAATTTCACCAAACATTGTTCACTCACTAGTACCTTATGTTCATCCTGAATCCATGCTATCTGATAGGGCTTAGGGTGTTTCAATCTTTCCAACTTCAGCTTAGTCACCATCTCCTCTAAAACTACGTTATCTAAACTATCACTATCAATTACAAGTTTACAACACTTACCTCTGGATTTGCATCTAGTTCTGAATAGATTCTTCCTTTGTGATGGTTCCTCATTTGTCTCTACTTGAAATAGTGCTCTCCTCATTACCAAGGATTCTCCCTTCTTAGGTTTATGAACAGAACTAGGTGATCCAATAGGTTCTTCTTCAACATAGGCTGATCTTCCACCGTTCTTTGTCTTCTTGCTTGTACTACCCTAATTACATTCAAATGCTCTATGTCCTTCACCTACACACTTGAACAATTACCTTTGAATGCCCTCTTATCAAATCCTCTTCCTTCTCTTCTATATCCTTCATTCTGGTATGCACTAGGGTTTCCTCTCCGGTAAAAATTTATATCATCTCTCCGGTAAGCATTGTTATCTCTGTCATCCTTCTTAAATGGGCTGTCAAACTTGTTCTTCTCCACAAATGATCTATCATATCTAGAAAACATTTTACCTCCTTGAAATTTACCTCCTCTGCCTCTTAGTCTCTGATCATGTCTCTTATTCAGCTTCTCTTCAACTTTCAAGGCAAACTAATTTGCTTCCTCCAAAGATGTCATGCTTGCCAAACTTATTTCTTCTTGAATGTTCAATCTCAACCCATTGATGTATTTAGCCACTTTCTCCTTGCTTGCTTCACTATGTCCTATCCTTATGATCATATTATGAAATTCTTCAATGTACTCCTTCACATATTTCTCCTTTTGTCTTAGGTTTTGCAATCTTTTCAACAATTCCAACTCATAGTCTGCAGGTATGAATTGATTCTTCAACTTTGTCACCATCCTGTCCCATTTTGTAATCTTTTCTTTTCCTCTTCTATTTCTTTCCAACTGAACTTCTTTCCACCATATAGCAACATGTCCTTTCAACTTTGACTTTGCAAATTTCACTCTCTCCGAATCTTCCATCTCTTCATATTCAAAGTATTCCTCCATATCATTTATCCAATCAATCAATTCTTTAGGCTTCAAATTACTAGTACAATTTAGAACATCTACTATAGGTCTCTTTCCAATTTTGAAATAGCTCACATCTTTACCTGATCCAATTCTTCTTCATGACCTTCTAGGGTTTCGCTAGTTTGTTTAGTAGGTTGAAATTCTTCTTCATCATCACTTTCAATATGAGGTCTTGTTGTCAATCCTCTTCGCCTATCTTCCTCAACAACATCCAAATGAATTCGAATTATTCTCATCAATTACATCATCTCATCCATACTATTAGCCATTGTACTAATAGGAGGAACTCTTTATAGTGGCATTCTTCCTAGGATCAAGTGCAAACTGCCTCAGGTTTAGAAATTGGGCTACAAGTAACAACTGCCTCTCAATCGACGATAGGTTGTGCATAGGTAACTTGCCTCAGATCAGTGATCTCCTTACAACAAGATCTTATGGAATTCCCTTTGCCAGTTTCGCTCCAAAGAATCAAACTTTCACTCTGATACCACTTGGTGTAGTCATCATAGGAGGGTTCATAGAATGAACTATCTGGACCATGCAACGAGAGTAAACACAACAGAAACAACTCAAAGGAATGGAACAAATGCAAATTCATTCATTCAATATATCAAAGAATTCAAAATAGAGATCCATTGGCAACATATGGGCTTATAATTATGGCTCATAGGCCTAGTTACATATATGCACAATATAAAGCTTTGCAGTTGTATCACATAAATATAAACTATCAGATCTTTCTTATGTGAATAGATAACTTCCTAACTACTTTCCTAATGATCTATTACATAAATATATATCATTTCTAGACCATTATATTCCTCCACATCAGCTAAGGAAGGTCACAAACTCTAATGAAGAGATGTATTGTGTTCACAGATAGGTCAGACCTAAATGCATAGAACACTTCCTCGAATGAATGGAACAACATGTAGACCTCCGGGGAAGGTTGACCATGAACCAAGGATCATGGAATGATGTGTTATTAGGATCTTAAAGTCAAGGAATGATCCATAAGCCTTCTCCTTCAACTAATTATTAGGAACTATTAGAATGCTTTGCTCTGGGAAAACAGAAGATCTTCTGATAGCAATATCTTTCCGGTAACTTATCCAAATGCTCTAAACTCTTGATATGATGTAGATGAATGAATGTAAATTCTAAGTCTAGATCTGTAAGATGTGAAATGCCCAAACTGGACCACAAGCTAAAAATTGCTACTAACTGAATTGCTTGAACTGAACTAGAAAAATGAAGGAACTAAAATGCAAAATTTTTTTTTGGTTGATGCAAGATTACTCTTGAACCAGGGATGCTCCTGCATCAATGTCTAACAACAAGTACATGATAAACATCAACTATGCCATTTTTTGCAAAAATTTTAGTGGCCACCATGTGAAGGTTCCTTCTTTCTCTTTCAGATGGACAACTCCATCTATTTTGTCTTCATAAGCAAGTTATATATTACTTGTGACCTTTAAAATATTTACATTTGCATCTCCTATTCCTTTCAAGTTGAATCCATGTATAATAGATAGTGAGTGAATCCACCTAATGACCACAACAATACCATCACACGGATCCAACACCCTAACTTTATCCCCTTCTTGGAGTTTATCAATACATATCTACAAAAACAAAAAGAAAATACACATTATATTGAAATACATAATAATTATTATATAGGTAAGGATTACCCTTATTTAGATAATAAAACAACCATTACTTTGGTTGGAACAAATTTTTAAAACCCTAAAATTTTGTTAATTCCCACCATTATTCCAAATAAACTATTCTAATGTCTCACCTATTAGGACCTCTCAAAAAATTTGGACATTTCCATCCTACTTGATCTTTTCACTTGTATATGACCATTTCTTAATAGACATTCATGCCAAAATTTTATGCCATTTATTTCCTAGGGTCACATAACATGGTCATTTTGAGGAGTATGCAGTTATTCTTAATCATTTCTATATTTTTGCAGTTTACCTCAATCTTGCAGGTCATCCTCATTGTCTTGGCAGTAGTGTAGGAACTAGAACAACAAGAATCATGTATACCACACTCCCGTTGGAAACATACAAGTTGTTCACATAATGGTGGTAGGAAGGGCTCGGTCAACCATGTTACCACAATCTCGCATGTCATCCTCACTGTCTTGGAAGTAGTGTAGGAACTAGAGCAACAAGAATCGTGTATACTGCACTCTCGCTGGAAACATACAAGTTATTCACGGCATGGCAGTAGGAAGGGCTCGGTCAACCATGTATACTGTGGTCCCTTGGAGGTCTCACCACTTGGTTGTGGCTTGGTGGTAGTAAGTGTCCAAGCTACCAGGCTCCTACGATGGCTTTCAAAGAACGTTTGCGGAAAGACGGTAAGAAATAAAAGTTGGTAACATAATCTCACCACGATAATGAGAACAAGCACTTGCGGGTTGAGGGTAATGGAAGAAAATGGAATAAAGGGGGCTATAAGCCCCACAATCCTGCTTTGTTTGAGAATAAGGGCTGAGGGTTGGCAGTAATTAAGAAAAGTGAACAAAAGGCATTGAAGCTTATCGCCATCCCGTGATCAGTTTAAACAAGCTCCACAGTAGTGCAGTAATGATAATAAATGAAGGCATTGAAGCTTATCACCATCCCATGACCATTTTAAACAAGCTCTGTGGTAGTGCAGTAATGATAATAAATGAAGGCATTGAATCTTATCGCCATCCCGTGACTAGTTGGAACAAGCCCCGCAATAGTGCAATAATGATAATAAATGAGTAAACATACTTAGTGCGGGTGTACGATTACTGAGAAATTTGAAAGATCTTGTCATTTCATCTTATCATTGGATCAAATTTGGTCAAGGGCTTATACTTGAAATGAATTAAATGTGGAGATTTTATAATTTCGTGGCACAAACCAAAAATAATTGTTGAATGCTGAACATTGTGGCTCAATAAAATCTAGAAATCTCTTAGCATTTGCTCAGTTTAGAGGTTGCAGATTGGCTTGAAGAAGGCACCCAGTTAGGTCTATTCTTAGCAAGCTTCAAATTGTTCAAGTAAGTCCATCTCTACATTCTCTACAAGAAATTTTGAAGAATCTTTGCTCTGTTTAAATTCTCTGTGCATTTTCTTGAGTTGTGAAACCTTAGTTTGTATAATGGCACCCAAGAAGTCTGAATCCACAAGTAAGACCAGTAACCCTAATCCCACCCCTAAGAAAAGATCACTGCAACAATCGTTGCTAAATGTTTTACCCAATTCAATTGACAAAGGTTGAAAGAAATTATTTAGGGATGTTGCTGAGGGTTGTAGGGATGTAATAATTCCTATTTCTAACTAGAAACTATTTTGGTACTTCTATTAGAAGAAGGATGGTCAGGGACTAGTGGGTAATCCATGGAAGCTAGATTTGGCCAAGCTAATTGTTTCAAATGTATTCATGGATGTGGAACTAAGTCGTACTCTGGCACTACACTACCACCCGGCTACTAAAATAGTAAGGTTGCCAAATGGATCTTCAATGTTGAGAATTGACAAAAATGCTATAATTGAGTGTTTTATGTTGAACAAACAAGCTCTCACCAAAATTGACCTACAAAAGATTGAACAAGAATACAAAAGTTTGAGAAGAACACTCAGAAGTGATGAGCTACCTATATTTAGGATGGTTTCAAATGTCATATCAGTTCAAAATCCATAGATCCCTGAATCACCACCACATAAAAGGTAGAGAACTAAAGGCATGTCTCCTCTGGTCCCATATGAGATGTCTAAGGGTGTGGGGGATATTGATGAAGTTTCCAATATTTTTGACATATTTGTATGATGCAAAGGAAGTTGATCAACCATTGGTTGGTCAAGAAACTGATGCACACAAGCCTAAGGCTAGGATGGAAGAACAAGCCCAAATTGATCCAGAGCTACAAGAAGATGAAAGGGTGGTGGCATCATTGAGATTTATTCAAGATGATTTCATCAAGACTCTAGAGTTTTGATATTTCTAGTTAAAAATGAAGATGAAGGAATTTGATGAAAAGATGGAAATCAATAAGATGGGTGTTGATGATTCTCGGTATGATCAAATAACCACCTGAATAATCAAAGAACTAAAAGTTGATGAAATCAATGTGACTCCTAAGGAAGCAAGACAAATGGTCTTGAAGAGTAACATGCTAATCATCCTAGGTCTTGAATTGAAAAAGGTATTCTTTCTTGACCATGTTAGGAGTCAAGATGACCCTAATCTTGTGTCTGAATTTGATTATGAGGAGGGAATGAGTGGATGTGGTTTCAACCCAAAGACATAGACTCTTGCCATATGGACAAAATAGAAGAACACTAGTAAACCAAGGTTGCTAGATATTGTTTAGGAAATGAGGGGATCTATTGTGGTGAAAACCTTATGAGATACTTCAGGAACTGAGGCCCCTTCTCTTATAGTCCATTCTTCCATGTTCACCCATGCAGTTGGAAAAAAGTTGGAAAAAAAAATTGCAGGATTATGAGAAAACACAACAAGACATTAATGATGAAGTGAATAGGTTGTTCATTGAAAATAGGCAATTGAAAAAGCAACTACAAGATGTGGGTTCTTCCTAGAGTCCATCAATAGTTCCATATCAACCTTCTATGCCATGAATACTTGGTGATGTCACAGTGACAATGCAAGAGTTTACTTCTTTGAGAAAAAAAATTGAAAAAAGAAGTTGAGGACCTCAAGAAGTAAAATGAGGAAACAAAAAATGAGAAAAGGATCAAGGTGAAAATTCTGGAATATAGGATCAAGATAGTTGTGGATAAACTTGGGGATGTGCATGATTGCTACTCCATGTTATCTCAGGCCATTAAACGCTTGCAAGAAAACTTTTCTATTTTGGAGCCACTGTACAAGAAATGGCAACCTTCCTTGCACAATTTAGGCCTACTTTGCAAGATACTTCAAAGAAATATTGATGCTCTTGCTGAATTGAAGCCCATAGAGCAGACAATGACTATGATCATTAAAGAGTATCAATGTGCCAACAATGAAGACAAAAGGATGTAGCCCAGACTTGAATCTTTTTCTACTTTCAAGCATCAATTTATCTCCCCTATTCTGACAGAGGAAAACAAAAAAGTTAAAGGCCTTGATACTTGGAAGGTAGAATTCAGAACAACAGTGTCTATAGTTATGGAATTCTTGAAAAAGGAGCAAGATATAGATACTTTGAGCTTTAACATGATTTTGGATAGGGTCATAGCCCTAGATACAGGATATGGAAAATTTGTTATTGATGTTAAGGCTATGTTGGATAAAAGATGGAAGGACCATTAGACCAATCTACTTTGAATTCAAGAATTCAAATGGCCCAATGACCTTACATTCGATACGTGGGAGAAAACATACTTGAAAGGTTGATGTGTAGCTATAGGTTTAGGTGTAGAAGGAGAAACGAGTAGTTTTACTGGCATCAACATGGAGAACAAGGACAAAATTTTGACACTTTATTGAGATAATAGACAGGGGCACAACATAGTTAACAGATACTGCAACATGAAGATGAGTACCTTGCTAGGCTTGAGGTCATGGGTGCTCTATGATGATTAACAGATTTAGATCTTGGTTAACTTGCTTATGCCATTAATTTCTCTTTATTAAACATGTTTAATTACAAGAGGCCTGAAGCTTGTTGCTTCCTATATTTATAAGGGAAACCAAGGCCTAGACAATCATCATCTTTATGTAAGACAATTTATATATTCCAATATTATCTATCCAATCATATTTTAGATTCAAGACATTACACTTCTATGATAATTTAATATTATAATGGGCAATGATGGTTAACTTTGTGGGTATGTACAGTGTTCTAATTTTTTGTTAATATTCAAGTTCATAAGTTGCTTGATTGTCTCCATATTGGCTGTTTCCAGTTATTCAAATCAATAGATTTATCAAAGCACATTTGTTGTCATTATGTGGATGCTTTTAATTGGTTTCTATTACAAGTTGATGTAATTCCCTTTAAGTGACTTACATTTATTGGTCTCTCTCTAGAGTTAAATCCCTTAAAGTAAATCATATTGGTGGGTTTTCCTTCAAATAGAATTAAAACAACTTACTTGAATAGTACTTACTTGCATGTGTGTGTATTAAAACAACAATGACTACAATGAAAGACATAAAAACAATAAATAACACTCACCTCAATTCCAACACCACTACTACTACTCTGAATATCATGCAGATTCTCATCAAGACGTTCAACATAATCACTATCATCATTGTCCTCAAGTTGTGCAGCTTTGTAGAGAGCTCTATTGACAGTGCCTTTTTCTTTTCATTCTACTCTCATATAATTTCTCTGTATGTGGTTTAATCATCATGCACAAATTAATATAAGTCAAGTAATGAATGCAAAAACTATAATTTTTTGTTCAAAATAATATTTTTCTTCTCCTCTTAAATGACTAAGTCAAGGTATGTTGTGAGATTCTTCCTCTATTGTAAGAAATAGATTCTAGTTTATAGGAGGATTCTTATAGTCATGAGCATAAGATTTTTGACAAGAAGGCACAGTCCTAGTCCTTCATATGAGAAGAAAGATAGTAAAAGTTGTAAGATGGCAGTCCATATCTCTATCTTAGGACAGTCCATAGCATGGAAGGTATAGGAGAAGATAAAGAGATGCAACAGCTAGTAGGGTTTCACCAAACAAAGAGAAGAGATAAAGGCACTATCAAAACCATTAGACAGTGACCAAGAACCCTTAGAATGACAACAACAAAGCAAATATGACAGCCTTGACTTTAGGATCAGTGATTAAAAGCTTTACTAAGACATACTCAAAGTGACTATCTAGAATGATAGAGTTAAATGTCATAATGCAACATAGGAGCATGTCATAAACATGACAAGGACAACAATAATGAAGTGAATTCTCAAGCAAAACGGTTTGAAGTAGAACCTAGTAAATTGTAGTATTGCATGTTTCTTTTGCTTCTGTAAGTAGAACAGTGAGACAATTTGTGATAACATATTTATGTAAAGCATCAATGCTATGGTTATAATGGCTAGAATTGTAGTATTGCACATTGAGGGTAGGTTCATTCTTTGTTTACAGTATCCAAGAGCTATGATAACTACTGAAGTGTCCAAAAAATGTAATCATAAGGAAGTATAATAAAAACATGGTAGAAGTTTACCCAATAACAAGCACACAAAATGAAAGGATAATGTAATAGAGCCTCTTACCTCATATGTATCCATAATATTATGCTCATTCCATACAGAAACTATAGGCTTAATGGCGGAAGCCAACAATTTCTCAGTGAGACTGTGTAAGCAACTCATTATATGTTGGTACCCTTCATTTGAGTTGATATGATCTGTAGAGGCTCTTATTGGGAATCTAATAGATGGCTCTAAAATCTATGTTGACGAACTAGATGTCAACTTCATACTACCATTAGATTTACTAGGATCTAATGTTGCCATATAATTGAGCATATCTTCCACACGTACTTCTCTATTACTATTTTCCACCTAAAATACAATGTCAATATCAACATATAGTCAGTCCAATAAAAAATTGAAATAAATAACCAACGTAAATTAAACCAAAAAGCCATACCCTTACTCCAAGTTTGTCCATTTTGGCCTGCAACCCTCCTTGGCCAAATGTATATCTAGCTGCCACATTATCTCTTGCCCTCTTTCCTTTATAACTCTTTGTTAAATATTCTTCAAAACACATATTTTATTTCAATTCCTCCTACTGTTTAGGAGATAGAGGGGATTCTAACCTCTCTTTTCCCTCCAAGATTATCACCAAAAGTCTCATCTTTTGCTTGTAATATCTTCTAGAGATTTGTCTCAAAAGCATTTTCCATTTTTTGTATAACATTTTCCACACTTCGTGGACCTTTCTCTACAAAATTTGATTTGCAAATATCCAAATGGGCCCTACATCTCACACCCAACTTAGAGGCCCACCTTGCAGCATTTTTCCCAATGGGCTCACTATCTCTCGATACCTCAACCAAGAATGGCTTCTTACCTTCTAATCTTCTTTATTTTGCATTCCTCTCTCTAGATCTGTATAATTTTTTACTCAATCTTTTTCTTTTGAAAAAAGTAGGCACATCTTCTATTAAACCACTAGCAATATTTTGGTTGATCCACTAGTTCTATCAAAAGTTATAGTAGGCACATCAGATGCAAGTGATCTCTCTTCATGACTTTCATTAAGCTAAACTTCATCATCCTTGGCCACATTAGGTGTGTCATGAGTAGGTGTGTCATGAGTAGGTAGATCAGTATCAGTCTCTATAGATTTCACTTTAAACACATCCTTCAATCTTGAATAAATCATCTGCATCTCACTTACTGTTCCTTTCCTCTCATTGTTTTTAATAATCTCTCTTAGACTCTGTGCTAAGAGATCATCACAACATTGCACATCACCATGTTCTATATTAGGTTGCACATCACCATGTGCTATATCAAGCTGCACATCACTATGTGTTATATTGGGTTGCACATCATCACAACTATTCTTTTCACCAACTGCATTCATACTTCAATCCCAAATGCATTAGCTTCTACGAGTTGGCAACATTGTATCTTTACTTTTCTTTTGTTTTCTCTCTGTATTTTCTTTTCACTTTTTTTCTTTCCTATAAAACAAAAAAATATCATATTATGTCTTATATACATAAACCTCTTGCCTATAAAATTTCATAAACACAATTAAACAAATAATATACGACTTAGTGGATTTACAACTTCTTGTTTGTCAAACAAAGATGTGATAAATATTCACTATTCTTTACCACACATTCTTTATGAAAGTGCTCATAATCTGTTAGTGGAACTTCAGAAACATGATCACTATCATCTAAATTGTGCCTCATAGTCTTTTTCCTCATTTGCTGAAGTCTAAATAAACAATAATATATAAATCAGCAACTTGAATTAGTAGAACAAGAGTGGAATATAAACAAAGCCATTATTTTCAGTCAACTAGAGCATATAAACAAATGCATTCATGGTATATAAGGATTTCATTTCCATTGGAATGATACAGTATATAAGGATAGTCCCCATATGAAATACATTCACAGAGCATATAAGATGCATTCTTAGAAATTAGAGGAAACAATCTATGACAAGTGACATGACATAGGATGATAGCATATAAGATGCATTATATGGAGGAGAAAAAATTCAGTAAGTAAATGTGGCACATAGATTGAAACCCAAAGGAAACTCCATTTGTTTATCATTCTATTTGAGAAGAACATAATTGCCTTTCTGATAGTGTGAATCATCATTATTTCTACTTATATAATCCTCATTATTTCTACTTATAAAAGCCTCATTATTTCTACTTATATAATTCTGTAGAAATTCTAAACACACAAATGTAAGTAAACAAAAACAATCAATATGTGCTTTAAAAATGAGTAATTTATTTTTGAAACAAATAAAGCTAGTTATATGCATGACCTGTAACAAGACAAGAACTAGAAAAACAACAAAAAGTAGAGCTCAACAAATGAGATTACCCTAAAAAACCCAAAGTGGAAGAAATTCCTATACACTAATGCCCTTTCTTATCCTGTTGCTTCTCTACTAGATTTTACAAGCTCGCTATTTTCTTGATGCCTTCACTAATCATCTGCATTACCAGCAAGATCAGAATCCTGATCACTCATGTCTGCATCTGCTTGATTTTCTTCCTCATCCTCATCTGTGTCATGCAATACATTCTCTCTCCCAATCTCTTCATTGGTAATCAAAATATCTTCTCCAAACACTCCATCATCATCTTCATCCACTACTTCAAATGTTTCTTGTAAATTAACATACTGCCCATTAGGCATTATATCAATAGCTTCCATGAATTTTCATTTTGAATGAGACTCTATTTGAATGACATAAGACCATCCTAGGCTTCTTACATCATAAATTAGAAATGATTGGTTAATTTGAAAAAGGAAAACATAGGGCTCATCCCTCTCTGATTAAAATTGTCATGTATTTGCATGTACAAATCCATACTCATCAACATGTACTGCAGATGGTCGGATCCACTTACATTTTAATAATATAGGACTATTTTCACCAAAATCCACTTGAATAATTTCTTGGATAAATCCAACATAGAATTTCTTCTCAGTTTCGTGAAAAAATTCATCACTTACAACACAATCACAATTTGTCTTTCCTTGGTCTTTTTCCTCCACTCTTAAATGGCTACCATAGGCCCACATTCCACTAAAATGCATAGCCCATAAATGTGGTGATTGTGAAAGCTCACTTTCCTCTGTTGTTATATCTTGACCTTCTTCTTTTGCATCACTAACTGTATTAGCAATCCATTCTTCAAATTTTGGAAAAGAATCACCTCCAACCAAATCATGACATCTACTTTTTTGAGGTTGATGTTGCATCCAACTTTGATTCTCGTCTTCATATTTTCTACATAGAATATTAATGTGCAAATAGTAAGATTAATAATATAAATGTGTAAATAAATAATTCTATAAATTTTTTTAACCTGTACCACTTATCGAACAAAGATGTGTTTTGAAGAATAAAGGCATGTATCACACTTCTTTCTTGATGTATAGCTTGAAGCGACATCCATTGCCTTCTAATACTTCACTTGCAACTGTAATGCCCCGCATGAACACCTTAGAGAACAACACATCTACGCTATGCAAAACAGAATAATTTTTTTTTTAAAAAGAATAAAGTAACAAAGTAATGTTTAACACATCATTACACATCATTAAACTATCAACTTCTTACTCTAAGATTTCATGGTTGCATTACTTGACAAAACAATTAACATAATCTAACACACATCATAATTAACATCAATAGATCCTTCTAAACCTATTGCATTAAATCAATAAACATTTACATCTCCATAAAATCAGATAGGTAATCATCAGGATCTAGTACAAAGTTACAATTTCTTCTCACATATGAGTACATCATTACATTGTTACTTAACACCTTTTGAATACATACATTATAAATCAACTGATACACAAACAAGTACATGAATACAAATCACTTACTTCATATCTGGTACAAGATCTGACGGCTGATACACAAGATGCAACATCCTCGCACCCTAACAATAGCAAGGAGAAAAACCAATGGATAAAAGCTCTTCAACCCGACCATGTGGAACCCTAAGGTCCACCCCCCGAGATAGGAGTTAACATAAGGTCCCCACTACAACAAACAGTTAGGTAGATTGTAGAATATAAGAACAAGACAAGACATAACTCCAATAACACAAGTCAATATCTCAAACAACTTAACAACACTTCCAGAGGCAAGCATATAATGAATGGGGAGAGTACAACTACGGAATGCTAGGCTGCAGTAGGGAGGAGTGTCATCACATGGCTTGTCATGGGTTGTCCTAGCAAGCCTTCCTAGGCCCTGGCCCCCATCTTGCGTTGTCCTGGTAGCCTCTCCCGACTCCCGGCCCCCATACAACACTCATGCAGAATCAACATACCTTTCATGAGGACAAGGTAGTTGATCTTGCCATTCTAGGCCTTCTCATCTCATCTCAAGCCTAAATGAGCACTTGAGCCATGAGTGAGGCATCCACTTATCTTTATTTAGTGTGATTAACTACCCAACCCCCTAATTCATTATTTAGGTTATGACTGAGTTATCAAACTCCCACATAGGTTGTCCTCGACACCACTTTGGGATCCGGCCCCCATTGAGAGCCACTCCCCTACTTGCAACTAGAAAACCCCACTGAACAAACATAGCAGACATCATCATGACAATGAGGATACAGGAACCATGCAAGGAATCAACCATCTTGCACACAATTATCCTCATATCAACATGTGTATATAACAATGCAAGGAATTAACCATCTTGCATGTCATCTTAATCACAAGGACAACTAACAAAACATTGTCCATAGCAATACATAAACATTACTCCATTATTGTACTCGATGTCTCCCATTGTCTAACCCAACACAACATCTCAAACAAATAAATAAATCATAACATCCATGAAGAACCTTTCTACACATCATGATACATTCAGAATCTTTACATTCTTTCACAACACCAGAACCAATTTCCTTATACACAACAAAAGGTGACATAGCTTCATTGGCTCAAGGCACTTATCGACATGTTACATGACGTCAAACCACCTTGGCCTCTAGAATAAACCCTCGACAACTAACACTTGACCATTCATGTACATTCCACTTACATTAAACAATTCCAATTCACACTAAACTAATTGTATAATACCTTCAAATCAAAATCCCAATACATTATTTGTATACCTAATCCTTAACCCATTATTCTATTTTATCTTATCAAAATGAAGAAAGCATATTAAGAACTATGACACTTTAAATTAAATTTCATTAACCATTAATGTATAGTCACAATGTTTATCTTTTAATCAATTTAACAATGACAACATTATTATATATTTCCAATTCTATTTGGCTTATAAACAATCAACTATACTTTGAAATAATAAAAATACTAATAATAATAATAATAATAATAATATATCAACTAATTAAAAATGACTGAAAGAGCTATCTATCATTGTTTTTGACATATTGGGAAGTAAACTAGCCATCAACAAATTATCTCTTCACCCCTCTGGATTGTATCAGGTATTAAGAAATAGTAGAACTAGAAATATAAAAGAATCTTTATTATTATGAGACATCTAATATTGTGCTGGCTGTGCCTTTTGCGAACAATGTGCAGAAATGGCCAGCAAAAATGATAATATACACAAATAAACGCATCACAATTAATGTGTTTTTAACTATTTTAATTATCATATTTAGTATGATGATTCTGGAGACTCCCTAAACATTTCATTGAAATACCTGTTAAATCTGTGTGAGTTGTATCAATGTGTTATCTTGGTGTCTGTAGATTACATATGAATATCGGCTTAGGAGTATTTACAGCAACCCTACTTTTTGACTGCACAATTTATGTTCTTTTCTCAAACATCTATGCAGAGATGGCCTAGTGTGGCAAGTTTCAATGGTAAGGAGAATTGATGAAAGATAGAGGAATTATTAAGATCTCTGTGTACAATTGGATTTTTCTGGCCGTAACTGGTACACCCTTTTCATATAGCAAACACATCACATCCATAGGTGCAGGAGTTTTGCAAAGTTGGGGAAATTAGCTGGGACGATGAAGGCAGCCATGATCTAGATGTCATTATACGGAATGCAATAGCTGCAGGATATATGCATAGTAAATTCGTTGCAAAGGCTATAAAGCTTCCTTACAAATGGAATTGATAGAAATAATAATATATTTGATAGAAAACATTTGAAAGTAATGATTGCAGGATCCGTGGGAGATGGGTTCAAAGAAAAGGCTTTGAAACCTTTTTTTTAGCATTAAAATCGGTGGGTATCAATCTAGATGAAACTACCATTGCTAGCATCCCTTAAATCGCCCAGAAATGGGAGCTTTAGAACAGAAATAAACATCCATCAAACATAATCGGAGAACCACATGATTGTTACACTGGCCTTACAAATTTTAAAACAGATGCACTCGGCAGGAGTGAATTAGATCAAGAACAAAAAGACAATGCTCTGGTAGAGGAATGCGCAGAACTAGAATTTTCATTAAGGAGACCCTAAGTATAATCCTTTAATTGCATGATGAGACAATAACATTCACACAATTAAAAAAACCTGTATACGCTGCAAGGACCTCTCTATGCTCTTCGCAGCTCTGTCTTCCTTCCCAGATCTCCAATTCCCCTTTTTCCTCCTCCTTCTCTCCTTCTCTCTGCTTATTATATAGAATCCCCTACCCTAATTGCTTGTACTCCACCTTATTAGGGGATATACACACGATCCAATGCCAATCGTCAATGAAAATACAGCCTACATTCTTTTAATTTTTAATAACATTACAATATAACCCCCTTATTATTTTATTTACTCAAGGATAACTTACATTTAATATATTACAACTTATAATTTTTATTTTATTTAATTTAGTATTTTATATAGATATTTGGTAAATAACAACTCATAAATATTTATTACTTTATTTAATCATTTATTTACTGGGCCACATATATATATACTTTCATGTTTATTTTATTAATTATAAAACAATTCCACAACTTATTCTGCCACTTTATAACTAATTTATCTCCTTTATTATTTATTTTTATTTATTTAATATTTAATATATATTTGCTATATAACAACTAATAATTATTTATAAATCTATTTATATACCACAATTAACCAATCATAATCATGCAATTACTCGACCATCAAGCATGCAGAGAAAGCAAGATGACAACCCATAGAGACAAACAAAACTGAGAACAATGACTAGCCACAAACTGAAGACTTATCCTCTACAAGGATGATGGATGACTGGGGAACCTTATGCTAACTCTGATCAACAATTCCATTGGCTAGGGCATGCTCAAACCTGCTAGTTCAGGTGGAGTTGATGCCCGGTACCTGCATCCTGCAACAAACCTCAAGGTTAAACATATATATACAAACATGAAGTCATGCACACAGTAAACAGAAATTGCAGCGTGGCAGGGTACTCAGACACGAGTAATGCAACACTATTCTGTTCACATACATCCACAATTAAGTATTCAGTTGTCTACAAGAAAATAGAATAATCAATAACAATACAATCTAGTATAACAATTATTGTTAAAGCATCATAACCTTGATTAGATATCACATTATACTCAGAAATAACATTAATCCATTATATCAAATATTTCCATCAAACTATGAAACATAAAATATCAATAATCTAATATCATCAATTGTCATCATAGAAATAGGTCCATAAACAACTCAACGTAATAACAAAAAATCCCATGTCATGATATCTAGTCCTACTAGGAATACTATTAGTCTGACAGAAGCAAGGTGAGGGACTCTACATCCTCCCCCCTAGGATCAGGCTTACTCCTGGAAGCCTGCAACCAGTATGGGTATAATTCTAACATATAGGTTGCATCTTCCAAGGCAACTAAAGCCATGTCATTAGGATCCCATTGGACCCCTACTTATGAGGGTTAGCCCCCAAAGCTGCAGAACACGCACGAGCTCTGAAGAAAGATGCTCGTCCTCTACTAGCAGTCTCCAAGACTGTCCCCTGATGCTTTGTCTGGCGGTGATCAACCGTTGTGAACACTCTATGAGGCCTCCCTGCATCACCCACTGTTGGCTCTGAAATTGTTGGCCTCTGGCTAAATCCTGTAGTGTTCTTTTGTGGGCACTACCTAGTAATATGGCCCTGCTGGCCGCAAGAGAAACATCTTGTTCCCCTGCCAAAACCTCCACCACCTACAGGTGCATTAGACTACTGAAAACTTCCCCTACTAAACGCAGGCTGAGAACTCTAAACTGGTTGGTTGGGATGATAATTCTTGGCATGCAACCAATTACGATTTTTTCCTAACTGAGAACCACCACCTTGCTGAGGTTGGGTGTTCTTTGGTTTTCATTGAGAATACTACTGCCGCTGCTGTTCACCCTTAGTGGGTGCATGGTGACCTCTAGATGAACTTGTTGCTTGAGATTTACCATCTCGAGAACCTAAGCCTATTGAGGTTGCACTCCCAATTTGCACACCTGTATGACCCCCTAGGGCCATGGTCAAATTCTCCTCCACCAGTCGAGCCTTCTCAACTGCTACCTCCATGGTCTTCAGCTCGAAAACATGAACTCCTCCACTGATATGTGCATTCAGACCTCTAATAAAATGTTGAACTAACATGGCCTCATCGTTTCCAATGCCTGCATACTGCTTGAGTTCATAAAACCTGCACTCGTACTGTTCCACTGTCATGGCCATCTGTCTCAACCCATGGAACTCGTCCGTGCGTCATTGCCTCCAGTGGTCTGATAAGAATCGAGCTCTGAACCTATCTAGAAATAGTTCCCAAGACACTGTGGCAATATCTAGATGCAACTTCTGTTCCTCTAGTCGCCACCATGTAGAGGTAAAACCTCAGAGATGCATGATGGCACATCTTGCCTTAGTGTTGCTACCATAAGGATGAATGGCAAAACACCTCTCCAAATCAATTAGCCATGTCTCTGCTTCCATACCACTACCAAAACCATCAAAAGTAGGAGGACGGGCTCTCATAAGGTCTCTCATGTGGCCTGCAAGAATAGCTTCTTGTTCAGCTGTAATTTCTCTCCTTCTGGGAGATTGTTCTCTTTCTCTCACTTCTGGTTGATCCATCTCCTGCCTAGGACCAAGATGAGCAAGAACCTCCTCAAGTAGCTAACGCAGTTGAGCACCCTCTGGTTGACCTTGATTCTCTTGATTCTCGCCCCCACCTTCTTGTGCACTCTCATGAGGGAAACTAGGAGGAGGGCTATTATCAACACCTCTCCCACGACCCCTACCTCGTCCACATCCTCGACCTTGTACCCTAGGCATCTTTCTGGACAACACACCCAAGAGCAACTTTAGGTTGCTAGGCGAGGACTACGAATGAATATATTTTTCAGAGCTTAAGCAACTAGTGTAGCTTAATGGGCTAATATAAAACTAGACTACCCAACATTAGAAAACCTAGCTCTGATACCAGATGTAACACCCCGCATGAACACCTTAGAGAACAACACATCTACGCTATGCAAAACAGAATATTTTTTTTTTTAAAAAAGAATAAAGTAACAAAGTAATGTTTAACACATCATTACACATCATTAAACTATCAACTTGTTACTCTAAGATTTCATGGTTGCATTACTTGACAAAATAATTAACATAATCTAACACACATCATAATTAACATCAGTAGATCCTTCTAAACCTATTGCATTAAATCAATAAACATTTACATCTCCATAACATCAGATAGGTAATCATCAGGATCTAGTACAAAGTTACAATTTCTTCTCACATATGAGTACATCATTACATTGTTACTTAACACCTTCTGCATACATACATTATAAATCAACTAATACACAAACAAGTACATGAATACAAATCACTTCATATCTGGTACAAGATCTGACAGCTGATACACAAGATGCAACATCCTCGCACACAAACAATACCAAGGAGAAAAACCAATGGATAAAAGCTCTTCCACTCGACCATGTGGAACCCTAAGGTCCACCCCCCGAGTTAGGAGTTAACATAAGGTCCCCACTATAACAAACAGTCAGGTAGATTGTAGACTATAAGAACAAGACAAGACATAACTCCAACAACACAAGTCAATATCTCAAACAACTTAACAACACTTCTAGAGGCAAGCACATAACGAATGGGGAGAGTACAACTACAGAATGCTAGGCTGCAATAGGGAGGAGTGTCATCACATGGCTTGTCATGGGTTGTCCTGGCAAGCCTTCCTAGGCCCCAGAACCCATCTTTGGTTGTCCTGGTAGCCTCTCCCGACTCCTGGCCCCCATACAATGCTCATGCGGAATCAACATACCTTTCATGAGGACAAGGTAGTTGATCTTGCCATTCCAGGCCTTCTCATCTCATCTCAAGCCTAAATGAGCACTTGAGCCATGAGTGAGGCATCCACTTATCTTTATTTAGTGTGATTAACTACCCAACCCCCTAATTCATTATTTAGGTTATCACTGAGTTATCAAATTCCCACATGGGTTGTCCTCGATGCCACTTTGGGCTCTGGCCCCCATTGAGAGCCACTCCCCTACCTGCAACTAGAAAACCCCACTCAACAAACATAGCAGACATCATCATGACAATGAGGATATAGGAACCATGCAAGGAATCAACCATCTTGCACACAATTATCCTCATATCAACATGTGTATATAACAATGCAAGGAATTAACCATCTTGCATGTCATCTTAATCACAAGGACAACTAACAAAACATTATCCATAGCAATACATAAACATTACTCCATTACTATACTCGATGTCTCCCATTGTCTAACCCAACACAACATCTCAAACAAATAAATAAATCATAGCATCCATGAAGAACCTTTCTACACATCATGATACATTCAGAATCTTTACATTCTTTCACAACACCAAAACCAATTTCCTTATACACAACAAAAGGTGACATAGCTTCATTGACTCAAGGCACTTATCGACATGTTACATGACGTCAAACCACCTTGGCCTCTGGAATAAACCCTCGACAACTAACACTTGACCATTCATGTACATTCCACTTACATTAAACAATTCCAATTCACATAAACTAATTGTATAATACCTTCAAATCAAAATCCCAATACATTATTTGTATACCTAATCCTTAACCCATTATTCTATTTTATCTTATCAAAATGAAGAAAGCATATTAAGAACTATGACACTTTAAATTAAATTTCATTAACCATTAATGTATAGTCACAATGTTTATCTTTTAATCAATTTAACAATGACAACATTATTATATATTTCCAATTCTATTTGGCTTATAAACAATCAACTATACTTTGAAATAATAAAAATACTAATACTAATAATAATAATAATAATATATCAACTAATTATCTAATTTAATTACTCTTCGAAATATAAATATCTCAACGATCTGGACAATTACCATTCCGATTTATAACTATTTTTAAACCCTAATTACCCTAGTAAATTAACTTCCTAATGAATTTATCGGTAACATTATTTAAACATTTATCTACTCAATTGAATGGTAAAAGAATTGTAATCAGATTATTAATACTTCTAATAATAATAATAATTACCATAGATCATAGAATGGTAAATAATTTCGTAATTATTTTCTGTAGTAAAGTTGGAAGTTTTATTAACTAACAAATCTTTTTTTTTTATAAACGTTTTACCCGAGCTAATCAATTGAAAGTGAATAATAATCCATGAAGATTTTACATTATAACCATTACTATGGTTCTTTACTTAAATAACATCCACTTTAATGATCAAACAACTAATAGTAATTTACACCTCTTTCACAACAAAGTGATAAATATTTGTCCTATTTTATTATTGGCCAAAATTGACCTTTGACTGTTGAAAATGAATGATATTTAAGAGCAGCTTACTACCTACAAGGCAACTTAAATTTAAATTGACGTTTTAGATTTTTAAGTCCTCTAGGTATAGGAAACATAATTTCCTCAGGCATTATCGTGCTTTATCTTAACCTGTATTAAAGCACATGAATGGAATGTAGTACTCTTAACAACCAAGAGTGGCCTGGAGGATACAGATTATGATAGACGCATGACATGTAACAAGAATTTTTTTTTAATTTCTTATTGCTGTTTAGAAGGAAAGCAAATTATAAGGAGGGCAGTTTGATAAGTTCTCACTCCTTATAACAGCGTTTAATACTTTGGTTATAAACCTTTTTACTACAACTAAAACAATGAGGCTTGATATGTAATGGTAGCTAGTAACAAACATCAGATAAAAGCTATGGTGAGAACTCCTTAGACATCGTTTACAGAAGGTTGATTGAAAGATTGTGCTGAGCTATCTTTGGGTGCTTACGTGTCAAAATCCATCTATTCTATTGCATTAACAGTTGTCCTTGATCAATGAAAGGATCTTCAATACTCCATTAGCTATGCTATAGAACACATGGGCACAAATTCTAAGCACCTCTCTCAATTAAAAATGATCGAAAGAGCTATCTATCGTTGTTTTTGACATATTGGGAAGTAAACTAGCCATCAGCGAATTATCTCTTCACCCCTCTGGATTGTATCAGGTATTAAGAAATAGTAGAATTAGAAATATAAAAGAATATTTATTATTATGAGACATCTAATATTGTGATGGCTGTGCCTTTTGCGAACAATGTGCAGAAATGGCCAGCAAAAATGATAATATACACAAATAAACGCATCACAATTAATGTGTTTTTAACTATTTTAATTATCATATTCAGTATGATGATTCTGGAGACTCCCTAAACATTTCATTGAAATACCTGTTAAATTTGTGTGAGTTGTATCAATGTGTTATCTTGGTGTCTGTAGGTCACATATGAATATTGGCTTAGGAGTATTTACAGCAACCCTACTTTTTGACTGCACAATTTATGTTCTTTTCTCAAACATCTATGCAGAGGTGGCCTAGTGTGGTGAGTTTCAATGGTAAGGAGAATCGATGAAAGATAGAGGAATTATTAAGATCTCCGTGTGCAATTGGATTTTTTTGGCCGTAACTGGTACACCCTTTTCATATAGCAAACACATCACATCCATAGGCGCAGGAGTTTTGCAAAGTTGGGGAAATTAGCTAGGACAATGAAGGTAGCCGTGATCTAGATGTCATTATACGGAATGCAATAGCTGCAGGATATACGCATAGTAAATTCGTTGCAAAGGCTATAAAGCTTCCTTACAAATGGAATTGATAGAAATAATAATATATTTGACAGAAAACATTTGAAAGTAATGATTACAGGATCCGCAGGAGATGGGTTAAAAGAAAAGGCTTTGAAACCTTTTTTTAGCATTGAAATCGGTGGGTATCAATCTAGATGAAACTACCATTGCTAGCATCCCTTAAATCACCCTGAAATGGGAGCTTTAGAATAGAAATAAACATCCATCAAACATAATCAGAGAACCACATGATTGTTACATTGGCCTTACAAATTTTAAAACAGATGCACTCGGTAGGAGTGAATTAGATCAAGAACAAAAAGACAATGCTTTGGTAGAGGAATGCGCAGAACTAGAATTTTCATTAAGGAAACCCTAAGTATAATCCTTTAATGCATGATGAGACAATAACATTCACACAATTAAAAAAACCTGTATATGCTACAAGGACCTCTCTCTGCTCTTCACAGCTCCGTCTTCCTTCCTAGATCTCCAATTCCCCTTTTTCCTCCTCCTTCTCTCCTTCTCTCTGCTTATTATATAGAATCCCCTACCCTAATTGCTTGTACTCCACCTTATTAGGGGATATACACACGATCCAATGCTGACCGTCAATGAAAATACAGGCTACATTCTTTTAATTTTTAATAACATTACAATATAACCCCTTTATTATTTTATTTACTCAAGGATAACTTACATTTAATATATTACAACTTATAATTTTTATTTTATTTAATTTAGTATTTTATATAGATATTTGGTAAATAACAACTCATAAATATATATTACTTTATTTAATCATTTATTTACTGGGCCACATATATATACTTTCATGTTTATTTTATTAATTATAAAGCAATTCCACAACTTATTCTGCCACTTTATAACTAATTTATCTCCTTTATCATTTATTTTTATTTATTTAATATTTAATATATTTGCTATATAACAACTAATAATTATTTATAAATCTATTTATATACCACAATTAACCAATCATAATCATGCAATTACTTGACCATCAAGCATGCAGAGAAAGCAAGATGACAACCCATAGAGACAAACAAAACTGAGAACAATGACTAGCCGCAAACTGAAGACTTATCCTCTACAAGGATGACGGATGACTGGGTAACCTTATGCTAACTCTGATCAACAATTCCATTGGCTAGGGCACGCTCAAACCTGCTAGTTCATGTGGAGTTGATGCCTGGTACCTGCATCCTGCAACAAACCTCAAGGTTAAACATATATATACAAACATGAAGTCATGCACACAGTAAATAGAAATCGCAGCGTGGCAGGGTACTCGGACACGAGTAATGCGACACTGTTCTGTTCACATACATCCACAATTAAGTATTCAGTTGTCTACAAGAAAATAGAATAATCAATAACAATACGATCTAGTATAACAATTATTGTTAAAGCATCATAACCTTGATTAGATATCACATTAAACTCAGAAATAACATTAATCCATTATATCAAATATGTCCATCAAACTATGAAACATAAAATATCAATAATCCAATATCATCAATCGTCATCATAGAAATAGGTCCATAAACAACTCAATGTAATAACAAAAAATCCCATGTCATGATATCTAGTCCTACTAGGAATACTATTAGTCTGACAGAACCAAGGTGACGGACTCTACAGCAACTCTCTCATCTTCATCATCATCCCATACACGTCGATTGACATTTTTAAAATCCTTCATATATTTTGTACAAAATCCAATGGCCTCTTGCATTGAATATCCCTTAGACATGCTACCTTCTGGTTTTGCCCTAGTACGAACATTTTTTTTCAAAATCTTCATATATCATTCTATAGGATACATCCATCTCATTCTTACTGGACCACAATGCTCTAGTTCATATTCTAGATGTATCAAAAGATGCATAGAAATGTTAAAGATTGTTGCTGGAAATTCCTATTCCAATAGACAAAGGACTTCAACAACCTCCTCCCTCAAACTATCAAAGTTTGAAGGATCTAATACATGTAAACTCATTCTCTTTAATATTAGGCCCAACCTTATAATTGCTAATCTTGGCCCCTTTGCCAAACCTAATATATTTACCACAATAGGTAAAATATTTTCGATTATAACATGATAGTCATGGGTCTTTATGCCACTTAAGCTATTAAAGTCAGTTTGGCTTCTGATAGTACTACTTACATATCCAGTGGGAATACGAGTTTGAGACATCAACTGTAAGAATTGTGCATGTTGTTCCTTTGTCCAAACATAAGGAGCACTGGGTTTTCTATATTTTGCATCATCATATTTTTTAACCGAAGGATTTTGACGAATCTTTGGTTCTCAAAAGTCCTCACATGATGAAATAGTATCAAAAGCACTAAAAAGAGTTTCTATAATATCTTAATAATGTAATCACCTTTTATTAGCAAAGGTGCTTCATGATTCTCTTCTTGACCATTGAAATGTGTTTTTTGTCGATGATATGGATGACCCACTTTAAGGTAAGCACTATGTCCACAATAAATACATTTACACAAACTTCTTGAGTGCCTCGTAAAATCCTTAAATTTGCAAGCAGGACAACCATGGTATCCATGAATAGTGAGACCAAACAATGTACCATATGCAGGAAGATCATGAATCATAACCAATAAGGAAGCTCTTAAAGTGAATTTGATTGAATGACCATCACTTAAAGATTGAATTGCTTCAATTCCTTTCCCCAATTCCATTAGCTCATCATATAATGGCTTTAGATAGGTATCTATTGTATCTAAAGTCACACTTTTATTTCCTAGTATAATCAATGATAGCATTAAGAAAAATGGTTTAGTTGCTAACCATGGAGGCAAGTTATAATTTATTAAAAATATTGGCCAAGTTGACCATTTAGTACTTTAATCTGAGAATGGGTTCACCACATCTAGAGCCAAACCTAACCTTATATTATGAGGATCTTGAGAAAAATTAGGCCATCTGTTATCAAATTCCATCCACATCTTAGAATCAGGCACATGTCGTTGTTTTCCATCAATGCTCTTATTTTGGGCATGCCATTGCATAAGTTCAGCAATGTCTCTGCACCTATACATTCAGAGTAATCATGGGATTATTGGAAAGTGGTGAAGAACCTTTCTAGGAACCACAACTGATTTTAACCCTTGTCTATACCTTGCTTCATGACATTTTGGACATTCACTCTCACTTGCAAGATTTTTGTGAAATAATACACAACCATTAACACATGTGTGGATGTTTTCATACCCCAAGCCGAGCTTACTAATCTACTTTTTACATTGACTTTGTTTTGTTGGCAATGTGGAGTCAACTAGTAACAACAAACTTAATAATGCCAATAACTGATCTACACTCTCATTTATGCAACCATGCACCTCTTGCAAGTTAAGAATTTGAAGGATTGTTGTCAAATGACTTAACTTGCAACTAGCATACACAAGCTTTAAAACATTCTCCATTGATTGGCCTAATCATCGTTTAGACCCTCATTCAACATTCTTTCAACTTTAAACCCTTCATCTAACATTTCTACCTCTTCATCTATGTTCGGTGCCACTTCATCTATGTTTGTTACGTCTTCATCTCTCATTGTCTGCAATTCTATCATATCTTCATAATAATTGTAAGCCCAAGGGCTTATACCACTATGCCCATATCTTATCATATGTTGATAAATCACATTTATTTTTCTCACCCTTCCACCAAGATAGTCATTACATGGACATGGATATTT
The DNA here is from genome assembly GCA_027924645.1 of Cunninghamia lanceolata. Taxonomy (NCBI): domain Eukaryota; kingdom Viridiplantae; phylum Streptophyta; class Pinopsida; order Cupressales; family Cupressaceae; genus Cunninghamia; species Cunninghamia lanceolata. The sequence continues at coordinate 4,415,332 of BSBN01000318.1, read as the reverse complement.
TTCCATTTCCCTCTCTTTGGCTACTCTCTCATCATATGCATGATATTGATCCATAGTCAACCTTTAACATTGATCCATCTATAATATTGTGCATTCCAGTATTAATTTAGTATAATGAGCTATCCTATGCCTAGAAGGCCTTCAAATATAAAATCTTAAAAGTTAACCTTCAATCATGCATAGGGTCAAGCTAGGATAACCTTTCCTTTAGTTTGGGCTAGTCATCATGTAGGGAGATCATGCAGAGTAGAGGTGTGGTTTTATTTGAGTTCAAGGATTAGTTAAGGATCAACTTCAAAAATACTGAAGATAACATTTTCTTTTGAGTTTTCAAGCTTCAATCATGAAAATATCTCCTGGGCGGTGCCCACAAGCAGCTTCCCAAAATATCATGAAAATATCAGTTCACTTTTGACAATGAGGGTTTTGAATTACCATTGAATTTTCTGCAAAGTGCATCCCTAAATTTGACTTTGCTGCAAAGGGCATTGCTGACTTCAAATTCATGATAGCAAAATCCAAATTCCTTGCCCGCCTTTTCAAAAGTCTCCAAGTCCTCTCCAAACAAGCTTTATCACCCATGCAAGTAGCTGCTACACTTATATGCACCTAAAACATTTTTTCAAGTACATGCATCAGATAAAGTAAGTGCTTCAATATGTGACCATGAGAATAACAAACATCAACAACAATTCAATTTCATTCACATGCTGACAATTATACATTTTACAAGTTATCTAACTTAGAAATATAGACAAGCTATGTATACCAATAGATAAATAGCATTTAGAAGAAATACTAAACAATTTATCAAGATTACACTTTAAAACCCCAATTAAATAACTATTGTGATGAAGTATTCATAGCAGCAAATCACTTGCCAAAATCATATGCAAAGTCACCAAATAAAGGACTCAAGATGTCAACCATTTCAAATGACAATCATGACAATAGGAAAAACAACATAGAGAATACAGTCATGCTTTTGATTGAAAAGGAGGGGGTAGATATTACAATCTATAGTAGCATTGAAAAGTTGAAAATATAAAATCCATGAAGCCAAACACTTTTGTCAAAATACAAACCCTTATCTAATTAGGCAAAGATAGTCATTATATAGATGCTAAAATAGTGACACAAGTGCCTTTGAAAGTGATGACAGTCATGTCATCAAACTGCCAGTGAAATCAATCATCAAAAAGAGTAATGCACAACACCATAGAAGAAAAGAGGAGATCACTATCCATTCAAAGAGATGCCCTAATCACAGTCACCATAGTGGGCTACAATAGCAGAGAAAAGGCAGTGGAATATTGACATTCTTTTTACATCCAAATGTGAATTATGTGAAAACTATGTCATATATCAATAACAAAAGTAATAGAGAGGATTTTTTACAGTCAAATGTCTATGTATAGAATCTTCAAGTTTATCAAAATCACGCTAATAAGCTATATGATAGTCATAGCAGTAGATGCACAAAGGGAATGTGATTGTGATAGTTTTTTGTATACAAAGGACAGTCATCATCAATGATATCTTTGTATTAAGGAATTTGTAGGCAAGTTTGTGATAGGACAACAAAGATCAGTTCATGTATGAAGCAATGAACAAGGTTTTCATGACAAAGGTTACTGTCAAGATAGCAGTAAGAAACAGTAAAGATAGTGAAGAGCAGATTTAAGGAATGAAACAAATCTAGGAATAGTCTTGCATTCTCAACAACAAGCTTTCATTCTCTATTTTGTGACAGTCATTTTGAAAATACAATCATCTTTCAAAGGTTGAATCACACACACAGGGGCAGTGTCTAAGTCACAGGTTGAAGACCATCAAATTCCTTCATGCCAAGGTATTCTAAGTATAAATCATGAATGGAAAAAGTAGAATTTTATGAATAAAGAACCATGAGACCTCTTCATATAGTCATTGAAAGAGATAGAATAGTCACTAATGATATATTACCAAGCTTTCAAAGATACAAAAATTTAGAGCAGGCTAAGAGAAGATTAGAGGTATGTGGAAAACCCTACCTCTGCTTCATAAAACCATTTGTTATCTGCAATCTATCTACCATCTATCTGCTCCTTTGATATCTATCATCTATAGATGGAAATCCCAAAGTTCCCTCCTTTCTTCATTCACATGACGATCTCAAAACTATTTCCAAACTCAAAGAACTGCAGCCATGAACAATCTTCTCCTATTCAACTACTCATACCCTATTCTTGGTGGCCATGAACAATCTTCTCATGTTTTACTACTCATACCCTATTCTTGTTGGCCATGAATAATCTTCTACTGTTTGACTACTCTGCATACCCTATTCTTAGCAGCCATGAACAATCTTCTCATGCTAAATGCACAATCTTTGCTTCTTCACAGGTTTCACTTTTGTTCAAAATTCATAAACACACAATCCCTCCATTAATTCCATCCAAAACTAAAGTGAAAGAAAAAAGAATAGAGGAATTTATTTAGTCCTTTATTTAGTTAATTTTATTTGTAGTTGTGTTTTTTTGCCACATGACTAAATTAGTCATTTATAACTATGTTGCAAAAAAATTTAGTCACGTGATTAAAGGTTTAGTCACGTGACTAAAAGTTTTAGTCACCTGGTCATTTATTTACCATATTTCTACTAGTGAACAAACATTGAACCTCACTAGGAATGTCTTCCACCTTAGTTGCTACTAAAATAGGCTTGGTCTTAGGTCTGATTACTACTGCAAATCCCTATCCACCTTCTTCCTTCATTATTTGCAAAAAATCTTTCTGTGAGGCCTACTATTTCACTCTCGTATTTTTTCTCATTTCATATTATTGTTGGTGACATTTTAGACATTTGGGGATTGTGATCCCGATATACAGACCTTTTAGACTATATTTCCTTTTTTTGGTTAGTTATGCTTAGTATGTTGTGATGAGATTAGATCCTGATTTTTATTCACAAATGATGATTAGACATGTGATATGCATTTTGATTCTATTAGAGATACTAGTTGTGAGATTATGTTATGGATTTACTATGTGATTTTTATATTGAGATGGTTTATGGAAATGCAAATTATTAATCTAATTATGATGTGATTTTATGATGTTTATGATGTTTTAATTGATTATGCGATGGTGTGAGTGAATGTTTTTCCTTGCTTCGGCTATGATATACATGTTGGATTAATCTTTTGATTAAGTGCGTAGGTGATTTTTCCCAAAACACGAAAAATTAGAGATCATCCCACACACTTTGTAAATCTCATCTTGAACCGATCTAGTTCCAAGAGGAAAAAAGATAAACTATGTAAATGCATGATGACTTTTTGTAATGTTTATGTATGGTGTCTTTTGGGATAGGTCTACCTATTTTCAATGATTTTAAATTGGTGCTGTAAAGGTGTAATGTTTAATTGATTTCATTTTTGAGTTTTTATTTATGTAACCCCTTTTCATGTGATTTTACTCACCCTAAGGTGCTCAAATTGGGTTAAAAGTGACCCTGGGTTGTACCCCTAGGGTCTAGGGACCATTTGAGCTTGTTTAACCCTAGGATAACTCCCATTTGGTCACTGAAACTTCACCCTGAAGTAAAGTGACGAAAATAGAAGTTTAGGGAGGAGTGGAAGGTTGGGTTAAACACTCAACCTTATCCACACCTTGTTCCAAGCATTGGGGTACCTTGCATTGAAGGCTTGGAGAGTCTTCAAGACCCCTAATGTGGAGGACCCAACTCCAAGGCTCTCTCACATTGGTGAGAGTACCTTGGGGTTTTGTGGGCTTTCATGGGAGGATAGGATTGGGACACTTGTGGACCCTCATCGTTTTTGGGCTCCACCTTGCTCTCACATGTGTGAGAGAGAACAAGTGGAGGGGGAAAGACTTGGTGGAATGAGAGGGTGACATGTGTCACCCCCACAATCCATGAAGCTTGCAAGTGGAAGTGAGGAGGAAGGAGAAGGTGACATTTGTCACCTTCTCATTCCTCAAGGGTCACGAAGAGAGCCTACTTTAATTTGGGGAGAGAGTTAGAGGGTTTTTGGAGGCACATTTAGAGAAGGACTTGGAGCTGGAGTTGGAAGGGCTCTACTTCAACTATCTTCCTTGTTGGGCTATTTAAGGTAGGATTCAAGGCTTGATGTCTTTCCTTATGTATTTTATTTTACTTGTGTGTTACATTGTGTGTGTTTTGTGTTTTGTTATTGTGGGGTTTTGAGGGTGTCTGTAAAAGCCTCTCCATTTAGAGAAAATGCTCAACATGTGTTGGGTGGGGAGGAGTGAACCTCCTCAAGGTTACCTTCCTAGTTTTGGTATTTTGGCCTTAAGGGCAAGATTATGAGTATGATTATTTTGTATGGCATGAGTGCCATGGAGGTATATATGAGTTCTTGGTATAAATAATTGGGCTTGAGTCTTTGTTTGTGATGAGCTATTTGAGATTTTGGAGTGGTCTCTTGAGTAGAGTGATGTCCACTCCCCTACCCCTTCAAACTCATTTTTATGAGTTTTGTGTTGTCTAAACCATGGGTTTTCTTCATATTTTATTGGTTTTGTGTTTTGTTGTGTTATGGAGTGAAAAATACCTGTGTGGATGACCTCCAAGCTCAAGGGTGACTCATTAGTGAGTCTATGGTAGGGAGGAGAGTGGTATTGCATGACTTTTTTCCCCTCCTTTGTTTTGTATCTTGCAGGTTGTTGTTGGCTTGGAAGCTTGGAGGACGTGCTATACAGTTTTGTCATTGTAGTTTTTCTTTTGGATATTGAGAGCCTAGGCCATGTTTGGCTTTTGTATAATTTATATCAAAAGAAAGAGAGAAGTCTTTTCTTCATTTGTATAGTTTAAATGAGTACATTCTATGTTTACTCTATTTTATAAATTACAAGAAATGTAATATTCTCCTTGTTGTAATATTGTCAAAATATATGTGTTTTGGTTCTCTTGGTATATCTTTTCAAGAAAATGAAGGAAATATAGTTGTTGGTTTCATTTTATGAGATTGTGAAAATGTTATAAAAAAAAATAGTTAGTTGCAGATTTTATTTCAAAGAAAAAAGTAAAATATATTGTTATTGCTTTCTTTTCAAAATATATATATATAGACATATATATACATGTTTTGAAAAAACAAAAGGATTTATTTTATGTTACTAGGAAACCATTTCTTTTATTTTATCATAAATGATTATGTTGATATTGTGAAAATATATTCCTTATATATATATTGTATTATATATACTTATTTGTTGCTAAAAGGATAAAAAAGAAAAAATATAATTTCTGCATTCCTTGTTTTTGAGAAAGGTGTATATATATATATATATATATATATATATATATATATATATATATATATATATATATATATAAGATTTATCTTTTTGTGTTTGCTAGAGTGTATAGGTAAATTGAGAGAAAATTGTGTATTTATATGTATACACACACACACACATATATATATGCTTTCAAATTCTAGAAAGTATTGTGTAACTGTGTGGATATATATAATACTGTTAGATTTATAGAAAAGTTTAATAAATAGAAATATATATTTTTTGCCCAAACCCTAGCGCCTTCCTTGAGGACTGTTTCTTTTACTTATAAAATGGGATGGAAGGTGCAACGACCTTACAGCCGCTGCCCCCATGTCTATTGCTTGTGTGTTTGGTGGGGGGGGACAGACCCCCACCCACCCCCCTCCTTTGAAGGTTCTTTTAATAAAACTAAAACAACAAAAAAAAAAACCATTATACCTCCCACGGTGGCGCCCATCTATTCAGTCCTCCCTCCAAACGATCATTAGGCCCTTTGTTGCCCTGTTTCATGTGCTTTTTATTATATATATATAATGTGGGCTTACACTAAATGTGTATACCTCTTCCAGATATTCATCCATGGCAGCCATGTGCATAGACCTGCAACAAAGAAAGGAAATGAGGAGAAAATGAGAGGAGAAATAGAGAAAAGAAAATAGAAAAGAATAGAGTAGGGCAAACAAAAAAATAGGGTTAGGGTTGAAGTCATAAGGATATTAATATTTTAATAGGAGGATTTTAGGGAAAGAGGAATTTTAAATTAGATTTTATTTTCTTTTCCCTCTCCTTTTGACTTAGAGACTTTTTATATGTTTTATTTGATTTGGGATACATTTGACCTCATGGGTAGAGGGGTAAGTTTAAATTAAGTGTGGGATTTCTAATAAATTATATTTGTGCAGTGTTAATTAATTTATTTAAGGATTAGGGGTCTATTTTATTATTATTTAGCTAGGGCCACATAGAGATTAATAATTGTAATTGTGATGGACTATTATTTTATTTTAATTATGCTTTGGGATTTAATTTTAATATTGTAACCTTTGTAATTTTACTATAACTTTATTTTAATAAGGTCGATTTAATTAAATTAATTCTATGTTGGATTTTAATGCAGTAGGTTATTATTTAATTAATTTAACCTTGTTTATCGACTAGTGAACCTTAGTGTGACAATTTAATTTCCCTAGTGCAATTATTTTAATTAACCAGCGTTAGTAGGTTTAGTGAACTATTGTGCAAATTTTATTAATTAGAATGTTTCTTATGCATGCCCTAGAGGCGTTATGCTACCAGATTTTTCCAGGAATTAAGGTTAATTTTTTTAGATGATTTTAACCTTGTGTTGAGTAATAGTCTAATTTTTCTGCAAATTAGACATTTTATTTAAGTGGTTATTTAATTCTTTATGCTTTAGAATTAGGGTTTTGATTTCAACTCATGTTGAAATCATGTCACTCACGTAGGAAAAATTAGGGTTTCGATCAATCTATCCTAACCCTAATGGCGACGCTTCTCGCATCTCATTGACTCCCTTAGTCGGCCATCATCATGTAGAGGAATTGCACATGTGATCACATTACCCTGAATTTGATTGACATGTTTATGCCTTATGGGTAGTACCACCAAGCACGATGACGCATGTGAGGGGGTTTCTAGGGATGCGTGGAAGAAATTTTTTAATATTTTGTGTCATGACCACATGAAAAATGTGGACATGACACTTGCGTTGTGTGTCGTGACCTCATGGGAAATGTGGGCATGACATTTGGTATCAGAGCCCAGTTTAAGCACTGGGCTTGTTTGGACACATTGTTATTCTACAAATTCTTCTAATTCATGAATACCTTGTTCTTGTAGGATGCCACCCAGAACAAGGCAAGCGCGTTCACATGCCATTGCATCCATGGAGGTACATAGTGACTCATCAGCTAAGGGTCAGGGACTGTTGGCACCATAGGCACCATCCGCACCTAATTTCAGACCACAGATCTTACAAGCATTACAGGCAGTGTTAGAGAGGTTACCACCGGCTGTGTAATGTCCCCTTCTAGAAAGCCAAAATTTTTACACCCTTGCAAACAATTTCAACTTACCAAAAGAGAACATTAGTATTCCATTTTTCATTTCCGTTTCATCTTGATGATAATCATAAACATAACCATATACTATTTTCCATTTCATAAATCTATTTTTCCATACATCATGATTCTCCTTGGGTGAGATAATCCTTAGGCCTCTTATTAACCTCACCTCCCACCTTGTGAGAGAAGATTCGTTAGGTAGGTGATGTCATCTCAATCCTATGGGTCCATTAATATTATTCCTTAGTTTGTTAACCAATGCCCATAATTCCATAGTAATATCCTTGATTCGTCAATCAAGGCCCATAATATCCTTGATTCGTCAATCAAGGCCCATTCCCATGGAATGATCAATACCTACCATAACTATCTACCCCACATTCTTAGTGTTAGGTGGTTAATTAGGAAGTCTCGTATCTACCCTTAGGAATTCATGCCTTTATTAATCTTTAGGTTTTATCCTAGAGCCTTTTCCCTAGGTTTTACCCTAAGGCCTTAATTAATCTTCATCTATACATATACATACTTGTTATCTCTCATACGTCATTTATTAACAACTTATGAATTCAAATCATACAAGATACATATTTAAAATATAAATTTCAGACATAAATGTATATATCACATATATCATTTCTACTTAATAACCTTATTATTTATATCTTTCAAGTTATAAATTGAACAGGTAATTATAAATTCTTACAAATCATAAATTGAATAAGTAAATATAAATACTTACTTACCTGCTTTACCTGGGATTCCTTACCTATGCTGTGGTAATATAGTCTTTATTGTATTGCTATTATAAAATGCAGATCTAAATATATGTATTTATCCCATACCCCTTTTATATTTTCTCCCCATGATCCTTTTGCTTGGCTGCCCTCGTGGCTTCCTTGTGATATTTTCTTGCTGTGTCTTTGATGAATTCAAATGATGTTTCTTCTTTATTACCTTTATTGAATTCACAGCTATTTATTTATTTCTTTTTATTACTTCATTCTTTTGGTGATGATTTCCTTCTATCTCACAACCTTTATTTATTTCCCTTTCAAAGGATATGTTCGAAGAGGTATGTCTCTTATTATTTTTATTACTTTATATTAATTCCCTTTTGTGGTAAAACTAGTTCTAACCATATGTAACTCCCTTATCATAAGAGGATAGGTTAAAAGATGTTTATTATTATTTATTTACCTTATTTGTATTTATATTATATCATTATAATAAATGATATATTATTTATATTTATATTACAATATAAGATAATAATAATAATAATATTTGTATTTATATTATTAGATATATTTATAATATATTATTTATTAATGTGTTGCACTTGTAAATATCTTCCTTCAACCTCCCCTTAATCTTTTTAAAGTACATTATTTATATAATAAATATAGTATAAATAAATACTTTTGTTATTAAGTACGGGAGCTCTTTTATTTTATTTTATTTCCAAGCATATAATATGGTGGGATAATGTTTGTCTTATTAGACTTTTATTTTTATATGATTTTATTTTGAATTTAACCTTTTGTTTAACCGTATTACTTTGTCTTATTCCAAATTACTTTACTTTCTAACTTTAATAGGTAAGACTCTTCATAATATATTTTTTTTATATATAATAATATATCTTATTAATTACTCACATAAATATTATATTAAAATATTTATATTTATAATATATCTAGTTAATTAAAATATAAATATATATATTTCATATATTTTATAATATTTAAATTATATTAAATTAATAATATTATTTATTAAATAATACATATTAATAATATATTTTAAATAAATATATTATATGTTTAGTTTATATAAGGCTAACTTATTATTTAAATAAACAATTCAATTATAAATCATTATAGGGACATGACAACCCTCCCCACTCAAGATTGCTTGTCCTCAAGCAATTATAATTAGGTATCCTAAAGTAATATTTAATAACATTATATTTTAGTAGGTTTCCTTATATAAAATAAGGTTTCACTCACCAATAATATAAAATAACCTCTAGAAAATGTAACAAATTAATATAGCTAATAAACTATAGTGCTATAAATAATATGGGGGCCTAAAATAATAATTTATAAATTTGGGTTTACCCTTTTAAATTTTCAGCACTAAATTTGCATAAAGGCATTTCTATTTATTTAATTATCAAAAATGTTCTAATGACTACTAATACTATTTTAATGCCATGATTAACCAATAGCATCAAATGAACAATCCAAACCAAATAACCAAATGTCAAACATACTTGACACAACCAAAGTGAAAACGGAGGGGCACTACATCCTCCCCCCCTAAAACTCGACTTACTCCTAGAAGTCACTGCTAAGGTGGAAACATTACAAGTTAGTAACAACATTAAAGCTGATTCATTTCATACAATAATACACACTAAAATATAAACTTATATACTCCATTTCAAAAATAATCTACACAATCAAAACTTGCAATTTCAAAAGTGGTTTCATAATGCATAAACCACTCCCAATCCTTACAAGTTAGCATTGACACCCAACCAGTTTCTTCAGAACAAGGAAAACATTGCACCTTTTTATTCCTAACTTGTAAAAATTATCATATCATAAACATATGGAGCATTCTATTTCAAATACACCACCATTGTAATTTCTCTACCAATCTGCTATTAAGCAAACCATAGGTCAGAATGCTACATTTTCACAAAATATCAACATATTCATACACCTAAAAAACACCTTTTTCACTAAATCTCATAGCATCTTCAACAAGGTCATGAATTTATTTCACCTTTTGAAGAATGGAAACACACTTTATCATTTCATAAATCCATTTTCATGATTTACCATATATTCTTCACATACACACAAATTAACATTACCGGGATTCACATCACAAGACTACACAAGGGTTCATCTGGACATCGGGAAGCAACATACTAATCCATGATACATAATCCATGAGCCAAGAGCCAAAATTCATCTCACATAATCTATACCTCACACGTAGTGGCTTGATGGTGTTAGGCCACACACATATGGTGAGACCATCCAAACAAGACCACAATGACCTATCTCTTGTTGTATAAGGTAGTTATCCTCCAAGAGATAGTCATCACACATAGGTGGGTAGTGGGTCCTAGCTGTGTAACAGCCTCACATACCCCCATCCTCAAGGTTCCCTGCGTCTGCTTCCTTGTATACACTCATCAAGTACGCCTCATACGTCCTTGGAGAGGAATCACAATACGACACATGGCTGACATAAAAAACAATAAGGAAAAACTAGTTTAGCCACCAATGTCATAAAGAAAGATCAAATAAAAATTCAATTTCAACAATAAAGAAAGAAATGCATGCAATTTCAACACTAAATCAAATGTAACCACGATGGCTACATGTAAATAAGATCACAAGGTGTGTCTAAACCATCACAATTAAATATAAACAAAGTGTCAACCTTCACAATCAATAGAAAATCATCAACAACCATAAAGAAAGTCCACAATCTTCAAAATTGTACTGTACAACACCGCGTGACTAGATACTAGCCACCAAATGAGGAAGGAGGGAGCAACGTCAGGCTATAGCAGTAGCCCTCATGTGGTGCAGAGTGAGCACGCCATCCACATGGATCAAGGTGTACTCCTCGGCTACACCCTACATCGTGTCGTCACGCGGCATGGACTAACTAAGTGGTCTGCACAGTCCTTGGCTACCCACATGGAATGTGCACCTCGGCCACATCCCACATCACATCTCAGCGCGACATGGTCATATGCCAGCCGAAGAAGGCACGTACTGGCTGTATGCCGCATGGCAGTGTGTCTGTGGCTTCACGGAAGTAGGCACGCATAGAACACACTCTGCATAGCGATACCTCGTGGAAAAGGCACACGCAGGTACTCGTCGTAGCCAGAGGTATACATGGCTAGGACCTACCCATATGTTAACTAACCCAACACTATCAAAAGCAAACATGGGTATCCCTCTACAAGTATACGAGGCCCCATTATGCTCATCACACAAGTAGGCTATGACACAATCTCATAGTACACCTTCACGTGGCTATGCACGTGGCATCGTGTCCTCAAGCCCAACTCACTACCATCAACAACACTATGTCGGAACATCATTGTGGTGTGGCATCATACCTATTGCATCATGTCAGAACATGTACAGATACGAAATCTATCTCAACATGGGTAACAAATCTCCCTCCACATGCTGGACCTCAAATATACATGGGGCACATGGTCTCACTTGCATTATCCATGCAGGTCCTAGACCCTAGCCCCTAAATGACAACTCATGTCATCGTATAGTTCCAGTTGGGTTGTCCTTATAGGTCCTAGACCCCGGCCCCCAACTAACAACTCATGTGGCATATCATACCTTTCATGAAGACAAGGTAAATGATCCTCCAAGAAATACCATCTAGATGCTCAGAAACTGTGGGGGTTAGGCTAACACATATGAATCAAGTACCTTGATCCATCATAAGGGAAAGTAGTGAGTACGTTTCCTCAAGTTCGGTTGAGCGAGGGACCACTCTACACCATCATAAGCGTACATTGTACACTCCGCCCAAGGAACTTTGTGGCTGCTACTACCCCTTCATAGATTGAGGGACTAGTGAACCAAAAGAAGAGAATCTATGAATCTAACTTTTGGCTACTCTTTTATATATATATTTTCAACCACGCAAGGGTTGGCCCTCAATTGGGTAACAAACATACAAACACACATAATGGTATGGTTGATTCCACACCTAAAATACACATTTCCCCATGGATGGGTACCTAGTATCACCATCTCAAGGGCACACAAAGCAAGTATGGGGTATTCACGACACTCAAACAATGCACAGTTATTGGTTTCACACTTTTACATGGAAAGATTACTTTTATATACACAATTCCATTACTACCAATATGATTCCTATTTGCAAAATCATAACATTACCTGTTATCCACTTCCCTATTCTAGTTTCCTTCCACTCTACTTTTCTGCGTATCACACGATGCTAAATCTCAATCTCATGATCATCTATCCAATACATCAATCTAGGTGTATAGATCAAGCATAGTATCCTACTCAGGAGTTTCCTACCACTTGCATAAAAAGTACTACTATAGCTAAACATGGGTGACAACATTAATCCAGAAGTCCCAGTGCTAAAACTTGGCTCTGATACCAAATGTAATGTCCCCTTCTAGCAAGCCAAAATTTTCGCACCCTTGCAAATAATTTCAACTTACCAAAAGAGAACATTAGTATTCCATTTTTCATTTCCTTTTAATCTTGATGATAATCATAAACATAACCATATACTATTTGCCATTTCATAAATCCATTTTTCCATACATCATGATTCTCCTTGGGTGAGATAATCCTTAGGCCTCTTATTAACCTCACCTTCCACCTTGTGAGAGAAGATTCGTTAGGTAGGTGATGTCATTTCAATCCTATGGGTCCATTAATATTATTCCTTAGTTTGTTAACCAATGCCCATAATTCCATAATAATATCCTTGATTCGTCAATCAAGGCCCATTCCCGTGGAATGATCAATATCTACCATAACTATCTACCCCACCTTCTTAGTGTTAGGTGGTTAATTAGGAAGTCTCATATGTACCCTTAGGAATTCATGCCTTTATTAATCTTTAGGTTTTACCCTAAAGCCTTCATTAATCTTTAGGTTTTATCCTAGAGCCTTCTCCCTAGGTTTTACCCTAAGGCCTTAATTAATCTTCATCTATACATATACATACTTGTTATCTCTCATACGTCATTTATTAACAACTTATGAATTCAAATCATACAAGATACATATTTAAAATATAAATTTCAGACATAAATGTATATATCACATATATCAATTTCTACTTAATAACCTTATTATTTATATCTTTCAAGTTATAAATTGAAAAAGTAATTATAAATTTTTACAAATCATAAATTGAATAAGTAAATATAAATACTTACTTACCTGCTTTACCCAGGATTTCTTACCTATGTTGCGGTAATATAGTCTTTATTGTATTACTGTTATAAAATGCAGATCTAAATATATGTATCTATCCCATACTCTTTTTATATTTTCTCCCCATGATCCTTTTCCTTGGCTTCCCTCGTGTCTTCCTTGTGATATTTTCTTGCTGTGTCTTTGATGAATTCAAATGATGTTTCTTCTTTATTACCTTTATTGAATTCAAAACTGTTTATTTATTTCTTTTTATTACTTCATTCTTTCGATGATGATTTCCTTCTATCTCACAACCTTTATTTATTTCCCTTTCAAGGGATATGTTCAAAGAGGTATGTCTCTTATTATTTTTATTACTTTATATTAATTCCCTTTTGTGGTAAAACTAGTTCTAACCATATGTAACTCCCTTATCATAAGAGGATAGGTTAAAAGATGTTTATTATTATTTATTTACCTTATTTGTATTTATATTATATCATTATAATAAATGATATATTATTTATATTTATATTACAATATAAGATAATAATAATAATAATATTTGTATTTATATTATTAGATATATTTATAATATATTATTTATTAATGTACTACACTTATAAATATGTTCCTTCGACCTCCCCTTAATCTTTTTAAAGTACATTATTTACATAATATATATAGTATAAATAAATACTTTTGTTATTAAGTACGGGAGCTCTTTTATTTTATTTTATTTCCAAGCATATAATATGGTGGGATAATGTTTGTCTTATTAGACTTTTATTTTTATATGATTTTATTTTCAATTTAACCTTTTGTTTAACTGTATTACTTTGTCTTATTCCAAATTACTTTACTTTCTAAATTACTTTACTTTCTAACTTTAATAGGTAAGACTCTTCATAATATTTATTTTTATATATAATAATATATCTTATTAATTACTCACATAAATATTATATTAAAATATTTATATTTATAATATATCTAGTTAATTAAAATATAAATATATATATTTCATATATTTTCTAATATTTAAATTATATTAAATTAATAATATTATTTATTAAATAATACATATTAATAATATATTTTAAATAAATATATTATATATTTAGTTTATATAAGGCTAACTTATTATTTAAATAAACAATTCAATTATAAATCATTATAGGGACATGACAACCCTCCCCACTCAAGATTGCTTGTCCTCAAGCAATTATAATCAGGTATCCTAAAGTAATATTTAATAACATTATATTTTATTAGGTTTCCTTATATAAAATAATGTTTCACTCACCAATAATATAAAATAACCTCTAGAAAATGTAACAAATTAATATAGCTAATAAACTATAGTGCTATAAATAATATAGGGACCTAAAATAATAATTTATAAATTTGGGTTTACCCTTTTAAATTTTTAGCACTAAATTTGCATAAAGGCATTTCTATTTATTTAATTATGAAAAATGTTTTAATGACTACTAATATTATTTTAATGCCATGATTAACCAATAGCATCAAATGAACAATCCAAACCAAATAACCAAATGTCAAACATACCTGACACAACCAAAGTGAAAACAGAGGGGCACTACAAGCTGTAGTAGAGTCGTGTATCAAACCACATGTTAAGCTCCATGTTGATGCATGAGAGGAGCCATGTTACTCCCATAGAGGGAGCTGAGGCTAAGGCTTGGCTTATCAGTTTAGACAAGTGCTTTGCATTGCGTCCTTATGGGAGTAACACAAAGGCATGCATCATAGTTCACCTTTTGAGAGATACAGCGGTGACATGGTGGCACATTGAGGAGTGCAACTATTGCCTATCTCTGGACACTGTTACATGGGACACCTTCATTGAGTGCTTTAATGCAAGTTATCCTTCAGATCACTTCAAGCAGCATCAGATTGACGAGTTCCATGACTTACAGTAGCAAGGTTCTACCATAGCGCATTATGAGAGCAGGTTCATTAAGCTATCATGGTATGCAAAGTATCTCCATGATGAAAAACTTCTAATTCACAAAGTTATCAAGGGTTTGAATCATGGGATATCAGGACCAGTGCGTATGGCAGATCCCCAAACCTTGAGTGAGGTTACCGAGAAGGCATACATCACAAAGGAGATTTAGGGATGAGGTCTGATTTCACATCCCCAGTTTTAAGATCATGGTTAGCAGCAGCAGCAAAATTTTTGTCGACCACCACCACCACCACAGAGAGGAGGTTTTAGTTCTACACCTTTACCTCTTAGGCCTCCACAACAGCAGCAACAGCAGTATCAGTAGAGGTCCAGGACCCAGCAAAGGGCACAGGGAGGACATGATTGTAGTTGGAAGCAGTAGGGCCTGCATAGGGATTAGTGATAGTAGGGACCACCTGTGGGTCCCACTAGATCACAACAGTCATACAAAGGTTCTTAGGGGTCCATGGGTTGGACTAGACAACAACAGAGTAGTAGGACACAAACTAGACAAGTATAGGCTCGGGGCCCATGCTTTGTTTGTGGTGGGACAAGACATTTAGCCAAAGAGTGCCCACACATCTCTAAGGAAGGGGGACAACCTCGTGCAAGAGGATCAAAGCAAACAGTTGGAGATGTGGGTAGATCTCACCGTATATTTGTAGTAGTTGATAACCACTAGGCTAACTTCCAATCCTTAGTGATCGAAACAATAGGTATGATTGGGGATGTTCCCATTGCTATTTTATTTGACTTTGGTGCTACTGATTCATTTATATCTCCATTGTTAGTGGAGTGTTGTAGGCTGGTGGCCTCTAGGTAGGGTGATAGGTAGGAGGTTGAGTTGGCCACTAAGGCCAAGATGTTAGTAGATGCTTTGGTTTAGGATTGTGAGATATCTTTGGGAGCGTTCACTACATTATGCGACCTTAGGGTTATGCCCTTAGGATCCTATGGTGTAGTTTTAGGCATGGATTGGCTTCTAGCTCATAGAGCTAATCTAGATTATCGCCAAAAGGTGATTAGCTTTTTAGATGATCATGGCATGTTAGTCGAGGTAGTGGGCATTCAGAAGCCCATGACAGTTCGTATGATATCTGCTCAGCAACTTAAGTGTTGCATGCAGAAGGGATGTAAGTTATTTGCCATCATTGTTAGCGATAGATTAGAGGATGAGCCAGAGGTGTCATTAGATGACCATCCTATCTTGAGGGAGTTTGCTAATATCTTTCCACCAGAGTTACCAAGTATGCCACCATGTAGAGAGGTAGACTTCCACATTGATCTAGTGCTGGGTGTCAAGCCAGTGTCTCGTGCACCCTACAAGATGACCACACATGAGCTCATGAAGATCAAGTTGTAGTTAGAGGAGTTGCTTCAGAAGGGGCACATCTAACCTAGCATTACACCTTGGGGTGCACCGGTCATCTTCATGAAGAAGAAGGATGGGTCTCTTTGTCTATGCATGGATTATAGGAAGCTTAATAAGGTGACAGTGAAGAACTATCATCCTCTGCCTAGGATTGATGATCTCTTCAACCAGATGCAGGGAGCTAGAGTGTTCTCTAAGATAGACTTGAAGTCTAGTTATCATCAGTTGCACATCATAGAGGTGGACATCATAAGACCACCTTTCGGACTCGATATAGTCACTATGAGTTCACTGTGGTACCCTTCATTTTGACGAATGCCCCTATAGTATTCACGAGTCTCATGAATAGGGTGTTCCGTACTTACTTGGATCAGTTCATGATCATTTTCCTTGATGATATTTTGATCTACTCATGGACCAAGGAGGAGCATGAGGAGTACTTACGTTAGGTTTTGCAGTGCTTAAGAGAGCAGTAACTTTTTGGCAACTTGGCAAAGTGTACCTTTTTTCAGATTTGAGGTGCAGTATTTGGGGCACATCCTATTTGGTGATGGTATCTCCGTAGATCCATGAAAGATCAGGGCTATCAGGGATTGGCTAGCATCCACTAGTGTGATAGAGGTTAGGAGTTTCATGGGGTTAGCTAGTTACTACCGTAGATTCGTAGAGGGCTTCTCCAGGATAGCACACCCCATCACTTCACTTCAATGGAAAGGGAAGAGCTTCACTTGGACTGAGCAATGCAAGAGGGCCTTTAGGTTCCTCAAGGAGCATCTTACCAGTTCTCCCATCTTAGTGGTTCCTAATCTAGTAGAGGATTTTGTGGTTTGTACTATTGCATCACTTGAGGGTTTGGGAGTTGTACTTATGCAGGGTGGTAGAGCGATCATGTATGAGTCGCGAAAGCTCAAGACCCATGAGCTGAACTACCCCACTCACAATTTAGAGCTCGTAGTAATGATTCATGCTCTAGTTCATTGGAGACAATTTTTGTTGCGTCGTCACTTTGAGCTTCATTCATATCATCACAACTTACAATACATATTCACGTAGTCGAATTTAAACTCCTGCTAGCGGCATTGGATGGAGTTTCTTTGTGAGTATGACTTTAATGTCCACTACATCAAAGGGAAGGAGAATGTGGTTACTGATGCATTGAGTCAGAGGTACCATAAGATCCTAACCTTGACCTTGAGTGTGGACTTGAGAGGGCACATCAACATCTACCTCAGGATGAGTGGTTTCTTGAGGTGCAGTAGGAGATTCAGTCATAGAGGGCCCTTGTGGGAAAGTTTGCAGGATATTCCCTGGAGGCAGATGGGCTACATAGGCATCGACAATGCATCTATGTAGTCCGTGCAGGTGACCTACATGCAGTAGTTCTTTCAGAGGCTCACAGAGCACCTTATGCAGCACACCCTAGGGTGAAGAAGATGCATACCAACTTGCAATAGTTGTACCATTGGGTGGGTATGAGATGAGATATTACAGAGTTCATTGCTCATTTCCTTGAGTGTCAGAGGGTCAAGGCCGAGCATCAACATCTAGCAGGTCTTTCGTACCCTCACGAGATACTTGAGTAGAAATGGGACACCATTTCCATGGATTTAATTGTTGGTCTTCCTATGTCATCTCACCGCTATGATGTCATCATGGTGATGGTTGACAAGTTAACTAAGGTGGTGTATTTCTCACCTATACACACGACGTACAATGCACCATCAGTGGTGAGAGCATTCTTAGATGAGATTGTTAGATTACATGGAGTACCTCACCGTATCATTTCTGACATAGACTCAGTCTTCACATAAGCTTTTTGGAGGTTATTGTAGCAGGTGTTGGGTACAAAGCTCAACTTAAGTTCAACTTATCACCCAGAGATAGATGGTCATATAGAGAGGGTGAATCAAGTCTTAGAGGAAATGCTTTGCATGTACATTATGGAACACCAATTTAGATGGGAGGAGTATCTGTATCCAGTTAAATTTACCTACAATAATGGGCATCACAGCTCATTAGGTATGCCTCCTTTTCAGGCCTTGTACGGTAGACCTTGCAAGACACCGTTGAGTTGGGATCGTATAGAGGATAGGGTTGCTATTGGGCTAGAGTTGGTACAGGATATGGAGCAGCAGGTGACCTTGATTAGACAGAGACTTCAGGAGGTGTAGGATCGATAGAAGAAGTATATCAATGCTAAGAGATTAGATCAAAGCTTCTTAGTCGGTGACAGAGTATTCTTGTGAGTGTAGTCACACAAGAGTCTAATCTATTATGAGAAGGGCTCTAAGGTCACACCACATTTTGTTGGGCCTTTTGAGATCTTGGAGTAGATAAGACTAGTAGCCTACCATCTAGCCTTGCCACCTAGCTTGTCACGCATCCACAATGTTTTTCATGTATCTATTTTGTGGCATTACATATCTAATTTATCTCATGTATTGGATTGGAGTGCTCTATAGGTAGAGGTGGATGGACAACTGGATTTGGAGTCAATTTGCATATTGGCTTTTCAGATGTTGGACCTTCGAGTTCGAGAGCTGGACCAAGTTAGGGTTCAGTGGGACAGGTACAATGAGGTCATGGTGACATGGGAGGATGCAGCTAGATTGACACTTTATCCTCACCTCTTTGATGACTTCCAAGAGGAAGTTTAGTCTTAGGGGGGAGGATGTGAGGCCTACTATTTCACTCCCTTATTTATGTTCATTTCATATTACTGTTGGTGACATTTTAGACATTTGGAGACTGTGATCTTGATATACAGACCTTTTAGACTATATTTTTTTTTTTCTTGCTTAGTTATGCTTAGTATGTTGTGATGAGATTAGATCCTATTTTTTATTCATGGATGATGATTAGGCATGTGATATGCATTCTAATTCTATTAAAGATACTAGTTGGGACATTATATTATGGATTTACTATGTGATTTTTATATTGAGATGGTTTATGGAAATGAAAATTATGAATCTAATTATGATGTGATTTTTATGATGTTTATGATGTTTTAATTGATTATGTGATGGTGTGAGTGAATGCTTTTCCTTGCTTTGGCTATGATATACATGTTGCATTAATCTTTTGTGTATGTGTGCAGGTGATTTTTCCTAAGCCACAGAAAATCAGAGATCATCCCACACACTTTGTATTTACTATGTTGAACCGATCTAGTTCCAAGAGGAACCAAGAACAACTATGTAAATGCATGATGGATTTTTGTAATATTTGTGTATGGTGTCTTTTGGGCTAGGTCTACCTATTTTTAGTGATTTTATATTGGTGTTGTAAAAGTGTAATATTTAATTGATTTCATTTTTGAGTTTTTATTTTTGTGACCCCTTTTCATGTGATTTTACTCACCCTAAGTTGCTCAAATTGGGTTAAAAGTGACCCTAGGTTGTACCCCTAAGGTCTAGGGACCATTTGAGCTTGTCTAACCCTAGGATAACTCCCATTTGGTCACTTAATCTTCACCCTGAAGTAAAGTGACGAAAATAGAAGTTTGGAGAGGAGTGGAAGGTTGGGTCAAACACTCAACCTTGTCCACACCTCATTCCAAGCATTGGGATACCTTGCATTGAAGGCTTGGGGAGTCTTCAAGACCCCTAATTGTGGAGGACCCAACTCCAAGACTCTCTCACATTGGTGAGAGTACCTTGGGGTTTTGTGGGCTTTCATGGGAGGATAGGATTGGGACACTTGTGGTACCCTCATCCTTTTTGGGCTTCACCTTGCTCACACATGTGTGAGAGAGCACAAGTGGATGGGGTAAGACTTGGTGGAATGAGAAGGTGACATGTGTCATCCCCACATTCCATGAAGCTTGCAACCGGAAGTGAGGAGGAAGGAGAAGGTGACATGTGTCACCTTCTCATTCCTCAAGAGTCATAAAGAGAGCCTATTTTAATCCCTCTTGAAGAGAGGGAGAGGGTTGTTGATTCATTACATTTTTATTTTTATTTGAATTTGGGGAGAGAGTTAGAGGGTTTTTGGAGGCACATTTGGAGGACTTGGAGGTGGAATTGGAAGGGCTCTACTTCAGCTATCTTCCTTGTTGGGCTATTTTAGGTAGGATTCAAGGCTTGATGCTTTTCCTTATGTATTTTACTTTACTTGTGTGTTGCATTGTATGTGTTTTGTTGTTGTGGGGTTTTGATGGTGTTTGTAAGAGCCTCTCCATTTGGAGAAAATGCTCAACATGTGTGGGGTGGGAGAGGAGTGAACATCCTTGAGATCACCCTCCTAGTTTTGGTATTTTGGCCTTGAGGGCAAGATTATGAGTATGAGTATTTTGTATGACATGAGTGCCATGGAGGTATATATGAGTTCTTGGTATAAATAATTGGGCTTGAGGCCTTGTTTGTGATGAGCTATTTGAGATTTTGAGGTGGTCTCTTGAGTAGAGTGATGTCCACTCCCCTACCCCTTCAAACTCATTTTTATGAGTTTTGTGTTGTGTAAACCATGGGTGTTCTTCATTTTTTATTAGTTTTGTGTTTTGTTGTGTTGTGGAGTGAAGAATCCTTATGTGTGGATGACCTCTAAGCTCGAGGTTGACTCATTAGTGAGTCTATGGTAGGGAGGAGAACGATATTGCATGGCTTGTTTTCTCCTCCTTTGTTTTGTATCTTACAGGTTGTTGTTGGCTTGGAATATTGGAGGAAGTGCTATAAAGTTTTATCATTGTACTTTTTCTTTTGGATATTGAGAGCCTAGGCCATGTTTGGCTTTTGTATAATTTGTATCAAAAGAAAGAGAGAAGTCTTTTCTTCATTTGTATAGTTTAAATGAGTACATTCTATGTTTACTCTATTTTATAAGTTACAAGAAATGTAATATTCTCCTTGGTGTAATATTGTCATAATATATGTGTTTTGGTTCTCTTCGTATATGTTTTCAAGAAAATGAAGGAAATATAGTTGCTAGTTTCATTTTATGAGATTGTGAAAATGTTATAAAAAAAAATAGTTAGTGTAGACACCTAAAATTGTCTTCTACCATCAAACTGACTCCTGACATCCCTAAACATATCAATTTCCCTTCTAATCAATTAGTTAAATTTTTATTTAATTAATTACCCCTTTCATTTTCTAAATTCACACCATTTTATCCCCAAAATTGAATTAATTTCATTTAAATCAATAGTCCAAACCTGAGCTAATAGATTGAATAAATATGCAATATTTATTAAATCAATTTCCCCTTTCCATTAAATCTAATTAATTAGTTAAAACCATAATTAACTAATTAATTCAGCCTATAATTGACCTATCCCTACCCTAAATAATTAAATAGCTATTATTTAATTTCCTACCCTAGTCTACCTCATCCTAGCCTTAGGATTAATTAAATGAAACCTATGTTTAATTAATCCTAACCCCTTCATTTGGGTGGTCAAACCTTGTTTAACACCCTTTCCCACATCCTCCAAATAAAAAATTGAATTAAATCCACATAAGTAAATTTTTTATTTAAAAACATCCCACATCACATCTATTTATCCTTACAACCCCATACTCATTTATTTCCTCTCTTCCCCAAATAAATTTTTAATTCATTTACATTCCCCCATATGAATATTTTATTCCAAAATAATCCTTCACCCCCATGCTCATTAAATAACCCTTTTTTTCCAAAATGAATAAAAGAATCACTTTTATTCCTAGCCCTCCATTCATTCAAGATTAAATCTAGGCCCTCCACATCACTTTTATCCTCCACCATTGATCTCTCAAATCAATCTCCACCCTTGGATCAAAATCCTCTCCAAAAATCTATAAATAGAACCTCTCCCAAGCCATTTTCATCATCCAAGTTTATGCAAAGTCATAATGCCAAAATCACTCTTGAGCTAGGATAGTGAGTTGCACAATTTGAATAGCATTTCACATTAGAATCTATTGTCTAGGGATCATCTTGGTCTTAGGAGCTTGTTTTGGGTGCAAAGGCTCCTTCCTCCCTTGATGGGATTAGATTTGTATGTGAGGTATAATCTTGTGTTTATTGCATTTGATTTAGTATTTCAACCTTGTTTGCACTTCTAATCTACATTGGCACGCCCGGCGGGACCCGCAAGGTCCAGGTCTAACTTATTTTTGTGAGTTTTAGTGTGAGATACAAGTGTTTTTAGGTGCAGCGCCATCCTTTCCTCGCAGCGACGCCATCACTAGCTAGTATCAATGCCATTTACTGTTTTGGCACTATTTCTATGCAACCCACTTTCTTACACTCACTCACTCACATTTTCTTTCTTAAAGTTCCTCCTGCTACATTTGATATTCATTTGCTCCCTGTTTACATAGACATACTAAAGTTACAAGGGGGGATTATGTCAAAAATTTTATAAGGGGTCTAAACATGCACTTTAGCTTCATTATTATACTGTTTTTCATTTGCTCAAACTAACAAAGCTAACAATACCTTGATTTTTACTATTTGACCCCTTGTGTTGTGTAGAAAAATCATTTTGGTGCAGGTTGGACGTGTCCAATGTCATATCAGCACTATCACCCAGATTAGCGCTATCCTCAGAATACACAGACATTCTAGAAAGTTGTGTAGTGGCACCTTTATATACCTTTATCCTCGCTATCTTCCACATTGTCACTTTCCATCTAATGTAATAGCGCTAAAATTTGTATTAGCACTATTTTAGATTGTGTCACTTTAATAGTGTCTAATTAGTGCCATAGTTTGTATCAATGCCATTTCTTGTAAGTCTGGTTGTTCTGCCCGCAGTGGCGCTTTCACATATCTAGTTTAGCGCTATTTTGAGAAAAACTTACTTTTCTGTCTGTGCAAGTACTAACAAGTTTGTTGCAGGTCATATTGCGGATACTAACAAAGATTTTTCTAGGGTGGTTTGATTTTTAGTTAACAAGAACTTTGATTTGGGAAGTTAAAATGAACCCCTTTGCATGCTAAGTTTTAGACAACACTTCAATTTGGTGTTTTAAAATTGATCAAACAAACAAACAACTTCTTGTGTGTGAAGTGTGTATGCCAATAACATTCACTTTGGTGCTCTAAAATTTACTCTTTTGTGTGCCAACAAACAATAATCAAACACTTCGATTTTGGGGCTCTAAAAAAAATCACAACTTGCATAAATTGAAAGCATTTGGTTAAAAAGAACAACTTGCATCTCTCATGCATGTAATTAAGAAAATCATTCTTTAATTATGTGAAGTGTCTTGTGCTCTTTTTGCTTGTGGTGTGAAAGTGTATGCTCTTCCCTCGCACCATTTTGGTGATCTTGGGAATCAAAAGCTTATCACAAAACTTGCATTAATCACACCCCATTTAAATCCAAAGATCTAAAATTGAACCATGTTTAGTGTGATGCAATCATAGAAGATACGTATGCTCTCCCCTCGCATCTTTATACGAATTTGGGGATCAAAAGTGTTTTCATGATTGTATTGCTTTTGTAAACCTTAGAGGGCCTGCCACCCCGCTTCGAAAGGTGGGAATGACCCAAGTGGCATCAAGCTAAAGCCAAGCTCTTCCAAGCCGCTATATAAAATAAGGTGTTTGAGATGAAAGTCTCAAGTGACAGGTGTTGTTGTGTTATACTGACAGCCAACCTCCCCCAAAACCCTCTAAGGCGTAACCCTTGGAGGCAGGGAGACTCCATAATGGAGAGTAGCGCTGCCGCATGTATAACCACCTGAATGGATGCCCTCACTATGAACCATTGTTTAGCAAGCCAAAATCCTTCTATTTGTTGGTGCATAAGGGAAACCTTTGAAGCGGCCTTGATTCATGCAGTTCTTAGCCAAGGTAGCAGGGACAATCTAAAGGTTTGGTGAGGGACAAGCCTTATAAAAAACTTGGATCTTGGTATGCGTGAGAAGTGTGTGCAATTGTAAGGAGGAGCCGGTGCTACCAAGATCCTGGAGCTACCCACTTTGAATAGGCACAGGTAGGGGATT
Source organism: Cunninghamia lanceolata (assembly GCA_027924645.1). NCBI lineage: Eukaryota > Viridiplantae > Streptophyta > Pinopsida > Cupressales > Cupressaceae > Cunninghamia > Cunninghamia lanceolata. The sequence goes on along the minus strand of BSBN01000318.1, from coordinate 4,390,685 downwards.
CAACAAATACTGTCATATTCTCACCTTAGGTTGTTCAAAGTGCTTGTTAAATAAAATCACACATCTTGTTTTCTAAACAAAGCAAAATCTTGATTGTTGTGTGATTATTGTGCTTGAATTATTTGCAACAACATTGCCAAGAGACAAACCACATCATTTGATCACATTCCAAACAAAGAAAAATAAAAAAATTGTCATCAAAAAGCTGTCTTTTTTTAGGACCTTGACAGACACTGCCTTGTTTTAGTGCCATCTCTATCTGATTGTGGCACCATTTCACCTATGGATTGGTTCTATTCTTAGATTGACTTGCCTAAAACAGAGACCTAGTTAGTTGTGATCCACACCATCTGCTTTGCCATAATCCATATTCACATCCCAAAATCTAACAACAGTCTATCCATTTTTTCTCCAAATTTGCCAAAATTATACCTTCACTTTGACCTTAGAGGATTAAATCACCATCATTGTTGGACCATTTGCTATATCAAACCCATTCAAATTTATATCTGCTTGTCTTCATTGATTTTTTGCATACCTTTTCGACCAAACCAAAATCCTTGTCATAAGAAAATCATTCCAAAAATCCCCAAAAATCTCCCAAATCAAAAACATCATCAAAATTTGTCATCCTTTTGAGCTAAAAATTTGATCTAGATTTTATCCTACCCACATCATATCTTGCTTGGAAAGTCAATAGTCTACCTTCCAAGTGAAATCATTATCCCTCTTTGTATAAGGTCATTAGTCTACCCCAAACAAAGAACAACATTCCTTTTGTGCAACCATAAATCTAGGTCCTACCTATTGGGACCTAAAATTTTATACCAATTGTTGAAAAATTTTAGGTTCCCATATGTGAAAAATCAATTTCAACACTCAGAAATGCACCTGCACAATGTGCTCAAGTGGCCTACTTTGAAGCATTGTAATTCGAAGTCTGTTCATTTTCTTGCAAAATCATTTTGCAAGCATGATTACTTATCATATGTGAACACACTTATCTGATTACAGCTTCCTGTGACACGATTTAATTGAGTTTTGAGAAGTCGAGCTGAAGGGTTCTGGTAGAATTTACTACTTGCATAATGTGAAATCAGCCCGAGAGGCCAACTTTGGAGGTTGATATCTAGCAGCTAAATGATGATCCTGACAAACTAATTAGTGTTCCATATTCCCCTCATAATAATGTACCTTCATACTAGTTTTTGGGACCCTAACATCTTGTTTACTATTTTTTTAAAAATCAAAAGCAAATGTAAAAAGTTCAGTTGCCATATCAGCATTTCTAGAAAGTTGCGGCGAGGTCAACTTTGGCCCTTAACATTTCATGACAGAAGATGGATGGTGAAGAATCCTCTTACACACACACTCATCAAGCCTAAATGAAATCAAATTTCCAATTACAACTTCCCAGGAAGAGATTTAATGGGTTTTTAAAATTGCAAGTTGGTGAGCTTGAATCAGGTTTTGATAGGGGTAGTTTTCAAGGAGGTTAATTTGGAAGGTAATATCTAGCAATCAGGTTGTGTTCATAAAAAACCAATTGATGTCTCAAATTGTTCCCATGTTAATGTGCTTACATGCCAATTCTCAAGGTCCCAGCACTTCGTTTGATATTTTTTCAAAAGCAAATCCAAATAGATTTTACACAGTTCTGTGACTACATTCCCAGGCAGCTTCAGAAAGGTCAACTTTGACACTCGATATCTTATGAAGGAAGAGGAATGATGAAAAATCATTTTGTACACATGTTCACATGACCTAAATGAACTAATCCCCAAGATGGCAGCTTCTCAAAATTAGATTTGATATTTTTCCAAAGAGACAAAATGATAGGTTTCAGTTGAGTTTAAACATGTGCAAAACATGCTAAGTGAGCTACTTTGATTGTGAGCAGCTTTTAATCCCAATAACTTCACATCGAACCGTTTGTTGCGTTGAATTCTCAGGTCAAAAATCTACAAGTTTGTGCATTTTTGTTTCTCTAGGAGAAGTTTTGATTAGTTTTCCAGGGCAATTTTGGAGGCTACCTGGCCTGTTTTGCTCACTGTACAAAGTGCCAGAAAGAAGATTCTGATAAAAAACCATTTCGTTTTCACACCTCATGAACACACAAATGCATTGTCAAGACAATCCGAGATAGGAACTTATTTCAAAATGAAAAGTTTTTTTAGTCTGACCCACATAGAGGATCTGACTTGTGATGCACAATGGCTATTGTAGGAGTGGCAATTCAAGTTGTGTAGCATATTGAAACATTAGGGTTTTTGCATTGGTGTCAAATATGCAAGGTATGCATAATGGAGGCTCTTGTTTATGGAGGCAAAAGAGCATGATGAGTCCATGTCCCAATATACACCAGAAGGCATCCAATATACACCAAAAGGCATTGCAAAGATAAGGGGTTTGTTTGAACAAGCACTCATTGTTGTAGGTTTGCATATGTTAGGAGATGGAAAGTTGTGGACAGTATATTAAGAATCTAAGCGAAGCTTTCATATGGATATATCACAAGGCTTTATACTTCATAAATTGATTGAGCTACTCAGCAAATTTCTTGAGGTGCCTAACAACCGTTCAAGATTTATGAGAGATGGATTTTTGTCTCAAGTTACAAGAGGTCTCATTGTATAATAACAAAGCTGATAATTGATTGTAACCGTCTCCCAAAAGAGCTTTTGGATAGCCTTCTAAATGAGAGTGTTGAGAACAAGTACCATTTCATACGGGCATGCATATCTGCTCTACAAATTTTATGGTTAGGAGAGGAAGGGAAGGACAATTTTGTTCATTTTGGAGTAGCTTTGCAATATAATGCACATCCAGTGTACTTGTTGATTTAGAGCAAAGCTCATACACAAGAAGAGTTTATTGGGGGATCAATGGCAATATATCCCTATTCCAGTGCAGAAATTGGGCCACTAATGCGTGATGTCAAAAACAAAATCTGTCATTAGTCAGACTTATTGGGTCTTTTAGAAGATGTTGAATTAAATAGAGCAGAGTTAAAATGGCGTTGTTGCACATCCGCTAGAATCCTCGCTGCCTATGCCAAAATTAGCAAACCAATAAAAAACAAAATGAAGAACCCTAGATGTCTTCGGCAAGAACAAGCTAATCAGAATAAAGTTTTCAAGTCTCTCTGACTGCATAGGTCACACCGATAATGAAAGTCATAAAAGATTTTGGGAGAGGACAAAGAAAACATATTGGGGAGATAGTTGCTATCGGCAGAGAGTTTTTAGATCATACCGATCTTAGGACTTATGCCGATGGATATAAAATAGAATAATTAATTTCTAATCCTCCCGAAATACTTATGGGGTGGGGTCCAAGAATGTAACTAATGAAAAATTGCACAAGATATATATCGGTCAGACATACATAATCGGTGAAAAATCTCCAAGTCTCCCCGATCTCGTATGTCACACAGATGAGCAAAGTATTAAAATAAATGCATCGGGAAGATCAATTGTGTCGGGATAATATTTTATTTTCTTAACAATGATGCATATTACTTCGATGAGAGAATTTAGGAGGTATTTTTGCTGAGGAATAATATATTTCACACAGGAAGTACAAAACCATGCATTAGATGATTGAGACAATTGATTTCACCAAGGAGTATTTTTTATTAGGTGAATGCACAAAGAGTAAATGCAATTGTGAAATATTTTTACCAGAGGAGTTAAAAGTGGGTGATTTTTTTGCCAAAAGAATATTTATTTAAATATGGTAAAAATAATAGTAGCCAAGAACATTTTTAAATCTTTGAGAAAACCCGAGAAATACTTTGGGAAGAATCCTGCTGATGGATAAATTAAAAGATAGGTATAGTAAATTCACCATATTAAAAGGTGTTAGGTGAATTTAGAAGTTTCATGATTAAATAATCACATATTTCTGAGAAGTAAAATATTTCCAGGACAATAATTAAAAACATTTGTTTGAAGAAATTATTAGAATAAAAAGGTCCATCTATCAGATAATACGAAGGAAAGAATAAGTATTGAAGGGAGCAAATAAATTAATCAAGTGTGATTATAAGGTAAAATGTGAATTTTACATTTTCCATTAAAAGGGTCATGAAATAAAAACTATTGAAGAACATTTTTTGAAAAGGGAAAGGTTTTTCCAGAAGGATTGAATCAAGAAGGTAACTATTTTTATGAAATCTGGTAAAACTCTTTCACTGAAGAAGTTAAAGCGATGATAATTTTTACCCAAACAAATATTTTCTCCAAATAAAGGTGAAATGAGAAATGGAATATGGGATTTAGAAATATTTTTTCACGGAGAAGATTAAATTAATTATGAAAGATAATTAAATGAAGAGATATGTCCCAACCATTATATGAAGGGTTGCAACCCTAGAAGTGCAAGGTATATATGCATGAGAGAAAGAAGAAGGAATAGATCAAGAGACATCAGTAAATTTAGGGTAGCAGTAGGAAATTATTTAATTCCACTCCACCCATTCGCCTGATCAGAACTTGTATATACACAATTTTTCATTATGGAACGGAATGCTTCAATTTAGTTATCTATTTTTCAGTGTTCAGCTGTAATGTTAATATTAAATCCTAAATGTTGTAATGTTGTCTCTAGAATGGTTTTCCCATATTATTTAAATTATCGTATCAAGAATATTGTTGATTTATCTGATCACATTTGTTGATTCAGTGTGTTTGAATTGGTTGGTTTCTGTAAAGAAGTTGATCAGAATTGTCATAAGGTCTTTGCCAAGAGGTAAATCCTTTCTACAAAACAAATTTGGTCTAAACTCCCTTCTTACTAGAATTAAACATCCTCTCAGTTGTTCACAGTAATACGGGGAATATCATTGGGATAGTATAAGAAGAGCATTATAACTAACATTCTTGCACGTTTGCATAAGGCGCAAACATCCCATATGCCTTACAAGTTCAAGTTAAACTATGAAGTAGATCAACTTACCTCATACATCCGTTTCCATTAAATCTTCATCAATTTACCGACTCCATAGCCCAATAGAAGTAGGCACTAGTCATTACTACCCAAACTCATATTCAAAATATTTCTATTTCAAGTTAGTACATTAGGAGTAGGAGATAATCTGTAGACTACATCTATTACATTTTATGCCATTGTGATAGATTTACTAATCGAATCAAGTCACATAGTGTTAAGTCTACTTTAGTTACAAAGGTACACCCGCCTAGGTTTGCAGGACCTGAAGTGTAGGGAGCTAATAGCTCTGTCAGTTGGTCCAAAAATGTTGCAAATCCAAACATAGAGTCTGGCATCCTCTTAGGGTTAGCAACCTGCATTTTTGGGAGCCAACACTACCTAAGCTCACTTTGTTGACTACCAAAATCATCCACATCACACATCAAAAATCAAACATTAAACAAAATCTCTTCAAAACAAAACATCATCCATCACCTATCTCTTTGGTCCAACATTTGTGCAAAATCAATATCATCCATCCACATCACCTTTAGGTCAAAACCTTTAGAAATACATATCAATCCTCCACCACATCGTCTCTTCTACTCCACCTCATTGCCACATCCATCTTTGGGTCCAACATAATCAATTAGATTCTCTAAGGTCTCCATCCCCATCTCATCCTACATCTAGAAATCAACTCCATATATGTGCATGCCCATCACGAGATCACAAAGCAAAAAGAAGCAAGAAATGGTAGAACATTAGGAATTTAGCATGCCTAACACCAATAGCTACAATAGATCCATCAATCCAAATCCACCTACATATTCCTTCATCCCCCCATATGGTCCCAACAAAAATCCCTTCAGTTACTTACGACAACAACCACCACCACCACCACCACCAACACAACACGTCCCCATAATTTCCTGAGATGATCTAGATGTCTTGAGCTTTACACAAGACGTCGGTAACATGGACCTACTAGATAAAATCCTAAGGTCGAACCCAAGTCAATATCTTGATCATCTTCTCAAGATTGGTGCTCAACTTCCCCCATCATGACATCATCACAACCATCTACAATCATCCCTACCCCATCAAATACCCAAGCATCTACCTCACATACTCAACCCACCACCTCTCAAACATCAACACCTACCATATCTACCACTTCCACAAGCTCAACCGCCACCACATCTACCATTTCCACAAATCCTGCCATCCCTACCATTTCCCAACCTATTATCACAACCACTACCACCACTACCACAAACCCTTCTGTCCCACAAATCACCCTAAGCGTACAAGGGAACACCACACAGGCAAGTACATCCACAAGTACACCCCCACCCAACCCTCAAACCATTGCATACCTACGACAATTATTCTCCCAACCACCTCACAACACATCTAACCAATCCAACGTCCACATACCCAACATCAATCCATCTAATGTCACCTACCCACATAATCCCATAAATCAACATAATCCCAATCCCCAAATACCACCACATGTCCTCCAACAACTCTACATGCACCAACAACATCAGGCACCAATCAACCCAAACACCACCACGCAATACCCACACCTCAATCAAACAAATCCCCAATATCAAATCCCACCCCATTTCCAACATCTCACCAACCAACAGGCATACATACAACAACCACAGCAACCACAGGATATCACAACTATTGTACAAGGCTTAATCCAATAGGTAGCGGACCTACAAACTAGGGGCAAACGCAAACACTATTCCTTTGAGGATATTTGCCCCTACCCATTTGATCGCACATTGTACATACCCCCTTTCCCCAAGAACTTCAAGACACCTAAATTTGACAAATACAAGGGAAAGGGAGACCCTAGGGACCACCTTAGGGAGTTCTACATAGTTTTCTTAGAAGTCTCTAATAATGACACCTATCTAATGAGACTATTCTGATGAAGCCTCAGTGGTCAAACCGCTGAATGGTTCGCACATCTTCCCCCAGGCATTAGGACTTTCCCTGAGCTTGCGAAGAAATTTGTGAACCACTTCTCCTACAATTTTGAGCATGAAATGTCCATGACAAACCTTTGTAACACCAAACAAAAGAACGACGAAGCCTTCACTTCCTTCTTGCAAAGGTGGAGAGGCTTAGCAAGAAAACTCCCATGGCCCATTCCTGAAAAACAAATTGTCACCATGTTCGTGGCCAACCTCAATCAGGAATTAGGGTTTCATCTACAAATACTTTGTGCATCTACCTTTGAAGAGGTCATCGACAAAGGCACCACCATCGAACGAGCCCACATTGCCAAGGGCTCCATCAAACTGTACAACCCCAAATCCAACAACAACTACTACTACTACAAATCCAATAACAATACCCCTAATACCAACAATAATGCCAACACACAATCAAATGACAAATCATGTTATTGGGGGAAGAACAAGAACAATCTAAACAACAGTGTCATGGATGTAAAAGCCATCCAACATATACAAAATCAAACACCTACGCATACGTATGCAACAAATGTAAATAACTAGAGAGGCCCAACTAAACCACGCAAACCACGCAGACAATTCACACCCTTAGGGGAACCTGTCGAAGACATCCTTGATAGATGTCTCAAGCAAAATTTGATCACCCTTCCAGCTATTAGACCCCGTCAGGAGAATGAACTAAAAGCGGCGTGGTACAATGAGAATGACTACTTTGAATACCACCACGTTGCAGGTCATAAAACAACCAACTGCATGCAACTCAAACATTGCATCCAAGACCTTATCAAACAAAATCTAGTCGGTCTCGATCACAGCGCCCAACCATCACCAAATGCCAACCTAGGAGCTTACAAGGATCCCCTACCTAATCATAACAAAGCCTCCTCATCCAACCAAACATACAATATCACCCCACCACCCGCATCTTACGACTCTATCGTAGGACGTATAGAAGCATCATCCCATCATGTCAACACAGTCACCATCTGCGCACAAGCACCTGATTGTGCTGTTACAACCTGCCATGGCCATGTATCCATTCGCATAGCCCCTCCCACTAAACAAACACCTACCTCCACATCCGATCCCCTACCTCCTCACCCTATTGCACGTGCACCACCTACCCACCAATATAACCTCCTAGAACACCTAGGAAAGACACCTGCACAAATCTCCATCCTTGAGTTGCTTCGCACATCCCCCCTTCATAAAGAAGTCCTTGATAAAGCACTCTTGCAAACACAAGTCCCTGCCAACTTGAATGTAACTCAATTCCAAGCCATAGTAGGACACATCGCCTCACCCCATCATCTCACCTTCTCAGAAAAGGACCTACCCGCCTCCAATCACATACATGACGACACCCTACACATTGAAATCTACATCCACAAGCACACCATTAAAAGAGTCTTAATAGATGCTAGTTCTAACCTCAACATATGCACTCTAAAACTGCTAAAACACTTGGGGCACTCTGATGTGGTTGTCGACACCAACGAGTGCATCACGATCAAAGGCTATGATGATACTGAATGGCTCTCTGAAGGTACTATCAAGCTTCCCATACAGGTGGGATAGAAAATCCTCAAAACAAAATGTTAGGTTCTGGATCTTGAACTCCCCTATAACATCCTTCTCAGCAGACCATGGATTCATGCCATGCAAGCCATCCCATCCACCTTCCATTAATGCATCAAATTCCCTCATAACAGCATAGAAGTCATAGTCTACGCCAACCCTCGCCCCTTCCAATACTGCAATTTTCTGGAAGGCCACAACCAAACAGTCTACCCATATAATAAAGCCACCACTGAAGCCAATCCAACAAAATCAAACTCATATATTGACCTTGCAAACATTGTTTCCACTTCATCCCAAGCAACTCCACCACTTGAGGTCCAGATCAAGCTATTCGACATGGGATGTGGGGAATATGACCTACACGGCACTTTTTGTGTAGGCACATTACCCAATCCTAAGACATTCAACATCCCGACAACAGAGACAGCTAATATAGTCATTATCAAGTGCAAACCCTCGCCCATCTTCAAGAAGAGGCATCTCCTGGATCAGGATGTACTCAAAGATATTTCATCTTGGCTTTACAAAGATGAAGAGCCTGAGCAAGAAGCCCCCATAATCCCCATAGAAATCTATGGCAAAGGTTCTGAAATTGTCAAAAGCATGGGCTATAAAGGACAAGGCGGTATGGGCCTTCATGACTAGCGAATCGTAGAACCACTGCAAGCCACAAAGAATCCCTATACTCAAGGATTAGGGTAAGGTCAACCACAATGCTTCCTCACTACCGACAAGTGTATCTTAGCCGAGGTCACTACGGTCTCCTTAGACATCGACAATGTTAATGAAACGGGCCCTCACGACTCCTTTAGCCATTTCACCGACTTCTTCAACTCATCCATTTTTACCATCTACTCCATCACCACTCTCCCTTCACCCTCCAACAACTTGCCACTAGTTTACCCCAACCTCATTGATTGGGACCAATGGGGACCTCCTGTCTTCGACATCGCACCTAACGACGAGGCCATCGCTGAAATGATGGGGGTAAGGGATCACTTCCCTTTGGGAGATCATTGAGCAGGGTACATAATGGAACTCCATCCAAATGCCTATTTCAGGGAGACAACCCTTTCTTCTAGTCACAAAAATACAAAAAGAAAAAATGGATCTGATGGTGAAAACCATTCCACAGTAGTATTAGATCCCAAAATAGTAAAAATAAATGACGTATCTCCTGGTGAAAACCTCCACGAGGTGCCAGGAGATGGAAGCATGGGCTTCCCTGAGATAGAGAAAGTCTATCCTGACAAATCACCCATCTTAGTCGAACCAGCTCAAGAAATGAACCTTGGAACAGAGGAAGAGCCAAAAATTACATACAGAGCAAAATCTCTCAGCATATAGGAACAAGAGAATTTCTTGTCCTTCTTCACACACAGAAATCGCAACTTTGCATGGACCTATGCAGACATGCTAGGGCTAGATCCCGTGTTGGTGGTTCATCACCTTGCAGTACACCCTGATGCAAAACCAGTCAAACAGAAGCTCAAAAAAATGAATCCTCAGGTCACTCTCCTCATCAAAGTAGAGCTCAAGAAATTACTGGATGTTGGGTTCATTCGCCCAATCGATTATCCTGAATGGGTTTCAAATCTTGTATGAGTTGCTAAACCAGATGGCTGAATCCACTGTTGTACCGATTTCAGGGACCTCAACAAGGCCTGCCTGAAAGATGATTTCCCACTACCAAACATCGACATGATAGTGGATCTCATAGCAGGATATGGAATGTTATCCCTCATGGATGGTTTCTTAGGATACAATCAGATAAAAATTGCCGAAGAGGATCAGCACAAAACGGCCTTTATATGCCCATGGGGAACATATTGCTGGGTGGTAATGCCATGCGGCCTGAAAAATGCAGGAGCCACCTATCAAAGAGCCATGATCGTCATCTTCCATGACCTCTTCCACCACGTCATGTAAGACTATGTGGATGATTTTTTAGGAAAATCAAAGACCAGAGAAGAACACTTAGATGTGCTGGCCAAGATCTTCGATAGGTTGGAGCAATACAATGTCCGTTTGAATCCAAAGAAATGAGTCTTTGGCGTCACCTCAGGCAAACTTCTGGGATACATAGTCTCAAGAAGAGGAATCAAAGTGGATCCTACAAAGGTCAAGGCCATCACTGAGATGCTGCCTCCAAAAACACTGAAACAGCTACGAAGCCAGTAGGGAAAACTCTAGTCTATCTGTCGATTCATTGCCCAACTTGCGGATAAATGCCAACCCTTCCAGCATCTACTCTGAAAAGACATAGCTTTCATCTGGAACACCCAATGTCAAGACACCTTTGACCAACTAAAAGAATACCTAGCTAATCCTCCTGTGCTAACTCCACCAAGGCAAGGCAAACCCCTCCTGCTTTACATCTCCGCAATAGAGACAGCCATTGGAGCCTTGCTAGCACAACTCGATGAACAGGGGAAAGAAAGAGCCATTTACTATATCAGCCGCACCTTGATCTTGTATGAGCTCAATTCTACACAAATTGAATAAGCATGTTTAGCCCTTGTCTTTACATCCCAAAAGTTGAGACACTACATGCTCAATCACAAGACCAAGCTCATTACTAAGATTAACCCACTGAAGTACCTCCTAAACAGAGCTACTCTTACTGGTAGAATGGCTAAATGGGTCATGATTCTCACAGAGTTTGATATAGAATACACGAAGAGAAAGGACATCAAAGGGCAAGTTATAGCAGATCAGCTGGCTGAAGCACCTATCCCCGCAGAACATCCTACAATTGCAGATTTTCCAGACGAGGCCATCCTGACAATCACACCAGCCACAGACACATGGAAGATGTATGTTGATGGATCATACACTCACAGTGTCTCGGGGGCAGGTGTCCTATTTGTTACCCCTCAAGGCGACACAATCCCTAAATCCTCCAAGATCACATTTCCATGCACCAATAATGTAGCAGAGTATAAGGCCCTCATCACAGGTCTCCGCATGGCCATCCAATGGAAAATTAAAAAGCTACTGGTGTACGGCGACTCTCAACTAGTCATCAGGTAGGTCAATAATGAATACAAAACCAAGGATGACAAGCTCCTTCCCTATAAAAAGATGGTCGATGATTTCAAAGATTACTTCGAAGACATCCATTTCGAGCAAATCCCAAGACTCAATAACAAAGCAGCAGATGCCATGGCCACTATCAGATCTCTGGTAGACATGAAGAAGGATAGAAAGAAATGTGAGTTCCTTATCGAAGAACTCCCTATCCCCGCATACGATGTTCCTCAATCTGAACTAGTGTGCGAAGTCATTGGTCCCTTGTCCCCATGGTACCAAGAAACATATCTATACGTCCACGACAACATCCTCCCCCCTAATCTATCCACCTCACAAAGAAAATCATTCATCCGACGAGCCTCCCGTTTTATCCTTTTAGGCGATACATTATACAAAAGGACTCTTGATGGTACGCTTCTATGATGTTTAGACTCTAGGGAAGCTGAAGTAGCCTTGGAAGAGGTACACACAGGCATCTGTGGGGTGCATTCAAGTGGACCCACCCTTTCTAAAAAGATCCTCAGGACCGGATATTATTGGCCCACAATGGAACAAGATTCCCACAGGTTTATCAAGAAATGCCTCCCATGCCAACATCATGGTGATCTCATCCACGCACCAGCACAGGAACTACAACCAATCACAATGCCATGGCCTTTCTCATAGTGGGGACTTGACCTCGTAGGAAAAATACATCCTCCATCCTCCAATGGCCATAAGTTCATTATCACTGCTACTAAATACTTCACAAAGTGGGTGGAAGGAATACCACTCACCTTCACCACAGGTATCCAAATCTCAAAATTCATCCTCCACTATATCATCTGCCGATATGGTATTCCCCATTCCATCGTCATTGACAATGGAAAGCCCTTCAAAAACTAAGAAGTTCGCACCCTGTGCGAAAAATTTGACATCAAACACCACTTCTCCACACCCTATTACCCTCAAGGAAATGGTCAACCAGAGGCTTCTAACAAAACTATCCTTCACATTCTCAAGAAGATAGTCAATGAAGCTGCTATGACTGGCACCTCCAACTCAACCTCGCCCTATGGGCCTACTGCACAAGCATCCGCACTCCTACAAGAGCCACCCCATTCTCACTAGTATTCAGATCTAAAGCCATTTTACCTATAGAGGTCGAGCTCGCATCTCTCCAAGTGTCCTTGCAAAACATTATCTCTGATGAGGACTACCACGTCGCAAGGTTGCATCGACTAGAACTACTGGATGAGAAATGCCTAAATGCATTGAATCACTTACAGGCATACCAAAACTGCCTCAGAAGAAGCTACAACAAAAAGATCAGAACCAAAAAATTTGAGGTAGGTGACCTTGTCCTAATGGAAAATTAGAAGAACCTGCAAGAGTGTTCGAAGAAAGGAAAGTTTGAACCTAATTGGCTAGGACCTTATGTCATCACCGACGATTATGGATCAGGAGCCTATCAGCTTGCAACACCTAAGGGGCAACCTCTAGATGAGCCAATGAACATCCTGCATCTCAAGAAATTCTATGCATAACCCATCTGATAACCCAAGTCAAAAAATAAAAAAATCAAAAAAATCAAAAACACCAAAAAAATTAGAAAATCGAGAAAAATTAGAGTGCAATAAAAAAATTCCAATGGTGAAAATCACTCCGGTTATGCCTTGGATAAGTACCATGGTGAAAACCTGTTTCAGGCGCCATGTGTAGTGGCCAGTTCTACCATCTAAGGAGTCCTCTTTCCATCACATCACTCCATATTTCACATCCCATGGCTTGGAATTTTGAAACATCAAGTCCTATCACCCAACCCATCCTATCCCATCCCAAGGCCAATGCATGGAATGATGATCTTTGTAAGCTCCCTTTGTAAATACAGAATCAAAAAATCCAAAAACATTGCAAAATCATAAAATAGAAAAACAATAGAAAATATAGAAAACCCAAAAAACAACACATCTCATCATCAAACACACATCAATCTTCATCACATCACACCCATCCCAAACCATTTCCACATCATCAAGTCTAGCCAGAACTACATATTCATTTCACCCGCATCTTAAAAGTACCTTGATCCCATGGACACAGGGTATGTAGCCAGTCTGGAATACGAAGGATGTTTCTAGTACTCAGGTACCTAAGATGCACCCATCCACCTAGTTGGATGGTCTCCCATTTATTGAGCTTTCTGGATCTCATAAATGACACATAAGCTATGCATACACTTCAAATAGGTCCCCCACTACAAAAATCATCAATCAACATACCAACCATAATCCTACACAGGCCAGACCGTTCTTTCGCCCATCTTTCAAAAAATTCTCTAATCAACACCAACAGATCTGCATCCTAGGATATATCTTTCCTACAATGGGAAAAAATCTATCATTCTATCATCACATCTCTTGACAAGAGCACACAAAGGCTATTTGTATCTTTTCATTGGTCTTTTTGCTTATTGATTTTTATCTTTTTGTCTTGCTCTAAGTCATCTCCAAAGCTACCTTGATCTCATTATATCATGGTATGTAGTAGATAGCACCTGGAGTAGACATCATCATTGTTTCTGCATGCTGTGCTTGTAGGTTGGTTTCATTACTCCAAGAATAGTATTCATATCTTGAAGTCCGGGTTGGTTCTAGCATGATGTGTCCTATTTGCATATATAGGCATCAAAACCTTTTATGCATTATTCATACTCATCGCTATGAGTCCCCTTCCTCAACTAGACAAGATTATACTACCTTGGGCATGCATGAAATCAACCTATTGTTTGTGGGTCTAGTCCATGCAATCGCAGGGTATACATCATCACCTAGGTCATTTCATACCTTTGTGAGCTGTATCCTACATTGCTACATAAAACTAAGAAATGCTCTCAATTAATCTTGTGCAACTACTGTTACTAGCTCGACATCATCATCCTAATCACTCAGTCAACTATCCCATCTTGGCCTAGATTTAATAATCATTTTCCCCCATCCCCCACCAACCAACCCCTCACTAATCCCATTCCCCCACTGTATTTTCACTCACCACATCTTGAACCGAAATAAATCTCCCCTCAACTAACGTGGTGTCTTACGACCTAACAACCATCTCATCTCCCCACCCCCCTGTCTCTAGACACTCCCAATCCTACCCATACCCATCCATACACCCCTATCCTCTCCCCACCTAATCCCCTTTCCCATAGCCTCACTACTTAGGGTCAACACAAAGAACATCATGTGTATCAGGACTGGACCACCTCACCTATCACCTAGTTTGCATACCACCTATCACCTAAACTGCATCTAAGCATACTATTTAGCTACATGTCATGATCATTTAATTGCATGTCATTTTAGATTCATTTTAATCCATTTTGCATCACATTAATCCCATTTGCATGTCATTATAGATTCATTTTAATCTATTTAGATTCATTTTAATCCATTTTGCATATCACATTAATCCCATTTGCATGTCACTCTAGAATCATTTTAATCCATTTAGGTGCATTTTAAACCATCTCAAATTACATGTCACTCTAGATTCATTTTAATCCATTTTGCATATCACATTAATCCCATTTGCATGTCACTCTAGATTCATTTTAGGTCCAGTTTAATCCATCCAATTTGCATGTCATTTTAGATTCATTTTAGGTACATTTTAAACCATCTAAAATCACATGTCATTTAGATTTATTTATCCATTTAAATTGCATATCAAATAGATTCATTTAAACCATCTCAAATTACATGTCACTTAGGTCCATTTTAATCCATTTAAGTTTGCATAATAATTAGGTTCATTCTAGAATCATTTAGTTGCACATTATACATCACATCTCATATCATCTCACAAACCACTTAGTCACATGACATCATCATATAAATGCATTTAATAAACATCTAAGTCGCATATACATATTTTCATACATAAACATACATTTCTTTCCTAAATGCATCCATACAATCAAAAACATCATCGCATAAACATAACTGCATCCATCACATAGATATCATCATAATAGAACATCATATCCATAAACATCATCAACCACCAGAGTGCATCATATCACATAAAATCACCACACCAAATGTACATCGCTCATATACACATCAAAAACAATAAAGGGTCCTGATACAAAATGCCTCCAAGGGCTATCATGATATAACTATCACATAGAGGACCCCCTCTCTGAGGGAGTAGGAGACTCTGACCCTAGTCGCGACTGTGATCCTGTCGATAGCTGTGGCTGCGACGGTGGCTGTGCCTACACCTGAGGACCCTGTTGGGGCATGTGTGAGGGAGGCGGCATCATCTATTGAATGGACTGAATAGACCTTGATCTATGAGATCTAGATGCCCCTGATCTACTAACCTGGCTATAACTCGGTGCCCGCTGCGCTGCTGGCATGACTACATAATATAGGCCCCTATATTACTCCATCCACCTACTGCTCTCTATCAACTCCCCCTGTACCTAGCTCAATTGTCCCTGCTGTGTCTGTGTCATTACCAACATTGGGGCAAGACCACCACCTGATGCCTATAGACTACTCAATGAAGTCTCTTCCTGCTGTGCCCTAGTGAGTGTTGCATCTCGCTCCCCTATTAGGGTGACTATGTCACCTCGAGCCTGTGCTAGCTCTGCCTCATGGCCCTCCAAAGCCTCCTACAAGCTATCCTTGAGGTCCCTACCTCTGCATCATGCCTGCCAACCTGCTGCTGTGCTACCTGTGGTGGAGGCATATGTCCCTCGTGCCACTGAGGTCCTCTAGGTTGTCGTGCTGCTCCAACCTATACCTACTGCACAGGAACCTACTACCCCACCTATCCCTGTCCTGCTGCCGCTACTTCCAACACATCCATCAGCTAGCCATCCCTCCCAACCAATCTCTCCTCTCCATCATCTCCCACCTCCACAAGGTAGTCCTCAATAACCTCATCTCCATCCCCATCAGGGTCGTCTCCATCTCCACTTGAATCCCCCCATCTACCCTTGCTACCTCCTCTACTGGATCTGTCAACCGAGTGGGCTGATGCATATGCTACCAAATATTGTATCCAGCCATAGTCCCTGCATCTCTAATCATGCTCCTCCAATCCCACTGTACCGGCTGAAGTGCTGCAAAGTCACTCAGGGCAACCTGTGGTTGTAGGGCTGTAGGCCAGTAGGGTCCATCTCGCGGGGTCTGCGCGTATATCGCCATCTGCTGAGGGGTGTCCTACACCAAACCAAACTACCGCATAACCCACGAGAGTAGGTACATCTCTATGCAATGGTCTCCTTGACCCATAAGGTATCTCTACTAGAAGGTAAATGGAAGATGAATAACACCATCTAGCCACTCCTCTACACCGATGTATGGCCGCCAAACCACACTAATCATGTCATCCAGCATCCTCCGCCAACATCACACCTGGCCAGTATATGTGTACTCTGCATCTTGATATAAAAATACAAAGGCCTCAAACTACCATCGATAGTACCCACATGTTGGCCAAGTGATAGGGATGTGCTCCCAAATCCATACATGTAGTAGAGTAACTCCAGCGGATAAGGCTCTATCATGCAGATAGGTGACTGTGTGCATCTCATGGTACAACTGCGCTAGCATCACTGGCCCCTAGGCATAGACAATCCCATGCGTCACCATCCCCTCTATCACCCCTCCCCAGCCAACTGGAAAACCCCTGCCTCACCTACCAGGCATCACCACGCCTCTGATCAATGTGCAAAGGAACAAGGCAAATAGATCTGCACCCGCAGCCAATGTCCCCTCATAGTCCATCTCCCTCTCATTCGGAGAGAGAACAAGATGATCCACACCAAACACTTTGACCAGTGCACTCTGTCCTCTCTTCGTGTCATATCTGACACGTTGACCTCGGATAGGTAGCTTGAGGATGTGATAAACATCCTCAAGTGTGATGGTAATCTCCCCTGTTGGCAATAAAAACTTGCAAGTCTCAATGTGGTATCGCTCCACCATGGCTGTCATCAGAGCTCTATGAGCTCACAAAATTGGCATCAATGCCACCATCAAAAGCCCCAACCTCACCAGTCAAGCCCGCATAGCATCATCAAAATCATCAAATAGTGCCATCACAATGGGAACTCGTCGCTCTCGTGACTGCAATATGAACCGCTCTATATCCTACATATAGAACATTATGGTTAGATGTCAACCTATCTATGTCTAAACCAACCTTTTTCTTCTAAGTGTCTAAACTAACCTTTTTTCTTCTAGGTATCTAACAAGCTAGCATCAGGGGATCTGAAAATGGACAACCCCTTGTGCCATTTTTAGAATGGCACTAAAATTTCCTCTAAATGGTGCTAATACAGAAAATAGTGCCACTTGGCACAACTCTTTGCGCCAATCTGCAAAATAGTGCTACTACGCTCTATTCATCGCACCATTTCTCAAAATGGCACCCCTATTCCTTTTCGCAGTAATCCGCCCAATGGCGCCAATCCAGATAATAGCGATGATCCCCCAAATAATGCTAAAAGTAAAAATAGCGTTGTTACTAAGGATGGCGCTATTCCAGATAATAGTGCCACTTTAACCCCCATCTGGCGCCAAAAAGCTAGAATTCTATTCTTCCATGAATGGTGCTAATCCGGAAGATAGCGTTAAAACTCCCACCTAATGGTGAAAAACGACCCTAACCCTACCTGGGCGGATAGTGCCAATCTAGAGGATGGTGCCAATCTGCCTTGCCATTGACGCTACGCACTCCAATCCCAAACCCTAAAACCTCAAAAAAATACATGAAAAATAAAAAAAATTACAAAGACAGGGTTAGGCCCTACTGGAGGTCCAGCGCTTGGTACCCGACCAAACTCTTGGAACCACTCGGAGATATGTCAAAGTCATGAGAACTAGGGGTTGCAGTCGGCCATCTCTCATTCGTCCTTTCTTCTCCAAAGTCTAAGTGTGCAAATGTGGCACTCTAAGGGCCCACTTTGCCTAATATAGTGGGCCATGTCATTCTTCCACCCCCTCATTTTCCCTCCAGGGTGCAGATCTCAGCCTTTTTCCTCCGTTTTTCTTGCTGTCATCCTATTTTCCCATCCCCTATCCAACTTTCATTCCCGTCACATCATTTTTGAGAACTCACCTAAAAAATTCTTATTTTCCTGCCGACCTCTCGAGGGGGCATCCCTTATCCATCTTATTCCTTCCTGGCAGCTGGGGCATATCTTTCTTCAACCTGACGCCACTTCCCTCCTAGGTCCAGATGCCACATCAAAGAGGGGCAAATGTAGACACCTAAAATTGTCTTCTACCATCAAACCGACTCTTGACATCCCTAAACATATCAATTTCCCTTCTAATCAATTAATTAAATTTTTATTCAATTAATTACCCCTTTCATTTTCCAAATTCACACCATTTTATCCTCAAAATTGAATTAATTTCATTTAAATCAATAGTCCAAACCTTAGCTAATAGATTTAATAAATATGCAATATTTATTAAATCAATTTCCCCTTTCCACTAAATCCAATTAATTAGTTAAAACCATAATTAACTAATTAATTCAGCCTATAATTGACCTATCCCTACCCTAAATAATTAAATAGCTATTATTTAATTGCCTACCCTAGCCTACCTCATCCTAGCCCTAGGATTAATTAAATGAAACCTATGTTTAATTAATCCTAACCCCTTCATTTGGGTGGTCAAACCTTGTTTAACACCCTTTCCTACATCCTCCAAATAAAAAATTGAATTAAATCCACATAAGTCAACTTTTTATTTAAAAACATCCCACATCACATTTATTTCTCCTTACAACCCCATACTCATTTACTTCCTCTCTTCCCCAAATGAATTTTTAATTTATTTACATTCCCCCATATGAATCTTTTATTCCAAAATAATCCTTCACCCCCATGCTCGTTAAATAACCCCTTTTCTTAAAATGAATAAAAGAATCACCCTTATAATAAAACTTAAACAACAAAAAAAAAACCCTTATACCTCCCACGGCGGTGCCCATCTACTCAGTCTACCATCCCTCCAAATGGTTGTTTAGCCCTTTGATGCCCTATTTCATGTGCCTTTTATTATATATATATATATATATATATATATATATATATATATATATATATATATATATATATATATATATATATATATATATATATATATATATATATATATATATATATATAAACATGGGCTTATACTAAATGTGTATACATCTTCTAGATATTCATCCATGGCAGCCCTATGCATAGACCTGCAACAAAGAAAGGAAATGAGGAGAAAATGAGAGGAGAAATAGAGAAAAGAAAATAGAAAAGAATAGAGTAGGGCAAACAACAAAATAGGGTTAGGGTTGAAGTCATAAGGATATTAATATTTTAATATGAGGCTTTTAGGGCAAGAGGAATTTTAAATTAGATTTTATTTTCTTTTCCCTCTCCTTTTGACTTAGAGACTTTTTATATGTTTTATTTAATTTGGGATGCATTTGACCTCATGGGTAGAGGGGTAAGTTTAAATTAAGTGTGGGATTTTTAATAAATTATATTTGTGTAGTGTTAGTTATTTTATTTAAGGGTTAGGGGTCTATTTTATTATTATTTGGTTAGGGCCACATAGACATTAATAATTGTAATTGTGAGGGACTATTGTTTTATTTTAATCATGCTTTGGGATTTAATTTTAATATTGTAACCTTTGTAATTTTACTACAACTTTATTTTAATAAGTTTGATTTAATTAAATTAATTTTATGTTGGATGTTAATGAAGTAGGTTATTATTTAATTAATTTAACCTTATTTATTGATTAGAGAACCTTAGTGTGACAATTTAATTTCCCTAGTGCAATTATTTTAATTAACCAACGTTAGTAGGTTTAGTGAACTATTGGGCAAATTTTATTAATTAGAATGTTTCCTATGCACGCCCTAGAGGTGTTATGCTGCCAAATTTCTCTAG
The DNA here is from genome assembly GCA_027924645.1 of Cunninghamia lanceolata. Classification (NCBI taxonomy): domain Eukaryota; kingdom Viridiplantae; phylum Streptophyta; class Pinopsida; order Cupressales; family Cupressaceae; genus Cunninghamia; species Cunninghamia lanceolata. Next base: position 4,370,186 of record BSBN01000318.1, on the reverse strand, counting down.
GAATTAGGGTTGATTTTCTTAGATGATTTTAACCTTGTGTCGAGTAATAGTTTAATGTTTCTGCAAATTAGATGTTTTATTTAAGTGGTTATTTAATTCTTTATGCTTTACAATTAGGGTTTTGATTTCGACTCATGTCGAAATCCTGTCACTCACATAGGAAAACTTAGGGTTTCGATCATTCAATCCTAACCCTAATGGTGACGTTTCTCATGTCGCATTGACCCCCTTAGTTGTCCATCATCATGTAGTGAATTGTGCATGTGATCACATTACCTTGAATTTGATTGACATGTTTACGTCTTATGCGTAGTGCCACCGAGCACAATGACACATGCGATGAGGTTTCTATGGATGTGTCAAAAAAAAATTTTAATATTTTGTGTCATGACCACATGATAAATGTGGACATGACATGTGTGTTATGTGTTGTGACCACATGGGAAATGTGGGCATGACACTTTCTCTCCTACTACCATAATGCTAAACCCAACTTGTTTATCAGATTCTTCCTCTTGAAGAGGTGTTAATGAGAATAAGACTCCATCCTTCTCTATCACATAAATATTTTTCTAACCATCATGCTTTGCCTTTTTGTCATATTGCTAGGGTCTTCCTAGTAACAAGTGACAAACATCCATAGGAATGATGTCACAAAGGATCTTATCTATATAACCCCCAATAGTAAACTCTACCCATGACTGCTCATTTACTAAGACTTGTTGACCTTTGTTCAACCATGACACTTTGTAGGATTGGGGTGAGGAATCCTTTTCATGTTCAACATCTCTACCATTTCTAAAGAAACCAGATTATCAATAGAACCAGAATCAACAACTACTTTGCATATCTTTCCATGTGACTTGCATGTGGTTCTAAACAATGATTTTCTTTGTGGAGGCTCCTTGGTTGTTGACACCTTGATGAGTGTTCTCCTTATCATCAAAAAATCACCTATCTTAGGAACAGTAGGATAAAGTGGTGAATTAACACTTTCATTGTCCTCTTCATGCACAATTTGGGTTCTACGCTCTCCTCCATGGGAACTTGATGCTTTTTTTGGGGGCACTTGAATGCTGGATGTCCAAACTGATTACAATTGTAACATTTACCTGAGAAGGTGTTCGACCCTCTGCCATGGCCACCAAACTTTCCTCTATTGTTGGATCTTCTTCCCCTAAAGTTACCTCTACCACTTGACTCACCACCTTGTTTCTGTTGGCCATTTGATTCTCCTTGCTACTTTTGTGACTGTCCTCTTGCACCAAAGTTGCCTCTACCTCTAAAATTATTTCCTCTACCTTTACCATGTTGCTCTTGCCTTCTCTTTATTATTTCTTCTTCCTTGACAGCTAATTGGAAACATTGTTCAATTATTTTTGGTGTAGCTAGGATGATCTCATCTTGAATGTTGTACCTTGGGCCATTAAGGTACCTTGCCACCTTTTCTCTTTCATCCTCAACATGTCTTCTTATGATGCTCAACTTATGGAACTCCTCAGTGTATGCCATAAAATCCAACTCCTTTTGTTTTAGACTTTGTAACTTCCTAAAGGTTTGAATTTCATAATTTGTAGGAAGGAATTGTCCTTTTACCTTGGTTACCATTCTATCCAATGAATGGATCTTTTCCTTGCCTTTCTTTGTTCTCTCCTCTTGAATGTAGTTCCACCAAGTTAGGGTAGGGCCCTTCAACTTGGTCTTTGCATACTTCACCTTCTTATTGTCTTGTACCTCCTCAAACTCAAAGAAATTATCTAGAGCATCTATCCAGCCCAATACTTCTTCACTATCCATCTTCCCACCATACATGGGTACTTCCACTTTCAATTTAGGAGTCTTTTTCCCTTTGATAGCCTTCAGCATTTTAAGCAACCTCTCTTCACCAGGGTCCAAGTCTTCTTCCTCATCTTGAACTCCTATTTGAGGGTCTATATTTTCACCCTCTTCCTCTAGGTCACTCTGATCTCCATTGACCATACCTCTCTTTAGGTTGGATTCCAATGTTGTAATTCTAGCTAGGGTAGCTTCATGAGACTTCTTCACTTGTCTCAACTCCTTTGCATGTTGTTCTTTTAATTCTCTAACTTCCTTAGCCACTAGATTGCTCTTTGGAGGCATCTTGTTTATGTAAACTCAACTCTTCCCAATTTACCAATAAGAACCTATGCTCTGGTACCACTTTGATGTAGAGTAGGGGAGGCTTCTCAAAAATAATTAGAAGGATACATGAGACTCACTTGATTAATCATGCATGGTGGTATGACTCAACACCTGGTTTCCACAAGGAAATGACACCTCCCTCTCACACCAAAGGGGTTTATTTGCATGGATATCTTGCCAACCCTCAAAGACACCATGGGACTCATCAACATAATAGGTAGACACTCATCAAACCCACCAAACACCCTGGTCACTTGTCTTTCCTACCATTCCTTCACAACTAGCCCTAATTGCTTGTAGCCCTAGGAATAGGATTTGTGGGGCATAACATGCAAAATTCATGACAAACCCATGAACAAATTAGCTTTTTAGATACCCATTAAGGAGTTCTAGAACCTATAAAACATGAAACATAGTTTTCTTTGGAACATGGGCCTCAAACATTGACTGTTCCTGTTGTACTAAGCCTAGTTAGGCCTCTTTTGCAAAGCAAGTGTCTAACAAACTTGCTCCAAACTTCCAAGACCTACTCTAGGGCATGAATTAGGTTGAAAATGGATTTAATATGATGGTTTGAGGGATCTTAACTCATCCCAAGTCAAATTTTCATCAAATCACTACACCTATGCTAGAAGGCCTAATACATGAGGATATTATGCTTAATTAGCTTCAAATGTCACACCACTCCAGTCCCCTACTCTTGAAATGCAATAAACAAGGAAATACAACCTATCTAAGTCCATTCCACCAATGCTTGAGAGTTGACATAGGTGGAATGGGTCAAAACCCCATCAGTTTGCTAAAACCCTCCAAAACTAGGGTTTAAGACCCAGTTTCAAAAAATTGACTATAAAATGCTTCAAAAATAATGAAAATCCTTGAAATCAGATGAAAATGAAAACTAACTCAACTCATTTCAAAATTTTGGGCATTAGAAATCATGACAGATTGGTACGGAACAATACATGACTAAGAACAACAAAAAAAATAGAAAAATGTGCAGAAAACTTAAAATCTCTATTATTTCTTCTCTCCAAACTTCATCTCTGATCTACCTAGAAATGTGAGAGGAATAAATAACATGTTTACATTGAAACTTCCGTGTTTCATAACTACATGGTCATGGAAAAGCCAAAAAGAAGGCTCAAAATAGCCTGTCGACTAAACTGCTAAAAATAGATTGTCCTAATCTTAAGCAACATTTAAGATTCTAATCCTAGGTGACCTCTACTACATCAAAAAATGTCTTTAATAGAACTTATTACATTAGTTATGAAGAAAACCTTCCACCTAGGTTCTTATTGAGACCAAAAAAAATCAAAATTTAACATGGTGCCCCTGCACCACCAAAAAAGAACATTTGCAACATATTAGACAAGTACTTCAGAGGCTGAGAGAAGAGAAACTATTGATAAACATCAAGAAGTGTAGTTTCATGAAGGAAGAATTGGTATATTTGGGATTTGCAGTTTCTACGGAAGGATTGAAGATGGACCTTCAGAATGTTACAACAATTTTTGAGTGGCCAACACCTGTGAATATTGGAGAGGTAAGATCATTTCATGTACTAGCAAGTTTCTACTAGAAGTTCATCAAAAAATTTAGTACTATATGGACACCAATGATAGAGACAATGAGAGGTGACAGGAAGGATTTTAAGTGGACATCTAGAGCACATAAGAGTTTTGAATTCTTGAAGTTAAAGGTGATAGAGCAACCAATGTTAGCATTACCAGATTTTGACAAAGTATTTCAAGTTGGTTGTGATGCTAGTGGAAATGTAATAGGAGTAGTTTTAATTCAAGAAGGGAGACCAGTAGCATATTTTAGTGAAAAGTTGAATGATATAAGGAGAAGATATTCAGTTTATGATCAAGAGTTCTATGCCATAATTCAAGCTTTAAAAAATTGGAGACATTACTTATTGCCTACAGAATTTATGTTGTACACTGACCACCAAGATTTGTAGTATTTGAATAGTCAACATAAGTTGAATCAGAGACACTTGAGATGGGTAGAGTTCATGCAGAGTTACACATTTGTATTGAAGCACCAGAGTGGAAAGTCAAATAGAGTTGCAGATGTATTAAGCAGAAGAAGGAACTTGTTGACAGAAATGAGAGTAGAAGTACTAGGTTTTGAAGAATTGAAACACATGTATGAAGATGATCTTGATTTTGTAAAGGCATGGAAAACATGTAGAGAACTTGTTGTGACAAATAGAAGCAAGTGGTTGGATTATTCCATTCAAGAGGATATGTTGTTCAAAGGAAATCAGTTGTATATACCTAGGAGTTCAATGAGAGATAATTTTATCAAAGAGAAGCATAATGGAGGATTAACAGGACATTTTGGTATTGATAAGATAGTAGCTTTGGTGAGTGAACATTATTTTTGGCCTCAAATATAAGGGATGTAAGGAAATTTATTGAGTTGCAGAGTATGTCAAGTTGCAAAAGAGAGTAGTTAGAATACTGGATTATATAAATCTTTGAAAGTACTGGAGAGACCTTGGGAAGACATAATCATGGATTTCATATTTGGTTTGTCAAAAACATAGAGAGGACATGATTCTATATTTGTAGTAGTGGATAGATTTTCAAAGATGGCTCATTTCATTCCTTGTAAGAAGACAAATGATACAGTGGATGTTGTTGACTTATGTTGTCAACTTGGTATGATGATGAATGATTATGCATGATGGTGTTGTCATTGATGGCAACAAGAAAGGGAAAAAGGTTATAACAGAGGTTTTGGTCTGGTGAAGAAGACTTAGTCATTCTAGCTAAGTGACAGTATATAGGAGACAATGATAGAGAGACAATGTATTGGATGGAATTGGTCTACAATTGAAGATCAGATCATGCAGTTCTAGTATGTTGTCTATTGTCCATGGAAGATCTTATATCCAATATTTTACCTCTTGATAAGTACCAGAAGCATATCTTTAAATAACCTAAGTCCAGCACAGTAGAATATAATGATATTTAGAACAAAACACTAAGTTGAATTGGTCTCCATTCCTTTGGTGTTGCATATCTTGATATGTGGTTTTGAAGTGTTGTAAAAACCTATATGAAGTGTCTAAATCTAGAGTTCTAGGTTATGAAGTCCACCAAAAGATAGATACAAGCTATTCAATATCACTACATGGCTTGATAGAGCTTGACTATGATAGGGCATGTGTTCTTGGGGTCTATATTTTTCCACAAAAGGATATTTTGCTTTGTGGTTTTGAAGGTATGATCTATGACGGATAAAGAGTCTCTGATATGAGTTTGAGAAAGTATTGTGATCTACAATAAAAGTTTTAGTCTGATAGATGAACTAAACCAATGGCAATCTATGTTAGAGGCTGACATGATAAGTGTAAATTGTATGTGGTAAGTTCTATTGTTTAGAACTTGATTCCAAGTGGTGGAATAGTTGAGGCCAACATATGTCAAGGTGATTCAAGTGTTGTTTGGGTCCATTGTGAATTTTGGTGAATGAATCTATGTCATGAATCAATATTTTTCCAATTAAAGATTGGAAAGACTATCAATCACATATACAAATCATTCAAAATATGGACAACCTCCTTTTTGCATACATTCATTGATGCAATTATGATGATGGAGCCAAAATTACATAGGACGTTACACTCTTAACAATCAATTTCCAAACACTCTGAAGATATCCTATAAGCAAACAGATTAATGATAAATGATTGTTAAAGGATCGAAGTGAAACAAACTAGTGATTACCATGAGAAAATGATCAACATATAAGAGAACACATCAATGATTAGTAGAGAGATTGATTACACTATAAAATAAGAAGTGCTTTATGAGGTAGTGGATGGCATGAAGGGATGTGACTCATCCTACTTCAAGATATAAATAGTGAACAAATGCATTATGAGAGGAGGGGGGAATATCATCTATCAATAATAGAGATCGACATACAACAGTTCAAATATCAAACAACAAAAAATTATATGTAGAGATATATATCTCATTTAATATATATATATAGAGAGAGTATAGTAGAGCAGCAGTAATCAATCATGGATTTGAAGAAAACACACTATTCATAGAGGTCTTCAAATATATAATCAAGGAGTATTTTGCTTTATATCTATCAGGAATAGTCAGAGGGAATAATAATTTATGCAATCGAATACCAAGCATTCCACAGGCAACATAAATTCTGATCATCTGACATCAGCAAGATACATATATATTCTACATTGGAAAATATATTGTAGATATCTTTGATTGAGTATTGAAGAACACATTACGTAATCGAGAAAAGAAAAAAATAGTCTAAGGCAACTTTCAAGAACAATCAAGACAATTATTTCTTAATCAACAAGGAAGAATCAAGCAGAAAATTAGTGGTGCAGAGGCACCTACCTGATAGCTGGCCTTCATGAGGCAGTTAGTAGTTTTAGGTCTTGTTTGTGTTTCCAAGAAGGTCTGTTAGACCAAATGCATGTAATAAGGTCATGCTGATCATGATAAGATCATGCTGATCAAGCTTTTACTATTTTTAGTTAGTTGGTTATAACAGCTGTCATGATGTATGATCGGTTGGATCTCCCAGCCGCTTGGAGAGTTCCCAGCCGCTTGGAGTCGGGTCAGTAGTACTCGTAGGATAATCTATTTAAGCATGAGATCAGTTGATATTGCAGATACAGACAGATATCATCGATCGGTAGTATAGTATTGTATTGCGCAGAGGAACATCATATTGTATTGCATCTTTGAAATCAATAAAGATCCTATTTTCGGTTTCCTGTTTGATCCCCTTGGTGTAATCGATTTGCTGGTTTGGGTGGCTTCATGGATTTACTGATCCATTCCACCGGTTGATCCATCTGATCGGTGGAATGGTAATGTACAGTAGGGTAGGTTGTAGTTTGTTTTCTGTTCGCATGCAGGTGTGCAGGATCGCCGTCGAAAGATGTTGAAGACCCTAGCATGGGTATGTGCTAGGTCAAACTGATAAGATAGAGTGTCAAAGATCACCTTGAGAGTGGATCGGGTCATCCTTGGAGGATCAGCGAAGTGAGATTTCGCTAAGTGAAGAAGTTCACCAAAACGGCATCATCAGGATATCTTGGTGAATATCCTACAGTCAGTTCGGATATCGTCATCCGGATAAGTGGAGGAGAGCATGATGCTTTCGAGTGCATGAAGTGCAAGTGCGTCGAGGTGATCATCATCAGGAGGAGCCGAGGAGGAGCATATCGGCATCAGGTTGAAGATCGGGTTGATCAAGTTGATCGCGGGCCGAAAAACACTAAGTTTGGCCAACAGCAGGATATGACGTCATCATCATCATGATATATGTCATCAGGACATTTCGGAGCAGCAGGATATTGAGAAGTGGCGGGTGACATCATCGTCATCAGGATCTACGTCATCAGGATATCAGGTGACGCAAGCATCGAGTGAAAGGTGCGAGAAGTTAAGGTTTTGTCATCATCAGGATAAATGGGAAGAACCGGATGTTCGTTATCTTGTTGAATATCATGATGTCGAATATCATGATGCTGAAGGAAGAAAAGACGGAAGTTGTCGCTGAAGTGAACAGGGACGTCAGGAGGATGTTCGTGCTGGTCGAACATGGTGATGCTGCCGATAATCGAGTAAGGTGATGCTGCTAGGCGAAAGTGCGGAAGCTTGTCTGCAGGAGGATATCGGTCGGCAGGTGAAATATGATGATGATGCTGACAGTAAAGTCAAATATGATGATGATGAGGATGAATATGATGATGATGATGGGCTGCAGACATCCATGCTGTATGCAAAGGTTATAGTGTGGATGCCTCTGCATCATAGTGGTATCAGAGCTCAGCAAAAGGTCTGGGCTGTTGTGTGTTGATTCTGTCACCGAAAGGGCAGAGGTAAGAGTTGAATTGTGTGTTGTGTGTAGATTGAGAGGTGGACAAAAATGCCTCCTAAAGGTAGTGGTACTGCAAGGGAATTGCAGGAAATGAAGGAGAAACATGCTAGAGAGATGAGGAAGATGAAGGAGCTTGTTGAAGCACTTCAAGCTAGGCTGACAGCCCTGGAAAAGAACAAAAAGAGGGAAGTGGAAGACAGTGAGTCTGAAGAAGATGAAGATACTGTTGAAGAGTATGAAGAGGTAGCTGAAGATCTGGATGCTGAAGACCAGAGATTGGCAAAACTGTTAAAGGTAGTGCAGAGTGAAAAACCTAAGGTAAAGGTTGATGTTTCCAAGTATACTGGAAGTTTGAATGAAGATGAGTTGTTAGATTGGATTGCTGCACTTGATAATCACTTTGAATGTGAAGATGTTGCTGAGGATCAGAAGGTAAAGATTGCAAAGACCAAGTTAGGAGGTCATGCTTTGGTTTGGTGGGATTATGTACAATCCGAGAGAAGGAAACAAGGGAAGTCTAAGATCACTTCATGGGATAAGATGGTAGCAAGGATCAAGGGTAAATTCTTGCCAAGGGATTATGAAATCTAGATGTTTAAGAAGCTGCAATTTTTAAAGCAGAAAGACAGGGATGTGAAAGCATATACAGAGGAATTTTATCTGTTAAGTATGAGATCTGGTCATCATGAGAATGAGGTAGAAAAGGTGGCTAGGTACTTGGCTGGTTTGAGGTTTAACATACAGGATGAGTTAGTGTTAGCTAACCCTAAGAATGTGGAGGATTGTTACCAAATGGCAATCAGGATTGAAGAAAAGATGAATAGAGGACATGATAAGTCCATGAGAGGAAGAGGAAACAATAGGGGAAGAGGAACAGCCCCTGCACAAAAGCAAACCAATGAGGGTCAAGAAGACACTGGTAAAGGACAGGGACAGTCTGATTTCAGAGGTGGATGGAAAGGTAATAGAGGAAGATTTGGAGGTGGTAGAGGTTCTACTACATTTTCAGGAAAGTGTTACACCTGTGGTGAGTTTGGTCATCCATCTTTCAAATGTCCAGAAAACAAAGGTTCATCATCCAGAAATGATAGAACTAGTGACAAGAGAGTACAACTGGTACAAGAAGAGAAAGTAGAAGAAAGTGCACAGAGTTCAAACAGAAATCCTGATAATTATGGATATCCAGAGAGTGGAGAATCATTGATGCTAAGGAGAATTAGTTTGCAGGCATCAAAGGATATGATGCAAAGAAGAGCTCTTTTCAAGACCACATGCAAGAGCAAAGGTAAAGTATGTAAGGTTGTCATTGATACTGGTTCAACAGACAACATGGTATCTCAGGAAATGGTGGATAAACTGCATTTAGAAAGGATTCCACATCCACACCCTTACAAGACATCTTGGGTGAGTGATAGTCAATCACTTTTTGTCTCTGAACAGGCATATGTGGATTTTCAGATTGGAGCATATCAGGATAGAATTTTGTGTGACATATTGCCTATGGAATGTTGTCACCTACTGTTGGGTAGACCATGGCAATTTGACAGAAGGGTACTGTATGATGGGTATGCTAATACCTACACCATCAAGAAGGATGGGAAGATTATTAAGTTGATGCCATTGCAGGCAAAAGCTGCAGTACAGAAGGCAGCCCAAATCATTTTAATGGGAAAGAAGGAATTTGTGCAGATGCCTAGAGGAGCAGGCATAAAGGCAGTTCAGGACACTGCAGGAAAGGGAGTTGTTACAGACAACAAGTTGAAGAAAGTTTCAGTTGTGACTGACAGAGGTCAGCAGCAGGTGCAGAAACAGGTTTGCACACAGCAATCAGTTGAAAGTATTGACAAGGATGTTGTCATAGTTGGGACTATTGCTTGTCCTATAAAGATTGACAGGAAGATAGAGTTGAACATTTCAGTAGTTCAAGAGGTAGTTCAGACAGAGGTTCTGGTCAGACAACCTGACAAACACAGAGACAACCTGAGAAGGGCCTACATCAACAGGCATGAGGATTTACTTGCCAGAAAGCAAGTTACAGTTTAGAAGTCTTGGAGCAGCCAAGAGACAGCAGCAGACAAAGCTGGAGCAGGTCAGACTATTGACAAAGCAAAGTGTAAAGGTGGAGGACTTCCACATACTAAACTCATGGCACATGAGTTCTTTTCTGTTGGGGAGTATGGTGCAGAGGCACCTACCTGATAGCTGGCCTTCATGAGGCAGTTAGTAGTTTTAGGTCTTGTTTGTGTTTCCAAGAAGGTCTGTTAGACCAAATGCATGTAATAAGGTCATGCTGATCATGATAAGATCATGCTGATCAAGCTTTTACTATTTTTAGTTAGTTGGTTATAACAGCTGTCATGATGTATGATCGGTTGGATCTCCTAGCCGCTTGGAGAGTTCCCAGCCACTTGGAGTCAGGTCAGTAGTACTCGTAGGATAATCTATTTAAGCATGAGATCGGTTGATATTGCAGATACAGACAGATATCATCGATCGGTAGTATAGTATTGTATTGCGCAGAGGAACATCATATTGTATTGCATCTTTGAAATCAATAAAGATCCTGTTTTTAGTTTCCTGTTTGATCCCCTTGGTGTAATCGATTTGCTGGTTTGGGTGGCTTCATGGATTTACTGATCCATTCCACCAGTTGATCCGTCTGATCGGTGGAATGGTAATGTACAGTAGGGTAGGTTGTAGTTTGTTTTCTGTTCGCATGCAGGTGTGCAGGATCACCGTCGAAAGATGTTGAAGACCCTAGCATGGGTATGTGCTAGGTCAAACTGATAAGATAGAGTGTCGAAGATCACCCTGAGAGTGGATCGGGTCATCCCTGGAGGATCGGCGAAGTGAGATTTCGCTAAGTGAAGAAGTTCGCCAAAACGGCATCATCAGGATATCTTGGTGAATATCCTGCAGTCAGTTCGGATATCGTCATCCGGATAAGTGGAGGAGAGCATGATGCTTTCGAGTGCATGAAGTGCAAGTGCATCAGGGTGATCATCATCAGGAGGAGCCGAGGAGGAGCGTATCGGCATCAGGTTGAAGATCGGGTTGATCAAGTTGATCGCGGGCCGAAAAACACTAAGTTTGGCCAACAGCAGGATATGATGTCATCATCATCATGATATACGTCATCAGGACATTTCGGAGCGGTAGGATATTGAGAAGTGGCGGGTGACGTCATCGTCATCAGGATCTACGTCATCAGGATATCGGGTGACGCAAGCATCGAGTGAAAGGTGCGAGAAGTTAAGGTTTTGTCATCATCAGGATAAATGGGAAGAACCGGATGTTCGTTATCCTGTTGAATATCATGATGTCGAATATCATGATGCTGAAGGAAGAAAAGATGAAAGTTGTCGCTGAAGTGAACAGGGACGTCAGGAGGATGTTCGCGCTGGTCGAACATGATGATGCTGCCGATAATCGAGTAAGGTGATGCTGCTAGGTGAAAGTGCGGAAGCTTGTCTGCAGGAGGATATCGGTCGGCAGGTGAAATATGATGATGATGCTGACAGTAAAGTCAAATATGATGATGATGAGGATGAATATGATGATGATGATGGGCTGCAGACATCCATGCTGTATGCGAAGGTTATAGTGTGGATGCCTCTGCATCAATTAGATTCATTACTCATATAAAAGTTATCAAGGTATATGTAGAATCAGATCCATCTTTAATAAATAAGCAACATAAAAAATTTATCAAGAAAGCCAGCCAAGATGCATCACAAGGGAGTATTTAGAGGCAGCTAAGGTAAGTCCGCAAGCTTTACTTCTAGGTACACCATTTCATAAGGTATGAAATTTATATTTTAAATATGTATCTTTACTACATTATGTAATTATCCAATGACTAATCCAGTAATATGATGAGCATGAAAGAAGTGAAATTCTCATAATGAAATGTTAGTTATTATATGAAATAAAGACATGTTACTTGTTGAATCATATGAGAAGTTGGAATAAAGGAATTAATCTATTAACTCCATATGAGAGGTGTGATCCTATGGATGGTCAATTAGCCAACCATGGGTATGTTTTGACCCTTATCTCAACTAGTGTAATGGCACCCCTCGAGGCAAGTGGATTTGGGCTTTGGTCATAGCTGGTGAAGAAGTCACCCCTCATACCAAGGAATATCATAGTGGCCTTGGTTACAATTGGTGAAGAAGTCACCCCTTGTACCAAGGAATATCATAGTGGCCTTGGTTACAACTGGTGAAGAAGTCACCCCTCATACCAAGGAATATCATAGTGGCCTTGACTCAGCTAGTGAGTATTCACCCCTCAAGTCAAAGGATATAATAGTGGACCCATGATGGTAAGTGGCATAAATCATCCTATCACCTCCTCTCACATGGAATTAATGATTAATGCATGGATCCAAATATGATGGATAATGATGGAAAAAGTGAAATGTCTAATGATGTGATCATAGGAGTATAACCCTATAGAGGCAATGTGATTATGTAATTTGAATATTTCTTGCATATATTATAATAAGTGGAAATTTAAAGATAGACTAGTGTACTAATGTTCTCTTTTGGCGAGTTGAAATTGGCTGCAAGGTTGTGAAAAATTTGACTTGCTAGAAGGGGACATTCCAATCTGGCCAACAAGATACATAAGGCATGACTACACGCTACACCTTATTAGGCCAACCTAATATGAAGATTTTGATTATTGTGGATATATGGGATTGAATTTGGTGTCTGAGTGAAGTAATGTGAATTTGAATGTGTGACATGTGAAGTAAGGTGATTCTATGTGTTTAGGTGAAAATTGGATTGTTTATTGTTTTAGTTGTTAAATGTTTGAGTCCTCCTTTCACCCTTAACATTCAAGGATCTAGGGTCGAGTGGCAATGTACTATCATACCCTAGGTCACTGTGATGATGTAGGGAAACTTAAATTAGGGTGTTTAATTATCAAATTTCCTTCTCTTATGCTTAATTAACTATTGAAACCCTAATTTTGCAAATGTGACATTAAACAGATGAATTATAGAAAAAACTCTTGCAGAGGTAAGTAAAATGTCAAATCATAGAGTACCTATTTTTGAGGTTTCAAGGCAGAAAATTTAGGGACATAGGAGTGGTCAACCAAGTCCAAGGTCCTAGTTTTTGTCTAAATCTAAGAACTCAGTTTGTAACTCTTTCCTATTGTTCTAGAGATTTTCCTGACATAGAATTTGGAGGACTAATGAGCAGGCACCCAAGTCCAAGGGGTAGATTTTCCTTCTGATCTATAATTATGACACTCCAAGATGTCTTCTTACAACTACACTTTGTCCATCTCCACAACCTGTAACCTACAACCATGAAAACTTTGGGAGGGGGTTGTGGTGTTTAGAGGCTTTCCTCAGTCAAGACTTGAAGGACACTTAACTCTCTGAACACCATTGTTAGATAGAGAGTGCATACCTAGGTGGGCAGAGACAAAAATCCAAATGAAATGATGATGATAACACAATATAATGTCACCTTGTAGTGAAGATCTCATGGGTGAAAGATGTTCTTCATTCCATGATACAATGGATGTTCAAATCTACAAACACAAACACAGAAACCACACAAGTCTACTCTTGCAACACAATGAAAGCCTCAAATCACCTTGAGAATGCCTAAAGTTCACAATGATCATATAGTTTACAAATGAATGCCTAAACATGCTTTTATATGCAACTACAAACACTCTCTCCAAGATTTCGTGAATTCAAACTTACTGTGTCGGCATAGGACCCAATTAACGGTCACAAACTGACACCTAAAAATTGGGACTGCCCCAAAATAGGATAGGACTAGGGCACAGGTGCTCAAGTTCTCCCCCCTATTTTAGGTAGGGTCTAGCTCAAGGGGTCCTCCTAGGTCCCATTTGTCATGTTACCTAGGGCTCATTCCATTAGGATGCCAAATTATGAAGATGTCTTAAATGCATGTAAAAGACCTAGGAGCTAAAACTTATGAGGGAAAATCCCCCAAGGGGACATTTTTTGATGTTACATTTAGCCCCCACTTTAATGTATGTATAAACGCAAGGCCAATACATGCATTAAATTACAGTCACAAACACAACAAACACACCAAGCATGGAGAAGACACACCCTTCACATAGAAGATAATAACATGCACACAAAACATAGAGAAGACAGTTACAGTCACGCAAAACATAGAGAAGATAGTAAATGCATAGAAGACACATTAATGCATGGAAGACATAAATGATATCATTTCTTTTCTTTTCTTTTTCTCATATATATGAAATGCAAATGCAAGTACTAGAAAGTAAACAAACCTCCCATAATGCAAGAAGCACTCATCACACTAGTCTTTAGACTGCATATATGGGGTAACACACATGCAAGACACATAAAACCTCCTAAAATGTAGGATGCACTCATCATGCAGGTCTTTATACTGCATATGGGGCAACAAACACACCAAACAAAGCAAGCATGCCAAACACACACTTGAAGACACAGAGAAAACATTGTAGACAAGTGATGGAGTGTACCTATTTCTAGGTCCAACACCATCTCAGGCACATTATAGGTACACACCAATGATTGGGCTTCACCACAACACTCACCAAAGACATGCTTAAGGGTTGAGTTAGTCATAGAACCACTCCCTACCTCTACAGAGGACTTTTGAAATGACAGGATGATGCAATCTGCTCTAATAAATACACTATCCCTGCCTCCGTAGAGGGCTTAAAATAAAAAAGGATATACATGATATCCTGCCTCCACATAGGGCTTATATGATTGATTCATTGATTGCAAACAAACTTAGGATGCAAGATGTACTCATCGCATAGGTCTTTAAACTACACCTAAGGACAAAGACATTGCTAACATCTAGAATAGACAACTTACCTTATATATGCCCCCACCTTAAGGTAGTTGATATCATGCATCGATATCAATCACATTAAGGTAGGAACAAAACACACAAGGGAACACAAGCTCTTGCAAAGCCCATGCCCCCTAGAGGTGACATGTATTTTATGATCGCCAAATGTTCCCACAAATACATCCCTGCAAGAAACATGTTAGTATCTACAACATCATGATAAACAAGAACATCAATGTATATGATTAATCACACAAAGAGCCAAGGTTATACCATGAATTTAGAGTTTGAGGATAACTGTGAGGCTATATCATGAATCTCTCTGAATCGAGTACCACCAAGGCTAGATTCAAAGACAAACAAAGGTGCACAGAGAAGCAGTATTGTTAAGGTTTGTAAATGACATAAAAACATCATCAAGTTCACTATGAGGAAAGCATGAGTGCTTCCACTATCCAAGCATTAGATAAAGTATACAACCCCATCGTCATATTAGGAACTAAGTCCATTTTTTGATTTCTCTCAAAAGGGACACTAGGTCTGCATCAGTATAAATGTTTTTCATCATCCACCTACTAGATAGAAACAATAGAGGAAGGAAAACAATAAATAAGAGAGGAGAAACAAGTGTCTTAGGGACAGTCATGTAAGAGGGTGCCCCCAATTTACCAACCGCAACGCTATGTCCATAAGACACAACACACAACAATGAAATCAAAGAGAGGCAATTTAGAAGAATGATGATACAAATAGAAGAAGGTCACAATAGAGGCAGTCTCCTCATATCTCAGACCTTACAAGAGAATCTGAGGTCATCCCAGGAGGCCTAAACAACACATAACACATCACGGGAGAAGCACAGCATGAGAGAGATAAAGGGGTAGAAATACTTACCTGTAGGATCTTCATGCTAGAAGTCATCAACAATTAAAACATTCTCTTTCCAATTGCAAACATAAGGTACCATTGCCAAGTCTTTGTAATTATTCTTTTGTTCATTCTTAAATGCTTTTTGGTTTGACACAATTTTAGGTGGAATATTTGCTTGTTGAATTTCATTAGTACCCATATTCGCTATCCTCTTAGGTGGTGGGAGAAGCAAATTATTTTGAGTGATCTCAACATCCATCCTTGAGGGATTTAATGTGAGAGACTTCTCCTCATCCACTAGGGCTGCATATTTAGTGATGTCCAAATGAATTGAATATTCAAACAAAGGAGGGACATTAAAGGTCTTCTCTTCCTTAGTGAAATCCAAGGTGTGTGAACACTCAACTAAAGAAATAAGGTTGGCAGGATGGTCCATAGAGGTTTCATGCATTATGATACAGTTTTTATTGTTGTTAGATTTCATTGTCTACCCATATAATGTTCTTTATTAAAGGTATCTCTTCATTCACTAATGTTTCCTCTTGGCTAGGGAGAGCCTTGGAATGGCAAAATGGTGATGGGTCTTCATTTTCTAGTACTTTATCTTGGCTAGAGTGAGCATTAGAATGAAGATTTGGTGGTATGATGTTAAGAGATGTGTCAATGAAATCATCCTCTTACATCAAAGTGTCCTCATGAGGAGGAACAAACTTGTGAGAGGGATTATAAGGCAAACCAAAGTCATCGTCACATGTTTTAGCAATAGGTGCTGGTGGGGAATGTTCCAAAAAATCGTCTAAGGCTTCATCTAACATTTTGAGGTCGTCACTAGTATATATACTATTGATCATGAATTTAGTGATATAATCTAGTATCAAAGGGTCTATTGCCATGAGATTTGTGAAGCTATAAAAATTAGATATATAGCAAATGATTTCATATGTGGAGTACATAGATATATCAACATTATGTATGTATGCTATTTGTTCCAACACTTGAGGATGTTTATCAGTGAATTTAGAGAAATGATAAATGTATACGATGTATAAAAACAACTCTTCCCAATAAGTAGCCATGATATATGCTTAAATCAATGTAAAATCAGATATTGAAAGCTTTTCAAAATTGGTGCAAAAGACAAGTGCAAAAATAGCCTAAAATGCTTTATTTTTTGGTACTTTTCCATGCAAATGAATGAAACAAAAGGTGTTGTAAGGATTTTGATCAGGGGAAGAAAATTATATGTCTGATATCAATCCAAAAAAGCAATAATATCCTTCAAAAAACACTCTTGATGTAAATCTAAGATGACGATAAGTCAAAATATAGTGAAAATATGTCAAAATATGTAATCTTTTCACCAAATCTCGATGTAAAAGAGCATGAAAAAGGGTGTTGTGAGGAAAATGATTATGGATAGAAAAGTATATTAGTAATAACATCCACTTAATGATAATATATCCATCACAACACACTTTTAGTGCCACTTAAGGTTAAACCCTAGTGAAAATATAGCAAAAATAGGTAATTTTTCACAGGTTTTCAACTCCAAGACCTAGAAAAAGGGGTGTTGTAATGAATTTTAGGAGGTACAAAAAATAAATTCAATTATAACAGTCACCTCAATTCATAAAATTTGTCACAACACACTTGGAGTGCAAACTAGGCCAAACCCTAGGGCAAAATAGCAAAATTGTGTAGTTTTTCACCCAATTTTCAATACAAGAGCCCGTTAAAAGGGTGTTGTGAATATTTTTAGGAGGGAAAGAAAATTATTACCCTGATAACACCTAATTAATTTGAAAATACCCTTCACAACATGCCTATGGTGCAAATTTAGAGAGTCGATAAGGCCAAATCTAGTGAAAATTGATGTTTTTCAAGCCCTAGGTTTGAGATCTTGACACAAAATGCTATATGAATGTTTTAAAGTATCATTTATGATTAAAATGAAATATAATCAGATCTTAAATAAATTCCAAGCTCTAAGATGCAAAATGTCAATGTAAATCTAATGAAAATGCATGAAAATTGCTAGTTTTTTGTTAAAATTTTCTATGCAAAAATGTAAATATTTGAAGTCTAAATGCAAATTTACACTAAAATGAAATAATACAGCCAAATTATAATTTTAGTGAGCCTCTAAAATTACTAGAAATAACTGAAAGAAGAATTTGCCTACTAACCCTAGATTTTGGAATTACTAGGTTTAATGAAAATTGTCAAAATTTCTACAAAACCTTAGTAATGAAATGATGAAAATGCAATGCAAATTTTTTAATTTTTTAATTTTTATATAGCTTATATCATATTTGATACAAAAATCATGAATTAGGGAAATTTAGAAAGAATTGATACAAATTAGTAAGCCTAACAATGCAATTTTTTTGAATTTTTCTCAATACAATAAAATGAATAACTATATGAAGGAATGAAATCAATCCAAATATGAAGACAAAAACTCAGCAAGTTGCACTTAAGTCCAAAAACATGGGTTCACTAAAATTTTAAGGTAAAAATTGGATTGTTTATTGTTTTAGTTGTTAGATGTTTGAATCCTCCTTTCACCCTTAACATTAAAGGATCTAGGGTCCAGTGGCAATGCACTATCATACCCAGGTCACTTTGATGATGTAGGGAAACTTGGATTAGGGTGTTTAATTATCAAATTTCCTTCTCTTATGCTTAATTGACCATGAAAACCCTAATTTTGCAAATGCAACAATAAATAGATGAATTACAGAAAAACCTCTTGGAGAGGTAAGTAAAATGTCAAATCATAGAGTATCTGTTTTCAAGGTTTTGAGGTAGAAAAGTTAGGGACCCAGGAGTGGGTGCCCAAGTCCAAGGCCCTAGTTTTTGTCTAGATCTGATAACTTAGTCTATAACTCTTTCCTGATGTTCTAGAGATTTTTCAGACACATAATTTGGAGGACTAATGAGCGGGCACCCAAGTCCAGGGGGCTGATTTTCCTTCTGATCTACAATTCTAACACTCCAAGATGTCTTCCTGCAACTTCACTTTGTCCAGCTCTATAACTTGTAACCTACAACCATGAAAACTTTAGGAGGGGGTTGTGGTGTTTAGAGGCTTGCCTCAGTCAAGCCCCGTAGGACACTTAAGTCTCTAAACACTGTTGTCAGATAAAGAGTGCATGCCTAGGGAGGTAGAGACAAAAATTGAAATGAAATGATAATGAAAATATGATATAATGTCACCTTGTAGTGAATAGCTCATGGGAGGAAGATGCTTTTCATTCCATGATGTAATGGATGCTCAAATATGCAAACACAAACACATAAACCACACAAGTTTGCTCTTGTGATGTAGGAGCATCCAGTGGTGTAAGGGCAATCTTGCATCACCCAAAAAAAAGTTGATTCAAAATCATTGTAGTTGTTTCATTTCTTTCCATAATTAGTGTTTCTGGTTCCATAATATCCTAAATAATGATGTAGGACTTTTAGTTTTTTCAAATTGCTAAAAATAGCAAATTGCCCGTTTTGGAAAGTTTAACTGTCATTTTAGGAAATTTTGCATTTGGGCACAGATTGAAGTGAAAAGTTACAAAAAGATTCATAACTGAAATATAATACCTTTGGAAAAGGAATTAGGCAAAGATCATTTGTGATAGATCACACCACGAACTTTTTGACAATTAAAACGGTTCGTTAATCAGACACCCAGATCAAAAGTGATGCTTCCCAGAAGTTGACCTACTTTTGGAAGGAGTTGCAAATTTTGAAATTTAGCTGAAAGCTGCCAAAAAGTGCTATTTATTACTATTCTGGGAACCCTGGGTAGTAGTAGAATTAAGGGGGAAAGTGAAGAGTCAAGAATAGGTGGGAAGACAGAAACCCTAGCTGATTTGGGGTTATAGAAGGCAGAAGATTCTAGAGTGTGGTGATGTGTAGTTGTAGTGTGTTGCAATCTGTGGAGGATTGATTCCTCTAATTGTAATTGAGCTTCTATAATGTAATAAGTTGTCCAAATCAATAAAGAAATATTTTATTTCTTGCGTGCCATTTCTGTTGTTGTGTTTTATGATTTACCCCCTTCATCAATTGGTATTAGAGCAAGGGTTCCTGAGTGTGTAGAGAGATCGTCGACCATGAGGCAGTTTGTACTAGGACCTTAGGTTGTGGGTTTGCTATGGAGATCAAGATGCCTCCACGAAGAAATCATATTGGGAGGAATTCTTTGATGAAAGAGGGTTTTAGAGCCCTACAAAGGCAAATCAATGCATTGCAAGAGGAGTTGCGAACAGGGTCTGAGCTGAGAACAAGAGAAGAAAGTGAGGATGAAGCTAAAGAAGAGCTATTTGAGGAAGAACAAGAAGCTGCAAGAGATCCTGCAAAAGTTAGGTTGTTGAGTGCCATTACAAAGATTGGAAAGAAGCCCAGGATTGAAGTTTCTACATATTTTGGAGACTTGAATCTAGAACAGCTTATTGATTAGATCAATGACATGGAGGAGTATTTCAAGTATGAAGATGTGGAGGACCTAGATCAGGTCAAGTTTGCAAAAATAAAGTTGAAGGGCCATGCCAGTATTTGGTGGAAGGAGGTCTAGTTAGAGAGGAATAGAAGAGGAAAAGGACAGATCACCAAATGGGATCAGATGGTGGAGAAACTAAAGAAGTAGTTCATTCCTGTGGACTATGAGATAGAGTTGCTAAAGAAGCTACAAGGATTGAAGCAAGGTAACAAGTCTATCAAGGAGTATACAGAAGAGTTTTATAATATTACTATTAGGTCAAGCCATGCAAAGCCCAACAAGGAGAAGGTATCCTGTTACTTTAAAGGGTTAAGGCCAAGTATTCAAGACGAGGTGAGCCTGGTCAAAATGACCACCATAGGAGATGCGTACCAATTTTTCTTGAAGGTGGAAGAGAAGCCGAATAAAAGATTTGACAGCAACCAAAGGGGGAAAGGTCAAGATGGAAGGACTGGTGGAAGACCCTATGGAGGCTATAATGAAGATCAAAAGAAAAGTGAAGAAGCTAACACTAGTCAAAATTAGAGAGGGGATAATGCCTACTACCCTCGTGACTAGAACAATGGTGAGAAAAGAGGAAGAGGAATGGGCCAACCTAGGCAAGGAACTAGAAGAGGAGGTTTTAGAGGAACCTATTTCCAATGTGGAGAAGAAGGGCATCGAGCATACGAGTGTTCACAACATCAAGGAAGGACAAATAGAAGACCTGAAGGTAATGCATGAGTTGCACATGTAGATGAAGATGTACAGTCTGAGTGTTCTAAAGATTCTAAAAGGGGAGAAGCCCTAGTTGTCAGAAGAACTTTGCTGAATGAGGAGAAATAACCAAATCAGAGGAAAAATTTATTCCACAAAAGGTGCAAATGTGAAGGTAAGTGTTGTGATATTATTATTGATAGTGGAAGCACTGACAATCTTGTTTCAGAGGAGATGGTTGACAAGTTGAAGTTGACAAGAAAGCATCCATATCAAATTGTATGGTTGTAGAAGGACCACAAAGCTTTGGTCAATGAGCAGTGTTTAGTGAAGTTCAAGATTGGGGACTACCATGATGAGGTGTTGTGTGATATCATATCGATAGATGCATGTCATATGTTGTTGGGGAGGCCATGGTAGTATGATAGGAGTGATGTCCACTATGCTTGTACAAACACATATTCCCTAACAAAGGATGGAGTTCGTCATAAGTTGAAGCCCTTGAAGGAGGTGGAAGAAAAAGTATGTAGTACTGCTAGAATTTGCTTGGTAGATGGTAGGAAATTTTTGGAGGGTCTGAAGCATGAGTGTCATTGCTTTGCATTGATTCCTAAGATTAGTCAAGAGAAATGTGAAGATGTACTAGTAGAAGTTTCAGATATGTTGGAAGAATTTCAGGATATTATCTCTGATAATGTACCAGAAGGTTTACCACTAGTGAGGAAGATAAGTCATCAAATGGATTTGATACCAGGAGCTAGTTTACCAAACAAGGGAGCCCATAGAATGACCCCTACAGAGAATGAAGAGCTGAACAGATAAGTTCACGAGTTGTTAAGAAAGAGACTGATAAGGGAGAGCTTGAGTCCATGTGTCGTACCTGTAGTACTAGCATTGAAGAAACATGGAGAGTGGAGAATGTGTACAAATTCTCAAGCCATCAATAAAATAATGATCAAGTATAGATTTTCATTGCTAAGAATGGATGACATAATGGATTGTTTGAGTGGACCCAAGTACTTCACGAAGATTGACCTAAAGAGTGGGTATCACCAGATCCATAATAGAGAAGGAGATGAATGGAAAACAACCTTCAAAACAAGGGAAGGTTTTTATGAGTGGTTAGTCATGCCATTTGGGCTAACCAATGCACTAAGCACATTCATGTGGCTCATGAACGAGGTATTGAAAGAATTTTTGGGAAGTTTTGTTATTATTTATTTAGATATTTTAATTTTTAGTAAGACTAGGGATGAGTATCTGATGCATATCAAAAGAGTTTTAAAGAAGCTAAGGGAGGAGAAGTTGTTGATTAATCTGAAGAAATGTAGTTTTGCAAAGGAGTTGGTACACCCAAGATTTGTTGTCTCAAAGGAAGGTCTTAAGATGGACCCAGAGAAGGTGAGAGCTATCCTTGAATGGCCTATGTCAAGGACTACCACAGAGGTACGATCTTTTCATGGTTTGGAAATTTTTTACAGAAACTTTATCAAGAATTTTAGTAGCATTTGTGCACCCCTAACTAAGACAATGAGAGGGGATAGAAAAGAGTTTAGATGGACTAAAGGAGTAGACCAAAGTTGTACTATAAGAGCTATTTTGAGTCAAGAAGGTAAGCCCATTGTCTATTTTAGTGAGAAGCTTAATGATGCCAAGAAAAAGTATTCTATTTATGATCAAGAATTTTATGCTATAGTTTAGGCTTTGAAGAAATGGAGACATTATTTGTTGCCAAAAGAGTTTGTTTTATATACTGATCATCAGGTATTATAGTATCTTAATAGTCAAGGAAAGTTGAATCAAAGGCACTTAAAATGGGTTGAGTTTTTGTAGAGTTATACTTTTGTTTTGAAGCATAGGAGTGGTAAGTCCAACAGAGTTGTAGATGCCTTGAGCAGAGAGGTTGTTGGGTTCGATGAGCTCAAAAGTTTGTATCTAGAAGATCTAGATTTTAAAGAGGCTTAGAAAGCTTGTTTGGAACCTGTTACTTTGGATAGGACAAAATGGTTGGATTTCATAATCCAAGATGGCATGTTGTTTAAAGGAAGCTAGTTGTGCATTCTGAGGAGTTCCATGAGAGAGAACTTGATTAAGGAGAAGCATAATGGAGGATTGGCTGGACACTTTGGTTGAGATAAGACCATTGCTATTGTTGGTGATTATTATTATTGGCTACAGTTGTAGCAGGATGTGAGGAAATTTGTGTAGAGTTGTAGAGTATGCTAGATGGTGAAAGGAGAAAGTTAGAATACAGGTCTATATCAGCCACTACCTGAACTAGAGAAGCCATGGGATGATATTAGTATGGATTTTGTTCTTGGTTTACCAAGGACACAGAGAGGGCATGATTCCATTTTTGTGGTGGTGGACAGATTCTTGAAGATGACACATTTTATGCCTTGCAAGAAGACTAATGATGTTGTTCATATTACAGACTTATTTTTTAGGGAAGTGGTGAGACTACATGGTCTACCTAAGAGCATAGTTTTAGATCAAGATATCAAGATTGTTGGTTATCTTTGGAGGACATTGTGGAAGAAGTTTAAGACATATTTGAAGTTTAGTTTTGCACACCATCTACAGACTGATGGATAAATAGAAGTGGTGAATAGGAGTTTGGGTAACATGCTATGATGCTTATTAGGAGATAAGCCCAAGGGATGAGATTTGATTTTACCACAGGTAGGATTTGCTTACAACAATTCTGTCAATAGGAGTACTCATAAATCACCATTCCAAATTGTATATGGCAATAGCCCAAGAAATGCTTCTGAGTTAAGGAAGCTGGACAAAGGAGAAAAGACAAGTGCTAAAGCTAAAGACTTTGTAGAACATCTGAAGAATTTGCATGAAGAGGTGAGAAAGCACATTAACAAGATGAATATTCAATAAAAGCTAAGGCAGATCAGATGAGGAGATATAAGGAGTTCCACGTAGGAGATGAAGTCATGGTTCACTTGAGAAAAGAAAGGTTCCCAATTGGAACATACAATAAGTTGAAAATAAAAAAATTTTGACTGTGCAGAATCCTGAAGAAGAATGATTCAAGAAATGCATATGAGGTAGAGCTACGAAGTGGGATCAATATTTCCCTTGTTTTCAACATTGCTGATTTATTAGAATATCATGAAGGTGGAACAAAGGATGGACCAACATAAGAACAGTGGAGTATTCCGTCATCTACTTCAATGGAGGAGATAGAAGAGATCTTGGATAGCTATGTGGGAAGAAGTACTCAGAATAGGCAATATGAAGAATATCTGGTGAAATGGAAAGGAAGGCCTGTTGAAGATTCTTCTTGGTTGTCTAAGGCAGAGGTTGACCATTTTGGTTTTCCTCAAACAAACACCTAAGACGTGATAGGGTCACTTTTCAAATTACCCTGGGTGTCTGATGCATGATCATCAGTGGTGTAAGGGCAATCTTGCATCGCCCAAAAACAAGTTGATTCAAAATCATTGCAATTTTTTTATTTCTTTCCATAATTAGTGTTTCTGGTTCCATAATCTTCTGAATAATGATGAAGGACTTTTAGTTTTTCCAAACTACTAAAAATAGCAAATTGCTAGTTTTTGAAAGTTTACATTTCGGCATGGATTGAAGCAAAAAGTTACAGAAAGATTCATAACTGAAATATATGACCTTTGGTGAAGAAATCAGGCAAAGATCATTTGTGAGCTAAAAGATATTAAAGTTTTTGTTTTCTGAAAAGCCCCCTAAAATTTTCATAAACAAGATATGAGGCACTAAAACATCCCATAACATCCTAAAAAGTTGATGGAAATCCATTTACAAATTTTCAACATGATAGTTAACATTGTGAGCTTTCAGACACTTAAAATGGTTTGTCAATCAGACACTCGGATCAAAAGTTATGCTTCCCAGAAGTTGACCTACTTTTGGAGGGAGTTACAAATTTCAAAATTTAGCTAGAGGCCACCAAAAAGTATTATTTATGACTATTCTGGGAAACCTGGATAGCAGTAGAGTTAATTGCTAGTTTTAGAAAGTTTGCATTTCAGCATGGATTGAAGTAAAAAGTTACAGAAAGATTCATAACTGAAATATATGACCTTTGGAGAAGAAATCAGGCAAAGATCATTTGTGAGCTGAAAGATATTAAATTTTTTGTTTTCTGAAAAGCCCCCTAAAAATTTCATAAACAGGATATGAGGCACTAAAACATCCCATAACGTCCTAAAAAGTTGATGGAAATCTATTTACAAATTTCTAACATGATAGTTAACATTGTGAGCTTTTGAGCACTTAAAATGGTTTGTCAATCAGACACTCGGATCAAAAGTTATGCTTCCCAGAAGTTGACCTACTTTTGGAGGGAGTTACAAATTTCAAAATTTAGCTAGAGGCCACCAAAAAGTGTTATTTATGACTATTCTGGGAACCCTAGATAGCAGTAGAGTTAATGGGGAAAGTGTAGAGTCAAGAATAGGTGGGAAGACAGAAACCCTAGCTGATTTGGGGTTATAGAAGGCAGAAGATTCTAGAGCATGGTGATGTGTAGCTATAGTGTGTTGCAACCTATGGAGGATTGATTCCTCTTATTGTAATTAAGCTTCTGTAATATAATAATTTGTCCAAATCAATAAATAAATATTCTATTTCATGTGTACCATTTCTATTGTTGTGTGTTTTATGATTTACCCCCTTCATCATTTTGCAACACAATGAAAGCCTTGAATCACCTTGAGAATGCCTAAAGTTCATAATGATCATCTAGTTTACAAATGAATGCCTAAACATGCTTTTATATGCAACTTCAAACAATCCCACCAAGATTTTATAAATTTAAACTTACCGTATCAGCATAGGACCCAATTAATGGTCACAAACCAACACCCAAAAATTAGGATTGCCCCAAAATAGGGCAGGACTAGGGCACAATACCCAAGTCCTCCCCCCTATTTTGGGTAGGGTCTAGCTCAAAGGGTCCTCCTAGGTCCCATTTGTCATGTTACCTAGGGCTCATTCCACCGAGATGCCAAATTATAAAGTAAGATGTCCTAAATGCATGCAAAAGACCTGGGAGCTAAACCTTATGAGGGAAAAGCCCCCAAGGGGACATTTTTTGACATTACACTATGGAGGAAATAAGTGTAGAAGAAGAGAGATCTTGTTCTCATGTAAAATAAGAGCAATGAAACAAAGCAACCAAGATGAAGAGTTTTGAGACAGTGTTTTTAGGCTTCATTGGAACTGTAACCATGCATGTGTAGATGCAATCTGAGAAGTTCAACCTGGTAGTGAGCCATTCTTCCTTCTTCTTTCTTTCTCTAGGTAGTGAGTCTTTCTTGCAATGAGCATTTCTTTGGGTAGTGAACCTTCTTGTAATTTGGTATTGTTCCTACATAATATATTGTGAGCTAACACTCACCATGGTTTTTCCTAGTTTCAGGATTTCCACCGTAATCCTAGTGTTCATGTGTGATGGATTGTGGTTTTTTCTTTTATGTTTAATAGGTTTGGTTATTTCATGTGGTAAATGGATTATTAGTTTAACAAGTAAAAGTTTTGATAGGATACTGATTCACCCCCCCTCAGTATCTTGGGTGTTCAACAATTCGTAAGAGAGCTAGGTTCCTTGGAAGAAGTCTAACAACTTGAGGAAGATCTTGGAGATTTAACACATTGCAGGTAAGAAGCATCCTACTCCTCTTGAAGAAATTGATCCAACTAAAACTAAAGAAGAAGAATGCATGCTTGCCAATGAAGAAAAACTCAAAATTGCCCTTGAAGATCTTGAAAAGGTTGAAATAGAAAATAGGGATTTGAAAAATAATGTCAAGGAAGCAGATGAGGACATCAAAAAATTGAGGGAGTGAGTCAGGAAGTTCAAAGAAAAATATAAGGAGGTTAGTGAATAATTGATATCTACAAATGACACTTTGAATGATCTAAAAGTGGAAGTTATAAAAGGAGTAAAAGTAGAAGAAGACCTAACAGTTGATCTAAAACAAGCATGGATGCAGGAAGATAAATTTAGAGTGAATGCTACCCAACTTGATAGAATACTTGCAAGTCAGAAGAGTCTTGATGACAAATAAGGCTTAGGATTTGAGAAAGGTGAAAGTTCTAAATCCAGTTAAGAAAAAAATGTTGAAATCAAGAAGGACAAAGGTAAACAGATCCATAATCAAAGAAAAAGACCTAGAAGGCCTCCAGTCAAGCAACCGAATGCTCAAAGGTACCCTTGTTTCAATGGTTATTATAATGCATGCAATAAGTTTGGTCATAAGGCTACTCAATGTAGGAGTAGAGTGTATCAAAATGTTCCATCATTTTCTAGTCAGTGTTTCACTTGCAATAAAGTAGGTCATAAAGCTAATGAATGCAAAAGTTAGATAATGAATGGTTACAACAATGGAATTAATATTCAAACTTTCAAAGGTAACTGCTTTATATGCAAAAGGTTTGGTCATAGAGCTAGTGAATGTAGAAGTTAGATAAGGAAAAACTATAATAATGGAAGGAATGCTCAATCTTTCAATGGGAATTATTTTGCAGATCAAGAGTTATTCAAAGGATCAATGGACAAAGGAATGTTGTATGCTTCAATTGCAATAGGCCTAGACATATTACAAGATTCTGTGGAAGCAAGAATATGAAGAAGGAAAATCACTCAAAGATGAAGAAACTGATACAAAGGACTGATCTAGCAGAGATCAAGAAGGAGATGAATCAAATTTCCATCAAGAAAGAAGTGCAGGAAGTCAAGGACGAGTCTGCACCAGACTTTAGTGCTCGTACTTCCTTTGGGAAGTGAATTGAGAGCTCTAGCTTAGGGGGAG
Organism: Cunninghamia lanceolata; assembly: GCA_027924645.1. NCBI lineage: Eukaryota > Viridiplantae > Streptophyta > Pinopsida > Cupressales > Cupressaceae > Cunninghamia > Cunninghamia lanceolata. The sequence goes on along the minus strand of BSBN01000318.1, from coordinate 4,342,401 downwards.
TTTAAATGCAAAATCCTATTTCACCATCCAGAAGTGTGGTACTCATATCTAACATGAAGATATGAGTTGTTAGATAGAATGATAGATCTTTTGGAGAAGATTTTGTTGAAATACATTGGACAATTGAGAGGGGGGAGGTAAATTGGTTGTCACAAAAACTTAGCTTCATGTGAATATCAAGCCATCAATAGCTTAATTACTTATAATTAGATTTAACCATGAAAGCATGAAACCATAAACTTAATCACAATCACATGTCTAACACAGTAGACACTACATTTTTATGTGGAAAACACTAAAAGGGAAAAATCACGGTGGGTGTTAGCCTATAGAAATATATGAGTTATAACAATACCAAAAATAGAGGCTCACTACCTATAAGGCTCACTACCCAAATTGCTCACTACCAAAGGGTGGCTCACTGCCAAGGGGTGGCTCACTTCCAAAGTGGTGAACTGATTAAGTACCATCTACTCCATGCTATGATTCAGTTCCATTGAAGCACAATATAACTTCTCTACTCTACTCTTTCACACATTCACATTCATACTACTTTTTTGCAACTCTATTACAAGCTTTTATACAATTCATCAACCTTGGAATGTAATCAAGGTCGGCATTACATTCATCAACCATTGGAACATTCTCCAAGGTCGGCATTACAAAACATACACAAAAATAGGTCCAGACCTATTGAAAATTTAGCTAAGGAAAGATGTAGAGAAGTATGATGAACATGCCATGCCTTAGTTGGAACTCAAATGCAATCCTCCATGCCACAACACGCTTCTACAATCTTCAATGAATCTACGCAAATAGTGAAATCAACCAAGTCAGCCAAGACTAGAGTTAACACTAGGTCTCCTAAGAACATTCTTCTTTCATGATCCAAACTTCTCTTTGTGGACCAATCCAAAGGTAAGAACATGATCAAGAGACATCCACAAGCACATTGTAATCACTAGGAACAACCGCACAATCTCTAACCACTCTATTAAGAAGATTATTCAAACTGGAGCACAAGAACAATACTGTCATCTACTATCATAAAGAAAGGATAGCTTGTAGACCACCAAATCATGAACCATTGGAGTTGAAAGCACTTAACATGATCTCAAACTTAACTCTAGAACTGTAGATCAAAATACTTCAATGCGGAGGAATACGGAGCATAACACTTTCTCCTTGTCTTCGCCAAACATACAGAAAAAGCTATTTTCACTCTAGTGAACATAACTCACTCAATTCTTCATACTGGAGGCTCAAACTTAGAACATAGCATCTTTAGATGGACTTCTAAATAAATTCCAATATGTAGATGAAGATGTTTATTCTACAAGAAATGTAGGGCAATCTCTTGTACTGTTCTTCTATATGCAATACACTATTTACACTGCAACTCATTGTTTCTACTGGAGAAGCTAATTTTCTCAATATCCTCAACATTAAGATTGCTTACATAAGTAAATACAAATAATCTTACTCATTAGAGAAAACAACAGGATAGGAGCATAGTTGACACCAATGACAACACAAATATGTTGACATCAATGACAACACCGATTAGGCACATACTTGCAACAATCTCCCCCTTTGTCATGGATGGAAACATATGATGTGAAATATTGTAAGGACCATCAAGACATGATTATCCCCTTTCTCATTACACATCTACACTCTTTTCTTTTCTGATTTTTTCACATGATTTCTCTCCCCCTTTGAAATCAATGGAAAAGGGTGCATACTTGCACTCTGCTGCTCTAATCAAATTTGAACTTCTGCAACCAACTCTTTTGTCATCATTCAACTACTCTCCCTAAGAGGTAGCTCTTAGAACACCAAACTAGATCAAAGAGTGGATCTTTGGGCACCATTGGACTGATCCATTCCTTTGCATCTTAGTTTAGAGTTGTAGGGCTAATAACCCCTAAATTTTCCCTGAGATATGCAAAAGTATCTTTAGGTAGAGGCTTAGTGAAAATATCTACAAGTTGATCCTTTGTGGACACATATTCCAACTTAACTTCATTCCCTATCACCTTTTCCCTCAAAAAGTGATACTTATAGATATATGCTTTGTTCTTGAGTGCATCACTAGATTATTGGAAATATTTAGGGCACTTGTATTTTCACACATGATTGCAATTGGATCTTCATAAACAACTCTTATATCCTTCAAAGTCTGCTTCATCTTTAATACTTGAGTACAACAACCTACTACTACAATATACTCTACTTCTATTTTTGATAAAGAGATTGAATCTTTCTTCTTGCTTAGCCTTGAAACCAATCTATTTCCCAAAAAGAAAGCATCTCCACTTGTACTTTTTATGTCACCAACATCTTCTGCCCAATCAACATCTATATAAGCAATGAGAGTAAAATCATTATCCTTTAGATACAGTAAGCTGTGATCTAGAGTGCCTTTTAAATACCTCAGGATTCTTTTTACTGCCATCACATGTGATTCTCTTGGATCAACTTGAAATCTTGCAATAAGATAAACTGCATGCATAATATCAGGTCTTGTTTGAGTTAGATAAAGTAATCCTCTAATCATGGATCTGTACTTTTTCTAATCAGTCTTGGGTGATTCATCAGTTTCTCTCAATTTGTAGTGAGTCACCATGGGAGTACATACCCGTTTAAAGTCTTCCATCCCAAACTTCTTTAACAACTCTTCCATATACTTAGATTGAGATATAAAGATTCCTTTATCTGATTGATTTGCAAACCTAGAAAGAAATTTATCTCACCAAACATAGACATCTCAAACTCTTTATGCATTTCACCAGCAAATTTCATAAACATACCTTCATTTCCACCAAAGATGATATCATTAAAAATGACTTCAACAATCAAAATTTGATCATCATTAATCTTGAAATAAAGATTATTGTTAGTAGTGCCTTTACTAAATCCTAACTGCAATAAGTACTTATCCAATACTTGCCTGAGTTGATACAATGCTTTCTTCAACCTAGATACTATATCACCTTGATTAGATAGTTGCAATCCTTCTAGTTTTTCAATGTAGACATCCTCTTCTAACTCCCTATTTAGGAATGCAGAGTTCACATCCATCTGATACACTTTGAAATCTTTGTGAGCTACAAATTCTAGAAATATTCTAATTGCTTCAAACCAAGCTAATGGAGCAAAAGTCTCTTCAAAATATATCCCTTCAATTTGAGAATATCCTTTTCACACAAGCCTTGATTTAATCCTTACAACTTCTCCATTTTCATTTAGCTTATTCCTGAAGACCCATTTGGTTCTAATAACATTTTTATCAGTAGGTCTAGGAACTAATTCCCATGTTTCATTCTTCTCTATCTGTATTAGTAATGTAGTCAAGGTAGGAGGGTCTTGTGAGGGATTTTCCAACCTTGTAGCCTTAAAAAATTAACACTATGATCATACAAATATGCAATGAAAGCTTACAGTTAATCAACAAAAAGATAAAAGATATTCATGAACATATGACGCAAGATATATCTTGGGAAAACCCTAATAGGGAAAAACCTAGCCTTCAAAGCTCATTCCTCTTATATTATAACTTCAAATTGAATTACACATGCCTCAAGGGCATTGCAGATGCTAGGCCATAGCCCAAAAGATTCATACAACAATATTATTCCATGATTTCTTTCTTCTACAACTCAATTCTCTATTCTGCAACTCCTTCTACTTCCTGCTCTGCCTTCTACTCTGTTCTGTAACTCATTCGGATCTAAACAACTTAGGTTCTTGCTTCAGATCTTCATGCTATCAATCACTACTTAGAAACAATCCTTTATCTCTTATTTATATCCTCTGCAAGCCTTCAAATCAGTATCAAGTCAGCCTAATTGTAACGGCTAGTATGAGATGTGTGTACACAGATAGGTTGGACCTAAACATAAGGTATTGCTCTATTGGTACATAAAACTTTGTGTGGATCTCCATGAAGGTCAGTCGGGTCCTATACTTCATTGAATATAGTTCCTTTAGGCTCTGTAAGTCACAAATTTTCTCCGTAAGTTAATTAGACTTCACTAAACACAGTCAGCTATGCTCTGTGAAAATAGGTAAAAGTAGGTAATATTCAAATAGCGATATCTCTTTGAAATCAAACCCAAATGATCTGAATTTTAGATATGTTGTAGATAACTATGTCTAGATACTAAGTCTAGTTCTGTAGCCTCTAGTATTCAAATGTGGTAAAATGTATAATTCTCCAAGGTCACTCTCTCTATAATCTGAAACTTCACTATCTACTATCTCAATTGTTCTGAATGCTTCTAGATGCTCGTGCATCAGACTCTCAGGGTTATTTAGAAAGTGAGCCTCTTCACTTTGGTCTATATTTTATCAATTTCAATGTGATCCCTTAGGATAGGTTTGGTAGTCTATTTTCAAGTTCTTGCAACTACATCAAGGTCGGTGGTCTATTCAAGTCCACCCTGCAAAACTACTTCAAATTCTTCGAAGTTCAGTATTCTACTTGCAAGCCTTGCATTACCTCAATGATCGGCAGTCTGAGGAAGTCTTCTCAGCATGTTGCCTCAAGATCAATGTCTCCTTCAATGAATTAAGAGTCAATAAATACATAGTTGTATCCTCCAGAACAATCATGTTACTTGATTTTGTCACTGCACTTTCTAAATTTTCTTTGCAACACTATCTAATCTCTAATCCCAGATACCAACTCATCTATACTCATCAAGATCTTACAATTTCCTCTTTACATACATTTCTCCTATACTCTTCCTTGTTTCTTTGGCTATATTTACTTTGCACCAGTATATAAACTTTCTCTTCTGGTAGAATATCTTGTCATTCCCTCTTTCTCTGCCACATGAACAAACTTTTTCTTTTCTGTTATGTTTCACACTTGTTCACACAAACTTTCTCTTGCACTACTTCCTCTAATGATTAGTTTCTAACATAATTCTTATTAAGATCAATGCTTCACCTTCCTCTACTTTCTCTATCCAATTTGATGTCTCAAAAGGTTCTATCTCTATATCAACAGGCTCTTTGTCTTTTGCATAAACTATCTCTTTATTAATAGGCTCTTCTTCCTCTACACAAACTGTCTCTGAATTATGTGTTAATTCTCCTTCATTATCTTTGCTGGTAAAAGGTTCTTGTTGACATCCATTGCTTGATTCTTTTCTCCTCCAAACTTGAAAATGGGTTCTTCTAAATGGTCTTCTATCAAATCCTCTTTCATCTCTTCTATATCCTCTATTGTGATAGGACTTGTGACTCATGTCATTTCTCCCTCTATAGAATGAATTGTTGTCCTTGTTTTGCTTTTCATAAGGTCTTCCTTCTCTAAATCTTGATCTAACACATGAATACTTCACTCTATACCTCCCCCTAGAGATACAAGTAACATGTTTCTATTCCTGTCCATCAATCCATCCATAATTCTTCTGTATACGACCTATCATAAATTTTCTCCTCCTCATTTTATCCCAACACATTCATTCAGAATGATTCGTTAATCCACAAAACTTTACAAGGGTATAGATCCCAACACAATTCCTTTTTGTGCCCATGTCTATTACAATGTAAACAATACATGCCTCTTCTTCCATGATTTGGTTTGTTTGAATTTGCAACAACATCCTTACCTCTGTCATATCCAAGGCCTTCACTTCTTGATCTTATTACTAGTTCAATAGGTTTTGTAATTCCTTGCCGATGCTTTCCCAATCCTTGTCCTACACACCCCATTCTCTGCATGATTTTGAAACCAATACCATCACCAACAACAACTTTAGTTCTACTATCATCTTCAATCTCACTTTCTAAAGAAACTTCTGCAACATCACACAAATCATTAGTATCACATGAAACATCACAAAATTCAAGCTTAGATCTTAGATTTTCATTCTCTTTTCTACATTCTACTAGTGACTATTCCAACTACTTAACATGTTCCTTCAATTCAGATATCTCCTTCTTCTATAGACTGTCTTCCTTTTTCAATTCTTCCAAACTTTCTTCTAGATCTATGTTCCTCTTTTCCACCTTCCCAAACAACTTGAATCCTTCTTCTAGTTCTTCAAATCTCTTTTCAACATCTTCAAACAACTTCAGTTCTACCTCTAGGTCTTCATTTCTCCTCTTTACATTTTTTTGTTCCTCTTCAAGAGAATCATATTTAGCCTCTCCTAGTTCTTTCATCCTCTCCAACAATTTTGAATTACATTTCTTGATCTCATACAATTCTTCTTCCAAAATATCCTTTTCACACATTAGGGTTTCATTTTCTTTCTTCATCGTCTTTCCAATCTTCCCCATTGAAATAAATCAGATAAATAACTGAATGTGAAAATCTTACCAAATCTTTCTTGCCTTGATCTTTCTGCTGTGGTGACACTTGTTGCTTCTAGGGTTTTGTACTTCCTTCAACACTTTCAAATTCACATCCCAGCAAATTTGAAACCAGCTTTGATACCACTTAATGCAGTCAAGGTAGGAGGGTCCAGTGAGGGACTGTCCAACCTTGCATCCTTAAACATCTAACACTATGATCATATAGATATGCAATGGAAGCTTACAATAAATCAATAGAAAGACAAAAGATATTCATGAACATATGATACAAGATATATCCTGGGAAAACCCTAACAGGGAAAAACCCAACCTTCAAAGCTCATTCCTTTTATATTATAACTTTACATTGAATTAAACATGCCTCAAGAGCTTTGAAAATGATAGGCCATAGCCCAAAAGATTCATACAACAATATTCTTCCATGATTTCTTTCTTCTACAACTCAATTCTCTGCTCTGCAACTCCTTCTGCTTCCTGCTCTACCTTCTGCTCCATTCTACTACTCATTTGGATCTAAACAACATAGGTTCTTGCTTCAGATCTTGATGTTATTGATCACCACTTAGAAACAATCCTTTATCTCTTATTTATATCCTCCACAAGACTTCAAATCATTATCATGTCAACCTAATTGCAATGGCTAGAATGAAACATGTGTACACGGATAGGTTAGACCTAAACATAAGGTATTGCTTCGCTGGTACATAAAACTTCTGGAGGATCTCCATGAAGGTTGGTTAGATCCTATACTTCATTGAATACTATTCCATTAGGCTCTACAAGTCATGGATTTGATCTGCAAGCTAATTAGACTTCATTGAACATAGTCGACTCTGCTCTATGAAAACATGTAAAAGTAGGTAATCTTTAGATAGCGATATCTCTCTGGAATCGAACCCAAATGATCTAAATTTTGGATATGTTGTAGATAATTATGTCTAGATGCTAAGTCCAATTCCACAACCTTTGATATTCAAATGCAGTAAAATGTATAATTCTCCAAGGTCTCTATCTCTGCAATCTGCAACTTCACTATCAACTGTCTCAATTGTTTTGAATGCTTCCGGATGCTCCTGCATCAATTAGTTTTTCTTCCATTGCCTTAAACCAATTTTCATGATTGCAGGCTTCATTCACAATTTTTGGTTCAACTGTAGAGAGCAGACAGTAATTCACTTGTTCTTCTGCAACTCTTTTCCTTGTTAGTACTCCTTTCTCTTTGTCTCCAATAATTTGATCTTTAGAGTGATTGATTCTTACATACCTAGGAGTCTTAGCAATTTCCAGAGCCTTTTCTTCTTCACTTTGATTGTCTTCTTGTTCAACTTTTTCTTCATAAGTTATATCAGTAGGTTCATCTAACTCATAGCCACTCTAATCTGATGTTTTTCCTTTGCCTTCATCCACCTTCACATTTGCACTCTCCACAATCTTTTTCAACCTTTTTTTGTAGCACTGGTAGGCCTTACTCTTGGTAGAGTATCCAAGGAAGATTCTTTCATCACATCTTGCATCAAATTTCCCTAAGTCTTCATCTCTTCTAATATAGCATTTGCTTCCAAATACTTTGAAGTATCTTACTATTGGAATTCTTCCATACCACAATTCATAGGGGGTTTTAGTGCCATTACCTTTCAATTGAACTCTATTTTGAATGTAGATAGTAGTATGTATAACTTCTTTCCAGAAGACTTCCAGTAGGCCTCCTTCCTTCATCATTGTTCTGGCAGCTTCTTGAACTGTCATGTTCTTCCTTTCTACAACTCCATTTTGCTGAGGAGTTTTAGGTGTAGAAAACTATCTTTTTATTCCTTTCTCTTCATAGAAAATGTTGAATTCATTTGATGTGAACTCACCTCCTCTATCAGGTCTCAAGCATTTGATTTTTAGTTCTATTTCATTTTCAACCATTGCTTTGAAGGATTTGAACTTATCTAGGGCTTCTAATTTGTCTCTTAGAAAAGTAACCCAAGTCATTCTAGAATAATCATCAATAAGTAACATGAAGTACCTATCACCTTGCAAACTTCTTATCCTTGTAGGAGCACATAGATCTATACAAACTAGATCCAGCAAACTAATAGAAAATTACTCTTTACTCTTGAAACTTGTTCTTGTCTACTTCTCCAATTGACATTCCTTGCAAATAGTATTGGAGGTTTTCACAAGTTTTGGTGGATCTCTTACAATCTAACATGAACTTATTTTTACCAGATTATCAAAATTTATATGCCACAACCAATTTTCATTTTCTTGGGCTAATAAATAGTAATCATTAGTTCCTGTTAATTGATAGATGTTACCTCTGGTCTTCTTACTAGTAGTAATCATAGTTCTAGAGATTTCCATTATCTTGCATCCATTGTCTTTGAATCTCAAATCATAACCTTTGTCACACATTTGACCAACACTCAAAAGATTATTCTTTAAACCCTTCACATAGAGAACATTGTCAGTATTATGCTTTCCATCAAATGAAATAGATCCTTTTCCAAAAATCTTACCAGCTGCATTATCTCCAAACTTTACCAATCCTCCATCATATTTTTCCAAACTTACTTTTGTTGTCGGTCCTGTGATGTGAACATCCACTATCAATAATCCATTCATCCTTGTCTTTCTCAATCTAAACAACCAAAGCACTTTCTTCCACTAGTTTTTCTTCTTTCACACAACTCGCAAGATTAGTAGACATAGGTTCTTATTTAATAGCAATAAAAAGGCATTCATTTGCACTAGTACTAGCATCATCAGATTCATCATTAGTCACACCTTCATCATCAAAATCTCTAACATAGTAGCATTTCTTTGGAGCTCTAGGCTTGTTCTCAAATCTTTTTCTATTCCTTTCAATTATTTCAAGACATCTAAAAGCATAATGACCTACTTTACCACATGAAAAAAATTTGAAAAGTAGTTTGCCTTTGAACTTACCAGAACCTCTTTGCAATCTGTCAACAAAATTGGCTTCAATTTCATCAAGATCATCATCAAGTTCTACCTTGTAATTTTCTTCGCTGGAGATCCTTTCTGAAGTATTAGCTTTAAAATAGGTTCTACTTTTGGCAGAGCATCACCAAACTTTCTCATTTCAAAAGCAGTAATCTTACCAAGCAACTGATCCTTATTAATTTTTTTCACAGTCATTATTTCTTCAATTGCAACTACCTTGTGATCATAGGATTTAGGTAATGACCTAAGAATTTTTAGAACAACCTCAGTTTCATCACCAGTTCCTCCCATACCTTTGATTCTAGTAACAAATTCATCAACCTTTTGCATGAAGGATGTTATGTTTTCATCTTCTCCCATTTTAAGACCTTCATATTTGGCTTTTATTGACTACAATTTGGCACTCTTTATAGAATTGTCTCCTTCATACAAATTTCTCAACTTATCCTAGACTTCTTTAGCATACTCATAATCCATGACCTTTATTAAATTAGAGTCAGTCAATGCACTCAACAGAGCATCTATAGCTTTTATATTTACCTCATATTCTTTGATGTCATCTTTAGTTATCAGACCATTCTCTAGCATGTTATATTTAGATTGTGTTGCTTGCCATACATTATAACAAATACAAAGCAGACAACTTTTCATGCAAATCTTCCAAGTTGTATAATTTGTCCCGTCAAACTACAAAGCCTCCTTCTTGTAAGACATCCTGGATCTACCTTAAGATGTTAAGCTTACCACCAAGAAACTTGGCTCTTATACCAATTGTTGAAATACATTGGAAAACTGAGAGTGGGGGAGGTGAATCAGTTGTCACAAAAACATAGCTTCATTTGAATATCAAACCATCAATAACTTAATTACTTATAATCAGATTTAACCATGAAAGAATGAAATAATAAACTTAATCACAATCACACATCCAACACAGTAGACACTAGATTTTTATGTAGAAAACCCTAAAAGAGAAAAACCACGGTGGGTGTTAGCCCACAGAAATATATGAGTTATAACAATACCAAAAAAAAGAGGCTCACTATCTACAGGGCTCACTACCCAAATTGCTCACTGCAAAGAATGACTCACTGCCAAAGGGTGGCTCACTGCCAAAGTGGTGAACTAATTAAGTACCATCTACTCCATGCCAGGATTCAGTTCCATTGAAGCACAATATAACTTCTATGTTCTTCTCTTTCACACCTTCACACTTATCACTTCATATTAACATTCACACTACTTTTTTACAACTCTATTACAAGCTTTTCTACAATTCATCAACCTTAGAATTTACATCAAGGTCAGAATTACATTCATCAACCATTGGAACATTCTCCAAGGTTGGTATTACAAAACATACATAGAAATAGGTCTAGACCTATTACAAAATTTAGCTAAGGAAAGATGTAGAGATGTATGATGAACACACCACGCTTTATTTGGGACTCAAATGCAATCCTCCACTACAAGATGCTTCTACAATCTTCAATGCATCTCTGTAAATAGTGAAATCAACCAAGTCAGCTAAGACTAGAGTAAACACTAGGTCTTCTAAGAACATTCTTCTTTCACAATCCAAACTTCTCTTTGCAGATCAATCGAAAGGTAGGAACATGATCAGGAGACATCCACAAGCACATTGTAATCACTAAGAACAACTACACAATCTCTAACCACTCTGTCAAGAAGATTCTTCAAACTGGAGCACAAGAACAACACTATCAGCTACTATCATAAAGGAAGGATAGCTTGCAGACTGCCAAATCACAAACCATTGGAGTTGAAAGCACTTAACATCATCTCAAACTTAACTCTAGAACTGCAGATCAAAATACTTCAATGCGAAGGAATGCAAGGCATAATACTTTCTCCTTGTCTTTGCCAAACATATAGAAAAAGTTATTTTCACTCTAGTGAACATAACTCACTCAATTCTTCATACCACAGGCTTAAAATTGGAACATGGCATCTTCAGATGGACTTCTAAATAACTTCCAATCTGCAGATAAAGATATTCATCCTACAAGAAATGTGGAGCAATCTCTTGGATTGTTCTTCTATATGCAATACACTATTTCCATTGCAACTCACCATTTCTACTGAAAAAGCTAATTTTCTCAATATCCTCAACATCAAGATTACATACATAAGTAAATACAAAGCATTTTACTCGTTACAAGAAAACAACAAGATAGGAGCATAGTTGACACTAATGACAACACTGATTAGGCACATACTTGAAATAGATTCCGACAAAAAAGAATCTAATGCAGTGGATTGTAGAGCAGTTTAGATCTACTATGGGTGGCAGAGTAAGGGTTTGACAACTTTTTGGGATCAACATTTATGATGATTGAATCTTAATGAAAAGAGGATTTAAGGTATTCATTTGAATGAAAAATCACTTTGCATTCAAACTCAAAAGTGACTAAAGAGATCTGAGATGTGAGCTCAAGTGAATCCAAGTGTTTAGTGACAAGTGCAGAGAAACTCTAATGAAAGGTATTTATAGCTATCTCTTTCTTGGAAATTTCTATGTTAAGATCTCTACCCCTCAAGTAGTTGAGATAATAGAGAGGCCCTAGCCTAAATTCAAAAAGCATCCCTTTAAATCATCAAAGACTGATTTGGATGGCATATTTTCTAATATTCTACATGGTATTATGCATATGGAAGACAACAGGGCTTACATATGTGAGGCCAATTATTTTTCCTTCCTTATTTTGATCATTATGTAGTTTAGTTGATGACATTATCAGACTTTTTAAAGACTATGTTTCATTTTGTAGACTTGATTATATCTCTTGATTTGATAGGACATTGAATAGACATATGGTGATTCATGTTGATCATATTTGATGCTATTTTGTTATTCAACATATGAGATATATTAGATGATGTTTTGTGATGTGATTTCTAGTTATTTATGTGATGATGATTATCTGACATGTGATAGGAAAATGCAGTTTAATTTAGATTCATGTGAAAGTTGATTATTGTTGTATTCGATGGCTTGAATTTAATTCCAATTGCTTTGGCTATGATTATTCATGATATGATTGACACTTGATCGAGATGTGCAGGTTTTACATTCCCAAGCCACGGGAAATTGAAGGTAGAATTCACACTATGTTATTCCTTGTGAAACCGATCCATTCCCAAGAGGGATGAGGATCACATTTGAAATTGAGTGTTGATTTAAGTACTTGTTTAATTTTATCATTTTGGCCTAGTACCCTTGGTTTAAATTAATAAATGTTAAGTGTTGTATAATTTTTAATTGACTTACACCACTTGGTAATTGTTTTTATTTTTGAGGCCATTTAAAGTGGATTTATAACCCCCTAGGTGAACCTTAGTGTCCCAAAATCTACCCTAGGTGGTTACCCATGGGTCTAGGGTCAATTTTGACTAACCAACCCTTGGATTAACTCACTTTTGGTCACTCTAAACTATGGTTTAGTCAAAGTGACGAAATTTGAGATTAGAGAAGGTGGGAGATGAGTTATGCTTTGGGAAAGACTCATCTCCCTTCCCAAAGTTTGGGAATCCATTCCCAAGGAAGACTTGGGAGGTCTCCAAGACTCCCAAGTGTGTGGGATCTTCCTCCAAGACTCTCACACATGTGTGAGAGCATCTTGGAGGGAGATGGCTCTTTGAGAGAATAAGAGGATGCCATATGGCATCCCTTATCCTCTTGGAGGTTTGAAAGGGAATGCCACCTCACCACTTGTCCTCTCACGCGTGTGATAGCACAAGTGGATAAGGTGAGGATTGAGATGGAATTAGAGGATGACACTTATCACCCTCACACTTCCTCTCCCTTGCAAGTGGCATTGGAGGAGGAAGGAGAAGGTGACAAGTGTCACCTTCTCATTCCTCAAGGCCAAAATTGATGGCCTATATTATCTCCTCTTGTTGAGGAGTGTGGGGTTTTGGCATTTTAGAGTTTCTTTCTATTTTTTGGAGCAATTTTGGGGAAGTTAGAGAAATTTTTGAAGGTTGGAAGGTTTGGAGAAGCTTGGATCTCATCACCAAATGTGCTTCCATTATAAGGCTTTGAAGGTAAGCCTCATGAACTATGTTTCTTCACCCTTGCTTATTTATTGTGTTGTGTTGTGTTTTTGTTGGTTGTTGTTTTATTATTTTGTGTAGGATGGGAGTATGGTAAGAGGACCTCCATTTGGAGGTAAGGCTCAACTTGTTTGGGGTAGGGGAAAGGAACCTCCTTGAGGTCACTCCCACATTTGTGTATTTATGCCTTGATGGCTTCTTGTTTGTTGTGGAGATTATTTGAATGGCAAGAGTGCCATGGAGGTTATTTTATGATATTTGGAGAGTTGTGGTTTTGGAATTTTTGCCTTGAGGCCATGAGATTGGTATTTTAGTATTTTTGGGTGGCCTTGAAGTAGAGGGGTCCATTCCCTACCCCCATCAAACTCATTTTCATGAGTTGTGTTTTGTTTTTATCTTTGGGGCTGATTTTGTGTTGATGTTGTTCGATAGTTCTTGTTGGTTGTTTGCACCTATGTGAATCCCTACCTCCCTAGCTTGGGGGTGACCCACTTGTGGGTCTACGGTAGGGAGGAGAGCATTTCAAAGTGGCTGGGTTGTTCATTTTGTTGTGTTTTATTGCAATTGTTTGAATGAGGAAATGGAGTTTTGGAGAAGCTCCTTTGGTGTTACTTTAGTCATTTGTTATTGGCTATTGAGCCATGGCCTTTGTGGCCTTATTGTATTTATTTGTCAAGTTATTATACTCTTGGAGTTGGCTGTTATGAGTTTGGAATGTAAATATCCTTTCTACTTTTAATTGAATTTTTTTTTATCCCTTAAGAAAGGGAGTTAGTGAACTTGTGAAATGCATGTTGAAATTGTATATATTTTGTCATTTTTCTTTGTAAAGAAAATAATATTTGAGTATGTAAAATAAATCTAGGTGTATGTAAAAGAAAGAAAGAGAAATCTTCAAATTAGTTTTCTGTGTTGTTGAATTAAAAGTTCCTCTATATTAGTTGCTATTGGAAAGAGAACAAAATTTAGAGTAAAATGCATTATCCACCTTAATTGAATTCTTTCAAAAAAAATTTAATAGAGTTATGCATGAACATTTATGCTTACAAAAAAAAAGAAAATAAAAGGGAGAAGTGCTACCGATTTATTTATGTTACAAATTGAAAACTAATATTCTGTCACTTTGGCCATTGTTATGAGAGGATAGTTATTGAGCATATATTTAAATATACATATATATATGGAAATATATATATATATATGTATATATATATGTGTATATATAAATATATATTTACATTACATCCTTTTTTTTTCTTTAATCTAACTGTTGTTCATATCATGTGTAATTACTAAAAGTTATAGAATCCACATAGGCTTAATATTCATGGTATGTATTAAATATATATATATAGGTGCATATAAAAACATACATATACCAAATAGAAAGGAAAAATGATTTTATTTATTTATTTTAAATTGTGGTATTTTGAATATCTATTTGATCAAACTGAGAATATATATATATACACACACCGAAAGTTTCATTAAAGAAAAGAATTAACATAGAGTAAGAGATCTTTTAGGGGCGGACTGTGTAAAGTTTGCAGTAATGAGCGTCGTTTCTTTTTTTAAAAAAAGAGGAGTGAAAGGGAGGGTCGGCAGCCAGGCCTCCACCCTCCCCCCAACTGTTTGTAAATAATGATGGGTGGGGGGATCGCTCCCCCCACCCATTACCCCTTTCCACTCTTTCTACACTTAGCGGAGGGTTAGTAGTTTGGCCGCCAACCCTGGTTCACACCACCCTCTATTCCACTGACTCCTGCAACCTTCCCATAATTTCCTTCAAATCCTCTTTCCTGTGCCATTCTCACCATGCCCCCTAAACAATTTCCTTCTGTCCAAACTGTATCTCTGCCGCCGCTTTAAACCCTTCTGACAGCACCGCCCACGATTCCTCCGCTCTGCCCTAACTTGGCCGCCATTGGCCCCACTCACTCCGTTAACCCCCCTTTCAAACCCTGCTAAACCTACTGATAGTATTTTTATACATATGCAGTATTTTCAGTCTCTCAGTTTTAAAAAAAATAAATAAATAGATATGCATATATTCAGAATATGCAATAATAATGAAACTCTTAGTAACCTTGCATGTAAACTTCTGTGAGGGAGCTTTAATGGCTTCCATGCCATTGTGAGGAAACCCTAACCTGCAAACAAGGGCAAAGCAAAGCAATGAAGATAAGTAAAGAAAGAATGAAACAAAGGAGTTAGGGAAACAAAGGGAATATTAGAATAAACAAAATTAAGGCTATTCTTATTTAGGAAGCATTATTCTTTTTGAGAGGATTTTATTTTGTGAGAGAATTGTTTGATTTTTTTTTTTTTTTTTAAACTCTCTATTTTGGCCATGTATATTTTTTTTTACTCGTGTCTCTTTTCTTGTGATTATTTAGATGGGATTTTTTTTTACATTTTTATTTTATTGCATTGTGAATTAAAATTTAATATTGGGAGGGATTAATTTCATTCAAATTGGGAAGAATTTTTTCCCTTGTTTTAAATTCATCTTGGTAGGGATGTTTATTTTAATTTTCCTTAGCGGGGTTTTATTGTTTTAATTAATTATCTATTTTATTATTATT
Source organism: Cunninghamia lanceolata (assembly GCA_027924645.1). NCBI lineage: Eukaryota > Viridiplantae > Streptophyta > Pinopsida > Cupressales > Cupressaceae > Cunninghamia > Cunninghamia lanceolata. The sequence goes on along the minus strand of BSBN01000318.1, from coordinate 4,326,454 downwards.
TTTACGGGAGTGAGTATCTTAGTCTCCTCCCTTCTCTATTATTCTGAGATCGATAATAAACATAATTGCTGAAATTTTGTTTATTAATGGACTCGAACTTGTGAGATCCGATTTGGCGTTGGTTATTATTTTATTTTATTATTTTATTTCAAATTTTTAATCTTTTTATGCAAGGCCAATTTATTTGACCTTGGTAGGTTACTTATTTTATTATTTTAAATCATTGCATTTGTTCTCAAGTTTAAAATTTTATTAATAAATTTTTATTAAATTCTCATTGGTGTTTTATTTTAAAAATTTTATTTCGATTATCGAAAACGCATTATGCTGCTGGATTTTTCCTAGATTTCTAGGGTTTTATTTTTGTGTTATTTTATTAGCCTTTATTCCATCATTCCACTTTAATCATGCGACCATCAATTCCATCATTTTCTTAATCCTTTTTCAATTTTATTTTGACCAGAGTTAGAGATAGGTTTCAAAGCTAGCAGAATCATTTTCACACCTAGGAAACTTAGGGTTAAGATTAAAACCATTCTAACCCCTAAAGTGACACACTACATGGTAACATACCCCCTAGACGACTATCATCACGTAGGGAACTGCATGGGACAACGCACCTCCCTGATTTATGTTGACATGTTTACGCCTTAAGTGTATTGCCACTGAGCACATAGATGCATGCGAGGGGGTTCCTAGCGATAGGTAGAAAAGTTTTTTTCATAATTCATGTCATGACCGCATGGTAAATGTGGACATGACACATGTGTTGTGTGTCGTGACTGCATGGGAAATGTGGGCATGATATTTGGTAGCATAGCCTAAGTTTAAACACTGGGCTTGTTTTGGGCACATTATTATTTCTGCAACTTTGATTGATATGTGGTTACCTCATTTTTGTAGGATGCCTCCCCAACGAGTTCAGCGAGCACAGTCCCACTGCACTCCATCCCCTGAGATTCACATTAACTCTTTAGCCAAGGGACAGGATCAACTAGTCCTATAAGCACCGCAGGCACCACCAGCCCTACCATATATTGGGCCATAGATATTATAGGCTTTACAGGTAGTTTTATATAAGCTTCCACCGGTTGTAGCTGAGCTGTGCATAGAGCCACGTGTTGAGCCCCATGAGGATCCACGAGAGGAGCCATGAGCTGAGTCCCATGTCGAGCCACATGTGGAGCCTTATGTCAAGGTGCCAGAGACGACAATAGAGGAGGTTGGTTCGACCGACAAGGCCCATAGAAGGAGCCCTTCACATTGTGTTAGGCATGATGAGGTAGTACTAGTAGAGCACATTGTTTACAGACCTTATGATTATTACACAGATGAGCCTATTAGAGGGCATAGGGATAGAGGAGATCCCATTAGGGATTTATTGAGGTTGAACCCTCCTACATTCATCAGGACCACAAAGGGAGCTGAGGCAGAGGCCTAGCTCATCAACTTAGATAGATGCTTAGCATTGCGTCCTTACGAGGGAAACATGAAGGCTCATGTAGCAGTACACCTGTTGCAAGATGCAATAGCTACCTGGTAGTGCACTGAGGAGTACAAGCGTCACCTCTCATTAGACACTCTCACATGGGAGACCTTTATTGAGCACTTCAATGCATGATACTTATCAGATCATTATAGGCAGTGTCGCATAGATGACTTTCATGACCTTTAGTAGTGGGGACTTACAATGGCACAGTATGAGGGTAGATTTACCGAGTTATCCTGATATGCGAAGTATCTCCATGATGAGAAACTCTTAGTTGATAAGTTTATCAGAGGACTAAACCACAGTATAGCAGGGCCTATTCATATGGCAGACCCCTAGACTTTGAGTGATGCTACCAAGAAGGCATATATTGTTGAGGAGATTCAAGGACAAGGGCAGAGTTCACGCCCTTAGTTTCAGGATCATAGACAACAATAGCATTAGTAGAGTTTCTGCAGACCATCACAGCCACCTCATAGGGGAGGATTTAGTTTAGCACCCTTACCTCCTAGGCCCCCACAGCAGCAACAGAGAGCTAGGACACAGAGGGCACATGGGGGACATAATAGAGGTTGGTAGTAGTAGAGTCCATGTAGAGATCAGAGATAGCAGGGACCACCTACGGGACTTGCGAGGTCAGAGCAGTCTTAGAGGGGCTCACAGGGGTCTACTGGTAGATCAGGACAACAACAATCAAGTAGGACTCAGACTGGATAGGTACAGGCTAGGGGCCCATGTTATGTTTGTGGTGGAGGAGGACACCTAGCTAGAGAGTGTCCACAAGGTTTTACAGTAGGGGGATAACCTCATGTAGGAGGATCTGAGCAGACTGTTGGAGATGTGGGTAGATCCCACCATATGTTCGCAGTGGTTGATAACCGCTAGACTAATTTTTAGGCGTCAGTGATTGAGACGTTAGCTATGATTGGGGTATCCCCATTTCTATTCTCTTTGATTTTGGTGCTACTAACTCTTTCATATCTCCATCATTAGTGGAGTGTTGCAGGCTGGTGGCCCCTAGGCAGGGTGATAGGTGGGTGGTTGAGTTGGCCTCAGGGGCCAAGTTGACAGTAGATGCCTTAGTCCATGACTGCAAGATTTCCTTGGGACCCTTTACCACAATATGTGACCTTAGAGTTATGACATTAGGATCCTATGATGTGGTGATGGGTATGGATTGGCTTGTGGCTCATTGAGCCAAGCTAGATTAGTACCGAAAGGTGATCAACTACTTAGACAATCATGGTACATCAGTTGAGATTGTGGGCATGTAGAAGTCCACAACAGTGCCTATGATATCTACTTGGTAGCTTAAGCACTGCATGCGGAAGGGATACCAGATGTTTGCCATCACAGTGAGTGATAGATCAGATGACGAGCCTGAGGCATCTTTGGATGATCATCCCATCCTTAGAGAGTTTGCCAATGTGTTTCCAGCAGAGTTACTAGGGATGCCACCCAGTTGTGAGGTAGACTTTCACATAGACTTAGTATTGGGTGCCAAGCCAGTGTCTCGTATACCCTACAGGATGACCACACATGAGCTCATAGAGCTCAAGTTACAGTTGGAGGACTTTCTCAAGAAGGGGCACATCCGACTGAGTGTTTCACTTTGGGGTACTCCTGTCATCTTCGTGAAGAAGAAGGATGCGTCTCTTCAATTGTGCATGGACTATAGGCAGTTGAATAAGGTGACAATGAAGAACCATTATCCTCTGCCTAAGATTGACAATCTTTTTGATTAGAAGCAGGGAGCCAAGGTGTTCTCTAAGATTGACCTAAAGTTAGGGTATCATCAACTACGTATCACAGAGGTGGATATCCATAAGAACACCTTTTAGACTCGATATGGCCACTATGAGTTCACTGTGGTTCTCTTCAGCATGACGAATGCCCCTGCAGTGTTCATGAGTCTCATGAACGGGGTGTTCCATACCTATTTGGATCAATTCATGATCATTTTCCTTGATGACATTTTGATCTATTCACGGAACGAGGAGGAGCATGAGGAGCACCTTTGTGAGGTTCTACAGTGTTTGAGGGAGCAAAATCTTTATGGGAACTTGGTGAAGTCTGCATTTTTTAGGATAGAGGTTTGATATCTAGGGCATATCCTATCTGGTGATGGAATCTCTATAGATCCATCAAAGATCAGGGCTATCAGGGATTGGCTAGCACCCACCAGTGTGATAGAGGTTAGGAGTTTTATGGGGTTAGTTGGTTATTACCATCTCTTTGTTGAGGGTTTTTCTTGGATTACGCACCCCATCACTTCCCTTTAGCAGAAAGGGAAGAGTTTTCTATGGACTGAGCAGTGTGAGAGGGCCTTTGGGGTCCTCAAGGAGCATCTCACCAGTGCTCCCATTTTAGTGGTTCCTAATCCTGTAGCAGATTTTATGGTTTGCATAGATGCATCACTTGAGGGATTAGGAGCCGTACTTATGCAGGGTGGTAGAGAGATCGCGTATGAGTTGCGAAAGCTCAAGACCCATGAGTTGAACTACCCCACGCATGACTTGGAGTTAGTGGTGGTGGTTCATGCCCTAATTCATTGGAGGCATTTCTTATTGCATTGTCACTTTGAGCTCTATTAAGACCACCATAGTCTTCAGTATATCTTTACATAGCCAAATCTAAACACCCGTCAGTGGCGTTGGATGGAGTTTCTTTGAGAGTATGACTTTGATGTCCACTAAATCAAAGGGAAGGAGAACATGGTTGTTGATTTATTTAGTCAGAGTCACCACAAGCTCTTGACCTTGACTCTGAGTGTGGACTTGAGAGGATGCATTATTCAGCATCTGCCAGAGGATGAGTGGTTTCTTGAGATGTAGCAGGAGATCAGTTTATAAAGGGCCCTTGTGGGCAAGTTTGTAAGGTATTCACTTGAGGAAGATGGGTTACTTCATCATCAACAGTGCATCTATGTACCCCGCATAGGTGACCTACATACTGTAGTGTTATCAGAGGCTCACAAAGCACCATATGCGGCACATCTAGGGGTGAAGAAGATGCATGCCAACCTACGATAGCTGTACCATTGGGCGTGTATGAGATGAGATATTGCAGAGTTTGTTGCTCGATGCCTTGAGTACCAGAGGGTCAAGACCAAGCATCAGTATCCAGCAGGTCTTCTATACCCACATGAGATACCTGAGTGGAAATGGGACACCATTTCCATAGATTTTATTGTTGGTCTTCCTATGTCTTCGCGTCACCATGATGCCATCATGGTGACAGTTGACAAGTTGACCAAGGTGGTGCATTTCTCACCTGTACGCATGATGTACAATGTGCCAGCAGTGGCAAGGGTATTCTTAAATGATATTATGAGATTACATGGAGTACCTCGCTGCATCATTTCAAATAGAGATCTAGTTTTCACTTCAGCATTCTGGAGAGCCTTATAGCAGGCATTGGGCACACAACTCAACTTTAGCTCCTCTTATCATCCTGAGACAGATGGACAAACAAAGCGGGTGAATCAGGTGTTGGAGGACATGCTTTAGATGTATGTTATGGACCATCAATCTAGATCGGAGGAGTGTCTATATTTGATTGAGTTTGCCTACAATAATGAGCATCATGGCTCATTGGGTATGCCTCCCTTTTAGCCTTTATACGGTAGACCATGCAGGACACCATTGAGTTGGGATCAGATAGAGGACAGAGTTGCCATTGATCTAGAGCTAGTTCAAGATATGGAGCAGCAAGTCACACTGATTAGGCAAAGACTTCAGGAGGCACAGGACAGGCAAAAGAAGTATGCCGATGCTAAGAGGACTGATCAGAGCTTCTTAGTGGGTGACAGGGTATTCCTTAGAGTGTGGCCACACTAGAGTCTAATCCATTATGTAAAGGACCCTTTGAGATCTTGGAGCAGATAGGACCTGTTTTCTATCGTCTAGTGTTGCCACCTAGCCTATCACATATCCACGATGTCTTTCATATTTTTGTATTGAGGCAATATATATATGATTTATCTCACATACTAGATTGGAGTTCTCTATAGGTAGAGGTAGATGGGCAATTGACCTTAGAGACAATTCCCATATTGGCTCGTCAGACGCTGGGCCTTCGAGGTCGAGAGCTAGACTAGATTAGGGTCCAGTGGGATCATTATGATGAGGTCATAGTGACTTGGGAGGATGCAGCTAGTTTGAGGGCACTCTATCCTCACCTTTTGATGACTTCCATGAGGAAGTTTAGTCTTAGGGGGGAGGATGTGAGGCCGATTATTTTTCCTTCCTAATTTAGATCATTATGCAGTTTAGTTGATGATATTATTAGACTTTTTAGAGACTATGTTTCATTTTGCAGACTTGATTATATCTCTTGATTTGATAGGATATTGATTAGACATATGGTGATTTGAATTGATCATATTTGATGCGATTTTGTGATTTGACATCCGAGATATATTAGATGATGTTTTGTGATGTGATTTCTAGTTAGTTATGTGATGATGATTATCTGACATGTGATAGAAAAATGCATTTTAATTCAGATTCATGTGAAAGTTGATTATTGTTGTATTCGATGGCTTGAATTTAATTCTAGTTGCTTTAGCTATGATTAATCATGATATGATTGACACTTGATTGAGATGTGTAGGTTTTACATCCTCAAGCCATGAGAAATTGGAGGTAGAATTCACACTATGTTATTCCCTATGAAACTGATCCATTCCCAAGAGGGATGAGGATCACGTTTGAAATTGAGTGTTGATTTAAGTACTTGTTTAATTTTATCATTTTGGCCTAGTACCCTTAGTTTAAATTGATTAATGTTAAGTGTTGTATAATTTTTAATTGACTTACACCACTTGGTAATTGTTTTTATTTTTGAGGCCATTTAAAGTGGATTTATAACCCCCTAGGTGAACCTTAGTGTCCCAAAATCTACCCTAGGTGGTTACCCATGGGTCTAGGGTCAATTTTGACTAACTAAACCTTGGATTAACTCACTTTTGGTCACTCTAAACTATGGTTTAGTCAAAGTAACGAAATTTAATATTAGAGAAGGTGGGAGATGAGTCATGCTTTGGGAAAGACTCATCTCCCTTCCTAAAGTTTGGGAATCCATTCCCAAGGAAGACTTGGGAGGTCTCCAAGACTCTCACACACATGTGAGAGCATCTTGGAGGGAGATGGATCTTTGAGAGAATAAGAGGATGCCATATGGCATCCCTTATCCTCTTGGAGGTTTGAATGGGAATGCCACCTCACCACTTGTCCTCTCACACATGTGTGAGAGCACAAGTGGATAAGGTGAGGATTGAGATGGAATTGGAGGATGACACTTGTCACCCTCACACTTCCTCTCCCTTGCAAGTGGCATTGGAGGAGGAAGGAGAAGGTGACAAGTGTCACCTTCTCATTCCTCAAGGCCAAAATTGATGGCCTATAATATCTCCTCTTGAGGAGTGTGGGGTTCTGGCATTTTGGAGTTTCTTTCTATTTTTTAGAGAAATTTTGGGGAAGTTAGAGAAATTATTGAAGGTTGGAAGGTTTGGAGAAGCTTGGAGCTCATCAGCAAATGTGCTTCCACTATAGGGCTTTGAAGGTAAGCCTCATGAACTATGTTTCTTCACCCTTGCTTATTTATTGTGTTGTGTTGTGTTTTTGTTGGTTGTTGTTTCATTATTTTGTGTGGGATGGGAGTATGGTAAGAGAACCTCCATTTGGAGGTAAGCCTCAACTTGTTTGGGGTAGGGGAAAGGAACCTCCTTGAGGTCACTCCCACATTTGTGTATTTATGCCTTCAGGGCTTCTTGTTTGTTGTGGAGATTATTTGAATGGCAATAGTAACATGGAGGTTATTTTGTGATATTTGGAGAGTTGTGGTTTTGGAGATTTTTTGTCTTAAGGCCATGAGATTGGTATTTTAGTATTTTTGGGTGGCCTTTGAAGTAGAGGGGTCCATTCCCAACCCCCCATCAAACTCATTTCCATGAATTGTGTTTTGTGTTTATCCTTGGGGCTGATTTTGTGTTGATGTTGTTTGATACTTGTTGTTGGTTGTTCGCACCCATGTGAATCCCTACCTCCCTAGCTCGGGAGTGACCCACTTGTGGGTCTACGGTAGGGAGGAGGGCATTTCAAAGTGGGTGGGTTGTTCTTTTTGTTGTATTTTATTGTAGCTGTTTAAATGAGGAAATGGAGTTTTGGAAAAGCTCCTTTGGTGTTACTTTGGTCGTTTGTTATTGGCTGTTGAGCCATGGCCTTTGTGGCCTTATTGTATTTATTTGTCAAGTTATTATACTCTTGGAGTTGGTTGTTATGAGTTTGGAAGGTAAAGATTCTTTATATTTTTAATTGAAAAGTTGTTTATCCCTTAAGAAGGGGAGTTAGTGAACTTGTGAAATGCATGTTGAAATTGTATATAATTTCTATCATTTTTCTTCGCAAAGAAAATAATATTTAAGTATGTAAAATAAATCTAGGTGTATGTAAAAGAAAGAAAGAGAAATCTTCAAATTAGTTTTCTGTGTTGTTGGATTGAAAGTTCCTTAATATTAGTTACTATTGGAAAGAGAACAAAATTTATATTAAAATGCATTATCTACCTTAATTGAATTCTTTCAAAAAAAATTTAATAGAGTTATGCATGAACATTTATGCTTACAAAAAAAAAATAAGGGAGAAGTGCTACTGATTTATTTATGTTACAAACTAAAAACTAATATTTTGTTAGTTTGGCCATTGTTATGAGAGGATAGTTATTGAGTATATATTTAAATATACATATATATAAGGATATATATATGTATGTATATATAAATATATATTTACATTACATCTTTTTTTTTTCTTTAATCTAACTATTGTTCATATCATGTGTAATTACTAAAAGTTATAGAATCCACAGAGGCTTAATATTCGTGGGATGTATTAAATATATATATACACTTATATATATACATATATCAATATATGTATATATATATATAGGTGCATATAAAAACATACATATAGCAAATAGAAAGGAAAAATGATTTTATTTATTTATTTTAAATTGTGGTATTTTGAATATTTATTTGATCAAAATGAGAATATATATATATACACACACACATATATATACACACATATATACCAAAATTTTCATTAAAGAAAAGAATTAACATAGAGTAAGAGATCTTGTAGGGGCAGACTGTGTAAAGTTCACAGTAATGAGGGCCATTTCTTTTTTTTAAAAAAAGAGGAGTGAAAGGGAGGGTCGGCACCCAGGCCTCCGCCCTCCCCCCAACTGTTTGTAAATAACGGTGGGTAGGGGGATCGCTCCCCCCACCCATTACCCCTTTCCACTCTTTGTTACAAATTGAAAACTAATATTCTGTTAATTTGGCCATTGTTATGAGAGGATAGTTATTGAGTATATATTTAAATATACATATATATATATAAGGAAATATATATATATATATACATGTATATATAAATATATATTTACATTACATCCTTTTATTTTCTTTAATCTAACTACTGTTCGTATTATGTGTAATTACTGAAAGTTATAGAATCCACAGAGGCTTAATATTCATGGTATGTATTATATATATATATATATATACACTTATATATATACATATATAAATATATATATTTAGGTGCATATAAAAACATACACATACCAAACAGAAAGGAAAAATGATTTTATTTATTTATTTTAAACTGTGGTATTTTGAATATCTATTTGATCAAACTAAGAATATATATATATATATATATATATATATATATATATATATATATATATATATATATATATATATATATCGAAATTTTCATTAAAGAAAAGAATTAACACACAGTAAGAGATCTTGTAGGGGTAGATTGTGTAAAGTTCGTAGTAATGAGGGTTGTTTCATTTTTTTTAAAAGAGGAGTGAAAGGGAGGGTTGGCGGCTAGGCCTCCGCCCTCCCCCCAACCATTACCCATTTCCACTCTTTGTACACTCAACAGAGGGTTAGTAGTTCAGCCACCAGCCTTGGTTCACACCGCCCTCCATTCCGCTGACTCCCACGGCCTCCCCATAATTTCCTTCAAATCCTCTTTGTTGTGTCATTTTCACCGCGCCCCCCAAACACTTTCCTTCCTTCCAAACTATATCTCTACCGCCACCTTTGACCCTTCTGACAACACCACCCATGATTCCTCTGCTCTGCCCTAACTTGGCCGCCGTCAGCCCCACTCACTCCCTTAACCCCCCTTTCAAACCCTGCTAAACCTATTGATAGCATTTTTATACATATGCAGTTATTTTCAGTCTCAGTTTAAAAAAAAAAAGATATGCATATATTCAGAATACACAATAACAATGAAACTCTTAGTAACCTTGCATGTAAACTTCCGTGAGGGAGTTTTAATGGCTTCCATGCCATTGTGAGGAAACCCTAACCTACAAACAAGAGCAAAGCAAAGCAATGAAGAAAAGTAAATAAATAATGAAACAAAGGAGTTAGGGCAACAAAGGGAATATTAGAATAAACAAAATTAGGGCTATTCTTATTTAGGAAGCATTATTCTTTTTGAGAGGATTTTTTTTTGTGAGACAATTATTTGATTCTTTTTTTTTTTAAACTCTCTATTTTGCCCATGTATATTTTTTTTTACTCTTGTGTCTCTTTTCTTGTGATTATTTAGATGGAATTTTTTTTACATTTTTATTTTATTGCATTGTGAATTAAAATTTAATATTGGGAGGGATTAATTTCATTCAAATTGGGAAGAATTTTTCCCCTTGTTTTAAATTCATCTTGGTGGGGATATTTATTTTGATTTTCCTTGGCAAGGTTTTATCGTTTTAATTAATTATCTATTTTATTATTATTTTTACAGGAGTGAGTATCTTAGTCTCCTCCCTTCTCTATTATTTTGAGATCGATAATAAACATAATTGCTAAAATTTTGTTTATTAATGGACTCGAACTTTTGAGATTTGATTTGGCGTTGGTTATTATTTTATTTTGAATTTTTAATCTTTTTATGCAAGGCCAATTTATTTGACCTTGGTAGGTTACTTATTTTATTATTTTAAATCGTTGCATTTGTTCTCAAGTTAAAAATTTTATTATTAAATTTTTATTAAATTCTCATTGATGTTTTATTTTTAAATTTTTATTTCGATTATTGAAAACACGTTATGCTATTGGATTTTTCCTAGATTTCTAGGGGTTAATTTTTGTGTTATTTTATTAGCCTTTATTCCATCATTCCACTTTAATCATGTGACCATCAATTCCATCATTTTATTAATCCTTTTTCAACTTTATTTTGACTGGAGTTAGAGATAGGTTTCGAAGCTGGCAGAATCATTTTCACACCTAGGAAACTTAAGGTTAGTATTAAAACTATTCTAACCCCTAAAGTAATACCCCAATTTATGTTTACATGTTTAAACCTTAAGCATATTGCCACTGAGCATGTAGATGCATGCGATGGGGTTCCTAGGGATAGGTAGAAAAGTTTTTTCGTAACTCATGTCATTACCACATGGCAAATGTGGACATGACACGTGTGTTGTGTGTCATGACCACATGGGAAATGCAAGCATGACAACATACATGCAAACCTTGATGAATATGATCATGGAAAATTAGGGGATATTTATCTGAAGGAACTGACTGATGACAAATTTGAGTTAAAAGAAGAATATAGTGCCCTGGTTGAGAAGAAATTGGATACCTGGTTGGATTTTCCTGTGGTCCTAGATGATACTTGGGTTAGGTATGTCTTAAGCAAGATTTATGATGAATTCTTTTGGCTTTATATGCCTTATATGATAACAAAAGATGCCATCAAAATAGTTATTGGGATGTGTTCCACCAGAAAGGTTCTAGCATTGAATTCTATGAAGAAAATTACAGTAATGTAGTTGACAGGGGCAAAATTTGATAAAAGAGCATTAACTATAAATGATATTATGGATCTAGTGGTGAGATTTGCATCAATGGTTATTGGTTACAAGGTCTATTTCTCCAATAGGGAGAACTCTATTTCTGTAACAGCTATATATATAGCATATGACATAGTTAAGAAAAACATAGACTATGACCTATGTGAGTTGCTCTACAAACAACTTATGGAGAATCTAAAAAAGACAAAAGACTCAAAATACCCCTTTAAGTATGGAACCCTAATCATTTGTCTATTCTTCTATTTTTTGAAGGAGTTACCCAGAATGGATAATATTGGTTGGCTTGATCATTCACTGGTAGTAGTACAGATTAGAAATCATCTGCAGAGCTTAGGAGATGTTGATAAACAAAATACAACATTTAGGGGTTACAATAAGAATTTCCAAAAGAAAATGTAGGCTAGGGATAGAATCCCTAAAAAGGTTGTAATGAAATATGAAAAGGAAATTGTATTCATGGTAGACAAAGATAAATGCTTAATGGAGGTGGTAGAACCCAGAACTGTATGGGTCCCAACAATGGGATATGAGGTTATAGAAGATGTTCTGATTGGTTAGTAGATTTAATGTTGAGAAAACCAAAAGATCCAAATGAGGAAAGGTTTGGAACCTATCAAGAGAAGTCTCCTAAAGTGCACTTGGAACAAAGGCAACCTAAGACTTAGAGTAAAGTTGGGAAGTATGTAGAAGAGTATGTAAAAAGTAAAGGATTTATAGATGAAGAAATAAAAAGGGCATGAGCTAAATATGAAGCATCCCAGGCTGCAAGTGCTCCAGAAGGACAAAATTCAAAGGCTTCGAAGAAGAAAGAGGAGGAATTTGAGAAAGAAAAGCCTATATCTAGCTCTGAGAGAAGAACAAGAGCCTCATCCTCAACAGCAGCTACCTCTAAGACCTTAAGACCTTAGGTTGAGAAAGAAAAGGTAAAGCCCATGTAGAAGAAAAGAAAGAAAGCTAAAGCCACCAAAAGAGTGTATGTGAGCCTTGGTGGAGGAGAAGAAAACAAAGAGATAGAGACGGATGAAGAAGTTAGAACAAAAATGGAAAAAAATGATGAAACCCCCTCTGGCAAAAAGGAGAAGCCCTCAAAAAAGGATAAGGACAAGAAGAAGAAGAAAGGGGAAAAGCTTGAGACCAAAGATGAAACTACTATGTCCTTGGAAGCCACAATTGCTACAATGGCTAAGCATGGGAATTTAAATCCCATTTTTAATGTGTATGATGAAAACTCTAATGTTGATAAGGAAAAATTTGAGGCTGCTATGATAAAGTATTTAGTGATGTTTAGTAAAGCCCTGATCTTTCAGACAATCTAGCTAGCATAATGAATACAAGAAAATAAGGGGCTAAGGCAAAAGATGTTGAAATAAAAGAATATATTTTGTTAAAACTTTGTCCAAACATCACCCCTAAAGAAAGAACTAGAGCCACTAAGATACTTAGTAAGAAATTCAAAACAAAGAAAAGGGTGTGTTTGTTCTAAAATTTACGTATTGCAAAACTCTAAAAGTATGTCAGGATTTATGATTACGTTAAGCAACTGATTTGGCCAACTAATAGAATCAATCAAAATGATTGGAATTCCCTATACTTCAGGCTCTTCTTGGCTGAGGTGGGTATTACATTAGATTCACCACTGAATGTTAACCCTTCAAAATTGGTTGGTGAATTATGAGCAAATTATGGATCTTATGAAATTTTATCAATTAAATCATCCAATTTAACCTAATTCAGATTGGCATGTGATTTGAATAGGTCATTTTATTTGTACTACACACTACTCCTACTTCTACAATAGAAAATTAAAATTGGATTATGAATATAATACAAGAAAATCATTTTGGAAAAGAATTGATCGGTGCCTTTTTCTCAACTGGACAATGAAGTCTAATCACAGATAGATTTGTGCTTTCCTTCTAGTTATAACTTGAGCTACTTAGGATAATACTATCTATGACTGGCATAAACATACAAGATTTTCATAGATAGTTTTCATCTTGAGCATATCCAAGTCTTGGTCAAAGACAATTGTTTCTTCAAGAGGAAACTCCAAGAAGCTACCTTCATTAAAAGTCACCGCTCCAATCTTAATCACGATGAAGGGTGGCAACTTAGCCCTACCTGGCTACCTCTTCTATACTCCCTTTAGTCCTACCCTCATCCCTCTTGATCCTTTTGTCCCCAATTCTCAGCTCATCCCTTCTATCTTCCTCCCTCCTCCTCCATCCTTAATCTGCCTTCTTTGCCCTTTAATGTGAGGGCACTTTTCACCTTACTTCCCCCTAACTCTGGTTGGCTTCCTTTCTAACATCTCCCTTCCCCATCCTCTCCTTTTTTACCTTAGTTTCCTATCCCTAGCCTATTCTCCCCCTAGTTGGGCCTCTCTCTCTCTCTCTCTCTCTCTCTCTCTCTCTCTCTCTCTCTCTCTCTCTCTCTCTCTCTCTCTCTCTCTCTCTCTCTCTCTCTGTGTGTGTGTGTGTGTATATATAGGTTTGTTTGATATTTGTTTGGATGTAGATTTGGATTCTTTGCTTAGATTGACACTCTCCCTTATAATTACTGTTTGTTTTCCCTTTGCTCACATTTTAACACACACACACACACATATACATTTTTTTATTTTATTTTTTTTGGATTTGGGTGGCTTGTCGTTGTAATTTATCTCGGTGGATTTAATATAAGTGACTTGTCTTGTATTTCCATTTGTTCATTTTTGTTGTATTTAGTTTGATTAATTCTACTCTCCTTATATATATATATATATATATATATATATTCTCACTTAAATCTTTATGTTTAGTTTTTTGTGTATGTCGTTTTGCTATGGTGTGTCCTTAGGATTTTCTTTGTTACTTTTATTTTGTATTACTTGCTCTCTTTTTTCAAATATATATATACTTGTTTTTAGCTTTACTCTTAATATTATTTTTCTCTCTCCTTTCCTCCTACCCTTCGATTTCCATTCCCTTCTCCCCCTCTGGCTTCTTTTTAAACAAGCTCAAGTCTACTTTCTAATATGTTACTATCCTCTTCCTGATAATGGAACATTGAGTATGATCTGAAACGTCGAGACAAAAACATACACAATTGAATCCAGAAACTCTTTACTCATTGACATGGACTATGGGAAGGTCATGCCTACTAATGGTTCTACTTGTTGGCAAGAAACACTGCAAGGTATGTCATGTATTGTCATTGATGGCAACTAAGTGCATTCCACACATCCGCAGTTTAGTATCAGATCATACCAAAAGTTAGTTCCAAGATTTGTCTAATCTAGATAGACAGGAACAGGGGGTAAAAGCATGAAGTTGTATCACATTTTTATAAAGGAAATGGCCAATGTTGATCCAACTTTTAAACTTGAATCACTAAAAAGTCACATATATGTTTTGAATTTTGAAATGATGTAAACTAATAAAATATCTATTTTTTAGTATATTTTATGTGTATTTTTAAAAAAAATAAAAAAAATTATTTGAATATAGTTTTTAATAAATTGACACTATAATTTAGTTGCTGATAAAATGCTGAAAAATGAAGTTACATGAGACGTCAATCTTTATATAGTAAATTTTGTTTTTCTTCAATTTTTGTATGTGTATTTATAACTTGAAACTTTAGTGCATGGATATATTTTTTTTTCCAATTTTGATAAATATATATTTTTAAATAAATAAAAAAATGTGTGTGTATTAAAATGTAGTTGTTTCCATTTGACGTCAACTTTTATATTAACTATTTATCTAAAATAGAAAAAAATATATACCATCTTGATATAGATTCTTTTATCTAGTCCATCATATTTTTTTCTATTTTTTTAATAAGTTTTACTATTTTTCCTTGACATGGTAATCGACCTAATGTTTTGTACTGATAACCTACTTTTAGTAAAAATAGAAAGGAAACTATAAATAACAATTAAATTATTAAAATATATATATTTGAAAACTAAACTTATAGATCTACAAAAGGGTATTTTTTATATTTTTTAAAAATGTTATTTACATGAGTAGAAGTTATTGAAATATCAAGTTTTTCAAATAATTTTATTTTTTTTGTAAATTGGCCTCATAGTGGTGCTACATATTCAGTTAGCCAGCAATTTTAATTGGAAAAGTTGTGGACATATCTAACTTAGCTAGAATGAATCTTACAAGATCATATGTTTGACAAAAAATGATTTTTAGTTAGAAATAATTAAATTCACTTGTGCTGATAAGTCAGCTGAAAGTGTGACACAACTTTGTGCTTTTACCCCAGGGTATATGGCAGAGTTTAGTATTTTGGTCAGTGGATCTCTCTAGTTAATTATTGCATGTTATGAATCTAAGGGAGTCTAGAGGAATGTCAGAACAATCTAAATCCAAGATTTCAGCCACCGGTAACAAAGGGATTAAAAGTTATGAGCATCTGAGTACCAGGTCCTAATATTACAGAATAGTTCAATGAAGAAGAGGCCGACTTATGTTAGATCCTTGTACGGATCTAGTAGAAGTGTTTTGGTGAGTTGTTTATGGGATATAATGTTAGTGGCTGACATGAATGATGACCTACAAGTGTTATTTCTGGTACGCATCAATATTGATGTGTGGATTCAGCTGACAGAACAAACTAGTTGTATTGTTTGTTAAGTTCTTCATAAGGCTGATAGATAAGTGATTGAATTTGTTGATGCAAATATATATAACCAATGGATTGGAGTATTGTGGATGTGATAGCAATGCAAATATGGAGTAACTGTGAAAAAGGTAGATAGAAGTGCAAAAGAAAAGAGATCTAGGGTATAAATTATGGCAGAGCAGTAAATAGGGCAGAATAAAGATGAAGTGTGTAAAATCAATATTCTGTGCTTAACCAGAACTGAATTCTTGCATTGGCAGATGCTACTTATTAGTTCAAACAATCAGTAATCCTTTTCTAATCATTCTTGTAGGTAGTGAGCCTCTCTTGAGTAGTGAGCTCTAGGCAGTGAGCCCGAAGGCATGTGCCTTCCCCTTTGTAATACTTTTAATAGAGTATAATCTTTGTGGGTTAACCCCCACTGTGGTTTTTCCCTTAATCAGGTTTCCACGTCAAAATCTTGGTGTCAACTATCTTATTTATGTTTCTGATCATGTTTTATTAATTCTTGCTTTTCATGATTATGTCATTAATTTGTTAAGAGGTGGTAAAGAAGAATTAGCTGCAGCAAGATTTAAAAGTTTTAAGACAACTGATTCATCCCCCCTCTCAGTTGTTAGCCATAATTCCAACAATTGGTATCAAAACAAGGTTCCTTTGAAAAAATTAACAGCTTGAGGAAGATTTGGGAAGGTAGTAAAATGGATGAATACAACCTCCAAGAATAACTTAAACTCGCATTAGAAGATCTTGAGAAGTCTAAAGTAGAAGCCCAAGAGCTGCAAGAGGACCTTAAAAATGCTGAAGACTTCATTGAGACTTTAAAAGAAAAATTGAGCAAATCAATGAAAAAAGGAAGGAGCAACCTCTTCAACTGGGAAATAATTATGAAGACAATGACAAGGATAAGGCCTTGAAAGAGAAAACAAAGGAAAGTGAGAAGTTAGCTAAAGAAGTTGTTGTCCTAAAATATGAGATGGAATCTGGGGTGATGAGGCTAACAAAGGAAATTAAAGATAGGAAGAAAACTGAAGAAGACCTGAATCAAAATCTAAAAGAGGGAACTGAAGAATACTGTAGATTGGATGGAATAGATGGCCTTCTAGAATCTAATCTACAAGAAATCAAAGACAATGAGAAAGAACTTGAGAGGTAAATTATCATTCTCTGACATGACCTATAAGTTGCAAATGAATACAAGGAGAAGTTCAAGATAAGCTCAACTAAACTTGAAGCACTACTTGAAAGTCAAAAAAAGGGTGATGACAAGCATGGTCTTTGATATGAGAAAGGTGAAAGATTTGGACCTAGACAAAGAAATTTTTAACCAAGGAATGGGAGAAACAGACCTAGAAGACCTTTGATAAGATAGCCTAATGCTCAAAGTTATCCATCCTTCAATAAAAATTGCTTCAAACGCAATAAATTTGGTCATAAAGCTACTCAATGCAAAAGTAGAGTAAATCAAAATGGTCCATCCTTCTCTAGTCAATGCTTCAAATGTAAGAGGTATGATCATAGATCAAATGAATGTAGAAGTATGATAATGAATAAATCTAGAGGAAATGGCAACTCTTTCAACAGTTATTGCTCTACTTGCAATGGATTTGGACACATGGCTAATCAATGTAGATCAAGAGGAAATCAAGTATATAAGCAAATAAATGTTGTGTGCTTTATTTGCAATAGATCTGGTCATATTACAAGATTCTTCAGAAGTAGGAATAATGAAAGAAGAGGTCTGGTAAATAGAAAACCGGATGAGTAGAGATAAGACAAAGGTAAAGCAAAATTGATGTGAATGAGAGCCAGAATGAAATGAACAAGACATGGATCAAGAAAAGTGTTGTGAATAATAGTAATGGGTCCACATCAGAATCTGGTGCTGATAATTCCTCTAGGAATTGAATTAGGAGCTCTAGCTCAGGGGGTGCTACAATAAAATCTAAATTCCCCCAGCCAGTAAGTGGGCGCCTAAATTTGGCACAATGAGAGAAAATAATTTGGATTATTATATGTCATTTGAAAGGATTTATAGAAGATAAAAAGTGGATATGACAATTTGCAGAGCAATTGAAGATCGATTGTATGTAGAAATAGTGTAACCGGATGTGTTAGGGTAGAGCATTTATTACAAAGGCAAATTAGGTTTTGTGGAGCATAAAAAGGTCATTCATTCCTCATTTGAATCACTTTGCACTTGAAGAAAGAAGGAAGAATAGTGTCTGAGCTGAGATTACAAAGAATTGAAGTGTGACCGATGAATTTATCTATCAACCCTAATTTCATGAAAAAAGTATTTATCTGCAAAGCTTTGAACTTGTTATCTTTTTACAATGGCTACACCTTTGGTTGTGGATATTACTAAAAGGCCTCAACCAAAATTTAAAAAGCATCCACACAAGTCAATAGAAGTTGACCCATTAGGTGCATTTTCAAGTGTTCTATATGGTGTGTTGCATACTGTAGATATTAGGGTTTATATTCATGCGAACATAGATGAATTTGGGGACTCAAGGTATGTGGATTTGTTTGAGATTCATTTGAGGGATGAAAATCATGATCTTAAGCCCGAATATAAGGTACTGCATGATAAACATTTCATTCAAATCATGTGGTTTCCAACATTTGATGAAGATGAATGGGTCTAGTACGTTTTAAACTGAATGCATGATGAATTTTTGTGGCTGATGAAACCATTCAAAACTAAAAATGATGCTATCAAAAATTGTGACTGGGCTGATTTCAACTGGTGGTTTACCCATGCTAAAATCCATGAAAAACTAGACTATTACTGATGCAACTGGTGCTAAGTTTTACAAAAGGGCAATGACCATTAATGACATTATTCAACCAGATGCTAAGTTTGCCTCTATGGTAATTGGTTACAAGATTTATCACTCCAACAGGGAGAACTCTATCTTTGAAACTGCCATATATGTAGCATACAAAATGTTAAAAGAAAATATAGATTATGACATATGTGAATTATTGTAGAACCAACTAATTAAGAACTTGAACAAAATCAAGAAAGATAAGAAAAACACCTTTAAATATGGTACATTGGTTCTATGTCTATTTTTCTACTTTATGAATGAAGTACTTGGAGTAAAGGGTGTGCATTGGACTAATGATGAGCCAGTTTTTATTCATATCAAAGATCACCTACATAGCATTAGTGACTATAAAGCATAGAAAACTACAATCTAGGGATACTTCAAGAACCTTCATAGTATGATGCATTCAAGGGAAAGAATCCCTAAGTTAATTGTTGAGAAGTACAAGAATGAAATATGTTTCATGGTGGACATTGATCAATGCTTAATGGAAGCAATAGAGCCTAGAACTATTTGGATCATGCCTATGGGGTATGAAGTAGATGACAAAATATTGAATATGTATGCTCAACACTTTTTGAGAAAGCCAAAAGACACAATAGCTGAAAGATTTGGGACATATGAAGAACTAAGTGTAAAACTGCATGATGAGTTCAAAGAACCTAAAACCAAAAGGAAAGTAAGAAAAGAAGTTGAGTAGTTGGATGAGAATCTAGGCCTCATAAAGGAAGCTATGAGATAATTCAGGGAAAGAACTGAAAAAGGAAGAGAAGCAGAAACATGATAAGAAACAAGGAAGTGCTCCAGTAGAATCCTCCTCCACTCTAAGGACTACTAGGAGCTCTATTGCTATCCCTGTTCCCCCAAAGTCTACCAATCCTAAGAAACTGGAAGACATATCATCCGGTAAAGGAACAAAAAGAAAGAAAACAAAGGCCACAAGAATGCATATGAGCACAAAAGATGATGAGGAGATGGAGATAGATGAAGAAATTAAAGAAATAAGATCTAAGAGAGCCAAGACTTCAAAGGTTTCTGAGGACTAGCCTTTCAGGAGCAAAAAGGCAAGTAAAAAGCAAGAAACTGGTAAGGTTACTATGATAGTTGATGAAATTGTAAAAACAAGTACTGTTCATGGAAATCTAAGGCCTATCAGAGAATATTATGATAATTTGGTTAAAGCAAATAAGAAAATCTTGGAGGATGCCACCAACATGTACTTGAATAAATTCAATAGATCTCTACTAGAAATTTTGCAAGAAGTTGCTAAAAATTTAAGGACTATACTAGAGATGAGGAAGGAAGCCACCAACACTAAAGACCTAGAACTCAGAGAACATGTCCTCTCCACCTTGTGTCTAGTAATGACCAAATGGGAAGCAAATAAAATCCTCAAGGAAGTAAAGGAGGAATTCAGAGGTAAGATCTGGATGAACAAGCTAATGCTTGGTAAAATTGAGGAAGTTGTAAAAGAAACAAAGGAAATTTTGAGGATGGCCCTAGACAAAGATAAATATTATATTGTTTCAGAGGAACAAGTTGAGGAAGGCAATACTTTAGTTCTAGAACAAGGAACTATAGAAGAAGAGATTGGAAAGGGAAATGATCCTCTGGAACAAACCTACATGGAGACACTAAGTCCTACTCAAGATGACTCTAAGAAGAACAAGGATCATAAGTCAGAAGAGGCTGAAGGCAAAAAGGATACCCAAGATCAAACAGATGGAGCTAACACATAAGTAAACATGGAAACAAAAATTCCCTCTGATGTTGGCTCACTGGAAAAGAAAGAAGAAGTCAAGGGTAAGGAAGACAAAGCAAAAGAAGATGGTGCAAATATTGATGCACCCAAACAAATTAGTCCTAATACTAAAACTGAGAAAACTTAAGGAAAGGAAGATGGCCCTAAAATTATGGCAAGAAACACTGCAGATGCAGTGAAGAGTTTCTTGAGTAAAGAGATCCTAGAATTTGATGAACCAGAACTAATTCAAGGACCAATCAACCTAGATACTCTCTCTCTAGTTCAAATGATGAAGATAGCATCTTTCACACAAGGTAAGGAAAGTAAAAAGATATTGAAATCCCACATAGAGGATAGTGAGTTGTTAGGCCTTGCATCTAGTATATTGGAGAAGATAATGTCAACTTTCCAGAAGAATCCATCTAATTCTCCCTCCAAAAATCTAAAGGGCTTTGTAAATTTTGTAAGTACACACTTTGAGTCCTTTGAGAAGTCTACAGAGATTAAAATTTGAAATAAATTTTTGGATAAGAGATTTAGTGAGCTAAAGGGCCTAATAGAGAATGATAAAAGGATACTTGATATTAGTATAAAGAGTATTCAAAATGCTCTTGATGACAGAGGTGATGTATACAAATTTTGTCTATCTTGGCCCAAAGTTATTGAGGATATTGAGAAGAAGATAAAGGAACGGGAACAAAGATTGTTAAATCTATCACAAAATTTTGATCCTCTAACATTTGCTGTGGTAAGTTAGCAGGGTCAAGCAATCAACTTGATTGATGAATTAAAGATGCTTGCTAAAGAAAAGAGAAATATTGCGGAGAGAATGTGTGAGCCCTGGGGATTGATTGTCCCCAAGTTATAAACAATGTTTACTACTTTATCAAAAGCTCAAGTTACAGTTCAGATAGGTGATCCTTCAGATCTAAAGAAAGCAGAAACATAGGCGTTCCTACTAAGAGAACATAGCTCAAATTTGGATGGCATGAAAAATAGTTGGGCCTCTAAACTTGTGTAGTTGAAAAATAGTTTCCTAGATATCCTCAAGTTCATGTAAATATAATGCATAGATTATTTGTACATATGCTACCTTACATACAGATTTCTTGTGAAAATTTTGGTTTGTGGATCCCACCCTTTGCCATTTATGTCAAAGGGGGAGTGAGAGACAATGAAAAATGAAAGAAAATGAAGAATCCATGAAAGGGGGAGCAGTAAAAGAATATATAAGTGTACACAATGGGGAGAGTCAGTTGGAGTCAGTCATGACATTTAGTCATTTTTCACTAAGTGTTGCCATCAATACCATAGGGGGAGATTGTTGGCAAGAGACACTGCAAGGCATGCCATCTATTGTCATTGATGGAAACTAAGTCCATTCCACACATCCGTAGTGCAGTATCAGATCATACTAGAAGCTAATTGTAAGATTTGTCCAGTCTCGATAGACAGGAATAGGGTATATGGCAGAGTTTACTATTTTGGTCAGTGGATCTCTCTAGTTAATTATTTCATGTTACAAACCTGAGGGAGTGTAGAGGAATGTTAGAACAATCTAAATCTAATATTTCACCATCTGGTAGCAAAGGGATTAAAAGTTACAAGCATCTACGTATTGGGTCCTAATATGATAGAACAATTTAGTGAAGAACAGGCCGACTTGTGTTAGATCCATGTGCAGATCCAGTAGAAGTGTTTTGGTGAGTTGTGTATGGGATATAATGTTAGTGGCCAACATGAATGATGACCTGCAAGTGTTATTTTTGGTACGCATCAATATTGATGTATGGATTTAGCTGACAAAACATAGTACTTGTATTGTTTGTTAAGTTCTTCATAAGGCCAATAGATAAGTGATTGAGTTTGTTGATGTGAATATCTATAATCAATGGATTCAAGTATTGTGGATGTGATAGTGATGCGAATATAGAGTAAGTGTGAAAAAGGTAGATAGAAGTACAAAAGACAAGAGATCTGAGGTCTGGATTATGGTAGAGCAGTAAACAGGGCAGAATAAAGATGAAGTGTGTAAAATTAGTATTATGTGCTTAACCAGAACTAAATTCTTGCATTGGTAGATGTTACTTATCAGTTCAAACAATCTTTAATCCTTTTTTAATCATTCTTGTAGGTAGTGAGCCTCTCTTGAGCAGTGAGCTCAGGGTAGTGAGCCTGAAGGCATGTGCCTTCCCCTTTGTAATACTTTTAACAGAGTATAATCTTTGTGGGTTAACCCCCACCATGGTTTTTCTCTTAACTAGGTTTGCACATCAAAATCTTGGTGTCACGTGTGTTATTTATGTTTATGTTCATGTTTTATTAATTCTTTCTTTTCATGATTGTCATTAATTTGTTAAGAGGTGGTAAAGAAGAATTAGCTACAGCAAGCTTTAAAATTTTTAAGACAACTGATTCACCCCCCCTCTTAGTTGTTAGCCCTAATTCAAACACTACTTAGTTATCCAACTTGGATCCTCGAAAATATAGTGACCTATTTAATGGAATTTAATTCCTACTTGAGGAAACCCTATTAGATAAATCACTCAAAATATTAAGTATGCTTTAAAAACCTAGACAGATACTTGATATGCTACTTTAAACAATAAGGAGAAAGAAAAATGGAGACAACTAGATAGAATATAAGAATAACATTCAACAAGTAATTGAGAACTAGATTTTAGGCACTAGAGAAATGTGATTTGCTTTTATTGATATGCTTTAGAGAACATGCCTTTACAATATCTCTTTCCAAAATCAAATTCCGAGAGACCTTTCCCCAAGGTCGTGGTTTCCTTGTTATAGGAACGAAGGAAGCAACAAGATTCATACCTTTCACATTCAAAAAATGACTCTTCATATTCCCACCCCTTGGTGTGACCTATTACAATATTAACTTTTTGACAAGTTTAAATAAGACCACCAAATATATTTTGAATACATTTTGAAAAGCATAAAACAATAAAGAGACAAAAAGGAGGACGTCCAAATTTTGTTGATGAAGACTTGGTGCCTGAAGATGCTAGCTTGATGCTCACTTTGCTCCACTACATGCTTTGGCCTGTTCAATCTTTAGTTGAAAGATAGTTTTTCTCCCATTGAAACATGGTGTAGTCATTAGGCCACTTGTATTCTTGAATTTGGAGCAGATTGGCCTAATTGTCCTTCCATCTTTTTTTGAGGAGAGATTTGCCATTTGAGATGAACTTGGCATAACCTATATCTAGTGCAATTATTATGTCCAAAATCAAATTGAAACTGAGGACATTTAGGTCATTATCTTTCTTCAAGTGCTCAACAATCTGAGAGACCATTTGATTGCATTCCTCCTTCCATTTCTCAAGACTCTTGAGCTGATTATCTTCTTGAAGGATACCTGGGATGAATTAATGTTTGATAGAGAGAAAGGAATCAAACCTTGCTCTTATATTTTGACTCTCTCCAAAGGCATATTGAAATTCCTCAATGATCATCTTTACCATTTTTTCTATTGGCTTTAGGGTAGCAGGGGCATCTGAACTTCTTTGTAATACTTTACATAGAGTCATTAGAGTGTGGTGTATTGGCTGCCATTTCTTCAACAAAGGATCAAGTATTGTAACATTGGCATTCATTTCCTCCAGTGCTTGGGACAAAGAAGAATAACAATTGTGTACCTCCTCAATTTTATCCAACACCAACTTGACTCAGTACTCCAAAATCTTTTCAAATATGCCAAAAATCTTGGACATAGTCTCCTTCTTTGTGGCCTCATTTATTTGTTTCAGCTTCTTAATCTATTGGTCAAAATTTTGTTTAATAGAATTCATTTTTTTGATAGGAACAATGTTGTCACCAGTGTCTTGTGGCACAGGGGACTGATCAGGCACAATTGCCTTCATCTGAGAATAATAATTGTCCTTCAATCTTTTCTTTAATTTTACATTCACTAGATATAATCTATTTACCTCCTCATTCATTTCAATCTAAGTTTTTTCATAGATGAGCAACTTTTGCTCCATGTTTTTGACAACGGCTCTAGTGAACATGAATGAATGCATGGTGAGATTGGCCACTTCCAAGGCTGATGTATCTTTCAATATTTTGAACATGGATGTCCCTCTCATCTCTTGAACCACATCTAACAATCTCGGCTTCTGTGTAGTCTTTTGGTTAGCCCATATGGCTAAGGTTTCAATTTTGGGATTATATCCCACACCACTCATCCCATTCTCAAAATCAAATTCAGAAACCAACATTGGATCATCTTGATTTCTTACTTGATCCAATAGAAACATTGTCTTCAAGTCCATCCCTAGAATGATCAGCATATTGCTTTTCAAAACAATTTGTCTGGCCTCTTCAGGACTGACATTTATTTCATCAATCTTCATTTCTTTGAATGTTTGAGCAACAATTTGTTCATGCTAGGATTCATCACTTCCCATCTTATTTATTTCAACCTTCTCTTCAAATTCTTTCATTTTCATTTTCATCCAACAATCCTTACATTTAGGAGTATTAATGAACTGATCATCCTCTATGAATCTTAGAGAATCAACTATTCTTAAATCATCTTCATGCATTTCCACTTGTTCTTTCTCCTAACCTTCCTTTCTCACCACAGGAATATGAGCATTTGCTTCTTGTGTCAAAGGCTGATCAACTTCAACATCATCATTCATTTTCCTCAAAATGCTAGCCACTTCCTCAGTATCTCCTCTCCCTTAAGTCATTTCATAGGATACCAATGGGGTCACATCATCAACCTTTTGTTTCTTTAACAATCGTTGATTAGGAAGTGAGGGATCTTGTACTGACATGGCATTAGAAGTAGGTTCTATAATTAGAGCTCCAGTTGACCTCTTCACTGGGAACTTAGAAGCCTTTGTAGGTTGTCTCTCTACTGCTTTTCCATATATCCTCTCAAAGTTGTCAATGATTAGATTTATTCTTTTCAGAGGATCATTTTCCTCAACAAAAAATCCAAGAAAACTAGGGTTATTTTTCTTTTTTCCATCCTTAATCTCTATTAGAATATCCCAGTTTATTTTTCTATCATACACTTCTTCTAGAGTGAGGTAGTCCTTGATGATATCCTCTTCATAATTGACTTAATGAGTAATCCTAGATTTTGTAAGGATTACTTGTCTGGTAAAATTCATATGACCCTCTAAGTCAAAGACTCTTTATGTAGCACACTTCAATGAATATTTTCTTTTCAAATACTCTTGCAATTCTTCAAGACTATCAGCACCAATAGACAATCCTTCAAATACAACTAGCTTTAGAAAAAAGTCCCCTTTTTCTATTTTTTCATCAAGTCTCTCTCTGTCTAGAGCATCTACCACATAAATTCTAAAAATGCTAACCTAGAAGGACAAAATTTTGGCAAAATATGTGGGGCCTAGGTGCATCCTAAAACTCTTATCAATGTGTGGTTTGGCAAGAAGAAGAAATCACCAAAATTATGTGTGTGTACCTTCTCTGGCTTCATTGCATGTGGTCTCAACAATTCCCTTACTTTTGATGTCAATCTTGGTACAACATGTCTAAGGGAAGCCATGATCCTAACAACAAAATCATCATGAAAAGAAGCATAATCACCTTTGTTGCAATTCATGTGCCATATGTAACACCAACATTGTATAGGCAACATGTATCCCTTGTTATCAACCATGGTCAAATCCATCCTTGAACTCCACCTTTTCATATTTTGAAACAAAATCAAATGACACACTAGAGAATAATGTTTGAACTTGATTGGTGCCTTGGTTTCTAGCATTTGAAGGAATCCTTCATGCAGTTGCTTCTCAAGATATGAAGAAAATCATATTCAATATTCATCTCATAATTCTATATCCTCATTGCCATCATCATTATCCCCATTGGCATTTTGTCTTGTGCATCTATCCCAAGAATTTGACACAATGCAAAGTATGTTTTCTTAAAATAGACTGTTAAATTATCAATAGGGAATGGCTCTATAGAGGTGGTAGAAATAGGCATTCTTCTATTGTTAGCTCCTTTTCTCATATACATGGGAAGTTCATCACTTCTGTAAGTTTTTCTCAGTTTCTTGTAGTCCTCTTCACTTTTTTGAATATCCGCTTTTGCCAAAGCTTGCTTGTTCAACATGAACAAATTTATTATGGCATTCCTAGTAATAGTTACTAATGGTGAACCATCAGGCAACCTGATTGTTTTAGTGGCTCCATGATAACACAATGTCATAACCTTGATGAGCTCAATATCTACAAAAACTTTAGGTACTATTAGTTTGGCCATGCCAAAAATCCATGGATTGTACATAGGAGCTTTTATATCCTTCTTGTCATAGAAATACTAAAATAAATTCCATCCTGAGACAGAGATAATTGCATGTCTGCAACCCTAAAATTCATCCCTAAACACCTTTTTGAATCCCTTATCTACTAACTATAGCAGCACATTATGAATTGGTTGTTGCAATGGCCTTTTCTTATCTTTTGGGATAGAAGGTTCAACTTTCTTGCTAGACTCAGCCTTTTTTGGGGCCATTATGAATTTAAGAGTGACCTAGGGTTTTGAAAGCTACTTGTATACTTCTCAGAACTATTTGATAGCAATGAGAATTCACTTGATTTTGTAGAGAGGGAACTGAATAACTCACCTGTGAATTTGCCACACAATGTATATCAACATTGCAACTTTATCACCCTCCAGATGCTCCAAGCTACTCTCTAAATTTCTTTGAATTGTTGTGAATGATTGAAATGATACAACAAATCAAAATTTATCCATCTCCCATACCAGACCTCTCTGACATTAATTTTTCTTCATGCTGAGTAATAAGCTTCAGTCATTGTGATCCAATTTTGAATATCCACCATTAATGAAGAATGATCTAATAGTGACAATGCCTTGCATTAATTATAACCATAGCAGTGTCGTAATCCCTCTTAGGTGGTTAAGAAACTCCATAGAGTAGCAGGTCCAAAACCCTACCTTTTCACCTCTTTACTGTGCTACCAGAAGCAATGTTGGATCTCATCGCGGGACTACGGGATCAGTTTAGAGTTAGATTTGATGCTTACCACTATTCCACAAACCTTTTAAGGTTGGTACCTTAGGACCATAGGATCAATGTTAATCCTTTTAACTCTTACCACTCTACCACAGGCCTTTGATTTGAATATCATGGTGCTGTGGTGTCTGTTTTATCATCGACTCAACTTTTACCGCATTCCCGCAAGTCAACATCTTAGCTATCATGGGGCTGCAGTGTATATCATGTATTACTTGAAACCTTTTAGCATTATCCCATGACTCTATTTTGAACTCATCGCAAGACTACGGTATCCATTATCACTTCTAGATTAGCCTTTACCACAATATCACCAGTTGACATCGTCACCACCATGAGACTGTAGTATACATTACATATTACTTGAAACCTATACCACAAGTCTGCAAGTATGTCCTAAAGTCATCGTTAGACCATGGTACACATCATCTATCACTTGGTGTCTTTTCATGGCTAGGCCGCAAGTCCATTTTAGAACCACTGCAAGATTGCGGTAAGTGGTAAATTGGTTTGTTCTCACCACCATCCCACATGTAGACTTATCTACTATTGCGGTAATATGGTAACTGAACATCTACTCTATTTCTCTCCTACAAATCTGCAAGGAATATTAGGGTATGATGTGAGATTACGGTAATAGACAAAAATGCATATGTGGACAAGAATACAAATTTTTCTAACATGGATATGATATGAAATACTAATGAAGGATATTTAGGTGACTTTTGGTGTGAATGCAAGAGAGTACAGACCCCTAGAATGGATATGTGGAAATGAATTATATGAAACTAGATGGGAATAAGTGAATTTTGAACAGTCCTAACAGTGGCTCTTATTGGGGATGAATGGCTAACTAGACATTACAAGGATCCAAAACACTTCTCCAGGGTGCAGACCAAAACACAAAATTGTACAGAACAAAGAAAACCAAAATTGGGAAAACCTAAACTATTGTGCATGGAATTTTATCTTTTTTAAGAAAAGAAGTGCTTCAAAAATTGTCCATGCACTAGCAATTCCTAACTCTCACCCACCATGTTTTGTATGTAATATGAATCTTCACCACATTTGCCAATAATGACAACTGGTCCCAGCCATAGATCTTTGAATTTTTCATGCTTTCCCTTGTCTTGACTCTGAACATTCCATATAAGGACCATATCATCAACCTGGAACTTTTGGTCCTTAGCCTTTTTATCAAAAGGATACTTCATTTGTACCTACATCTTTTGATTTTGCTTGTGTGCTTAACTCCTAATTTTGTCCAACTCTGCCAATTGCTACATCCTCCCTTCCATTAGCTCAGGCACATCAATATCCTCCTACAATATGAATTTATATACAGGCAAAAGATTGTGTATTGTCATTCTTGCTTGAACTCCAAAGACTAACTCAAAAGGTGACTTGTTAGTTGCCTTTTTCACTGTGATTCTATCTACCCATAATGCAAGCCTTAACTTTGAGTTCCATGCCCTTTAATTATTTTCAAGAATCTTCTTTATTATCTTCGTGATACTCTTGTTACTTGATTCTTCTTGACCATTAGCCTGGGGATGATATGGAGAGGCATATGACATAATTATTCCATAAGAATCACATAATTTGTTGAATTCATCAGATCTGAAACACATACAATTATCTGTAACAATTGTTACAAGAACTCCAAATCTGGTGATAATATTTTGCAATAAGAAATCTATGACTACTTTACTAGTAGCTTCCTTAGTTGGAACTACTTCAATCCATTTAGTAAAGTAGTCAGTAGCAGTAAGAATCCATCTACGCCCACCACTTGACTTATCTACTATTTATCCTATTAAATCAATACACCATTGGTGAAAGGGTGCATCAATTTGCTTGGGCCTTAAAGGTAAACCACCTTGATATTTCAATTTATTAGAAAATTTTTGGCATGCATCACATTTTCTTACATATCTATGAGAATCAGAAAAAATAGTTGGCCAATAATAGCCTGCTCTCAATATTTTATGTGCAGTGGTCTTATTTGAGAAGTGTCCACCACATACACCATCATGCATCTCCTTTAGAATCCCATTTTCCTATCCCTGATCCAAACATAAGAGTAGAACACCATCTTTATCTTTCTAGAATAGATCTCCCTTCATGAAAACATACCTCGATGCTTGTATCTTCAATGATCTTTTTTGATTATCATTCAGTTCATCTGGGCACTTCATATGTTAAGGTAGTGAACTATATTAGTATACCAAGGTGTATGTTCAATACTAGACACCATAGCTTCTTCTTTTTCAAGTTCACATACCTGTGGAGCCTCCAAATTGGATTCAACCATTAATTTTACTAAACCTTGTCCCCTTACAAGTTTGGTGATCTAGATATAAATATTGAATTCTTGAATTATGTTTATCCATCTACACCTTCTTCCTATGACTTCTATCTGTATGAGGACATCTTTGACTACTACATTTGGTACATAGGTAGTCACATGTGCTCCTACCAAATAGGGTCTAAATGTTTTAACTACCTTTACAAGAGGATAAGCTTGCTTTTCAGTGGAATCATACTTCAACCTAGCTCCTTGAAGTGACTTGCTAAAAAAAAATATTGGCTATTCATGCCCTTCTTCATTTTTCTATAACATGACAGCAACAATGGTATGAAAAAAGCAAAAGAAAAATCTGGAATGGCTTACCAAAATTAGGAGATTTTAGAATAGGTGCCTCTTTGATTGCTCTTTTAATTGATGCAAATGCCTCAATAACCTCCATTGTCCAGTCAATCTTTGATCCCTTTTTCAATATCTTTGCAATGGGCTTGACAATTTCAACAAAATTAGAAATAAATCTTCTTACAAAATTTATTTTCTCAAAAAATGACTAGATGGCCTTCACTATCTTTGGGATGGGAATCTTATCAATTTCAGCAACCCTTTCTAGATCTATTCTTACACCTTTGGAGACAATGTGCCCAAGAAGCTTACCCTCAGTGACAACAAATTGACACATTTTAGGGTTCAATGATATGCCACATTTTAGTGCCTTTATAAATATTTTTTCAAATGTAAGCAGTGATTTTCTACTTTGTTTGAATATGTTGTCAAGTCATCTTGATATACAACCATTATAATATTGATTAGTTCTGCAAATGTAACATCCATAGCTCTTTGAAAAGTGGCACCAACATTTGTGAGACCAAAAGACATCCTTACATACACATATGTGCCCCAAGGTGTATTGAAGGCAGTTTTGTATTGCTCTAATTCATTAACTTTGACTTGGTTGTAACCATAGAACCCATCCATCATGGAAAGAAGTTCACAACTTGTTACCCTTTGCAACATAGCTTCCATATTTGGGAGAGGATAATTATCTTTTAATGATGAGATGTTCAAATTCCAAAAATCAACACAAAATCTTATATCATCATTCTTCTTTTCGACTGGTACCAAGTTTGAAACCCAAGAAGAATGCCTAATAGGTTTGATTATACCACTATCCCTTATCTTCATCAATTCCTCTTTCATTTTTGGTTCTAGAATCGGATTGATAGGCCTCTGTCTTTGTCTAAAAGGTTTGGCATCTAGCTTCAATGGGATCTCATGCTGAAATGGGTCTTCTCTATAGGCTTTCAAGTCTTCATAAGACCATGCAAATACATGTTTATATTTCCTTAGCAAGATTACAAGCATGTCCCTAACCTTTGGACTTATTTTCTTGCTAATATATGCTTTCTTTGGAGAATTATTAGTGCCAAGATTCACTTCTTCTATATCATCTTGATGGACTAGTGTTTGTTTCAAGGTTGACCTATCATTTCCATCAAAAACATGCTCCAAAGCCACTAGACCTTTTGAAATTTTGTGATGCAGAGCTTCTAATGGAAACGTGTAAAATAGGTGTCAATTCCTCATTAACATACATTTACCTTTGTATGTTTACCCATCAGCCAAATATCACACTATCAGCTGGACAAAACAACCTTCCTCCGATCACACACCTTATACCAATGTATGTACTTTGCATCGGTTGTCTATCGACAACACATGAGCTATCAGCTTCCCTACTCTAAGTCACCCTGATACATTCAGTTTCATATATACAGTCTTCAACTTGCCGTGGTAGTTCCTCCTACTGCTCCTAGCGGTCACCTCCTTGTATACTTACACAATGTATGTGCGCAATGTATATTCATGATATACAATCACAAGATGCATTCAGAACATGCATTCAAAAGATGCAACTAAAACATACATTCAGAATATACCTTACCGAACATGTATTTGACCGTTGACCTCCTTTGTATATAAATCTAATGTACATTTGTGATGTACATTCACAACATGCAACTTAGATATGCATTTGATGGGTTTGACCCAAACCATTGACTTCCTTGTATGCCGATTGGAAACTACAACTTTCTCTCTCCTTTTGTATGCCAATAGACTTGTACATTTAGAATGTATATTTTCCACATACAACCACTACAAACATCTACAAGATACTCACAACCTTCAACTGTGGGATACAAAGGAAAAGAAACCATATACACATTAGTGATATACACATAGACTGTATATTCACAATGTATGTTCACTGCCTTCAATCTTTGACATACAACAATTTCATGTTTTCTGATATGTTTTGTGACTTATACACCTGACGGACTGCTGTAGTATACATACGAAATGTATATCTGACATGCAAATGTGATATACACACAAATCGTATATCTGATTGAACAATGCAGAATTTCGCTAATTTGATCCGTTGAAACCCTTGCGATTTCACAAAATTATTTCTCTTGCAAACATACAAATTTTTCCACTTTTCCAACCTAGCACATGAGGATGCTAGGACCTATCAATGCATGTTGTAACTGACCCTATAACCATGGAATGAACAAATAGAAAGTACAAAACAAGAACACAAACAGATATGTACAACCATTCCACCGATTTCAAAGAAATCCAACTGGTGGAATGGGCTAAGAACCCATCTCGATTCCAAAATAGAAAATTGATTGCACAAGTAGTTTGAATACTAGAAAGATAACACAAATAGGATCTTAGTATTGATACTTTCAGAGATGTATACAGACACTCTGGTTCCCGATTGCACAAATCAATCCCACAACTACAGCTCGCATATATCTTTCCTCTTT
The DNA here is from genome assembly GCA_027924645.1 of Cunninghamia lanceolata. Lineage (NCBI taxonomy): Eukaryota > Viridiplantae > Streptophyta > Pinopsida > Cupressales > Cupressaceae > Cunninghamia > Cunninghamia lanceolata. Next base: position 4,293,653 of record BSBN01000318.1, on the reverse strand, counting down.
GAATCTATTTGACTTAGGGTATTTATCTACTCACTATGAGTAGTACTGACTTAGTTCCCAATGGCTGGGAGATAACAACCAACTGACAACCTTTAATTGACTAACAACCTTGACATTACAAATTGACAAGTATCTAAGGGACTTACAATAGGAACCTAGATACAAACTACAATGACATGCATTGGTCAAACAGACCTTATTACATTGGAATATAGAAATGCATAACAACATATTAAGACCTTAGTCTTCTCCCTTAGATGTATAGTTGACTTGTTGAAGGGGTCCTCTTGCACCATACTCCCTGGGAGAAGAAATCTCAAGCCCACTTGAGATGAGAGTTTGAAGGTCTGCACCATATTTTATGATCTACTTTTTAGTCATCCAAACTACCTCTGAATCGGGTTTTTTCTATGAAGCCACCAAGTATTCCATGTACTCTTTGTTCCTTGTCTTCTCTGCCACTCTTGAGTCTAAAATCTTCTTCAATTGTGGTGGATCATACTTAAGGATATCATCATTTGCTGTACCCTACAATGGTTCCTATCCTAAATATGTATTATGCTTGTACGGAGTTAAATCACATACATTGAAGATAGGGGATAATCTAAGATCAACAGGAAGTTAGATCTCATAACCATTTTGTCCACACTTCTTCAGAATCTGATAGGGTCCAATCTTCCTCTACATTAGCTTGGTATGTTTACCTTTTGGGAGCCTTTCCTTCTTCAGATGACCCCACACCAAATCTCCAACCTCAAATTGTACATCCCTATTCTTCTTGTTAGCATATACTTTGTACTTCAATGTAGTTTATTGGAGTTGGTTCTTAACTTGATCATACACCTCCTTGATGGCTGATGCAAAAGCTTCTCCATCTGCACTAATAGATTCTCCTGCAGGCAGATCTCTTAACTCCAAAATACCTCTTGGATGAATACCATATACCACTTGAAAGGGTGATTTCCCTATACTCCTATTGATGGGGTCATTATAGGAAAATTCTACTTGTGGTAGGATGTTATCCCACTTCTCTCCATACTACCTTGTCAAACACCTTAGCAGATTTCCCAATGAATGGTTAACCACTTCAGTTTGTCCATCTGTTTGAGGATGATAGGCTGATGAGAAGGATAAGTTGGTGTCAAGCTTCTTCTAAAGAGTCCTCTAAAAGTGGCCAATAATTCTCACATCTCTATCTGACACTATGCTCAATGGCAATCCATGTATCCTCACTATCTCTTTAAAAAATAGATCAGAAACATATGAAGCATCACAAATGGTTTTGCATGGCAAGAAGTGTGCCATTTTACTAAATCTGTCTACTCCAACAAAAACACTATCATATCATTTCCTTGTTCTAGGCAAACCCAATACAAAGTCCATGTTTATGCTCTCCCAAGGCCTAGAAGGGATGGGCAGTGGATGATACAAACCTACATTAGTGGATCTCCCTTTTGCCTTTTGACATATCACACATGCCTCCACACATCTCCTCACATCTAACTATAACTTTAGCCAATAGTAATGCCTCTTGACAAGATCAAGAGTCTTATCTAGACCAAAATGTCTTTCCATGGCCCCATAATGTTTCTCCATAATGATGTTCAGTCTCATAGAACACCGTGGAATACACAACTGTCCACCCTTAAAAAGTAATCCATCTTGGATCAGAAATTCAGAGAACTCAGCATGATATTTGTCTTCAAAGGACGTACATACTTTGTAGATCTCTCCAAAGTCTTCATTAGCATCATACATAGTCTTTAAGGAATCAATGCCAACACTCTCCAATTGGATCTAATTTATGATTAGAGCCCACCTGCTCAAAGCATCTGCTACCTTGTTCTTGACCCCTTTCTTGTGCTTGAGTGTGAAGGTGAAAGCTTGCAAAGTCTCCATCCACTTCATGTGTCGATGGTTTAGTTTCTCTTGACTATTTATGAAACTAAGGGCCTGATTATCTGTAAACACTATGAATTCTTTTGGCATCAAGTAATGCCTCCACTTTTTGAGTGACTAGACTAGAGAATACATCTCCAAGTCATAGGATGAGTATTTCTTCTTAGCATCATTTAGTTTCTCACTAAAAAATGCAATAGGCCTACCTTCTTGACTGAGTACTACTCCAATTGCTATGTGGCTTGCATCATTCTAATTGAAAAATCTTGTTGAAGTCAAGAAGTGCAAGGACTGGCTGTTGTACCACCTTCTTCTTCAATGTTTCAAATGAATCATCTGCTTCCTTTGTCCAAGTGAATCTGCACTTCTATCCTCCTTTTATGGTGTCAAGCATGGGTGCACAGACATGACTAAACCCTTTTATAAACTTTTGATAGATGGTTGCTAACCCATGGAAACTTATAACATCATTCATGGTTCTAGGAGTTGGCCAAGACATTAAGGCACTTACCTTCTCTTGATCCATTTTCAGTTTGCCATGTGAGATGACAAAACCCAAGTAGATGATCTCCTCCTACATGAATAAACACTTCTCCAAGTTGATCATTAGCTGCTCTTCATGTAACCTTTTGAGGACCAAGTCTATATGTTTGAGGTGTTCTTCCCTTGTATTACTGAAAATTAGGATGTCATCTAGATATACTATGACAAATTTGCCTATAAATTCTCTCAAGACCTCATTCATTAGTCTCATAAAGGTACTAGGGGCATTGGACAAACCAAAAGGCATGACCTTCCACTCATATAACCCCTCATTGGTCTTAAATGTAGTCTTCCATTCATCTCCTGGCCTAATCCTGAACTAATGATAGCCACTCTTTAAATCTATTTTTGTGAAATATTTCACACCTCCCAAGCAATCAAGCAAATCTTCTATCCTAGGGATTGGGAACCTATACTTGATTGTTATTTTGTTGATAGCCCTTGAATCAGTAAAAAGTCTCCAAGTGCCTTCCTTCTTATGTGCTAGGACAGCCGATACTGCACATGGGCTTAAACTCTTGCCAATTAGGCCTGTCTCCAACAACTCCTCAATCTACCTTGCTACCTCTGTATTCTATTATAGGGTAAGCTTAAATGCTGCCTTGTTTGGAAGTGTAGATCTGAGGATCAAATCTATGCAATGGCTGATGTCCCTTATAGGTGGTAGGGACCTTGGCATTCCATTAGAGATGAGGCCTTTGTATTTGTCCAATAGCCCTTGGATAGTGGGATCTATGAACCTTTGCCTCTTCTCTCCCTTGATTTCTTGCTGTTGCTCCTTGTTCATTTTTAGGCATGGAATTAGAGCATATGCAACTACACCTTCTTCTACTATCTCTTTCATGAATTGTTTTCCTTCTACCATCACTACCTTGACTTCTTTCCCTTTTGGTTCTACCTCCTCCATCAATGGTATTAACTCTATCACCTTACCATCCTTGGTGATTGAATAGGTGTTTCTAACTCCATCATGTTGTGTTCTTAAGTCATATTGCCATGGTCTACCAAATAGGAGATGGAAAGCATCCATTTGAGCTATGTCAAACAATAATCTATCCTTGTATGGTCCAATTTGAAGCTCCACCCAAGCCTGTTCTTTGACAGTTATTTGCTAACCTTGGGTGAGCCATGAGATTTTGTATGGGCAAGGATGTGGTAGTCTTCTAAGCTTAAGCTTTTCTACCATTTCAATGGACACAAAATTTTTAGGAGATCCAGAGTCAATCAAAACTTTACATACCTTTCCTCCTATCTTGCAAGTAGTTTTGAAGAGAGACTTTCTTTGTGGGGGTTCTCTATCAGGCATCTTCATGGTGCTCATTGCTCTCCTAATCATCAAATATTCTCCTTTCTTAGGATACCCATAACCATCAGGAGCATTCACACTTTGATAAGTGTTTGAGCTTGTCACACTTTGACAATCAGATTCTTGGATCAGATTTGTCCTCCTCTCTCCCATTGAACTTGTTGCTTTTTCTAGACATCTGCTAGCTATATGGCCTTCTTGATTGCAATTGTAACATCTGAGAGGTCCTCTGCCCTGAGATCTTCCTCTAAATGGTGGTCTTTTGCCCCTAAAGTTTCCTTTTTGATTGTAACTTCCCCCTTGAGTTTGATTGATGTCTCCTTTGCTACTCTCTAGATTGTATTCACCTTGGTGTCCAAATCCATTTCCACTGCCTTTGAAAGGACTTCTTCCCCTTCTTTGCTCTCTCCCTTTTCCTCTACTATTCTGCTCTTGTCTTCTCTTTAATTTCTCTTCCACTTTGAGTGCTAATTGGTTGCACTTCTGGACTATATCTGGATTATGCAGATTTAGGTCTTCTTGGATGGTAAACCTCAATTGATTGAGGTACCTTGCCACCTTCTCTTCTTCACTCTCCTTCACCTTTGTCTTGACACATAGTTTCATGAACTCTTCAGTGTATGAAGTGACATCTAACTCCTTCTGCTTCAAATTTTGTCTCCTCTTATGTAGTTGGATGTTGTAATCCAATGGAACATAGGCTTCCTTCAATAAAGCCACCATCTTCTTCCAAGTAGCAACTCTACTCTTTCCCTCTTTCACCCAGTCATCTTGGATGAAATTCCACCAAGTTAGTGCAGCCTCTTTCATTTTGGATTGGGCCATCTTCACCCTTTGATGGTCTAGTATTTCCTCTATTTCAAAGAAATTATTCGAGTCTATCCACTCCATCACTGAATTAGGATCCATTTTTCCTACAAACACTGGCAGGTCTAGTTTCATATCCATGGTCCTTCTCTCCATGGATTTGAGGGCATTGAGTAAGGGTCTCTAGTCTGCAGGAACCTCTTCCCACCTAGGGATCTCCTCTTCATCCCTTTCTTCCTCACCAAAATCTTCTTTTCCTTTTCCTACTTTGTCCCTCAACTTCTCTAACTCATCTTTTAAAGCCTAATTCTGAGCTCTATATGCTTTGCTCTCTGCAATTTGCTTCTTCACTCAGACAACCAACTCATCATTGGTCATCCTTGATAGGAACTCTTGTGACCCCTCTTCATCTGACATCTTGTTTTCTTCTTCTACCAAAAAGATACTCCTTTTGCTCTGATACCACTTGATGCAGAGCTTCCAATGGAAATGTGCAAAATAGGTGTCAATTCCTCATTAACATACATTTACCTTTGTATGTTTACCCATCAGCCAAATATCACACTATTAACCAGACAAAACAACCTTCCTCCGATCACATTCCTTATACCGATGTATGTACTTTGCATCGGTTGTCTATCGGCAACACATGAGCTATCGGCTTCCCCACTTTGAGTCGCCCCGATACATATCATCACCCCAATACATTTAGTTTCGTATATATAGACTTTGACTTGCCATGCCAGTTCCTCCTACCACTCCTACCAGTCACCTCCTTGTATACTTACACAATGTATGTGCGCAATGTATATTCATGATATACAATTAGAAGATGCATTCAGAACATGCATTCAAAAGATGCAACTAAAACATACATTTGGAATATACCTTACTGAACATGTATTTGACCGTTGACCTCCTTTGTATATAAACCCAATGTACATTTGCAATGTACATTCACAACATGCAACTCAGATATGCATTTGAAGGGTTTGACCCAAACCATTGACTTCCTTGTATGCCGATTGGAAACTACAACTTTCTCTCTCCTTTCGTATGCCAGTAGACTTGTACATTTAGAATGTATATTTGCCACATACAACCACAACAAACATCTGCAAGATACTCACAACCTTCAACTGTGCGATACATAGGAAAAGAAACCTGATACACATTAGTTATGTACACATAGACTATATATTCACAATGTATGTTCACTACCTTCAATCTTTGACATATAACACTTTCATGTTTTCCGATATGTTTTGTGACTTATGCACCCGACAGACTGCTGCAGTATACATATGAAATGTATATCTGACATGCAAATGTGATATAAACACAAATCATATATCTGATTGAATAATATGGAATTTCATCGATTTGATCTGTTGAAACCCTTGCGATTTCACAGAACTGTTTCTCTTGCAAATATATAGATTTTTCCACTTTGCCAATTTAGAACATGAGGATGCTAGGACCTATCAATGCATGTTGTAACTGACCCTACAAACATGGAATGAACAAACAAAAAGTACAAAACAAGAACACAAACAAATATGTACAACCATTCCACCGATTTCAAAGAAATCCAACCAGTGGAATGTGCTAAGAACCCATCTCAATTCCAAAATAGAAAATTGATTGCACAAGTAATTCAAATACTAGAAAGATAACACAAATAGGATCTTAGTATTAATACTTTTAGAGATGTATACAGACACTCTGGTTCCCAATTGCACAACTCAATCCCACAACTACAGCTTTGTCTTGCATATATCTGTCCTCTTTGAATCAATCTGACTTAGGGTATTTATCTACTCACTATGAGTAGTACTGACTTAGTTCCCAGTGGCTGGGAGATAACAACCAACTAACAACCTTTAATTGACTAACAACCTTGACATTACAAATCAACAAGTGTCCGAGGGACTTACAATAGGAACCTAGATACAAACTACAATGACATGCATTGGTCAAACAGACCTTATTACATTGGAATATAGAAATGCATAAAACATAACAACATATTAAGACCTTATTCTTCTCCCTTAGATGTATAGTTGACTTGTTGAAGGGGTGCTCCTGCCCCATTTTGTTTGTTTTCAATTGTACAACTTCTTGACCAAAAATAGTGTCCTTACCATCAACCTTCTGAACAAAGGTATTGAAGTCTATCTCTTGAGCTTCATACTTACCTACACACTGTAGGAAATTAAATAGATCCTTATCATCATTGAAAACTTACCAAGTATATATATAGTCAGGACTATAAGGTCTAGTCTTAAATTCTACTTCTAAGATACCAATCAATGTAATATCGTTTCTTCACAAAGCAATATTTGCAAGAAAATCAGCCATCAAATTCTTTGACCTATCCACCCAATCTATTAAAAATACAACAAAGAGTTTAATTGTATCCCATATAACATGCTTTTATTACTTGAGCCTTTTATTTTTAGTGGGATATTTGGAACTCACCTATGATACAACCAGTTTAGAGTCTCCATATATAGTGAACAACTTGATCCCATTATTGACAACAAAATTCAGACCCAATAACAATGCTTCATATTCTACTATATTCTTTGTGCATTCAAATGACAATAGAAATGAATATTTCAAATTTTTACCACTAGGTGCATTAAAAACTACACCAGCTCAATTCCCCTCTTTTTTACAGGCTCCATCAAAATACATTTGTCAAACAACATTTTTATCCAATTGAACAACATTGTCAATTAGATCATTATTTTGTAACTTTGGTTGTGATTGTTCAACCCTAAAATTCCCCAAGTCCACATCACAAAAGTAGTTCATTTGATTAGGATCAAGTCTTTCTTTCACTTACTTAGATCTTGATTTGCTGCATAACTTGACTTCTTTCCCATTCACATGTATGGTTGCATATGAAAGATCCAATTGAACATTTCTACCAACTGTAGCAGTCCATTGCCTTGATAGTAACATGTTGTAGTATGGTGGAACGTCAACTACAGTAATATCAGTCTTATATGTGGCTTTAGGATAAGCAACAAGCTTTATCTCCGCATCCCTCATCATACCAATGATAGGAATTGATTTGTTATCCATGGCATAGCATTTTCCATATGTGGAATCAACCCACATACCAAGTTCCTTCATAACTTCCATTGGCATGATATTTATTGTAGCTCCTAAGTCTATCATATAATTCTTCACAAACTTATTATTGATCAACAATGTGATATAAAAAGGATCAACTTAGGATGGACTCTTTGTCAATGTAGTCCCCAAGTAAATCTTAGGACTATTCATGTGTTGGTAAGAGACACTACTAGACATGTCAGGTGTTATCATTGATGGTAACTGAATCTATCTTATGCATCCGCATTATATCTTTGGATCATACTAGAAGTCAGATTACAGATCTGTCTAAGTCTGGATAGATAGGAATAGAGCACATGATAGGGTCCAGTATTTTGGTATGCATTTTCCACTGGTAATCATATTGTTTGTGGATCTAAGGTAATATTAAGGGATGTCAAGGATACCTAAATCCAATATTTTAGCCTCTTGTGATGAAGGGATTGAAAGTTGCAAGCATTTGAGTATTAGGTTATGGTTAAACAATTCAGTCTAGTGTAGAACAGGTTGACTTGGTGTTTGATCCTTGTGTGAATGAAGATAAGTGGTTAGTCAAGTGATTTAGGAGATTCAATAGTATTGGCCAACATGTAAGATGACTTGGCTACATAAGTTTTGGTTCGCATTGGTGTTTGTGTATAGATTTAGCCAACATAATAGTGTTCTTAAGAAGTCTCTAAGTTTTTCCTAAGGCCGACTACAATTGATATAATTTCATGTAGCGGATATATGATCGATGGATTTGAGCATTTTGGTGCATGGATGAGTGAATATGAAGGGATAGGTGTGAAGTATAGCATCTTGGAATCAGGTGCAAAGTAAAGAGATCTAAGCTCTAGATCATGGCAGAACAGTAAAGTAGGGTTGAGAGAGATGAAGTGTGCAAAGTCAGTGTATTGGGGTCAACCAAAATTGTAATTTGCATTGTTAGTTGCTATTCTTTAGTTTAAATTTCCTGTGAACTTTTGTAATCAATTATATAGACAATGAGCCTCCTTTGAGAAGTGAACTCTAGGTAGTGTGCCTGAAGGCATGTGCCTTCCCCATTTGTAATACTTCTAATAGAGTATAAATTCTTGTGGGTTAACCCCCACCGTGGTTTTTTTGTTAACTAGGTTTCCACGTAAAAATCTTGGTGTTCATGTGTTATGATCTTGTTGTTTCTATCCATGTTTCTTTCTTTGGATGTATGTGGTAAATAGTTAAAGGAACATAATATAAAGTTTTGCAGAACACTGATTCACCCCCCTCTCAGTGTTCCTTAATTTCAACAATTGGTATTAGAGAAAGGTTCCTTAGAAGAAGTTTAACATCTTGAGGAAGATCTGGGAAGGTGTTTTCAATGGGTTCACTCAAGTACTCTAATGGTATCAATCAACAGCTTCAAGTAGCCTTAGATGATCTTGACCTATCCAAAGAAGAAATCAAAGATCTGTAAGAGAACCTTAAAGATGCTAAAGATTTCATTAAGACCTTAAAAGGATAACTAAGCAAATCAAATGAAAGGAGGAGAGAGCTACTTCAACAGTTAGAAAATCAGAATGAAGACAATGATATGGATGAGGCTCTGAAAGAAAAGACAAAGGAATGTGAGAAGATGGAAAAAGAAGTTGTCATCCTAAAACATGAGATGGAGTCTAGGATGATGAGGTTAACCAAGGAAATTGAGGAAAGGAAGAAGATTGAAGAAAAATTGAATCTATCTCTAAAAGAAAGAACAGAAGAGTGTTGTAGATTGGATAGAATAATTGGCCATCTAGAGTCTAATCTTCAAGAAACTAGGGATAATAAGGAACAACTTGAAAGACAAATTGTTTACATGACCTACAAGTTGCAAATGACTACAAAGAGAAGTTTAAGATAAGATCAGCTAAACTTGAAGTGCTGCTTGACAGTTAGAAGATGGCAGATGATAAGCATGGTCTGGGATATGAGAAAGGTGAAAGCTTTGGATTTAGTGAAAGAAATCCTAAATCAAGGAACTAGAGAAACGGACCTAGAAGACCTCTGGTAAGACAACCTAATGCCCAAAGGTATCCATCTTTCAATGGAAATTGTTTCAATTGTAATAAATTTGGTCATAGAGCTACTCATTGTAGAAGTAGAGTGAATCAAAGTAGTCTATCCTTCTCTGGTCAATGCTTTAATTATACAAGCTATGGTCATAGATCCAATGAATGTAGAAGTATGATGATGAACTACTCTAACAATAGAAGAAATGTCAATTCTTTCAATGGCTACTATTTTGCATGCAATAGATTTGGACACATGGCTAATCAATGCAGACCAAGAGGAAATCAAGTAAATGAGCAAAGAAATGTTGTGTGAGTCAATTACAACAGATCCAATCATATTGCAAGATTCTATAGAAGCAGGAATGATGATAGAAAAGGTCTGGTAAATAGAAACCAAAAATTGTAGGGACAAGATAAAGGCAAGGGTAAAGTAAATGTGAATGAGATCTAGAATGAAATGAACAAAACATGGGTAAAGAAAGGTGAAGTGAATGATGGTGATGGGTCCGCACTGGAATCTAGTGCTATTAATTCCTCTGAGAATTGAAATAGGAGCTCTAGCTTAGGGGGAGATGCATTGAAAATCTAATTCCCCCTGCTAGTAAGTGTGTGCCTAAATCTAGCATGATGAATGAAGATAAAAGAATCCTATTGCAAATCTAGGTTGAAGCAAATTCTAGAAGAAAAGAAGCTAATGCAATTGATTGCAGAGCAATTGAAGATTGACTATATGAAGAAATAGGGTAACCAGATGTATTAGGGTAGAGCATTTATTACAATGAAGAATTAGGTTTTGTGGAGGATAAAAGGTCATTCATTCAAACATTTGAATCTCTTTACATTTGAAGAGAACAAGGAGAAGAGCATCTGAGCGGAGACTTCAAGGATTTGGAGTGCAAAAAGCAAATTGAACAGCTAACCCTAACTGACAAAACAAGGTATTCTCTGTGAAACTCTCTGATTTTGCAATCTCTGATATGGCTACTCCATTGGTTGTTGACATCACCGAAAGGCCCCGACCTAAATTTAAAAAGCATCTACACAAATCAGTAGAGTTCAATCTGTTAGGTGCCTTTTCAAATGTTTTGCATGGTGTGTTACACATTGAAGATATTATGGCCTATATTCATGCTAGCATAGATGAGCTTGGGGATTTGAAGTTAGTAGATTTGTTCAAGAATCATCTGAGGGATGAAATTCATGATCTTAAACCTAAGTATAAGGAACTACAAGATAAACACTTCATTCAGATTATAGGGTTTCCATCCTTCAATGAAGATGAGTAGGTCTGGTATGTGCTGAGTCAGATGTATGATTAGTTTATGTCGTTAATGAAACCCTTCAAGATCACCAGGGATGCCATCAAGGTTGTGATAGGGTTGAACTCATCCAATGGATTGCCAATTTTTAAGTCAGTAAAGAATCAAACTGTAACCGATGCTACCAGGTCAAGGTTTAACAAAAGGGCAATGACAATAAATGACATCACTGATCCAGATGTTAAATTTGCATCAATGGTGATTGGATACAAAATATATCATTCTAGTACAGAGAATTTTGTATCTAGTACAACTATCTATGCAGCTTATTAGATGTTGATAGGGAATACTGACTATGACTTGTGTGAGTTGCTATAGAACCAACTGATGGAAAATTTGAATAAGATTAAGAAGGATAAGAACACTTTCAAATATGGTACACTGATCCTATGTTTGTTCTTCTATTTCATGAATGAGTTACCCGGCAAGAAAAGCATGTGTTAAACTAGTGATAAGCCTATTCCCATACAAATAAGAGAGCACTTGAACAATATTGGTGACTCCAATGCCCGAAGGATTACTCTTTGAGGATATTTCAAGAATTTTTAGAACATGATGCAATCAAGGGAAAGAATCCCTACATCTATGGTTGAAAAATACAAGGACATAGTTTGTTTTATGGTGGATATAGATCAGTGTTTAATGGAAGAAGTTGAACCAAGAACTATGTGGATCATGCCCATGGGGTATGAATTTGATGAGCAATTATTGGATATGTATGCTCAACACCTTCTGAGCAAACCAAAAGATACCTCTATTGAAAGATTCAACACATATAAAGAGCTTAGTTTGAAACTTTATGTTAAGCTCTGGAAGCCAGAAATCAAGAGAAACGTCCAAAGGCAAGTTGAAAGGTATGCTGAAAGTATTGGAATAACAAAGCAAGTTGTGAAACAAAACAAGGAAAGGATAGAGAAAGCTAAGAAGGAGAAGCAAGACAGAGAATAGGGAAGTGTTCTGGTAGAATCCACTTCTAAAACAAGGACTACTAGGAGTTCTAGTACAACCTCTGGTGTATCACCTTCTCATATTGTAGAGAAATTCAAAGAAAAACCTACTAGTAAGGGAGGAAAAAGAACAAAAGCAATGGCCAACAGGTCATATGTCAGTGTGGAGAAGGAGGATGAAGAAAAGATTGATTCAGATGATGAGGTTAGAGATTTGAAGGCCTCAGGTACCAAGGCTGCTAAAGTATCTAAGGAGAAGCCCTCTGAAAACACAAAGTCAAAGAAAATAGAAGCATCAAGGGTTGCCCAAGACAAACCCTTTGAAAGTGTAAGGGTAAGCAAAAGACTAAAGACTAAAAAATCCACCCTATCAGTTGAAGACATTGTGAATACAATAACTGTTCATGGGAATTTGAAGCCCATAACAGAATATTATGATAGCTTTAACAAAGCCAATAATAGAATTTTGGAGGATGCCACTATTAAATACTTAAATATATTTAACAGAGCACTTATAGAAATCTTGTTAGAACTTCCTAAGAGTCTAAGTGACATTTTGGAGATGAGAAAAGAGGCTACTAAAGCAAAAGATTTGGAGCTAAGAGAACATGTGTTGACCAGTTTATGCCTTGTAATCTCTGAGAAGGAAGTGGATAAAATTTTCAAAGAAGTCAAAGAGGAATTCATAAACAAAATTCAGATGAATAAGCTGATGATTGGAGAATTGGATGAGGTAGTCAAAGAAACAGAGCAAATTTTGAAGAAAGCTTTGGACAAAAATAAATTCAATATTGTCACAAAAGAACCGATTGACTCTGATGATGCATCTATTCCAAATGTTGAGGAGTTGAAAGAAAGTGAAAAACAAGCTAACATCTCTACTCTGAAAGATGAAATGCTAAATAAAGAAGAAGAAGAGATGGTGGAGGAAGTTAATTTTGATGGTGCAAAGGACACTCAAATTCCTCTGGACCAATCTGCTAGAGAATATATAGAGATGAATACAGAAGTAGATGCTCCTAGTGAAGATGACTCTATGAGGAATAAAGAGTAAGAAGAAAAAAAGGTTAAGGACAAGAATGAACAAGAAGGAGAAACAACAGAGAATATTGAAGAGCTAAAGCAAGATGATAGTACCGACAAGGATCTGAAAGATGGAGCTACATTTTTGGTAAGAGACATTGTAGATGCAGTGAAGAAATTACTTGAGAAAGAGAAGCTTGAGTTTGATGAACCAGAGCTGATTCAAGGACCTATTAATTTTGACACTCTTTCCCTTGTACAAAAGATGAAGTTAGCATCTGTGGCAAAAGAAAAAGAAAGAGAGGAGATTCTAAAAACTCACATTGAGGACAGTGAATTGCTTGAGAAAAAGATTATGCCAACCTTTCAAAAGGATTCATCCTACTCTCCTTCTGGTCAGTTGAAGAGTCTGATAAACTTTGTAAGTACTCATTTTGAAACCTTAGAGAAGTCAGTAGAAGTTAAAGTTAGAAATGAATTTAATGAGAAGAGGTTTGCTGAAATAAAGAAAATAATTAGTTATGATAGATCATGGCTTGATAATAGTGTAAAGAGTATCCAAAATGCCCTCTCTAAAGGTGCAGAGATTTACAAGTTTTGTCTAAATCAGTCTAAAGCTGTTGAAGATACTGAAAAGAAGATTAAGGACTTAGAGCTCAATTTTTCTAACATTTCCCAGTCATATATTCCTTTAACTAAGTCTGTAACTACCAAAGAATGCCAAGTAGTGAGTTTGTAGAATGAATTGAGTGATTTGGAGAAGGAAAAGGTTAAAGTTTTGGGTAGATTGGATGAGCTCAGGGGACTAATTTCCCCTAAGTTGGAGGCTATGTATGATATATTTGTAGAATCCCAAGCTAGTACTGCTACTAGTGATCCTACTGACCTTCAAAAGGTAGAATCATAGGCATTTTTGTTCAGTGGACATATATCTATTTTGGGTAGCATTAAGAAGAACTGGGATAGTGAATTATCACAGTTGAAAAACATTTTTGGTGATATTGTTTTGCTGAAAAACAAGGCTTAAGGACTATGTGTTCATATATGGAAGTATATACTTAGAGTTTTGACCCATGTACATAAAATTTTTGCCTGCATTTTGATATGCGGATCCCAACCTTTGCCATTGATGTCAAAGGGGGAGAAGAAAAGTAGTGAAAAATGAGGAATTCATCAAAGGGGGACCATTGAAAATCACAAGTGCACATTGTAAGGGGGAGTTGTTCTAACACTTAGTCATTTTTCACTAAATGTTGCCATCAATGCCAAAGGGGGAGATTGTTGGCAAGAGACACTGCTTTACATCCACTTTACATCTATCTTATGCATCCACTTTACATCTTTTGATCATACCAGAAGTTAGATTGCAAATCTGTCTAAGTCCGAATAGACAAGAACAGAGCACATGACAAGGTCCAGCATTTTGTCTGCATTTTTCCATAGGTAATCATATCATTCTATGGACCGAAGGGAATGTTAAGGGATGTTAGGGATACCTAAATCCAATATTTCAGCCTCTGGTGATGAAGGGATTGAAATCTACAAGCATTTGAGCATTGCATTATAGTTAAACAGTTCAATCCATTATAGAATAGGCTGACTTGGTGTTTGATCCTTGTGCAGATGAAGAGAAGTGGTTAGTCGAGTGACTTAGGAGATTCAATGGTATTGTCTTACATGTAATATGACTTGGATACATAAGTTTTGGTCCGCATTAGTGTTTGTACATGGATTCAGCTGACAGAACAATGTTCTTAAGAAGCCTCTAAGTTTTTTCCTAAGGTTGACTGCAATTGATGTAATTTCATGTAGCGGGTATATATGATCAATGGATTTGAGCATTTTAGTGTGTGGATGAGTGAATATGAAGGGATAGGTGTGAAGTATAGTTGAATCAGGTGCAAAGTAAAGAGATCTAAGTTCTGAACCATGGAAGAATAGTAAAGTAGGGTAGAGAGAGATGAAATGTGCAAAGTTAGTGTATTGAGCTCAACCGAAACTATAGTTTTGCATTGTTAGATGCTATTCTTCAGTTCAAATTTCCTGTGAACTTTTGTAATCAATTCTATAGGTAGTAATCCTCCTTTGAATAGTGAGCTCTAGGGAGTGTGCCCGAAGGCATGTGCCTTCCCCATTTGTAATACTTTTAATAGAGTAAATTCTTGTGGGTTAACCCCCACCATGGTTTTTCCCTTAACTAGATTTCCACATAAAAATCCTGGTGGTCATGTGTTATGATCTTGTTGTTTTTGTTCATGTTTCTTTCTTTGGATGTATGTGTTAAATAGTTAAAAGAACATAATATTAAGTTTTGCAGAACACTGATTCACCTCCCCTCTCAATGTTCCTTAATTTCAACATCATGGCTTCTCCTTTGACATGGTTCACTTGTTTCTTATTCTTTTCTAAGTCATTTTGACCCTTACTATTAACCTTAGGCTTATTTGGCATGTTAGAAATTAATTTCATAACACTATCTCTATACTGATCAATTTTCATCATCTCCATTAATGGAACTAATAATTTGATTTGACACAAAGCCTGAGTTATATCAAAAGAGGGCATACCTATTAGAGGTTCTATTTTTCTCACTTCTACTTTGGCAAGTTTCTTTTCTTCCATTGTTTGGTACTTGGGATCGATCCTTGTCTTGTTTTGATTATCCTTTGTTGTATCTCTAGGGACATAATTTTGAGTTTCTTTCTGGGTATTTCTATTTTCATCATCCCTTAGAGGTTATGGGGCAATCCTTTTATCATCTTGTGGATTCTTCATGAACAAACTCCTTGGCATACCCTGATCAGCATTGGCAATTCTATTTTTTATGTTGTAGTTGCTTCTAGCTTGTGCTATAGCAGCAACTGTAAGTATCTTTATCTCCTTTTCAATAGGCCTCCTCAACTGAGCATGATTTGACTATGGCTTTGTAGAACAGACCTTGGTATCTCTTATTTTGTTATCCTCTTGATCATAGAATACCTCTTGATAGCCAACATGACTATTGTACCTCTAATGATTTACATCATACCCTGATCCATCCTCTTCTAAAAAAGGATAATCCCTTTCTACCTCATAGGGCCTGACTACCAACATATTTATAGTATGCTCATCTCTCTCTTGATCATATAACATCTCATTTTCTTGGATTGACTATGTAACCACACAATAATTAGGAGAATGAGGCAAATTGCAAGGCACACACCATGGAGTATCATCTACCATATTAGCCCCATGTCTCTTCAGTGGATCAGGCATGTCTCTCTTGACATTTTGCTTTTGACCTTCAACCATAGGCCTTCCATCATTCCAATTTGTCCTATAAGGCATGTCCTGCAACCTTGGTATTTCATTTCTAGGGTAATTTGATTTATAATAAGTTATTCCTTTTTCATTTCTTGCTACCTTATATGATAAATCCTTGACAACATTCTAGACCTTTTCCAACTTGTCTTCTTCTTTTAGCTGTCTACTTGGATGAGCCTTAGGGTTTTTCAATATTTTGACCTCATCTCTTCTACCAATTTTACCTGAAGCCCTCATATTGTTCTCTATATTCAAAGTAGCTTCGAATGCCTCTGTAAAGACTAGAGGATTTCTTGTTCTAAGATCATATCTTGTTTTAGGATCAAAATCATTCAAATAGAAGACTAAACACATAGGGTCTATTGGTTTCAAATGATGTGGAATCTTGTTAAACACCTTCATGAACATAGTACTGAAATCTGCCACTAATTCATTATAATTCTTTTGAATATTGTCAATTCATGCAATGCAAATTTGGGATCAGAATGACCACCATATTGTTCCTTGAACATCCTTTTGAATTTAGCCCAAGAGCTAATTGAAGCATCATGCAAATTTATATACCAATCCCTTGCATCATCAGTCAATGATTGCATGAACAATTTCATATACACATCTTCATGTTGCACTTCAAAATTATCCATGATGGTTTCAAATGCTCTTATATGATCTTCTCCAGAGATAACATTATTACCAAAAAAAAATAGGAATTCCTTTCCTTACCTTGTTGTCAATGTCATTTGGATATCCCTAGATACCAGAGAAGTCAAGCTATTTGAATCTGTCCACATTCATCAGCCCTCTTGCAAATGGATTTTGTCTTTAATGAGGCTAATATTGATGGTGTTGAGGTCCTTGTTGTTGAGGCTATTGGTACACTCCTAGATGCATTTTATAATTAATCCCTACATGAGGATTCACATTACCTTGTACATTATGATGCATCCCTCCAAGATGATACATGTTGCCATGTACATTATTATGTGGAGCTTGACATTGATACTAGTATTGCCCTACATATGGATTATATCCTTGATTTTGAATTCTTTGGCCAGGAGGAACAAGATAAACATTTCCCTGAGATATCATTGAAGTACTTGCAGGATTTGAGATTGGCCTTGTATGAACATTATGATGTACATGTAGAGCATTACTTACATTGCCATACCTTCCAATTGTACTGTGGGTTACCTGTGAGACCAAAGGACCACCTGTGTTTCCATATGTAGTCTGATTACTGACAGGTCTATGTTGTAATGCATTTGTAATAGGCTAAGAATTCAATTGAATCAATTCTTTCTCCAACTCTTACTTTCTTCTTAACAATTTGATCCTGTCAACTTCTATTGTCATACACTCCCACTCCCATTTTAAGTCTTGGTCAATTAATTTTTCTTTTGAGATTGAAACAACATTGGTATCAGTAAAATGTACCATCTTTGGTGTTTGCTCCATGAACCCTTGTTGTGAGCTTTCAGCATACTGTTGTGCCATCCTCTATTCATAATCTCTTTTAGCCTCATTTAGTCTCATTCCTACTTCCAAGCGATCTTCAAACTCCTTTTGAGACTCATGAATATTAAAAAGATCCATTGGTTGAAACCATTCATTTTTACATACTTTTGTTTCAATCATAGGGCTATTGTAAATGGTATAAGACTGTGTTGAAACATTCATTTGATTACTTTGTAGATTCTCATAGATTTCTAAAATTACAGGTTCATTTACTAAATTTATTCCATCACCAGTGGATGCACTTGCGGTCGGAAAAGGTTTTGAACCTTCTTTATTCTTTTCTATGAATTTTTGGTTCTTATTATTTAAATTCTATTGAGATCTTCTACCATCCATATTGGAAAGCTATGATGTTATATTGCTTTGTACTGAAATTCAAATCTTCAAATATTCAAGAGTCATCACCTCCTTTTCAAAAAAGGAAAACACTAAAAATTCTTTTGGTCTTCCAGAGTTCTAGGAATTTTAATTCTTTGTAACTCCCCAGCAGAGTCACCAATTTATTGGTTCTCAAATCTGCAGATTGAAAACCCTAAAAGTATGTCAGGCATTATGATTAGGTTAAGCAACTAATTTGGTTAACTAACAAATAATCAATCAAAATGATTGGAATTCCTTGCACTTCAGGCTCTTCTTGGCCTAGGTGGGTATTACCTTATATACACCACTAAATGTTAACCCCTTCAAAATTGGTTGGTGAATTATGAGCAGATTATGGATCATATGCAATTTTATCAATTAAATCATCCAATTTAACCTAATTCAGATTGGCATGTGATTTAAATAGGTTATTTTATTTGTACTACACACTACCCCTACTTCTACATAGAAAATTAAAATTATATTATGAATATAATACAAGGAAATGATTTTGGAAAAGAATTGATTGGTGCCTTTTTCTCAACTAGGCAACGAAGTTTAATCACAGATAGATTTGTGCTTTCCTTCTAGTTATAACTCAAACTACTTTACATAATACTATCTGTTGGTTTTTGCTTCTGAATCAGCATTAGGGTTTGCCACTTCTAATGCACAGGCAAATCCAGCCAACTGAATACAGGAGGTTGTGTGAGCTCCTCCCCTTCACTTCTAGTTCTGTTGCACCAAGGGGGGTGTCCCTATTTGATAAAAGTATAACCTTGACTAGCTCAATGACAGAAGGATTTAACTTGACAGCAACAGGCAGAATACTCTCATGTATGGACGAGAATTTGTGTAACAAATCACAAGGTTGGCAACATTCTTGGACATGATGTCTGGTTGGGTATGAGAGCATGCAAGGATCCTAATCCTACTCCTACAACTAATAGGTGGAAGGATGAAATGGTTTGATTTGATTTTTGGATGCAAAGCTGGACATGGTATATAACCTCAACACAGAGCTAGATTGGTGCCTATCCAGGGCTTGGAGTCGGTAGACATACACCTATGAATGATCAGCATGAACAACTAAAACTGGATTTCAGGGGGATATACATGATATTTGCCTTACAGATATCTCCCAATATAGAGTGTTAAGTTGTCTATACTTATGGCATCCCTATTGCAGTATACCCTTCCCAATATTCAATCTAAAAATAGTTTAATCTACCCCTTGAGCAGAAGTTAAAAGATTAAACATTCAACACAGGAATTCTATGTTCTAGAATCTTAGACATTCCTTGAATGCCTGGACTCAGAAGAAAGATACATGCAAAATTGGAGACAAAATTAGCATAACACATGCAAACATAGCATTATTCATATAAAATTAACCATGAAATCAGTGGATTCATGCACAAACGTACAACAGGAGATACATAAACTTGCAAGTTTTGCTGCACAGAGCAACCAAAACCAGTTGTATCTTATTACAGAGCCAAAATGTCCAGTTTTCAACAACCACAACAATGGTAACACAGTCTGCCTATATCAGCCAGAAAGTGTACCACAGCAATTAATTACAAGGCTTTTACAAAAATCTGCCAGATACAAATCCTTCAAAGGAATGGCACTCAGAAGTTATTGCAGCAATATACAAGAGAAGCCTCAAGCCCTGCGCCGCCATCTGGGAGTCTTCACTCAAAAATTGGGCAACATGATCATGTGTACCATTGCCCATACCTCTGCACCGTCGCCATTAAAGGCCTCAACCACCCGCAGCCTACGTGGAAACCATCGCTGCATTCAAATAGAAGTTCCCGCCAAAATGCACTTTACTGAATTTTCAAATATGCAGGAAGAATAGTCCCACATTGGTGCCGCGGAGACTCCTTCAATACCTTAAAAACATGGTCATGAGCATAATAGGTGTCGAGCGCCTTTTGCCATGCTCGACACATAAGCCTTCTCCAAAAGCCCATCGCCAAAACCCAAGCCATCGGCACACCCCAGAATTCTCCTTCCGATCTCAACGGTCTCGCCGACTGCTACCTTCGCTTCCCCATCGGCCAGAGATGCATCATCGGGCCAACCATCCAAACCTTCGCCGATCTCATCAGTTACACCGATGAAGCCATCGCAATCCCCTGTCGGCCAGACCAATACTGTCAGCCAAGCAAAAGATCCCTCTACCGATAGACCACACTCTCACCAATGCACCAACGAATTATACTCTGCTCCTTCATCGGAGAGACCTCCCACTGTCGGCCCACCACAATCCATCCTCGCTGACAACACAAGTCACGTTGAAGACCATACACAACACTTCCCTTCATCGACCAGAGATTAGTCTATCGGCCAACCATTTCACCGTTCACCCGACAATATAACCCATGCTAATAGACCCTGGCTCTTCCCCTTCCGTCAGTGTAACACACACCATTAGAGCATCCAAAAAGCTTCCTGCTGATCTCAAAGGTCATGCTGACGACATCTTCGCCAGCCACACACTGCTCCTCCATCGGCCAAACTCCTTACATCAGCGGGCCACAAATTTGCTTCGCCGATAGCCAAACACACGCCGATGGACATCCATCAGCTAGACCAAAACAACCGGAGCACTCAAGAAATCTTTCGCTGATGAGGCTGATCACTCTGATAAGACCAAAAACGTAAAGTGCTGAACTGTTGAACTGTTGAACCACGAACTGGTTCAACCGAGAAGTTCAATGCCGAATGGAGCACTTCAAAAAGAACATTTGCTGAACACAAACACAAAGCCTCGAACCGTTGAACCCCGAACCAAAAGGGTTCAACACTAGGGTTCAACGCGATGGTTCAAACATCAAAAATAATACTCCATAGGCAAAAAAGCTTCGAACCATTGAACCTTGAACCAAAACAAAAAGGTTCAAGTGGGAGGTTCAATGATGCAATATTTGCGCAAGGCAAATGCATAATGAAACCCGTTAGAAGAAAAATGAACCTCAAACCGCTGAACCATTGAACTTAGAGAAAAAGGGTTCAAGTTCAAACCAAAATGTCAAAGACACAAAATGAACACATGCCGATGGAGAAAAGACAAAGACCCCTCCTCAAGAAATGAGATGTAGATGCTGAAAAACACTGAAGGGGTGCCAAAACTTAGAACCTTTTGGATATTTCGGGATGGTGCCTGCATGAAAATTGCTAAATTAACTGACAGTGAATTCAGGCACCAACACTATCTATGACTGGTATAAACATGTAAGATTGTTTTTATCTAGTTTTACTTAGTTATCCAACTTGGATTGTCCAAATTATAGTGACCTATTTAATGGAATTTAATTCCTACTTGAGGAAACCCTATACTTGATATGCTTTGAAAAATTAAACATATACTTGATATGCTAATTAAAACAATGAGGAGAAAGAAAAATGGAGACAACCAAATAGGATATACCAATAACATTCAACAAGTAATTGAGAACTAGATTTCATGCACCAGAGAAATGAAATTTGCTTTTATTGATATGGTTCAAAGAATAGGCCTTTACAATGACTCTTTCCAAAATCAACTTCCCAAAGAGCTTTCCCCAAGGTCTTGGTTTCCTCCTTATAGGGATGAAGGAAGCAAAAATCTTGAAACCTTTCACATTCAAAAATGACTTTTCATATTCCCACCCCTTGGTGTGACCTATTACAATATTTACTTTTTGACAAGTCTAAATAAGACTGCCAAATATATTTTGAATACATTTTGAAAATCATAATACAAGAAAGAGACAAAAAGGAGGACATCCAAATTTTGTTGATGAAGCCTTGCTGCCTAAAGATGCTAGCTTGATGCTCACTTTGCTCCACTACATGCTTTGACCTATTGAATCTTTAGTTGAAAGATATTTTTCCTCCCATTGAAACATGGTGTAGTCATTGGTCCACTTGTATTCTTGAATTTGGAGAAGATTGGCTTGATGATTCTTCCATCTTTTATTGAGGAGAGCTTTTCCATATGAGATGAACTTGGTATAACTTGTGTCCAATGCAATTATTCTGTTCAAAATCAAATTGAAACTAAGGACATTTAGGTCATTATCTTTCTTCAAGTGCTCAACAATCTGAGAGACCATTTGATTGCATTCCTCCTTCCATTTCTCAAGACTCTTGAGCTACTTATCTTCTTGATGGATACCTAGGATGAATTGATGTTTGAAAGAACTAAAGGAATCCAACCTTGCACTTATATTTTGACTCTCTCCAAAGGCATATTGAAATTCCTCAATGATCATCTTCACCATTTTTTTTGTTGGCTTTAGGGAAGCAGGGGCATCTAAACTTCTTTGCAATACTTTACACAGAGTTATCAGAGTGTGGTGTACTGAATGTCATTTCTTCAACAAAGGATCAAGTATTGGAACATTGGCATTCATTTCCTCCAGTGCTTGGGAAAAAGAAGAATAACAATTGTGCACCTCCTCGATTTTATCCAGCACCAACTTGACTCTATACTCCAAAATATTTTCAATTATGCCAAAAATCTTGGACATAGTCTCTTGCTTTCTAGCCTCATTTGTTTGTTTTGGCTTCTTAATCTCTTGCTCAAAATTTTGTTTCATAGCATTCATTTGTTTGACAAGAACAGTGTTGTCACCAGTCTTTTGTGGCATAGGGGGTTGATAAGACACAATTGCCTTGATCTGAGAAGATTCATTGCCCTTTAATATTTTATTTAATTTTACATTCTCTAGATATAATCTATTTACATCCTCATTCATTTCAATCTAAGTTTTTTCATAGTCAAGCAACGTTTGCTCCATGTTTTTGACAACAACTCTAGTGAACATGGCAGAGTGTATGGTGAGATTGGTTGCTTCCAAGGCTGATGTATCTTTCAATGTTTTGACCATGGTTGTGCCTCTCATCTCTTGAACCACATCTAACAATCTAGGCTTCTATGTAGTCTTTTTCTTAGCCCATATAGCTAAGGTTTCAATTTTGTGACTGTATCCCACACCACTCATCCCATTCTCAAAATCAAATTTTGAAACCAACATTGGATCATCTTGATTTCTTACTTGATCAAGTAGAAGCATTGTCTTGAAGTCCATCCCTAGAATGATCAACATATTGCTTTTCAAAATAATTTATCTAACCTCTTCAGGACTGATATTTATTTCATCAATATTCATTTCTTTGAATGTTTGATTAACAATTTGCTCATGTTGGGATTCATCACTTCCCATCTTTTTAATTTCAACCTTCTCTTCAAATTCTTTCATTTTCAATTTCATCCAAAAATCCTTAAATTTAGGAGTATTAATGAATTGATCATCCTTTATGAATCTTAGAGAATCAACTATTTTTTCATCTTCATGCATTTCTACTTGTTCCTTCTCCTAACCTTCCTTTCTCACCTTAGGTATATGAGCCTCTAATTCTTGTGTCAAAGGCTGATCAACTTCAACATCATCATTTATTTTCCTCAAAATGTTGGCCACTTCCTCAATATCTCCTCTCATTCCACTCATTTCATAGGGTACAAACAAGGTCACATCATCAACCTTTTGTTTCTTTGACAATGGTTGATTAGGAAGTGAGGGATATTGTACTGACATGGCATCAGGAGTAGGTTCTATAATCAAAACTTGAGTTGACTTCTTCATTGGGAGCTTAGTAGCCCTTGTAGGCTGGCTCTCTATCACTTTGCCATATATCCTCTCAAAGTTGTCAATGATCAAATTTATTCTTTTCAGAGGATCATTTTCCTCAACAAAAAATCCAATAAAATTAGGGTTATTTTTCTTCTTTCCATCCTCAATATCCATTAGAATCTCCCTTTTTCTTTTTCTATCATACACTTCTTCTACAGTGAGATAGTTCCTAATGACATCCTCTTCATAATTGACTTGATTAGTAATCCTAGATTTTGTAAGGATTACTTGTTTGACAAAATTCATATGACCCTCTAGGTTAAAGACACTTTCTATAGCACACTTCAATGAATATCTTCCTTTCAAATACTCTTACAATTCTTCAAGAGTGTGATCGCCAATAGACAATCCTTCAAATACAACTAGGTTTGGCAAAAATGTCCCCTTTTTCTATTTTTTAATCAAGTCTCTCTCTATCCAGAGCATCTACCACATAAATTCTAAAAATGCTAACTTGGAAGGACCAAATTTTGGTAGAATATGTGGGGCCTAGGTGAATCCATAAACTCTTATCAATGTGTAGTTTGGCAAGAAGAAGAAATCACCAAAATTATGTGTGTGCCCCTTCTCTAGCTTCATTGCATGTGGTCTCAATAATTCCCTAACTTCTGATGTCAAACTTGGTACAATATGTCCAAGGGAAGCCATGATCCTAACAACAAAATTATCATGAAAAGAAACATAATCACCTTTGTTACAATTCCTGTCCCATATGTAACACTAGCATTGTACAGGAAACTTGTATCGCTTGTTATCAACCGTGATTAGATAAATACTTGGACTCCACCTTTTCCTATTTTAAAACAAAATCAAATGACACAACAAAGAACAATGTGTAAACTTGATAGGTGCCTTGTTTTCTAATATCTGATGGAATCCTTCATGCAGTTGCTTCTCTAGATATGAAGAAAAATCATATTCAATATTTATCTCATACTTCTGTATCCTCATTACCATTATCATTATCCCCATTGGCATCTTCTCTTGTGCATCTATCTCAAAAATTTGACACAATGGAGTATGTTTTCTTAAAATAGACTATGAAACTATCAATAGGGAATGGATCTACAGAGGTGGTAGAAATAGGTATTCTTCTATTGTTAGCTCCTTTTCTCATATACATGAGAAGTTCATCACTCCTGTAAGTTTTTCTTTGCTTTTTGTAGTCCTCTTCACTTTTTTGAACATCCATTTCTACCAAATCTTGCTTGTTTAACATGAAACAATTTATTATGGCATTCCTAGTAATAGTTACTAATGGTGAACCATTAGGCAACCTAACTATTTTAGTGGCTCCATGATAACAAAATGCCTTAACCTTGATGAGCTCAATATTCACAAAAACATTAGGTACTATTAGTTTGGCCATTCCCAAAATCCATGGATTGCACACAGGAGCTTCTATATCCTTCTTGTCATAGAAATACTAGAATAAATTCCAGCTTGAGATAGGGATAATTGCATCTCTACAACCCTAACATTTGTCCTTACACACCTTTTTGAATCCCTTATCTACTGATTGTGGTAGTAGATCTAGAATTGACTGCTCCAATGGCTTTTTCTTATATTTTGGGATAGAAGGTTTAACTTTCTTTCTAGACTTAGCCTTTTTTGGGGCCATTATGAATTTAAGATTGACCTAGGATTTTGAAAGCTACTTGTATACTTCACAAAACTATCTAATAGCAATGAGAATTCACTCTATTTTATAGAGAGGGAACTGAATAACTCACCTATGAATTTACCGCATAATGTATATCAACACAACTTTATCACCCTCCAGATGCTCTAAGCTACTCTCTGAATTTCTTTATGAATGATTGAAATAATACAACAAATTGAAATTTATCAAGCTCCCATACTAGACCACTCTGCCATTAATTTTGCTTCATGTTGTGTGATAAGCTTCAGTCATTGTGATCCAATTTTGAATAACCACCATTGATGAAGAATGATCTAATGGTGACAATGCCTTGCATTAATTATCTAACATCAGAAAATGTCCCCTTGGGCGCTTTTCCCTCTTAAGGTTTAGCTCCCAAGTCTTTGATCTACATTTAGGACATCTTGCATCATATTTTGGCATCTTGATGAGAAAACTCCTAAGTCTCATGGCAAATAGGACCTAGGGGGACCACTTGAGATAGACCCTACCTAAAATAGTGGGGGAGGACTTGTTCACCCACACCCTAGTCCTACCCTATTTTAGGTCAAGCCCAATTTCTAAGTGTCAGTTTATGATTGCTATTTGGTTCCTAGGCTGACACAGTAAGTTTGAATTACAAAATTCTTGGCGGGAATGTTTGTAGTTGCATATATAAGAATGTTTAGGAATTCATTTGTAAACTAGATGGACATTAGATGATTACTAGATGAGCATTAGCATTCTAAAATTGATTCAAGGCATTCATTTTGTGTTAGAGTAGCTCTTGTGTTGTTTATGTGTTTGTATTTGTAGATTTAAGCATCCATCTCCTCATGGCATGAAGAGCTTCTTCCTTCCATGAGATCTTCACTACAAGATGATATCATTTGTGTTTTTAAGAATTTATCATTTGGTTTTTTCCTCTGTCCTCCAAGGTCCCACACTCTCTATCTGACAATGGTCTTCGGAAGGCTTGAATGTCTCTCCAGGGCTTGACTGAGGCAAACTTCTAAACACCACAACCCCCTCCCCATTTTCCTATGATTGCAGGTTACAGGTTAAAGAAGTAGGAAAAATGGAGTTGTAGAGAAGGGTTACAGAGTGTCAGAATTGTAGATCAGAGCTAAAAATAGGGACTTGGACTCGGGCGCCTGCTCATTAGTCCTCCAGATCCCACAACGGAAGAATCTCTGAGATAGTAGGAATAAGTTGTAGATAAATCTCCCAGATCCTAACAAAAATCAAGGCACCTGCTCATTAGTCCTTGACTATTCTACTTCCTAATCTTTAGAAACTAGTACACATTTGTCTGTTATTTTACATCTTTCTGTAGCAACATTTTCTGGTATTTGTCTGTTTGCTTCCATATTTGTATAATTAAGATTTTAAGCATAATCGAGCATAATCAAGAAATTGAATCACACAAATCTAATTTTCCCAACATTCTAAGTGACCAAGGGCCTGATAGTAGAGTCTTACTCGACCTAAGGTCCTTGAATGCTTTAGGGTGAAAGGAGGATACACATATAAAATCATCGAATCAAACTCTATCTTAATTTTACCCTAAACATTTTGGTGAACCTATGTTTTAAATGCATTTGGCACCTTGCTGAGTGTTTTTATTCATATTTACATTCATTTCATACATTTATTTGATTGTTCATCTTATTGCATTCAAAAAATTAGAAAAAAATTGCAAAATTGGAAAAATTGGAAAAAAATTGCAATCTAGGGTTTGCATTTTTATAAAGTTCTCATCAATTAATTTGAATTTCATTAAAATTATGATTTTTGGATTAGATCTGAGCTAAATTTATGAAAATTACAAAAATTCAATCACTTGCATTGCATTTTTAACATGAAATTGCTAGGGTTTTGTTAGAAATTTTGAATTTTTCATATAACCTAGTAATTTCAAACACTAGGGTTTATAGGCAAAATCTTGTTTCATATTTTTAGATCAGTGATCTTAGACACTAATTAAAATTTTCATTTCATTGTAATGTTGCATTTTAGTGTAATTTGCATGTAGATCTCAAAAATTTGTATTTTTACATAGAAAATTTCAACAAAAACTAGCTTTTTATTGATTTTCATTAGATTTGCACTTGCATTTTGAATTGTAGGGTTTGAAAATAATTTTTAGATCTGAGTGGAATTAATTTTCATCATAAATCAGATTTCAATACATTCATATAGCATTTTACATTAAGATCTCATGCCTAGGGCTTGAAAAACCTTGATTTTCACTAGATTTGGCCTTATCAACACTCTAAATTTGCACCATAGGCATGTTGTGAAGAATATTTTTACATTTATTATATTTTATCAGGGTTATTATCTTCCTCTCCTCTTTAAAATCTTCACAACACCTTTTTATTGGGCTCTTCTATTGAAAATTTGGTGAAAAATTACACATTTTTTTCTATATTTGCCCTAGGGTTTGACCTAGATTTGCACTCCAAGAGTATTGTGACAAGTTTTATGGATTTAGGTGACTAATATTATTTCTATAATCTTCTACACCTCCTAAATTTTTTTACAACACCCCTTTTGCTAGATCTTGGAATTAAAAAATTGTGAAAAATTGCATATTTTTGCTATATTTTCACTAGGGTTTGATCTTGAGCGGCACTATAGATGTGTTGTGATGGATTTTTTGGAATCAGGTGGTTGTTATTACTGATATAATTTTATTTCCATCATCATCTTCCTCACAGCTCCCTTTATCATACTTTTTTGCACAGAGATTTGGTGAAAAACTACATATTTTAGTGTATTTCCACTAGGTGTTGACTGGTCATCATTCTAAATTTGCATCACAATTGTGTTGTGAAGGACAGTATTTCTGTATTGGACTAATATCAGACATATTATTTTTTTCCCCTGATCAATTTCCTTACAACACCTTTTTCTTTCACTTAATTGCATTGAAAAAAGTTGAAAAATCAAGCATTTTGGATCTTACACGTATCCTGCTCCTAAGGTTTGTTCTATTAGTTTGTGCATTTTGTGAGGCTTATGACCCATTGCCCTAATAAAAAAATTCCTTTGAGAAGAAGCATAAGACTCATGGGATCTAATCCCCTTGAAGAAAACAATATCTAGACCTCTGAAAATTAATTGAATACCTTCTTTACAAAAGGAGAGACACAAATTTTGCAAGATATCATACCTCCTACAACCATTATGGATGATCAAATATTTCATGATGTCAACAAAACTATTGAGGTGGTCGCACATATACCCAATGAACAAATAAATAAACATGACAAAGATCTAGCCGAATTCCAAACATTTGTGGAAACCGAGAGAATAACAGAAGAAGTTTTACCTATGATTCGCCATGTAAGAGAATTGATAAAAGAGGGACAAAATGGTATTGATGTTATTCAAGGTTTAACACATTATGCAAACCAATGTCATGTTGGTGACTGAATGTGTAAAAATTATTAATAACATGTCGTCACTGTCACATACACAAGTATTGACACCTATTCCAACTACGGGAATATCTACCTTTACATTGACAATTTTAACAATCAATGCAAATGCTTGTAGTAATGCTACCACTCATATTGGAGTATCTAATGGAGTTAGTTCACAACATTACAAAGCTATGGGATTTAACTATCACAATTTGGTTTCTAAAGGGACCTCTTATATGCATTATTGTTCTCAACCACCTATCCATTCCACTTATTCTCAGCAACCTATTACCTAGTCGCAACCATTTTCCACTTATCAATATGTCCAACCACCATTGACCTATTCACAACCTCCACCTATTATAACTCAAGCTCAATCACCTCTACACTTTGGTTCTAATTCCTCGTAGCAAACCACATCTTTTAATGATGCCATCCTAAACCAACTTTTACAGGGCATGACTTCTTTACAACAAAAAGTGACAAATTTAATGAATTCTTTACAACCTAATATACCAACTTATCATGCCCATAATCCCCTATCCTATGCAATTTTGAGAACTCCTATGCTCGAAAGGTTTTAGACCCCTTGCTTTGAAAAATATGGTGGAAAAGGTGATCCTAATACTCATGTGGTAGCATTCATAGCTATGTGTAGCAATTTCTACTTTTAAGAGGACTTGTTAGAAAAAAAATTCCTGCCATCTATCAAGGATACTGCTTTAGAATGGTTTTGCTCATTACCTCCGAATTCCATACACTCCTTTTCACAATTGGTTGATCAATTTTTACAACATTTTCAAGCGAATATTGGACCTCAAGTTTCCTTGATTGATTTAGCTCATTGCAAGCAAGGTCCAAAAGAGAAATTAACTGAGTTTACTAGTCAGTATCAATCTCTCTATTCACAAATTCAATATTAGATGAAAGATGAGGATGTTCAAAAGGTGTTTATTACAAATCTACAACCTAATATCCATGATAAGATCATCTTGATGAAGTATAACTCCTTTCAACATTTATGCACTGCCCTTTGTGATTATCAACTTTCATCTAGTTAGTATGAAAATCACAACTCGTCAACTTAGGTTGGTCAATCCATGGGAAAATCTTTGTAAAACAACTTTAAGAGGAATAACAGTAGGAGTTTCATCAGGATTAATGGCCTGAATATGAATAACTTTTCTAACTTGTTTGCTATCACTAATTCAAAGAAGACATCATATCAACCAAGAAATTTTACTCTGATATCTAAGTCTTATCATTCTATCATGAATCAAGCTATGAGAAATAATCTTCTGAAGCTTCCCTCGATTAAGCCTTTAGATCCTAGTAAAGCACAAGGACCTTATTTCTATGCTAATGCCTTTTGTCATTTTCATCAGACACAAGGACATGATACTAAATGATGTATGCATCTTAAACATGAAATACAAGACCTCATTGATTTGAATGTCATATAGGTATCGAGTGTGAATGATAATGGAAATAAATTAGTCGCTTCGCTGAATCAGAATTTACAAATCTTCACTAATCCTTTCCCTAAGCATACTGATAACAATATGTTGGAACAATGTTTATTGGAAGTAGGGGATGATGATTATTTGGAATATGATAACATCGTGGGTATGATAGAAGTAGTTAAGGAAAAGTTGGATAACCCACCTCATCCACGCAAAAAAGGAATTTATTCTAAGGTTCCTCCTCCTTTATCTTCACAAGGATCAGGAGATAACCAAAATGCATCAGAACAATGAATGAAACAACTAAAACAAGAGACTATAACAAAGGAAGAAAGTGAGATAGTACAAGATGATTCTTGTAACCATGGTAGATGAAATCAACAATGAAAACTTGCTAAAAATTAGAAAAGAGCTAGATGATTATCATTAGTTTGAAATAATAGTGGTTCTCCTCCTCCCATCCAACAAAAGGTCTCACTTCTACAAGGATTTGAGAAAAAAGCATTACATGAATTTTCTAACAACAAGCAAGACTCTCATAAGAACCACTCAAACTTTGCACTAAATATGATTGAGTACCTCTCCAAGAGGTTTACAGGCTCTAAAATTTAATTAGAAGATCCTACAAGGTAAGTATTTCTAATCCTTAATCTCTTGTGATGTGTTTCCCCTATGATGTGTTGTTTAGGCCTCCCAGGATGACCGTTGATTCTCTTGTAAGGTCTAGGATACCAGGAGACTACCTCTATTGTGACATTCTTCTATTTGTATCATCATTCTTCTATATTGCCTCTCTCTATTTTCATTGTTGTGTGTTGTGTCTTATGGACATAGCATTGCAGTTGGTGAATTGGGGGCACCCTCCTAAGTGATTGTCCCTAAGGCACTTATTTCTCCTCTCTTGATTTATTGTTTTCCTTCCTCTAGTATTTCTATCTAGTTGGCGGATGATGAAAAACATTTATACAAATGCAGACCTAGCATCCCTTTAGCAAGAAATAAAAAATTGGACTTAGTTCCTAATATGATTGTGGGGTTGTAATATATTATCTGATGCTTGGCTAGTAGAAGCACTCCATGCTTTCTACATAGTGATTTTGATGGTGTCTTATCTCACTTACAAACCATAACAATACTACATCTCCGTGCACTATGTTTGTCTTTGAATCTCACCTTGGTGACACTCAGTTCTAAGATTTTTGTGATATAGCCCCACAGTTATCCTTGATCTTTGAATTTGTAGTATAACCTTGGCTCTTTGTGTGATTGATCATTTGTATTGATGTTGTTGTTTATCATGATTATGTAAACACTAACATGTTTCTTGTAGGGATGTGTTTGTGGGAACATTTGGCGATCATAAAGTACATGTCACCTCTCGGGGGCATGGGCTTTGTGAGATCATGTGTTCCCTTGTGTGTTTTCTTCCTACCTTAACGTGCTTGATATCGATACCTGATATCAACCACCTTAAGGTGGGGGCATATATAAGGTAAGCTGTTTATTGTAGATGTTAGCAATGTGCTTGTCCTCAGGTGTAGTCTTAAAGACTGGTAGTGATGAGTCCCTCCTGCACTCTAAATTTTATTTGCAATCAATCAATCATCAATCATCTTAAGCCCTCTGCGAAGGCGAGGATGGTGTATTTCTTGAAGAGAGTGCACATCTTGTCACTTTCAAAAGTCCTCTGTGGAGGCAGGGAGTAGTTTTTTGACTGAATTAACCCTTAAGCATGTCTTCGATGATTGTTGTGGCAAAACCCAATCATCAATGTGTGCCTGTAATGTGCCTGAGATGGTGACGAGACTAGAAATAGGATCACTTCATTGCTTGTCTACCATGATTTCTCCATGTCTTCAAAGTGTGTGTGTATTGTGTGTTTATTCCCAAGCATAGTTTAAAGACCAATGGTGATGAGTCCCTCCTATGATTTGGGATTTGTATGTCATTCCTGTTTTGCTTGGCATGTATTGTGTGTGTGTTGCTACATATGTAGTCTTAAAGATCAATGGCAATGAGTCCCTCCTGTATTATGGGTGGTGTGTTTACTTTCTTGTAGTTGCATCTACATTTCATATATATGAAAAAGAAAAAGAAAAGAAAATCATCATTGTCCTATCTACATTCACTATATTCACTATATTTTGTTTGTCTTCAATGTCATCTTCTCTGTGTTTAGTGTGACTGTAACTATCTTCTCTATGTTTTGCATGCCTGTTACTATCTTTTCTGTGATTGGCATATCTTCTCCATGCTTGGCGTGTTTGTTGTGTTTGTTGACCATACTTTAATGTATGTATTGGCCTTGCATTCATACATACATTAAAGTGGGGGCTAAATGTAACATCAAAGAATGTCCCCTTGGGGGCTTTTCCCTCTTAAGGTTTAGCTCCCAGGTCTTTGATCTACATTTAGGACATCTTGCATCATGTTTTGGCATCCCGATGAGAAAACCCCTAAGTGTCATGGCAAATAGGACCTAGGAGGACTACTTGAGACAGACCCTGCATAAAATAGGGAGCAAGACTTGGGCACCTACGCCCTAGTCCTACCCTATTTTAGGTCAAGCCCAATTTTTAAGTGTCAATTTATGACCGTTATTTGGTTCCTAAGCTGACACAATAAGTTTGAATTATGAAATTCTTGGTGGGAATGTTTGTAGTTGCATATATAAGCATGTTTAGGCATTCATTTGTAAACTAGATGGACATTAGATGATTACTAAATGAGTATTGGCATTCTAAAAGTGATTCAAGGCATTCATTGTGTGTTAGAGTAGCTCTTGTGTTGTTTATGTGTTTGTATTTGCAAATTTGAGCATCCATCTCCTTATGCAATGAAGAGCTTCTTCCTTCCATGAGATCTTCACTACAAGGTGATATCATTTGTGTTTTTAAGCATTTATCATTTGGTTTTTTCCTCTATCCTCCAAGGGCCCGCACTCATTATCTAACAATGATTTTTGGAAGATTTGTATGTCTCTCCGAGGCTTTACTGAGGCAAGCCTCTAAACACCACAACCCCCTCCCCATTTTCTTGTGATTGTAGGTTATAGGTTGAAGAAGTAGGAAAAGTGGAGCTACAGAGAAGGGTTGCAGAGTGCCAGAATTGCAAATCAGAGCTGAAAATGGGGACCTCAACTCAGGCATCTACTCATTAGTCCTTCGGATCCCACAATGGAAGAATCTCTAAGACAACAGGAATAGGTTACAAATAAAGCTCCTAGATCCTAAAAAATTAGGGCACTGGACTAGGGCATCCACTCATTAGTCCCTGACTATTTTACTTCCCAAACTTCATAAATTAGTACACATTTATCTGTTATTTTACATCTTTCTATGGTAGCATTTTCTGGTATTTGTCTCTTTGCTTCCATATTTGTATAATTAGGGTTTTAAGCATAATCAAGCAATCAAATCACACAAATCCAATTTTCCCAATATTATAAGTGACCAAGGGCATGATAGTAGAGTCTTACTTGACCTAAGGTCCCTGAATACTTTAGGGTGAAAGGAGGATACACAAACAAAACCATCAAATCAAACTCCATCCTAATTTTACCCTAAACAAATTATAACCATGGCTATATTGCAATCCCACTTAGATAGTTAAGAAACTCATAAGAGGAGTAGGTCCAAAACCCTACCTTTTCACCTCTTTACCACACTACCACAAGTAATGTTGGATCTCATCGCATGACTGTGGGATTGGTTTAGAATTAGATTTGATGATTACTTCTATCCCACAAACCTTTTAAGGTTGTTGTCGCTGGACTGCGGGATCAATGTTAATCCTTTAACTCTTACCGCTCTACTGTAGGCCTTTGATTTGAATATCACAAGGCTGCAGTGTCTATTTTATCATTGACTTAACTTTTACTGCATTCTTGCAAGACAACATCTTAGTTATCACAGGGATGTGGTGTATACCATCTATTACTTGAAACCTTTTACTATTAGCTCATGACTCCATTTTGAAGCCATCGTGCAACTGCAGTGTCCATTATCACTACTAGCTTAGTCTTTACTGCAATATCACTAGTTGACATGGTCACCACTGTAGGGCTGCAGTATGCATTACATATTACTTGAAACCTATACTACAAGCCTGCAGGTCTATCCTGAAGTCACTGTGGGACTATGGTACACACCATCTATCACTTGGAGTCTTTTCATCGCTAGCCCGTAAGTCCATTTTGGAATCGCCGCAGGACTCTGATAAGTGGTAAACTGGTTCGTTCTCACTGCCATCCCACAAGTAGACTTATCTACTATTGCAGTAATGTGGTAACTGATATCTACTTCATTTCTCTCCTACACACCAGCAAGGACTATTAGGGTATGCTGTGAGATTGCGGTAATAGACAAAAACACCTATGTGGACAAGAATATAGGGTTTTCTAACATGGATATTATATGAAATACTAATGAAGGATATTTAAGTGACTTTTGGTGTGAATACAAGAGAATACGGACCCCTAGGATGGATATGTGGAAATGAAATCTATGAAACTATATGGGACTAAGTGAATTTTGAATAATCCTAATAGGGTGAACACTTTAATGTCTGGTGACATTGATAATTTGGTGAAGCAAACTGAGGAAATAACACTAAGTGTGCTCCATGAGCTACAAATTTCAATAGTAATGGACACAAATGAAGAGGAGCTAAACACATAACAAAATGTTGATAATGTTGCTCTGGAAGTAAATATTAAGCAGAGCTTGGACCAAGGTACAATTACCCCTTTGGAATGTTTAGGAAAGGATGAAGAGATGAAAGATTCTGAGAAAGAGAAGAACTCTAAAGAAGCAAAGATAGCTCTAGAAGAGAATATCCTTGAAAGACAAGAAGAGCATAGAGAAGGAATAAATGAACAAGTAATTGATAATCCTATTATGGAATTGGAAGGAAATGAGCAAGAAAACATTCAAGATCAACCATCAGAGAGACAAGATGTTGAAGCATCTCAAGTTAGAGAGAACAAAGACACTTTTGACTCTTTGAGAGTGTTTTTGGAGAAGCAGCAGAAATCTTAGATTTTGACTGCACCTAAGCTATTGCAAGGACCTATCAACCTTGCTACAATGTCCCCTCTATAGAAACTAAGACTTGGGACAATCTTTCAAGCCACTACATAAGAAGAAATGTTGAAGTCTCATATAGAAGATAGTGAGCTGATTGAAGATGCATCAACAATTTTTAAAAAGTTGATGCCTAGAATAAGGAGAGATAAATCCATGGCCCCTGCTGTACAAATGAAAAAGTTAATGCAATCAATCAATTCTCATTTTGAGTCCCTAGAACAAGCTACAAGAAAGAAAGAAAGGGTAGAGATTGATGACAAAAGGTTAATGGAGATTACTAACAAATTTGTTTGAGATAAAATTTTGTTAGATAAAAGTGTAGAGTATGCATAGTTGGCCCTTAAAGAAGCTAGTGAACTGTATCAATCTTTTCTTACATGGAGAGATAAGACTAAGGACATAAAAGATAAAATAGATAGATGGGAAGCTCAAATAATGAAGATATCCAGAACTTATGACATGACAAAAGATGTTATTAGCAATTAGAGGGTGTAGACACCCAAATTTATCCATATCTTGCAACACCTAGTCAAATACATTATTAGAGACATCATGTAGCACTTTTGCCTAATCCCACTCCTAATTTAACTTATCCCATTAGCCAATTAATTAAATAAATCTTATTTATTTAATTAATTTCCCATCCTAATATCATTTATCTCACTAGCCAATTAATTAAATAAATCTCATTTATTTAATTAATTTCCCATTTATCTCCCTAGACAATTACAATTAATTAAATGAATCCTATTTATTTAATTAATTTCCCATCTTTCCTCTAATTTAAATAAATAAAATATTTATTTAAATTATCCCTCTCATTTTCCAACTAATTCAAATAAAATATTTGAATTCGGTCCTCACCTTTCATCTCATTGAAACACTTGTCCACCTCTTAATTAAATCATGTGTGGTAGTACAACTTTCATTTAATATCCTTCACATGTCCAACTAATTTAGATAGTCTTTTATTTAAATTAGGTCAGCCCTATTCTCCTCCCTACACTTGTCACATGACTACAATTACTTAAGGAGTGGGAAAAACTATTCAACCCTAGCCATCCATGTCATTCATTTATCTTTTCAATCTCAACCATCCATTCAAACCAGCCCCTTCCTATAAATCAATCCTCTCACAAGCCATTTGAATGCATTGAGTTTCAAGTATCCTTATGTTGTTGAAATACCATTAGAGCCTTTGCATCATTCATCTTATGCCATTGTTATGTTGCTGAAATAGTGAGCAACCAACATTCCCCCCATAATCAATCCTTCAAAATCTTGCATTCTTATGCGAGGTTGAGAAGAGCAATGGAGATGAATCAAGTTTAACATGGAGACTGGTTTTGCATTTGCATTTGTTCTTTTAATTTCCATGCTAGTTTGTGTTCCATTATGCTTGTTAAGGTTTAGTTGTTTGTTTTTTATGCATTAACCATGATATTTAACCCTAGCTACATTTGGCACGCCTGGTGGGACTTTGTGCTTAAATTTGTAGATCTACTAGCTTGTTTTTTTGCAGGTTTTATTAACTTTTTGTTACACGTCTGCTATTTTTTGGACAAAACCCTAGGTTTTAAAGATTTCGTCATACATTCCAAATGGCTATGAATTTTTCTACAAGATTTTCATAGTTTTTCCATCATCTAAGGAAGGTACGGTAGAATAATTGTGGGTTTATCACCATTTTTGTAGGAGTTATCACAATTTTATGTTTTTTTCATAAAATCCCATTTTTGGGCGCAAATAGGCAAATTTTTTAGAAATTTTTACATTTTAGAAAAGCTCTTGAAATTCTAATGGTGGTCTATGTTTTACAAATTTAATTTGGCAGTCACATATGGTGCAAAAAAATTAGATCTTTGTCTGCTGTAGGTTTTTCACAAATCCAAATTTTTGGGCACAAAATAGGGAATTCTTTTGACTTCTTTACATTTTTGGAAAGCTCTCAGAAAATTAGTAGGGGTCTCTTCTTTGATTTTTTCATTTTCTGATAAAAAATGTCTTGAAACAATCAAATCTAATTCGGCTATGTATCTAAAATTATAATTTTCCTTTTCTGATGAGCTTATCCTTTTATGGTTGTATTATAATATTATTTTCAGATTTTATAGGTGCATCTATGGAGCTGTAGTAGCATTGGAATCAGTCATACACAATAGATTTGGAGCAAAATTTTTAGGTACACTCGTTTCATCTTTTATCTCTCATTTCAATCAATAATCATTGTTTATAAACACACTTTGATTTAGGCATAAAAAGAACATATTGTTTGCATACACATTTCAATTTGGGCATTAAAACATACTCTTATCTTCATTCACATAAAAAATTAAGCATAAAATGAACAAGTGTCTTCCATCACACATTTGAATTGGGTTTAAAAGTAACAAGTGCTTGAACTGTTTGGTGAATTTGAGTGAGATCAAAGGTGTGTATGTTGTTCTCATGTGCTTTGTACAACCATGAGAACTAAAAACACCTCTCATCCATTCAATTTCACACCACACATTTGGATTTCTTAAGGAGAAATTAACAAGTGCGAGTGTGAATCAAGTGTGCATGTGTATGCTCTCTCCTTGCACTACAAGGTGATCTTGGAGATCAAAAACACCTCGCCTCATTTTCTTTTGTCATACCCTTCCTAGGAGGCCTACTTGGAGACACACCACTACAAGGGATGACCTCAACTCTAGCATTTTAGTGGAGTATAAATAGTGAGGTGTGAATTGAAAGACACCCTCTTTGGAAGTTGAAATCTTGTCACTCTTGGCTAAGCCCCAAAGAACATTATACCTTTGGGAAGTGATGGTGAAGGGTGGGTTACCCCTTTCTCCCAGCTATGTGGCATTATTTTTCTTTCATTTCATAGAATTGGGCTCCTCATACCATGACTATATTGGGGACATCCTTAGTCAACTTGTGCAACCTAGAGTAAGACCTTATTGGCCATTCCCATTTGACTAGTCTAGGGCTTGTTGATGTGTCTTCTTTAAGTGCTTGCTTAATCATCACATTCTTCAAATTTTAAAGTCAAATTGCTTGTGTCTTGCATGTGTGTACATGTGTAATCATTTGTTTGAACATTGACAAATCAACCTATAAACAACAAACACATAAACATACCATTCTAAACATTCTTGTCATCTCATTCATTCCAAGTCATCAAAACCCTAGTCATCCTAGTCAACACATTCATTCCAATTCATGTCATCCTAATCAATCCAAGTCATCTAGCCTCATCATTACACATCATCATCTTTCTAATCCAATCAACATCATTCTAATCATTATCCTAATCATATCCAAATCAATTTCATCCTAAGCATATCCTAGTCACATTCTAATCATATCCTAATCATCCTTCCTAATCACATCATCCAATCAATCACATCCTATCATATCCAAGTCATTCCACATCATCATCATAATCATAGTCAAGCACTTGCCAAAAGGGTCTTAATCCTTAAACACATGTGTGACACCATGCCAACATTAGAAGACCTAGTACCCCTATTCCAAGACCTTCTCCAAGCACTTTACCAAGAACCACAACCCCTAGACCAACAAATCATTTAAAAACTATAAGCCTTCATCCAACAACTTCAACTTCAACAAATCTAATCACCTCAAATACAACATCTCATAGCCCAAGCCCAACACTTCATAGCCACTTGTCAATCACAAGCCCAACAAACACATCCCCTATCCATTCACTATCAACCAATGCCACTTCATACCAATCTAATCCATCCACCTATCATATCAATTCCACATAAACTTATCACACTTCATACCAACCTAATCCATTCCACATTAACTTATCTCACTTCATACCAACCTAATCCATCCACATGTCAAATCCATTCCACATCAACTTATCCCATTTCATACCAATCTAATCTATACACATGTCAAATAAATTCCCCATCAACTTATCCCACTTCATACCAATCTAATCCATCGACATGTCAAATAAATTCCCCATCAACTTGTCCCATTTCATATGAATCTAATCCATCCACATGTCAAATCAATTCAACATCAACTTATCCCACTTCATACCAATCTAATCCATCCACATGTCAAATCAATTCCCCATCAACTTATCCCATTTCATACCAATCTAATCCATCCACATGTCAAATCAATTCCACATCAACCTATCCCACATTTTTCTATGTCAATGCCACATCAACATATCCACCCATATCACAACAAGAACATATGAGCCCAAGTCCACCTTGACAACAAGATCAAATGCCCTCAACTTCATACCAACCCAAAGATATTTTGTCTACATATCCCACCATTTCACCTAATCACCAAGACTATCATTAGCCTTCACAACAAGAACATGTGAGCCTAAGTTACCCTATGCAGCAAGACCTAATATCCTTTGACAAGGGAGATACCAATCTAGATTATGTATCCTATCAGTACCCTCTATCACCATCCACCCAAATACCAATTCAAGAGCCTGCCAGTCCTATCTCAACATCACCATGTGATCCCATTCCTAGTCCATTGATCCACCAACCTTCTAATCCATCAAGCCATTCACTACCTTCATCACCATGTTACTCTAATCCTCCACCAAGAGATAATGTTGAGATGATTTTGCAAT
This sequence comes from Cunninghamia lanceolata, assembly GCA_027924645.1. Taxonomy (NCBI): domain Eukaryota; kingdom Viridiplantae; phylum Streptophyta; class Pinopsida; order Cupressales; family Cupressaceae; genus Cunninghamia; species Cunninghamia lanceolata. The sequence goes on along the minus strand of BSBN01000318.1, from coordinate 4,253,550 downwards.
GGATGCTTGAAGAAAAACTCATTGAACTTCCTAAAATCAAACCATGTGAGGAAAGTGTATTTAGTTCCCATGGGTACAATTAATATGACCATTGTGCATACCATAGGATCAAAGGTCATAATACAAATTAATGCCCCATATTCATGCCACTCATCTACAAGATGTACAAACAGATCATCCTTAAGAATGCTAAATCATCCCAATCCCATGTATCACCCCTAGTCCAAGTTCTAATCAAAATCAAAATCCTCCTATATCTTCATCCAATCAAAATACTAATCCTGAGCCTACAACACCATCCACCATCATTATGCACCCATTATATTGTTCATCCACACATACACTTATGAAGGATTGGATCCATTGGCTACTAGCAAGGAAGAAACCATCTAAGCCATGTCATCAAACATCTATCCTTGAGCCTATCAAAAAATCTCCCAACACCTTTCCTATTCCTACAACCCCATCATGTGGTCCACAACCCATCGAGCCTATTGAAGAGTCTCCAACTATAAGTCCAAGTCAAAACCCATTGTACCATTATATTGGTGATTGTCAAGAACCCATGAACCCCATCCAAGAGCCTTCTACTTCCATTCATGAAAGTCAAGAGGTATGTCAAGAGAATAATCCTAAGCATGGAAAAACATCAAGCCCTAGTTCTAATCAAGATCAAATTCATGAGCAACTTGATCCTATACCTATCCATGAGCAAGAAATCCAAATCCAACCTATCCATAACAAATATATTTTCTATGATCAAGATGATATCTATGATGGAGAAGCTATCTATGAGCACCTTGATTTTATCCATAATCCTATACCTATCCATGAGAAAGATATCCAAATTGCTCCTATCCAGCCTCCACCTAACCCTATCCATAATTCCACAACATCTACTCCCTTTGATGAGACACTGGGCTCCCAAGAAAACATAGATGATCAAACCAATAGCATAGATCTTAATGAGCATAATGATACTCATGATCCTAACGATCCTTCATCACCCACTATTGACCATGTTGAAATTCCATTATCATATTCTATTAGTCTTACCACCCTCATCCATGAATGTTCTTCCTTAGGGGAACAACAACCATTATCTACTACCTCACCTTCTCCATCAAATAATAAGCTCAAGTATAGTCCCTAAACCACACCTAGTCCCATTGTCCATCACATACTCCAAAACATGAATTACCAAGGTAAAGGCTTAGGCCTTCATAAACAAGGTAATTTGGAGCCAATCCATGTCAAGGTCCCTCTACGCTCATATGACCTTGGATACACACCCCAAGGTAAACAATCTAAAGATGTTGGTACTACCTCCATTCCTCCTAAGTCCACCACTTTCCATCATAAATCCTATCATATTCCCATAACATATGTGACCATTCCACCTCCACCATCCTACAAATGTCAAAAGCATGTGACCATACACCTTCCACCACCCAATTTACCTCCATTACTTCCAACTCCTAATATCCCTCCATCCACTTTGCCTCCACTTCTAGCAATTCGTAATTATCCACTTATCAATAAATTTCCTCCAAATCCTTATCATGACTAACAAATGCATGCATTGTCTAACCATGAAGCTTCCACTCATTCCACCAAACCCATGGGATTTAAAAGTAAAAATTTGGATGCCTCTACTCATAAAGCCAAAAATCCTAAGGATCCTAATTCATTAGTATATCAATGCAAAAAATCAAAACAAAATACATCCAAAAAGCTATCTAAGCCCATACCTTCAAAACAAAAGTCCAAAACTAAAATGGTTTGGGTCCCTAAGCAAGAAGTAATCAAGTTAAATGAGGCATCCTCCTCTCACAAATCCCAACCATCCCCTTCCATCCAAAAATCCCATTCCAATCAAAAGTTTCAAATTCCTCCATCCCACAAGAAAAACAAAAATCATAAAAATAATAAGTCTATGTGGGTACCTAAATCACTAAGTCACCCATCTCCTAAGCAAACATTGCCATTGCTTCCTACACCACCTCCAAATCAAAATCTTCAATGTTTATCACAGTGTGTGCAACCATTGGCATTGGTTCCCTTCCATTCCATATTTCCACATACCTCCATCTCCCCACCTTTCATCCATTATCCTACATATTTCACCCATCACTTTCCTATGGTCCATGCTTTTTCATAAGCCTTCCCTCCATCCATCCTTTTTTGCATAAATCTTCCATCCATTCTTTTGCATGAATCCTACATAATCCACATCCAAACCCACTATCCTTCCATCAATAGTCCACATCATGATCCACTATCCTACCATACCATAAACCTCATAATCCACTATCCTTCCATACATAATCCACATTATAATCCACTATCCATATACTTCATCTCCCTTCCATGCAATCCCCTACCAACATCTATGAGCATAATGACATTTGACATGGTCCATGCAATGACATCCCTCTCTAGTAGGACAATATCACCCTTCATGGAACTAGACGCTTGAGTCCCTCTTATCCATATTCACTTATCCCATCCAAATACCCCATGAAAAAAAATCAAATAAAATTAAAATAGTAAAGAGAATCCTTTCGTCTAATGGTGAAAACCACCCTTGGTGGCACCTTGGATAAGTACCATGATGAAAACCTGGCAAACAAGTGTCATGTGTAGGTTGATTATCTATGCCACTTACACTTGGGGGCATGTTGTCTCATCCAAACTATCTATCCAATCATATCATTACCATACCATCCTACCATCCATGTCAATTATACCCACATATGTATCATATTGAGTCCATTCATCCTCCTTTCCTCTTTATCTTGATAAAGACATCAGGGCAAAAATGTTGAAACATGTTTTGGATATCTCTTGATATACCTTATCCTTTTCAAATCAATCCCATCGTCCTCTTGTCATAAGTTGTCATGTAAAATCGTAAGTCTACTACCTAGAATGTGGCATGTTATTCTTATGCGACATAGTCTTTGGAGATCACATCCTAGCTCCATTATGAGGCATACATCCATCCACTATAGCCTATCCTTATATCTATCCGTTTATCAATAGATTTGTATTCCATGGCATATCCTCTTATCTACCCATCTATCATGAGTCTTCTTATCCATCCATCTATAATGAGCCTTTCATCCTTTTATCCATCCATCCTACCTCGATCCTTGCATCTAGACTTAGTTTTCCCTTATCATTGGTGTCTAGCATAAAGGCTATCAAAATTGTCATCCAATGCCATCCCAAAACATTTCAAAAAATCCAAAAAAATCAAAACATTAAAAAATCCTAAAAAATCAAATATTCCCAAAAGACAAAAAAATCAAAACATTCAAAAAGACAAAAAAATTAAATATCCAACAAAAATCCAAGCAATAAAATTAAACCAATCAATCCATCAATCCCAATCAAATCATCAAAATCAAACCAATCAATCCATCAATCCCAATCAATCAATTCATCCAATCAATTCATCAATAAAATCTCTCAAGTCAATCCAAATTCATCAAATCACTCCTTCAAATCAAGTTCATCAAAATCAAATCAACGTCATCATTCCAAGCAATGATCCAAATGCAAGTTGTATCAATCCATACCAATCAAGTCAAATTATCCAATCACATCCTTGGTATTGTTCCTAATCTAGTCATAAACTAAATCAATCATTATCATCATCATCAATGGGATATATCATTCCCACATCCTTGTGTTGATCTAGGGATATATCGGTCCTCGCAATGATAACAATATCACTATCATTATCATAAATCAATGAATCAATTAATCATTGGTTTACAACTTGATAGGGGCAATACCTTGTTTATTTTTTGTATCATTTATGCATGCTTGCTTGATTGCTTGTGTGTGTTGTCATTTTTAACTTGCATTTGTATCAAATCTAAAATCCTTCCAGCTACTATTCATATCTTGTATCTAGGCAAGGTTGTATTATGCTGATGCACAAGACACATCGTCACCTTGGTGCATAACATCTAGTGCTATATCAAACATCATGGTTGCTCACCTTCGTTGCAGCATAACACATCATTCATTTCTTCTATCCATTCCCTTAGCTATGTTCCTTAATTAATCCCTTTCATTTTGAGAGCCTACCCATGATTGTCCAACCCGCCTATCCTCTCAAGGGAACATCATCATCCTATCTTTCCATAATTCTATCCATTTTCCTCTATCCATACCTTAGCTTCTTTTAAATGATGTTACTCGACACAAATCTTATCATCTCGAACATCATCTCAAAGAGGGGAAAAATGTAGACACCCAAATTTGTCCATGTCTTGCAACACCTAGTCAAATACATTATTAGAGACATCATGTAGTATTTTGTCCTAATCTGACTCCTAATTCCACTTATCCCATTAGCCAATTAATTAAATAAATCTTATTTATTTAATTAATTTTCCATCCTAATCTCATTTATCTCACTAGCCAATTAATTAAATAAATCTCATTTATTTAATTAATTTCTCATTTATCTCACTAGCCAATTACAATTAATTAAAAAAATCCTATTTATTTAATTAATTTCCCACCTTTCCTCTAATTTAAATTATCCCTCTCCCATTTCCCAACTAATTCAAATAAAATATTTGAATTAGGTCGTCACCTTTCATCTCATTGTAACACTTCTCCACCTCTCAATTGAATCATGTGTGGTAGTACAACTTTCATTTAATATACTTCACATGTCCAACCAATTTAAATAATCTTTTATTTAAATTAGGCCAGCCCTATTCTCCTCTCTACACTTGTCACGTGACTACAATTTCTTAAGGAGTGGGAAAACATATTCGATCCTAGCTATCCACATCGTTTAGTTAGCCTTTCAATCTCAACCATCCATTCAAACTAGCCCCTTCTTATAAATCAACCCTCTCACAAGCCATTTGAATGCATTGAATTTCAAGTATCCCCATGCTATCAAAATACCATTAGAGCCTTTGCATCATTCATCCTATGCCATTGTTATGCTACTGAAATAGTGAATAACTAATATTCCCCCCATAATCAATCCTTCAAAATCTTGCATTCTTATGTCAAGTTGAGAAGAGCAATGGAGATGAATCAAGTTTAGCATGGAGATTGGTTTTGCATTTGCATTTGTTATTTTGATTTTCATGCTAGTTTGTGCTCCATTGTGCTTGTTAGGGTTTAGTTATTTGTTGTTTATGCATTAACACTGATATTTAACCCTAGCTACAAAGGGCACAAGTTGAGACTATTCATTCAAATATACATAAGCTATAGACCCAAAGGGATGTCATAAAGCATAAAATGAGCTAGCTCTAGGAGGTAGCAAGCTTGAAGATTGCATCCCTAACCAAGCTAATGGTAGCAGCAGATAAGACTAGGAAAATCACTGAGGCCCCTGCTATTATGCAGAAAGAAGAAGAGTTGGTGTCCTAGATTAATAGGAACATACTGTTACAAGTATGGGACTAACCAATGTTGTCATTCATGTCAACATATTCCTATTGCATTGATGTCAAGGATTGGATGAGTTGTGTGTTGAGGATATTGAGAAAATTAGTCCTATCAAAAACAGAGAAGAACAGTGAAGTGAAAATCCTAGCTAAGGTGAAGATCAAAAGATGTCCATCAAAGGGTTTGTAGATATGTGTCTAAAGGTGATCTAGTAAATATTTGAGAGGTCCATATGAATATTTGAAGAAGTTATGGCCATATGAGTCAAACCAGTTCAGGTAGATGTTCAGAGGTGACAATGTGACATAAATAGGTCTAGTGAGATCTAGAAATGCAATATCTTGTTCTATGGATTTGGTGGAGTGTTTAGGAAGTGAATGTAAATTTACAACTCAATTGGTTCATGGTCTAGAGGTCCGCAAGCATCTATTCCAATATGACAATGATGACATATTATGTTCTTGAGGTTAAGGATGAAGAATAGAATGATTTCAGTAAGTAGAAGTAGTGTGGATATTCTTGGTGTTTCAGGCAAGCTTGTGGGGGTCTCTGGATTGTATCCAGTTTGTGTTGGTGGTCCGCATTGAAGATGGAGCTCGTAATTGAAGAATTACTTCTGGATGATGATGTTCTTCCCAAACTTGGCCGACCAGATGATTTACACATCTTGCAGATGATCTTGAAGATGTTCTATGAAGCATGGCATGTTCCTCAAAGAAGATTTAAGTCCCAGATCTATGTGGCCAACAGTGTGGTGATTTGCATGAAGTCTTTTGTAATAAGTCATGTTGTATTTGTTTATTTTCTCTGTAAAGTATGCCGACTTTGATGATTATACCAAATTTGATGTCTTGTATAAATAAGATTTGTGAAGTCATTTCAAAATCATCTTGGCAGAGATGACAGTGTGGTAGAGAGGAGAAGAGAAAAAGGCAGAGCAAAAGTATTGAGCTTAAATGGAACTGACTCAAGCATGGTGAAGATGCTATTCTTCAGTTCAAGTATGTAATATTTATTATTTTATAGATAGTTTGTCTCCTGTAGGCAGTGGGCCTCTTGTGAGTAGTGTGCTCGGGTAGTGAGCCCTAATTGGCATGTGCCATTTGTTCTTCTTATTCTTTTAATAGAGAATACAATATTGGGTTAGTCACCCCATGGTTTTTCCTTTAACCAGGTTTTCCACATTAAAATCTTGGTGTCATATGTTTTAATGTGTTTTTGCTCTTGAATTGTTGCATTGTGTTTCCATGATTGATTTATTATTATGATGTTGAATTACAAGAAGGATTTAAGTGGTTAATAAGAGAAAGTTTTGGGATAACTCATTCACCCCCCATCTTAGTTGTTTTTCTTGAAACTAACAATTGGTATCAGAGCCAAGTTCCTCTAAAAGAGCTTAACTACCTGAGGAGATCTAGGATGTCTTCTTACAAGAAGGATAGTCTGAGGTTTGATGGAACCAATTATAATCTTTGGAAAAGCCGCATGGAATATCACTTGCAATGTATGGGAATGCAATATTGGATCATGGCTTCAAAGAAGTATGTTCCTCCAAAGGATGGTCTGACAACTATAGATGAGATAAAAGATGTTGAAGACAGTCTTTGAGCTAAAGAAGCTTTACTAAGTGCCTTATCTGATTCAAAGCTGACAAATGTTATAGATTTAAAACCTGCATATGAGATTTGGGAAAAATTGAAACTTCTGTGTGAAGGAGACAAATATGTTAAATGTTCCAAGCTATAGAGTCTGAAAGGAAAATTTGAAAACTTGAAGATGAATGGAGATGAAAATATCACTACATTCATGCCAAAAGTAAATGTGCTTGTTTGTGGTATTAAGTGTGCTGGTGGAATCTTGGATGAAGATGATATTGTTGCCAAAGTTCTTAGATCCCTACCTCCTTATAAATACAAGGTTGCTGCTATTGAAGAATTTAGGTCTTTTTCAAATATCACAAGGGATCAATTGGTTGGGAAATTAGCTGCATTTAAATTGGCTGAGTTTGGAGATGCATCCCCAAGACTAAATCTGCATTCAAAGCTAGTGCCTCTATAAAATGCAAACAAAAGTTTGATCCAGGAGAGAACTCCTCAAAGAGACTATCATGGTATGAAAAAGCAAGAAAAGATCTAGAAGAAGATGAAGCAGAAGCTTCTCAACTTGAAGCTCTTATTGCAAAAAGAATGCCAAGAGGATCCGATAAGTATGAAGGAAAACTACCCTTCAAATGTTTCAACTACAAGAAGATTGGTCATTTTGCCTCAAGGTGTCTAGAAAGATTTTCAAGGGCAAATCCAAATAGATCAAGATTCCAAAAGAAGTGTTACTATGTTCATGAAGATGATGATGGAGTAACAAATGATGAATTAGAGACAAGAAATAAATCTGCAAGTGACTGGGTGTTTATTGCCATCAAGGAAGAAGATCCAATGCCCTCTGAATCTATCAATCATAAAATGATAGAAAGAGCTTTGGCTGCCCAAGTTGAAGAAAAGGATGACTAGGTCATTGATAGTGGGTGCTCCCACCATATGACAGATGACAAAAATAAGTTCATAGATTTGGAAAGATATGAAGGAGGAGTGGTAAAATTTGGTGATAATTCTGTTGGTAAAATCAGAGGTAGAGGAACTATTTCTTTTGATGGAAAGAACAAAACCAATAATGTACTGTATATTGAAGGTCTGAAGCACAATCTTCTTAGTGTTAGACAGTTGGTGGATAAAGGCTATGATCTCTGATTCAAAAATGGTAAATGAAAAATCTATGAAAGTTCTAGAACAAAGATTGCATCTGGTACTCAAACAAAAGGTAACATCTTCCACTTGGTTGGTACTCCAAAAGGTTATTTATTTGTTCAAATTGATTAGAGTTGGTTGTGGCATAGGAGAATGTGTCATGTGAATTTTGATAATATCATCAAGATAAGCAACACTCAGGTTGTAAGAGATCTTCCAAGACTAGTGAAACCTACCAATAGTTTGTGCAAAGAATGTCAGTTGGGTAAGTAGAGTAGAGTCACATTCAAAAGTAAGGAATAGTCTTCTACTAGATTGTTGGACTTAGTACATACTGATCTATGTGGACCGGCAAGAATCAGGAGTTTACAAGGTAATAGATACTTCATGTTATTAATTGATGACCACTCCCAGATAATGTGAGTGACCTTTTTGAAATAGAAATCTGAGGCTCTTGAGAAATTTAAAATATTCAAAGATATGGTAGAGAATGAAACTGGATTAAACATAAAATGTCTCAGGTTTGATAGAGGTGGAGAATTCACATCCGGAGAGTTCATAGAATTATGTAAGAAACATGGGATAAAAAGATAGTTATTTGCTCCAAGGACTCCACAGTAGAATGGAGTAATGGAGAGAAAGAACCAGACCATCCAAGAAGCATCTAAAACCATGATAATGGAAGCAAATGTTCCTCAGATCTACTGGAGAGAAGTTGTAAGCATTGCTGTCTATACTCTAAATCAAGTACAAATTAGAAGCAATACTGGTAAGACCCCTTATGAACTCTAGTTTGGCATCACTCCCACTGTGAAGTATTTCAGAGTCTTTGGTAGCAAATGTTACATTAAAAGAGATAAAGACCTTGGCAAATTTGATTCTAGAAGTGATGAAGGAATATTCTTGGGTTATGCTACTCAAAGAAAAGTATACTAGTGTTATAACAAGAGAATGAGAAAGATTATATAAAGTACAAATGTGAAGGTTGATGAAGGTATTGAAAAACCCTCAAGGTTTTATGAATATGAAGAAGATAATCAGAATGATGTTTTGGTCCAAGAAGTCTAAGCCCCTTCTAAAATTTAGATCCAAACTGATCCAGAGAATCAAGAAGAAGAGATAAGTTTGAATGAACCTGTTCAAGAAATAGAAGTACAAGAAATTCCCAAAACTCCCAGGTATGTAAGACTGAATCACTCTGAAGATCAGATCATAGGTGATAAAAGAAAAGGTGTTCAAACAAGAAGAAAGATTGCTCAAGACTTAGAAAAGTATTTTATGATTTCAAAAATTGAACCAAAAATAATAAGTGAAGCATGCAATGATGAAAGATGGACTAAAGTAATGAAGGAAGAGTTGATGCAGATTGAGAAAAATCACATTTGGGATCTTGTTCCCAGACCTAGAAACAAAAATGTGATTGGAACCAAATGGGTCTTCTGGAATAAACTAAATGAAGATGGTGAAGTAGTCATAAACAAAGCTAGATTGGTCTGCAAGGGTTATTCTCAAGTAGAAGGAGTTGATTTTGAAGAAACTTTTGCTCTAGTGGCAAGAATTGAAGTAGTTAGATTATTTCTTTCCTTTGCTACCTTCAAGGACTTCAAAGTGTATCAGATGGATGTCAAGTCTGTCTTCCTGAATGGTGACTTGGAAGAAGTATACATTGAGCAACCAGATGGATTTCAATTGTTTGATTATGGTGATATGGTCTACAAGTTGAAGAAAGCACTGTATGGACTCAAACAAGCCCCAAGATCCTAGTATGAAAGATAGGATAAGTATCTTTTGAAGATTGGTTTCAAAAAAAGGTATTGCTGACAGTAACTTGTACTTCAAAATAGATCATGAAAATATCTTGATTGTTGAAGTATTTGTTGATGATATCATTTTTGGAGGAAAAGAAAGTATGTGTAAAACTTTTGTAAATCAAATGAAAAGTGAATTTGAGATGTCCATGTTTGGGGAAATGAATTTCTTCTTGGGTCTGCAAATCATTCAAACAAAGAAAGGAATCTTCATTTCATAGACCAAATATGTGAAAGAATTATTGAAGAAATTTGGGATGGAAGACTCAAAACCAATGAATACTCCCATGGCAACTGGATGTAAATTGAGCAAAGATGATGACTCTCCTAAGGCTAATCAGAAAAAGTACATGTCCATGATTGGAGGACTACTGTATCTTACTCAAACTAGACCTGACATTATGAATGTTGTTGGTCTTGTTGCTATATTCCAAGCTAATCCTAGAGAATCTCATGTCATGGCAATCAACAGGATTCTCAGATATCTAAAAGGAACAATTGAGTATGGTTGATGGTATCCTAGAGATCATGATTTCTCTCTTCATGCATATATAGATGTGGATTAGGTAGGAGATGCGGATGACCAGAAGAGTACCAGTGGTGGAGCATTCTTTTTAGGGAAAATATCAGTTTCTTGGTTGAGAAAAAAAGAGGCAATATATCTATCCATTGCAAAAGCATAATTTATTGCAGCAACAGGTAATTGCACTCAAGTATTGTGGATGAAGCAAATGCTAAGAGACATCAGAGTCGAGTATGAAGAACCTATCACAATCTTCTCTGATAATTCAAGTGTAATAAATATATCAAAAAATCCAATGTTGCATTCAAAGACAAAACATATATCCATCAAGTTTCACTTTTTGAGAGAGTAGGTCAACAAGAATGAAGTCAGATTGGAGTTTGTGCCCTCCAAGGATTAGATTGTAGATATTTTTACTAAACCTCTACCTAAGGACTCTTTTGAGTATCTCAGGGAGAAGTTGGGGCTTATTACCCTTCCAGTTTTGAATTAAGATTCACTAATGTGCATCAGTCTGGTGGATCTCATAGTCATATCTTGTGGTCTAGATTGATGATAGGAAGTTGCTACTCAGGGGGAGTAGTCTGTATGATTCTGAAGTATGATGCAAGTAGGTGCCCTTTACCATTGATGTCAAAGGGGGAGAGAAGACATGTGAAAAACAAAAAGTGGTTGCTAATCAAAGGGGGAGCAGTAAAGGAAGAGAAGAGATGTGAATGGTTGTTGTTGATAGGGGGAGTTATGTCAGTCAGTAAGGAGAAGTTCTTGTATTGATGGTTAAAATAGTTTTTCACATCATATGTTGCCATCAATGACAAAGGGGGAGATTGTTGCAAGTATGGGCCTAACTAGTGTTGTCATTGATGTCAACATATTTTTGTTGTATTGATGTCAAGGATTGGATGAGTTGTGTGCTGAGGAAATTGAGAAAATTAGTCCTATCAGAAACAACAAAGAATAGTGAAGACAGTGAAGTGAAAATCCTAGCTAAGGTGAAGATTAGAAGATGCAAATCAAAGGGTTTGTAGATGTGTCTAAAGGTGATCCAGTAAAGATTTGAGAGGTCCACATGAATATTTGAAGAAGTTATGGCCATATGATTAAAACTGGTTCTGGCAGATGTTCAGATGTGACAGAGTGACACAAATAGGTCTGATGAGATCTAGAAATGCAATATCTTGTTCTACAGATTTGGTGGAGTGTTTAGGAAGTCAATGTGAATTGACAACTCAATTGGTTCATGGTCTGGAGGTCTACAAGCATCTATTCCAATATGACAGTGATGACAGACTATGTTCTTGAGGTTCCAGATGAAGAAGAGAATGATTTCAATAAGCAGAAGTAGTGTGGATGTTAGTGGTGTTTCAGGCAAGCTTGAGGGGGTCTCTGGATAGTGTCTAGTTTGTGTTAGTGGTCTGCATTGAAGATGGAGCTCATAATTGAAGAATTACTTCTGGATGATGATGTTCTTCCTAAACATGGTCGACCGGATGATTTACACATCTTGTGGATGATCTTGAAGATGTTCTATGAAGCATGGCATGTTCCTCAAAGAAGATTTAAGTCCCAGATCTGTGTGGCTGACAATGTGGTGATTCACATGAAGTCTTTTGTAATAAGTCAAGTTGTATTTATTTATTTTCTCTGTAAACTATGCTAACTTTGATGATTATACCAAAGTTGATGTCTTGTATAAATAAGATTTGTGAAGTCATTTCAAAATCATCTTGGCAGAAATGAGAGTGTGGTAGAGAGAAGAGAAAAAGGTAGAGCAAAAGTATTGAGCTTAAATGGAACTAACTCAAGCATGGTGAAGATGCTATTCTTCAGTTCAAGTATGTAATATTTATTATTCTATAGACAGTGTGTCTCTTGTAGGTAGTGGGCCTCTTGTGAGCAGTGTGCTCAGGCAATGAGCCCTAATTGGCATGTGCCATTTGTTCTTCTTATTCTTTTAATATAGAATACAATCTTGGGTTAGTCACCCCAAGGTTTTTCCCTTAACTAAGTTTTCAATGTTAAAATATTGGTTTCATATGTGTTAATGTGTTTTTGCTCTTGAATTGTTGTGTTGTGTTTCCATGATTGATTTATTATTATGCTACTGAATTACAAGAAGGATTTAAGTGGTTAATAAGAGAAAGTTTTGGGACAACTGATTCACACCCCCTCTCAATTGTCTGTCTTAAAACTAACACATACAAGTTTTGGGCAATACTAAGACCAGTTGGGATGAAGAAGTGGTGTAGCTAAAGAAGATCAACAAAGAGGTTCTCTTTGAACAATAGTAAGATATTTTGACTTCACTTGTATATATGTAGAAAATAGAAAAATAGTTTTGAAATTTTGGCAACTTGTACATATCTTTGTATCATACACCTTTTCCATTGATGTCAAAGTGGGAGAAGAAATGAAGCCTATGAAAAAAATTTGAAAAATAATAAGAGAAGCATGAAGCTAGGGGAGGTAGTGTGTAAAAAGAAAGGGGGAGTTGTAACAGTTTTTCACATCATGTGTTTGTTGATAACTGAGAGGGGGGGTGAATCAGTTATCCTAAATGTTTCTTCTATCTAAACTTTCTTATTAATTGATGCAACATTAATTCAAACAAGCAAACATAACCATGAAAATGGAGATACACATGACACAATATTTTTGATGTGGAAACCCTGTTAAGGGAGAAAACCACAGGGTGATTAACCCAAAGATTATTCTCTGTTAGAAGAATAAGGAAATACAAAATGGCACTTGCCAATTAAGGCTCACTGCCCGAGCACACTGCTCACAAGAGGCACACTGCCTACAAGAGACTCACTGTCTACAAAAGAGTGTTATACAATACTTGAACTGATTGGTAGCATCTGCAAATGCTGGAGTCTAGTTCTGGTTAGGCTCAGTATACTGATCTACTACACTTCATCTTTCCTTTTCCCTTAAGCTACTTTCTTTCACATATCGGACCTTTCTTGCCACTTCTGCTCTGCTCTTCTACTTTTATTCTCACATCACTAACAACAACAACACTTCTCACAACTAAATCTATTGTGTATATATATCCGCACAAGTAATTTCATCACCTTTCTAATTGGCACCTAGAACAGTCAATCTTCTCACAAACTCTGTTCTATCAGCTGAATCCTTACACATCAAGTAATGCGGATCAAGTATATGCTTGTAGAAATCATTAATCATGTCAGCCAAACATGATTTATGCCTTCATAACCTATAACACCATCAGTAACACATCTGGAAAGTAGTCTGATGTTCTGTCAGTCAGTTCTTCCTCTATTCACACTATCACTCAGGAATCCGGTATTCAACTATTCATATCTTTTTCCTCATCTATCACCGAAGGCTAAATCCTTGGAATATACCACTCAAGGTAGTCCTCTTGACTTCCCCAAATCTACACTGCACTAAGATACTTCCTCTGAGAGATTTGGACCTATCTGTCAGACCTTGCCACATGCTTTGTTCTTGTTTATCGGACCACAACATTCTTCACTCTGACTTTCGATAGAGACACACCATGTCATGCGGATGTGTGGGATGAACTTTGTTGCCATCAATGACAACAATTATGAATCCATATAGTGTCTTTTGCCAACAATCTCCCCCTTTGGCATTGATGGCAACACTTAGTGAAAAATGACTAAGTGTTTACACTAGGCTCCCCCTTGGCTGATGCTCTATCTTTTATATATATTTTTCGGAGCTCCCCCTTAGTTGGATTCCTGATTTTTCACTACTCTTCACTCCCCTTTTGACATCAATGGCAAAGGGTAGGGTCCGCACACCAAAATTTTCAAAAATTTTACTATACTTAGCCACATAAGTATATATATACAAGTTGTACTTACATATACTTAAGTATGTCTGCAAAAGTGTTCTTCAACTGTACAACTTCTGTCGCCCAACTCTGCTTCATCCTATCCAAATTTGAGATATGCCCACTCAATAGGAATGCAAACACATCTGCCCTTTTTAGATCTGTCGGATCATTGGTCTGGGCTATAATTTGGGCTTCTATTATAGCCTCATGCATGGCCTCTAGCTTAGGGACAATTAACCCCCTGAGCTCACTTAACCTGCTTATTCTATTTTTCCTTTCCTTCTCCAATTTCTTGATTTCACTCAAGACTGCGATAGTCTAACATTCTTGATTTGTTATAGAGGATGAAAGAGGATCAAAACTTTGAGACAAGCTTAGTATTTTGTCCTCTTGCTCTTTTATTTTCTTCTCAATCTCCACTGTTACCTTGGACCAGGAGATACAAATTTTGTATATTTCATCGCCATCCTTAAGAGCATTTTCTAAGCTCTTTATCCCAATGTTCATGTTTCTCCTATCATTAATGATCAAACCCTGTACCTCGGAGAACCTTTTATCCAAAAACTCCTTTTGGACCTTTTCTTCAGCTGATTTTTCTAGAGAATCAAAATGTGTACTAACACTGTTGACTAAGGTTTTGAGATTACCGGAAGAGGAGGCTGTGGGAGCTTTCTAAACTGATGGCATAATCTTTTCAAGCACTCTGGAAGTAGCTTCTATCAACTCACAGTCTTCCATATGATACTTTAGGAGTTTTTCATTAGCTTTAGCATTTGCAAATGAAGCTATCTTCATTTTCTGTACTAGAGAAAGAGAATCAAAATTGAATGGACCTTCTAGAAGCTCTGGTTCATCAATCTCCATTATTTCTTTGTTCAGGAATTCTTGGACAGTTTGTGCAGTGTCTCTTGCTGGAGACAGATTTTTCTTTTCATCTGTAGTCTTAGGGCTGTCCCTTGGAGCTTTCTCTCCTTCTACATCCTTACCACTATTAGTCATGGTTTTATCTGTTGGGGTCTTCTCTTTCTCTGCAGCCTTGGTACTGTCAACTTCTTTTTCCTTCACTCCTGCTTCTTTCTCCTGTATTGTGTCTTCTCCTTTAGATCTGGAAGCTGTAGGGGAAACTGGAGGAGAGATATTTGTTTGTCCATGAGCCACTTCTTCTAGAATAGGGGATTCAGAGCTCTTATCGGAGTCCTCTGTGATAGGAATGTTGAACTTTTTAAGGGTATTCCAAAGAATCTCTTCAGTCTCTTTTGCCACCTTGCCGGTTTCACCAAGCATGAGCTGATTCATCCTTGCTTTACTCCTGAATTCATCCTTGCAATCTTTGAATATCATATTCATTGTTTTGGGATTGATTGCAAGATATAGCTGAACAACTATCTGTTCCCAGATCTCAATGTCTTTTGCCATGGCATTGTTCTTTCTTATTTCTAACTCCTTTTCTAGGCTCTTAGGAATTAGAGATATAATCTCAATGAAAGCCTTATTGTATATGTTCAGATACCTATTTGTAGCTTCCTGCAAGATCTTTTGGTCAGCCTCATTGTAATCATCATAAAATTCGGCCATTGGTTGAAGGTTTCCATCCACAATGACTGATTTGATTACACTTTTTAGAGATAGGGTGGGCTTTTCAACAAATTCCTCTGCCATTTCTTCCTTGTCTTGGCCTGTGGAGGGTTTACCAAATCCTTTCTTCTTCTACTTCTTTATTTCCTTTGCCGCCTCATCTGATTCAGTTTCCTCTTCATCTCTTTGACTTGCATAAGCCCTTGTGGCTTTTGTCTTTGATCTTTTCTCTCTTTTGTCAGATGCCTGGACTTCCAATTTTGATGTTCTTGAGCTTTTGGCTATGACAGGTGCAAATCTCTTTGATGATCTGGTCTGGGTGGAGGTTTCTACCGGAGCACTTTCCTTGCTTTTCTTTTCTGCCTCTTTCTTCTCTTCCTCAACCCTTTCCATCCTTTTCTTGTGGGCGTCAAGTGCCTCCTTTGAGATGCCAAGGCCTTGGGCAATATTTTCTACTTCTTTTCTTACCTTCCTCTTGATCTCTGGTTCTCTGAGTTCAACATGAATTTTTATACTCAGCTCCTCAAAGGTTCCAAACCTTTTTGCCTTTGGATCTTTAGGCTGGCTTAGCATGTGTTGAACATACAGCTCCACAATCTATTCATCAACTTCATACCCCATGGGCATGATCCAGACTGTCCTTGGCTCTACTGCCTCCATTAGGCATTGGTCAATCTCTACCATAAAGCAAATTGTGTCTTTGTATTTCTCAACAAGAGATTGGGGAATCCTTTCTCTTGCTTGCATCATGTTCTGAAAGTTCTTGAAATATCCCCACAGAGCTATATTTTGTGCTTTGTTGTCACCAAGTCCATGTAGATAATCTTTGATTTGGATAGCTACCAGTCTATCATTCTCCCATACCCAGCCATTAGATCTGGGAAGCTCATTCATAAAGTAGAAGAATAAGCACAATATCAATCCTCCATACTTGAATGAATTCTTTTTGTCTTTCTTGATTTTCTGCAAATTCTCCAAGAGTTGGTTCAAGAGAAGTTGGCAAAGATCATAGTCTGTATCCTTTCTTAGCATTTCATAAGCGGTATAGATGGCAGTTCCAGGTACAGAATTTTCTCTGCTAGAATGATATATCTTATATCCAATGATCATAGAAGCAAACTTGACATCTGGATCAGTGATGTCATCCATTGTCATTGCTCTTTTGTCAAACTTAGATCTGGTAGCCTCACTCACAGTTTGGTTCTTTACAGATTTAAGAACAGGAATCCCACCAGATGAGTATAGTCAGGTAACTGCCCTGATGGCATCTTTAGTGATCTTGAATGGTCCATTTAACCACATGAAATTGTCATGTATTCTGCTCAAAATGTACCTAACCCATTCATCCTCCATAAAATAGGGGAAATGTATGTATTGTGCAAAGTGCTTGTTCCAAAGGCCTATGTATTGGGGTTTGAGCTCGAATGAATCATCTAACATTTGTTTGTGATAGATATCTCTTAGTTTGAATTCCCCAAACTCTTCAACATTTGCATGTATATAAACCCTAATATCTTTGGTGTGCAAAACACAATGCAAAACACTGGAAAATGCACCTAGGGGATCTACCTCCAAAGATTTGTATGGATGTTTCTTAAATTTAGGGTGAGGTCTATCAAAAATCTTTACAATATTCGGAGTACCCATTATCAAGAGATTTGTAGTGAGATATTTTGAAAATGGAAAATACCTTTTGTGTCTTTCGGTTTCACAAAGATTTCTGGAAGTAATGGCTTTAGCGAATGATCTTCGATGAACTTGGAGAATTTTGTTGCAGAGCTCCACTTTTCATTTCTTCTTGAGTGCATAATGAACAAGTGATTAATGAGAAAACTTTTATATTGCTCCACAAACCCTAATATCAGGTTGCAATAAATGCTCGACCTACATTAATCTGGTTTTGCCTTATTCAGATGACTTGAAGAACAGGATCAATCCTGATCTTTAAAAAACTTGCGGATCTGCCAAATCTTAACCACAGTTTGTTTGAATGTATTCCTTATGAATCCTTCAATCCGCAACTCTTCTTGTGCCAGTTCCGGCACCAATTGACTGGCTGGGGGAACAAGGTTTTCTTTGTGTCTCCCCCTGAGCCAAAGCTCACTTTTTAATTTCCAGAAGGAATATCAACACCAGAGTCTGGTGCGGATCCAACCTCTACATTCTCAGTACTTTTCTTCACTCAAATCTTGCTCATCTCACTTTTAACTTTATCCGCATTCATCTTTTGTTTACCCTTGTCTTGGTTCTGATTATGATATACCGAACCTCTTTTGTCTTGATTCTTGCTTCTACAGACTTTTGCACTATGACCGGACCTATTGCAGATTTGGCAAACAACATTTCTTTGCATATTTGACTGATATCCACTTGATCTACATTGATTAGCCATATGACCTATTCTATTGCATGTAAAGCATCTACCATTGAATGATTTGTTCATTTGCATATTTCTGCATTCATAAGACTTGTGACCATACCTTTTGCAATTAAAACATTGTTCGGAGAAGGATGAATTAGTTTGATTCACTCTCTTTCTGCACTGATTAGCTTTGTGACCAAAGTGATTGTAGCTGTGGCAGTATCCATTGAAGGATGGATATCTTTGAGCATTGGGCGGTCTTCTAGGCCTGTTTCTTGGATTTTTTGATTCAAAATTCTTCTGACCGGATCCGGAGCTTTCTCCTTTCTCATATCCCAAACCACACTTGTCATCTACCCTCTTTTCACTTCTAAGAAGAACTTCAAGTTGAGCAGAACTTATCTTGAATTTCTCTTTATATTCATTTGCTGTTTGAAGATCCCTTTTGAGAGAGACAATTTTATCCTCAAGTTTTTCTTCATTATCTTTAGCATCTTCAAGATCAGATTCAAGATGTCTAATGATTCTATCCATTTGGTGGCAATCTTCTGATTTCTCCTTGAGAGATTGTCTTAGATTATCTTCAATTTTTCTTTTCTCTTCAACTTCTTGAGTAAACTTTATAACTCCTGATTCCATTTCATGTCTTACCATAATGATTTCTTTTGATAACTTTTCACATAACTTGGTTTTCTCAGTTAGCTCTTCATTTGCATTACTTTCTTCACCTTGTCTTGCCAATTGTTGAAGCAGCTCCTTTCTCTTTTTCATAGAGAGACTTAATTTTTCTTTTAGTTCTCTCATGAAATCATCAACCTATTTGAGTCTTTCCTTTAATTCATTGACTTCAGAGTTTGACTGTTCAAGATCCTCAGGGGCAGTCTTGAGTTGCTCCCTTAAACCATATGCATCCATTTGGACTCCCAGATCTTCCTTGAGCTGTTAGACTCTATTAGGAGGAACTTAGCTCTGATACCAATTGTTGATAACTAAGAGGGGGGGTGAATCAGTTATCCTAAATGTTTCTTCTTTTTGAACTTTTTTATTAATCTATGCAACATTAATTCAAACAAGCAAACATAACCATGAAAATGGAGATACACATGACACAATATTTTTGACGTGGAAACCCTGTTAAGGGAGAAAACCATGGGGTGATTAACCCAAAGATTATTCTCTATTAGAAGAATAAGGAAATATAAAATGGCACTTGCCAATTAGGGCTCACTGCCTGAGCACACTGCTCACAAGAGGTACACTACCTACAAGAGACTCAATGTCTACAAAAGAGTGTTATACAATACTTGAACTGATTAGTAGCATCTACAAATACTAGAGTCTAGTTCCGGTTAGGCTTAGTATACTGATCTGCTGCACTTCATCTTTCCTTTTCCCTTAAGCTGCTTTCTTTCACATACTGGACCTTTCTTGCCACTTCTGCTCTGCTCTTCTGCTTTTATTCACACATCACTAACAACAACAACACTTCTCACAACTAAATCAATTGTGTGTATATATATCCGCACAAGTAATTTCATCACCTTTCTAGTCGGCACCCGGAACAGTCAATCTTCTCACAAACTCTGTTCTGTCAGCTGAATCCTTACACATCAAGTAATGCGGATCAAGTATATGCTTGTAGAAATCATTAATCATGTCAGCCAAACATGATTCATGCCTTCATAACCTTTAACACCATCAGTAACACAACCGGAAAGTAGTCTAATGTTCTGTCAGTTAGTTCTTCCTCTGTTCACACTGTCACTCAAGAATCTGGTACTCAACTATTCATATCTTTTTCTTCATCTATCACCGGAGGCTAAATCCTTGGAATATACCACTCAAGGTAGTCCTCTTAACTTCCCCAAATCTGTACTGCACCAAGATACTTCCTCTGAGAGATCCAGACTTGTTTGTCAGACCTTGCCACATGCTCTGTTCTTGTTTATTAGACCACAACATTTTTCACTCTGACTTCCAGTAGAGACACACCATGTCCTGTGAATGTGTGGGATAAACTTTGTTGCCATCAATGACAACAATCATGAATCCATATAATGTCTCTTACCAACAGTGTTGCCATCAATGCCAAAGGGGGATATTGTTGGTCACTTGGTATGATGATGAATGATTTTGCATGACGGTGTTGTCATTGATAGAAACAAGAAAAGGAACAAGGTTAGAACAGAGGTTTGGTCTAGTGAAGAAGACTTAGTCATTTTGGCTAAGTGTTGAGAGTATATAGGAGACAACAACAGAGAGATAATGTATTGGTTGGCATTGGTCCATAGTTGAAGATCAAATCATATGATTTTGGTATGTTGTATATCATCCATAGAAGATCTGATATCCAAGATTTTACCTCCTGATAAGTAACAGAAGCATACCTTCAAATAACCTAAGTCCAGCAAAGTAGAATACAGTGATATTTAGAACAAAACACTAATTTGAATTGGTTCATATTCCTCCAGTGTTGCATATCTTGATACATAGTTTTGAAGTGTCTAAATCTAGAGTTTCAGATTCTGAAGTCCATTGGAAAGATAGATACAAGCTGTTGAGTACCACTACATGGCTTGACAAAGCTTGACTGTGACAAGGCATGTGTTCTTAGGGTCCGCATTTTTTCACAAAAGGGTATTTTTCTTTGTGTTTCTAAAGGTATGATCTATGATGGCTAAAGAGTCTCTAATATGAGTTTGAGCAAGTATTGTGATCCACAGTAAAAGTTTCAGTCTAGCAGATGAACTAAACTAGTGGCAATCTATGTTAGAGGCTGACATGATAAGTGCAAATTATATGCGGTAAGTTATATTATTTAGAACTTGATTCTAAGTAGTGGAATAGTTGAGGCTGACATAGATGAAGGTGATTCAAGTGTTTTTTGGGTCCGTTGTGAATTTTGGTTAATGAATCTAGACGACAAGATACATAAGGCATGCCTACACGCTACACATTATTAGGATGACCTAATATGAAGATTTTGATTGTTACGGCTATATATGGGATTGAATTCAGTGTCTGAGTGAAGTAACGTGAATGTGAATGTACAACATACAAAGTAAGGCAATTCTATGGAGGTGATAAGAGTAGAAGAAGAGAGATCTTGTTCTCATGTAAAAGCAGAGCAGTGAAACAAAGTAGTCAAGATGAAGAGTTTTGAGATAATGTTTTTAAGTTTCATTGGAACTATAACCATGTATGTGTAGATGCAATCTAAGCAGTTCAACTTGGCAGTGATCCATTCTTCCTTCTTTCTGTCTCTAGGAAGTAAGCCTCTTTTGGCAGTGAGCCTTTCTTGTAGTGAGCGTTTCTTTGGGCAGTGAGCCTTCTTGTAATTTGGTATTGTTCCTACACAATATATTGTGAGATAACACTCACCGTGGTTTTTTCCAATTTTGGGTTTTCCACATAAAAATTATAGTGTTCATGTGTGATGAATTATGGTTATTTCTTTTATGTTTAATTTGCTTGGTTATTTCTTGTGGTAAATGGATTATTAGTTTAACAAGTAAAAGTTTTAATAGGATACTGATTCACCCCCCCTCTCAGTATCTTGGGTGTTCAACAACCTCTTTTTCGAGGAGATTGTGAGATTGCATGGATTACCTAAGAGTATAGTTTCTAATAAGGATACAAGATTCATTGGATTTTTTTGAAGGACATTGTGGAAGAAGATGAAGACAAACTTAAAGTTTAGTTCAGCATTTCACGCACAAACATATGGACAAACATAAGTGGTAAATAGGAGTTAGTGTAACTTATTGAGATGCTTAGTAGGAGATAAGGCAAGAAATTGGGATATAATTCTACCACAAGAAGAATTTGCATACAATAACTTAGTGAATAGAAGCATAGGGATGACACCATTTGAGATTGTGATAGGAGTACAACCTAGAGGAGTAGAAGAGCTAAGAGACATCAGTATGGACAATAAGAGGTGTGCAGAGACAAAACAATTTGTAGAATACATGGAGACAATACATACTCAGATCAAGAAGCATTTGGAAGAGATGAACAATAAGTATAGAGAACAAGCAGATGAGAAGAGGATACATAAAGAATTTTCTATTGGAGATGAATTTATGGTATATTGGAGAAAGGAAAGATTTCCAATGGGGACATATAACAAGTTGAAGATGAGGAAGTTTTAACCATGTAGGATTTTTAAGAAGTTTGATTCAAGAAATGTGCATATGAAGTGGAGTTAATAGAGACACTTGGCATATCACCTATATTCAATATTGCAGATCTATATCAGTATCATGAAGGAGAATCAAGTGACAACATCAAAGTTGGTTTGAAGGATCGGTTACTACAACAACAACTGAAACATATAGAGAAGATATTGGATAGCAGATTTGGGTGTAGCACTAGAGGCAAGCAGTATAAAGAGTACTTGGTAAAGTGGAAAGGAAGACCGAAAGAAGATTCATCATGGATTTCTTAGGTTGAGGTAGACCACATTGGTTTTCCTCCATCCCCAACAAAATGAGGGACTCACTTTTCAAACAATGCTAGGTGTCTGATGCAAGAGCATCCTAGGTTGAAGAGTGATCTTGCATCAATTTGCTTTCTTTTCTTTTATTTCAGTTGTAGATCAGTCATTTGTAGTTCAATATTTTCCACCACATTTTACTGCATCTTCATTTCAAAGCTTGCAGAGCAGGATTTAGGTTCTAAATTATGTCATCTACATCATATTCAGATTTCATGAGATTTGAATTCATCTGCAGAGAGATATCACTATCAAAAGATCACTAGTTCTCACAGAACAAAGCAATCAACATTCAATTGGAGCATACAAGGTTTGCAGAGCATTTTAGTGACTTGCAGAGCCTAATAGAACATCACACAAGGTAGTAAAGGACTAGATAGACCTTCATTGAGAATTGTAACACATTTCATTCATTTTTAGAGCATTACCATGAGTTGTAGGCCAACCTACACATTACCTACACATTTCATCTTGCATTGGGGTTTGAGACCTTTGTTGTAGGGTTGGATAGTCCATTCTCTAGATCCTCCATCCCTGACTGCACCACATAAGGATTAATATAATACCAAATAAAAAATCACACCCATGGCAAAATGGGATAACAAAATATTAAGGGAGATCATTGATATTATACTAACTAGAATAGAAATAAGAAGGGAAGAGAGACAAAACTAGACTCAGGAATATCAAGAAAGGCACCACAAAATAATGGAAAAGCTAGGAGAGAAAAGTAGAAAATGTGAAAGAGAAATTGTGGAAGAAAATAAATAGTTGGATGATCTTGCCAATGAGGGTGCTACTGAGCCCGCCAAGGTGGGTGCTACAAGAGAGAAGAATATAAAGGGAAAAGAAAGAATGGATGAAACAGATATAGGAGCTACTACATATTTGATAAAAAGGGATATAAATGACCCTAAACCAATAACAATGCATATTGGCAGGGCTACAAAGATTCTTGTTGTGTGGTTACACAACATGCCCCATTTTGACTTGACAAAACAGGGACCCAACTTTTGTTGCTTTGGCTTGTGTTGTTTTCTACTTATTGGCGGTTTGGTAAAAATAAGTCATGCAGATGACCCTGCATAAAAGGGGTGGATAGGTCACCATGATGAGGTCATTTTTCCAAAGTTAGTATTTCATATCATTGACCTCATAGTTGGAAAGTGCATGAAATTCCATGCAGGTTTGCCTTTTGGATCACCTTGATATTCAGCCAAATAAGGAAGTTATGACAAGTCAAAGTTTTGGTCAAACCTGATATTCCTAGGGGGGTCATATTTCTTAACATCAGTCATCTTATATAAGATTACCCCAATGCTTATTTTTATCACTTGATAATCATTTTGGTCTGCAAACTCCGGACATCAATTTTATGTGATAGTGGTTTTGGCCCATCATGCAACTTCATATATTTTGCGGGGATCATATTTGGAATATCACTTGATATTTCGAATATCACTCGATCTTTTTTAGATCACCTCCTCGCAAAATATCACCCCATGTCGATATGTCGATGATGTCATCTGAACCTGATGAACAAAAGAAATCACCCTGATCGTGTTATCATCATTCATTTTACTCGTGGGGGTCATATTCCAAACATCCCCTAATCTTGAGAACATGACCCGAGATACAAAGGCTCAACATGACCATGAAATCATCTTTCCTATAGGGTGATATTTTCTCAATATCAGGGTCATTTTTCTTGGACCCCTCCGATTTCCTTCGGTATGACCGTAGCGTCATCCCTTCACATTTCCAATGAAGCTCGTCCATGATGATGACATCATCATCATATCCTGACTTAGTGATTAAAGTTAAGGTTGAAGCACATGACTAGTTGGGTCCATCAGGTGCTCTTTTTTCAGGTTTATATGTTAAGTACCCAAAAATCTACATGCAGGTGACAGAATTGGAAAGGTTATCAAAAGGGATTAAATACTCATGCGTATGCAGATTCTCACGGATTCATGACCTAATATATACATTTTCACATTCAAAGCATGATTTAATATAAATGTTTATCCTCCTGCTAGTTATTTAAATGATGATGCTTAAGTTATGTATGTTGATCGTAGGTGTGCAGGTAAGAAAAGGAGGTGCATCAGCCAGAAAGACAAGGTCGATGAGACATTTTCGGCCTGCTCTGACTAAGGATAGTCATGCCAATGATCAGGACGATGTGCATTTGTGATACAAAAAGGGCAAGAAAACAAAGGCGAGAGGATTTTAAATCCATTTCAGAACCTAATGGTGTGTGGGTGGAGATGTGAAGGAGCATTAATGGCGAGGAAATCCCAAGCGGCGGGCCAGATCCCAAAAGGTTGCAAACACACCAAGAGGAGACAAAGCTTTCAATGCAGAGGAGAATGTTGGTGGAAACATTATTGTGGGAGTGGCACTCTGTCTGGATGCTGCTTGGAGATATTTTGGCAGGATTTGGTTTCCACCATTTGATGTTGCACTTGGGATGTGGACCATTGATTAATTAGGGTTTTTTGGAACTGTATTGGGGATACTCAGAGCTATATATTGAGCCCCTTTACTCTGTAATAGAGGGAGGTCAATCATAAAAAATATGACCTAGACAATTTTATAGGAGATCGGATTACTGAGACTAGTGAGGATTGAATTGTTGAAACATCAAGGTTCTTTCTTCAGACCACTATATATGTACTTGTTCTTTAGCATACTAAATAGAGATGAAGCTCCGGATTACATCCTAATTGTAAACTTTACATAATCTTCAAGTTAATTTAGGGATATGTAATGGTGAATCATGTGTTCAACTAGAAGCGCTTTCATTTTATTGCATGTTGTTGTCAACTTTCCCTTGAAGATTTGCACTGGATCATACAGATTTGTGGAATGTCCTGGTGAAGTATGATTCTAGTTTTCTTCTCTTCATTTCTGTATGGGAACATGTATGTGGATAAGTAATCTCTATCAAGTAATTTTAGGAATCTCATTCTCTAACCCTTTTTCCCATTTTAATTTCATAGAAATCACTTCCATAACTACAAATCATGATAAATATTAAGTAGTATAGAGGAATATACTGACATCTCGTAGATAATTAAACATCATTAGCATATTTTGAGCTACATGCATGTACTTTTGAAAATATCATGCAAATATCAGCCTGTAGACATATCATTTGAAGAAATATACTGTGTAGGGTAACCCCCCTATGTAGCATTATTGCAGAAATAGAATCTACTGATCTACATAAGACCCCAAAATGGAAAACAACAACACACATCAACCATTGAGTAATGTCAGTAGATTATAAACTAATCAATGGAGACTTGGGATCAAGAATTCTTTGGATTCATCGTACCTTTCAAGATAAACAAGGGTTGTTTAAATTTTGTTTGTGTGTTTGTGTGTGACTAACATCACCATCAACACATTTACTAGTGCTAGAAGGAGGGCCTAAATAGGAATTTGTAGATTTCTGTAAATATTGCATCAATATTTCATCCTTTGGATTGAATGTTTGCAATTAAGTCTCATTTTGATGGATGTGTATGAGAACAATGGTCAAGTTGATATTCCTTTATTTCAGGAAACTTTGAATAGGCAACATTATCCTCACAGTGTATCTAACTTTGGTTTATCTAGTTGTTGCAGGATACACCAGTCTATGGAACACAGTGAAATTAATTGTCTAACTTTTCTTATAAGGTTAGATTTATATTTGAAAGGACTAATATTTTATTTGGATGTGTTCAGGGTTGAAGTCTACTAGGAAAATGAAGGAATTCTGGAATAGCAAGAAGAAGCAACACCCATAATTGTGAGTTGTCTAGAAAATACAATAACTGAATCAGTTCTGGAAGAGTGCAGGTATGAATCTTTTAAAATTTGTAGAGAAGAAGCCACTTGTTAGGATAAGGTCTTTGATTCTGATCCTAATACCTTTGATAAAAATGAAGAAACATCTTTCCTTAAGTCATTTTATGGTAAGGATTGGAGTTCTCCACTTCCTAATGAGGGTGAGGCAGAGTGCAGTTATGAACTTTTTGAAAATAGTAAAGAGGAAATTACTCCCTTTTTTCAGTCATTAAACAATCAGCAAGAGAGATTTGATGAGGAGGAAAATAAATGTGAAATTGATCTTGAAACTCTAGACAAATATATTGAATTATTAAATGCTTGTTAAGATGATGTTTCTAGATCTGAATTTAGTAGTTTTGATAGAAATGAGTTGATAAAGAAGTGCAAATAGGTAGTAGAACAATTTAAAGGCACTGCTGCTGATGAAGTCCCTACTATAGCAACTAATGAAGTCATAGAAAAGAAAGTAAATCCTAATTCCATAGATGACTTCTTTGAATTGAATGATCAAATGCAAGAATGTTGCAGGGCAATGGAACTAGATACTCTACTAGATAGAAAATGTGAGTTGTTTGATGAACCATTCATGAAAGTTGAGGATACATAGGATTATGTTGTTGCTGTGCATGATCAAGTATCAATCCAGAATCATTTTGAAAATGAAATAGGGGAGTATTCCTATCAATCAAAAGTTGTTTCACCTTTACAGTCAGATGATTTAGAAATGATAAATTTCTATATATCAGGTTATGATAATAAAGATACTCATTTAGATGCTGATGTGTAGAGAATTGAAGAGGACGTTGGGTTGTTTCCTAAACTTGAGGATGAACTAAACATCCAGAATGAAGAAACAAAGCTAGATAAAGATGAAGAAATAATCCATTAAGAGCCATACATCCTTCAATTTGAAGTGAGACCTGACATTGAGCCAAACAACAAAAGTGCAGAGTTAAATGGAGGACTAGCTATCAATAAACAAGCATGTCCAACAGAGCCAGAAATACATCAGGTTGTATTTTTCCTTTCCACAGTGAATAATGTTGAATACTATTTTGATTATGGAGATTTGGGAGATAAGAAATGCATATGGATTAATCATGAACATGATGAGCTTCCTTAGTTGTTGATTATTAGAGATTATTCTATTAAACACAATGAATTTAAAATACAACAACATTTTTTAGAATACAAAGATGAATCTGCTAGGATCAGAACCATAACTAATGCGCTGATGCTCCTGCACAATCTAAGGAAGTATGTAAATACAGGTGTCTTTGGGTCTTTTCATTGGTTTTATTTTCCTTGTGGGGGGTTTTTTATATAGTTTGGTAGGGTAGTTGTTTTGTTTCTTTTCTTTGCTTTGTTGTCTTACTTTCTATTGTTTCCTTTTGTGGGTTGGTTGTTTGCATAGTGTTGTTTTGTTGTTTTTGTTTGTTTTCTTGTTGAGTTCTATTTTTGGTCAGTCAAGATCAGGCAACTCATCACCCTAAGAAGATAACCAAATTGTTAAGATTCAAGTGATGAGAACAAATTCATATATAGGTTATAACTCATTTTGAGAAGTACTTGTGATCAAGTCTGTGATATCTTTTCATCAGGGTGCCTTTTCTTAACCAAAGTGATTTATTCATGATGACTCACCTAATAGCCTTGGGTCTGTTGAACACACAAGTATAGATGTTAAGTAAAAAATCTAAAGGGACTCCCTTGCTACCAATCCAATCTCCAACCTAAATCAGTAAGTGACCATACCTTGCACACTAAGCTTACATGATGATATCATATAACTGTAGAAGTGAATATTGAAAAAATAAAGAAATATAATAAAACCAGGCCATCTAAGTAACTCTACCAGGGCTATAGACACCTGCTGGTAGTGGGGCTCTACTTAGGGGGATTGTATAGATAACCTTGCCGGGGCTATGGATGCCTGCTGGCAGCAAGGCTCTATCCAGGTTGGCTATGAGGGATGTTCCCAAACTATGTAGCTTAACATTAGTTACTCATGTTTTCAACTTGCTTTCAAGATGAGGATAATTAATCATTTGCACACACTTGATCCTTTGTTAGCATTGTTGCCATGATGAAAACCTTGTTATCCAGAAAGATTATAATGCTTATACTTAGAAAGAGTTAGAATATTATGTTAGAATGTGATCACATCACTTGAATAATTGGAATTTGGTTGTTTTCTTTGGTGGCAAGTTGTTTAGTTACACAACATGCCCCATTTTGACTTGACAAAACTGGGACCCAACTTCTGCTGCTTTGGCTTGTGTTGTTTTCTACTTCTCAGTGGTTTGGTAAAAATGAGTCATGCAGATGACCCTGCATAAAAGGGGTGGATAGGTCACCATGATGAGGTCAATTTGTCAAAGTTAGTATTTCATATCATTGACCTCATAGTTGGAAAGTGCATGAAACTCCATGCAGGTTTGCCTTTTGGATCACCTTGATATTCAGCCAAATAAGGAAGTTATGACAAGTCAAAGTTTTGGTCAAACCTAATATTCCTAGGGGGTCATATTTCTTAACATCAGTCATCTTATATAAGATCACCTCGATGCTTATTTTTATCACCCGATAATCATTTTGGTCCGCAAACTCCGGACATCAATTTTACGTGATAGTGGTTTTGGCCCGTCATGCAGCTTCATATATTTTGCGGGGGTCATATTTCGAATATCACCTAATATTCCAAATATCACCTGATCTTTTTTAGATCACCCCCTAGCAAAATATCACCCCGTGTCGATATGCCGATGATGTCATCTGAACATGATGAACAAAATAAATCACCCTGATGGTGACATCATCATTCATTTTACTCGCGAGGGTCATATTTCTTGAAAACATGACCTGATATGCAAAGGCTCGAAATGACCATGACATCATATTTCCTACAGGGTGATATTTTCTCAATATAGGGGTCATTTTTCTTGGACCCCCCCAAATTCCTTCGGTATCACCGTAGCGTCATCCCTTCATATTTGAAATGAAGCTCATCCATGATGATGACATCATCATCATATCCTGACTTAGTGAATAAAGTTAAGGTTGAAGCGCATGACCAGTTGGGTCCATCAGGTGCTCTTTTTTCAGGTTTATATGTTAAGTGCCCAGAAATCTACATGCAGGTGACGAAACCGAAAAGGTTATCAAAAGGGATTAAATACTCATGTGCATGCGGATTCTCATGGATTCGTGACCTCATATATATGTTTGCACATTTAAAGCATGATTTAATATAAATGTTTATCCTCCTACGGGTTATTTAAATGATGATGCCTAACTTCTGTATGTTGACTACAGGTGTGCAGGTAAGAAAAGGAGGTGCATCGGCTAGAAAGATGAGGTTGATGAGACATTTTCGGCCCACTTCGACTAAGGATAGTCATGCCGACGATCAAGACGACATGTATTCGCGATACAAAAAGGGCAGGAAAACATAGGTGAGAGGATTTTGAATCCATTTCAGAACCTGATGCTATGCAGGTGGAGATATGACAGAGCTTTAATGGCAAGAACATCCCAGGCGGTGGGTCGGATCTCAAAAGGTTGCAAACACACCAAGAGGAGACAAAGCTTTCAATGCGGAGGAAATGCTGGTGGAAACATTATTGTGGGAGTGGTGCTCTGTCTGGATGCTACTTGGAGATATTTTGGCAGGATTTGGTTTCTATCGTTTGATGCTGCACTTGGGATGTGTACCGTTGATTAATTAGGGTTTTTTGGAATCGTATTGGGGATACTCAGAGCTATATATTGAGACCCTTTACTCTGTAACAGAGGGAGGTCAATCGTAAAAAATCTAACTTAGACAATTTTATAGGAGATCAGATTACTGAGACTAGTGAGGATTGAATTGTTGAAACATCAAGGTTCTTTCTTCAGACCACTGTATATGTACTTGTTTTTTATCATACTGAATGGAGATGAAGCTCCAGATTACATCATGATTGTAAACTTTACATAATCTTCAAGTTGATTTCTAGATATGTAATGGTGAATCATGTGTTCAACTAGAAGCGCTTTCATTCTATTGCATGTTGTTGTCAACTTTCCCTTGAAGATTTGCACTGGATCATGCGGATTTGTGGAATGTCTTGGTGAAGTATGATTCTAGTTTTCTTCTCTTCATTTCTATATGGGAACATGTATGTGGATCAGTGATCTCTGTCAAGTAATTTTAGGAATCTCATTCTCTAACCCTTTTTCCCATTTTAATTTCATAGAAATCACTTCCATAACTGCAAATCATGATAAATATTAAGTAGAATAGAGGAATATGCTGACATCTCATAGATAACTAAATATAATTAGCATATTTTGAGCTACATGCATGTACTTTTTAATATATCATGCAAATATCAGCCGCCTGTAGACACATCATTTGAAGAAATATACTGTGTAGGGTAACCCCCCTGTGTAGCAGGGTTGCAGAAATAGAATCTACTGATCTGCGTAAGACCCCAAAATGGAAAATAGCAACACACATGAACCACTGAGTAACGTCAGTAGATTATGAACTAATCAATAGAGACTTGGGATCATGAATTCTTTGAATTCATCGTATCTTTCAAGATAAACAAGGGTTGTTGTGTAAATTTTGTTTTTGTGTGTGTGTGACTAACATCACCATCAACAATTCTCAAAAGTATAGGAGGAAGTATTGAGGCATATGACTAGCTAAGAAGCTTGTGGAGGGAAGAAAAAAATCAAACCCTAGCCCTACCACAAATCAGTAAAACTCCTAAGTTTGAATGTAATTTTTCTAATATTCAAATTAGAGTTGATAAACAATGGGAAGAGTTATTAAATCCTATATGTAACCTCCAACCCTTGAATTTGGATGTGGATTACCTAGACCGTTTGGTAAATAGAAGTGTAATGAAGGTTAGAGAAAGAAAAGAAGATGCAGTATATGAGGAGATTAGTTCAAGAAGTATAAGACAATTAAATGAAAAATTATTTACAAAAGACATGATGTCATTAACAAATGAAAAATTATCCACAAAAATAAAGAGACACATCCCTTCGACTAAGAGTCCCCCGAGGTACCTTATAAAGCAAGAAGAATTTCAAGAGAGGATCAAGTTGGTAATAAGAAAGATAGAGAAGAAGAAATTAAGAAGGATTTTGAGGAAATATTGGGAAAGGAGTATTTTGACATCAAATTACAGAGAGGCAAAGGAAGAAAACATAAAACCCTAATACAAAAGCAAAAACCTAAGTAGAGAAGCAAGGAAGAAATCCACCACAAGACACCAAAAGTTCAAGAAAAATAGAAGAAAGTACAAATGGATGCCATAATTAAACTACCCGTGTTTGAAAAGGATACCAATGAAGTAATAGAACATATCTTTGTTCTAGAATCCATTTGGAATTGAAATGACATAACAAGGGATGAAACCAAACTATTTGACTTTTTAGGAACATTGCAAAATGATGCTTTGAAATGGTACAAAAAGGTATGCCCTAAACATGATAAAACATGGAATGAAGTTAAGGAGTTTTGGGATAACTTTAAGACTCTAGAAATACCTATAGAAGGAGTAAGCAAAATGAGGGAGTTAATACAAAAAGATGTATAAACCATAAAACAATTTGATAAAAGATTCAAAGAAATAGTTTGTAAATTAGAGGAGCCATGAATGAAAGGAAAAAGATTGAATGGTTCACATCTAAGATAAGACCTTAGGTTAGAGCATCTCTGGATAGTAGAATATTCAAAACTTATGTAGAAGTAGTTACATTGGCTTGCCACATAGAGTCACAAACAAGGTGCAAGAAGGATAAAAGTAAGAAAGCTTAGAATTAGAAAAAATAAAGATAGAGTTGGAGGAATTGAAGTTAAAACAAGAAATTTTAACAAAGGAAGAAAAGGGGCCTAATATTATTGAAGGCACAAGACAACTGAGAGGGGGGGTGAATCAGTTGTATCAAAAACGTTAACTTCTTTAAACAAAATCACATTCACATTCACTTACGTTAACTCCTTATTCTGTTATGAAGATTAAACATGAAGAGTAGAATCGAAACATAAACATGTCAACACCATACACACGTGAACACTAGATTTTTACGTGGAAAACCCTAAAAGGGAAAAACCATGGTGAGTGTTAGCTCACAATATAATGTAGTAACAATACTAAATAACAAAAGAGGCTTATTGCCAAAGGGGTCACTACCCAAATGAAAGACTCACTACCAAAGGGTGGCTCATTGCTGGGGGTGGCACATTGCCATGAATTGATATAGTGGTATCTACAACATGTCTAAGTTCACTTACATTGAAGCGCAATATATCTCCTCTATTCTTCTCTTCTTTTACACTTCACACTTTATCTTCACATCTTCTCACACCCCCACCTCACTCACAAATTCATTACATATATTTATACTGATCATCAACCTTAGAATGTACATCAAGGTCAGCATTACATTCTACAACCATTGGAACAATCTCCAAGGTTGACATACATACATAGATCAAATTAGGACTAGATCTAAACAAACTTATGGAGAAAATGAATGAAAGAGAAACACTTCATGGCTTATCTCAGACCCAAATTCATCTTCACATGCTTAGACATGCTTCTACAATCTATGAATCACCTCTACAACAAGTGTAACTAACTAGGTCGGCCAAAACTAGTGTACACATCAAGAACTCTTAGATACATGCTTCCATGAACTTCATTATAGCTTGTGGATCAAGCACATGCCTTCAATACATTCTAGAGACATCCACAAACAACATAGAATCACTTGGGAGCCAAAAAATCTAACCACAATAGATCTCACTTGAAGACAATAGATATCACTTGAAGACACATCACAAACTGCTTCTCAACAGACATTGTCAAACTCTACTAATTAGTAACTTTCTTTTTGGAGTATTAGATCACAAATCCTTTAGATTAAATATAGCTAAGGACCATATAAGCTTAAGTCTAGAACTGCAAGACTAGAATCCAACCTACGGAGAAATGCAGAGCAAAATACTATCTCCCTGTCACTCTGTAAACATTACTAGGCATAGTCTTCAAACTGGAGAATATAATTTTTTCTGTACAATGATCTAGACCACCAAATTTTGTATTCAGCATCTTTAAAAACTTCTCTAAATCATATCCAAATGTCATGCTCTGGTCTTCAACATAGAGAAAATGCGGAGCAAAATACTCAGACAGTGTTCTCAAAATGACAACTCAATCAATCAACAAATAATAATATCAGAAGATACAGTTGGCACCAATGACAACACCAGTTAGCACATACTTGCAACAATCATCCCCTTTGTCATTAATGACAACATATGATGTGAAAAATTGAATAACATGTTCCTCAATGAAGACACAATTCTGCATCAGGGCTCCCCCTTTCTTTTTGCACATCTAAATTCTTTCTCCTCCTGATTTTTTCACATGATCTCTCTCCCCCTTTGACATCAATGGTAAAGGGTGTCACATCTCTTCTACTACATATACTTGCACACCACTACTTTGATTAGTCTAAAATCATTTTTTACTCCCCCTGAATGCAATAATCATTTCAAACCACTACCTTCTCCCCGTGAGAGGTAGCATCCAACATCATTCCAAAAGGAGAAATGTACTTTGAAGTATACTGGACCGGTGCATCTTCGTATGCATCTAGTTCAAGGAAGGAGGGAAAACAACCCCTAACTTCTCTTAAAGATACTCAAATGTATCCTTTGGAAGGGACTTAGTCAATATATCAGCAACTTCATCTTTTGTAGGCACATACTCAAGCTTCATTGCATTCTCTGCAAATTTCTCCCTCCAAAAGTGATAATTAAAATGTGCTTTGTCTTTGAATGCATCATTGGGTTCTTTGAAATATTTATGGCACTTGTGTTATCACAAAGAATTGGGATTGGTTCATCATATTCAACTTTGATATCCTTCAATGTCTATTTTATCCACAGCACCTGAGTACAACATGCTACTATAGCAATATATTCTACCTCTACAGTAGACAAGGAAACTAATTCTTGTTTCTTGCTATGCTAGGACACTACCCTATCTCGAAGGAAGAATGTACCTACACTTGTACTTTTTCTTTCATCAACACATCCAGTCCAATCTGCATCCATATAGGCACATAAGGAAAAATCATTATTCTTGGGATACCACAAGCCATGATCAAGAGTTTCCTTCAAATACCTGAATATCCTCTTTACTACCACAACATGTGATTCTATGGGATCTGATTGAAATCTAACCACAAGATAGACTACATGCATGATATCCGGTCTAGTAGCAGTCAGATAAAGTAGTCCTCCAATCATTGATCTATACTTGCTTTGATCAACCTTAGGAGATTCATCATTCTTGCTTAGTTTACAAATAGTAACCATAGGAGTGCATACCAATTTAGATTCCTCCATTCCAAACTTCTTTAACAATTCCCTGACATACTTTGATTGAGAAATGAATATGCCTTTATTGGTCTGATTGGTTTGCAGCCCAAGGAAGAAGTTCATTTCACCACACATAGACATCTCAAACTCTTTTTGCATCTCATATGCAAACTTCTTACATATACCTTCATTACCACCAAATATAATGTCATCAATATAGACTTCAACAATCAGGATTTGATCTCCACTTATCTTGGTGTATAAATTACTATTTACAGACCCTTTATTGAATCCTTGCTAGAACAGGTACTTATCTAGTCTTGCATACCAAGCTCTATGAGCTTGCTTCAATCCATACAATGCCTTCTTCAACTTACATACCATGTCCAGTTTGTCTGATAGCTGAAACCCATCTAGTTGCTCTATGTAGACTTCTTCTTTTAACTCACCATTCAGGAAAGAAGACTTCACATCCATCTGCTATACCTTGAAATTTTTATGTGCTAAAAATGCCAAGAATAGTTTGATAGCTTCCAATATTTCCACTAGAGAAAAGGTCTCTTCATAGTCTATTCCTTCCACTTGTGAGTAGCATTGAACACAAGTCTTTCCTTGTTTATCATAACTTCTCCAACTTTATTCAGTTTGTTCTGGAATACCCATTTTGTTCTAATCACATTCTTGTCTACAGGCCTAGGGAAAAGTTCTCAAGTCTTATTCTTTTCAATCTACATTAGTTCTTCTTCCATTTCTTTAACCCAATGTGCATCATTCCATGATATATATATTATTTTAGATTCCAACTTTGAGAGTAAATAGAGGTTTCGGTGTAGTCACGATAGGAGGGTTCACAAAATGAACTATCTAGGCCGTGCAGTAAGAGTAAACACAACGGAAACAATTCAAAGGTGTGAAGCAAATATAGACTCAGTCATTTGGTATATCATGGAATTCGAATACAATTTGGCTGGCAACATGCGGGCTTACAACTAAGGCTCAAGGCCCTAATTACAAAATATCAGAATATGCATAAAATATAGCTTTGAGTTTCCTTCATAAAGAATCCAAAATATCAACTATCACTATTATCTTGGGCTACTTTCCTAAGGATATATTACATCAATATATATCATCTCCAGAACATAAGATTCCTCTGTGTCAGCCAAGGAAGATCACAAACTCCAAGGAAGAGTTGTAACGTGTGTACACAGATAGGTCAAACCTAATCAAGTAGAACACCTCCACAAATGTATGGAATGAGGTGTGGATCTTGGGGAAGGTTAGCCACAAACCAAAGATCATTAAATAATGTGTCATTAGGCTCCACAAGTTAAGAAATGCTCTATAAGTCTTCTCCTTCAGTTGACATGTCTGAGACTGTCAGGATGCTCTATTATGATAAAATAGTTGATCTTTTGATAGTGATAAAATTTCGGTAACTGATCCAAATGCTCTAAATTTTGTATATGAAGATGAACATGTCTAGATGTTAAGTCTAGCTCTGCAAGGTTTGAAATATGACTGTGGTAGAATGTGGACCAAAATATAGAAACTGCTACTGACTGAACTGCCTGAACTGAACTAGAAAATGAAAGGAAACAAACTGAACTAGAAACAAACTAAAATGTAAATGTTTTTGGTCGATGCAAGATTGCTCTTGAACTAGGGATGCTCTTGCATCAAACATTCAGGGTTATTAAAAAAGTGAGTCCCTCACTTTACTGGGGCTAGGGGAGAACCAAGACAATCCACCTCAGCCTGGGAAATCCATGATGAATCTTCTTCTGGTCTGCCTTCCCACTTCACAAGGTATTCTTTGTATTGTCTTCCTCTGGTGCTGCGTCCAACTCTGCTATCCAAGATGTCTTCAATTTGCTCTGGTACTTGTTGTGGTAATTATTTCTTCAAGTCTTCTTCCATGCTATCATTGAACTCTGCTTCATGATACTGATATGAGTCTGCAATATTGAAAATACGTGATATGCCCAATGCCTCTAGTAACTCCACTTCATATGTATTTCCTGAATCAAATTGTCTGAGTATCCTACAAGGTCCAAACTTCTTCATCAACTTGTTATATGTTCCAACTAGAAATCTTTATTTTCTCAAGTATACCATCACTTCATCTTCTACTGCAAATTTCATATGTCTTCTCTTCTCATCTGCTTGCTCCGTATATTTGTTGTTCATATCTTCTAAATGCTTCTTCACATGATTATACACCATCTCCATATGTTCTGCAAATTCTTTGGCTTCTGAACTTCTCTTTTCTACTATACTGAATCTCTTAACTCTACGACACCTCTAGGGTTCACTTTGGTAACAATCTCAAAAGGTGTTCTTTTAGTACTCCTATTTACTAAATTATTGTATGCAAACTCTACTTGTGAAAGAATCAAATCCCAACTTCTTGCCTTTTCTCCAACCAAACATTTCAACAAGTTTCCCAAAATCCTATTCACTACGTCTATCTATCCATTAGTCTATGGATGAAATACTAAACTAAACTTCAAATCTATCTTCATATTCTTCCAAAGTGTCTTCCAAAAGTATCCAACAAACTTTGTATCTCTGTCTGAAACTATACTCTTAGGTAATGCATGCAATCTCACAACCTCCTTGAAAAATAGGTCAGCTACATGCACTACATCATTTGTTTTCTTACAAGGTATGAAATGAGCCATCTTTGAAAATCTATCCACCACTAAAAATATAGAAACATGTCCTTTCTGTGTCTTAGGCAACCCATTACAAAATCTATGTTTATGTCTTCCCAAGGTCTCTCCGGTACTATCAAAGGTTTATACAATCTAGTATTCTGACTACTCCCTTCTGCAACTTGACAAACTCTTCAACTCTGCACAAATTTCCTAACATCCTTATGTATCTGAGGCTAATAGTAGTTTTCACTCACCAAAGCCACTGTCTTTTTGTTGCCAAAATGTCCTGCCAATCCTCCACTGTGTTTCTCCTTGATCAAATTATCTCTCATTGAACTTCTAGGTATGCACAACTGATTTCCTCTGAACAACATATCTTCTTGAATGAAATAGTCCAACCATTTACTACTATCTATCACAATAGGTTCCTTACATGCTTTCCAAGGTTCTGCAAAATCAATGTCTCCCTCATACATGTTCTTCAATTCATCAAAACCTAACACTTCAACTCTCATCTCTGTCAACAACTTCCTTCTTGGTGTAGGGGCACCCAAGCATAAAGACACCTTATGAGGTCAAAGTGCATTTTTGAGTATTTTTAATGTTCATACATGATTTGTAATGTCATGAAATCTATTGGTATAAAAAAAACTCATTTGTAAAGATTGGAAAGCCATTTTTGTGCCAAGAGACCTAAAAGGTCCTAATATGGTCAAGGTTGGTCAAAGGGACAAAATGGCAAAGGAAAGGTTTGAGAGGTTTTAAATGATCATAATTAGTCCATTTTGTCATGTTAAAGGTCATCTAGGATGGAGATTTTGTATAAAGTTGTCAACATTGAAAAATGGCAAAAGTTGTAAAGCTGTCAAGGCAAGATCGAGGGGAATGAAGAGTCATTGTGTTAAAAGAAGGTAGTTAATAAGTTAAACTAATGTGGAGGTTGATATTTTGTATGTAGAAACCTATTTAAGCATGTAAAACTCAAACCAAGATGAATAGATGTGAATTGGATTTAAAACTTGTGATTTTAAGCCCTTATTCTGCAGTTCTAACTATTTTCTCTAGTTCCAGGCCTTGTATGGCCATGTATTTCCTAGAATCTATGCAATATTAATGTGATATTTAAGTAGGATGAATAAGCTTCATTTTAGTTCAAGTCTCATTGAATTTGGTGTAATATTGAGGAAGATATGAGTGTTTTATGGACTGTAATTTTTAGATTTTCCCTGCAATAGTCCTGTTGCAGCATTTGGTATGCTTATGTACGGATAGATATAGGAACAACCCATATATTTATAGAAAGAGGATCAAATTAAATTTCAAATACATCTGGTATGAGGTTTTAACTTGATTCCTAGAGGAAGATATCACATGTTTTCTAAAACTCCTCTGTTAACTAGGTTAACTAGGGTTTTGGTAGGAAAAATGTCATAAAACCCCATTCCACCATGGGAATCCTCTAAAACTAGGTGAAATGGAAGTAGAGGGAGTGATTAACATGTTAACCAAGGATTAGGACTGAAAAATTTGTTTTGGTGTGTTTAAATTGATGCCCTAGGTGACTGTAGCAGCATTTCCCTTGTTATTTTTGCATTTGAAGTGGGAAAACAAGCATAGAATGAAATTGTCTTGCATCCTAACCACAAAACCCTTGAAATATAGTGCTTTTCCATCCATTTGAAGTGTCCAAGGGGTCCAGAGAGTTTGGTGGTTCTATTCAAAGGTAGTTGCTTCACAAATTTGGCCTAATTGGGGCTCCAGGTCACTAGGAGGAATTATAGGTTGAGCCATACCATCCAAAACAAACTATACCCATTTTTGGATATGTGATAGGGAGTCCAAATGGGTATCTCCTGATTGTCTCAGATCTGAGTTTGAAGGTCTGCATCAAAAGTTATTGATGACTATTCTCTTTTCTAGGGATACAAGGAATATCTTAGGTTTGTGAAGGAAGTACTAGTTTTGAGTTTGATTTGCCTTTGCCAATGATTGGAATGGGTCCCATAGAATTTCTAATCAACCTTTTCATGGTGGTTTCATAACTATTAATTTCTATTCCCACTTTTGTATAATGATCATGGAATTTGGGTTTTAGAGCATGAGTAAACCTTGTCATTTTGTCAAATCCTTCTACCTATCCAAGTGCCTCTGCATCACTTCTCCTACTCAATGCATCAATAAATTTGTTTGATTTTCCACTCCTATGCTTCAAAACAAAGGTATAACTCTACATGAACTCTACCCATCTCATATGCCTCTGATTCAACTTACCTTGACTATTCAAATATTGCAAAGTTTGATGATCTATATACAACACAAACTCCTTAGGCAACAAGTAATGTCTCCACTTTTTCAGCGCTTGAATTATGGCATAGAACTCTTGATCATAAACTAAATATCTTCCCATTGCATCATTCAACTTCTCACTGAAATATGCTATAGGTCTACCCTCTTGACTTAACACTAGTCCAATTGCACTTCGACTTGCATCAAAATCTACTTGAAATACCTTATTGAAATTTGGTAATGCTAAAATAGGTTGCTCTATCACCTTTTGCTTCAACAATTCAAAAATTTTATTTGCTCCTGATGTCCACTTAAAGAATTTTCTATCTCCTCTCATTGTCTTTGTCATAGTGTTACAAATTGAACTGAAATTTCTGATAAACTTCCAGTAGAAACTAGCCAATCCATGAAATGATCTAACCTCTTTAATGCTCTCTAGTGTAGGCCATTCAACAATTTCTCTTACTTTCTCAGGGTCCATCTTCAATCCTTCTGTAGAAATCACAAATCCTAAATACACTAGTTCTTCCTTCATGAAACTACACTTCTTGATGTTTATTAGCAATTTATCTTCTCTAAACCTCTGCAAAACTTGTCTAATATGCCACAAATGTTCCTCTTTCATCTTACTAAAAATTAGAATGTCATCCAAATATACAATAACAAACTTACCAAAGAATTTCTTCAAAATTTCACTCATCAACTTCATGAAAGTACTAGGTGCATTTCTCAATCCAAAAGGCATCACGAACCACTCATATAATCCTTGATTTGTCTTAAAAGCAGTCTTCCATTCATCTCCTTCTCTGATTCTGATCTAATGGTATCCACTCTTCAAATCTATCTTTGTGAAATATCTTGCCCCACTCAAACAATCCATAATATCATCCACCCTAGGTAAAGGAAATATATACTTAACTATGATCTTGTTTATTGCTCTAGAATCAGTACACATTCTCCATTCTCCATCTTTCTTAGGTGCTAACACTGTAGGTATTGCACAAGGACTCAAACTTTCTCTAATCAAACTTTCCTCAACAATTCTTGTATATGTCTATTCAATTCTTCATTCTCTATCAGTATCATTCTATGTGTTGATTTATTAGGCAAACTAGCTCCCAGTATAAGATCCATGTGATGACTGATACTTCTGATAGGTGGAAATCCTTCAAGTACATTATCTAATATGATGTCTTCATACTCTGTCAACAACTCTATTATTTCCTCTAGTTGTGATTCTTTAGTCTCCTTTAATGTTTCACGCTTCTTAGGAATCAAAGCATAACACATAATGTCATTTCTCAAACCATCTAAAAATTTCCTTCCATCGACCAAATAGATTCTAGCATTCCCACATACTTCACTCTTAGGATCATCCTACAAAGGAATCAAGATAATTCTCTTCCCATTTGATGTTATAGCATATGTATTCTTTCTCTCATCATGTATAGCTTTTCTATCATACTGCCAAGGTCTACCCAACAAAATATGACATACATCCATAGGCATAATATTAGACAAGACTTCATCATGATAAGATCCAATATGAAATTTCACCAAACATTGTTCACTCATCAATACCTTATGATCATTCTAAATCCATGCTATCTGATAGGGCTTAAGGCGTTTCAATCTTTCCAACTTCATCTTAGTCACCATCTCCTTTGAAACTAGGTTATCTAAACTACCACTATCAATTACAACTTTACAACATTTACCTCCTGATTCACATCTGGTTCTAAACAAACTTTTCCTCTGCAATGGTTCCTCGATTGTCTCTAGTTGAAATAGTGCTCTCCTCATCACAAGTGATTCTCCTTTCTCTAGTTTACCAACTAAACTTGATGATCCAATAGGTTCTTCTTCAACATAGGCTGCTCTTCCACTGTTCTCTATTCTCTTTCTTGTTCTCCCTTGATTACATTAAAATGCTCTATGTCCTCCACCTCCACACTTGAAACAAGTGCCTCTGAATGTTCTCTTATCAAATCCTCTTCCTTCTCTTTTGTATCCCTCATTTAGGTATGCACTAGGGTTTCCTCTCTAATAAAATTTTTTGTCATCTCTCTGGTATGCATTATTATCTCTGTCATCCTACTTGAATGTGTTGTCAAACTTGTTCTGCTCTAGATGTGACCTGTCTCCTCCATAAAATGTACTACCTCTCTAAAATTTGCCTCCTTTACCACTTTGTCTCTGATCCTATCTCGTATTCAACTTCTCTTCAACTTTTATGACAAACTGATATGCTTCCTCCAAAGATGTCATTCTGACCAAACTTAGTTCTTCTTGAATGTTCAATCTCAGTCCATTGATGTATCTAGCCACTTCCTCCTTACTTGATTCACTATGTCCTATCCTTATAATCATCTTATGAAATTCTTCAGTATACTCCACAGATTTCTCCTTTTGTCTCAGGTTCTACAATCTTTTCAACAACTCCAACTCATAGTCAACAGGTATAAACAAATTCTTCAATTTTGTCACCATCCTATTCCACTTTGTAATATTTTCTTTTCCCCTTCTATTTCTATCCAACTAAACTTCCTTCCACCATATAGCAACATCTCCTTTCAACTTTGTCTTTGCAAATTTCACCTTCTCCGGATCTTCAACTTCTTCATACTCAAAGTATTCTTCCATGTCATTTATCAAGTCAATCAATTCTTCAGGGTTCAAATTACCCGTCTAGTGTATCACATCAACTCTAGGTCTCTTTCCAATCTTTGAAATAGCTCACAACATCTTTACTAGATCTGATTCTTCTTCTTCTTCACCTCCTAGGCTTTTGCCAATTTGTTCAATAGATTAAAATTCTTCTTCATCAATACTTTCAACATTAGGTCTCGGTGTCAATCCTCTTCACTTATCTT
Source organism: Cunninghamia lanceolata (assembly GCA_027924645.1). NCBI lineage: Eukaryota > Viridiplantae > Streptophyta > Pinopsida > Cupressales > Cupressaceae > Cunninghamia > Cunninghamia lanceolata. The sequence continues at coordinate 4,210,724 of BSBN01000318.1, read as the reverse complement.
CTTCAACAACATCCAATCAAATTCTCATCATTTTCATCAATTCCATCATCTCATCCATTCTACCAGCCATTGTTCCAACAACAACAACTCTCCTCGATGGCATTCTTCCTAGGATTAAGTGCAAATTGCCTCAAGTTAAGTGATCGTGCTATAAGGTGACAACTGCCTCACAATCGGTGATCGGTTGCAACACAAGTAATCTGCCTCAATTTGGTGATCCGTCCACAATAAGATCTTATAGAATTCCTTCACCAACCTTGCTCCCAAAGATTCAAACTTTCACTCTGATACCACTTGGTGTAGTTGTAGATTAGGTGATCAATTCAAGGTGAAAACACAAACTAAAAGCAAATCAAGACAAATAGTTATACCTCAAACATGAAAACCCAATCTCATCAAGGGAGAGGAAGCTTGCACCCAAGAGCTCCTAAGACATGATAATCCCTAGATAATGATCCAAATGTGAAATGCTTATCTATGTGCAACTCACTAAAAGACTAGCTCATTAGACATTTTGGCATGATAACTCTACTTGAAAATTGGATCCCAAAATGGGTTGGAGGATGAAGTACTTATAGAGATTTTCGAGGGATTTTGATCCAAGGGTGGAGATTGATTTGGAAGATCAATGGTGGAGGATAAAAGTGATGTGGAGGGCCTAGATTAGATCTTGGAGGAATTGAGGGCTAGGAATAAAATTAAATCTTTTATTCATTTTGGGAAAAGGGGTTATTAAATGAGTATGGGTGTGAGGGATTATTTTTGAATTAAAGATTCATATGGGGAATGTAAAATGAATTAAAAATTCATTTGGGGATAAGTGGAGATAAATGAGGTATGGGGGTGTAAGAAGAATTAATTGTGGTGTGGGATGTATTTAAATAAAAAATTGACTTATGTGGATTTATTTCAATTTTTTATTTGGAGGATGTGGGGATGGGTGTTAAACTAGCTTTGACCAGCCAAATGAGAGGTTAGGATTAATTAAACATAGGTTTTATTTAATTAACCCTAGGGCTAGGATGAGGTAGGCTACAATAGGCAATTAAATAATAGCTATTTAATTGTCTAGGGCAGGGATAGGTCAATTAATAGGCTGAATTAATTAGTTAAGCATGATTTAGCTAATTAATTGGATTTAGTGAAGAGAGGGAAATTGAATAAATAAATATTGCATATTTATTAAATCAATTGGCTAAGGCTTGAACTATTAAATTAATAAAATTAATTCAATTGTTGGGGATGCAATGATGGAAAATTGGGTGATGAAGGGATACTTAATTAAATTAAAAAAATTAATTAATTGAATAGAAGGGAAATTGATGTGTTTAGGGATGTCGGGAGTTGGTTTAATGGTCGAAACATTTTTAGGTGTCTACAGTAGTCATGGTAAGAGGGTTCATAGAATGAACTATCCAAGTCATGCAACAAGAGCAAACATAACTGAAACAATTCAAAGGTGTGAAGCAAATGCAGACTTAGTCATTTAGTATATCATGGAATTCACATACAATCTGGCTAACAACATAGGGGCTTACAACTGGGGCTCAAGGGCCTAATTACATAATATCAGAATATGCACAGAATATAGCTTTAAGGTTCCTTCGCAAAGAATCCAAACTATCAACTATCACTATTATCCTAGACTACTTTCCTAAGGATCTATTACATCAATATATATCATCTCTGGAACATAAGATTCCTTCGTGTCGGCCAAGGAAGATCACAAACTCCAAGGAAGAGTTGTAACGTGTGTACACAGATAGGTTGTACCTAATCAAGTAGAACACCTCCACAAATGTATGGAATGAGGTGTAGATCTCGAGGAAGGTCAGCCATGAACCAAAGATCATTGAATAATGTGTCATTAGGCTCCACAAGTCAAGAAATGCTCCGCAAGTCTTCTCTTTCAATGATGTGTCTGAGACTGTCATGATGCTCTGTTCTAAGAAAATAGTCGATCTTCTGATATCGATAACTTTCCGGTAACTCATCCAAATGCTTTGAATTCTAGATATAATGTAGATGAACATGTCTAGATGCTAAGTCCAGCTCTACAGGGTCTTGAATGTGACTACAGTAGAATGCAGACCAAAATACAAAAACTACTACTGACTAAATTGCCTAAACTGAACTGGAAAATGAAAGGAAACAAACTAAATTACAATCAAACTGAAATGTAAATGTTTTTGGTTGATGCAAGATTGCTCTTGAACTAGGGATACTCTTGCATCAGGTTTACTTGTTCTTCTATAGCTCTACTTCTTGTCAACACAACTTTCCTTTTGTCACCAATAATCTAATCTTAAAGTGGTCTCTTTGCACATATCTGAGGGTTTTAGGAATTCTTTCTGAAGCTTCAACTTGAACTTCTTCAAGAGCAACTTGCACTTTAGCGTGAACTTCATTTTCTCTATCTTTTTCAACTTTTTCTGTATTAGCAGATCCTTGTGACTCATATCCATCTAGTTGAATATCTTCATCTACCTTTACATTTGCACTTTCAATGATCTTTCTCAGTCTTTTGTTATAGCACTGGTAAGACTTGCTCTTAGTAGTGTACCCAAGGAATATGCCTTCATCACATCTAGCATAAAACATTCTTAATTCTTCATCTCTTCTAATGTATCATTTGCTTCCAAAAACTTTGAAGTATTTGATAGTAGGAGTTTTACCATACCATAGCTCATAAGGTGTCTTTGTTTCTTTTACTTTGATTTGCACTCTGTTCTGAATGTAGATAGCAGTGTGTATTGCTTCTTTCCAATATACTTCTTGTAGGTCTACTTCCCTGTGTTGGGATAAGGTTCCATTAACCTTGTAAATCCCAATATTATATTTATTCTATTTATTATATGTAATTTGTAATTATCCACAAGGAGATGTAAATAGTTTCACTGGTAGTGGTAATGTCAGAGTTACCAGCGGCAGTTATGGAGTGACATTTATGGTTGGCAAATGTAAAAACTCAAAGTAAATGAGGTTAGGTGTGATCCCTTGGAGAATATACTATTTTTGGTATGTATGACAACTGTCATAATGTTTGGTAAGTGGATCTATGACAACTACAAGTTGTCATAAGATTTTGAGATTCTATGACGCATACGATGGATATGTTAGTTGTATATTTTCTATATTTAGCCCAAGGTTCCTATCTTGGAAAGATACTCTTTTGTGGAATCTATGATGGTTATGACATATCATAAGATATTGTAAGAGGCCAGGTTTAGTCTTGGGCCCCCAACTTTTGCATGACTATTTTTGGACAAGTGTAAGATGCTTGTAAAATGGTAATTAATGTTTACATGTTGGAGAATCTTAGGAGAGAGAATGTGAATGCCTAGAATGGAGTGGAATATATTTCTACAAGTATTTTTCATGTATTTGTTGTTGTAATATAGATTTTAGGTACTCAGGTGCTGTCGGAACGCTGTTGGATTGAAGACTTGTGGAGAGAGTTTTGTACTTGATGTATTGTATAATCTTGTTGACATTAATACAAACTTGTGCCTCTTTCCTAGTGGAGTTTTTTACCTGCAAGGGTTTTCTCCACATAAATACTATTTCTTGTGTTGTGTTCTTCATGTTTGGCATTTTATCTATAGTGGGTTTTATGTTCTATTACAATATCCATTGTTAATGCATAGTTAAATATTGCTGAAATTTATCTTGAATCAGATTTCCATTAAAGTAGTGTTGCTTTCATTTCTAACATTTGGTATCAGAGCATAGCTAGCTTTGACTCTCAAGTGGTAGTGTGGAACCTATAGCTATAGTGGGAGATTTGGTTATGTGTGTTTTGTAGATCTTGTGTTGTTATTATGGATGCAACCACTATTGCATCAACCTCTCAAATGGACATTGAAAAGTTCAACGGAATAGGGTATGAGTTGTGGAAGCTAAAAAAGGAAGATTTATTGGAAGAAATAAACCAATGGTTGGCTGTCCAAAAAGAGAAGAAACTTGATGATGTCTCTCAAGATGAATGGGATAGACTGGATAAGAAGGCATGGGGAACCATCCGGTTGTGTCTTTCAGACTCTGTCCTATTGAATGTCGCAAAGGAGATTGCGCACAAGTTGTGGAATTGGGTGGGTGAGATCTATCAAGCCAAGAGTATGGTAAATAAAATTTATTTAAAAAGAAAATTGTTTTCCATAAAAATGCAAAAAGGTGAATCAGTTGTAGAGCATTTAAATTCTTTTAATTTCTTATTGAGTTAGCTTGATTCAGTAGATGTTGAGGTTAGTGATGAAGATAAATGTATCTTTCTTTTTTGTTCTTTACCTAAGTCTTGGGAGAATTTTATCCTTTCTATCACTGCTAACCTTGCCGATTTGAAGTTGGATGCTCTTGTTTCAGTACTATTATCATAGGAATTGAGGAAGAAGAGTTCAGATAGTTCAAGGGATGCTTTTAGTGTTAGGGGAAGGTCTAAGAAAAGGGGACCTAAAGGAGATCAAAAAGAGGCTAAGTACAAGTCCAAGGGCCAGTCTAAAACTCTTGGTAAAAAGTACAGAGTTAAGTGTTGGAACTGCCATAAAAGGAGACATGTGAAGGAGTGTAGAAACCAAAAGAAATAGTGGGAGAGTGCTTCAGATAAGTCCTTGAATGTAGGTGAATATGTTTTACTTTCTGCATGTAATGTTATTTCTAAAGATCATTGGTTGGTTGAATTAGGATGCTCATTTCATATGACCCCGCATAAGGAACGGTTCTCCACATATGAAGAATATGATGGAGGTAATATCTACCTTGGTGACAACTCTTCATATCTGATTGTTAGGAAAGGAAAGGTATTGTTGTGTTTTAGTGATGGGAGGATTAAAACCCTCTTAGATGTTTTACATGTTCTTGGATTAGCTAGAAATTTGATTTCAATTTCAAAGTTGAATGATTTGGGATTGCATGTGACATTTGACAAGCACGACTGTAGATTGGTGAGAGGGAACTTGGTAGTGGAGAAAGGGAAGAGATTGGGGAACTTGTTTAAGCTTGAAGCCACTATAGTTGTAATGCCTCTTGTGTCTCTAAGGATTTTAAAAATAGATGTTTGTTGTGGCACCGTAGACTGGGCCACACAAGTAATAATGTATTAAAAACTATTAAGCATAAAGAATTCTTGGATGGTTTCTCTTATTTTGATGAGCACTTTGATTTCTGTGAGCATTGTGTGTTTGGTAAACAAAATAGAAAATCATTTCCTTTAGGAAGCAATAGAGAAAAAGAGAAGTTAGAAATTATTCATACGGATGTGTCTAGTCTTATGTGATGCAGAGGTATCCACACTAAAAACCCGTTAGCATCATCATATTTTTAAACCCGTCAGCATCATCATATTTTCTTTACCGACCGATATCCTCCTGCAGATAAACCTTCGACCTTTCGTCTATCAGCAGCATCATCATATTTGGTGAACACAATTATCCTCCTGACGATCACTATTCACCTTACCACCAAACTCTATCTACAACATCATGATGTTTGGCATCATCTGCACCTTTTATCGGCAGGATATAAAATATCAAGTTCCTCCCATATATCCTGATGACGACAACCTCATGCACCTCTCCTCTGATGCTTACGTCACCCTGATATTCGACCCACTTACACAACCTGCATCAGGATATAATTTATCGGGTCATATTGAAACATCCTGATGACGATACCCAACTTTATGCACATGACAAATATTCCACCGAATATTCCTTCCGTGATCCATTTATCTCCCCGATGTCCTCCACCTATGCCAAAACACTTATCATCGGCAAGATAAACCTTTATTGGGTGATATTTGGAATGTCTAGATGATGATGATGTCACATGAACTGCTACTCTCTCCAATATCCTTGCTTATCGGCCAAACATAACATTGTCAGCCCACGATGGAAATGTCAACCCAATCTACTAACTCACACCGATATGCTCTTTGCTGGCAATACCTTGCTATTGTCACCCTGATGCACATTCACCTTATGTGATCTACTGCATCATATTCACAAATATGTAGTTGATGCCTATTGTACCTATAGGATATACATAGAAATATCTTGATGATGCAGATGCAACGAATACACCAATCTTAGCAGATTTTCACCATTCTGATCCACCGAACTTCTTGGGGTGACCCGATCCACTTCTTGGATGATCTTCCAGACTCTAACAACCTGTGCGACCTAGCACATACCCATGCTAGGGTTCTCAACACCTCTAAACTATGATCCTACAAACAAACAGAAAATGCAAACGAAAACCTAAACTATGGTACATGACCATTCCACCGATTCAATGAATCAACTGGTGGAATGGATAAATGAATCCATACACCCACCAGGACCGCAATTCGATTACACAATGAGATCCAAATAGAGAAATGACATAACTCAATCTCTTTATTGCTTGCAGAAAAGATTACAACTAACTGTCTCATAGACTCATAAATCAACTCTCCATTACAAAACTGTTCAACATCAGACTCCCAATGAATTCCCAATCTCACGATCCCTCAAATGACCCGATCTAGGGCATTTTAACTACTCACCACAGTAGTACTTTTTTTGTCTTCAAGCAGCTGGGAAATCTCTCCGAGCGACTGGGAACTACAGTTGTCCAACAAACTCTAACTAACTCTAACCAAATGATCTAAAAATAGCATATCTTGGTCAAATAGACCTTATTACATTGAATGTCCAATTAGGACCTTATTGAAAACATAAAACTAAGCATAAACAACTAAATGCCTGATGGAGGCCATTATGGTTTAGGTGCACCTACACCACTATGGATAATGAATCTATCAAAAAATCTCATTTTTTTGTAACATTCATTGACGATGTATCTAGATTTACATGGATTTATTTTATGAAGCATAAATCTGAAGTTTTGACTAAGTTTAAGGAATTCAAAGTCTTAGTAGAGAACTAGTCAGGTTTAAAGATAAAAATATTAAGATCTAACAATGGAGGGGAATATTGCTCAAAGGAATTTGATAAATTTTGCAAGCATACAGGTATAATTAGACAAAAGACAACTTCGTATACACCACAATAGAATGGTGTTGTAAAAAGGATGAACCAAACAATTATGGAAAGAGTCAGAGGTATGCTTAGTGATGTAAAGTTGGATAAATGCTTTTGGGAAGAGGTTGTGTGTACTGCTTGCTACTTGATAACTAGATCTCCTTGTAAGGCTCTTGATTCGACACCTTATGAAGTGTGGACAGGTAAGAAACCTTTTTTTTCACATTTAATAGTTTTTGGATATGAGGCTTTTGTTCATGTGCCTAATGAAAAGTGATCTAAGTTGGATCCAAAGGTAGAAAATTGTACATTCATTGGATATGGTGATAATATCAAAGGTTATAAGCTTTGGAATCCATTAACCCGCAGGATGTTTTCTAGAGATGTTATTTTTAGGGAACTTAAAGCTAATTCTGAACCTGAGCAGCCAAAGAGAAAGAAGAAAAGGTAAATAAGGTGCACTTTGATTTAGAGAAGCAAGATGCACCTTAGGAAGAACAAAATGATTGATTGGGGCCTAAAGAAGAAGAAGAAGAAGATTCGATTAGTTCTGATGAAGATGAGTATGTAGTTACAGAAGAAATTATTGCAGATGATCATGCAGAAGAATGAGTAGAGTCTCTTACTCCACCCTTCATGAGATACACAAGACAATGAAATATAGTTGATAGGTATAGCTCACCAGATTTTTGTTGTGTATATGCTTTATTAAGTACTAACAATGAACCTAGATCCTACAGGGAATCTATTTCTATAGATGATAGTGAGTCTTGGTAGTTAGCCATGTAGTAGGATATGATGGCTTTAAACTCTTGTAACACCTGGGATCTTGTTCATTTGCCCAAAGGAAGAAAGGCCATAGGATGTAAGTGGGTCTTCAAGAAGAAGTTTGGAGTAGACGGGTCATTGGAAAAAGTACAAGGCTAGACTGGTAGCCAAGGGCTACTCATAGAAAGAGGGAGTTGATTTTGGTGAGGTATTCTCTCCTATTTCTAAATTAAATTCTATTAGATTTCTCTTATCCATTTTTGTTGCTTCTAATTGGGAGATTGAGCAAATAGATGTTAAGATTGTGTTCTTACATGGAGATCTTGAAGAAAAAAATTATATGCAGCAGCCTACAGGTTTTGAGGTAAAAGGAAAAGAACATTGGGTTTGTAGGTTAAATAGGTCTCTTTATGGTTTGAAGTAATCCTCTAGAATGTGGTATCAAAAGTTTGACTCATTGTTTTGAAATTAGGTTTTGTTAGAAGCGAGGAGGATCACCGTTTTTATATTTATGGTGTTGATGATTCTATTCTGGTTATTGCTTTGTATGTTGATGACATGTTTTTCAGCAATACTAAGGGTATGATCAGTGAGATTAAAGCCCAACTTTTAGGTGCATTTGAGATGAAGGATATTGGTACACAAAGGTATGTTTTGGGAATGAAGATCAGGAGGGACAGAGTTAACATAAAGCTTTCATTGTCACAAAGTATGTGAATACTATTTTGCAGAGATTTAGTTTGCAGGATTGTAACCCAGTTAGAATTTCTTTACCCATTGGTACTAAGCTTTCATTACATATGTGTCCAAAGACTAACAATGATCTTGAGGATATGTCTAATGTGACATATACTTGTGTTGTAGGGAGTTTGATGTATGCAATGGTTTGCACTAGACTAGATATTGCCCAAGCAGTGTGAGTTTTGAGTAGATTTATGTCTAACCCTAGTAGACAACATTGGAACTATGTGAAAAGGATGTTTAAATATCTTGCAGGTACTCTTGATCATTGTTTGGTTTATTTTGGTACTAATAGTGTTGATAAATCTTTAGACATACAAGGTTTTGTTGATGCAGATTGGGTAGGTGACTTGGATAGTTGAAGGTCCACTAGTGTCTATGTGTTTACTCTATTTGGAGGTCCAATGAGTTGGATGAGTAAGAGGCAGTCCATAGTTGCTTTGTCCACAATAGAAGCAGAGTATATGGCTGCTACTCATGTCTCTAAGGAGGAAGTTTGGTTGAGAAGATTGTGTACAAGTATTGATTTTGATTGCAGGATCATTCAGATTGGTTGTGATAGCCAGAGTGCTATCTATTTGGCCAAGAATCCCATTTATCATGATAAATTGACCAAGCCCATGAGCACAGAGAAGTTTGTATGATGTAGAGAGGCCATGGGCCTTATTTGTAGTGCCTGATTATTTTTCATTTGATTTACTATGGTTTGATTTACAATGTAGAATGTCAGGTGGGAGAATGTTGGGATACGGTGCCATTAACCTTTTAAATCCCAATATTGTATTTATTCCATTTATTATATGTAATTTATAATTATCCATAAAGAGATGTAATAGTTTCACTAGCAATGGTAATTTCAGAGTTACCGGCGATAGTTACGGAGTGACATTTATGGTTGGAAAATGTAAAAACTCAAAGTAAATGAGGGTAGGTGTGTTCCTTTGGGAGAATATACTATTTTTGGCATGTATGACAACTATTATAATGTTTGGTAAGTGGATCTATGACAGCTGCAAGTTGTCATAAGATTCTGAGATTCTATGACACATATGATGGATATGTTAGTTGTATATTTTCTATATTTAGCCCAAGGTTCCTATCTTGGAAAGATACTCTTTTGTGAAATCTATGATAGTTATGATTCATCATAAGATATTGTAAGAGGCCAGATTTAGTCTTGGGCCCCCAACCTTTGCATGGTTGTTTATGGACAAGTGTAAGATGCTTGTAAAATGGTAATTAATGTTTATAGGTTGGAGAATCTTAGGAGAGAGAAGGTGAATGCCTATAATGGAGTGGAAAAAATTTCTATAAGTATTTGCCATGTATTTGTTGCTGCAATACAGATTTTAGGTACTCAGGTACTGCCGGAATGCTGTTGGATTGAAGACTTGTGGAGAGAGTTGTGTAGTTGATGTATTATACAATATTGTTGAGATTAATACAAACTTGTGCCTCTTTTCTAGTGGAGTTTTTTACCTGCAAGGGTTTTCTCCATGTAAACACTCTGTCTTGTGTTGTGTTCTTCATGTTTGTCATTTTCTCTATAGTGGGTTTTATGTTTTGTTACAATATCCATTGTTAATGCACTCTTAAAGATTGCTGAAATTTATCTTGAATTAGATTTTTGTTGAAGTAGTGTTGCTTTCATTTCTAACACATTGATCATTGTTCTGGCAGCTTCTTGAATAGTTGTATTCTTCCTTTCAACCACTCCATTTTGTTAAGGAGTCTGGGGGGCAGACAAATGTCTATTCCATGTTCTTCACAAAAAGCATTTAACTCACTTGACGTAAAATCACCACCTTTGTCAGAGCTTAAGCACTTGATTCTCAAATCCAACTCATTTTCAACCATAGGTTTGAACACCTTGAACTTATCTAGTGCTTCTACTTTTTCTCTAAGGAAAGTAAGCCAAGTCATTCTTGAAAATCATCAATAAGAAGCATGAAATACCTTTCACCTTGTAGACTTCTTGTTCTTGTAAGATCACACAAGTATGTATGCACCAACTCTAGCAAACTGGTAGAGGATTGTTCTTTGATCTTGAAAGTAGTCTTTGTCATCTTTCCAATTTAACATTCTTTGCATACAACATTGGTAGGCTTCACAATCTTAGGCAGGTCTCTTATAGCTTGAACTCTTCTTATTTTCACTAGATTATTAAAGTTAATGTGACACATTCTCCTATGCCATATCCAACTTTCATCTATCTTAACAAATAAACAACAATTTTTAGTACCTTTCAAATGATAGACATTACCATGAGTCTTCTTACCAGCAGTAATTAAGGTTCTAGAGATTTTCCTTATCTCACACCCATTATCCTTGAACATAAGATTATACCGTTTGTCACACATTTGTACAACACTTAGAAGATTATGCTTTGAACCCTTGACATAAAGAACATCATCTGTATTATGCTTGCCATCAAAAGTAATAGATCCTTTTCCACAAATCTTACCAGCTACATCATCACAAAACCTAACAAGTCCTCCATCATACTTTTGAAACTTAACAAACCTACTCTTGTCTCTTATCATGTGATTTGAGAATCCGCTGTCAATGATCCATTCATCTTCCTTTTCAGCATGAAATGCAGACAACTCTCCTAGACTTCCTTCACACAACTTGCAAGATTAGCATAAACATGTTCTTCTCTAAGTGCAATAAACAAGTATTCACTACTATTACCATCATCAGAATCAAGTTCATCATTAGTTACACCATCATCATATCTAACATAGTAACTCTTTCATACCATCTTTCCTTTACTTTCATTGATTTTCAACGCTCTATTAGGACATCTTGAAGCATAGTGACCAATTTTACCACAATTGAAACATTTGAAAGATAACTTACCCTTGAATTTTCCTCTACTACCTCTTTTTATTCTGCTTGCAAATGTTGCCTCAAGCTTTGCAAAATCTTCTATTGGGATAAGGTGTCATTAACCTTGTAAATCCCAATATTGTATTTATTCTATTTATTATAAGTAATTTGTAATTATCCATGAGGAGATGTACTAGTTTCACTGGCAGGGGTAATTTCAAAGTAACCAAAAGTAATTACGAAGTGACTTTTACTTTTGGTAAATGTAAAAAATTAAAGTAAATGAGGGTAGGCATTTTCCCTTGAGTAATCTACTATATTTGGCATGTATGACAATTGTCATAATGTTTGGTAAGTGAATCTATGACAGCTGCAAGTTGTTATAAGATTCTGTGATTCTATGATGCATATGACGGATATGTTAGTTGTATATTTCCTATATTTAGCCCAAGGTTACTATCTTGGAAAGATACTCTTTTGTGGAATCTATGATAGTTATGACCCATCATAAGATATTGTAAGAGGCTAGATTTAGTCTTGGGCACCCAACCTTTGCATGGTTGTTTTTGGGCAAGTGTAAGATATTTGTAAGATGGTAATTAATGTTTACAAGTTGGAGAATATCAGGAGAGAGAAGGTGAAGGCCTAGGATGAGTTGGAAAACATTTCTGTAAGTATTTGCCATGTATTTGTTACTCCAATACACATTTTAAGCACTCAGGTGCTGCTGAAATGCTCTCGAATTGAAGACTAAAGGAGAGATTGGTGGTGTTGTATTGTAAATCATTTTATAGATTAATACAAACATTGGGCCTCTTTCCTATGTGGAGTTTTTTAGCCAAAAGGGTTTTCTCCATGTTAAACATTGTGTCATGTGTTTAATTTTCTAATTTTACATTTCTATGAAGCATAGTTTTGTTTCTATGTTACAATCTCCATTAATAACACATAGTTAAAGATTGCAAAAATTTGTATTGAATTAGATTTCTATTAAAGTAGTGTTGCTTTCATTTCTAGCATTTGGTAGCAAAGCTTAGCCAACTTTGACTCTTGGGTTGTAGTGTGGAAGCTGTAGTTGCAGTGGGAGATTTGGTTGTGTTTGTTTTATAGATCTTGTGTTGTTATTATGGTTTCATCCACCATTGCATCAACCTCTCATTTGGACATTGAGAAGTTCAACAGAATGGGATATGAGTTGTGGAAGCTAAAAATGGAAGATTTGTTGGAAGAAAGAAACCAATGGTTGGCTATTCAAAAAGAGAAGAAACATGATGATGTCTCTCTAGATTAGTGGACAAAACTACATAAAAAGGCACAGGGAACCATCCATTTGTGTCTTTCAGATTTTGTGCTACTGAATGTCACAAAGGAAGAGACCACACATAAATTGTGGAAACGGTTGGGTGAGATCTACCAAGCCAAGAGTATGGTAAATAAACTTTATTTAAAAAGGAAGTTATTTTCTTTCAAAATGAAAGAGGGTGAGTCAATTGCAAGGCTTTTAAATTCTTTTAATTTATTGATGAGTCAGCTTGCTTCAGTAGATGTTGAACTTGATGATGAGAGGAACCTCCTGCAACAATATAATGAAAAATGCATGAAATAATAGAAATAGAAGAACATAGAAGGAATTTATTGATTGTAGACCACTTTGAGGGGGCAACCTCCTTTGAGCAAGCTCAATACAATAAACTCGTGGATGCCTTCATTGGCCTTAACACGTAGTTATATACTAAGTCTAATCTAAACAACTATTACTCCCCATGAATGTGGGATAATACAATATACTCATGAGATGAATTACAAAGCATATGCATCCAACAACAATATACTGACAAAGTAAAGTGAAGGGATAAACATGGGTTCCTAACATCCCCTCCCTCTTAGAAAATCTTTGTCCTTAAAGATTAAGATGTGGAAATTGTTGCTGAATATGAAGGAGTGGTTCCCATGTAGCATCCTTTGGTTGCATTCTGTGCCACTGAATTAATACTCTGTGATGGATCGAGAGTGAAGCTAACAAGTGTACCTATCGAGGATTGCCTCCAGCTCCAAAATGATGGATCCTTCATTATCCAGTTCTGGTAAAATAGTTTGTGCTCTGATGGTGGTGCCAAGAACTTTCTTTAGATAATAGACATGAAATACTAGATGAACGCGGGAAGAAGGAGGAAGCTCCAACTTATAAGCAACTAACCCAATCTTCTGAAGAACCTTATATGTCCCATAGAACTTTGGAGCTAGCATTATGATGCCCTTTGAGTTTCAGGGAGCATTGCTTGAATGGCTATAGATGAAGAAAAACCATATCACCTACTTGAAAAGTGTGCTCAGAACGGTGTTGATCGGCTTGTTGTTTCATTCAATTTATTGCCATGTGAAGATTGTCCTACAAAATGTGAAGAATCTGATCTCGGGGTAAGTGCAAGAAGATGGGGGGCCAAAAAGTGGCCAAATTAATTTTAAAAAAAATTAAGTCATAACATGAGCGTGTTATAACGCACTCACATTATGACTTGCTATAAATAAATAAAAAGTTTCTAATGTCATTTCATTTCTTTCTTTCTTCTCCTCTATGCCTGTGGCCTGCAAACCCTAGAAAGCGTGCTCGTGTTTTGCAAAACTCCATTCAACACAAAAACCTTATTGATTCATCGCCAAAATGCTACCACGTCGTCGAGCACACCAAAGGAGTGAGTTATATTTTTTTTTTGTTTGAATTTATTTCTAAATAGGTAGGTTTTAGTTGATTTTTTATGTATATTTCGTTAATTGGTAGGAAATGTTAATGCACCTCCTCCTCCTCCTCCTCAAAATCCACAAAATCCTGAGGAGGAAATACCTGTAGAACAACAACCTCCTCCATCCATTCCTCAACATGCCCCTGGAACACAAGAAAATATAATGGGGCAAATTGAAAACAACAAAAAAGAAATTGAAGATATAATTGCAAGGTTGAAAGATCCTTCCACTTCAACCTTGTATAGGTCCACGCTTGCTGAATCTTTTGAATCTATGTTATCAAATGTAGATTCAATTAGCAAGCAAATAACTAGTTGGACGAATAATAGGAGAGAGTTTAGAGATTATTATGCAGACAAGCTGTCATACCAAGATGTGAAAAAATTACAAATCACAAAATTAGACTTGTGTTCCATTTTCACAAACCCACAAACAAATCAACCTCCACCCATTACATGCAAGAGGTTCCCTATCCATTAGTGCAACAACCAAGCGATAAGGGACAATTTTGGGTAGAGGTGGTGGATGGTTTTTGACCATCCTCCATGCAATAATAATGAAGTCCCACAATACTTTTTGAGGAAACTCTACTACAAGTTTGTCCTCAATAAAGTGCCAAACTATTTTGATATGCAGGACTTCCAGGGTAGAGGTGGTGGGTCAGCACAAGATAGACCAGGGGCACGTCTTGACCCACAGTGGATAGTGAGATGAGTAATCAGTAGACCAGCCCATGAGCATGTTTCTATCCCTTCCATTGTGAAGGAGACTATTGAGGTTGATACACTTCAGTCCATTAGTGCCTTGACCTAAAGCATCTAGAGCATGCTGGTCCTACAACATAGAGTGGGTTGGGTGATAGTGCGAGGAGTAGGGTCCCACCCCATACTTGTCAGACTTGCAGGTCAACATGTGGTTATGACCCCATGGATAGTCAGGACGCAGGTGCACAGGCTACATTTGTAGCTGAGCAGATGGTGATGATAGATACCCTCCTAAGTGAGACTTTCGGCCTTGATACTCAGGTAA
Organism: Cunninghamia lanceolata; assembly: GCA_027924645.1. Taxonomy (NCBI): domain Eukaryota; kingdom Viridiplantae; phylum Streptophyta; class Pinopsida; order Cupressales; family Cupressaceae; genus Cunninghamia; species Cunninghamia lanceolata. The sequence goes on along the minus strand of BSBN01000318.1, from coordinate 4,195,593 downwards.
ATATTAGCAAGTTTATTGAATTTAATTTATTAAATTTTATTTTTAAAATGTAAGATTAACTAATTTAAATTGATGATTTTAATGAAATTTTAAGGTGATAGTGTCGATGTAGTTTTCAGTGGTTCTCCACCTGCATTTTACACTAGATCATCTACTGTCGAGGTATGTAACTAGTAAAGAATTATAAATATTACATGTGAATAGCATCGTTATATGAATGGCATTCTAATATCTGATTTTGGATGTTGAATAGGTTAATACTGTAGATTTCATGGCAACACCTGCCAGCAGTGGTGGACTTCAAAGCTTTACGGAGGTAATAAAATAAATAGTTTAATGAATGAATTGTACTTACTAAATTTTTGTATGTGACTTGTGTGATTTATTGTGCGTACTTCCATGTTTAGATGAATGTGTGTGTATGTTAGGAGCCATGATTTGCATCACTATTATAGTTTTCGTAATTGAATAATGTTGTTTTATTTCTAGATGATGCAGGCTGCGGAGACACCTCCCCATGTTCATAGGGCAATGAAGCAGGGTGTGGCCTCTGTGATTCATAGCTCCATGGCATTGACAGGGGTATGAGGTAGATTAGTAAATTTTAATTTACATTCATTGTTATAGTTGTCTATTTTTGAAAAATCAAAAGATTATTGATTTGAAGTTTAATTTCTATCTGGATGGTTTCTATAGGACATGACATCACTAGGGCCTATTCCTGCTACTAAGGCAATCGAGGAGACAGATTATATGTTAGCAGTAAGTGATTATTTTGTTAAATATTTCATTTTTTATAACATGTAATTTCTATATATTAATGTCTATACTTTTTATTGTAACAGATAAAGATGCAGGAAGACCTAAATAGGAGGAGTAGCCCTCAAGTTCATAGTAGACCACCCACATGCACGTCTCCATCCCCTAGAAGATCAAACGCTACTCGTGATTTATTCTCTTCACCAACCAGAGGGGAATGACTTTTTATTGTGTTCCTTTGTTGTATGCCTATATGGCATTTGTGGACATATATTTTGTATTGTACATAGTTGACATTGTATGCCTATATGGCATTCTTGTAAGCCTATATGGCTATTTTGTATATATGTTATACTTATATCGACAGATATTGATGTATGCCTATATGGATATTTGGTTAATACAAATCTTTTTTATTGATGGCATCCATACTTGCATTAAAAATCCAAGTTTGAATGGATATTTGTAGATGGCTACTTCAAATATTTAAAGTCCAATTGTATTACATAGGATGTTTGTTGATCCAATAAGCTAGCTATTGTTATTCAAGTATCACCTAAACCTCATTTTGGAACTAAAAGATAAAAGTTGTATTTAAAAAAAAAAAGAATCATCATGTTGAACAGAAAATATTAATATTCTTTATGAGTAGCATAGAATGTCAACTATATGCAATACAAAAAAATGAATCATCATGTTATTCTTTATGTTTGAGATCCTAAAAATGACTATGTCTGGTAGCCTGATCTCCTGAAACACTAGGATGAATAGCCAAGTCATTAGGATGATTGCACCTTGAGAAAATGTCATTAAGATGAGTGCCTAAAGGAGACTTTCTTAAACATTCAAACATTGAGCAACAAGCATGAAGGGTTAAGGTGTAATTTGCAACTCATAAAGCCTCAAAAGGGTGCCCAACTTAGAGAGAGAATTCATTTAAGACAAGGCGCCCATTGACACCTGTTCCACCATAAAAGTGCGCCTAAGGTGGAAGGAGAACAAGCCTCTAGTAAGTGAAGCACACCTATTGTCTAAACCACTTCATTATAGCACCCTAGCATGAGGAGGAGTATATAAGTCAATAGGAAATGGCACCTTAATGCAAATGAAGGACTAAGTGGCATTTTCAATAAGCATCAATTCACGTTGAGCTTTCAATAAATACATCAAATTGAGCCCCATAAGCCTAGGCGCCCTTTGCCTGCAAAAGAACCTTGTATTGACGTCAAGAGTTGGTCGTATCGGTGTATCAGTAGACCTTGGTTAGGCTTCACCGATAGTGGTCTATCTTGCCGACGAGTGTGGTTCGAAGTCGAAGACAACGGTGTATCGGAAGATAATCCCATCTACGCATCAGAAGAGCAGTTGAGAGATTCACTAATGAAGGGGGTCACATTGACAATCAAAATCCATCAATGTATTAGCCCAACCAGATTAGAGTTCACCGATGTTTGGAGTCTCACCGACGGGTGTGGTCCGAAGGTTGTCATTCATGAGATCAGTGTGTTGACAGAAGAGTTTTTGAGTGTGCTGATGGTATTAAGTCCTACCGATAGGCGAGGGACTTAGAGTCTCGTATCGGAGTGACAAAGACATTGGTGTGAAAGGATATAAAGTCATTGATAGTGGTCTGTCTGACCAATAAGAGTCAATGATGGGATGTTTGTTAGAAGTGAAATCAAACGGAGTCATGGTGGTGTCGGCCTATCGGCCGATGAAATTTTAAGCTTGCTGATTCTATGTTGTCTTGCCAATAGTGAGTTTGAAGGTTCAAAAGTTGATAATTCTATGCTTCCATTATTTTTAGACAAGTCAACAATAGAGTGAAATATAGAGTATCTAACCCTCTCTTGAGCAATCTACCTCCTAGGCACTCAACATTGAGGAAAAACTTCATAAAAACGCCTATCTCTTTCTTGGCAAGTTTTATTATTTTGATGGTTCTAACTCATATCTAGAAAACTTCTCACCAAACTGCCAAAATAAGTTTAACCCAACTAAATCAAGAAAATGCACCCAAGATGATTTCAATCAATTGGACTAGGCACCAATTTAGTGTTATTTTGACTCATTCACCCTCAAGGCGCTAAAGTATCATTCCTTCAATCAATCTAGTTTCCATGTTCCCATGTGTGATGTTCCAAGTAGGAGATAGCGCCTAGGGTCTTTATCTTATTTTCAAAATTCTAATGATTCCAAACACTTACCAATAGTCTCAAAAGATCATGTTATCCCTTAAGCGCTCAATCCTCCAATTTATCAAGGCGCTCAATCCTCTTCGAGGCACTCAAACTCATTCAAAGCGCTATCCTTTACTACTTCCCACTTCAAACACTCTAGGGCGCTCATAATTACTCCCATCACCAATCTTCCTCTTTAAAGCACATTTGAGGACTTCTTCTTTATGCTATGGTGCTAATATGAAAGTAACAACTCAAGGCGCTATATGAAAACTTGATCTTGGAAAGGCGCCTAAACTCATAATGTGAGTTATTTTATCAAATTTTCAATTTTAAGGTCTTTTGGCAACTCCTCTACCAAGGCACCATTTGATGAGGTGTTTGAAGCTTGATTTTCCCCTTAGGTGCACAAACTTGATGTTCTTGACCCTACAATGCGCCTTGAGTCCCTAAGCTCTTACACTTATCATCTCTTATGCTACTTAGTTTCAATGCTCTCATAAAGGTGTTTTGAGGAGTATTACTCTTTGAACTCAATCTCTGGAACTAAGGCACTCAAGGGTGAGTAAATGTCCATTCTTCCAAGGCACTCATCAAGATATAAAACAACACACAAAGGTGCCAAGATTACTCCACTCAATCTCAAAGCGCTAGATCATATCTAAATTTACATAAGGGTGCCAAATCAAATTGTCACTCAAGGGAAAGTGCACTTGAAAGGTCATCTATCTTCAAACTCAACTTCCATTCCTCTAGGTGCTTCCTTGGGTAAGTTTGGATGCTCCCTTCATGCTTTTCATTCAAGTGGCTTTAACTCATTATAGAGACTTCGTCATCTAGGCACAAATGATGATAGTTTCAAACACTTAGCTTTCAAGGTGCCAGAAGATGATTGTAGAGGAGTGAAATTGCGCCTTAGTTCAAATAAGCGTTTACTTCATCATTGATGGATTTAAGTCATTGTATATGCTCATGAAGACTTACCTCACTCAATACTCCCCAAACTTATGGATCTAAACATGCTTTTTCTCAGGTGCTAAACTGGAGTTGTCTAGATGCACAAGTGCACCTCCCTTAATGAAGTTTATTTTGTTAACTTAGTTCATCCTAGTGACTCAAGGGGTTGTTATATTCTTTAAGCACAATCTTTCATAGACTAAAACATTCACTCCATGTTAAGGCACTCAAAGGAGGCTCTGGAGATGGAAAATGGCGCCTTAACTCACTTGTGTAAATTTTGGACTTTTAGGCAATTGCAAGATGTCTTGGAGGGCTCAATTCTTCAAGGCGCCCATTTTGGTCACCACTTGTAGCATCACTCATTCAAGGCACATGTTTGGGATTCTCCAGATGATGAAATGCTCCTTGACTCCCTAGGTAGTTAGACTCCAACTTTAGGCGCAAGATAATGATGATTTGTGCTAAAATAAGCATCTAAAAATCCAAGGTATTATTTGAGGCTTCCACTCCAAATTCTATCTAGGTGCTCACCTAGGGTGAAATGATTATCAAAGTGCACCTTAATCATTCCTTCCTCTACGTGCCCACTATCAGGATTAGGTCATCAAGGAGCTCTAAAACTCAAACACCACTGACCTCATCATGCAATAACCCCAAGACATCATCTAAGCTTAGTCAAACACATTGGAGTTCAAAAAAAGTAGGGGGTCCCCATTTGCAATGGGGCGATGTGTGATTTGGTCACAACAGGCACCTAGAGTGAATAGGCTTTCATCCTGACTTAATACACTACCTCCTTCTGATGATTTTTGGGGCAGCAGAAAACCTTTCACCATGGGCAAATGTCTCAGAGATATAAAAAACTAAGAGAGGATATTGTAGAGGCACTCTACGTGATTGCTTTGCCTTAGACAAAATGTTTCTAAGTGACACAGTTTTCGAATAACATCTCGTCAAAGATTGCTGACTTTTTGCACTTTGGACTCTTCAGGGATATCATCGGTACAATGTAGCTCAGACTGTTTTCACATGTTTGGGTGAAAAATAGGACCATGCCTAGCATAAATGTACCCATTCAGAAGTGTTGGAATAGTCAATTTGGTCGCATTAGGAGCAAGATGAAAGTTACAACCCTTTGCAACTTTACACTGCCTCCTTCTGATGATTTTTGGGGCAGCAGAAAACCTTTCACCATGGGCAAATGCCTCAGAGATATAAAAAATTGAGAGAGGTTATTGTAGAGGCACTCTACATGATCATGTTACCTAGACAGAATGTTTCTAAGTGGCATGGTTTTCGAGTAACATCTCATCAAAGATTGCTACCTTTTTGCACTTTGGACTCTTTAGGGATATCATGGGTACAATGTAGCTCAGACTGTTTCGACATGTTTGGGTGAAAAATAGGACATTGCCTAGCATAAATGTACCTATTTGGACATGTTGGAATAGTCAGTTTGGTCACATCAGGAGCAGGACAAAAGTTACACCCCTTTGCAACTTTACACTGCCTCCTTCTGACAATTTTTGGGGCAGCAGAAAACCTTTCACCACGGGCAAATGCCTCATAGATATAAAAACTAAGAGAGGTTATTGTAGAAGAACTCTACATGATCACATTACCTTAGATGAAATGTTTCTAAGTGACACAGTTTTTGAGTAACATCTCGTCAAAGATTGCTTCCTTTTTGCACTTTAGACTCTTCAGGGATATCGTCGGTACAATGTAGCTCAGACTGTTTCGACATGTTTGGGTGAAAAACATGACCATGCCTAGTGTAAATGTACCCATTCGGATGCATTGGAATAGTCAGTTTGGTCACATCAGGAGCAGGATGAAAGTTACACCCCTTTGCAACTTTACACTGCCTCCTTCTGATGATTTTTGGGGCAGCAGAAAACCTTTCACCACGGGCAAATGCATCAGAGATATAAAAAATTAATAGAGGTTATTGTAGAGGCACTCTACATGATCATGTTTCCTCAGACATAATGTTTCTAAGTGACATGGTTTTTGAGTAACATCTCATCAAAGATTGCTGCCTTTTTGCACTTTGGACTCTTTAGGGATATTGTGGGTATAATGTAGCTTGAATTGTTTCAACATGTTTGGGTGAAAAACAGGACCATGCCTAGCATAAATGTACCCATCTGGATGCATTGGAAAAGTTAGTTTGGTCACATTAGGAGCAGGACAAAAGTCACACCCCTTTGCAACTTTACACTGCCTCCTTCTGACAATTTTTGGGGCAACAGAAAACTTTTCGCCACAGGAAAATGCCTCAGAGATATAAAAAACTAAGAGAAGTTATTGTAGAGGCACTTTATGTGATTGTGTTCCCTTAGATGGAATGTTTCTAAGTGACATAGTTTTCGAGTAACATCTCATCAAAGATTGCTGCCTTTTTGCAATTTGGACTCTTCAGGGATATCGTCAGTACAATGTAGCTCGAACTGTTTTGACATGTTTGGGTGAAAAATAGGACATGCCTAGTGTAAATGTACCCATCCGGATGTGTTGGAATAGTCAGTTTGGTCACATCATGAGAAAGACATGAAAAATACAAAAGTTGCTTTGTGCAACTTGACAACATTGACACTTTTTTGCAACATGACTCAAAGACTCAAGCTGACCCCAAATTATTCAAAGTGACCTAAAATCACCTTGATTTAGGTGCCCAATGTACATTATAGAGGTCGAGGCACTCCTTATCATTCAAACATCTTAGATGAGCACATAGGAAATGAAAAAGCTCTAAGTTTCATCATCATGAGCACCTAATATCAAGAGACTTTAATGGCTCAAACCTTAGCATGGAGTCCTAAGGCACATTTCATGTCTCCTTTCATCTATTTTGGTGCCCTTATGTAGATTTTTCAACTTAATTTGGTGCTCTATATGTGAAGGAAGATCTAAAGGCATGAAAGTGGATGCCGTATTGCAAGAGTTTGGATCATCAAAATTGAAAGAAATAAGTCTATTAAGCTTGGGCACCCTTGGTCTTCTTTTCATTCATTATGAGTGCCTTGGGAGAATGGTATATAGGTCATCATCATGATTGGGTACCCTGGATCTAGAGTGTTGGAGAGATCATCAAATGGTGTTTAGAGGAAGTAGGGTGAGTTATGAGTTTGGTCGCATCAGGAGCAGGACACCAAAAATGCATAACATGATGATGTAAAAATGTGTATATGTGTAAAAATACAGGAGGAAATAAAAAAAAGACAAACCTTACAAATTAATGTGCATACTTACAACTCAATGTAACATGACTTTAAAAAATCAATGTGAATACTTACAAATTAATCCAATGAACCATCTGGGTTTTCTCTACTCTTTATTGTGTCAAGTATTGCTTCATGGTCAGACTCACGCACCTTCCACAATATTTTGTTCAAAGGTCTACCCTGATACTTTATCAAATGAACAATGGATGCCATGACAAGGTTTGAGTAATGAAGAATCTTCCGATGCATGTCAAAGTCCTAAAATAGCCAAATATTAACACTCTTATGTGGGTACCTTCTAAGCCATATTCCAGTAATAACCATTAAGCCTGTAGGGTATTCGATGTTTTCTCCATTTGTAATAGGGGCCTCCAATTTCTTTTTGGCCTCAACACAATGACATAAGTAATAATCTATTCCCTCTTCATTATCTTCATCTGCAATAACTACATATACATGCCCTACATTGATATCTATAGCAAATTAGATGAAATTAGTCAACATTACAAAAACACTACAAAGTAAGATGGCATTACCTGGTTGAACTAGATGAAATTAGATGCATATACATGCCCTATATTACCTGGTTGAACTAAATCTGATATGTGGTCAAAGTCAATTGATGATTCCATCTATGTTAGTTCCAGTGCCGTCGGGGGTTGATACGTGTCAAGTGGGCTAAGATAACTTAACTACCATTCGTCAACCCACTCCTTTGACTCACACTCATCCCAGACTTGAATTGTATAGGAAGAACAAAAGCATGTCATCTTTTGTGTATGGATACTCTATGAACCTGCAATTGAGCTTCTGAAAGAGTGCATCTCATTTGATCCTGTCAGTGTACAACAATCCTCATATGGTGCAATGTTAGTATCATCTATCAACCAAAAAAATCTATGAACTGAAGACTTACCTTCATTACCTGGACCCATGGAAGCATTACACCACTCGACAATCAATTTTGCATCAGTCAACTTTGCATTGTCTTTATATTTTAACTCTTCTCGTGTTATGGCTCTTTTGATACATGCTCCTGCACCATCATGCTCCCCCTTTCCATTCCCGGCCTCACAAAAGTTCCACATATGTTGAATACCTATAAAATTATACCTCCTACTAAGCCAATAGAAATTTCACGAGTTCTTGAATTGTGACGCATAGTTATCTGACCATATGATATGTTGTCTGAATGATATGCCCCTTCTAGCCAAATCATTGTAGAACACCTGAAAGCAACCTTGCACGAACTCCGTAGAATGCATGTGATCATCACTAATATAGAAATTATACTCCCTTATGATCTTTCTGTCATCCTTTGTACTATCATTCGCATGAATGAATGCGATGTGCACAAATATAGAAACCTGTGTGGAGTTGTAATATTGTGATTGCACCTCACGCTGTGGCTGTAGACTGTAGTTCTCTGCAAAGTCGACAACTAAAACAATGCTACCAACCAGAACTCTGTCCTTGCATAACTTGAATTTCAAGTCCAACCATCGAGCTCTATGGGCATGTCTTGCATACTCATACACTATGCTGTCACAAAATATAGGCATAAACTGATACACTGAAATCTTTTCAACAACTAATTCACACCTCTTTGCTTCTTTACCATCTTTTGTATTATATGCCACTATTTTATACTTGCCAAACTCTACTAGTTTGTTTCCAACCGCATGTGTTATTTCCATATGTTCACATATTGGCAAATGTTGCAAGCCACCGCAATGATGACATGTCCCATCCAAGCATAATTTCTTGTAGAATATTTGACCTTCCTCTCTTTCACATAAAATTCTTGATATGAAATCTCTTGAAGATGTTGGTGGGGCACATATGGCACAACCCTACAAATCATTGTTAGTATACATATCTAAACATATAGACCTATAAGCATCAAAATGGTTAGAAAATTCAATATGTAATCTACAACAACAAGTAGTGCGTGTGTGATTTATCTTAACATAGAAAGGTTTTAGCAATTCAAAATATCTTTGATAAATTTTAATTTGAGGATACTTCTCTAGAAATTTACCATAAAATTGTGTTTGAGTCTCATCCAAAAAATGCTTTGGATGTGGCTTGCGGTTCTAACTACCAATTCTCCTTCTTACCACATCCATTTGATTTGGAGATACCCTTGTTTAATTCTTCCAAAAGTCTTCAATTAGTGATCTCAATGCTTCAAAAATTGGTTTATCTTTTCATGGTAGTCTCCCTGAGAATGCCCATAATTCATTGGCATTAGTGTCCTCAATTATTTGGTGTCTTCCAATGGCTCTTGATAAAGTTTTCCTATTAATTCTCAATTCTTGACTTGTCTTTCTAATGAGACGAGCTTTCCTTGTTTGACTACTTACTATAGTCGATGTAATCACACACCGTGTTGCATTACTATCTTTTATGTGTGAGGTGTTACCCACACTCTCATATGCAGTCATTAGATTCTTGACAATAGATTTTTTACTTGAAGCCTCTGATATTCTCAACCCAAGAATCTTCATGATAGACCTATACTTTATACTTCACATCATTTCAACGAATAGTTGACATCTTGCAGTCTCATTTAACTTTTCAAAAAACAATCTCCAAATCTTATTAGCATATCTTCTACAAGTGCGTTTTGGAATCTTACCTTCCATTGGCTGCAAATTATTCTCATCAATATCAATCAAATACTTTGGCTTTCTATGCAAAATTCTAGGTGGTGTTAAGTTAGGTAAATTAATCTCAACATTAGGAATTTTATCAATATTTAAATGAGATGGGTTAGATGGCATACCTTCAATCGAAGATGGAATAGATGACATACCTTGAGGTTGAGGTGGGAATGATGGCGTACCTCCTTCATCACATGTGAGTGATGATGTACTCTCAACTTGAGATGTGGTAGATGGTGTCCCTACATGTTGACTTGTGGTAGAGGATCTGTCTCCAACTATGGTATTCAAATCTCTTGTACCACGAAGTTTTTGCATTCATTCTCTTTGTGCCGCCAATACCATATCTCTTTGTGATGGTTGTGGTTCTTTTTCAATTGGTATGTCTTCATTTATCATGTCCAATTTCCTCTTCTCATGAAGTTCCCTCATAGCCACTACTTTCTTTACATTCTTAGCTTCTATCTCTTCCTGTGTTGGTTTAATTCTTGATCGTTTCCTCGGCATGACGAAGAATTTGTCTGTAGCATGATAAAGAGACCAATATTAGTTCCTAAGAAATAAATACAAGATAATAGTGGGATTCTATTTTTTTTATGTTGTAAGGATTTATTCTTGTATAGTTTGACATCATGGTATGTTAAGATTTGTTTATTACACATAATTATTAAAAAGCCCAAGTGTAGAAAATATACATGGCATCATGTGAGATTGTAGGCTACTTTCTTGACTGGGAATGTGTCTATTTTAAACATGTATGATAAAACATGATAATGTAATTCAACCCAAACTAAGGAAAATGTAACGAACATGCATGTAAAGACTTGACATACCTAAAAAATGAAGATTTGAATGGAGAGAGTACCCAATTATGTAGTGTTTTTATCTTCTTGCATCAAACTCCTCAACAATTTGAGTTTTTCACCACTTGTTTCCTTTTCAATGATAAATTGAATAACACTCAAATATCATTACTAACAACAATACTATTAACCAATCTATAATGTTAAATTCCTAAAATTGAATCACAATTAACATTGCAACACTACAAAAATTGAAACTTGAATAGATATATATCAAACTTGGTGTGAAAACTATGTTATTTCCTCCTTCTCAAGTTGGCAAAGTAGAAAAGGTGGTGGAAAGATCATGCAAAGGTGGTACAATGTGTTAAATGTGCATGTGAACTTCCCAATAGGATGAAAGCACTTCTTTTTTGTTGGAGCACGCGCATAATTAGTAAGAAAATAGAGCATGTGGGCCTGGATCACGGGGCTCAACAATTTTTTACCATTTCAATAGCAAGATAAAATATGAGCACGTTATAACACGCTCGCATTTTGTCCTACTATAGATTGATCACATTGTTTGCATTGATCACATCTCTTTCCTGCAAGAGCTTGCCAGATGCTCTGCCATATGATAGGCATAACAATGAAGGGGCAAGCCCTCATAATCAATTTCTTGATAGAAAATGCCCATAACCCTAAACTCTAAACTCTAATCCATCAACCCTAAACCCTAATCTGTCAACCTTAAACCCTATCCCTAAACCCTCAACACTATACCTTAAACCCTAATCCCTCAACCCTCAACCCTAAACCTTATCCCTAAACCCTAATCCCTTAACCCTCAACCCTATTCCATCACCCCTCAACTCTAATCCCTCATCCCTAAACGCTAAATGCTATCCCTATTCCTAAACCCTCAATAGACTCGATACTATACCTTAAACTCTAATCCCTTATCCCTAAACCCTCCAACCCTATCCCTAATCCTTATACCCTCCACACTCTACTTTAACCCTAATCCCTCGACCCTCAACCCTATCCCTAAACCCTTGACCCTTGAACCTCAACCCCCAACCCTCGAAGTCAAACCCTAATCCCTCAACCCTTAATTTTGATCCCTCAACCCTTAATCCTATCCCTAAACCCTAAACCCTCAACCCTCAATGTCAAATCCTAATCCCTCAACCCTTCACTCTAATCGCTCAACCCTAAACCCTATCCCTAAACCCTCAACACTATACCTTACACCCTAATCCCTTAGCCCTCAACCCTAAACCTTATCCATGAACCCTAATCCCTCAACCCTCAACCCTAATCCGTCATCCCTCAACTCTAATCCCTCATCCCTAAACCCTAAATGCTAGCCCTATCCCTAAACCCTCAACAGACTCAATACTATACCTTAAACCCTAATCCCTTATCCCTAAACCCTCCAACACTATCCCTAATCCTTATACCCTCCACGCTCTACTTTAACCCTAATCCCTTGAACCTCAACCCTATCCCTAAACCCTTGACCCTCAAACCTCAACCCTCAACCCTTGACATCAAACCCTAATCCCTTAGCCCTTAACTTTGATCCCTCGACCCTCAACCCTATCCCTAAACCCTAAACCCTAAACCCTCAACCCTCAATGCCAAATCCTAATCCCTCAATCCTTCACTCTAATCCCTCAACCCTAAACCCTATCCCTAAACCCTCAATAGTATACCTTAAACCCTAATCCCTCTGCCCTCAACCCTAAACCTTATCCATAAACCCTAATCTGTCATCTCTCAACTCTAATGCCTCATCCCTAAACCGTAAATGCTATCCCTATTCCTAAACCCTCAACAGACTTGATACTATACCATAAAACCCTAATCCCTTATCCCTAAACCCTCCAACCCTATACCTAATCCTTATACCCTCCACACTCTACTTTAACCCTAATCCCTCGACCCTCAACCCTATCCCTAAACCCTTGACCCTCGAACCTTAACCCTCAACCCTTAACTCTGATCCCTCAACCCTCAACCTTATCCCTAAACCCTCAACCCTCAACATCAAATCCTAATCCCTCAACCCTAAACCCTATCCCTAAACCCTCAACACTATACCTTAAACCCTAATCCCTCAACCCTCAACCCTAAACCTTATCCCTAAACCCTAATCCCTCAACCCTCAACCGTAATCCATCATCCCTCAACTCTAATCCCTCATCCCTTAACCCTAAATGCTATCCCTATTCCTAAACCCTAATCCCTTATCGCTAAACCCTCCAACCCTATCCCTAATCCTTATACCCTCCACACTCTACTTTAACCCTAATCCCTCGAACCTCAACCCTATCCCTAAACCCTTGACCCTCAAACCTCAACCCTTAACCCTCGACGTCAAACCCTTATCCCTCAACTGTTAACTCTGATCCCTCAACCCTCAACCCTATCCCTAAACCCTAAACCCTAAACCCTCAACCCTCAACGTCAAATCCTAATCCCTTAACCCTTCACTCTAATCCCTCAACCCTAAACCCTATCGCTAAACCCTCAACACTATACCTTAAACCCTAATCCCTCAGTCCTCAACCCTAAACCTTATCCATAAACCCTAATCCCTCAACCCTAATCCATCATCCCTCAACTCTAATCCCTCATCCCTAAACCCTAAATGCTATCCCTATTCCTAAACCCTCAACAGACTCGATACTATACCTTAAACCCTAATCCCTTATCCCTAAACCCTCCAACCCTATCCCTAATCCTTATACCCTCCACACTCTACTTTAACCCTAATCTCTCGACCCTCAACCTTTGATGTCAAACCCTAATCCCTCAACGTTTAACTCTGATCCCTCAACCCTCAATCCTATCCGTAAACCCTAAACCCTCAACCCTCAACATCAAATCCTAATCCCTCAACCCTTCACTCTAATCCCTCAACCCTAAACCCTATCCCTAAACCCTCAACACTATACCTTAAACCCTAATCCCTTAGCCCTCAACCCTAAACCTTATCCCTAAACCCTAATCCCTCAACCCTCAACCCTAATCCGTCATCCCTCAACTCTAATCCCTCATCCCTAAACCCTAAATGCTATCCCTATTCCTCCACCCTCAATAGACTAGATATTATACCTTAAACCCTAATCCCTTATCCCTAAACCCTCCAACCCTATCCCTAATCTTTATACCCTCCACACTCTACTTTAACCCTAATCCCTCGACCCTCAACCCTATCCCTAAACCCTTGACCCTTGAACCTTAACCCTCAAACATCAACTTCAAACCCTAATCCCTCAACCCTTAACTCTGATCCCTCGACCCTTAACCCTATCCCTCAACCCTCAACGTCAAATCCTAATCCCTCAACCCTTCACTCTAATCCCTCAACCCTAAACCCTATCCCTAAACTATCAACACTATACCTTAAACCCTAATCCCTCAACCCTAACCCTAAACCTTGTCCCTAAACCATAATCCCTCAATCGTCAACCCTAATCTGTCATCCATCATCCCTCAACTCTAATCCCTCATCCCTAAACCCTAAATGCTATCCCTATTCCTAGACCCTCAATAGGCTCAATTCTATACCTTAAACCCTAATCCCTCTACCCTCAACACTCTTATTTAACCCTAATCCCTTGACCATTAACCCTATCCCTCGACATCAACCCTCAACCCTCAACTCTCAACATTAAACCCTAATTCATCAACGCTAAACCCTAATCCCTCAAACCTAAACCCTATCCCTAGACCATCAACCCTCAACACTATACCTTAAACCCTAATCCCTATCCCTCAACCCTTAACCCTTAAAACTTAAACCCTATCCCTACACCCTGAATACTTGACACTATATCTTAAGCCTTAAACCCTCATCCCTAAAGCCTCAACCCTCAATCCTTAAACCTTCAACCCTAAACCCTATCCCTAATCCCTCTACCCTCGACACTCTAACCCTAACCTTGACATTAAATGCTAATCTGTCAACCCTAAACCCTAATCCTAAACCCTCAACCCTCAGCCCTCAACACTATACCTTAAACCCTAATCCCTCAACCCTCAACCCTAATCCATCATCCCTCAACTCTAGTCCCTCATCCCTAAACCCTAAATGCTATCCCTATTCCTAAACCCTCAACAGATTGGATACTATACCTTAAACCCTAATCCCTTATCCCTAAACCCTCCAACCCTATCCCTAATCCTTACACCCTCCACACTCTACTTTAACCCTAATCCCTCGACCCTAAACCCTATCCCTAAACCCGAAACCCTCAACGTCAAATCCTAATCCCTCAACCCTTCACTCTAATCCCTCAACCCTAAACCCTATCCCTAAACCCTCAACACTATACCTTAAACCCTAATCCCTCAGCCCTAATCTGTCATCCCTCAACTCTGATCCCTCATCCCTAAAACCTAAACGCTATCCCTATTCCTAGACCCTCAACGGGCTCGATACTATACCTTAAATGCTAATCCCTTATCCCTAAACCCTCCAACCCTATCCCTTATCCCTTAACCCTCATGATTAATAGCATTGAACGTAAAAAAATTTGAGGGGAACATAATGCGAGTGCATTATAATGTGCTCGCATTATGTCAAACATGACAAACAACAGACTTGCGGGAAAGGAAAAATGCAAAGCAAAACATAATGCGAGCATGTTATAATGTGAGCACATTATAACGTGCTCACGTTATGTCTTGCTTTGGGAATCCCAAGCCTTGGGCTTGGGATTTGCTTTGGATTTCCAACCCAAAGGCTTGGAGTGCCTTATGAACAGTCACAAATGTGTTTTTCCATATTCTTCAAGATTTCACATAATTTCATTCATGCTAACCCTCAGATTTGCACGTGTTTCAAGGTCAAACAAATCGAACACTTGGGTAATGTTAGGCTTTCTCTTAGCTATTTGATGATGTGATTTTTTTCACATTTTAACAATGTTAAGCCTTCCATCTTTAATTTCTTTTGTTTGCGTGTCTGTTTTTAGGCAAAAACCACTGTTTGGTCTTTTTTTCATTGTAAATTAACTATTCATTCAAATTTCAAAAAAATTACATATTTAGAAACTAGACTTCATTCTACAAGTATTAAAAAAAGAAAAAAATGATTTTCAATTAGTTTTCAAAATTTATAGGGGTAGCATGGCCAAAATTCTATTTTTTAGGATGTGTCCACTTTGAAAATTAGTAAAAAATCTAATATTCATCAAAAAATTATTAGAAAAATTGGGCATAAACTACATGCTATTAGCTAATTTTTCACTGAAGTGATTTTAAAAATACCAAAAAAAGTTGACCTTTTGAGGGAGCCACAAAACATGCTATGTTATTTTTTTTGACAGAAACAACACCAATTTCTGTGGCTCCCTCTTTTGAACCCCTTAATCTATGCCATTTTCAAAACAAAATAATAGTTTAGAAAGTAGACTCAGAGCACTCCGAACATTGTTTTGGTTGCATCTCCAAATTTTGAGTGTAACTATGCTCAATTTCTCATCCAAGGCTAGTATTTCCTGATTTCAGAAAAAAAGTGGCCACTTAAGACCCCTTTTTGGCCCCCCATCTTCTTGCACTTACCCCTCAGGTTTAGAGAACCATGTCAAATGCCTAAATTGGTGAACTACTGGGGTTGTATGGAAGGAGCACTGGTGGTGCTTGACCATAGACTGCTTCATATGGGGTCATTTTAGATACAATGTGGTAGGAGGTATTGTACCACCATTCAGGAAGAAGGAGCCACTTTGCCCACTAATACTGTTGTTCTGAGGTGAAACAACGAAGATAAGTTTCCAAACATTTGTTGATAACTTTAGTCTAACCATTTGTTTGTGGGTGATATCCTAAACTCATCTTTAGTTTGGTGCCAGTGTGGTGAAATAGTTCTATTGAAAAATGACTGGTGAAAGTTACATCATGATCTGAGACAATGGAAGAAGGGATTCCATGAAGATGGAAGATCTGGTCCATGACAATTTGTGTGACTGAGGAGGTAGTATAAGGATGGCTAAGGGTACAAAAATGACTATATTTGGAGAGGTGATCAACCACAACCAAGATCACTATCTTCCCTCAAGATTTAGGGAGCCCCTCAATGAAATACATAGAAATATCTATCCAAATCCATGTAGGGATGGGCAAGGGTTTGAGCAATCTAGGAAGGAGTGTTGTTTCACCCTTGTTGCACTGGTAGGTATCACATTTAGCTACCATCTATTCAATTACCCTTTTCATTCCCTTCCAAAAGAAGTTACACCATGCCCGCTTATAAGTTTTGAGGAACCCAGAGTGCCTTGTCAATGGAGAAGCATGGAGTTCATAGAAGATAGCCTGTTGAAGATCTGTGCTCTGGGGAAGTACCAAACGACCCTTGTATCTCAGAGAAGCACCATCCCAAGAGTAATGAGGTACAATAGAAGGGTTATTGGCCAACTGTTGGATGATTTAGGATAATGAAGAGTCATTGACATAGCCCTGCTAGACAAATTCTAACCAATTTGGAATAGGCATAGAAATAGCTGAAAGAGAAGGTTGGTCATCAAATGTGCAAGAAAAAGCATCTACCACAATATTGTCCTTACCCTTATTGTAAGTGATCTCATAGTCATAACCCATGAGTTTACTAACCCATTTTTGTTGCGTTGGGGAGGAGACCCATTGTTCCAGGAAATATTTTAGACTTTGGTGATCAGTCTTGATGTAGAAATGATTCCCTAATAGGTATGGCTACCACTTCTATACTGCATGCAAAATAGCCATCATTTCCTTCTCATATGTAGAGAGTACTAAATTCTTACTTGAAAGGGCTTTGCTGGTGAATGCAATGGGATGTTCATCTTGAAGGAGACAAGCACCAAGTCCATTGCCGTGAGCATCACTCTCAATAGTGAAGGTCTTGGAAAATTTTGGCATAGCTAGAATAGGTGTAGTACACATAGCTTGTTTCAGTTTTTCAAATGCACACTCAGCAACATGTGTCCATGTAAAAGCATCCTTTTTCAATAGAGCTGTTAATGGAGCTACAATCTTCCTATAATCCTTGACAAACTTGCGGTAGTATCCAGTTAGTCGCAAAAAACCATGAAGGCTCTTGAGTGTCTGAGGATGCAGCTAATTTTTCATGGCATCTATTTTGGCAGGATCCACTTGAACCCCTTGGGCTGAAATAATATGCCTGAGATACTCTACTTCCTCCTGTCCAAAAACACATTTAGACTATTTGGCATAGAGATGATGATCAAAGAGAAGTTATAGTATAAAATCCAGATGCTGGAGATGCTCAGCCCATGTTTTACTATAGATGAGGATATCATCAAAGAAGACTAGAATAAATTTCTGAAAGTAGGACCAGAATATTTTATTCATCAATGCCTGGAATGTGGAAGGAGCATTAGTGAGGCCAAATGGCATGACCAAAAACTCATAGTGGCCATCATGCGTACGAAAAGCCATTTTAGGGATATCATCCTCATGAACCTGAATTTGGTGATACCTAGAACGAAGATCCAACTTGGAGAAAAAATGAGCGCCATGAAGGTCATCAAGAAGCTCATCAACAATAGGAATCAGAAACTTATCCTTGATTGTGATGTGATTAAGTGCTCAAAAGTCAATGCAGAGGCTCCTTGACCCATCTTTTTTCTAGACAAGAAGAACTGGTGAAGAAAAGGAACTGGTACTAGGGCAAATAATACCTTGCTTCAGTAAGTCCTGAACAAGCATCTCAATCTCTATCTTTTGGTGGAATAGGTAGTGGTAGGGCCTAATGTTGGGAGGAACACTTCTAGGAAGGAGCTGAATATGATGGTCCTCTAATCATGAAGGTGACAATCCCACTGGTTCATCAAAGACACATGGATATCTATCCAAAATTTGTTGTAGATCTAAAGGAGTAGTGGAGACCGTGGATGGTTGCATCTAAATGGAATGGAGATGAGCGATGACACCATGTGAATTCTTCTTAAGGATATTTTCCATGCAATGTAAACTGATGATGCTGAGAGACCCTTGTTGGAATCCTTTCAATGTGTGTTTTTGCCCATTGTCTGAAAACTACATCCAAAGTTCAGCAAAATCCCATAAGATGGGTCTAAGTGTGCGTAACCATTGAGTGCCCAAAACCACATCACATCCACCTAAGGGAAAGGCAAACATGTTAGAGCACAAGTTATATTCTCCAATAGAGATACACACATTATGACACTTCCCTTTGAAAGGTAATGTGCCCCCATTGGCAATCATGACTTCAAAACTGGAGCAAGGATGGACAAAACAATCAACCTATTTGGTGATCTGAGGGTCAATGAAGTTATGAGTGCTACCAGAATCAATGAGTATTGTAAGAGGGAGCTTCTTGAAGTAACCCTTGACCCACATGGTTTGTGGGGTGGTGACTCCTGCTAAAGCATGGAGAGAGATCTTTGGGTGGTCTTCTTGAGAAGGAGGGTCAACAAGCGGTTGCTAAATGTCAACCTAATCATCTACTATATCTTGAACATATTCATAAACTTCAATTTCAAGCGAAGAATCAACATCCAAGAGATAGAACTTTTTCTCAACACATCTATGTCCCTGAGTGAATTTCTCATCACAATTATAACAAACCCCTTTTTCTCTACATGCCCTCATCTCTGCTTCAGACAAATGCTTAATAGGAGTTGTTCAAGGAGCTGGCATGATTGGAGGTCTTTGGGAAACCATATTTTTGAATGGAACAAAAGTGGATTTAGAGCGTTGTTGAGCTGTGATCTTGTCCTCCACCAACTTAGCCAACCCTAGGGCTTCCATCATTGTGCTGGGATGGAACATTTTAACCTCAAATTGGATTGCATCCTTCAAACCACTAACAAAACAACTACTGAAGAATTCATCAGACAATCCCTCTATGTGATTGGCTAGTTTCTCAAATTATGTCTGATATTCTCTCACAGTGCCAGTTTGGTGAAGTTTAGTGAGTGCTCCTATGAAATCATCAAAAGCACTAGGGTCAAATTGTTACAAAATGAGTTTACAAAAATCTATCCATTTTGGCTCTTCATGAGACTTGATGTACCAACGGAACCATTGAAGGGCTTCATTTTCCAAATGAAAGGATGCAAGTGGGACTTTGTTGACATCAAAAGTATTATACAAACTAAAATATTGTTCTGCCCTGTATATCCATCCAGTCAAATCATCACCATTGAAGCAAGGAAAATCAAGATTCGGCCCATGAAAATTGTTGGAAGAAGAGAACCCAGTGTCTGCAGAAGACTTTGGCTGCCATCTATTGTTCATGGCCAAATGCTGAAGATTGAGTCTGAGAATTTTTTCATCTAGATCTTGGAGTTGGTCTTGAGGACTGAAAGTTCATCCTCCATGTTTTTTACTCCTACGTGGGTGACAACCATAACCAGGAGTTTTTTATTTATTTTTGGGAATGGGTAAAAAACAAAAACAAAAACTTTTTTAGTAAAGGAAAATTTGGACTTGGGAAAAACTCTGATGAGTAATTGGGGTTTGACTAGGTTTTGGACACTTTCTGAGTGACAGGGAAGTAGAAAATGGGAATTTTAGTAGGGTGAAAGAATGGGAAAATTTGTCCAAGAGGGAAAAAGGAGCAGAAATAGGAAATGAACACTATGGCAAAATTTGAAGGCGATTGGATGAGAATCAAAGAAGTTATGGCAAACCCTAAAAATTTGAAGGTGATTGGGTTAGAATCGAAGAAGTGAGCATTGTGTGTTTAGTATACAAAATAGAAAATCATTTCCTTCAGGAAGCAATAGAGAAAAAGAGAAATTATAAATTATTCATACAGATGTGTTTAGACCCGTGGATAATCAATCTATTGGAAAATCTCATTATTTTGTCACCTTCCTTGATGATGTATCTAGATATACATGGATTTATTTTATGAAACATAAATCTGAAGTTTTCACCAAGTTTAAGGAATTCAAAGTCTTAGTAGAGAACCAACTAGGTTTAAAGACAAAAATATTAAGACCTGACAATGGAGGGGAATATTGCTCTAAGGAATTTGATGAGTTTTGCAGCCATGCAAGTATAATAAGACAAAAGACAACTCTGTATACACCATAGTAGAATGGTGTTGTAAAAAAGATAAACCAAACAATTCTAGAAAGAGCCAGAAGTATGCTTAGTGATCCATGGTTGGATAAATGCTTTTGGGCAGAGGCTGTGTGTACTGCTTGCTACTTGATAAATAGATCTCCTTGTAAAGCTCTTGATTCAACACCTTATGAAGTGTGGATAGGTAAGAAACCTTTTGTTTCACATTTAAAGGTTCTTGGCTATGAGCCTTTTGTTCATGTGCCTAAGGAAAAGTGATCTAAGTTGGATCCAAAGGTTGAAAAGTGTACATTCATTAGATGTGGTGATAATGTCAAAGGTTATAATCTTTGGAATCCACTAACATGCAAGATTATCTTTTTTAGAGATGTTATTTTTAGGGAAGTTAGAGCTACTTCTAAACTAGAGTAGCCAAAAGAAAAAGAAGAAATGGTAAAGAAGGTGCACTTTGATTTAGAGCAGCAAGATGTACCTCAGTAAGAACAAAATGATGGATTGGGGGTGAAGAAGAAGAAGAAGAAGATTTGAGTAGTTTTGATGAAGATGAGTCTGTTCTTACTGAAGAAGTTGGTGCAGGGGATCATGTAGAAGAATGAGTAGTCTCTTACTCTAACTTTGAGGAGATCCACAAGACAATGAAATCTAGTTGATAGGTATAGCCCACCAGATTTCTGTTGTGTATATGCTTTATTGAGTACTAACAATGAACCTAAATCCTACAGGGAAGCTATTAATGCAGATGATAGTGAGTCTTGGTAGTTATCCATGCAAGAGGAGATGATGGCTTTAGAATCTTGTAACACTTGGGATCTTGTTCATTTGCCCAAAGGTAGAAAGGCCATAGGTTCTAAGTGGGTCTTCAAGGAGAAGTTTGGAGCAGATGAGTCATTAGAGAAGTACAAGGCTAGACTGGTAGCCAAGGGCTACTCCTAGAGAGAGGGAGTTGATTTTGGTGAGATATTCTCTCCTTTTGCTAAATTGACTTCTATTAGATTTCTCTTATCCATTGTTATAACTTATGATTGGGAGATTGAGCAAATGGATGTTAAGACTACGTTTTTGCATGGAGATCTTGAAGAAGAAATTTATATACAACAACCTATAGGTTTTGACATAAAAGGAAAAGAACATTGGATTTGCAAGTTGAAGAGGTCTCTCTATGGTTTAAAATAGTCACCTAGAATGTGGTATCAAAAGTTTGATTCATTTGTTTTGAAATTGGGTTTTGTTAGAAGCAAGGAGGATCATTGTGTTTACATTCATTATATTGATGATTCTATACTAGTTATTGCTTTGTATGTTGATGACATGTTATTTTTTAGCAATACTAAGGGCATGATCATTGAGCTTAAATCCCAAATTTTGGGTGCATTTCATATGAAGGATCTTGGAGCTACCAGGTATATTCTGGGAATGGAGATCAAAAGGGACAGAGTTAACAAAAACCTTTGGTTGTCACAAAGTAAGTATGTGAATACTATTTTGCAGAGGTTTAGTTTGCAGGACTGTAACCCAGTTAGAGTTCCTTTACCCATTGGTACTAAGATTTCATTAGATATGTGTCCAAAGACTGAGGATGATTTTGAAGATATGTCTAATGTGCCATATGCTATTGATGTAGGGAATTTGATGTATGCAATGGTTTGCACTAGACTAGAGATATTGCCCAAGTAGTGGGAGTTTTGAGGAGATTTATGTCTAACCTTGGTAGACAGCATTGGAATTATGTGAAGAGGGTGTTTAAATATCTTGCAGGTACTCCTGATCATTGTTTAGTTTATTCTGGTACTAATAGTACTGATAAATCTTTGGACATATAGGGTTTTGTTGATGTAGATTGAGGAGGTGACTTGGATAGTTGAATGTCCACTAGTGGCTATGTGTTTACTTTAATTGGAGGTACGGTGAGTTGGATGAGGAGGAAGCCCACATTTGCTTTGTCCACCATAGAAGTAGAGTATATGGCTACTACTCATATCTCTAAGGATGCAGTTTGGTTAAGGAGACTGTGTATAGGTATTGGTTTTGATTGTAGGACCATTCAGATTGTTTGTGATAGCCAGAGTGCTATATGTTTGGCCATGAATCCCATGTATCATACTCGGACTAAGCATGTTGATATTTAGTATCACTTTGTTAAAGAGTTGGTTGCAAATGGAAAGATTGAGCTAAAGAAGATAGACACTCAGGAGAAAGTTGTAAATTCATTGACCAAGCCTGGTGCAGTCATGGTAGGAGGGTTCCCAGAATGAACTATCTAGACTGTGCAACAAGAGTAAACACAATGAAAATAACTCAAAGAAATGGAACAAATGCAGATTCAGTCATTTAGTATATCAAAGAATTCAAATACAATCTGGCTAGCAACATGCGGGCTTACAATTAGGGCTCATAGGCCTGATTACATACATGTGTAAGATAAGGCTTTGAAGCTCTTTTGCACAAAATCTAAACTATGAAATATGAATCAATTGCTAACTTCTTAACTTCTTTCCTACAGATCTATTACATCAATATATATCATTTTCAGACCAATAGATTCCTCTGCATCGGCCAAGGAAGATCACAAACTCCAATGAAGAGTTGTAACGTGTTTATAGATAGGTCAGGCCTAAATGCATAGAACACTTCCTCAAATGAATGGAACAATGTGTGAACCATCAGGGAAGGTCACCCACAAACCAAAGAACACTGAATGATGTGTCACTGAGATCTGCAAGTCAAGGAATGATTTGTAAGCCTTCTCCTTCAGCTGATTATTAGGAACTATTAGAATGTTCTGCTCTAAGAAAATAGTCAACTTCTAATAGCGATATCTTTCTGGTGACTAATACAAATGCTCTAAGTTCTTGATATGATGTAGATGAATGAATGTAGATGCTAATTCTAGATCCACAATGTGTGAAATGCCAAAACTAGACCACAACATGAAACTACTTCTGATTGAACTGCCTGAATTGAACTGGAAAATGAAAGAACTAAAATGCCAACAAACTGAAATGCAAATGTTTTTGGGTGATGCAAGATTACTCTTGAACCAGGGATGCTCCTGCATCAGACATCTAGGGTTATTGAAAAAGTGAGTCCCTCACTTTTCTAGGGCTAGGGGAGGACCAAGACAGTCCACCTCAACCTGATAAATCCATGATGAATCTTCTTCTAGTCTACCTTTCCACTTCACAAGATATTCTTTGTATTATCTTCCTCTAGTGTTACATCCAAATCTGGTGTCCAAAATGTCTTCTATCTCCTCCAGTGCTTGTTGTGGTAATTACTTCTTCAAGTCTTCTTCCATCCTATCACTGAACTCTACTTCATGATACTGATATAGATCTACAATGTTGAAAATAAGTGAAATACCCAATGTCTCTAGTAGCTCTACTTCATATAAATTTCCTAAATCAAATTTCCTAAGTATCCTACAAGGTCCAAACTTCTTCATCTTCAACTTGTTATAAGTCCTAACTAAAAATCTTTCCTTTCTCAAGTACACCATCACTTCATCTCCAACTTCAAATTCCTTATGTCTTCTATTCTCATCTGCCTTCTTTTTGTACTTTCTGTTCATATCCTCTAAATGCTTCTTCACTTGATTATGCATTGTCTTCATATGGTCTGTAAATTCTTCTACTTTTGCACTTCTCTTTTCCTCTGTATTGATATCTCTCAATTTTGTAACTCCTCTAGGATTCACTCTAGTAACAATCTCAAAAGGTGTTCTTCAAGTACTCCTATTTACCAAATTATTGTATAAAAACTCTGCTTGTGAAAGAATCAAATCCCAACTTCCTGTCCTCTCTCCAACCAAACATCTCAACAAGTTTTCCAAACTCCTATTCACTACATCTGTCTGTCCATCTGTCTGTGGATGAAAAGTAGAACTAAACTTCAAATCTATCTTCACCTTCTTCCAAAGTGTCTTCCAAAAGTATCCAAAAAACTTTGTATCTCTGTCTGAAACTATACTTCTAGGTAATCCATGTAATCTCACAATCTCTTTGAAAAATAGGTCAACTACATGCACTTCATCAATTGTCTTCTTACAAGGATTAAATGAGCCATCTTTGAAAATCTGTCAACCTCTACAACTATTGAATCTTATCCTCTCTATGTCTTAGGCAATCCCATTACAAAATCAATGCTTATGTCTTCCCAAGGTTTCTCTGATACTGTCAAAGGTTTATAGAATCCAGTGTTCTTACTACTCCCTTTTGCAAGTTGACAAACTCTACAACTCTTGACAAATCTCCAAACATCCTTATGTATCTAAGGGCAAAAGAAATTTTCACTTACCAAAGCCAATGTCTTGTTAATGCCAAAATGTCCTGCCAATCCACCACTATGTTTATCCTTGATCAAAATATCCCTCACTAAACTCCTAGGTATGCACAACTGACTTCCTTTGAATAACATATCTTCTTGAATGAAATAGTCTAACCACTTACTTCTATATGTCACAACATGTTCCTTACATGCTTTCCAAGGTTCTACAAAATTAGTGTCTCCCTCATACATGTTCTTCAATTCATCAAGACCCAACACTTCAACTCTCATCTCTATCAATAGATTCCTTCTTCTACTCAAGGCATCCACAACTTTGTTTGATTTTCCACTCCTATGCTTCAACACATAAGTATAACTCTGCATGAACTCTACCCACCTCATATTTCTCTGTTTCAACTTACCTTGATTGTTCAAATATTGTAAAGCTTGATGATCTGTATACAACACAAACTCCTTAGGCAACAAGTAATGTAACTACTTCTTCAAGGCTTGAATTATGGCATAGAACTCTTGATCATAAAGTGAATATATTTTCCTCACATCATTCAACTTCTCACTGAAATATGCTACTGGTCTACCTTCTTGACTTAATACTACTCCAATTGCACTTAGGTTGGTCTGTCACATTCTGCTTCAAAAACTTAAAACTTTTGTCTGCTCCTAATGTCCACTTGAAATCTTTTCTATCACCTCTCATTGTCTCAATCATAGGGTTACAAACTGAACTAAACTTTCTAATGAACTTCTAGTAGAAACTAACCAATCCATGAAATGATCTAACTTCTCCAATACTCTCTGGTGTAGTCCATTCAACAATTGCTCTTACTTTCTCAGGGTCCATCTTCAATCCTTCTACAGAAATCACAAATCCCAAGTATAGTAATTCTTCCTTCATGAAACTACACTTTTTGATGTTCATAAGCAATTTCTCCTCTCTCAGTCTCTGCAAAACTTGTCTAATATGCCACAAATATTCTTCCTTTGTCTTACTAAAAATTAGAATATCATCTAGGTATACAATCACAAACTTACCCAAGAATTTCTTCAAGACTTCATTCATCAATCTCATGAAAGTACTCAGTGTATTTGTCAATCCAAAAGGCATCACTAACCACTCATACAATCCTACATTTGTCTTAAAAGTAGTCTTCCATACATCACCTTCTCTGATTCTCATATGATGGTATCCACTCTTCAAATCTATCTTTGTGAAATATCTTGCTCCACTCAAACAATCCATAATATCATCCATCCTAGGTAAAGGAAATCAATACTTAAATGTGATCTTGTTTATTGCTCTAGAATTAGTACACATTCTCCATTCTCCATCCTTCTTCATTTCCAGCACTGCAAGTACTACACAAGGACTCAAACTTTCTCTAATCAAACCTTTTCTCAACAACTCTTGTATTTGTCTATTCAATTCTTCATTCTCTACTAGTGTCATCTGGTGTGCTTCTTTGTTAAGAAAAGTTGCTCCTAGTATAAGATCCATGTGATGACTGATACTCCTTATAGGTGGTAATCCTTCAGGTACATTTTCTGATATGATGTTTTCATACTCTATCAACAACTCTGTTATCTCCTTTGGTTTAGTTTCTTTCTTCACCACTACAAGCTTCTTAGGAATCAAGCCATAACACATACTTTCCTGTTCAAACCATCCTGAAATTTCCTTCCATCTACCAAATAGATTCTAGCATTCCCACATACTACATATTTAGAATCATCTTCTAAAGGAATCAAAGTAATTCTCTTTCCATTTGTTGTTATAGTATATGTGTTCTTTCTCCCATCATGTATAGCTTTTCTATCATATTGCCAAGGTCTACCCAACAAGATATGACAAACATCCATAGGCATAATATCACACAAGACTTCATCATGATAAGATCCAATATGAAATTTTATCAAACATTGTTCACTCACTAGTATCTTATGATCATCCTAAATCCATGCTATCTGATAGGACTTAGGGTGGTCAATCTTTCCAACTTTAGCTTAGTCACCATCTCCTCTAAAACTAGGTTATCTAAACTACCACTATCAATTACAACTTTATAACACTTACCTCTAGATTTGCATCTAGTTCTAAACAAGCTTTTCCTATGTGATGGTTCCTCATTTGTCTCTGTTTGAGATAGTGCTCTCCTCATCACCAAGGATTCTCCTTTCTTAGGTTTACCAATAGAACTGTGTAAATCAACAGGTTCCTCTTCAACATAGGTTTCTCTCCCACTATTTTCTATCCTCTTACTTGTACTACCATGATTACATTCAAATTCTCTATGTCCTTCACCTCCATACTTGAAACAAGTACCTCTAAAAGTCCTCTTATCAAATCCTCTTCCTTCTCTTCTATATCCTTCATTTCGGTATGCAGTAGGGTTTCCTCTCCAGTAAAAAAATTTGTCATCTCTTTGGTAAGCATTGTTATCTCTGTCATCCTTCCTAACTAGGCTATCAAAATTGTTCTACTCCACAAATGATCTATCATATTTGGAAAACATTCTTCCTCTCTAAAATTTACCTCCTTTTCTTTTCTATCTTTGATCATGTCTCTTATTCATCTTTTCTTCAACTTTCAAGGCAAACTGATATGCTTCCTCCAAAGATGTCATCCTTACCAAACTTAGTTCTTCTTGAATGTTCAATCTTAATCCATTGATGTATCTTGCCACTTTCTCCTTGCTTGCTTCACTATGTCCTATTCTTATGATCATATTATGAAATTCTTCAGTATACTCCTTCATAGATTTCTCCTTTTGTCTCAGGTTCTACAGTCTTTTCAACAACTCCAGCTCATAGTCAGCAAGTATGAACTGATTCTTCAATTTTGTCACCATCCAGTTCCACTTTGTAATCTTTTCTTTTCCTCTTCTATTTATTTCCAATTGAACTTCTTTCCACCATATAGTAGCATGTCCTTTCAACTTTGTCTTTACAAATTTCACCTTCTCCGAATCTTCAATTTCCTCATATTCAAAATATTCTTCTAGTCAATCAATTCTTTAGGATTCAAATTACCAGTATAGTTTAGCACATCAACTCTAAGTCTTTTACCCAATCTTTGAAATAGTTCACAACATCTTTACTTGATATGTTTCTTCCTGTTCATCACCTTCTAGGGTTTCTCTTGTATGTTCAACAAATTGAAATTCCTCTTCATCATCACTTTCAACATTAGGTCTCGGTGTCAATCCTCTTTGCCTATCTTCTTCAACAACATCCAAATAAATTTGCATCATTCTCATCAATTACATCATCTCATCCATTCTATTATCCATTGTACAAATAGGAGGAACTCTTCATGGTGGCATTCTTCCTAGGATCAAGTACAAACTACCTCAGTTTTGGCGATCGGGCTACAAGAGACAACTGCCTCTCAATCAGCAATTGGTTGCACACAAGTAACTTCCCTTGGATTGGTGATCTGCTTACAACAAGATCTTATGGAATTCCTTCACCAACTTCACTCAATTCACTCTCCAAGATTCAAACTTTCACTCTAATACCACTTGCTGCAGTCACAGTAGGAGGGTTCATAGAATGAACTATCTAGACTATGCAACAAGAGTAAACACAACAGAAACAACTCAAAGAAATGGAACAAATTCAGATTTAGTCATTCAGTATGTCAAAGAATTCAAATACAATCTAGCTGGCAATATGCGGGCTTACAAGTAGGGCTCACAGGCCTGATTACATACATGCTCAAGATAAGGCTTTGAAGCTCTTTCACACAAAATCTAAACTATGAACTATCAATCAATTGCTAACTTCTTAACTTCTTTCGTAAGGATCTATTACATCAATATATATCATTTCTAGACCAATAGATTCCTCTGCATCAGCCAAGGAAGATCACAAACTCTAATGAAGAGCTGTAATGTGTTCATAGATAGGTCAAGCCTAAATGCATAGAACACTTCCTTAAATGAATGGAACAATGTGTGGACCCTTGGGGAAGGTTGGCCATGAACCAAAGAACATTGAATGATGTGTCATTGAGATCTACAAGTCAAGGAATGATCTGCAAGCCTTCCCCTTCATTTAATTATTAGGAACTGTTAGAATGTTCTGCTTTGAGAAAATAGTCAACTTCTGATAGCGATATCTTTCCAATGACTAATCCAAATGCTCTAAATTTTTGATATGATGTAGATGAATGAATGTAGATGCTAAGTCTAGATCTACAAGGTGTGAAATGCCAAAACTAAACCATAAGCTAAAATGGCTTTTAACTGAACTACCTAAACTGAACTAGAAAATGAAAGAACTGAAATGCCAACAAACTGAAATGCAAATGTTTTTGGGTGATGCAAGATTACTCTTGAACTAGGGATGCTCCTACATCAATGTCTATGAGCACAGAGAAGTTCATATGGTGTAGAGAGGTCATGGGCCTTGTTTCTAGTGCTTGATTATTTTCATTTGATTTCCTATGGGTTAATTTACAATGTATAGTGTCAAGTGGGAGAATGTTGAGATAAGGTGCCATTAACCTTGTATATCCCAATATTTTATTTATTCTATTTATTATATGTAATTTGTAATTATCCATGAGGAGATGTACTAGTTTCACTGACAGGGGTAATTTCAGAGTAACCGGAGGTAATTACACTGTGACTTTTACTATTGGCAAATGTAAAAACTCCAAGTAAATGAGGGTAGGCATTTTACCTTGAGGAATCTATTATATTTGGCATGTATGACAACTGTCATAATGTTTGGTAAGTGAATCTATGACAACTGCAAGTTGTCATAAGATTATGTGATTCTATGACGCATATGACGGATATGTTAGTTGTATATTTGCTATATTTTGCCCAAGGTTCCTATCTTGGAAAGATACTCCTTTATTGAATCTATGATAGTTATGACATGTCATAAGATGTTGTAAGAGGCTAGATTTAGTCTTGGGCACCCAACCTTTGCATTGTTGTTTTTGGACAAGTGTAAGATGCTTGTAAGATGGTAATTAATCTTTATAGGTTGGAGAATCTTAGGAGAGAGAAGGTGAAGGCCTAGGCTAAGTTGGAAAACATTTCTATAAGTATTTGCCATGTATTTCTTTTTCCAATACACATTTTAAGTACTCAAGTGCTGTCGGAATGTTGTCAGATTAAAGATTGAAGGAGAGATTGGTGGTGTTGTTGTATTGTAAATCATTTTGCAAATTAATACAAACATTGGCCCTCTTTCTTGTATGGAGTTTTTTACCTGAAAGGGTTTTCTCCATGTTAAACATTGTGTCATGTGTTCAATTTTCTAATTTTGCATTTCTGTGAAGCATATTTTTGTTTCTATGTTACAATCTCCATTAATAACACACAGTCAAAGATTGTAGAAATTTATATTAAATCAGATTTCCATTGAAGTAGTGTTGCTTTCATTTCTAACATTTGGTATCAGAGCCTGGCTAGCTTTGACTCTTGGGTGGTAGCATGGAAGTTGTAGCTACAGTGGGAGATTTGGTTGTGTTTGTGTTGTAGATCTTGTGTTGTCATTATGGCCACATCCACCATTGCATCAACCTCTCATTTCGATATTGAGAAGTTCAATAGAATAGAGTATGAGTTCTGGAAGATGAAAATGGAAGATTTGTTAGAAGAAAGAAACCAATGATTGGGTGTTCAAAAAGAGAAGAAACCCCATGATATCTCTCTAGATGAGTGGGCAAAATTGGATAAAAAGGAATGGGGAACTATCTGTTTGTGTCTTTCAAATTATGTGCTATTGAATGTCACAAAGGAAGAGACTGCACGTAAATTGTGGAAATGATTAGGTGAGATCTACCAAGCAAGGAGTATGGTAAATAAACTTTATTTAAAAATGAAGTTATTTCTTTTGAAAATGAAAGAGGGTGAGTTAGTTGCAAAGCATTTAAATTCTTTTAATTTGTTGATGAGTCAGCTTGCTTTAGTAGATGTTGAAGTTGATGAGGAAGATAAATGTATCTTTCTTCTTTGTTCTTTACCTAAATCATGGGAAAATGTCATTTTGGCTATCACTGCTAACCTCATAGATCTGAAGTTGGATGCTCTTACTGTAGTTTTAGTGGCACAAGAATTGAGGAAGAAGAGTTCAGATAATTTATGTGATGCTCTCACTATCAGGGGAAGGTCTAAGGAAAGGGGACCTAAAGGAGATCAGAAATAGGCTAAGGACAAGTCCAAGGGCTGGTCTAAGACTCTTGGTAAATAGAACAAAGTTAAGTGTTGGAACTACAATAAAAGGGGACATGTGAAGGAGTACAGAAACCCCAAGAAACAGTGGGAGAGTGCTTCGGATATGTCCCTGAATGCAGGTGAAGATGTTTTACTTTTTGAATGTAATGTTGTTTCTAATGACCACTGGTTGGTTGAATCAGGATGCTCATTTCATATAACCCTGCATAAGGAATGGTTCTCCACATATGAAGAATATGATGGAGGTAATATCTACCTTGGCGACAACTCTTCATATCCAATTGTTGGGAAAGGAAATGTATTGTTGTGTTTTAATGATGGGAGTATTAAAACCCTCCCTAGTGTTTTGCATGTTCCTCGATTAGCTAGAAATCTAATTTCAGTTTTGAAGTTGAATGATTTGGGAATGCATGTAAAATTTGATAAGCATGGTTGTAGATTGGTGAGAGGGAACTTGGTGGTAGTGAAAGGGAAGAGATTCAGAAAATTGTTTAAGCTTGAAGTCACTACAGTTTGTAATGCCTCTTATGTTTCTAAGGCTTTTGAAAACATTGCATGTTGTGGCATCGCAGATTGGGCCACACAAGCAATAATGTATTAAAAAATATTAAGAATAAAGAATTGTTGGATGGTTTCTCTTATTTTGATAAGCATTTTGATTTTTGCGACCATTGTGTGTTTGGTAAACAAAATAGAAAATCATTTCCTCCAAGAAGCAATAGAGGAAAAGAGAAATTAGAAATTATTCATATGAATGTGTTTGGACCCGTGGATAATCAATCTATTGGAAAATCTTGTTATTTTGTCACCTTCATTAATGAAGTATCCAGATATACATGGATTTATTTTATGAATCATAAATCTAAAGTTTTCACTAAGTTTAAGGAATTCAAAGTCTTAGTAGAGAACCAACCAGGTTTAAAGATAAAAATATTAAGATATGACAATGGAGGGGAATATTGCTCTAAGGAATTTGATGAGTTTTACAAGCATGCAAGTATAATCAAACAAAAGACAACTCCATATACACCATAGTAGAATGGTGTTGTAGAAAGGATGAACCGAACAATTATGGAAAGAGCTAGAAGTATGCTTAGTGATGCACAATTGGATAAATTCTTTTGGGCAGAGGCTATGTGTACTGCTTGCTACTTGATAAATAGATCTCCTTGTAAGGCTCTTGATTCCACACCTTATGAAGTGTGGACAGGTAAGAAACCTTCTGTTTCACATTTAAGGGTTTTAGTTTATGAGCCTTTTGTTCATGTGCCCAAGGAAAAGTGATCTAAGTTGGATCCAAAGGCTGAAAAGTGCACATTCATTGGATATGGTGATAATGTCAAAGGTTATAATCTTTTGAATCCACTAACCCGCAAGATTATCTTTTCTAGAGATGTAATTTTTAGGGAACTTAGAACTACTTCTGAACCTAAGAAGCCAAAAGAAAAAGAACAAAAGGTAAAGAAGGTGTACTTTGATTTAGAGTAGAAGGATGCACCTCAGGAAGAACAAAATGATGGATTGGGGGTGAAGAAAAAGTAGAAGATTCAAGTAGTTCTGATGAAGATGAGTCTATTATTACAAAAGAAGTTGGTGTAGATGATCATGTAGAAGAATGAGTAGAGTCACTTACTCCACCTTTGAGGAGATCCACAAGACAACGAAATCTAGTTGATAGGTATAGCCCACCATATTTCTATTGTGTATATGCTTTATTAAGTACTAGTGGTGAACCTAGATTCTATAAGAAAGCTATTACTACAGATGATAGTGAGTCTTGGTAGTTAGCCATGCAGAAGGAGATGATGGCTTTAGACTCTTGTAACACCTAGGATCTTATTCATTTGCATAAAGGAAGAAATGTAATAGGTTGTAAGTGAATCTTCAAGAAGAAGTATGGAGCAGACAGGTCATTGGAAAAGTACAAGGCTAGATTGGTAGCCAAGGGCTACTCATAGAGAGATGGAGTTGATTTTCATGAGATATTCTCTCTTGTTGCTAAATTGACTTCTATTAGATTTCTCTTATCCATTGATGCAACTTATGATTGGGAGATTGAACAAATGGATGTTAAGACTACATTCTTGCATGAAGATCTTGAAGAAGAGATTTATATGCAACAACCTACAAGTTTTGAGGTAAAAGGAAAAGAACATTGGCTTTGCAAGTTGAAGAGGTCTCTCTATGGTTTAAAATAGTCCCCCAGAATGTGGTATCAAAAGTTTGATTCATTTGTTTTGAAATTGGGTTTTCTTAGAAGTGAGGAGGATCATTGTGTTTATAATCATTGTATTAATGATTCTATACTAGTTATTGCTTTGTATGTTGATGACATGTTATTTTTCAGCAATAATAAGGGCATGATCAGTGAGCTTAAAGCCCAACTTTCAGGTGCATTTGATATGAAGGATCTTGGAGCTGCTAGGTATATTCTGGGAATGGAGATCAGAAGGGACAGAGTTAACATACAGCTTTGTTTGTCACAAAGTATGTATGTGAATACTATTTTGTAGAGGTTTAGTTTATAGGACTGTAACCTAGTTAGAGTTCCTTTACCCATTGGTACTAAAATTTTATTAGATATGTGTCCAAAGACTGAGGAAGATTTTGAGGAAATGTCTAATGTCCCATATGCTAGTGATGTAGGGAGTTTGATGTATGCAATGGTTTGCATTAGACTAGATATTGCTCAAGTAGTGGGAGTTTTGAGCATATTTATGTCTAACCCTAGTAGACACCATTGGAATTATGCGAAGAGGGTGTTTAAATATCTTGCAGGTACACCTGGTCATTGTTTCGTTTATTCTAGTACTGATAGTACTGATAAATCTTTAGACATATAGGGTTTGTTGATGTAGATTGGGCAGGTGACTTGTGTTGGTATGTGGTGACTGATCATCCAAATATTGTATACTCGTCATGTATCATTGCTAGGGTTTGGGGCCAGGCCAGGCCCCGAGTGAGTTTAGGGGGTGGTAGCCCTTAAGAAGCAGGGGTTTGGGGGTGCAACCCCTACAATTTGTTTTCCTCTTTTTGCCTGTTCAGAGTCGGTTCTTAATTTTTTGTTAACTGACGAAAGAAAAATAACATTATAAAACCATAATTCTAGAAGCTTCCAAAAGGCTTGTTATAAGTGGCTGGGATCTATGTTGCTGGTGGGATTTTGATATATTATTGTAGCATTTATAGTGGTATTGAGTTGCAAGGATTATTAGTTATAATCAGTTTGATTTACTAGATCATAATATTGGACTCTTTGTTGGTGGATGTAGCCTGAGTTTGGGTAAACCACATTAAAACTTATCTCTCCCTATTATTATTTCTATGTATTTCCATTCCTCTATTTAATCTTTATTTGCATGTAATTTATATCTTCTGTATACAATTCCTAATAAGTGGTATTAGAGCGGGTTGTGTTCAATTATCATTTGCAGGAAGGTCTCGTGGTTGAGTGGGAGTCTCATGGTTGAGTGGGAGTAGGCGGACAAGGGTAAATTGAAGGTAGATAAATTCAATGGGTAGAACTATCAATTATGGAAGATGCAGATAGATGATTATCTCTATCAGAAGGATTTATGGAAGTTGTTGGAAGGAATAGCCAAGAAATTGGTAGCAATGATTGATGAGGACTAGAATCTTTTGGAGAAAAGGCACTGGGAACCATTCGGTTGTGCCTGGCACCATCTGTAGCATTCAATATAACAAAAGTGACGATAACAAGTGAACTAATGAAAGCTTTGGCTAAATTGTATGAAAAACCCTCAGCCTCAAATAAGGTATTTCTCATGAAGCGTTTGTTTAATCTAAAAATGATTGAAGGTGGATCTGTGATAGATCATTTAAATGAGTTTAATACAATTACCAGTCAGTTAACTTCTATAAAAGTAAAATTTGATGAAGAGGTGAGGGCTCTCTTGCTTTTATGTTCTTTACTAGAAAGATGGAATAGCTTGGTAATGGCTATATGTAACTCTGTCTCTGGTTCAAACACTTTGAAATTTGATAATATTGTTGGTGTTATCCTTAGCAAGGAAATGTGATAGAAAAGCTCAGGAAGGTCCACATCAAGTAGGGGCAGATCAAAGGAGAGAGGAAAAGGTTCTGGAGGTCATGGGAAGTCATAAGGAAAATCAAAGGACAAGAGGTCCCAATCAAGGGGACAGAAGGATTACTGGTATTGTGGGAAACCAGGTCGTCTGAAGAAAGATTGTTGGTCTCATAAGAATAAAGGAGACAAACAAGAAGGTAATAAGCAGACAAATGTGGTAAGTAATAAATCTGAAGATGATGCTTTGATTCTTTCCCTAGATAATGTTGATGATTCATGGGTTTTAGATTTAGGGGCCTCATTTCATACTACACCCCATGGAAGTTATTTTCTTGATTATGTCCAAGGGGATTTTGGGCTGGTTTATTTGGGAGATAACAAACCCTGTCAGATTGTTGGAAAGGAAAGAATCAAGATTAAGTTGTAGAATGGGAATCATTGGCTACTACAAGAGGTAAGGCATGTTCCAAGGCTAAGAAGAAATTTAATTTTAGCAAGGCAACTAGCTAATGAAGGTTGCATTGTTACATTTATTGATAAAAATTTGAAGGTTTCAAGAGGTGCCTTAATAGTAGAAAAAGGTGTGAAAGTAGGCACCTTATATCTTTGTACAGGTCAGACTATTCCTTCTACTTTAGTTGTTGCAAAGAAAAAACAAATAGGTTTAGGAATAGTTGCTGCAAGTTCACAGGAAGAGACTGAAATAGTTGTTGTAGGTTCTGAGACAACACTATGGCATAACAGACTTGGGTATATGAATGAAAAAGGTATGAAGGTACTTCATTCTAAGAAAGTTTTACCGGGTCTAAAATATATTAATATGGATTTCTATGAAAGTTGTGTGTATGGAAAACAAATGAGAGTGAGTTTTCTCAAGGATGGGAAGCAAAAGAAAGATGAAAATTTGGAGTTTGTGCATACAAATGTATGGGGACTAGCTTAGGTATCTTCTCTTGGTGGCTCTTGGTATTATGTTACATTCATAGATGATGCAACTAGGAAGGTTTGTATTTATTTCCTTAGGCAGAAATCTGATGTATTTGAAACATTTAAGAAATGGAGAAGCTTGGTTGAGAATGAGATAGGTAAAAGATTAAAATGTCTCAAATCTAATAATGGTGGTGAGTATTATAGCAAAGAATTTGAGGATTATTGTTCCTTTAATGGAATTCCTAGGCAGAAAATGGTTCCAAGGACTCCACAGGAAAATGGAGTGGCTGAGTACATGAATAGGACAATAATGGAGCGTGAAAGGACCATGAGATTGCATGCTAGGCTGCCTTTAAACATGTGGGTAGAGGTTGTCAACACTACTGTATATTTAGTTAATAGAGGTCCTTCAGTTCTTTTGAGCTATGGTATTCCAGAAGAATCATGGATAGGTAAGAAGGTGAGTTATTCTTTTCTCAAAACCTTTAGATGTGAAGTATTTACACATGTAGATCCTGAAAATAGAACCACGCTAGATGTAAAATCAAAAAGGTGTACCTTCATTGGATATGACATTGATAAATTTGGTTATAGGCTTTGGGATTTTGAAAAATAAAAAATTGTGAGAAGCAGGGATGTTGTATTCAATGAGAAGGTGTTGTACAAAGATCAATTGTAGCAGAATGAGAAGAAAGAAAAGGATTATGTGGTGTTGGATGATACTCTAGATAATGATATTCTAGTGGTTCCTCATGCTCCGAAACAAGAACAAGAAATGCCACAAACTCCCATGAATGTTAGACAGTCAACAAGGCTAAGTAGACCTCCTAAAAGGTTTTCTCCCTCTTTATATTATATTTTGTTAATAGATGTTGGTGAATTGGAAGGGTATGATGAATCTATGTAGGTGGATACAAAGGTTTAGTGGGAGCTTGTAATGAAAGAAGAAATGGACTCCTTGCTAAAAAATTAGACTTGGGAATTATGTAAGTTGTCTGCAGGTAAAAAGGTTTTACCAAACAAATGGGTTTATCGGTTGAAAGAGGAAGATCAAGGTAAGAAAAGATTTAAAGTCAGATTAGTTGTAAAAGGATTTGCATAGAAAAAGGGCATTGATTTTGATGAGATATTTGATTACTTCTATTTGTACTATTTTAAGTATTGTGGCTGCTGAAGATTTGCATTTGGAAGAACTAGATGTGAAAACTAACTTTTTCCATGGTGATTTGGAGGAGGAGATATATATGAAACAACCACAGGGATTTGAGGTCAAAGGTAAGGAGAAATTGGTGTGCAGATTGAAGAAGAGTTTATATGGCTTGAAACAAGCACCTCAACAATGGTATTTGAAATTTGATAGTTTTACGGCTAAGCAAGGCTACAACCAGTGTAATTCTAACCATTGTGTTTATTTTAAGAGGTTAGATAATGACAACTACATTATTTTATGTTTATATGTTGATGACATGCTTGTGGCAGGGTCTAACATGGATCACATAAGAGAATTAAAAAAGTAGTTAGCACAATCATTTGCTATGAAGGATTTGGGGGCAACAAAACAAATCCTTGGTATGGGGTACTGCCACAATAATGGGTTACACTTTCTGGGACATCCTGATTTTTTGCTAAAATCACATATTTTTAGAAAATAGAATGTTTTAAGCCTTGAAAGGTTCCATTTAAAGGATTTTAATTGAAGAGGGTTTGATCAAACCCCCTTAGATTCAAACCCCCTTGGATAGAACCCTGCTAGTTTTAAACCATACCTATAATGGAGTCTCCTCTACACCTATCAAAATGATGATAAATAATCACTTTTGATTTACCTTTTGGGGGATCAATGAATTCATTTAAAATTTATGTTTTGTAAGTATGTAGTCCTTATTATAAGCTTTCCAATAAGTATAATTTTAAATATATTTAATTTAATTATTATATTTATTTTTTCTTTCTTGTGAATGTAGTTTTTTCACCGAACATAAAGTTCTCTGTTCTACACACATGGAAAATTAGTAAACTAGAGAAAAAAATTCTAAAAAATATCTATGCACTAGGTATTGATGTCTTTGTTTCAACAAAAAAAAAAGAAAAATTGAATTTCGATACATACAGAAAAAGTTATGTTTTACAGAATATGCCTATGTCTAAATTATAATTGGTTTGACTTCAAAGCTCAATTTAAAAAAAAATATTCAACAAAAAATTATGAAACCAAATGCATACACTATATATCGGTGTTACCAATCTAAATTCAAAAGGATCAGAATTTTATCCTTTGTAGAAAAAAAGTTATGTGCTACAAAATACACATCACTTTTTAAAAATGTTCTTTACTATTAAAAACTAATTATCAAAGGAGATGCAAAAAAATTTACAATTTAACTCTGAATTTAAAAATATATATATATTTAGAATCTACAAACAAAATCTCACAAATCACTAGTTTTTATCATCTTCAAATTCCTAACGGTTAAGTGGCTATAGGTGTAAGAAAGTGAAGATTTAGTTCAAAATTTTGATTTCAATGTCAAGTTTAGCCAAAAAGTGTAACCTATTATTGTGGGATGACCCTATGAAAATTTGCAGAGATAGGAAGAACAAAAAATTGACTCTATCTTAGGCTAATTATGTTGAAAAGGTGTTGCAAAGATTCCATATGGAGAATGCAAAATCTATCAGCACACCTTTGCCTAGTCATTTGAAACTGACTAAGGAGATGTATCCTAAGACACAAGAGGAGGAAGAAAAAATGTCCAAAGTCCATATGCTTCAGCTGTAGGAAGTTTAATTTATGCCATGGTATGCACGAGACCGGATATTGTACATGTTGGAGTTGTAAGCAAGTATATGAGTCATCCCAAATTGGAGCATTGGAATGTAGTAAAATGGATTTTTAGATATTTGAGATGTACATCAAATAAACACTTATGTTTTGTGGGCTCTAATACTAATTTAGCAGGCTATGTGGACTTAGATTTGGCAGGGGATATTGATACCAGATGGAGTACTACATGTTATGTCTTTACTGTAGGTGGGACAGTGGTGAGTTGGATCTCTAGGTTGCAAAAGGCAGTTGCTTTATCCACCACGGAGGTAGAGTATGTACCTATGTTGACCTCATTTTCAACTTGCTGATTTTTAAACTTTTATGTCAAAATCCCTACATTGAGTCACTCCTAGTCACAAGTGCTAAATTGTCAAGCCATTCACTAGTTCAAAGAAGGATCTCCATCATTTTAGTTGAAACCCTAGAAGTAGTTACGCAGGATGGGTGATTTATGAAAACAATTAAATTTTGAAATCCATGACAGATAGTGCAAAATAAATTTTATTGCTATGTTCGCAACTCTATTTCACCTAATCTAGAAAATTTCTAGATTAATACGCCTCATAGTTTGGGAGATTTTAAACTTTCAATTTTTTGTCGGTAATTTGTAGAAACAATTAAAACAAGAGTTCTATGGAGGCTGGAGTGAAATGGTTTTATAGGGGATCTCGTAAGGTCATCATTGGCAATATGGCAAGATTTTATAAGAAAATATTAGCTCTGTCAAAAAGTTACACCAATTTTACTTCTCCATTACATGTGCAGGCTTGATGAGCAAATGATATAAATTTTCATGAGGTTATAATTTTCAATAAATTAGAAATTTTCACAAGTTGTGAGAAGGTTAGTGAAAATCAGAAGTCTTCGACAACTTCTAAAAAAAGGTTTAAGTGAGGATTAACTTGTGAAATTGGCAAAGTATAAAGGAGGTACCACTTTTCAATTTGGCGAAGTGGAGTTTTTATCGGCCTACGTAAAAAAAATAAAAGTTGGCATCTACTTTCACTTTTGGCTAAGTTGACATCACTTTCAATTTTGGCTAAGTTGGAGGCTACTTAGGAAAAGGTGAAAGTGGGAAGCAACATTCAGTTTTGGCTAACCTGATGTAACTTAGAAATTTTCACACATTTCCAACTTGTGAATTTGGCTAACTCAATTAAAAGTACAAGTTGTGAAGTTAGAAGTTTAGAAAAGTTATAACTTTTGAATTTATTAGTTATTTGAGGAAAGTTTACGAAAAACACAAATCATAAGTTATAACTTAGTTGTGAAGAGCCTTTAAAAGGTCGATAACTAGGTAGTTATTACAACTACCAAGACTTTCAATGCAAACAGTTGGTGTTGATCCCTGTTCTACACATCCTCCTTGCCTATGTCTAATGGAAGCTGCTCCTCCATGGTTACTGGCAATAGTTGCATCTCAGCAATGACTTTGCATAGCATCTTTTATTGGTGGTCAATGCAAACATTTTTTTAATTTTGTGGCCTCCTCGAGAAGAAATGTTTTCCATTGGAGTGATGCAGAAAGTTCTCTAAATATTGAAAAGGCTAATGCAAAATGTGGAGGCATTAGACAATGTACACGAACTATGGAAAGTCACCTCAAACAAATATGGTCTCATGGACTACACTGGCTGCATCTGTTGTAAGGCTTTAAAAACTTATGAGCAAGTGCAATGATTGCAGGGTATGTATAAAATGGATTTGTTGAAAAGATTTGTTAAGAGACTACAAAGAAATATAACTGGCTAGTGTAAAGCCATTATTCACGACTATGTAATCATCCTCAACACCTTGGAATGGGATGTAGACATTGATCAAAGTATAATTTAAAGTGGATTTCTGTTAGCT
The DNA here is from genome assembly GCA_027924645.1 of Cunninghamia lanceolata. NCBI lineage: Eukaryota > Viridiplantae > Streptophyta > Pinopsida > Cupressales > Cupressaceae > Cunninghamia > Cunninghamia lanceolata. The sequence goes on along the minus strand of BSBN01000318.1, from coordinate 4,154,817 downwards.
TTTGCTATTTCAAGATTTTCACAAAATGGGTTTGTTGGAAAAGACTTCAGAAGATTTCTAGAAAATATGATTTTTAGGTGTGAAACTAAATTCCACAACCTTTGCAAGTATCCTCCATGACCCACTAAGGCTTCCTACACACTTGGCAAACAATATAGAATACAATGCCTGAATACAGAGTGTAAAAGATTAGACAAGCAATGTGAACTGTTTGACAATAATATTGAATGAAGTACTTGCCATCCATTCTGAACTACAAAGGCATGCAACTACTGTTGAAGATCTTTATAAACTGGTAAAAAGATACAAGTCGTGACCTATAACATCTTCCTCACCTACCTATGCCTATAGAAGCATATTTGAAAGGATATTTTTGTCAGACATTATAGTTGCAAATGATGTAGTAGACATATATGCAAAATTTGAATGCATAGACAAGGTGCAATAATTGTTTGATAGAATGCCTCAAAGGTTTGTCATCACATGGAATGCATGGATGGCAGAATATACACAAAATGTATTTATTGAAATGGCATTTTAACTTTCAGGCAAAGGTGCATAACCTGTTTGAATAGATGCCTCAAAGAGATTGTTATCTCATGGCAAAAGATACACATAGAATGGATTTGTTGAAAATACTTTTTAGGATTTTCAATTAACAAATGCAATTGGTAGATGAAAAACCAACTCCTACGATCTTTGTAAACATTCCCCTGTGGCCTGGAATATGGGTATTTCTTAAATATTATAAGAATGGAGAAGTTTTTGTTGGATATTATGGTTGGAAATGCATGGTAGACATCAATACAAAATGTGGAAGGATATACAAGGTGTGATAACTATTTAACAAAATGCCTCAAAGATATGTCACATCATGGAATGAGAATATTGTAGAATATGTGTGGTTAAAAGTTTGTTAAAAAGTCTTTAGAAACTTTCAATGAAAATGTCTTTGACAATGCGCCTCAAAGAGATGCGGAGTAAGGGTATCTATGAAATGTGTTTATTGAAAAGGCTTTAGAAACTTTCAGGCAAATGTACTTGGCAAGTGCAACGCCTAACCCCACAAACATAAGAGAGTTATACGAAGTCAATTAAATTATTTAGAGAAATGAAGCAGTAGGGTATATTTTAGATTCAAAGCATGCATCCAATGCTATGGGGAATTAAAAAAAAGAATTGTTCCTCTTCCACCATAGTGACAAGCTATAAATTACAATTTGAATTGGTAATCATGCCTCTTGAAATGACTATTAGATTAGTCAAGAACCTTCAAGTATGTGTTTACTATCATGCTACAATCAAGTTTATCTCCAAGATCTCGTAAGACAAATGCAAACCAGTTCCATCATTTCAAACAAGGACAATGTCCTTGTGGAGATTAGTGGTTATGCTTAGAGAAGAAATATGTAAACATATACTAATTCTATATAAAGGACCAAGTTTACTTCTTATTTCTTAAAATTGTTGTCTACACCATGTTGTTTATTCCATAAAATCATATGTATAGAATGCAATGTGCATCACTACGGCTACAAAGATATATTGATGGGGTATCTAATAAAATCTTGTTTTATGATACCATGGAGGTGTTATGCCATTGAACTATTCTCAAGAAACCAATACATGTTGAATGAAAAGATGGAAGAGGTCATAAGAAAATTACCCACAAAAATGTTGATTATGGTTATGGTTTTCATGGTCAAACCTCAAGTTCATTTTATTCTTCATCATCTTTGAGTAGTCATTCTATTGGAGTAGAGTTACACAACCAAGAGTATAAGGTCAAGTAGCAGATGTGGAAATTGTTAGTTTGGACATCCCAAAGAGAATGAAGGACATGAAAAACTTTTCATTGCATCTCTTTGATAGAAGCAAGAGGAGTGGAAGTGCTATAATTACATGGTTCAAGAATACTACATTATTCTTAGCATGGAACACTATATATATATGCATGGTTGATCTTCTTGAGCATACTAGAAAATTACTTTAGAAAACCTTTCTTCATCCTGAGACATGGAGATTCTTTATGTCGTATCAATATAGATGAATTGGAGCAAGAAAAGGAGTGGTTGAATGACACATTTTGGTCTAATAAGATCAATTCAACCAGTTATCAAATTTGCAAATACAATGGTTTTAAAGCATAGAATACATGGTTTACTGATTGATGAAAAATGGGTTAGGTGAAATAAGTAGGATATGTATTGTCTCCTTCAACTAGCCTGTTGGAAACAAGGTAGATAACTGAGAGGGGGGGTGAATCAGTTATCTTAAATATTTTAACTTTCTATTCTTCTTTAAAAATTAGTGCAGCATCAATACATATAAGCAAACATAACCATGAGAGCATAAATAAAATCAACACACATAACACAATGATTTTGACGTGGAAAAACTTGTTAAGGGAAAAACCATGGGGTGACTAACCCAAGATTGTATTCTCTATTAAAAGAATAAGAAGTACAAGTGGCACTTGGCAATTAGGGCTCACTACCTGAGCACACTGCTCACAAGAGGCACATTGCCTACAAAAGACTCACTATCTACAAGGATATAGAAGGTAACCAAATGTTTGAACTGAAGAGAGGCATCCATATATGCTGAGGTTCAGTTTTGGTTAGGCTCAGTATACTGATCTACTACACTTCATACTTCCTCTATTTTAGTGCTACTATTTTGTCACATACCAGACTGGTATTGCTGCTTCCACACTTCTCTCTGCCTTTTTGTCACACATATATCATCCACAACACACCTTCATATTGAAATCCATCTATTATATATATCCGCACCAAGGATTTCAACACCTTTCTAGTCGGCAACTGGAATACTCAAGATATTTACTAAATACTAGTATGTCAGCTGAATCCATGCTTAACATGTCATGTGTATCAAAAATATAGACATAGAAGTCATCAATCATGTCGGCCAACCATGATTGATCCCTCAAGAAGCTTGATCACCATCAATTTCTCATCTGGATTAAGGTCTGATGTTCTGCCAGTCAGTTCTTCCTAAGTCTACTCTGCCTGTCAGGAATCCAACACTTAGATGTTCATATCTTTTCACTCTTTCATCACCGAAGGCTCAATCTCTAGAATGTAGTAGTCATGGTACTCTTCTTGACTTCCCCAAGTCCGCGCTTTGCTGAGATACATCCTCTGAGAGATCCGGACCTAATTTTTGGAGCTTGCTGTATGCTCTATTCTTCCTCATTGGACCAAAACACTCTTCAATCCGACTTCCGGTAAATACCTATTATGTCCTATAGATGTGTGGGATAAACTTTGTTGCCATCAATGACAACAATAATGAAGCCACACAGTGTCTCTTTCCAACAATCTCCCCCTTTGGTATTAATGGCAACACTTAGTGAAAAATGACTAAGTGTCATAGCACACTCCCCCTTTGCTGATGCTCTATCTTATGTACACTTTTTACCAGAGCTCCCTCTTAGCTAGATTCCACATTTTTCACTACTCCTCACACCCCCTTTGATATCAATAGCAAAGGGTAAAATCTTCACACCAAAATTTGCAAAAAGTAATGTGTACATAGCTGCATAAATATTTATACAAGTTATACTTACATATACTTAAGTATATCCGCAAAAGTGGTCTTCAACTGGACAAACTCTATTGACCAACTTTGCTTCATCCTGTCCAAAATTGAGATGTGACCACTCAACAAAAATAGCTTCTACCCTTTCTAAGTCTACCGGATCACTGGTCCAGGCTATAGTCTGAGCATCAGTTAGGGCCTCATGCATTGCCTCTAACTTAGGGATAATTATTCCTCTTAGTTCATTCATTCTACTTATTCTATCCTTCTTTTCCTTCTCAAGCCTCTTTATCTCATTTATAGTGGCAATAGCCTGGCACTCTTGATTCATTATGGATGAGGTGAGAGGATCAAAACTCTGGGATAAACTTGATAGTTTACCCTCTTGTTCTTCCGCCTTCTTTGCAATGTCTGCTGTCACTGTGGACCAAGATAAATAAAATTTGTATAATTCTCCACCATCTTTAAGAGCATTTTCTAGGCTCTTTATTCCAATATTCAAATTTCTCCTATCATTTTCTATGAGCCCCTATACTTCAAAGAATCTCTTACCTAAAAACACTTTCCGAACTTTCTCTTCTGCTAATTTCTCCAAAGAATCAAAATGTGTGCTAACAGAATTAACAAGAGATTTTAGATTACCAGATGAGGAGGCCAAAAGATCCTATTGTGATGTCCACAACACGTCCCATTTTAATCCTTAGCAATATGAGGACCCCTACTGTGGCTGTTGCTTTTGCTTGTGTGTGTTGTTCTACTTGGTGGTAAAGGGAAAAGGAAGTGAGCATCACAAACCTTGTTGAAAATAATGAAAAAATTGCATTAAGTACCAGGCTAGAGTACAAGTGAATTCCTTGTCAAAAATGAGTAGGGGTTGCTTTTTGAACCATGTTAAAATTCCCTGTATTTTGCAAGTTATGACTAATTTGGTAAAATGTACAAGGGAAGGGTTTGTCTATTGTATATACTAGGTCCTTTGTATATTAGGTCATACATATACAAGATTGTTTGTATATCGGGTCCTTATACAAGTCACATGTAGAAGTCATCAGGTTTTCTAAGTTCTTTATATACTTGTATGCATTTGCTAATGATTTATCCCCACATACAAGCTGGACCCAAAAAGAGTCAAAGTTGAAATGCATAGCTCGTCGTGTTTGTCAGATGCATTTTTGGTTTGTATGTTTGAATGAAAAGAAATATACAAGGAAATGTACAAGGCTTTATATACAAGGCGGAGCCAAAAAAGTTTTTAGGTTTAAATGAATATTTCTTTAAGTCCGTCGCATGTGTGTTTTGTTTGTATGTTTGGCAGGCAAAACATACAAAGTGGAAATATACAATGCTACATAAAAATGACAGAACCAAAATAACTATGAAATAGCGTTAAATCCATGTATGTATGTTTTGAAATATACATTGCTTGATACATACAAGTGCCAGAATCCAAAGAAGTTTCAAATCTAATATATGTAATGTATCACAGCTCAATGTATATTAAGAGATACATTGCATTGCATACATTGCTGACATACAAGATGGAACTTAGAAGAAATTAAAATATGATATAGAGCATGCATCAAAACTTGAATGTATATCAAAGGTGATGCGTTGTGTTTTATACATTGCAAAGCCGAAGGTAAATAAACTGTAGTTTATAAAAGGCGATAGGTTCGATTGTACATACAAATGTGTTTGTATGTATTGAGCAATATAGAAAGACCGGATTCGAAGGGGAATTAAATATTGAAAGGTCCTTGTATATTTTGAATGCTTGTATGTTATGATATACATTCGCGATGTATAGGGGATTAAGCATGTGATATACAAGGAAAAAGGCGGGAAAGAAAAACGATAGGATTTTTTAAGCTATTTTGGAGCCCGATGCATGTTTTTGGTCAACGGTGGTTGACCCGACCATTTTTGACATTGTATATGCATTTGGATGCACTAATTTTCATGGTTTCATAACCTGATATCTGTGTTTATGCTTTCAGCCTAATTTTATGTAATGTGTAATCTTCCTACTAGTTTATTGAATAATGATGCTTAATTCTTATCTATTTGCAGCTGTGCAGGTGGATATAAAGACGGATCTTTAATGGCAATAGCATCGGCCAAAAAGATGAGATCGGTATAAAATCACGGGATTGACCTGACTGGATGAGTCATACCAATGATGAGGATATACAAGGAGTTTAAAAGGTGCCAACACCGCAACTAGAGACCGAGTTGATGGCGCACTAACTGCTATAATTGATGCCCATCTAACTTTTTGACTAGGTAATAAATTGACGAGGCAACTTGGTGTATTTTTAATCCAATTTTTTTGTCTGTTTTGTAGGTTTATAGGTATAAAGAAGGTGGAGCTATAATGGCGATGACATCATAGGGGAGGAGATTAGATCACAAAGAGGCGAGAGGAGTAAAGGCTTTCAATGCAAAGAGAAATGCGGGTGAAAAGAAACATTATTAAAGGAGCAACAGAAGATATTTTGAACTGTTAGGGTTTCCAAACAGGATCTTTACGCTCAGTATGGGTATGCTGCTCAGAGAATATTTTGGCAGGATTTGTTTTCCACCATTTGATGCTGCACTTGAGACGCAGACCGTTGATTAACTAGGGTTTTGAAATTGTATTGGGGATGATCAGATCTATATATTGAGCCCCTTTACTCTGTAATACTTTACACAGGGATTTTTAGAGGATAGAATAGAGCTGGAACTTGTAATTTATCTTAGCATTTAGAATAGAGGGACCTTTTAGTTTAGAAGTAGAAGGAGGTCATCTATGTCTACAATAAGGAATGCGTGGAACATCTAGCTTCCTTACTGTATCTATAAAGTTTTGTAAGTTTTTGTGAATTTGATTAATGAAGCTAAGAGTCATTCATACATTGTAAATCATATATGACTGTGTTTTGAATACAAATGAATCTAGAATTCTGTGTCTATATTCTGAGTGTCTTCTAGCTCTTCTTTGTATTTGAAATAAAATCTCTTAAAGCTTGCAATCTTGAATGTGTGTTCGTGAAAATGCTCAGGGCCTACATTTAATGATTTAGTCTATGGATTTAATCAAGTTTGTTGTACTTCTTATAACGTGCATAACAGAGCATTTAGATCCTATAGTATAATGAAATTTAGTTTAGTTTTCTATGAATTTTCCCAAACCATCTAAAATACTTAGCTTAAACGTAGAAATTTAAAGGAAATTGTTTGACATTTGAAAGAAACATGAACAAATGAGTTGATATTTTACAGTTTCCATAATATTTGAAAAGGAAAGCTTTATTAATATAAATCATATAAAGCTTTGTAATACAGTAACAAGTTTATGCAAATGAATGAATAAAATGTTGATATTTGTGATATTTTGTATTGAGTCCAGTAAATCACTAGAAACCTTAAATCATGTAAGGCCCCTTGCATATTACAGCTCCACATCAACCTACTGAATTGTCTCAACAAGTCAAGACCTGACCATACAGAAACTTGGGATTAAGCAAATCTTAATTGATTTCTTCATATCTTTCAAGGCAGTTAGGTTCATTTTGTGAATTTTAACTTTTGTTATGACTGTGTAAAAACAATCATGAACAGTTTTTGGTGCTAGAAGGAGGGCCTGATTTGAGTTAGGGTTGTTCTAAGTAAAGCTAGCTCATAATAGTGGTAGATTGACTAGGTCTAGATCCAGTTTAGAAGATACATTTGTGTAATTACCTGATAAAAGGCAAAGTAAGTCCTTTGATTTGGAATCCTAAAATATCACACGCAGGAAGTTCATTTGGAACGCCCCCTGGATCACCTTTTAGCATCCATAACATTGTGAGTCTTGATAGTTTTTCTTTCAGATCTTTAAATCTTGGTCCTAGTCCTCCTAGAGGTCCCAATCCTCCAAGAAATCCTAATCCTCCAAGAAATCCAGGTATTCCTATAGGTTCAGGTCAAGCACAAGTACCTGCAATGGCTTATTTTAATGCCAACTCTCCCATATAGTTCAATGATTATCATGAGATGCCCAAAAATCTTGAAAAGATATGTCCTAAGTATCAATTACATCAGGATCTAGAAGATCACATTAGAATATTCAAAGAGGCATGCTTTAAGGCCAGGTTTGAATATGAGGATGTTGTGTGTAGATTGTTTCCTTACACCTTCAATGAGCAGGCTTCTAATTGGTATGTTAACTTGCCCAATGGTTATATTTCTTCTTGGGCCCTTATGAAAGAAACATTTTTGTCTAGGTTTAGAGGACCAATAGATCCTTCCACCTTATATCACAAGTTGGCTACAATTAAGAGAAGTGAAGGAGAGATGATTGATAATTTTAATGGTAGGTTTCAAAAGGCCTATTCTAGGATAGTAGATCCTTACACAGTAAATGCAGATACATTACTAGCCATGTATTATGTTGCCTTAGATCCATTAACTACTATGTTTGTCAAAAGAAAGCCTGACATAGATACAATATCCAAAGCTTACAAGGAGGCAACCTCAGTAAACCAGGAGATGAGGCAAACAACTTATAACCAATTTCCTAATGGAGGAAATATTGGGACACAAAATCAAACACAACCTTGGAATGGAGTCCCTACACATAATACTCCATTTTTTAATCCAATTCCTACATACACACCTGTGTATAATGCTGCCCCAATCCAATCCATAGCCCCTTATACTGGTAACACTGCCAATAATAATCATAGTAATGGTCAACCTTTCTTCCCACCTCCTTAGAATACATTTGTGGCAAAGGCACCAAAGGAAAGAGAAGAAATCAAAGAAATTACTACACACTTGAGAAGATTGACTACTAAAATGACACAACTGAGAAATGAAAATTTCTATGGTAGAAACAACCAAGGATATAGTCAAAACCATAACCAAAGCAATGGTCAGAACTACAACCCAAATTATAACCAAAATCACGATCAAAATTATAACTAGGGTCAAAGTTCAAATCAAAATTAGAATTATGGTCAAAGTCAAAATCATAATCAAGGACAAGCAATACAAAATAGAGGACCTGATATAGATAATAGGGCTAGGGGTAGCAACAATAGGAACCAAAATTAGCCAAGGCCACCTAACACATGGAACACAGGGCCAAATAATGGCACTCTAGCTTCTCCATTTGAGAATTTAGATAACCAAGATACACAACAAACAACTAGGATTCAAATGGTTGATGTAGCATTGAAGAATTGGTGTAGAATTCATAATACCAGTTCCCATGCTGAACTAGATTATCCTCAGTTCCATTTAGCAACCAGTATTTTCAATGTAGATGTACAGGCTCCCACTTCTTAGTTTCTCATTCCCAAAGGTAATGAAGTGGCCCTTAAGATATGAGGCTACTTTAGTCTTAGAGACTTCTATCCTTCCAACTAGAGAAGAAGAGGATCAATTGTTAGAGGATGAACCTTATTTTTGTGAAAACCTATATCCTGAATCAGCCTTTGTACTAAATGCATCTTAGTTTCCCTTTGAAACTGAAAATGAAGTGTTACACGAAACAGAAGAGGTACAGGCTTTTCAGTAATCAAACAAAAATCACACTTACAATTTGAGAAATAACACTAGGCCAGGAGGTCCTTTCACTACTTCCACTCCTCCTAACAATCTCAATACTCCCCCAGATCAGAACACTAGTAATAATCCTGCTATACTAAAGGCTAATCATCATGTAAATAATGAAATAATAGCACAAAGGGTCCAAACAGTTAAAACAGAGACAGTAGAAACAATGAGATTAATGAATTATCTATCTGAAGAGAAGGAAATTGTGTGAATTATTGAAAAGTCTAGGGGTCAAAAATGCTTTCATAGAGTCCTTGGATACATCTATGATAGGTGAGGTTTCTGCTGATGTGAATGATCATAATAAGGATTCACAACTTAAAGAAAAGAGTAGGAAGACTGAACAGCCTTCCAATACTAATGTGGTGATGTATGCAGATAAAAAAGAAGCTCCTCCTTTCTTGTTAACCATTAGGATGTTTGGAAAGAACATACACAATTACATGGTAGATTCTGGTGCATCAGCTAATGTAATGCCTTTAGCAATATGCAAAACTTTAGGACTGAGTCTTACCAAATCTACTAAGGTTGTTACACAATTTGACGAAACTAAGGTTAATGTGATAGGAGAACTAATGCATATTCAAATGCAATTAGCCTTAGATCCTAGGCTAAGTCAGTTTATTGACATTGAAATAGTAGATATACCTATGAATTATGGGATGTTGTTGAGTAGAGACTAGGCTAAAACATTGAATGGATATATGGCCACTGATTTTTCACATATGTGGTTACCTTGGAGAGGTGTTTCAAATCAGATTAGGATAGAAGCAGAACCCAGAATGTAACATATGATTACATAATACAATAGGACTAATGAGATATTGTATGCCTCTGTTGAACTTGGTGTTTATACAATCACTAACAAGGGAATACAAGTTGAAGAAATCCTGACATTAAATTTTAGAGAGAAACATGTCAGTAGCCTATTTTCAATGGATTCATATGAAGACAATTTCTAGATTAATATTCCTATCTTTTAGAAAACTTTAAACAAAAGGATTTATCCTCAAAGTTTATTTGACTTTGGTTTATGTGGAAGGTGCAGGATACACAAGTCTATGGAGCACGGTGAAATTAACTGTCTGACTTTTCTCACAAGGATAGATTTATTTTTTGAAGGACTAATCTCTTTCTCAGATGTGTATAGGGATGAAGGTTGGCAAGAAAATGAGGAGACTATGGAGCAGCAGAAGGATGCAATATCAACAATCATTAATTGTTCAGAGAATGCAAAGATTGAACCAATGCCAGAAATAAAGGATAGTAAAATCTCTTCTTTGGAATCATGTGATGGTAAGAAAAATAATATATTTTTTTGTCATGGTTCAAATGTGAGTAAAGCTAATGACGGGTATAAATATCCTGGAAAAATACAAAGAAAAAATCACACCTCATTTTCATTTTCTAGATGATAAACAAAGAGGATTTACTAAAAAGAAAAAGAAAAATGAAGTAAACCTTGATTTATTATTTGATGGCTTTAAATTGAATGACCAAATCTAGGATTGTTGTAGGATAATGGAACCAGATATTTTGCTGAATGATAGGACTGAGTTATTTGAGGAACAATTCTTGGAAATGGAAGATACAGAGGATTATGCTATTGCTATGCATAATCATGCATCACCCCAGCATTGTTTTGAAAGTGAAATAGGGAAGTATTTTCATGAGTCAAATGTTGTTTCACATCCATAGCCAAATAATTTAGAAATGATAAATTTCTATATATCATGTTATGATGATAAAGATACTCATTTAGATACTGATGTGTAGGGGATTAAAGAAAACATTGAGGTGCTTCCTAAAGTCAAAAATTAAATATACATGTAGAATAAATGAATAAAGCTGGATAAAGATGATGAAAGAATCCATCAAGAGTCATATATCCTTCAATTCAAAGTGAGACCAGACATTGAGCTAAGCAATGAAGGTGCAAAGTTAAATGGAAGACCAGCTGTTAATAAACAAGCATGTCCAACAGAACCAGAAATACATCAAGTTGTATTTTTCCCTTCCACAGTGAATAATGTTCAATACTATTTTGATTATAGAAATTTGGGAGATAAAACATGCATATGGATATATCATTAATGTGGTGGGCTGCCTCAATTGTTAATAATTAGAGATTATTCTATTAAAAACAGTGAGGGTAGTATAAATGAGTATTTTTTAGAATTCAAAGATAAATTTGCTAAGCTGAGAACTATAACTAATGCCATGATGTTCCTGCATATTCTGAAAAGGTGTTTAAATATGGGTGTTTTGGGTTTTGGTTGTGGCCTTTTTTCTACCCAGTAGTGTCTTGTATAGTTTGAAGTGAGGGTTGTTAGTTTCTATGTATCATAATGTAAATAATGTACAATTTTGGGTTGTTTTTGTTTTGTTTTTTGTTTTGTTTTGTTTTGTGTTGTTTCTATTTTGTTCTTTTGTTTTCTTTTGTTTTGGTTTGTTTATGTGTTGTGTCATCTTAGCAGGGATGTTTGTTTTACTTTGACATATGCAGGAGCAGACTGACAACCACTGAAAACAATAGAAAATTTAGAACATTCAAGATAATTATTTGAAATTTGTGCATAATTTGTTGTGACTGTCATGAATGTAGAGAGTTAGTTGATTTGTGAAATTTTTGTATTCAATAACTGTGGGTTGAGTATTCAAGGAAGTTTCTCACAATGACACACCTAAAATCCTTAGGTTTGTTGAACATACCAGTGTAGATATTAGGTGAAAAATCAGATATCACCCTTGATACCATTACAATTCTCAGCTTAATTTCAGCAAGTGACCATTCCTTGCATCATGAAGTTACAACTACAATATCTTATGAAGTTTCTGTCAAGTACAAAATATAAAAAAATAAAATAAAATGAACTTTACTGAAAATCTAGCTTAAGCCATCTAAGTAACTCTACCGGGGCTATAGACGCTCGCTGGCAGTGGGGCTCTACTTAGGAGAATTGTAACAATAACCTTGTCAGGGCTATGGACACCTACTGGCAGCAAGGCTCTATCCGGTTGGCTATGAGGGAATGACATCAACTATGTAGTCTAATGTCAATCACTAATTTGTTCAATTGATTTTCAAGATGAGGATAATTAATCATGTGCACCCACTTAAACTAAACGTGAAAATTCATGCACATTATTGAATACATTGAGTCTCAAGTTAAATGATGATTTGTAGAAAAGATAGTTGGAAATTATGAATTTATTTCATTTCATTTTCTTTAATGGTTAATTTGATTGTTATGTTCAGTTTCTAGTTATTGTGATGTCCACAACATGCCCCATTTTACTCCTTAGTAAAATGAGGACCCCTACTATGGCTGTTGCTTTTTGCTTGTGTGTGTGTTGTTTTGCTTGGTGGTAAAGGGAAAAGGAAGTGAGCATTACAAACCTTGTTGAAAACAATGAAAAAATTGTATTAAGTACTAGGCTAGAGTACAGGTGAATTCCTTGTTGAAAATGAGTAAGGGTTGCTTTTTGAACTATGTTAAAATTCAATGTATTTTGCAAGTTATGAATGATTTGGTAAAACGTACAAGGGAAGGGTTTGTCTATTGTATATACTAGGTCCTTTGTATATCGGGTCATGCATATACGAGGTTGTTTGTATATCGGGTCCTTATACAAGTCACATGTAGAAGTCATCGGGTTTTCTAAGTTCTTTATATACTTGTATGCATTTGCTAATGATTTATCCCCACATACAAGTCGGACCCAAGAAGAGTCAAAGTTGAAATGCATAGCCCGTCGTGTCCGTCGGATGCATTTTTGGTTTGTATGTTTGAATGAAAAGAAATATACAAGGAAATGTACAAGGCTTTATATACAAGGTGGACCCGAAAAGTTTTTAGGTTTAAATGAATATTTCGTTAAGTCTGTCACATGTATGTTTTGTTTGTATGTTTGGCATGCGAAACATACAAAGTGGAAATATACAATGCTACATACAAATGACGGAACCAAAATAACTATGAAATAGCGTTAAATCCATGTATATCGTGGTTTGTATGTTTGAAAACTGTGAAATATACAAAGTAAACATGCAATGGAATATACATGTAGTAGAATAAAAAAAGTCATGAAATACGGTTAAATTGTTGTATGCTTCAGGCTTGTATATTAATACATACATTGCCGATATACCTTGCTTACATACCAAGCCACGGATCTGAGGTCATTACGAAAAGAAGTTCAGTTCTTGTACATTCCGCACTTTGTATGTATGTTTCAAAATATACATTGCTTGATACATACAAGTGCAAGAATCCAAAAAAGTTTCAAATCTGATATATGCAATGTATCATAGTTCAACATATATTAAGAGATACATTGCATTGCATACATTGCCGACATACAAGACGGAACTCAGAAGAAATTAAAATATGATATAGAGCATGCATCAAAACTCAAATGTATATCAAAGGTGATGCATTGTGTTTTATACATTAGGGAGCTGAAGGTAAATAAACTGCGGTTTATAAAAGGCAATAGGTCTAATTGTACATACAAATGTGTTTGTATGTATTGAGCAATATACAAAGACCAAATTCTAAGGGGAATTAAATATTGAAAGGTCCTTGTATATTTTGAGTGCTTGTATGTTACGATATACATTCATGATATATAGGGGATTAAGCTTGTGATATACAAGGAAAAAGGTGAGAAAGAAAAGTGATAGGATTTTTGAAGCTGTTTTGGAGCCCGATGCATGTTTTTGGTCAACGGTGGTTAACCCGACCATTTTTGATGTTGTATATGCATTTAGATGCGCTAATTTTCATGGTTTCATAACCCAATATCTGTGTTTATGCTTTCAACCTGATTTTATGTAATGTGTAATCTTCCTGCTAGTTTATTGAATAATGATGCTTAATTCTTGTTTGTTTGCAGGTGTGCAGGTGGATATAAAGACGGAGCTTTAATGGCGATAGCATCGGCCAGAAAGATGAGATCGGTATGAAATCATGGGATCGACTTGACTAGATGAGTCACACCGATGATGAGGATATACAAAGAGTTTAAAAGGTATCAACATGACAACTGGAGATTGAGTTGATGGTGCAGTGACTGCTGTAATTGATGCCCATCTAACTTTCTGACCAGGTAATAAATTGACGAGGCAACTTGGTGTATTTTTAATCCATTTTTTTGTCTTTTTTGCAGGTTTACAGGCATAAAGAAGGTGGAGCTATAATGGTGATGACATCACAGGAGAGAAGATCAGATCACAAAGAGGCGAGAGGAGTAAAGACTTTCAATGTGAAGAGAAATGTGGGTGAAAAGAAACATATTAAAGGAGAAATAGAAGAGATTTTGAGCTATTAGGGTTTCCAAACAGGATCTTTACGCTCAGTATAGGTATGCTACTTAGAGAATATTTTGGCCGGATTTGTTTTCCACCATTTGATGTTGCACTTGAGATGCAAACCATTGCTTAACTAAGGTTTTGAAACTATATTGGAGATGATCAGATCTATATACTGAGCCCCTTTACTCTGTAATACTTTACACAGGTATTTTTAGAGGATAGAATAGAGCTGGAACTTGTAATTTATCTTAGCATTTAGAATAGAGGGACCTTTTAGTTTAGAAGTAGAAGGAGGTCACTTGTGTCTGCAATAAGGAATGCATGGAACATCTATCTTCCTTACTGTATCTATAAAGTTTTGTAAGTTTTTGTGAATCTGATTAATGAAGCTAAGAGTCATTCATACATTGTAAATCATATATGACTATGTTTTGAATACAAATGAATCTGGAATTCTATGTCTATATTCTGAGTGTCTTCTGGCTCTTCTTTGTATTTGAAATAAAATCTCTTAAAGCTTGCAATCTTGAATGTGTGTTCATGAAAATGCTCAGGGCCTACATTTAATGATTTACTCTATGGATTTAATCAAGTTTGTTGTACTTCTTATAATGTGCATAACAGAGCATTTAGATCCTATAGTAGAATGAAGTTTAGTTTAGTTTTCTCTAACTTTTCCCAAACCATCTGAAATACTTAACTTAAATGCAGAAATTTAAAGGAAATTGTCTGACATTTGAAAGAAACATGAACAAATGAGTTGATATTTGACAATTTTCATAATATTCAAAAAGGAAAGCTTGTATTAATATAAATCATATAAAGCTTTGTAATACAGTAACAAGTTTATGCAAAAGAATGAATAAAATGTTGATATTTGTGATATTTTGCATAGTTTGAGTCTAGTAAATCACCGGAAACCTTAAATCACGTAAGGCCCCTTGCATATTATAGCTTCACATCAAACTACTAAATTGTGTCAACAGGTCAAGACCTGACCATACAGAAACTTGGGATTAAGCAAATCTTAATTAATTTCTTCATATCTTTCAAGACAGTTAGGTTCATTTTGTGAATTTTAACTTTTGTTATGACTGTGTAAAAACAATCATCAACAGATCCTTTTGGAAGGATGGCATGATTTTCTCTAGCACACCAGATGCAATCTCTATTAGCTCACAGTCTTCCATGTGAGACTTCAAAAGCTTTTCTTTTGCTTTAGCCTGAGAAAAAGATGCTACCTTCATTGTCTAGACCGGAGAGAGGGAGTCAAAATTGAGTAGTCCACGAAACAGTTCTAGTCCATCTATCTCCATTAATTCCTTGGTCAAGAAATTCTTCACTTCTTCTATAGTGCCTCTTGCCAGAGACTTCTTTCCTTTTACAGCCTCAGAGCTATCATCAGAGATCTTCTTAATTTGTTCTTCTCTTCCCTTTTTCTCCTCTTCTTGACTTTCTTTCTCCTCTCTTCTTGCTTATCCTTTAGTTCTAGAGTCTACTGGGG
Organism: Cunninghamia lanceolata; assembly: GCA_027924645.1. Classification (NCBI taxonomy): domain Eukaryota; kingdom Viridiplantae; phylum Streptophyta; class Pinopsida; order Cupressales; family Cupressaceae; genus Cunninghamia; species Cunninghamia lanceolata. The sequence goes on along the minus strand of BSBN01000318.1, from coordinate 4,138,849 downwards.
GATCCGGAAGAGATATGTTTACTTCTTCATGGACTTCTTCTTCCGAAATAGAGGAATCCAAGTCCTTAGTCTTCTCCTCACCTATCTCCTTTGACTCTTCTACAATTTTCTTAGTAGAATCTTCCTTTGATGCACTTAATCCTTCGACATCCATGGCTTCATTACTTATGTCCTCTATAATAGGAAGATTGAATCTTTTATATGCATTCCAGAGCATGTCTTTAGTCTCTTTTGCCACCTGATCAGTCTCTCCGAGCATAAGCTTGTTCATTCTAGATTTGCTCCGGAACTCATCCTAGCAATCCTTAAAGATCATGTTCCTTTGTTTTGAAGTGATGGAAGGATAGAGCTAAATAACTATCTATTCCCAGATCTCCAAATCCTTTTCCTTGGCATTGTCTTTTCTGAGTTCAAGTACTTTCTCTAAACTCTTGGGGATTAGAGAGATGATTTCAATGAATTCTTTATTATATATGTTTAAGTACTTAACTATAGCTTCTTCCAAGAGCCTTTTGTCTATGTAACTATACTCATCATAGAATTCTGTCATTGGTTGTAGATTCCCATCCACAGTAATTGCCTTGATGACATCATCAATGGAGAGAGTAGGCCTTACAACAAATTCTTCTGCCTCTTCTTCTTTGTTTGCACCGACAGAGGATTCACCTGATGATTTCTTCTTCTTCCTCATTTTCTTAATTTCCTCATTGGTCTCTATTTCTTCATCATCCTTCTGACTTGTATAGGACCTTATGGCCTTGGTTTTTGTTCTCTTTTCTCCCTTACTCGATGTCTTGGCTTCTGGCTTTGACATGCCCACTTTTTCCATGCGGTTATAACACTCATTACTCACGTGTCATGTCCACATGCGTCATGTGGTCATGATACGAACTATCAAAAATTTTCCCTTACTACTCTGAAAACCCCCTCGCACGCATAAGCATGCTCGGCAGTGCACGCTTAAGGTGAAAGCAATACAGTTAACAGTGGCGTACCAAATACATGTGCGCACACCCTAGACAAGGAAATGCATGGTTCCCTGACTTAGGTTAATCTCATGAATTATATTTGAACAAAGTTGTTTTAGGTGATAGATCATTTTTCAACAAAGCACGATCATCTATTCATTTGCCCTCTCTTCCTTTTCTTGGAATTTAATTTTGCTTGTATTTCTATCACGTTCATTTTACTGTTTCTCTAAAATTTAATATATATATATATATATATATATATATATACCACCATTATCTCAGTTCACTTAACTCTCACTTTCATTATTAAGTTCCTGAACTATAAAGAAAGTATAGAATAATTCATTAAAAATAGAGCAATGAGTTAATTTTATTTTTGCAAATAAAAACATTGTATTTCTGAATTGCAACTCTGAGTTTAAGCATCTATTCAATTCGTATTATACACTATGCATACATAAATCCCACTTTCCTTGATTTAAGATTTCTATTTCAAGTCAAATGTTTTAAACTACATATAGTTTGCCTTCAAATAAATAGTGAAAAGTGAATAATAAAAGTAAATAGTGAATAGTATAAGTGAATAGTGAATAGTGAAAAATGAATAGTAAAAGTGAATAGTGATAGTGAATAGTGAATTGTGAATAGTAAAAGTGCATAGTAAAAGTGAAAAGGTCCCCATCCTAGGATGAGAACCTCAAGGTGGCAGAAATTTCAAAAGCAATACTGCAACCAAAATTTCATTTATTTCATGGTGGGGATATTTTTTAATACTTTTACAAACTTAAATAAAACATCAACTAACTCACAATGTTGCAAGTAGAAGAAGAAGGAACTAGATAATTTTAATATCCTTTTAAAAAATAAATTTTCTTTTCCTTTTCTTTTTTCTAAATGGTAAAACTTAATGAACAAGAAAATTACAACTATCAACCCAAGAACAGAGAGGATTTCCTCACAACTCCAAAAATAACAATTTATACAACAATAGGGAGATAATTTTCTCCTTTTGAAAAATCGACAAGGAAGGAGCTATTAAAAGATCAAGCTCTCCTTAAGACTTAAGGAAAATAGAATATTTTCTAAGATCCAATAATCTTCTCCAAGCTTCACAATAAGCTCCTAGAAAACATGCATATCACACAAGGGAAGAAACACCACACAAGCTGCTCTCCTCCCTATCGTAGACCCGTAAGAGGGTCACCCCCAAGCTAGGGAGACCATCCTCATACCCAAGGTAAAATAGACTATACACATCACAACATTGAACAACAACAACAAATCAAATAATACACACACCCTCAAGGTTTGACTCACAATACAAAGACTCAGCTTAGGTGAGTTCAGGGAGGGTAGGGAAGTAGACATCTCTACCTATAGGTGTCATCCCTTCACATTTTATCACTTTTTATCACAAGGCCTCAAGCCAACTTTATCACAAGGCCTCAAGCCAAAAATTTATCACAAGACCTCAAGCCAAAAATTTATTCTTCCACAAGGCCTCAAGCCTTCCAATGAATCAATTACCAGGGATATCCCAATAGGCTCTCAAAGCCATAAAGCCCTCTAGGCTCAAAAGTACTAACATGCCCTCAAGGCATTTACAACAAGAACCAAGATGACACCCGAGGAGGGTCACACCTCCCCTTCTCTATACAAGATGATCATTGCCTTCCAACTGGAAGGAGCTCTTTCAACACCCAACACAAAACCCTAAAACAATAATAGAATACTCATAGAAGACATTTGCAAACTCATTCAACAAGTAAGAAACAAACATACATATAAAACAACAAATACACAAGAGAGTAGACTTAATTCACTAACCTTCCAAAGCCCAATTATGGAATGAAAGTTGATGAAGAGCTCCACTCTAGCCTCCTCTAAAATTCTCCTTCTTTCCTCAATAATCCAACCCCAAAAATAATCTCTCTATGATCACAAGCAAGGGATAAAGAATGGAGGATATAGGATGGCTAGAATAATTTCAGCATTATGAGGCTATGAAGAGAAGAATAGAGAAAGAATTGGGCATTATGAGGATGCCAGAAGAAGATTTTCCAAGAGGAAATTAGGCATGATAAGAATGCAAGAATGAAGTACCCTCCTGCAAGAATGAAATTCCCTTGCACAAAAAATGAAGTTCCCCTGCAAAATCCTATCTCTCAATAGCTTAGAGAAGGGTCTCATTTATAGATTTTTTGAGAAGTGAATGGAAGGTGAGGATCAAAAGTTGAGATCAAGGGCTCACACTATCTGTGAATTGTAAATTCATAGTGGATGAATTAAAAATTCATTGTTTTAAGATTGTAATATTTAAATAACCCCACTATCACAAGTGGAAGTAATAAAATATCCCCACTATCCCAAGTGGAATTAAAAAATATCCCCACTATCCCCAGTGGAATTAATAAAATAAACCCACTCATTATCCATTATCCCTAATGGACTTAAAACAATTAACCCCACTTAAGAGGTCCCCCATTATAGCCCACATGTAGAAATAAAATACAATAAGTAAACTAAAATAAGAGAGAGTGGGTGACACACCACCCTCATTAAGGGGAACCCCACCAAAAGAGAGGCACAAGGAGACAAGCACTCCATTATTAGGGGATCATGGAGTTGTTCCATGACTTGGAAGTGGGCCTGAGTGTAGATTCCACTCATCCCATTGTCCCCATGCTTCCAAATTCGTCACTTAACTTCACCCTGAAGTTGAAGTGACCATATGGAGGTTAACCCAAGGTTATCCTAGTCAAAAAGGTCTCTAGACCCATGGGGTATAACCTAGGGTTGTTTTAAACCTAGTTAAGACTCCCAGAGTCAAGTAAAAACACAAGAAGAGGGTAAAAAAGAAATAAAGTTAAAACAAGATTCAAAACAACATTTCTTACAACACTTATCACAATATAATTAATTTAGAAGATAGAACTATTTCCCTTAACCTCATGCAACATTACAACAATTTACCAAACACAAGGTTGATCTTAGTTCCTTGTGGAACTAGATCAGCTCACAAGGGATACAACATAGGGTGTGGAATGATCTCCTATATTTGTGGTTTTGTTAGAAATACCTGCACACTCAATTTTAAAGTTAATTCCACATATATATATCATAGCTGAAGAAAATTTAATACATGCATTTCTAAAGCATACCACAGTTCTTATAAACATAATGAAATCACGTGACAATTTTCTATCTAACATCACCTAATTAGTTTTCCTTTAACATAATAAGATTTTAATAGTTTGAAAATCTAGGAACAACAGTCCTATAAATATATAAATACCAACAACAGTAAGCTAAATAGTCACATGTATGGAAATGAAAAAGTGTAGGCCTCACAGGTTTGGAGGCTTTTGGGCTCTTAGAGGTGGCAAGTGCAGAGCTTTTGGAGGATCTGGTCTGGGAGGGAGCTTATACCAGATTACTTTCTTTTTCTATTTCTTATCTCTCCTTCTCAACTCTTTCTAATTTTTCTTTGTTTGCATCAAATGCCTCTTTTGAAATGTCATATCTTTTGGCAACTTCCTCTACTTCCCTTCTCACTTTTCTTTTCATCTCTAGTTGTCTTTGTTCAACATGAATTTTCACACTCATTTCTTGAAAGGTTCCAAACCTTTCTGCCTCAGGGTCCTTAGGCTGACTCAGGAGGTGTTGGATATGCAGCTCCAAGATTTTCTCATCTACCTCATAGCCCATTGGCGTAATCTAGATTGTCCTAGGCTTCACTGTCTCCATTAAGCATTGATTAGTGTCTACCATGAAACACACTGTATCTTTGTATTTTTCAACTATTGTTTGTGGAATTCTTTCTCTGGCCTGCATCATACTTTGGAATTTTTGGAAGTAACCCTAGAGTGCTGTACTTTGAGCCTTGGCATCACCAAGCCCATACATATAATCTCTGATTTGTATGGTAATCGGTCTATCATTGTCATACCCAACCACTGGATCCGAGTAGCTAATTCATATAGTAAAAGAAGAGACATAGTATCAAGCTACCGTACTTAAATAAATTCTTCTTATCCTTCTTTATTTTCAACAAATTTTCTAATAGTTGGTTTAGGAGAAGCTCACAAAGATCATAATCAGCATTTTCTCTTAGCATCTAATAAGCAATGTATATTATTGTTCCGAACACAGAATTCTCCCTGGTGGAGTGATATATTTTATAACCAATTATCATAGAAGCAAATTTGATATCTGGATCTATGATATCCTCAATTGTCATTGCTCTTTTATCAAATTTTGATCTGGTAGCCTTGCTTACAGTTTGGTTTTTGACTGATTTGAGAGCAGGCAACCCACCAGATGAGTGTAATCTGGTTACCTCACTAATGGCATCTTTTGTGATCTTAAATCACCTCATCAACCACATGAACTTGTCATGTATTCTACTCAAAACATACCGGACCCATTCATCCTCTGCAAAATAGGGAAAGTGGATGCAATGTCCCAAATGCTTATCCCGGATGGCCTTGTATTGAAGCTTAAGTTCAAATGTTTCATCTATTAATTACTTGTGATAGATATCCATTAGTTTGGATTCCCCAAATTCCTCAATATTGGTGTGTATGTATGCCCTAACATCTTCTACATGTAGAACCCCATGTAGAATACTAGAGAATGGGCCTAACGGATCAACTTCTAGGGATTTGTAAGGATGTTTCTTGAACTTAGGGCATGGCCTATCAATGATCTTAACAACATTTGGAGTAGCCATCTTGCAAAAGATTCATAGAGAGATATTCAAGAACGGAAATACCTTTTTATGCTTCTAGGGTTCACGATATGAGCTGAAAAGATTGTTGGTTGAGTCAGACTCTACGATTGATCTTTGAGAGGGTTAAAGTAATCTTGTTTACAGAGCCTTTTCTTTCTTCTTCTTAAGTGAAAATGTGCAAATGATGAATAAAAGAACCCTTATATCTCTGTGCAAACCCTAATTTCTTATTGCAATAAATGCACACCTTAAGTCATTTAGGTTCCCTTGTTCTAAGAGAGATCCTTTTGAATCACTGAGATGCACTTAGAATTATTCTTGGTGATAATTGACAATGTATCTCTCTTTCTCCAATCATTCCATCTATCCGCATATCCAAATATTTCAATTTTGAATCATATCGGATCTAACTATGAAAATCCTACTTTTGTTGGATGACTGTTAAACTCGATTAATCTTGGATGATTAACCTTTCCAAACTCCTTGTGGATCTTTCATATTTTGACCAAGGGTTATTTAGATGTTTCTCTAAGAACCCTTTATTCCACAACTTTCCATGTGCCAATTTCAAGCACCAATTGACTGGCTGGGGGAATTTATTTTCCTTTGAGACTCCCCTTGAGCCAGAGCTCATCTATTTAGTTTTCGGAAGGAATATTAGCACCAGATTCTGGTGCTGATCCATCCCCAACATTTTATGTATTTATCTTTACTCAAATCTTGTTCATCTCCCTTTGAACTTCATCTACATTCACTTTTCCTTTTCCTTTGTCTTGATTTTGATTATGATGCACTGAACCCTTTTTATCCTGATTCTTACTTCTGTAGAATTTGGCAATATGACCAGATCTATTGCAATTGTAGCAAACAACATTTCTTTACAAATTTGACTGATATCCTCTTGATTTGCATTGATTAGCCATATGTCCCATTCTATTGCATGTAAAGCATCTACCATTGAATGAATTACTTATTTGCATATTTCTACATTCATGAGATTTGTGACCATACCTTTTGCAGTTAAAACACTGTCTGAAGAAGGATGAATTAGTCTGATTTATTCTTCTTCTGCATTGATTTGCTTTATGACCGAAGTTATTGTAATTGTGTCAGTATCCATTGAAGGATGGATATCTTTGAGCATTTGGTTGCCTTACCGGAGATCTTCTAGGCCTGTTCCTTAGATTTTCTAATCCAGAGTTCTTCTAACCTGATCTAGAGCTTTCACCTTTCTCATACCCCAAGCCATGCTTGTCATCTACCCTCTTTTGGCTTTCAAGAAGAACTTCAAGTTGAGAAGAGCTTATCTTGAATTTCTCTTTGTATTAATTTGTTGTTTGAAGATCCCTTTTAAGAGTGTCTATTTGATTCTCAAGTTGTTCTTCATTACCTCTAGCTTCTTCAAGATCAGATTCCAGTTGCTTGATTATTCTATCCATTTTGTGGCAATCTTCTAACTTCTCCTTGAGAGATTGTTTTAGATTATCTTCAATTTTTCTTTTCTCTTCAATTTCTTGGGTGAATTTCATAAACCCTGATTCCATTTCATGTCTTACCATAAAGACCTCTTTTAATAGCTTCTCACATAACTTGTTTTTCTCATTCAAATCTTCATTTGTATCATTAGCTTCACTTTGACTTGCTAATTTTTGAAGTAGTTCCTTTCTCTTTTTCATAGAGATACTTAGTTTTTCTTTGAGTTCATTTATGAAATCATCAGCTTGTTTGAGTCATTCCCTCAGGTTATTGACTTCAGAGTGAGATTGCTCAAGATCATCTAGGGTAGACTGAAGTTGTTCCCTCATACCATACATATCCATTGAGATTCCTAGATCTTCCTCAAGCTATTAGGCTTTGTTTAGAGGAACTTAGCTCTGATACCAATTGTTGGAAACAAGGTAGATAACTAAGAGGGGGGGTGAATCAATTATCTTAAATATTTTAACTTTCTGTTCTTCTTTAACAATTAGTGCAGCATCAAAACATATAAGCAAACATAACCATGAGAGCAAAAATGAAATCAACACACATAACACAATGATTTTGACATGGAAAACCCTGTTAAGGGAAAAACCACAGGGTGACTAACCCAAGATTGTATTCTTTATTAAAAGAATAAGAAGTACAAGTGGCACTTGCTAATTAGGGCTCACTGCCCAAACACACTACTCACAAGAGGCACACTACCTACAAAAGACTCACTGTCTACAAGGATATAGAAAGTAACTAGATGTTTGAACTAAAGAGAGGCATCCACATATGCTGAGGTTCAATTTTGGTTAGGCTCAATTTACTGATCTACTACACTTCATACTTCCTCTATTTTAGTGTTTCTATTCTGTCACATACTGAACTGGTATTGCTGCTTCCACACTTCTCTCTACCATTTTGTCACACATATATCATCCAGAACAAATCTTCATACCGAAATCCATCTAGTATATATATCCGCACCAAGGATTTCAACACCTTTCTAGTCAGCAACTGGAATACTCAAGATATTTACTAAATACTAGTCTGTCAACTGAATCCATGCTTAACATGTGATGCGTATCAAAAATATAGACATGGAAGTCATCAATCATGTCGGCCAACCATGAATGATCCCTCAAGAAGTTTGATTACCATCAATTTCTCATCCAGATTAAGGTCTGATGCTTTGCCGGTCAGTTCTTCCTAAGTCTACTCTACCTGTTAGGAACCCAACACTTAGATGCTCATATCTTTTCACTCTTTCATCACCAGAGGCTCAATCTCTGGAATGTAGCAGCCATGGTACTCTTCTTGACTTCTCCAAGTCCATACTTTGCTAAGATACATCCTCTGAGAGATCCAGACCTGATTGTCAGACCTTGTTGCATGCTCTGTTCTTGCTCACCGGACCAAAATAGTCTTCAATCTGAATTCTAGTAAAGACCTATTATGTGCTGTGGATGTGTAGGATAAACTTTGTTTCCATCAATGACAACAATAATGAAGCCACACAGTGTCTTTTACCAACTAGAAGGACATGAAAAACTTTTCATTTCATCTCTTTGATAGAAGCAAGAGGAGTGGAAGTGCTATAATTACATGGTTCAAGAATACTACATCATTCTTAGCATGGAACACTATATATATATATATATATATATGCATGGTTGATCTTCTTGAGCATACTAGAAAATTACTTTAGAAAACCTTTCTTCATCCTGAGACATGGAGATTCTTTATGTCATATAAATATCAATGAATTGGAGCAAGGAATATATATATATATATATATATATATATATATATATATAGATGCATGGTTGATCTTCTTGAGCATACTAGAAAATTACTTTAGAAAACCTTTCTTCATCCTGAGACATGGAGATTCTTTATGTCATATAAATATCAATGAATTGGAGCAAGGAAAGGAGTGGTTGAATGACACATTTTGGTCTAATAAGATCAATTCAATGAGTTATCAAATTTGGAAATACAATGGTTTTAAAGCATAGAATACATGGTTTACTGATTGATGAAAAATGGGTTAGGTGAAATAAGTAGGATATGTATTGTCTCCTTCAACTAGCCCTCTCTACATAATGTCGTGAGATTGAGGTTTGTAGTGGATGGCAATGGCATTTTATGATTTTAATTATGGTGGGAAATGTGTTCCAGTCTACCTCTATCATGTTGATGTTTCTAGTGGAAGACATGCTATTTTCATAATCCATATTTTTCATGAGCGAACACAGGAGTCTAAGATTCAGGTATCTCAAGGATTTATCAAGATCTGGTGAGGTTCAATTGTCAAAATGGAGCAGATGAAGATGGAAAGAACTTACTAAAGTTCACAACTCAAAATTTGCAAGTTTCAAATTACCTTTTTGTAAAAGTGACTTATGTCACATGTTGTAATTGAGGGTTAGAAAATGAGCTTTGTTCTCAGAAAAGTTACGTAAAGTCTAACTAGAATAAAGCTTATTTTTAAATTATTGTATTTCAAAAAAGAGGTAGTTATGAGGAAGTTTTCAAGTGGTTACAAGGTAGTTACTAGGAGAAGCCTATAAATACAAGGCTATTTCATATGTAATGGGGGGACTTTTTCAATAGGCTTTTATGGGGGAACTTATGGAGAAGCTTTTCAGAGACCTTTGATCATATACTTTTTACACAAAGGCTTTTGAAATTGTATAAGTTTACAAAGATAATAAAGAGATCATTTGGTTTGTGTGTTCCATTGTACCTCTTAGTTATTATTCCTGATTTCTCATATGTTAAATGAGTAATACCTCTGTGTCATTGTGTGAATCATTGGTCATCTTTTGAAGCATATATAAATAGTGCAATTGATGTAATGAAACACAATCATATCTTGGTATCTTGATTTGAATGTGCTGGAGAAACCTGTCTCTTCGTATGTTGAGATTCATCATGTTCTTTTCATTATCATTGCATATTAAACTTATTGTTATGAAATTCATCATATAGGTTCAGGAACATAGTTTCTAGATTTTGTGGTGGAATCTCATCATAAACTGTTATAAATCTATGGAATCCTAGTCAGTATTCATATGTCTTCCACTAGGATTTCTATAATTCAATTCTCTTTTAGTTTTCCTTTACCTTTAGTATTTCTAGTTAAAATACTACAAAAACCCCTATTTTGATCATACGAGGAAGTTACCCCTCTCAAACACAGAGGTAGATCATTGTTCTGTCGCGATCTCTCCAACTGTTGGTTAGTTAATCGCATCCTTTTTGGGTAAGAAAGAGTCATTCTTGAGGTTTCATTCACAACGACTTATCTGCTTACCAACAAATTTCTAGCGACGCTACTGGGGAAAAGATTGAAGCATTGGTACCTTTCATTCTTTAAAAATCTACAATTATCTCCCAAGAAATGAAGTTGGTGACTCTATCTGAAAGAAGAATCTTAAAAAATGGTTTGGTATCAAAGAACCCATAGGCATAACTTGCAGTTTCTTGAATCAGACAGTGACAGTAATGATGAAGATTATCCTTTTTCTGCATCCTTTGCTCAACAAAACCGAGTTCTTGATGACCCTAAGAAAGTAAAGTTTTTAAATAGTTTCTATGGTGGCATGCAACTCGCTTCTAACCAGGTTCATCCTTCTTTTCTTTAGACATTATGGTGCAGGAGCACCTACCTGACAGCTGGCCTCCATGAGGTAGTTAGTTTGTTATAGGTCTGGTTAATGTTTCCAAGAAGGTCTTATAAGACCAATACGTGTAATAAGGTCATGTTGACCATACTTTACTATTTTTAGATAGTTTGTTTGGACAACTGTTATACTGTATGTCCGGTTGGATCTCCCAGCCGCCTGGAGAGATTTCCTCTCCGCTTGGAAGCTCCTAGCCACTTGGAGTTGAGTTGGTAGTACTCGCGAGAATTCCTATTTATGCATTAGGATCGGTTGGTTTAAGATATATTGAGGAGCTAGGTTGCACAGAGTGAGACAGAGAGAGAGACAGAATATTGTATTTGCATCTTTTGAAATCAATAAAGAGATCCTGTTTGTGTCCATTCTCTGTTTTGAATTCCATTGTGTAATCGAGTTGCTGTTCTGGAGGTTGCATGGATTCGCTGATCCATTCCACCGGTTGATTCGTCGAATCGGTGGAATGGCTATGTACAATAGTTTAGGATTTAGTTTGCATTTTCTATTTGTTCACATGTATGTTTGCAGGATCGCAGTCGAGATGTGCTGAGAACCCTAGCATGGGCATGTACTAGGTCGTGCTGGTAGTTCGAGTCTGGAAAGTTGTCCAGGAAGCAGATCGGGTCACCTCAGGAGGTTCGGTGGATCAAAATTTGCTAAGGTTAGAAATTCGTCACAATGGCATCATCAGGATATTTCTGTGTATATCCTGCAGTTACTTCGGGCGTCATCCGAGTAGATGGAGGTGAGCATGATGCAATCATTTGCATAAGGTGAATGCGTTTCGGGGTGATCATCATCAGGTGTTGCTGAGGAGGAGCGTATCGGCATAAGGTAGAAGATCGGGTTGATAAAACCATCGCGGGCCGATAATGTTAAGTTTGGCCAACAGTAGGATATTGAAGGAACTGCATGTGATGTCATCGTCATCAGGATAATCGTCATCAGGATATCGGGGCAGCAGGATATTGAAGGAACTGCATGTGACGTCATCGTCATCAGGATAATCGTCATCAGGATATCGGGGTGACGTAAGCATCGAAGGAAAGGTGCGTGAAGTGTCGTCATCAGGATATATGGAGGGAACCGGATATTTTATATCCTGCTGATGAACATGATGTTGAACAGCATGATGCTGCAGAAAGCGTTTGGCGGTAAGATGAACAGTGAACATCAGGAGGATGTTTGCGCTTGCCGAATATGATGATGCTGCCGATAGCCGGATATGATGATGCTGCTGACAGGCGAAAGGTCGAAGGTTTGTCTGCAGGAGGATATCGGTCGGCAAGAGAAAATATGATGATGCTGACAGTGTTAAGGGAAATATGATGATGATGATGAAGGGTTGCGGACATACATGCTGTATGTCAAGGTTTTAGTGTGGATGCCTCTGCATCATAGTGGTATCAGAGCTCAGCAAAAGGTCTGGGCTGTTGTGTGTTGATTCTATCACTGAAAAGATAGGGGTAGAGGAGTGAGAGGTTGACAAAATGCCTCCGAAAGGTAATGGTACTGCAAGGGAATTACAGGAGATGAAGGAAAAACATGCCAGAGAGATGAGGAAGATGAAGGAGCTTGCTGAAGCACTTCAAGCCAGGCTTGTAGCCTTGGAGAAGAACAAAAAGAGGGAAGTGGACGACAGTGAATCAGAAGAAGATGAAGATGCTGTTGAAGAGTATGAAGAGGTAGCTGAAGGTCTGGATGCTGAAGACCAGAGATTTGCAAAACTATTAAAGGCAGTGCAGAGTGATAAACCTAAGGTAAAGGTTGATGTTTCCAAGTATAATGGAAGTTTGAATGGAGATGAGTTACTGGATTGGATTGCTGCACTTGATAATCACTTTGAATGTGAAGATGTTGCTGAGGATTAGAAGGTAAAGATTGTAAAGACCAAGTTAGGAGGTCATGCTTTGGTATGGTGGGATTATGTACAATTCGAGAGAAGGAAACAAGGAAAGTCAAAGATCACTTCATGGGATAAAATGGTAGCAAGGATCAAAGGTAAATTCTTGCCCAAGGATTATGAAATTCAAATGTTTAAGAAGCTGCAATTTTTAAGGCAGAAGGAAATGGATGTGAAGGCATATACTGAGGAGTTTTATAAGTTGAATATGAGATCTGGTCATCATGAGAATGAGGTAGAAAAGGTGGCTAGGTACTTGGCTGGCTTAAGATTGAACATATAGGATGAGTTAGTTTTAGCTAACCCTAAGAGTGTGGAGGATTGTTACCAAATGGCAATCAGGATTAAAGAAAAGATGAATAGGAGACAAGATAAGTCCATGAGAGGAAGAGGCAGCAATATGAGGGGAAGAGGATTAGCCCCTACAACAAGGCAAACCAATGAGGGTCAAGAAGACACTGGTAAAGGACAGGGATAGTCTGATTTCAGAGGTGGATGGAAAGGTAATAGAGGCAGATTTGGAAGTGGTAGAGGTTCTACTACATTTTCAGGAAAGTGTTACACCTGTGGTGAGTTTGGTCATCCATTTTTCAAATGTCCAGAAAACAAAGGTTCATCATCCAGAAATGATAGAACGAATGACAAGAGAGTACAACTTGTGCAAGAAGAGAAAGTAGAGGAATGTGTACAAAGTTTAAACACTTATCAAGATAGAGTTCCTGACAATTATGGATATCCTGAGGAGGGAGAAGCATTGATGCTAAGGAGAACTAGTTTGCAGACATCAAAGGATATGATGCAAAGAAGAGCTCTTTTCAAGACCACATGCAAGAGCAAAGGTAAAGTATGTAAGGTTGTCATTAATACTGGTTCAATAGATAACATGGTATCTCAGGAAATGGTGGATAAACTAAATTTGGAAAGGATTCCACACCAACACCCTTACAAGGCATCTTGGGTGAGTGATAGTCAATCACTTTTTGTCTATGAACAGGCATATGTTGATTTTCAGATTGGAGCATATCATGATAGAGTTTTGTGTGACATTTTGCCCATGGAATGTTGTCACCTACTGTTGGGTAGGCCATGGCAATTTGATAGGAGGGTACTGTATGATGGGTATGCTAATACCTACACCATCAAGAAAGATGGGAAAACTATTATGTTGATGCCATTGCAGGAAGATGCTGCAGCACAGGGGGCAGCCAAAATCATTTTAGTGGGAAAGAAGGAGTTTGTGCAGATGCCTATAGGAGCAGGCATAAAGGCAGTTGCGGACACTGCAGGGAAAGGAGTTGTTAAGGACAACAGTTTGAAGACAGTTTCAGTTGTGACTGATAGAGGTCAGCAGCAGGTTCAGAAATAGGTTTGCAAACAGCAACCAGTTGAGAGGAATGACAAGGATGTTGTCATAGTTGGGACTATTGTTTGTCCTATAAAGGTTGAAAGAAAGACAGAGTTGAACATTACAGAAGTTCAAGAGGCAGTTCAGACAGAGGTTCTGGTCAGACAACCTGAAAAACACAAGGTATGTGAGAGAAGGGCCTACATTGACAGGCATGAGGATTTACTTGCAAGAAAACAAGTTATAGTTCAGAAGTCTTGGAGCAGCTGAGAGCCAGCAGAGGACAAAGCTGGAACAGGTCAAGACACTGCAAAGGTAAAGTGTAAAGGTGGAGGACTTCCACAACCTAACTCATGGGACATGAGTTCTTTTCTGTTGGGGAGTATGGTGCAGGAGCACCTACCTGACAGCTGGCCTCCATGAGGCAGTTAGTTTGTTATAGGTCTGGTTAATGTTTCCAAGAAGGTCTTATAAGACCAATGCGTGTAATAAGGTCATGTTGACCATACTTTACTATTTTTAGATAGTTTGTTTGGACAGCTGTTATACTGTATGTCCGGTTGGATCTCCTAGCCGCCTAGAGAGATTTCCTAGCCGCTTGGAAGCTCCCAGCCACTTGGAGTCGAGTTGGTAGTACTCGCGAGAATTCCTATTTATGCATTAGGATCGGTTGGTTTTAGATATATTGAGGAGCTAGGTTACACAGAGTGAGACAGAGAGAGAGACAGAATATTGTATTTGCATCTTTTGAAATCAATAAAGAGATCCTGTTTGTGTCCATTCTCTGTTTTGAATTCCATTGTGTAATCGAGTTGCTATTCTGGTGGTTGCATGGATTCGCTGATCCATTCCACCGGTTGATTCGTCGAATCGGTGGAATGGCTATTTACAATAGTTTAGGATTTAGTTTGCATTTTCTATTTGTTCACATGTATGTTTATAGGATCGCAGTCGAGATGTGCTGAGAACCCTAGCATGGGCATGTGCTAGGTCGTGCTGGTAGTTCGAGTCTGGAAAGTTGTCCAGGAAGCAGATCGGGTCACCTCAGGAGGTTCGGCGGATCAAAATTCGCTAAGGTTAGAAATTCGTCACAACGGCATCATCAGGATATTTCTGTGTATATCCTGCAGTTACTTCGGGCGTCATCCGAGTAGATGGAGGTGAGCATGATGCAATCGTTTGCATAAGGTGAATGCGTTTCAGGGTGATCATCATCAGGTGTTGCCGAGGAGGAGCGTATCGGCATAAGGTAGAAGATCGGGTTGATAAAACAATCACGGGCCGATAATGTTAAGTTTGGCCGACAGCAGGATATTGAAGGAACTGCATGTGACGTCATCGTCATCAGGATAATCGTCATTAGGATATCGGGGCAGCAGGATATTGAAGGAACTGCATGTGACATCATCGTCATCAGGATAATCGTCATCAGGATATCGGGGTGACGTAAGCATCGAAGGAAAGGTACGTGAAGTGTCGTCATCAGGATATATGGAGGGAACCATATATTTTATATCCTGCTGATGAACATGATGTTGAACAGCATGATGCTGCAGAAAGCATTTGGCGGTAAGATGAACAGTGAACATCAGGAGGATGTTTGCGCTTGCCGAATATGATGATGCTGCTGACAGGTGAAAGGTCGAAGGTTTGTCTGCAGGAGGATATCGGTCGGCAAGAGAAAATATGATGATGCTGACAGTGTTAAGGGAAATATGATAATGATGATGAAGGGTTGCGGACATACATGCTGTATGTCAAGGTTTTAGTGTGGATGCCTCTGCATCACATTATAGAAGATTGAACAAAAAGATGGGAAGGAGATTCATTTTCTTGCTCATGATCACAACTCCCTATTAGAAGAGACTCATGCACTAGAAGATAAAAGAAATTATGATGAGATATATCATTTGCATGATGAGGATAGAAATGAAGAGGCAAAGGTTTTTCCTGCAAATGAACTTGTATTGAATATAACATCTTCTAATCAAATGTTTGAAAGAGACTCATCGAAACTTGCATATACTAGAGAAGAAGAAGTTATTACATTTTCTCATGATAAGACATCTCCACTTAAGCAAGATGACAAAGAAGAAGTGATGGAGATGGAAAAAGAAGAGTGTATGGAAGCATGCAATAATGAAGAATAAATCTTTCGAGATGATGGTGTGTTCTCAATTTCTTTGAAGAATGTCACTCCTCTTGTGACAACTTGCTCTAGTTCCACAACTATATCTTCTGAGAAAGATTTTTGTGACATGGTTAATGTTCGAGGGAATGCAGAAGAAATTCTAGACTAAAGTGTAAACAAAGAGGATGAATATGAGTCACAAAATGCTTTGAGCAAGAGGAGAATGATGAAGAAATAGTATTACAAGAACTCTCTTAAATGAGGTTTCCATCTCAGATTGGCATCTCAACACTCTTGGTGATAATTTTATTTGTTATGAAGATGTTGTCCTTTCTCCTTTATCATCTATTGAAGAATACTTAACTATTGAAACTAAAGGTACTACTCAAGATGAAGTGTTGAGTACTCTTACTCCAATTGTGCAACAAGATCATAAGGATAATGGGTGTGAATCTTCACAAAGAGAAGTTAGAAATGAATTTTTCCTGAATATCTTTGTTTAAGAGTTAATGTTGAAGAAGGCACCATGAGTAATGTCCATAGTAGTGACAATGGAGGTCAGAGTTCTAATGTTCATGAGAATATGGATGAAATTGCTAGTATTCAAAGGAATGATGAAGAGATACATGTTTTAACTTCTCGTTCACTACTTCCAAGGGAGGAAAATATTATTTCTTCATCAACTATACAAGAGGATTTTCAGAATGATAAAGTGCATGATGCATATTCATAAATTTCTCTTCCTCATGTACAATCCTTCGATAAAACATGTCCTGAGTTAGTAATGGTGAAGAAGGAGGAATTTTCTTTCACTGGTGATGATTCAATGATAAAGGAGGACAGTATTCATAAGAAAGATCAGTCACAGAATACCAAGTTTTCTTCACTTATTGGTTCACATGAAGGATGTCTAGTTTGTGGTTCAATTTTCTTTGATTTAAGCTATCAAGAAGATCTTCAGATAGAGAAGGTTGGTATGCTTGACATAATGCTAGGAGATATGATCAACACTGCATGAGTCAATACCAATATGATTCAAAAGGACTCAAAAATTTATGATGAGACATGGTTGTCTAGTGTACAATTTAAGGAGTCCTCACATTTCATTTATTTCATTTTTCTCATCATCTTGAAATATCTACTGAGTCCACAGGTACCTCATCAATGCAAATGCCTTTTTCATATAGGTGCCTATTTTTCTCAACCTATTAATGGTTTTTCATGACCATATTGGAGTATTTTGAGGTAGGAGTCACCTACCATGTACATAGGTTAATTAGGTGTTTTGGTTGTGTCTGTCTTGTTTTTGTTTCTGTTGGTTTTTGTCTTTTGCCTTGTCTCTGTGTGTCTTTGTAATTTGTCCTTTTGTCTCATTTGAGTCTCTTGGTTCACCTTGTACATCATGTTATCTCCTAACTCTACTCGCCCAATGGATAAGGAATTTATTTCTAACCAGAGATTCTAGGTTCCTCTTATGTCCATCAGGGCCTTGTCCCCAGATAGAGCCAGTTGTTGACCTCATTTTCAACTCACCAATTTTTAAACTTTTATGTCAAAATCCATACATTGAGTCACTCCTAATCACAAGTGCTAAATTGTCAAGCCATTCACTAGTTCGAAGAAGGATCTCCATCATTTCAGTTGAAACCATGAAAGTAGTTTTGCACGATAGGTGATTTATGAAAATAATTAAATTTTGAAATCCATGATAGATAATGCAAATTAATTTTTATGGTTGTGTTTGCAACTCCATTTCACCTAATCGAGCAAATTTCCAGATCAATACGCCTCATAGTTTGGGAGATTTTAAACTTTTGAATTTTCATCAGCACTTTGTAGAAATAATTAAAACAAGAGTTCTATGGAGGCTAGAGTGAAATGGCTTTATAGGGGGTCTCGTAAGGTCATCATTGGTAATATGGCAAGATTTCATGAGAAAATATTATCTCTATCAAAAGTTACGCGAATTTTACTTCTCCATTGCATGTGCAGGCTTGACGAGCAAATGAAATAAATTTTCATGAGGTTATAATTTTCAATAAATTAGAAATTTTCACAAGTTGTGTGAAGGTTAGTGAAAATCAACAGTCTTCAACAACTTTTAAAAAAATGTGAAAGTGAAAGATTAACTTGTGAAATTGGCTAAGTATAAAGGAGGTACCACTTTTCACTTTGGCTAAGTGGAGTTGTTATCGGCCTACTTAAAAATAAATAAAATTTGGCATCTAATTTCACTTTTGGCTAAGTTGACATCACTTTCAGTTTTGGCTAAGTTGGAGGCTACTTAGGAAAAAGTGAAAGTGGGAAGCAACTTTTAGTTTTGGCTAAATTGATGCAACTTAGAAATTTTCAGAAATTTCCAACTTGTGAATTTGGCTAACTCAATGAAAAGTTCAAGGTGTGAAGTTAGAAGTTTAGAAAAGTTATAACTTTTGAATTGATTAGTTATTTGAGGAAAGTTTGTGAAAAACATAAATCATAAGTTATAACTTAGTTGTGAAGAGCCTTCAAAAGGTCGATAACTAGGTAGTTATTATAACTACCAAGACTTTCAATGCAAACAGTTGGTGTTGATCCCTATTCTACACATCCTCCCTGCCTATGTCTAATGGAAGATACTCCTCCATGGTTACTGGAAATAGTTACAACTCAACAATGACTTCAAATAGCATCTCTTATTGGTGGTCAATGCAAACATTTTTTTAATTTTGTGGCCTCCTTGAGAAGAAATGTTTTCCATTGGAGTGATGCAGAAAGATCTTTGAATATTGAAAAGGCTAATGCAAAATGTGGAGGCATTAGACAATGCACATGAACTATGGAAATTCATCTCAAACAAATATGGTCTTGTGGACTACCCTGGCTGCATCTATTGTAAAGGCTTTAAAAAATTATGATCAAGTACAATGATTGCAGGGTATGTATAAAATGGATTTGTTGAAAAGATTTGTTAGAGACTACAAAGAAAACATAACTGGGTGGTGCAAAGCCATTACTCACAACTCTACAAGTATCCCCAATGCCTTGGAATGGGATGTAGACATTGATCAAACTATAATTTGAAGTGGATTTTTGTCAACTTTTGCTATTTTAGGATTTTCACAAAATGGGTTTGTTGAAAAAGACTTCAAAAGATTTCTAGAAAATGTGATTTTCAGGTGTGAAACTAAATTCCACAACCTTTGCAAGTATCCTCCATGACCCACTAGGGCTGCCAACACACTTGGCAAACAATATAGAATGCAATACTTGAATACAAAGTGTAAAAGATTAGACAAGGCATGCGAACTGTTTGACAATGATATTCAATGAAGTACTTGCCATCCATTCTGAACTACAGAGGCATGCAACTTTTGTTGAAGATCTTTATAAACTAGCAAAAAGATACAAGTCGTGACCTATAACATCTTCCTCACCTACCCATGCATATAGAAGCATATTCGAAAGGATATTTTTTTAGACATTATAGTTGCAAATGATGTAGTAGACATATATGTGAAATGTGAATGCATAGACAAGGCGCAACAATTGTTTGATAGAATGCCTCAATGATTTGTCATTGCATGGAATGCATGGATGGTAGAATATACACAAAATGTATTTGTTGAAATGGCATTTTAACTTTTAGGTGAAGTTGCATAACCTGTTTGAATAGACGCCTCAAAGAGATTGTTATCTCATGGCACAAGATACACATAAAATAGATTTGTTGAAAATACCATTTAGGATTTTCAAATAACAAATGCAATTGGTAGATGAAAAACCAACTCCCATGATCTTTGTAAACATTCCCCTGCGGCCTGGAATATGGGTATTTCTTAAATATTATAAGAATGGAGAAGTTTTTGTTGGATATTATGGCTTGAAATACATGGTAGACATCAATGCAAAATGTGGAAGGATATACAAGGTGTGATAACTATTTAACAAAATGCCTCAAAGATATGTCATGTCATGGAATGCAAATATTGCAGAATATGTGTGCTTAAAAGTTTGTTAAAAAGTCTTTGACAACACGCCTCAAAGAGATGCGGAGTAAGGGTATCTATGAAATGTGTTTATTGAAAAGGCTTTAGAAACTTTCACCCAAATGCACTTGGCAAGTGCAATGCCGAACCCTACAAACATAAGAGAGCTGTACGAACTCAGTGAAATTGTTTAGAGAAATGAAGTAGTAGGGTATATTTGATG
Organism: Cunninghamia lanceolata; assembly: GCA_027924645.1. NCBI lineage: Eukaryota > Viridiplantae > Streptophyta > Pinopsida > Cupressales > Cupressaceae > Cunninghamia > Cunninghamia lanceolata. The sequence goes on along the minus strand of BSBN01000318.1, from coordinate 4,118,423 downwards.
CAGGAGCATCCAGAGGTGTAAGGGCAATCTTGCATCACCCAAAAAGAAGTTAATTCAAAACCATTGTAGTTGTTCTCATTTCTTCCCATGATTAGTGTTTTTGATTCCATAATATCTAGAATAATAATGTAGGACTTTCAGTTTTTTCCAAAACTGCTAAAAATAGCAACCTGCCTATTTAGGAAAGTGTACCTGCTATTTTTAGAAAGTTTGCATTTGGGCACATAATGAAGCAAAAACTTCCAGAAAGTTATATAACAGAAATATAAGACCTTTGGCGAAGGAATCAGGTAAAGATCATTTGTGAGCTGAAAGATATTAAAGTTTTTGTTTTCCAAAAAGCCCCTGAAAATTTGCAAAACGAGATATGAGGTAATAAAACTTCCCATTACGTCTTGAAAAGTTGATGGAAATCCATTTACAGATTTTTTGGCGTGATAGTTCACATCGCAAGCTTTTCGGTGCTTAAAACAGTTCGTCAATCGGACACCTAGATCAAAAGTTATGCTTCCCGGAAGTTGACCTACTTTTGGAGGGAGTTGCAAATTTTGAAATTTGGCTAGAGGCCACCAAAAAAGTGCTATTTATGACTATTTTAGGAACCTTGGGCAGTAGTAGAGTTAAGGGGGCCAGTGTAGAGTCAAGAATAGGTGGAAAAATAGAAACCCTAGCTGATTTGGGGTTACATGAGGCTGAAGATTCTAGAGTCTTGAGGTTGGGAAAGCTGTAATGTGTTGTAGCCAGTAGAGGATTCATCCTCTGATTGTAATTGAGCTTCTATGATATAATGAGTTGCCCAGTTCAATAAAAGAAAGTTCTAGTTGCTGTGTTCAATATTTGTTATTGTGTGTTTTGTGATTTACCCCCTACATCAAGTGGTATCAGAGCGAGGGTTCCTGAGTGTGTAGACAGATCACCGACCGTGAGGCAGTTCGCACCAGGACTTGAGGTTGTGGGTTTGCTATGGAGACCAAGATGCCTCCATGAAGAAATCATGTTGGGAGGAATGCTTTGATGAAAGAGGGTTTTAGAGCCCTACAAAGGCAAATCGATGCATTGCAAGAGGAGCTATGAAGAGGGTTTGAGTCGAGGACAAGAGAAGAAAGTGAAGATGAAGTTGAAGAAGAGCTATCTGAGGAAGAGCAAGAAGCTGCCGAAGATGCTGCAGAAGTAAGGTTGTTGAGGGTCATTTCAAAGATTAGAAAGAGGCCCAAGATTGAAGTTTCTACATATTCTGGAGATTTGAATCCAGAACAGCTTATTGATTGGATCAATGACATGGAGGAGTATTTTGAGTATGAAGATGTGGAGGACCCAGATTGGGTTAAGTTTGCAAAAACAAAGTTGAAGGGCCACGCCAATATTTGGTGGAAGGAGGTCCAATTAGAGAGGAATAGAAGAGGAAAAGCAAAGATTACCAGATGGGATCGAATGGTGGAGAAACTGAAGAAACAGTTCATTCCTGTGGACTATGAGATGGAGTTGCTGAAGAAGCTGCAAGGACTAAAGCAAGGTAACAAGTCTATTAAGGAGTATATAGAAGAGTTTTATAAAATTACTATCAGGACAGGCCATGCAGAGCCCAACAAGGAGAAGGTAACCCATTACATTAATGGGTTGAGGCTGAGTATTCAAGAGGAGTTGAGCCTGGTCAGAATGACTACCATAGAAGATGCGTACCAGTTTTCCCTGAAGGTGGAAGAGAAGTTGAACAAAAGATTTGATAGCAAGTAAAGGGGAAGAGGTCAAGGTGGAAGGACTAGTGGAAGACCCTATGGAGGCTGTAATGAAGATCAAAAGAAAAGTGAAGTAGGCACCAGTCAAAATCAAAGAGGGGATAATACCTACCGCCCTCATGACTAGAACAATGGTGAGCAAAGAGGAAGAGAAAGAGGCAGACCTGGGCAAGGACTTGGAAGAGGAGATTTCAGAAGAACCTGTTTCCAATGTGAAGAAGAAGGGCATTGAGCATATGAGTGTCTGGAACATCAAGGAAGGACAAATAGAAGACCTGAAGGTAATGCACGAGTTGCACATGTAGATGAAGATGCACATTCTGAGCATTCTGAAGATGCTAAAAGGGGAGAAACCCTAATTGTCAGAAGAACCTTGTTGAATGAGGAGAAAGAACCCAATCAGAGGAAGAGTTTATTCTGCACAAGATGCAAATGTGAGGGTAAGTGTTGTGATATTATTATTGATAGTGGAAGCACTGATAATCTTGTTTCAAAGGAGATGGTTGACAAGTTGAAGTTGACAAGAAGAAAGCATCCGCATCCATATCAGATTGCATGGTTGTAGAAGGACCATAGAGCTTTGGTCAATGAATAGTGTTTAGTGAGGTTTAAGATTGGTGACTACCATGATGAGGTGCTGTGTGATATCATACCAATGGATGCATGTCATATGCTGTTGGGGAGGCCGTGGCAGTATGATAGGAGCGCTGTCCATGATGGCCGTGCAAACACATATTCCCTAACAAAGGATGGAGTTCATCATAAGTTGAAGCCCTTGAAGGAGGTGGAAAAAAGGTATGTAGTACTGCCAGAATTTGTTTGGTAGATGGTAGGAAATTTTTGGAGGGTATGAAGCATGAGCGTCATTGCTTTGCATTGATTCCTAAGATTAGTCAAGAGAAATGTGAAGATGTACCTGTAGAGGTTTCAGATATGTTGGAAGAGTTCTAGGACATTATCTTTGATAATGTACCAGAAGGTTTACCACCAATAAGGAAGATAAGTCATCAAATGGATTTGATACCAGGAGCCAGTTTGCCAAACAAGGTAGCCCATAGAATGACCCCTGTAGAGAATGAAGAGCTAAACAGACAAATTCAGGAGTTGTTGAGGAAGGGATTGATAAGGAAGAGCCTAAGTCCATGTGTGGTACCTACAGTATTAGCACCAAAGAAGAATGGAGAATGGAGGATGTGTACAGACTCTCGAGCCATCAATAAGATAATGATCAAGTATAGATTTCCATTGCCAAGAAAGGATGACATCATGGATTGTTTGAGTGGAGCCAAGTACTTCACGAAAATTGACCTGAAGAGTGGGTATCACCAAATCCATATCAGAGAAGGGGATGAATGGAAGACAGCCTTCAAGACAAAGGAAGGTTTCTATGAGTGGTGAGTCATGCCATTTGGGCTAACCAATGCACCGAGCACATTCATGCGGCTCATGAACAAGGTACTAAAAAAATTTTTGGGAAGTTTTGTTATTGTTTATTTGGATGATATTTTGATTTTTAGTAAGACTTGGGATGAGCATTTGATGCATATCCGAAGAGTTCTAGAGAAGCTGAGGGAGGAAAAGTTGCTGATTAATCTGAAGAAATGTAGTTTTGCAAAGAAGGAGTTGGTATACCTGGGATTTGTTGTCTCAGAGGAAGGTCTTAAGATGGACCCAGAAAAAGTAAGGGCTATCATTGAGTGGCCTACACCAAGGAGTGCAACGGAGGTAAGTTCTTTTCATGGTTTGGCAAGTTTTTACAGCAAGTTTATCAGGAATTTCCGTAGCATTTGTGCACCCCTAACTGAAACAATGAGAGGGGATAGAAAAGAGTTTAGATGGACTAAAGGGGCCAACAAGATCTTTGATACATTGAAGTAGAAAGTTGCAGAACAACCTATTTTGGCACTTCCAGATTTCAATAAGATATTTCAAGTAGATTGTGATGCTAGTGGTAGTGGTATATGAGCTGTTTTGAGCCAAGAAGGTAAGCCCATTGCCTATTTTAGTGAGAATATTAATGATGCCAAGAAAAAGTATTATGTTTATGATCAGGAATTTTATGCAATAGTTCAGGCTTTGAAGAAATGGAGACATTATTTGTTGCCAAAAGAGTTTGTTTTATATACTGATCATCAGGCTTTGCAGTATATTAATAGTCAAGGGAAGTTGAACCAAAGGCACTTAAAATGGGTTGAGTTTTTGCAGAGTTATACCTTTGTTTTGAAGCATAGGAGTGGGAAGTCCAACAGAGTTGCAAATGCCTTGAGTAGAAGGCAAAATTTGTTGACAGAAATGAAGATAGAGGTTGTTGGGTTTGATGAGCTCAAAAGTTTGTACCCTGAAGATCCAGATTTTGCAGAGGCTTGGAAATCTTGTCTGGAGCCTGTTACTTTGGATAGGACAAAATGGTTGGATTTCATATTCCAAGATGGCATGTTGTTTAGAGGAAGCCAATTGTGCATTCTGAGGAGTTCCATGAGAGAGAACCTGATGAAAGAGAAGCATAGTGGAGGACTGGCTAGACACTTTGGTCAAGATAAGACCATTTCTATTGTTGGTGAAAATTATTATTGGCCATAGCTACAGCAGGATGTGAGGAAGTTTGTGTAGAGTTGTAGAGTATGTTAGATGGCAAAAGGAACAAGTCAAAATATAGGATTGTATCAACCATTACCTATACCAGAGAAGCCATGGGATGATATTAGTATGGATTTTGTTCTTGGTTTACCAAGGACACAGAGAGGGCATGATTCTATTTTTGTGGTGGTGGACAAATTCTCAAAGATGGCACATTTTATTCCTTGTAAGAAGACTAATGACACTGTTCATATTGCAGAGTTATTTTTCAAGGAAGTGGTGAGACTACATGGTCTACCAAAGAGCATAGTTTCAGATTGAGATACCAAGTTTGTTGGTTATTTTTGGAGGACATTGTGGAAGAAGTTGAAGATAGATTTGAAGTTTAGTTCTGCACACCATCCATAGACTGATGGACAAACTAAAGTGGTCAATAGGAGTTTGGGTAACCTGCTACGATGCTTAGTAGGAGATAAGCCCAAGGGATGGGATTTGATTTTACCACAGGCAGAATTTGCTTACAACAATTCTATCAATAGGAGTACTGGTAAATCACCATTCCAGATTGTATATGGCAATAGCCCAAGAAATGCTTCTGAGTTAAGGACGCTGGACAACAGAGAAAAGACAAGTGCTGAAGCTGAAGACTTTGCAGAACACCTAAAGAATTTGCATGAAGAGGTGAGAGAGCACATTAATAAAATGAATATTTAGTACAAGGCTAAGGTAGATCAGAAGAGGGGATATAAGGAATTCCAGATAGGAGATGAAGTCATGGTTCACTTGAGAAAAGAAAGGTTCCCAATTGGAACATACAATAAGTTGAAAATGAAGAAATTTGGACCATGCAAATTTTTGAAGAAACATGATTCAAGAAATGCATATGAGGTAGAGCTGCCGAGTGGGATCAATATTTCCCCTGTTTTCAACATTGCCGATTTATCAGAATATCATGATGGTGGAACAGAGGATGGACCAACAGAAGAACAGTGGAGTATCCCAGCATCTACTTCAACAGAGGAGATAGAAGAGATCTTGGATAGCCGTGTGGGAAGAAGTACTCGGAACAAGCAATATGAAGAATATCTAGTAAAATGGAAAATAAGGCCTATTGAAGATTCTTCTTGGTTGTCTAAGGCAGAGGTTGACCGTTTGGGTTTTCCTCACACAAACACATGAGATGTGACAGGGTCACTTCTCAAATTACCCTGGGTGTCTGATGCAGGAGCATCTAGAGGTGTAAGGGCAATCTTGTATCACCTAAAAAGAAGTTAATTCAAAACCATTGTAGTTGTTCTCATTTCTTCCCATAATTAGTGTTTTTGGTTCCATAATATCCAGAATAATAATGTAGGACTTTCAGTTTTTTCCAAAACTGCTAAAAATAACAACCTACCTATTTAGGAAAGTGTACCTGCTATTTTTAGAAAGTTTGCATTTAGGCACGTAATGAAGCAAAAACTTCCAAAAAGTTACATAACGGAAATATAAGACCTTTGGTGAAGGAATCAGGCAAAGATCATTTGTGAGCTGAAAGATATTAAAGTTTTTGTTTTCTGAAAAGCCCCTGAAAATTTTTAGAACGAGATATGAGGCACTAAAACTTCCCATAACATCCTAAAAAGTTGATGGAAATCCATTTATGGATTTCTAGCGTGATAGTTCACATCGCGAGCTTTCTGGAGCTTAAAATGGTTTGTCAATTAGACACCCGGATCAAAAGTTATGCTTCTCGGAAGTTGACCTACTTTTGGAGGGAGTTGCAAATTTTGAAATTTGGCTGGAGGCCACCAAAAAGTGCTATTTATGACTATTTTAGGAACCCTGGGCAGTAGTAGTGTTAAGGGGGCCAGTGTAGAGTCAAGAATAGGTGGGAAAATAGAAACCCTAGCTGATTTGGGGTTACAGAAGGCTGAAGATTCTAGAGTCTTGAGGTTGGGAAAGCTGTAATGTGTTGCAGCCAGTAGAGGATTCATCCTCTGATTGTAATTGAGCTTCTGTGATGTAATGAGTTGCCCAGCTCAATAAAAGAAAGTTCTATTTGTTGTGTTCAATATCTGTTATTGTGTGTTTTGTTATTTACCCCCTACATCAATATTTTAGATTCAAAGAATGCATCCAATACTGTGGGGAATTAAAAAAAGAATTGTTCCTCTTCAACCATAGTGACAAGATGGAAATTACAATTTGAATTGGTAATCATGCCTCTTGAAATGACTATTAGAGTAGTCAAGAACCTTCAAGTATGTGTTTACTATCATGCTACAATCAAGTTTGTCTCCAAGATCTCACAAGACAAATTGTTGAGAGAGATGCAAACCAGTTCCATCATTTCAAACAAGGACAATGTCCCTATAAAGATTATTGGTGATACTTAGGGAAGAAATATGTAAACATATACTAGTTCTATATAAAGGACTAGGTTTACTTCTTATTTCTTAAAATTACTATCTACACCATGTTGTTTATTTCATAAAATCACATGTATAGAATGTAATGTGCATCACTACGGCTACATAGATATACTAATGGGGTATATGTTAAAATCTTGTTTTATTATACCATGGAGGTGTTATGCCATTGAACTATTCTCAAGAAACCAATACATGTCGAATGAAAAGATGGAAGAGGTCATAAGAAAATTACCCACAAAAATGTTGATTATGGTTATGGTTTTTATGATCAAACCTCAATTTCATTTTATTCTTCATCATCTTTGAGTAGTCATTCTATTGGAGTAAAGTTACACAACCAAGAGTATAAGGTCAAGTAGCAAAAGTCAAAATTGTCAGTTTGGACATCCCAAAGAGAATGAAGGACATGAGAAACTTTTCATTTGATCTCTTTGATAGAAGCAAGAGGAGTGGAAGTGCTATAATTACATGGTTCAAGAATACTACATCATTCTTAGCATGGAACACTATATATATATATGCATGGTTGATCTTCTTGAGCATGCTAGAAAATTACTTTAGAAAACCTTTCTTCATCCTGAGAAATGGAGATTCTTTATGTCATAGCAATATCGATGTATTGGAGCAAGGAAAGGAGTGGTTGAATGACACATTTTGGTCTAATAAGATCAATTCAACCAGTTATCAAATTTGCAAATACAATGTTTTTAAAGCATAGAATACATGGTTTAGTGATTGATCTAAAATGGGTTAGGTGAAATAAGCACGATATGTATTGTCTCCTTCAACTAGCCCTCTCTACATAATGTCGTGAGATTGAGGTTTGTAGTCAATGGAAATGGCATTTTATGATTTTAATTATGGTGGGAAATGTGTTCTAGACTACCTCTATCATGTTGATTTTTTTTATTGGAAGACATGCTATTTTCACAGTGCATATTTTTCATGAGTGAACATAGGAGTCTAAGATTCAGGTATCCCAAGGATTTATCAAGATCTAGTGAGGTTCGATTGTCAAAATGGAGTAGATAAAGATGGAAAGAACTTAGCAAAGTTCACAACTCAAATTTGCAAGTTTCAAATTACGTTTTTGTAAAAGTGACTGATGTCACATGTTGTAATTGAGGGTTAGAAAATGAGATTTGTTTTCAGAAAAGTTAGGTAAAATCTAACTAGAATAAAGCTTATTTTTTAAATTATTGTATTTCAAAAAAGGGGTAGTTATGAGGTAGTTATCAGGTGGTTACAAGGTAGTTACTAGGAGAAGCCTATAAATACAAGGCTATTTCATATGTAATGGGGGGACTTTTTCAATAGACTTTTACAGGGGAACTTATGGAGAAGCTTTTCATAGACCTTTGATCATATACTTTGTACATGAAGGCTTTTGAAATTGTATAATTTTACAAAGATAATAAAGAGAGCATTTCGTTCATGTGCTCCATTGTACCTCTGAGTTATTATTACTGATTTCTCGTATGTTAAATGAGTAATACCTCTATGTCATTGTGTGAATCATTGGTCATCTTTTGAAGCATATATAAATAGTACAATTGATGTAATGAAACACAATCATATCTTGGCATCTTGATTTGAATGTGCTAGAGAAACCTATCTCTTCATATGTTGATATTCATCATCTTCTTTCCATTATCATTGCATATTAAACTTATTGTTATGCAATTCATCATATAGGTTCAGGAATGTAGTTTCTAGCTTTTGTGGTGGAATCCCCTCATAAACTATTATAAATCTATGGAATCCCAGTCGGTATTTATATGTCTACCACTAGGGTTTCTATAATTCATTTTTCTTTTAGTTTTCCTTTACCTTTGGTATTTCTAGTTAAAATACTACAAAAACCCCTATTTTGATCACACAAGGGAGCTTCCCCTCTCAAATGCAAAGGAAGATCATTGTTCTTTCATGATCTCCCAACTGTTGGTCAGTTCGTCACTACTTTTTGGGCAAAATATAGTCATTCTTGAGATTTTATTCATAGAGACCAATCTGTTTACCAAGCTACAATAGAGGCAAGCATGGAGATGATGTAGCTGTAATCTTTCATGGAAGAACTAGGCAAACAATAGGCTAACAATTCTTTGTATAGATACAGTCAAAGTACCATACATCTTGCAAATAATTCTACCTTGCATTCAATGACCAAACACATACAGCTCAGGTATCACTTCATCCAGTCTGTGTTAGATGATGGACAATTAAGGCTGGAAAAGATACATACAAATGAAAATCTAGCGGATATGTTTATGAAGGTAGTGACAAAGGAGAAGTTGATCTACTCTTCAACTTCGGTTAGTCTTCAAGACTAACAACCAAAAATTAGAATAGCAGAGTCCACAGTGCTTATTTTTAGTGGGAGTTGCACGCATAGCGGTGTCATCCAGGATCAGTCTCCAAGTGGGAGATTGTTTGGTGTGGATTCTAACTAGTCTCCAAGTGGGAGATTGTTGGTATGTGGTAACTGATCATGTAAGTACTATACACTCATCATGTTTAATCTTTATTTGCATTTAATTGATATCTTCTGCATGTAATTCCTAACAACTTGGATAGTCGAAGGTCCACTAGTGGCTATGTGTTTACTTTGTTTGGAGGTGCGGTGAGTTGGATGAGTAAGAGGCATCCCACAGTTGCTTTGTCCACCAAAGAAGTGGAGTATATGGCTTCTACTCATGTCTCTAAGGAGGCAATTTGGTTGAGAAGATTGTGTACAGGTATTGGTTTTAATTGCAGGATCATTCAGATTGGTTGTGGTAGCTAGAGTGCTATATGTTTGGCCTGTTGGCAAGAGACACTACTATGCATGACAAGTGTTGTCATTGATGACAACTAAGTCCATCTTACACATCTGCATTACATAATTTATTCATGTCAGAAGTCAAAGTGAAGATTTGTCTAAGTCCTGGTAGTCAGAAATAGAGCGTGTGATAGGGTCCAGTATCTTGGTCTGGATCTCTCTAGTAGTAAATCACAGTGTGTTGTGGATCTGAAGGAGTAATAAGGATTATCAGGACTATTTAAATCTAGGAATTTAGCCTTCGGTGATAAAGGATTCAAAAGTTATAAGCATCTGAGTATCAGATTCCAATTAGTCAGTACAGTCAGAAGAAGAACAGGCCGACCTAGTATTTGACCTTGGTTCAGATGAAGAAAAGTTGTTGGTTAGGCAATTTATGTTAATTAGTGATATTAGTTGATATGATTGATGATTTGAGGACACAATTCTTTTTTCCACATTGTTGATTATGTATGGATTCAGCCGACAGAGAAGAGTTCTTAACAAATGTTCTAAGCTAACTACAGTTGATTGAATTTCTTGATGCAGATATATATAACCAATGGATTTGAGTGTTTTGAGGTGTGTGTCTGAGTGTATGAAGGAGTAAGTATTATAAAGATAGAAATAAGTGTGAAAATAAAGATCTAAGTTTGAAGTATGGCCTAAGAGTGAAACATGGCAGAATAAGGATGAAGTGTGTAAGATCAGTATTCTGTGCTTAACCGGAAGTGAACTTCTGCATTGGTAGATGATATTCATCAATTCAAACAATCTATAATCTTCTTATCATCTCTGTAGGTAGTGATCCTCTTGGAGAAGTGAGCTCTGTGTAGTGCGCCCTGAAGGCATGTGCCTTCCCCATTTGTAATACTTTTAACAGAGTATAATTTCTTGTGGGTTAACCCCCACCGTGGTTTTTCCCTTAACTAAGTTTCCACATAAAAATTAATGTGTTATGTGTGTTGATTTTATTTCTGCTCATGTGTTGTTGATTTATGCTTTTAGGGTTATATCACTAATTTGTTAATAGGTGATAAAGAAGGTAAATTACTGCAAGTGATAAAAGTTTTTGTGACAACTAATTCACCCCCCCTCTCAGTTGTCTGCCCTTATTTCAACATGGCTAAGAATCCCATGTATCATGCTCAGACTAAGCAAGTTGATGTTCAATATCACTTTGTTCAAGAGTTTGTTGCAAATGGAGAGATTGAGCTGAAGAAGATAAACACTCAAGAGAATGTTGTAGATTCATTGACCAAGCCTGTGAGCATAGAGAAGTTTGTATGGTGCAGAGAGGGCATGGGCCTTGTTTCCAGTGCCTGATTATTTTTATTTGATTTCCTATGGGTTAATTTACAATGTATAATGTCAAGTGGGAGAATGTTGGGATAAGGTGCCATTAACCTTGTAAATCTCAACATTGTATTTATTCTATTTATTATATGTAATTTGTAATTATCCATGAGGAGATGTACTAGTTTCACTGGTAGGGGTAATTTTGGAGTAACCGGAGGTAATTACTGAGTGAATTTTATTGTTGGCAAATGTAAAAACTTAAAGTAAATGAGGGTAGACATTTTCCCTTGAGGAATCTACTATATTTGGCATGTATGAAAGCTATCATAATGTTTGGTAAGTGAATCTATGACAGTTGCAAGTTGTCATAAGATTATGTGATTCTATGACACATATGACAGATATGTTAGTTGTATATTTCCTATATTTAGCCCAAGGTTCCTATCTTGGAAAGATACTATTTTTTGGAATCTTTGATTGTTATGACACATCATAAGATGTCGTTAGAGGCCAAATTTAGTCTTGGGCACCCAACCTTTGCATGGTTGTTTTTGGAATAGTGTAAGTTACTTGTAAGATGGTAACTAATGTTTACAGGTTGGAGAATCTTAGGAGAGAGAAGGTGAAGGCCTAGGATGAGTTGGAAAACATTTCTATAAGTATTTGCCATGTATTTGTTGGTCCAATACAGATTTTAAGTACTCAGGTGGTGTCAGAATGCTATCGGATTGAAGACTAAAGGAGAGATTGGTGGTGTTGTTGTATTGTAAATCATTTTGCAGATTTATACAAACATTGAGCCTCTTTCTTGTGTGGAGTTGTTTACCCTAAAGGGTTTTCTCCATGTTAAACATTGTGTCATGTGTTCAATTTTTTGATTTTGTATTTCTGTGAAGCATAGTTTTGTTTCTAAGTTACAATCTCCATTAATAACACACAGTTAAAGATTGCAAAAATTTATATTGAATCAGATTTTCATTAAAGTAGTGTTGCTTTCATTTCTAACATCTTCTTCATTTGATTCCATAGCATATTTATCTGATCTAGTAGTCTTTTCTTCTTTGGCCTTAAAGGTAGTCTCAATTTTCACAAGGCCGTCAATAGTACCAAATTCTCTCATCTCAAAAGTAATAAGTCTATTAAGAAATTGATCTTTTGAAAGGTTGCCCATATCAAAGAATTCTTCAATTGTAGATACCTTGTGACTATAGGATTTTGGATGAGTTTTGAGTATCTTATCTACAACATCTCCATCCTCTAACTTTCCACCAAGACCCTTGATGCTACTGACAACTTCATCAATCTTTTGTATGTAATTTGTTATGTTCTCATCTTCACACATTCATATGGTTTCATATGTGGTCTTCAAGTTCTGCAACTTAGCCTTCTTGATAGATGCATCATCGTCATAGATGTTTTTCAATTTATCCCATATCTCATGAGCAGTTTCTAGATCCACAACTTTCACCATTTCAATGTTAGACAAGGCATTTAATAGAGCAATTTTAGCTTTGTGATTAGTCTCATAATCCTTAATCTCTTCATCATTCTTTAGACCATGTTCAGGGATAGTGTATTTATATTTAACCATTGTCCAAACATTATAACCAATAGAAATAAGGTAAGTTTGCATTCATACCTTCTAGTAGGCATAGTAAGATCCCTCAAATTGAGGAATGTCTTTCTTGTGTGCCATCCTAGATCTACCTTAAGCTATTAGGCTTTCTTCAAAGGAACCTTGCTCTAATACCAATTGTTGAAGTTGGCACAAGACAACTAAGAGTGTGGGTGAATTATTTGTATCGAAAACCTTAACTTCTTTGAACTAAATTTCATTCGCATTCACTTACTTCAACTCCTTATTATGTTATGAAGATTAAACATGAAGAGCAGAATCAAAATTTAAACACATCAACACCATACAAACATGAACGCTAGATTTTTACATGGAAAACCCTAAAAGGGAAAAACCATGGTGAGTGTTAGCTCACAATATATTGTATTAACAATACTGAGTAACAAAAGAGGCTCACTACCATGAACTGATATAGTGGCATCTACAACATGCCTGAGTTTAATTCCATTGAAGCACAATGTATCTCCTCTGCTTTGCTCTACTTTTACACTTCTCACTTTATCTTCACATCTTCTCACACTCCCACCTCACTCATGAATTCATTACATATATTTATACCAATCATCAACCTTGGAATGTACATCAAGGTCGGTATTACATTCTACAACCATTGGAACTATCTCCAAGGTCGGCATACATACATATATCAAATTAGGACTAGACCTAAACAAACTTATGGAGCAAATGAATGAAAGAGAAACACTTCATGGTATAGCTCAGACCCAAATTCATCTTCACATGCTTGGACATGCTTCTACAATCTACAAATCACCTCTACAACAAGTGTACACATCACGAACACTTAGATACATGCTTCTACAAACTTCATTATAGCTTGCAGATCAAACACACATCTTTAATACATTTGAGAGACATCCAAAAACAACATAGAATCACTTGGGAGCTAACAAATCGAACCGTAACAGATCTCACTTGAAGACACATCACAAACTGCTTCTCAACAGCCACTATTAGACTCTGCTAATTAATAACTTGCTTTCCAGAGTACCAAATCACAAATCCTTTGGAACAAAGATAGCTAAGGACCTTATAAGCTTAAGTTCAAAGCCACAAGACCAAAATCCAAACTACAGAGAAATGCAGAGCAAAATACTATCTCCATGTCACTCTGCAAACATCGCCAGGCATAGTCTTCAAACTGGTGAATATAAATTCTTCTGTACAGCGACCCAGACCACCAAATTATGGATTTAGCATATTCAAAAATGTCTCTAAATCATATCCAAATCTCATACTCCAATCTTTAACATAGATAAAATGCGGAGCAAAATACTTAGACAGTGTTCTTAAAATGAAAACTCAATCAATCAAGAAATAGAAATATCAGAAGATACAGTTGGCACCAAGGACAACACAAACATGTTGACATCAGTGACAACACCAGTTAGCACATACTTGCAACAAATATATTGTGTTCCTATTGTACTAAAGAAGGACACATTGGAAATGAATGTCTGAAGTTAAAAGGGGAAAGATAGGTTGCTGCCATGAAGGTAGATATCAAAGCACTACCTACAAGAAATAATACAATATATTGTGGATTATGTAGTGAGTGAGATGACCATGAAATACTAGACTTCCCTTCACAATTGTTTAGAGTGAGAGAAGATGATGATGATCATAAGTGATGGTGTAATGCACACCACAAAAATAAAGCACAAAATAATACTATGGCATATGTAAAATGCCTGGTGGAAAGACCATTATATATTCAAGATCAAGGATATAAATAGCCTACCTAGAGATATCAAAGAAACATGAACACTAATTAAAATACAAAACCAAATGCACCAGATGGAAATAATTACAATAATGATGAAAGAGAGTAGTTTGAAGGATATAGAGGAGGTCGAGGCTGTGGTAGAGGTAGAAGAAGGAGAGATGATGAAATGTGATATAAATGAGGTAAACTGGACACTTTGCTAATGAATGCTGGGGAGAAAGGAGAAAACAATGTACATTCTGTAATAGTATAGAGAATGACCTTCTCTCATGTGATAAAGCACAAAAATACTTGTAAAATGCACCGCAACAGATAAAAAGTGATGACCACAAAAACTCTATGAAATAAAAAGGGGCCAGTGTAATCTGGAGAGTCCCTAAAGAGAAAAGTCAATTCCTAAGACCCTTCCAGAGAGAAAAGGATGGTAACACAGATATAGATCTTCATTAGAAACTTTAGAAGAAAAAAACCAAAGTAAAGGAGTCAAGTATGAGAAAGCTAAAATGAATAAAAATAAAGGAAAAGAAAAATTTACAATAGTAACAAGATAGGGTATAAATACTACAAGATATTATACTACTGAAACAAAGAGAGAATAAAGTTAGGAGGAAGACACATTCTTCCCTGATAAAAAACAACATGCTGACATTGTCTAGAAAACAAAGTAGATTGTGTCCAAAGAACAAGATAGACAAAAATAATATAATCAGTTCTTCACAGAAGAAGAAGTTACGACACTTAAATAGTTCACACTAGTAATGCAATAGCATAATCTTATGGAGAAATTTAAGCAATTTGCAAAATGCTGGAACAAGGAGAAAGTACCTAAAAATAAAATCTGGCAAATGGGTAGAACAAATAGACATTGGAAGACAAAACCACTATTGGTGGATTCTCATATAAATCACAAAAAGGTCAAACATGTTATGATAGACCTAGGTGTGGATGTAAATATGATTACTAAGAACCTCTAGGAATAACTAAGAAAACCTAGATGGATCTAGTATGGAAACAATTGAAACTTAGAAATAGGTGGAGGTAAACCTGATGGGCATAAAATAGGTCATAGAGTTTGTTGTTGTAGCCATGAAAGAACAAGGGGATTCATTCAATGCATCACTAGGATTGAGATGGTTTGTTGATGCAAATGGAATTGTGGACACCCACAAAGAAGAATTATCTTTTATGGATAACAATAAAAGTGTATACATACCTTTAGGATCACCCATGGAAGATGCATATATTGAAGAATCCAATTATATAGAAGGAAACGATAACTATCCTAAGAATATTTACTCAATATAGAAGTTAGAAAAAAAATGTGATAGCACAACCTTGCTAGTCACTACACTATACCAATTTCATAAATAAATCTCACAGATCAATACATGAAAATGATAGGAGACAACCCAAGACTGATAGGAACTATCATCAAAGATATTTCTATATTATTTAATATTACTATCTATTACAAAAATTAATTATCAGCCCTATACAGATGGCCTTCCATATGCAAAATTTAAAACTTAAAAGAAATGACAAGCTCCAATTGGAATTCTCCTATAGTCAGCCTCATTCAGCTCTTCATCTATCATGGATCAACCTCTCACACAAACTGTTGGCCTTCATAAAATTAGTCCTCCTATTATTCTCTCACCTTCTGGAACTCATCCACCCTCATATATGCTACCCCCCAAATGTAGCTAAGGTTTAGACAAAAGAAGAATCTTCAATTCATGCTACCAGAGGAATTATATCGCTGCCCATACGAGCTTCTATAGCAAAATAATGGCTTTCATACATCGCCGCCATGAATAAAATAGAGACGACAAAGAGAGAAACCAAGATGCCATAATCTCCACTTGATGCCCATGATCTACACTTGATGTCTGTAGCAGAAGAATAATACTATCATTGCTAAAGATATACATTCCACTTTTCCAATGAATGTAGAAATAAAACAACCAAGAGAAGACTGTCAACAGCCATGCAAATAATGATTTGCAGATAAAGAAACTATCGGCCAAAAAATAAAAGCACGATCGTACCAATCATGAAGTGAAGAATAAATGTCATTTCTAACTTTAGTCATGCCATCAAATAGAAGGAAATAAAATCTCATCGAATCCTTGAATGCTTTTGCTAGCTAGGTCCTCATGTTATGAGGATTTTGTCAATTAAAAAAAGAACTAGAGAAAAATAGCAAGCCACGATCTCCCTCAAAATAGCAGAAATTAAAATGATATAAAATGGTTGACAAGAGGAAAAGAAAGCCAAGCCAAAAGATCTCCTGTCATAAAGACAATAGGAGTGACATGAGCCAACACCAAAAAATACAGGAAGGAAGAAGACCTACTTTATTTACCAACAAACCAAAATGTTAAAAATAAAACAAAATTGAAATAGAGAGAGTAAAGATGCCCCTACATCAAACTCCTAGGCAGGAAGAAATCATGAGCTCTGGCTCATGAGGTCTACAACTGAATGGCCCATCTTAATGATCTCGTCCTTAGTAAGCCATGATGCATCTTCAATGGGATGATTATACCACTTGACAAGATACTTAAAATATTCCTTCTTATGGGTCTTCTTTAGCACCTATTGATCTAGAATGCATTCTATTTGTTGTCGAATAGTGGCTTTCCCAACTAGTTCTTCATGAGATGAATCAACTTCTTCAACTTCATCCAATTTTGAATCTCCTTTGTATGGATATAAACCTGCAACATTGAAAATGGGAGATATATTTAACTCTTCAGGCAGTGATATCTCATATGCATTGGCTGAAAACTTCCTTAGTAGTTTGCAAGGACCAATTTTTTTCATCTGAAGTTTATTATATGTACCTATAGGAAATCTCTCCTTTCGGATATGTGCCAATACAAGATCTCCAACTTGAAACTGCAACTCTCTTTTCTTCAAATCAGCATGTCTTTTATACTGCAGATTGCTATCTTCAATATTATTCTTTACCTTCTCCTGAATGTCATGAATGACTTGAGCAAATTCTTCCTCATCTACACTTCTTTTCTCCATTCCAGCAAGATCACGAAGCTCAAACACACCTATTGGATGCATACCATACACCACATAGAAAGGACTAAAACCTATGTTTTTGTTTGGGGAATCCTTATAAGCAAATTCATCTTAGGCTAACATAAGATTCCAACTTCCAGTTGACTTACCAACAAGACATCTCAACAAATTTCTAAGGATTCTATTGACAACCTCGATCTATCCATCTATTTGAGGATGATATGCAGAACTAAAATTCAGATTTGTGCCAAAATTCTTCCATAGAGTCCTCCAAAAATGACCCACAAACTTAGTATCCATGTCAGAAATAATACTTCTTGGTATACCATGCAGCCTTACAACTTCTTTAAAGAACAAATTTGCAATGTTAGTTGCATCACTAGTCTTCTTACATGGTATAAAATGCACCATTTTAGAAAATCTATCAACTACAACAAAGATTGAATCATTACCCCTTTGAGTACGAGGTAAACCCAAAACAAAGTCCATACTCACATAATCCCAAGGCCTGATTGGAACTGGCAATGGCTAATATAATCCACCATTTTGACTTCTTCCTTTAGCATGTTGACAAACTCTGCACCTCTCCACATATCTTCTCACAACTGCCTTCATCCTTGGCCAATAATAATGAGTGCTCAACTTCTGAAAAGTCTTATCCTATCCAAAGTGATTAGCAAGACTGTTGTTAAGGGAAAATTGGATTCTAAATGAATAATCAATATATCAATATCAAAATACCCAAAACTCAATGAAATATAGAAATAAAGAGATCAATCAAACAAAAGAACTTCAAATAACCTTTGCAAACCTCAAAGCTTCATAGATTCCATTGTTGTCTATCTCAATTGATCTTGCATATATGAATAAGGCCCTCAGAGAGTGCACTTCCTTGCTATGATTCTAAGATTGTCAATGGAGAATGACTATGATAGTTTTTCCATGAAGATGAGCTTCACAATAATGATAGTAGTGTGTAGTAATGAGATTGATCACAAGCAATGAAGGAATTGGTGCCAAAGACACGCTGTAATTCCTGTAGAGTAACAATACTTAAAGCTTGGATGAATGAAATAGAAGAATAGGGTTCAATTTATAGACTTGAGAGAATGAAGATCAATGGTATAGAAAGAATGAGAAGATCAATAGTTAAGAACGGTTGAGGAATGTGCACGAATAGGAAGAAGACATGTGTCTTTCTGTATTTTGCATGAGAAGAATTAAAGAAATAGAAGAATGAGTTAACTGAAGAGTTTAATCTATTTAAAGAATAGATCAATCAGTTAAGAGAATAGAACTAGAAGATAGAAATTGCATGAGGATGAGAAGATATTTTAACTCAATTAATATTTAGAATATTCAATTGCATGTGCACAAGGATTGAATTATATTTAGAGATAACTCAATTTAGAAGAAAAAGATAACTTAAAAAAAATTTCATTTATTTAAATTTAGAGAAGATATTATTGGAAGAAACAATTAAACAATTGGTATTATTTAATTTAGAATGATTTTGAAAGAATAAATAAAATATTTGATTATATTTTATTTTTAGAGATTGAGAGGATTTAAATAAATTTGATTTGATTTATTCAAATTCGAGAGAATGATTTGATTTAATTAAATAATTAAGAATTATTTAATTGTTTGGAAGAATTTAATTAAATAAAGGATTTTATTTAATTTTGACTTTAGAAGAGGTAATTAAATATTTTGATATTTAATTAACTTAGAGGAATGTGAATCAAATAAATAAATTTGTTTATTTATTTATTGATAGAAGAATTGGAATGGAATAAATATCAAGAATATTTATTTAGACTGAGTCATGTCATTTTTAGGCATCTACATTTTGCCCCTCTTTGATGCAATGTAGTTTACGGTGTTGCTTCAAAGAAATCGATTGTTGAATAATGATACATGCCCCAGTTTGCCCCTAGTACAGGTTATGACGATAGGATGCCCCCTCAGGAGACTGGACGGGAAGAATACAGAAGGATGAGAGATAGACAATCTTATGAAGATGAAGGGAAAGCTAGGTTAGGACTAAAGAAAATACGATGCGTTTTAGAGAAACAGGAAGAAAACTCAAAGAAATAGGTGTGGGAAGTAGTTATAGTCACCACATAGCCAGCTTTAGGGTTTGTATTCTATATATAGGAGTTGGGTCCACAAGACAATTCATTTGCACACTTGTCTTTGTTTGATTTGCTTCTGAGAGCTTAGGAGAGCATAGAGCATAGATCAATCAGCATGAGGATGAATATTCTGCATGAGGAGAATCACTTTGAGTGAGTCTGATGATTCAACCGGCCAACAGAGGTAGGACCCCTAGTATGTATTTCAAAAAAATTCCCCTAGGGTTAATTTTTAGCACAATAAATGCTAGACAAATGCACAGTTTGGTGCATATGACATGTGAAACTACGCATCTGCCAAACTTCAGTGCATATAGGATATAGAACAGTGCATACACTGAAGCTATGCATGCATGAGTTAAGTCGGCACATGTATAATTTTGCATCGCTTTTACAGTATGAGTTGGCGCATGCAACTGGGCGGTGCATTTATGGTATAGGACAGTGCATGCATGAAATCTTGTGGCGCATTTGTCAAAAATGGTGCATTTACCTTCTGTTATGGTGCATATGATATAGATAGTCAGTTTACTTAATAGAATTGACTTGATTGGCATCTAATTTGATGCATCAATCGATAAGCTATCTCTGAGATTGCAGGAATCTAGTCAAGAGATGTAGTGTGTTATTTTGATCAATTTGATATGTTAAGTTAGTTGATATGTTTCTATAGATATGTTGAGCATGGTGATTGCAGCTCTAGGTTGATGTCTTGCTTTGTGTGCTTGTAGGAGGACATATGGGATACATTGATATCTAGGGAGCAGTTTCCCATGCCGATGTTGCAGCAATATATGCTGACAAAGATGGATCGAGAGGCACTTGGTGCAATGGGATTGGACTATGTTGGTTTTATGCCTAAGGTTTGAGTGAACTGTTGCTTGCTGACTGTACCAATAGAGAGGTTCCACAGCAAGGACAAGACCTTCCACTTCCTGACAGTTGAGATGATGGTTACTTTAGAGGACGTATATAGGATACTCCACTTTCCTATTTAGGGAGAGCTCGTGGAGTATGATCCACAGAGGGACGCAGGACTTGCAGAGTACAGGCAAGTATTTGATGACCTCGAGCTAGTCGGACAGGTCATCTCATGGTAGGATATTCATGACTACTATGACTATTTCCCAAGGATTGTGGCAGGACTGATCGAAGGTGTTGTATGCCCCGATAGGAGGTCACATGGGTTCCTGATTGGATGGGGATGGATCATGGAAGGGATGATTACAGAGGGCACCTATTATGCTTGGGGTGTCTACGTACTAGCACACCTATACCATGACATGCATCAGGTGGTATACCACAGGGGTACAAGCCTATTAGCAGGTGTGTCATTGTTGCAGTTTTAGCTATGGGAGCACATAGCGATCACTAGACCAATTTTTGTTTTTGACAGACAGAGAGGAGAGCCATACAGTTATGGTTACGCAGGAGTGATTTCCCAGCATAGGCTGGGGAAGCTTGAGTATTGGAAGCATGCTTTGGATGGAGTAGATGTGGTCATCTGGTGGCCATATCTAGACTGTGAGCCTTGGGAGGATGAGGTAGATGAGCTACCATACTGCTATCAGACTCGGTGGCTGATAGGTCAGATGCGGTTCATTTTGGAGATGCAGATTGTTAGCCGGGTTCGAAGATAGTTTGGGAGGAGGCAGGGCATGTCACAGGGGTAGGCTCTATTCGCGCGGACTCACGTTGAGAGATTCAGATGGGGACCAGTGGCGTCCTATGAGGAGGCAGTGGCTAAGTTTCAGTAGACACCTTATGTTGCCTAGGATATGAGGAGAGAGATTGTAGATATTGGGATGACGCAGGACTATGAGGAGTGGTTTGTTGCCCATCCATTTCTGAGATATTCTAGGCTTGGAGAGCTAGTTCCTCGTATAGAGAAGGCAAATTTAGATGACGAGGGTTAGGTTGGCGGGAGGAGGAGGAGGAGGAGAAGAGGAGGATGTGGAGGTAGTAGAGATGGTGGAGGAGGGGAAGGGACCTTCCCACGCTCAGCAGGTAGTGCCACCACAGGTCACATAGCAGGCTCCACATCAGGCACAGATGCCACCACCTCAGTAGGTGGCACAGCAGTAGGTACCCCAGCCATAGGGGCAAGGATAGGCACAGGGATCTTAGGGTCTACTATACTCAGATGTCCATGAGAGAGCTATATCTATGCTGAGAGGATAGGTTAGGCAGCTGCGGGCATAGCTTAGGATGGTTGAGGTTTGGTGAGAGATAGACGCAGAGGTTATCTCGAGGCTCACGAGAGAGCAAGATATAGTAGAGGCATGGATTAAAATTATCTGAGTAGAGCAGGATATAGCAGTGGCATCCCTTGGGACAGATGCCACCAGTAGCTTTTTGGTTGGTCAGGTGCACCAGGCATAGGTACAGCTAGCACAGGCATAGACACAGCTAGCGCAAGCACAGACACAGTTGGCACAGGTGTAGGCATAGTTAGCGCAAGTGTAGGGTGATCTTGCCAAACTGCAGGCACAAACACAATATTATCAAGGTCTATACCATGGTGTTGTGCTAGTTAGTCAAAGGGCTCTGAGCTATAGGAGTTAGTCTATGGCCTCCCAAAGAGCAGGTGGATCTCAATCAGGAGCCTCCATGATGGGCCCACAGCAGTCTGGGGCCAGCAGAGGAGGGGATTTAGGAGACATTGCAGGGAGCAGTGGTTCACAGTAGCAGGGATAGCAGATACCTGTGCAGATTTTGGATCCTATGTACACCTTTTGATGGCTCAGATAGCTGGATATACTTATGTACCACTTTTGTATTTTGAGACGTATCACCATCCTTGGGATGTATTTATTGTATATGACATTGACTCAGAGATGGACCACTTGATATTGTACATTTGGACATATTTATGATATTTATATGATGACGCAGTTTATTTGATGCTCTATATATTTATTAGTTATGATGCATTTCAATTGTATGATGTGATGCATATGTTTATCTAATGCAGACTTAGATGTTTACTTGATGCTATGTAATGTTATCTAATGTAGATTTTTATATGATGCTATGTGATGCTATATGACCTAATGTAGACTTAGATGTTTTTACTTGATATGCCTCTAATGTGTGTGAAGGCAAATGGTATCTATATGATTATGCAATTTTTGTGATGCACTTATCTATGTTTTTGTTTTTTTCTATTGACACTATACGATGATTGCAAAAATGTATATGGATGACCTGATGCACTTTACTATGTATGCAACTGATTTAATCATGTAAATGACTATCTCATGTGGTATGATATGCAACTATATGCTATGTTTTTGTGATGTCCAAATGCACTCTATCGACACAGAGATGACATAATAATAGATAGAAGGTTGATTGAAAGAATGACTCGATAGAAAGATTCACAAGCTTTGATTTTGTATTGATACTCTGCATTGTTTGGATCTTTTATTGCATGGGATACGGATGTATGGATGTATAATGGATGCTTTTCTTTTGACATCTTGATGGTGCAAGTATTTTGAAGTGCTTATTTCATCATTGGGCAAGTTTTTTTTGGTACTTTTTCTGAATGTTGTAAGTTAATACAAGCATCTAGGTATAATTGAACTGAGATAACTTGAGCATTTTTTACATGGATTTTGATTTAGCAAGTTAATACAAGCATCTAGGTATAACTGAACTAAGATGACCTGAGTATTTCTTGTGTATCAAGAGACAAGGATTGTCCCCATTCATGTTAGACCTTTGATGTCCTCGATGATCTTTTGCCAGTCATGTCGTTAGACAAGGCTTCACATTACTAAAGTTTAATCCACAAATAGCAAAACAAAGAAAATAATCATGCCCCCATCATAGCATCTCTAGCTTTTTGGGTATCCTCGAGTAGCATAGAAAGACATGATAGCAGAAATCAAGACACTGTAACTTAACCATGGTTCTAATCCACAAAACATATTTGCATTTAGATGTGTTTGTTTCTTGCCATAATTTGGGTAAAATCATTTAGAATGCCTTAGGTGCTTGTTTTCTTTGCTTTGGATAGGTTAATGCCTTGCGTCAAGATTTCTGTTTGAAAAGAGCAGGTTTTGTTTGCACTTATTTTCCTGGTGAGAAGATTCCACAATCTTTATTGGTGGGACGGACCCTAAGGGACTAACCTAGTGCCTCGGGGGCTCATTGCAAAATGGCCTTGCCTACGTGACAACGCAAAGGAAACTTACTTCAGGGTAAACCCTAACGGACCTAATACCTAGGCGGTAGAAAGTGGTGTGAACCCAGATAGATAGAAGGACTAGACCTACGATGGATGGGATAGTGGAGCCGCAGGGGTGCATTTGAGAAATGGCCTTGCCTATGTGACAACGCAGAGGCAACGTAGTTCACGGACTTGGACCATGTGGATACTGATGATAGACGCTATGCTAGGCTAACACTATGGATACGATACAGGATAAAACCTTGGTTGACAAGGCAACAAAGAGATAGAGTATCAAGCCATGATAGGTTATCATTAGCTTCTTATTTTGGAATAGATATAGATCGAATGGGATGCCAGTGAAGGAAGAATAGACACAAGGTGATTGGTTTCCCAAAGATGGAGGAAGTGGTTCATCACAAGTAACTTTTGTTTACCAGGTTTTCACCACTTTCTTTTATTTGTACGAAAGCTAGAAAGTATGCACAACACCTATTTGCCAGGTTTTCATCATGATACCTATCTAAGGCACTTGTTTGTCAAGTTTTCACCAAAGGATGTTTTTTTGTACTTTTCTGGTTTTTTTATTTTTTTGTATTTTTTTAATTTTTTAATTTTTTTTGTATTTTATGCCCACCTTACATTGAGGTTCTCCTAGGTATGGAACTGGCGAAGATGCATGTTGTTGATTGGGTGATCGAATATCTCACCCTCTGATGTTTCTAACTGATATGCTTCTGATCCATAAGCAGCTACAATCACATAAGGCCCAAGCCAATTGGGTTCGAACTTGCCGTTCTTTTCCCGATCCTGTTGATTGCAACAATTCTCCTTAAGTACTAGATCTCCAACTTTAAAGACTCTTGGGCAAACTCTATGGTTATAGCTTCATGACATAATTTGTTGATATGCTTTGAGATGGTCAAATGCTTTCTATCTCCTTTCTTCTAGCAACTCTAGTTCTTACAATCTAGAAACTTTGTATTCTTCATCTGTTATGAGACCTTTTAATGACACCCCAAGAGATGGTAATTCAACCTCAATGGGGAGGATAGCTTCTGAGCCATAGACAAGGGTGTAAGGGGTAGCACCTATGGGAGTATGTATACTGGTTCTATAGGCCCACAGAGTGGGATTGAGTTGGATGTGCCAATCATGGCCAGCATCGTTGACTATCTTCTTGAAGAGTTTCAAGATGGTCTTGTTGGATGCTTCTGCTTGGCCATTGCCTTGGGGGTAGTAGGGTGTGGAGAAACAGTGTTGGAGTTTGAATCGGTCACAAAGTTCTCGGACATCCTAGTTTTTGAAGGGTCTTCCATTATCCATGATAATGGATGAGGGAATTTTGTATTTGCAGATGAGGTAATTAAGGTTGAATGAGGAGATTTATTTACCTGTGACGGTAATCCACTTGGTAAAGTATTTAGTGGCAGTTATTATGAATTTATGGCCATTGGATGAGGGTGGATGGATTTTACCCACAAGGTCAAGTCCCCATTGGTAAAAGGTCCAAGGTGTCATTAAAGGTCTCAACTCTTGGGCTGGTGCATGTATCAGAGTCCTATGTATTTGGCACTACTTGTACTTCTTCACAAACTGATATGAATCTGTTTCCATGTTCGGCCAGTAATAACCCAAATGCATCATTTTCTTAGCTAAGGAAGGACCACTAGAGTGTGTTCTGTAGATCCCTTTGTGCACATCTTATAAGGTGGTTTGGGATTCTTCTCATTCTAAACAACTGAGTAAAGTACCATCTAGACCATGTTGGTATAGGGTGTCAGCAATAATGGTATAACAAGAGGTTTGGCATATAAAGGTTCATCATTGCTTTGAAGATAAGTCAGGTGGGAGGGTGTTGTCCTTGAGGTAGGTGTAAACCTTACCGTACCAAGGTGAATCAAATCCAACTAATAGGCATATGAAATGGGTTTTAGGAAGATCGTAAGCTGGTTACTGAATTGATTCCACTAAGAACTCGTACTATGACTCATTCTCTAGGATTTCAAGAAGAGAAGCAATGGTTACCATGACATCTGTTGCTTTGTTCTCAATGTGAGGTATCTACTCAAAAGATATGATCACAAAGTATTCCTTAAATTCCTCGACCATGTGCTTGTATGGGACAAGCTTCTCATCTTTGGTTTGGTAATCATCATTGACCTGATTGATTACTAGTTGAGAATCACCATAGACATGTAGCTCTTTGATTTTCCATTCTGTTGCCATCTTGAGGCCAATGACTAAGGCTTCATATTCTGCTATGTTGTTGGTGCATGGGAATAACAAATGGTAAGACTTTGGTATGGTGTCACCCTGAGGAGTCATAAACAAGATTCCTGCCCCTGATCCATGGTTTGTGTAGGACCCATCAAAGTAAATCTTCCAGGAATGTGTTGATATAATGAATAAGGATTCATCTGGGAATTCAAATTGTATTGGTGTGGTGTCATGTAGTGGTGCATCTGCTAATTGATTAGCAATTACTTGCCCTTTGATAGCCTTTCTGTCTACATACTCAATGCTGTATTCACTTCGGAGCATTATCTATTTGGTCAGGCGACCTATTAGAGCTGCTTTGCTTAGTAGGTACTTCAGTGGATCTATTTTTGCAATAAGTTTGACCGGATGTGCAAGAATATAATGTTAGAGTTTTTGGGAAGCAAAAACTACCATAAGACATGATCTTTCTAACTGAGAGTATTGCAACTCATAGCCCACCAATGTATGACTGATGTAGTAGATGGCTCTTTCTTTATTTTCAAAATCTTGTTGTGCCAGAATGGCCCCAAGAGTTGTTGCTGTAGCGGATATGTATAGTAATAATGTCTTCCCTTGGATAGGAGGCATGAGAATAGGTGGGTTCATAAGATACTCTTTTAGTTTGTCAAATGCCTCTTCGCATTTCTCATCCCATGTGAATGGAATGTTCTTATGTAGGAGATGACTGAAGGGTTAACACTTATCTGCTAGTGGTGATATGAACCTCTAGATTGCTTGTAGTTTGCCATGTAGAGATCTTAGTGGAGTAAGATTCTTGGGTGGTGGCATGTCCATAATAGCCTTGACTTTGGTAGGGTCCACCTCTATTCCATTTGTTGATACAATAAAACCTAGGAGCTTGCCTAAGGTGACTCCAAACACACATTTCTTTGGGTTCAACCTAACTTTGAATTGTTCTAGTCTCTGAATGACTCTCTCTAACACATCTAGGTGTGATTCTCTTGTGAGTGCCTTTACAAGGATATCATCTACATAGTCTTCCATTGTGATGTGCATCATATCATGGGATATAGTGGTCATAGCACGTTGATATGTGGCTCCTGCATTCTTTAGCCCAAATGGCATGACATTCCAGCAAAAAGTGCCCCATGGACAAGTAAAAGATGTCTTATGCTGGTCTTCTAGTGCTATCCTAATCTGATTGTATCCCAAGAAGCCATCCATGAGAGATAACATGGTGTGTCCTACTGTTAATTCGACTATGATATCTATGTTTGGAAATAGAAAATCATCCTTGCGGCAAGCTTTGTTTAGGTCTCTAAAATCATTGCATAGTCTGACTCAGCCATTAGGTTTAGACACTGGTACTATGTTGGAGACCCATTCCAGATAGTCTATAGCTCTGATGAATCCTACATCTAGTAGTTTCTTCAGTTCTTCTTTTACAAGCAGTACAATGTGTGGATGCATCTTTCTAAGCTTTTGTTTCACTGGTTTCACTCCTGGGTCTAATGGAAGGTGATGTAGAATCAAATCTATATCTAACCCTGGCATATCTATGTATGACCAAGAAAAATTGATTTGCTTTCTCTTGAAGAATGGTACAAACTTAGTCTGTTCTCGTGGGGTTAGAGACTTAGCAAAGTGAATGATCTTAGGTTATTCCTCTATTCCAATGTTAATAGGTTCTGTGGGTTCCACAACAATTTGAGACTTCTCCTGGTGCATGTCATCGGGGAGAGTGTCAAGCCTTCCATCTCAAGTGCCATAGTTGGGTTTTCACCATCACATGCATCCTTTCTTTTTACTATTTTGGGATCTGACACTACCATGGAGTGGTTTTCATTGTCAAATCCAATTTTTATTTTGATATTTTTGTGACTGGAAGGCTTAGCACCCTCTCTAAAATAAGCCACAGTATTAATTTTAATGGCAAAGCTAGCTTTATCATCTCCTTTAGGTAGGTGGTCCCTAAGTTCCATGTAGTCAATATAGGAACCATCATTTTGGAACATATCTAGTTGCAAGGTTCCTTGTAGATCCTAGTCAATAAGTTTGGGATGCACAAGGGGGAGGGAGTCAGAGGATAGATCTAATTTGTTGATAGTTTGAATGGATATGCTAGGAGTATTGGTAGGGAGAGTGTTTGGGATGGAACTTTCCTCCAAATTATTTATTGTGATAGAACTTGAACCTTCCTTGAAAGTTGTATTCTCAGGGATAGGCAAATCACACTCTAATGGTCTATGTGGTAGCATTTGTCCCTCACGGTAGGGGCTATAATTTTGAATGGTGTCAGCCTATTTGTCATCATAGGAATGCTCTGTCAGCTCATCCCACTCATACTCATTGGAATCTGTGTCACTATCCTCTTGAAGGGTATGGATCATTTCCAAAAGACAAGCATTTGCTTTAGCTTTGCCCTTATCTTTATATCCTAAACATTTTGTAGTTCTAGCCAATGAGGATGAAGAAGGTTGAATGGGTTCTATAATTTCTTCTTTTCTTAGGATAATGGGGCCTTGTCCTTTGTAACCCATTCTGTGTAGGATAGATTGACCTCGCCCATAGATTTGCATTGGGAGCTTAGGTGGTTCTTGTTGTGTGCTCTCTTCTTCTTCAATGTAGAGCCATTGTAGGAAATCTCTTTCCTCAGTTTCATCTAATAGGGTCCCCCATTTTACAAAGGGAGTTGTGGGAGGTGTAGGAGGAGTAGATGGATTTGGAAAATGCTTGGGTCACCCAAAGGATCTAGGAGATAAAGGCATTTTGGCTAGATTGAGGTTGTGCTCAATGGAGTATTCCCCAACTCCTATTTCTTTGATGGTAATTTTCTACTCTTTGGGCTTTGATGAGGAAGCTTCAGAGGTAGAATCATGCTGTGGGGTAGGGGATGTAGATGCTCTATTATTTGATATGATGCAATCAAGTTTTGAAAGGACAGAGTTGAAATGCTAAAAGGGGTCTAGATCACCTTGGATGGTGACTTGCTTACCGTTATAAGGGAATTTTATGCATTGGTGATAAGTAGAAGGCACGGCTTTCATGGCATGAATCCATGGTCTACCTAGGAGAATATTATAGGTGGTCTCCCTATCTAGGACTTGGTACACAACATCTTTTATTACTAGTCCCACTTGTATGGGTAATACCACTGTTCTTTTGGTAGTTCTCTCCTCTTCATCATAGGCTTTGATAGTAATCTTCTTCCTTGGATCAACTTCTTTTTCAAAGAACCCCAATGTAAGAACTAGCTTCAATGTACAAATATTTAAATTGACCCCCTGATCAATGAGAACCCTCTTGATGCAGTGCTTATGGATGAAGGCGACAATGTGCAAAGGGGTGTTATGGGGTTGAGACATTGGGAGGTCATCTTGTTTCGTAAATGATATGGTACTTGAGGAGGTTAGATTACCCACCATGGCTAGAAACTTCTCTTGGGCCAAGTTAGTGGGTACTTTCATTTCCACTAAGGCTTTATCGAGAATCTCCTTGTGGGAAAGAGATAGACGCAACAACTCTAAGATAGAATTATGGGCCATAGTCTTTTGTAGTTGGTCTATGACACTATAGTTGATGCCAAGGTGACAACCTTGGAGGAATGGTATCCAATGTGACTTTACCACTCCAGGTGATGATACTACAATAAGTTATGTTGGGCTCCGATTGTTGGTTGGGCGTGACCACATTGATTTGTGGGACATGCTCTGATATGTAATTGATGGTATAGTCGAAAGGTACACTTGCGTAATTGGCATTACTATTCCCATTCTTCTAATTTTGCCTATTGTGGTTGTTGTTGTTGCCATTGTTGTTGTTGTTGTTGTTGTTGCTATTATTGTACAGCCTGTCATGATTGAGAAGCTGATCTTTATAAGCCATGTGCATCTCATTAGCAGTATGTTGATGAGAACCTCCTTGATTTTGATCTAGTACATCTTGAATGACATGTTTGAGACAGATACAATTGTTGGTTGTATGTCCTCTTCCTCTTTGATACTCACAATAGTCGGTGTCTTTCCAATAGTGAGGTTTTATTTGAGGTTCATAATCGCTTGTTGGTGGTAGAGAGATTTCCTTGTTGGCCAATAGCTTCCTTAATATAGATTCTTGGGACTCACCCAATGGTGTGAACTTTCACCTTGGATTCAAGTTGAACCATGGTCTTAGCTCCTGAGAGAATGTTTTGTTGGGTGTAACATTGCTCGCCTCTCCTTTGAGAGTGAATATTGGTTGTTGTTTGGGAGTTGCCACCTTGGCATCAACTATTCATCGTTGACTATATTTTTATTCTTAGTCCAAAACTTTGATTTGTTAGTCATGTAGTTTGAGGTAGGTGTATCCTTGTATAACTTGATTTGCCCCTTGGCGATCATAGCCTTTTCGATAAACAATCCCATTTCAATGAACTTTGAAAA
This sequence comes from Cunninghamia lanceolata, assembly GCA_027924645.1. Taxonomy (NCBI): domain Eukaryota; kingdom Viridiplantae; phylum Streptophyta; class Pinopsida; order Cupressales; family Cupressaceae; genus Cunninghamia; species Cunninghamia lanceolata. Next base: position 4,088,225 of record BSBN01000318.1, on the reverse strand, counting down.
TGAGGTAGGGCATTGAATTTGTATTTGATAGCTAAGATTGAAGTTGAGGTTATGGACAAACATCTCCATTAATTTCTTCTTGGGTACATCATATGAGCATTTACTTGCTAGTTGTCTCCACCTTTGTAGGAAGGAGGCAAATGATTCGCCACTCTTTTGCTTGGTGTTGGAAAAGCCAAGCATGGAGACTTCGTGTTCAATATTGTATGAGAAGTAAGTGATGAATTTTTTTACTAACTCATCAAAAGTTTTGATGCTTAATGGAAGCCGTGAGAACAACTCCATGGTTTGACTACCTAGAGATCTAGGGAATAGTCTCATTAAGAAAGTCTCATTGTGAGCTACTTCCATGCATGTGGCGTTGAATTCCCTAATGTGATCTCTAGGGTCTCCTTTCCCTTTGTACTTGTCAAACTTAGGAACTTTGAATCGAAAGGGAATGGTATCATGTTCAAACTTTTATCAAAGGGGTACATTCCAATATCTTCCAAGGAGTACGTTTTGGTGTTTGTACCCATCTTGAGATCCATCATTGTTGCATTAGACCCTCGATTTGTTTCCGCATTTCTTCCATAGGAGTGTTTGGGTCTGTGGATTTCTTTCCTTTGTCTTCACCATTGTGGTGTTCATGATTATCCTCTATGGTTTCTTGGATTTTGCTTAGATCAAAATTGGCAGGGAGTTTAATTCCAAGATTTGCAAGATGATAAAAATACTTGTGAGGATCCTCATGGAGCACTTTCTCTAGCAAGCATTGGAATTTCCAATCTTGGAGGTGTCCTTGATATTCTTCGTGAGAGATTTCCTCATCACTATCATGAGGGGTGACAATATGGTCAGATGGTCTAGCCATTTCAAGTTGCTTTTGGTATTGAGATCTAGTAAGAACCATGCAGGTGATGTGGGATGCGGTGGGATGAAACTAGAGATTATGGCAAGATACCAGTGGAGACTACTGAGAATAGGATACTTACAACAAGATTTGGACAAGGGATTCTTTCAATCAATGATTCCAAGTAAGATGGCTGATGCAAGACGATAGCCACTAGTAAAGGTACTCAATACCTGTCTTACCGTGTAGGGACTAGTCATGCACCAAGACCACTAGCAAAGCTCTGTGACTTACTAGGGTTACTTGAATCCAAAATGATACGAAAAAGGGACCTATGCTGATCTGATATGGGATACTTTGACTTTAGACTAGGAAGACCTAATAGAAGGTGAATGAGATGACCAACAAAAGAGGGGGTATGATATGGAATGGATGAAAAAGTGACTGCAAGGTAAGATCTAATCTCGGAACTTGGAACTAGACTAAAATGGGTACCTAGAAATGATAAAATTTTTCTCTCAAAGACTGTGGAAGTGCTCACTGTCATGCATGCATCAGAACAGATGTGCCACAAAAACTGGTAAATGCGCAACAAGTTGGCATAGAAGTGCCACACTGGTAAATACCAAATGCACTGTAGTAGGTAGTAAAAGTGTTGCAAGTCACTACAGATGCACCGTAGGTCGACACAAATGCGCAACAGAAGAGGACGAATGCGCCACTCTAGTTTTCTCAGTGATTTTTGCAAGTTTTGGCAATTTTTTGATGTTTTTGGTATCTTTGGTTGCAAGGTCTTTTTGGTGTAATTTTCTGAAATTATGGCAAGAAGACACAACAAACACAAAGAATGTTTATACGGTTTTTTAATTTTTTTGTGATTTTTTTTCTCTTTTTGGACTAAAAAGAAAGCAAGTACAATCCTAGGTTTCAAAGGACAGTATAAAACCAAATTATCACTATCTCTAGTGAAGCATCTTTGGGAGGTGATAATCACCCTTCCCTGCACTAGATTATAGGGGTTTCTAGCCAACTAAAACAAAGGATGAGTAATAAAGGCAACTGTTCGAGTGGTTATACATGCGGCAACACTACTCTCTATTATGGAGTCTCCTAGCCTATAAGGGTTGTGCCTTGGAGGGTTTTGGGGGAGGTTGGTTGTTGGTATAACACAACTACACTCATTGTTTGAAGCTTTCACTCCAAACACAATTTATTTATAGTGGCTCAGAAGGGCTCGGCGTCTAGCCTGTTACCACTTAGGGTCATTCCTACTTAGATGAACGGTATCCAAGAGTAGGCCCCTCTAAAGGAAAAACACATGTGAAAATGATATGTCTGGCATTTTCATCACCCAAGATAGGGGAGAGCATAGGCCTGGTATCATTCCCAAAACTCATAAAAGAGTGGTTCTTTTCCCCTAGTTAAAATGAGAAAAACTAGATGAGCTATCTACTTGGGCAAGCACAGAAATTTGTTAACTTTGAAGTGATAACAAGATAGCAGTAGTCCAGTTTTACCCTGATAGCAATGATGTGTTCAATTTTAGCCTAGATGGCACAAATTTGTTAACTTTGAAGTGATGATTGAGATAGCAATGGTTCATTTTTAACTAGATAGTAATGATGTGTTTAATTTTTACCTAGATAGCATGAATTTGTTAACTTTGAAGTGATGATTGAGATAGCAATGGTTCACTTTTACCCAGATAGCAATGATGTGTTCAATTTTATCCAGATAGCAATGAGTTGCTAACTTTGAAAGATAGAAATATAGCAATGATTCAATGATATGCAAGATAGCAATGATTCAATTACCGCCTTCCTAGTTAAAACTATGTGAGATTTGCATGAGCATCCATTTTACTTTCCTATTAGAAATCAAAGTGTGAGTTAACAAATGCAACTATATGATTCTAAACCAGTACCTAGCCTGCAAAACAAATCAAGAGTGTTCCTGCAAAGAGATGTCAACGTTTAGCAAAAACTTCAAGAAAACCCTAAAAATCACTGCCTAGATTAGATGCACAGCTTCAAAGACTGAATGCACAGAAATAGAGCTCAGAAGCGCCATGGTACATATGCGCTAAGACAAAGGTCAAAAGCGCAAGAAAATAGTGTATATGCACCGAACTGACAGATGCGCTGTATCAGAGGATAGATGCACCAGAATAGAGTCTGTATGCGCTGAAAGGATGTATGAGCTAGAATAGACAGTATATATGTCAAATCAGAGACTGTATGCATTGAAGGAATTTATGCATCATAACAGATAGCAGATGCATGTTAGGATGTGTCAGATGCATGATTTCATCCTATGTACAGCTTTCTAAAACACAAAAACATAGTTTTTGGGTAAAATTTGGGGCTAGGCCCCACGGTGGGCACCAAAATGTTAAGGAAAAATTGGATTCTAAATGAATAATCTATATATCAATATCAAAATACCCAAAACTCAACGAAATACAAAAATAAAGAGATCAAACAAACAAAAGAACTTCAAATAACCTTTGCAAACCTCAAATCTTCGTCGCTTCTGTTGGTTGCCTATTTCAATCGATCTTGCATGTATGAATAAGGTCCTCAGAGAGTGCACTTCCTTGCTATGATTTCAAGATTGTCAATGGAGAATGGCTATGATAGTTTCACCATGAAGATGAGCTTCACAACAATGATAGTAGTGTGTAGTAATGAGTTTGATTATAAGCAATGAAGGAATTGGTGCCAAAGGTGCACTGTAATTCTTACAGAGTAATGATACTTAAAGATTGGATGAATGAAATGGAAGAATAAGATTCAATTTATGGACTTGAGAGAATGAAGATCAACGGTATAGAAAGAATGAGAAGATCAATAGTTAAGAATAGTTGAGGAATGTGCGTGAATAGGAAGAAGACATGTGTCTTTCTGTATTTTGCATGAGAAGAATTAAATAAATAGAAGAATGAGTTAACTGAAGAGTTTAATCAATTAAAAGAATAGATCAATCAGTTAAGAGAATAGAACTAGAAGATAGAAATTGAATGAGGATGAGAAGATAATTTAACTCAATTAATATTTAGAATATTCAATTGCATGTGCACAAGGATTGAATTATATTTAGAGATAACTCAATTTAGAAGAAAAAGACAACTTAAATAAATATTTCATTTATTTAAATTTAGAGAAGATATTATTGGAAGAAACAATTAAATAATTGGTATTATTTAATTTAGAATGATTTTGGAAGAATAAATAAAATATTTGATTATATTTTTTTTTAGAGATTGAGAGGATTTAAATAAATTTGATTTGATTTATTCAAATTTGGGAGAATGATTTGATTTAATTAAATAATTAAGAATTATTTAATTGTTTGGAAGAATTTAATTAAATAAAGGATTTTATTTAATTTTGACTTTAGAAGAGGTAATTAAATATTTTGATATTTAATTAACTTGGAATGTGAATCAAATAAATAAATTTGTTTATTTATTTATTGATAGAAGAATTGGAATGGAATAAATATCAAGAATATTTATTTAGACCGAGTCATGTCATTTTTAGGTGTATACAATCACCACTATGTTTTTCCTTCAACAAATTATCTCTCATGGAGCCTTAAGGAATACACAATTTATTTTATTTAAACAACAAACCCTCTTGTATCATATAATCATTCCATGGCTCTTTATTCCTATAAACAAGATCACTGCAAGCTACAAATGCTTCTCCAAAATCTGCATCTACTACATACAACTCTTTCAAACTTTCAAATCCCACACTGTTAGTCTTTATCTCACATAACAACAAATTCTTTTTACTTAAAGCATGAGCAACTTTATTCATTTGACCACTTTTATTCTTCAAAACAAAATTAAAACTCTGAATATACTCAACCCATTTACCATGTCTCTGATTCATTTTGTACTAGTTATTAATAAACTACAAAGCATGATTATCAGTGTACACAATGAATTCTTTGGGCAAAAGATAGAGTCTCTATTTCTTTAGGGATTGAACCAAAGCATAAAATTCCAAATCATAAAAAGAATAATTTCTTTTTGCATCATTCAATTTCTCACTAAAATAAGCACTGGGTTTCCATCTTGACTTAAAACTGCCCCAATAGCCAAACCACTAGCATCACATTCTACTTGAAACACTTTATTAAAATATGGCAACGCAAGTATGGGTTGTTCATTCACCTTCTTTTTTAGAAATCTAAAACTTTCTTCAGCGTCTTTAGTCCACACAAATGGTCTTTTGCTTCCCTTAATAGTCTCCAAAATTGGTGCTAGAACATGACTAAAATTTCTTATAAATTTTCTATAGAAACTAGAAAGACCGTGAAAACTTCTTACCTTCATGATACTCCTTGGTGATGGCCAATCAAGCATTGCCTGAACCTTCTCCTTATCCTTCTTCAATCCATCCTTTGACACTACAAAGCCCAAGTAAACTAGTTCAGTCTGCAAAAACACATACTTCTTCAAATTAATCTACAACTTCTCTTCTTGTAGTCTCTTCATAACCTACCTCAAATGATCAAGATGCTCCTCTTTTGACATGCTAAACAATAAAATGTCATCCAAATACACAACCACAAATTTACTAATAAATGGTTTCAAAACCTCATTCATTAACCTAGGAGCATTAGACAACCCAAAAGGCATAACCAACCATTCATACAACCCATCAATGGTCTCAAAAGTAGTTTTCCACTCATCCCCTGGTCTGATTCTAATTTGATGGTAACCACTTTTTAAATCTATCTTAGAAAACTACATGGACCCACTCAAACAATGGACATTAAATCTTCAATCCTAGGTATGGGGAATCTATATCTTATTGTTATTTTATTTATTTCCCTTGAATTAGTACACATACACCATTCTCCTCACTTCTTTGGCACCAACATTGTAGGAACAACACATGGGCTTAGACTTTCTCTTATCAAACCTTTCTCCAAAATTTCAGCCACTTGCTTACTTATCTCCTCATTCTCCATAGGTGTTAATCTGTATGCAGCCTTATTTAGAAGGCTAGCTCTCATAATCAAATCCATATGATGACTTATGCTTCTAATAGGAGGTAATTCATTAGGTAAATCAGTTGCAATAATATCCATATTTTCATTCAACATGTCTTGTATCTTAATAGGCAAATCATCCAACTTTGTAGAAGTCATTACACATTGTTGTTTAGGAACCAAAGCAAAACCAATTTCTTTATTCTTCAAAATTTTCAAAAATTCTTTACCACTTACCATCATTACCTGACTACTATTCCTATTGTCCTCTTCTTTCTCCTTTATAGGCAGCAAGGTATGCTTCTCTCCATCCTTCATAATGGTATATGTATTCTCCTTTCCATCATGGACTAAATTTCTATCAAATTGCCATGGTCTACCAAGCAAAACATGGCACACATCCATGGGCATTATGTCACACAAAACACAATCCTTATAACTACCAATCTGAAAATCAACATAGGCCTACTCACTCACCAAAATTTGATGGCCTTTTTGTAACCAAGTTACCTTATATGGAGTTGGGTGTTTAATCCTTTTAAGATTCAACTTCTCTACCATTTCATTAGAAACATTATTGTTAGTACTACCACTATCTATAATGAGCTTACAACATTTACTACGAGACTTAGACTTTGTTCTAAATAGTGCTCTTCTTTGAATTGGTTCTTGACTTTCCTTCTGTGGCTTCAACAATGCTCTCTTAAGCATCAAGGATTCTCCTGATTCTGCTCCATCCTTGTGATGTACTGGAGATCCCACACTTTCTTGATCAGCCTAAACAACTTGATTGCTTCTTTGAAATTTTGAGTTTCCTCCTTATGATGATTCAGTACAGTCCCAACTCTTGTGTCCATATTGATTGCACTTGTAACATTTTCCAATAAATCTTCTTCCTCTACCTTGTGAGCCACCTCTTCCATAAGATCTTCCTCCTCTATTTTAAAAACCACCTCTCTCATTGTTGACTATTCCACTTGAACTTCTAGCCTCTTCATTTTGATGATGTTGTTGTCCTCTACCAAATTGTTGTCCCCTTCCTCTAAATCCTCTTCCTCTCTTCTTTTCTTGCTAACTCTACTTCCTTTGTAGCTTCTTTTCTACCTTTAAGGCAAGTTGGTAAGCCTCTTCTAGGCTTCTAGGAGACAAAAGACTCATCTCATCCTAAAGACTGTATCTTAGACTATTCACATAATGGGCTATCTTCTCCACATCTTCTTCAGCATGCCTAGATTTGATTATGAGCTTATAAAACTCTTCTGTGTAATCTTTCACAGACATCTTTTTTTGCTTCAAATTTTGTAATCTCTTAAAGAGATCAGCCTGATAGTCACTAGGCAAAAATTTAGCCTTCAACTTGGCTACCATCTAATCCCATGAGTTAATATTTTCCTTATTTATCTTTCTCCTTTTAGTTTGGACAAAGTCTCACCACATGGCCGCATGACCTTTCAATCTCGTGTAGGAAAATTTTACTCTTTTCTCTTCTACTACATTCTCATATTCAAAATATTTATCCAAGTCATTTATTTAGTCAATTAATTCTTCACTATTAAGACTTCCAACATACATTGGTACATCTATCTTGGGTTTGGATCCCAAATTTATGACTGACCTTATCAGCCTTTCACCAAATTCATCATCTAGATTTTCATGTCCTTCCAGATTTTCTTATCTCTGGGGTTCTTCTTCCTCATCACTAACATCTTCAATGTCTAGGTTTCCTCTCCTATGTGCCCTCTCAAGAGCATCCAACCTTGCAATCAGATTCTATATCAAGTTAGGGTCACCATGGTCTCTTTAGCCTCTACCTCAGCCTCTACCCATCATTCTTGGAGGCATATTGACCACTTCCAATACCCAATCTCAACTTGGCTCTGATACCAAACTAATAGCACAGCCTTGCCAGTCACTACACTATACCAATTTCAGAAATAAATCTCACAGATCAATACATGAAAATGATAGGAGACTCAACCCAAGATTGACAGGAACTATCATCAAAGAGATTTTTGTATTATTTAATATTACTCTCTATTACAAAAATCAATTATCAGCCCTATACAGACGGCCTTCCATATGCAGAATTTAAAACTTAAAAGAAATGACAAGCTCTGATTTGAATTCTCCTATAGTCAGCCTTAATTAGCTCTTCATCTATCATGGTTCGGCCTCTCACACAAACCGTCAGCCTTCATAAAATTAGTCCTATTATTCTCTCACCTTCTGGAACTCATCGACCCTCATATATGTTGCCCCCCTAAAGTAGCTAAGGTTTAGACAAAAGAAGAATCTTCAATTCACCCTGCTAGAGGAATTAAATCGCTGTCCACGCTAGCTTTTGCAGAAAAATAATGGCTTTCACATGTCACCACCATGAGGAAAATAGAGATGACAAAGAGAGAAACCAAAATGCCATAATCTCCACTCGATGCCCATGATCTACACTCCATGTCTATAGCAGAAGAATAATACTATTGCTACCAAAGATATACATTCCACTTTACCAATGAATGCAGAAATGAAACAGCCAAGAGAAGACTGTCAATGGCCATCCAAATAATGATTTACAGATAAAGAAACTGTCTGCAAAAAATAAACACGATCGCACCAGTCATGAAGTGAAGAATAAATGTTGTTTCTAACTTTAGTCGAGCCATCAAATAGAAGGAAATAAAATCTCATCGAATCCTTGAATGCTTTTTCTAGCTGGGTCCCCATGTTATGAGGCTTTTCTCAATTAAAAAAAATTGGAGAAAAATAGCAAGCCATGATCTCCCTAAAAATAACAGAAATTAAAATGATATAAAACAATCGACAAGAGGAAAAGAAAGCCAATCCAAAAGATCTCCTGTCACAAAGGTGACAGGAGCCAACACCAAAAAATGTAGGAAGGAAGAAGACCTGCTTTATTCACCAACAAACTAAAATGTTAAAAACAAAACAAAAGCAAAATAGAGAGAGTTAAGATGCCCTTGCATCAAAATGAGACAGAAGAAGAACCTAATTTAGGAGGAGAAATAGAAGCAGAAAATGATAATGATAGTACTCATAGTGAGTAAGTACTAGAAGCATGGATAAGAAATGAACTAGAGCTTAAAACTTGAAGAATGACAGGATTCAAGAGGATATACATTATGCTTCGATCCAGTATGGAAAACCTACCGCAAACCTCCACATTAAATGAAAATCCATCATAGAAGGTATGCACCATCCATGAAGAGAAAAATACAAAGTAATCTATGGTATCATGACATATTAGTCACATTATGAGAGGAATTTTACATATCAAACTACCAAAGTTTTTAGGAGTGAAAGACCTACAAATATACTTAACCGAGATGGAAATAGTTTTTTCAAAGGAACAAAGAACAGTAGAGGAAGTACAACATAGATTAGTATGCAATGCAAAAAATTGGTGGTCAACTCATAAAGATTTAGTTAAAGATTGGTTCATATTTAAGCTTCTTATTAGTGTAAGATATATACTGGAGGAAGGAGAATATAAAGTAATACCCAAGTATGAAGGACAAAATCAACTATAAAAACATTTAACTACCTGTTTAATAGTATGGGAAGGTAGATAGGAACATAGCAAGTTTATATACTCCCATATATTCTATTGGACGCTATCACCAATAGCACAAACTTGATATATAAACCAAGAAAGAAGAAGAGAAACCAACAATTGGGAGGAAGTGCAATATGACTTTATACATACATTTTCTTTCTACAGTCTAGTAAAGTATATACATAATGCACTTTTAAAAATGAAGAAAATAATTTTCCAACAAGTGACAGAGGAAGAGAAGGAAGAACTGGAGAAAAATACACCACCATATAGAATTGAAGGAATATAGAAACTGATAGAATGGATAGACAAAAAATCAAGAAATATTGGTCAGAAATTCTATAAGACTACAAGAATGGATGATGAAGATATTAACAATCTAGAAATAGATGTCTAAGAAGGAGAATGAGAAATGGAGATACTAACTAAACCAAAGGATCAATACTAAACTAAACCTCTTAAAATTAGGGAAGCTAATATTGCAAAGGAAGGAAACCCCAAGTTAGCAAAGACTGGAGACTAATGGGATTAGAAAGTGGTAGTGCAAGTGACTAAGATTCTTTTTGAATTTGAGGACATATTTACAAGAAATTTTACTAAAATGAAGGGAATCAAAGAAGAAGCATGGATGATGAAAATACAATTAATAGAGGGAATTAAACTGGTAAAGAAAAGGCCATACAGGCTAAATCCAAACAAAAAGAAAATTGTCAAAGTAGAAATTGATAAAATGTTAGTAGAAAGGATTATAAAAACATGGAAGAAGCAGATTGGATTAGTCCAATGGTAGTACAAAATAAAAAATCATGAGAGATGAGAATATGTGGAGATTACAAAGAATTGAACAAAGATTGTATTCATGACCCATTCCCAGCACCATTCACAGAAGAGATACTAGAATCAGTTGTTGGAAGAGAAATCAATTCATTCACTGATGGGTTTTTTGGTTACCATCAAGTGAAGATCAAAGAGGATGATCAGCCAAAAATAATATTTGCATTTGAACTTATATCTTACATGTATACAGTAATTCCCTTTGGACTAAAGAATGCGCGAGTAGTATTTAGTAAAATCATGGTAAATGCATTCAAGGAATTCATACATGATTTTTTAGAAGTTTACTTAGATGATTGGAATGTCTATGGATTGGTAAAAGACCACACCCATACCTTAAGGATAATGTTGAACAAATGCAAAAGACTACAAATATAATTGAATCCAAAGAAATTCACATTTGTGGTACCATTTGGGACTTTGTTAGGCCACATTATTTGTAAAGAAGGGTTGATAGTAGATCCTTTGAAGGTAACTTTGATACTTACACTACTAGCACCAAAAATAGCAATAAAGGTGAAAAATTTCTTAGGATATACTAGATATCACCACAAATTCATTAGGGGATATGCACCAATAACAACACCTCTAGAAGAAACTACTAAAGAAGACAAATGGGAAAAATATTGAGTGGAATGATCAATGTCAAACTTCCTTTGACATATTAAAATAGAAAATTACAGAGGCTCCTATTCTAATATTTTTGGATTGAAACATGTCATTGCATGTCCATGTAGATGCCTCAAGAATAGTAGTGGGTTCGCTACTAGCCCAGCCCAAGGGGACAAAAGTGTTGAACACACCAAGATACTGAGAGGGGGGATGAATCAATATCTAAACAATCTTCAATTTTAATGACTTCAATTTATTCGAAGCAGATTAAAACTTAAGCATCACAACATTAACATAAACATGAAAGATTAACACAATGCACATCAGCACATAACACCAGATATATGTGGAAAACCCTAGAAGAAAAAAACCACGATGAGGATTAACTCACTGTTATTAAATTTGTTCACACCTAATTTAGTTAGACTTGATTTGAAGTTGTTTCAAAAGGAGTAAAAGAAAACTTTTAAGTTAATGTAATCAGTGAATGTATGATGTCTTGAAAAGAGGAAAACAATGATCACTTTTCCTGATAATCCAATAGTCCAATCAAGACTATCAAACCATCATGACAAGTGAATGTCTAATGTCAAAATATCAGATAGTTAGTGAAAGATAGTTTATCTAACTAGTTTTATCTTTCAAGTTATAAGATAATGTGATTATTCAAGTGATCATATTTAAGTGTGAAAGAAAGGTATTCATTTGAACTGTCATTTCATATCATATTCTTAACATACATCAATTTCAGTTATTCTATCCTATGCATTGATTAAAAATAAAACATACACAAATCAATTGCATAAGGTAAATTAACTTATCATCTTTGAAAGATATGTTTAAATGTGTCCCACACAAGCCATGGGAGTGACTAAACTGAGTAATGCAGACATATGCAATCTATAGATCTGATGATAAAAGGAAATGGAAAAGAACATATGAAAATATCAAATATCCATTATTGCCTTTTGTTTGAAGGTTGATGCCTTTGTTGGTAGTTGGTCTTCATGTCATATCTTCAAACTCTAGTCATGTCAGTGCACCTGCAAAAAATTGGGGAAGGCCCTGTTAGAATCTCCGGATACTTAAAATTAACATATGCTTTTATCAAATAGACATATCAACTTGAAAATAGTATGTATTTCATGAGAATGGATCAAATCAGACATGTGCAATAAATCAGATCATCATGAGAAAGATCAGTCAACTTCAAGAGGTATGTTTCCATGCTAACTTGTTCGTTTACTATACAGGTATAGGAAAACTAATGTTACTAATTTGAAGACATTAAAACATGTGGAGAAAATGTGGCTCCCACAAGGGTTGAGCTCAACATGTTTCCATTTTCTATTCATTTGAAAAGGATATCAAAAGGAAAGATAGGATGCATCATTCAAACACAATGTTATGCACCATAAAATCAAACTTGTAAAAAAGTGAAGTTATCATGATAAAGATGAAAAGGAGCAGTTGCTCCTATAAACTATGCCCACTTGACAAACAGATTGATTAAATCAAATCAAACATATTCAAATTGCTTCATTATAGATTACAAAGGAAGCAGTGGTTCTGAATCAAATTGCCAATTTGTTGAACACGGACATACAACCATGATAAGGTATTTTTCTTTATTTCTATCATCATTGGAATGCCTTACCACTATCATATTTCATGCCATAGACATCTAGGTAGGTTGAGCATCATAAAATCAGACCTCAAATGTCATAGAAGTACAAAAGGTGTAATATAGGATCAACTAAGAAAGAGATGCCAAGACCATCATCAAAGTGATCAAATAATAGCATCATGAAGTGTAGATTTACATTAAGTAAAGGCTATAGGAGCCATTGTGAAATGATAGACTATCATGTGTATTTCAATATGCAAAAAGTACATTGTCCTTGTTACAAAAGAGTATAAATGATGAAGCATGCCATGTTACAGTCAAATCAGAATTCATCTTTATTCTTTGTGTAAGTTATGATTCATAACAACATACAAGAGATAGTTCATGAAATAAAATACAGCCATACTTCAATATTGAAACATCTTTCATACCATAACAATGTTCAAGCCTTATGCCTCAAGGATATTGCAAATACTTGACAGGAGCATCTAACAGAATTTATGCTACAGGATATCAAAGTACTAAGCTACAAGTGGAAGTAAAAGGAATAGCAATCATGCCCTTAGAATATCAAAACCTTGTTATCATATGGTATGTTGAAATTACAATCAAGATCAAATAGAAAGGAAAGAATACATGCATGATTTGATAGTGACAGTCACAAGGAGAAAGCTAGCTCAAGTAGTAGTGATAGCAAATAATGCATCACCAATGGAAAAACAATAGATAATTGAAAAGTTAATGAGCTAGTACAATGAAAAAGAATTTGAGTTAGAGATAAAGTCTGTTGACAACCGTATACTCTAGGAACATTTACAAGTGAAGGAGTCTAAAAACAAGACACTCTAGGAAGCTAATCTTTTACTGTGCCAACAATCCACATCCTCTACAAAGAAATCAAGTCAACAGGATAATGGATTTATTGATGACTCTATAGACAAGCATGCTATTGTAGAAATACCTACAGATGAGAGCAGGAAAACAGAAAAGAAATGAAAAAGTTTTCACAAGTTCAAAAGGCAAATAAGGAGGGTTTTTACATTTTTTAAGAAGCCCCTCTATAGCAGTTAGAAACTATCAACATCAGATAATGAGAACAATGTATCAGATGCAAAATGACATAGGTATTTAGAAGCTAAATCATGTAGAGGCAGAGACTAAGCCTTTGAAGGAGGAAGTCTTAAAACTCTAGGGTGAAAAGATAAATTGACTATGGAAGCTCTAGATATCAATGTACATGAGCAGGGTTTGGAAGAAGTTTTTATCTTGCAGGAATGAAATATACAGCAGGCCATGATAGTAAAAGGCCATTCTGTGTTCTCAATGTCAAAAACCTTGCTTGCATTTTTGAAAGCCTCGTTTTCTTTTTTATCTACAGCTAAAAGGAGATGTATAGGAAACATAATAATATCATGGCCGTGACTAAAGAAGCCATCTTTTAATAGAGAATAAAAAAGCCATATGAATATTTTGTAAATCCTTACATATTTTGTATTTGTAGATAAAAGACATGTACAGGAGGCAATAAATGCCATGGTTGTTATAGGAGAGTCTATTTCTTTGAAAAGGAATAAAACCCATTACATTTTTTTGAAAACCCTTGCTTCATCTTTGCATACAGTCAAAGGAAGATACAGAAATGAAGTCAAAAGTGTGAGAATAATGCATATATATGTGCGGTAGCTACAAAGAAGCCATCTTCTCAAGAGAAAACAAAGATACACATTGATAAAATCAAAACCCTTATCAAAATATGCACATATAATAAAAGAAATGAGTCACAAGATTCAAAGGAGAGCTCACCTTATATTTGCAGAGGGAAGAGACTATAGTAAATGGCGACCTCTTTTTTTTTTTAGCTCTCAAAAATGTAAATTTACAGGGTTATTTTTGCAAATAAAGAGACACAAAGACATTGAAAGTTTTTGATAAAAGATGTGATATATACCTAGCACATGGTTGTGGCCATATGAAGGAGAAAAGCCACATAAATTATAGACAAATGCCAGTCAAACACTGAAAATAATGCTCACCCTTCTTTCTTGTATTCTAATACTAAAGATTTGACCAGAGAAGCATTAGGATAGAGGGAAAAAACTAGAGAAGAAAACATTTCTTTTCAAACCCTAGCAGCAGCCATTTGAGAATTGCAGAGCTAAAGAATGAACAATGCAAAATGAAAAAAATGAAATGATCTTTAGGGTTTGTATCCTATTTTGTTTGATGGAGTCTTCCTTCTCATATTTTTTGACTTTACAAAACAAAAAAAAATCATTGCCTTATCCTCGGGGTCAAGACTTTAGTCTTGAATATTCCTAGTCATCATGCCAAGAAGGGGCCATGGGCCGACAACTTTTCTTTTGCATTTGAGTTGATAGAGTCAAAGGGGTTGACATCATTAGAAGGAAAGGCTCATTGCCTTATGAACTTTCAATCTCTTTATTTTCTATATGATCGACAATATGGTCAAAGATGCCTTAAATATAATGCCTTGCAATTAGATACAACATGGTCAAGACTTTAGTCTTGAATATTCCTAGTCATCATGCCAAGAAGGGGCCATGAGCCGACAAATTTTCTTTTGCATTTGAGTTGATAGAGTCAAAGGGTTGACATCATTAGAAGGAAAGGCTCATTGCCTTATGAACTTTTAATCTCTTTATTTTCTATATGATCGACAATATGGTCAAAGATGCCTTAAATATAATGCCTTGCAATTAGATACAACATGGTCAAGAGTCAAAGATTATTCCACATCATGCATGGGTCAAATTCCTTAATGCCTTATGCATTTTTTATGCATTTATAAGTCAAGACAAAAACATGCATGGAGACTAAATTGTTTACAATGTGTATGAGGACAAGGTAATGCATGAAGAGATGGCACAGTTGTGGATAAGGTAAAGTTTTGCATGGTGGTATTTGTATGGTGAGACAAGGATATTTGCATAAAGATTCTGAAGACAATGAATGTATGTGGATAAGGTAAGGTTATTTTTGTAGGGTGATATACATTATGAAGGCAGGGGGTATTATTATTTTTTTCCTTGATGCATGTGAGATGCAACTATTGTTTTTGCATAGAGACATAAGGGAATATTATTTTCTCTCAAATTTAAAAGTCCTAAATCATGCAAACTTGTGCAAATTAGATAAGTGTAATTGGAGTGATAAGGTGTTTTTTTTTCTTTTCATCTATCATGCATGACTTTACAACTAAAATCAATGTAAGTAAATAATAAGGTAATATTTTACAAATTATTTTATTATTTTTCACAAGTTGTAAAATCATAGAGTTAGTACAAAGTGTAACTAATAGTAAAGTAATTAGCACCTAATTACTTTATTTTTTGCTCACATCAATTTTGCAATGCAAAATCATGCAAAATAGATGAGTTGAGTTAACTATGGCTATTTGGTGACTTTTGCATGATTTGGAGGACAATTTGCAGAGTTTTGGTCAACTTCTTGATCAAACACATGGAAAGGATCAGTTTGGAGCTTTTTTTGCTCATTTTGAGCCAATTTTGACCCTTATTTTTAGAGATTTTTTGGTTTGCTCGTGGATCACTTTTTAGAGCTTATTTTTAGAGACAGTTAGCTACAGTTATATTTTTCATGCCTCTTGGAGAGAGCAAGCTATTTATTGTAAAGCAAAACTTAGGTTTTGCTAGTTCTTGCATTCTTTTCTCTTTTACACATTGAGAGAGAAAGAGGGTTTTGTAACTCATTTTTCGAGTTCTTTCTTTTTTTCTCTTTACACTTTGAGAGAGAAAGAGGTTTTTGTAACTCATTGATTATAGATTTTATAGAGATTACAGCAGGTTAGAGGTTCCATTCTCTTGTCTTTTATGCAATATTTTTCTTTATTTTTCATTGGAATCATGTGTTTTCCTTTCCATTAATGCTACTTGTATGAGTGATTTGATGAAATTTTATTGTGTTAAAAATATCAAAACCTTTAAAATTATTGTCTCATTCTTACTTGCAAGCATTAAGCATAGTGATTCATAGGTCTTAGGTTGTGTTACTGAAATCTTCTTCTTTCATGTTGTCAAAAACCCTTTTCCTTCATAAAAAAGATAAATTCCAGCCTTCCTTAGAAATATTTTTGTGATTACATTGCCAAAAGTGGATTGTGTGAATAGATTTCTAAGATCTATTGTGAAGTTAGTTTTGCAAGTTTTCCATCAAAATTAAGTGCATCACCGCATTTATGGCTTTAGTTTTTGTAATTCCATTAGATCTTTTTTACCCTTTTCCTACAAAATTTATTATTTTATCAAGGGAACCAGCCCACCTGGAGGTTCAAGTTTACTATAGGTCACCCACAACCTAAACTTGATCCCATGTTTTGAAGGATTGCAGAGTTTTCACAGATTTGCATAAGGGTGCAATACTAATCAACAACACTCACAATATATGAAGATCAAATAACAACTTTGTTTTAGGGTTACAACCCAAGGAAACTACTACTCCTTGAAAACTTTGATTTAGAGTCATTCCCAAGGAAGATACAACTACCTAAAGACTTTGTTTTAGGGTTAGTCCCAAGGAAACTACAACTCCCTGAATACATTGTTTAGGGTCACTCCCAATGAAGCTACTACTCCCTGAAATCATAACACACTTACAAAAGATTACAGTATGATAGTCCTTCTACTATCTAAAAACAAACATTAAAACTCACACCATTGATGATTGTACTTCTTCCTCTTCACACTTTCTTCTAATGATCTGATTAGTTAGGCACACTCTACACTTGATCACTATCACATATCAGTCTTCAAGATGAATCTAGATAGCATCCACAACCTATGCTCTTTCTCCTTAAATCGCACATCAATAATGAATTCATTCTACTTTTTATCTACTTGTGAAACTTTTCAATCAACTTATAATCAGACTTTACCTCACCCAATTTGATTCACTATTTTATACATGATATTACATTGATTACATTTCTTGTCGGCTAGATACATCACGAAAAATACATTTAAAGTTGGCCAGACAACACACAATATGAAATGTGTAGAAGATAGCTCCTAAGTGAAACCACATATTACACCAAAAGAAGATCCATACCTTGTGGGCACCAACACTTTCTTAACCAAGTCCAAAACATCATTCACAAATTTAAACACCAAGTAATTACATTTGCACAATCCGCTCATTTGAAAATAGGATAGATTTAACCAAAAACACATGAACCTTGAAGCATAACAACCACATCAACTTGAAAACCTTGTGTGGTACCAAAAACAAGAAATATCTTCATGAAAACTCTTCTTAGTGAGTCCACATAACTCAAACATCTCCAAACACTCCTTTGCCATCACACATCAAATAATCATGTCGTACATCTTCAATCATGAACTCTGGGAATAATCTATCATCTAGAACACACTGCAACATGCTGTCATTTGAAAAACTAAGTTGTGGACCATCAAGAACTTTGAAACTATAAGGAAGCATGTAATACACATCCATAAACATGTCCTCAAAACTACAAGGGAAATTATTCATTTCCAAAGGAATGCAGAGCATTCCAATAGGCCTTCATCACTAGCTTACTCTGCCAAAACACATGCTGCTACTCTATCATGCATAAATTTCATAGCGGAAGGACAAATGATCTAAAAACTTGGAATTATCACCTTCACTACATCTTGAACACAATTCTAGAACCGTATGGCCATATTTACAAATGCAAAGGAATGCAAAGCATTCCATTGTCCTACAAGAGCATCTTCACATAAGTAACATTGTCTTCGAACAATCAACAACAAAACACTCAGATAATGCAATCATCATGGAAATTGGAACATTCCATTGTCCTACATGGAGCATCTTCACAGAAGTAACACTGTCTTCAAATAATCAACAACAAAACACTCTTTCGGTAATGCAATAATTATAGAAATTGGAACATACATACTTCAAGCCATTAGTAACATCAGCAATACATCTAATCATCTTCGTGCTTCTAATTCCCATATTAATATCAACTATATCTTCTCCCTTCTCTTGTTGGATGGAACATGACATCCAACCATGAACTGTATCTTCTTCTCTTGTTTGATGGGACATGACATCCAACCATGAACATCATCACACCACCAAGATAGTGTTGACATCAATGACAACCTAGTGACAGTGTTGACATCAATGACAACCCTAGGAACCATATGTGTAACAATCTCCCCCTTTGGCATTGATGGCAACACATCTCTACTTCTCTCCCCCTTTGACATCAAGGACAAAGGGAAATCACTATCTACTCATCATAGATCACATACCTACATATTCTTTCTTAGGGCATGACTTCTTGTAGCAAACAAACCCCCCCTAACATCAGCAACCATTACCTGCTCCCCCTGAGAGGTAGCCACCATCAATCTAGGAGCAAGATATAACATGAACTCCCCCTAGACAAATGCACCATTATGCATCTAGAAAGAAGAAGGGTGGGAAATTACCCCTAACCTCTGTCGGAGATCCTCAAAAGTATCCTTTGCTAGAGCCTTTGTGAAAATATCTAGTATTTGATTTTTTGTTGGAACATATTCCAACTTCACTTCCTTATCTACAACCTTCTCTCTCAAAAAGTGATACCTAATTTCTATATGCTTGGTTCTAGAATGTGTCACTAGGTTCTTGGAAATATTGATAGCACTTCTATTGTCACACAAGATAGGAATAGGCTCATCATATAATACCTTGATATCCTTTAGGGTTTCATTCATCTATAACACTTGTGTACATCAAGATGCTGCTGCAATGTACTCTGCCTCTATAGGAGATAAGGACACTAAATCTTGCTTCTTGGCTACCATGAAACCAATCCACTTCATAAAAAGAAAGCATCACCAATTGTACTTCTATCATCAACACAACCAGCCCAGTCAGCATCAGTATAAGCACTTAAGTCAAAATCATTACCTCTTAGATACCATAGGCCATAGTTCAGAGTTCTTTTCAAATATCTAAATATCCTTATCACTTCCTTCTCATGTGTTTCCTTGGGATTGGCTTGATATCAGACAACCACATAGATCGTATGCATAATATTAGGTCTAGAAGTAGTGAAGTACATTAGTTGTCTAATCATATATCTATGATAGTCTGATCCACCTCTAGAGACTCATCATCTTTACTCAAGTGACATCTAGTGACCATGGGAGTATTCACTAGTTTTGACTCCTCCATAACAAACTTCTTCAACAACTCTTTGACATACTTATCTTGAGAAATACAGATACCACCATCTAACCGAGTAATTTGAAGTCCAAGGAAGAAAGACATTTCACCAATCATAGACATCTCAAACTCTTTTTGCATCTCCTCTGCAAACCTCTTACACATATCATCGTCTCCACCAAAGATGATGTCATCAACATATAATGCAACTATCAATGTCATGTCTCCTTCTTCCTTGATGTAAAAATTTCTATCTATAGTACCTTTCTTGAAGCTCTGCTAAAGTAAGTACTTGTCAAACCTAGCATACCAAGCTCTAGGTGCTTTCTTAAGACCATACAAAGTCTCCCTGAGTCTGCACACCATCTCTAGATCTTTTAATATCTAGGAACCATTTGGTTGTTCAATATACACCTCTTCCTCTAGGTCACCCTTTAGGAATGTTGACTTAACATCCATCTAATATACCTTGAAATTCTTATGATCAGCAAGAGCAAGGAACATTCTGATTGCCTCCATCATTGCTATTGGAACAAAAGTCTCCTCAAAGTCAATACCTTCAACTTGTGTGTATCCTTTACATACCAGTCTTGCATTGTTCCTTACAACTTCACCTTCTTCATTTAGTTTGTTCCGGAACACCCATTATGTTGGTATAACATTCCTATTTGCTAGTCTGGGAACCAATTCCCATGTCTAATTCTTCTAAGTCTGATCCAATTCTTCTTCAATGGCTTTTATCCATCCATCATCCTTGCTGGTATCAACAAAGTTCTTGGGTTCTACCTTTGATAGTAAACACAAGTTTACTTGCTCACATACTTTTACAAAACTTTTCTTGGACATCACACCCTTATTCTTGTCTCCAATGATCTGATCTTTTAAGTGGTTCTTCTGAACATACTTTGTTGGAGTCTTGGGCATCTGTTCTGGTTCTTGTTCCTTTTCCTCTTTCACTTCTTTTTCTTCATCTATAATGCATGGAAAGATATCAGATTTAGAGTCCTCTAATTCATGTGAGATCTGATATAGGTCTTCACCTACCTTGGCATTTGTGATTTCAATCATCTTTCCCAACCTCTTGTTGTAGCATCTACAAGTCTTTCATTTGGTTGAGTAGCCAAGAAAAATTCCTTCATCACTTCTTGAATCAAATTTTCTTAGGTCTTCTTCATCTCTTTTGATGTAGCATTTTTTGTCAAAAATTCTTAAGTATCTGAGTGGGAGGTCTTCCATGCCGTATCTCTTAAGGGGTCTTAGTGTTGTTGACCCTTAGTTGCACTCTGTTAATGAGATAGATAGTAGTATGAACTTCATCCTTCTAGTACATATTAGGTAGGTTTGCATCTTTCAACATTGCCTAGACATCTCTTACATAGTACTATTCTTTCTTTCCAATACCCCATTTTGCTGAGGGGTCCTAGGAGTTGACAGATTGGTGTAGTGCACCTAGAATGATCATTAAGTATTTTTTTTGAATTTTTGTGTGATAGGGACTATGAGAGTTTGAAAATAATGTAATAAAGCCATTTGAGGCATGAACATGTAGTGGAAGATTAGAAAAGCTATTTTCATATAGTGGATTGTAGTGGTAGTTTAAGAAAAGACATCTTCCTTAGTAAAGTCTATAGTTTTCCTAGAATGTAGGATAGTCTATTTGGGGATAGTCATCATTTTTATACTGAGAGGCGTTCTACACTCACAGCAAGGGCTGAAAGATTCAGATTCTTGTAAACAATTAAGATTCAGATTCCCATGTAAACAAAATTCATAAAATGTGTAAATAAATAAATTCGTGGAAGCCAAATAGATAGAAAAGTAGAAAAACTTGGGAAGTTATGGAGTGAAATCTTTATCATGTTAAACAAAAAATAAATAAATTTGTGGAAGCCAAATGGATAGAAAAATAGAAAAAACTTGGGCACTTATAGAGTGAAATCTTTATTACATTTGAAGAAAATGAAAAGTCTCGCAGTATAGTGTCTTTAAATTAATGCATGTGAGCATATCAAATATTCTAACTACAAGTAATTTACTAATAAATGCTAACAAATTGGAAGATATCTCTCAGCGTGTTGTAGATATATTTTTTAAAAATATAAATATACTAGTTATAGTAAACATTCTAATTTTTGCCTTTATGATGAACTTTCCCATGATGGGAGTGCGAGAAATGATGGAATTTCATTGTAAACTAATGACTTATACCTTTCTTGAGTCAAGAAAGAGGTGGTTGGAAAAGTTTGAAGGAGAAATAATACTAAAAATTACAATTTTCGTGCTTTTTTACTATGTTTTTTTGTTGTTCTTTACATTTTCCCAAATCTGTACAGCACTATCATATCTCAAAATGTTCATGATGCATAAGAGAATAGGGTTAGCTTTGTTTTAGATCAGGTTGGAGGGATTTTCATCAAGTGTGGAGGATTTAACAAATGTTTTCCTAGAAACAGCCCTGCTTACTGTTTATTTTCTATTTTTTTGTTATTCTAGTGCATGGTATAGGGTCATACGATCAAGCCAAGAAAAAAATTGTCTATAATCTTGTGATAAATGGCGTTACCTTCCTTTTTAGTCTATTTTGAGGGATTCTTATAGAAGTTTAAGCATTTTATCAGTCTTTTTCTACAACTAGATTTAAAACCCTAGTTTTGAGGGTTTAAGGAGAACGATGGTTTCTTGACCCTTTCCTTCTAATTCATCAACTGAGTATGGGTGGAATGGAGTTGTCTTACTTGGTTTTGTATTGGGTTTTCATGATCAGAGTAGGGGATAAGAGTAAAGTGATTGTTGCAGCTATGGTGCCTAATATCTTCATGTACTAGGATTGGTGACTTGCATAGAGGAATGAATTGATGCATGTGAGAGTTGAGACAACCCAAGAACATTGAAATCAGTGTATTTAGATCATTTTGCATACCATTGATTCCTTGGAGTAGGCTAGAAGAGCTAATAGTGCACTTACACCATAGTTACCTTGTCTAGGAGGCCTAACTAGGCCTAGAACAACAGAGATAGTCCATTTTTGGGACATATTTCCAAAAACAACCCATGTTGCATGTTTAATATGTTATGAGGAGTCTTAATGGGTATTTGAAAACCAAATTTCTTCATGGGTTTGTTAAGATTTCTGCAAGTTATGCCTGGAAAACACCTTTCCAAGGGCTACAAGCGAACTAGGCCATTAACAAAGAAATGATTGGAAAGGTTTGTGATCAGGAGTCTTAGTGAGGCTAGTTAGTTTCAATCCATCAAATTAGAGTGGTTTAAGATGTCTCAGAGACTGGTCATGAGTTTCACCCATTCTAGGTATGTGGAGTCACCTTTCCTTAGTCTTGAGACAATGCATTATGAGAGGACAGTCCAAACAAAGCATGATCAGTCAATTGGTCAATGAATCATTGCATTTAACTTCTTCCCCTACCTCTACATCAATTGGTATCAGAGCCAGGTTAGTAGGTCTATTGTGATTGTGAAGAGTTGAAGGGGCAGTTTGTCAAGATTCCTCCAAGAGGAAGAAACATGGCTCAAGAGATGAATGAGCTGAAGGAGAAGCATGCTAGAGAGTTGAGGGAGCTGAAGGAAACAATGGCTACCCTAGAACAAAATTAGAGAAGAGGAGTGGCTCTAGGTGATGAGAATGAATCTAAGGAAGAAGAGGAAGCTAAGTATGAAGATGTGGAAGAAGAGTTAGACCCTGAAGATCAGAGGATGGTAAAGTTGTTGAAACTAGTAAAAGAAGACAAGCACAAGATAAAGATAGATGTGCCAAAGTATGGAGGAAGCCTTAGTGATGAAGAGTTGTTTGACTAGATTGCAGCATTGGATAATCATTTTGAGTGTGAAGAAGTTCTTGAGGATCAGAAAGTGAAGATTGCAAAGACCAAGCTGACATGTCATGCTTTGTTATGGTGGGATTATTAGCAAATAGAGAGGAGAAAGCAAGGAAAGGCAAAGATTGTTTCATGGGACAAGATGGTAGCTAAGATCAATGGTAAGTTCTTACCTAAATATTATAAAGTTCAAATGTTTAAAAAGATTCAAAGTTTAAGACAAAAGGAAATGGATGTTAAGACATACATTGAAGAGTTTTATAAGCTGAGTATAAGGTCTGGTTAAAATGAAAATGAAGTACAAAAAGTTGCTAGGTATTTGGTGGTTTGAGATTTAACATGCAGGATGAACTACTATTGGCAAATCCAAGGAATGTTGAACAATGTTATCATATGGTAGTTAGAGTGGAAGAGAAGATGAAAAGGAGACAAGATAAGATAGCCAGAGGTAGAGGCAGTACCTCTAGAGGTAGATGATCCTTTCAAAATACAAAACAAGTTAATGAGAATCAAGAGGAGATAAACAAGGGACAAGGACAAAGTACTAATTTCAGAGGCAAAGGTTCTATAGGTAGATTTGGTGGTGGAAGGAGTACAAATACCTTTATGGGTAATTGTTACAATTGTCAAGAGTTTGGGCACACAACATATAGGTGTCTTGAGAAGCAAAACTTTTCAAGTGATGGTGAAAGGAAGAATGAGAGGAGGACTCAGTTAGCCTAAGAAGAAGAATGTGGTGGTTCTACTCCCACTAGTTGTGCTCTTGAAGTAGGAGAAACATTGATGCTGAGAGAAAGAGTACTATTGAAGACCTCCAAGGAGAAGGAGTTGATTCAGAGGAAAGCACTATTTATGACAACTTGCAAGTGCAAGGACAAGGTATGCAAAGTGATAATGGATTTAGGATATACCAATAATATGGTGTCTAGTGAGATGGTAGACAAACTGAGGTTGAAGAGAGTACCTAGGGACACACCTTACATAGTCTCTTGGGTAAGTGATCATCAGTCCATTTTAGAAAGTGAGCAAGCATTAGTAGAGTTCAAGATTGGAGCATATGAGGATAGGGTACTTTGTGACATCCTACCCATGGATTGTTGTCATGTGATACTTGGAAGACCGTGGTAGTTTGATAGGTCTATAATTTATGATGGGAAAGCTAACACCTACACTATTAGGAAGGATGAGAAAACTTTTATACTGATTCCATTGCAAGAAGAAGTCAAAGAACAATCAAGGACAGCAAAAATGATAATGTTTGGCAAGAAGGAGCTGGTGAGGTTTGAAGAGACTGAAACAAAGGAGTATATAGCCTTTTCAAGGTATAAAACTATTGAGATAACAAATGAGAAGTGTGAAGATGATTTGCATCCACTTGTGAAGAGAAATGTCTTCATGTGGAAGAAACAGGTGAGTGAAAATGTGTCTAGGTCTAAGACAAAGAAATGGAAAGTCTATGGAAAGGCAAGAAATAGGTGAAGGGATCTTAGTAGGGATAGTCATGTGCCCTGTAGTATTGAGAATAAAGAAGAGGCAATCAGTGGAAGCTGATGCAACAGTTTACAAGGTTACCAAGGCAATGGACAAGCTAATTGTAGGTCTGACAATGACTAGTAAAGGTGATGACAGTGAAATGAGTGGAGACGAGAAGAGTATGAGATAGTGGTGTGAGATAGAATCTATGAGAGAAGTGCTGACAGTTGGTAAAAGGTTAAAAACAGAGGTAAGGGGGAGTGAGGTAGCAGAGTTTGGTGATAGAGTACTCTATGACAGAGTGAAGCAAACTTCAAGGACAAACAAGAGCAAAGATGACAAGGATAGTGAAGGATCAAAGCAAGATGAACTTGATGAAGACAATTTACAAGATTCTTTCCAAGGGACTTGGAAAAGTTACAAGTTAGGGTGTATGGTGCAATGCACCTAGAATGATCATTAAGTAAATTTTTTGAATTTTTGTGTGATAGGGACTATGAGAGTTTGAAAATAATGTAATAAATCCATTTGAGGCATGAATATGTAGTGGAAGACTAGAAAATCTATTTTCATATAGTGGATTGTAGTGGTAGTTTAAGAAAAGACATCTTCCTTAGTAAAGTCTGCAATTTTCCTAGAATGTAGGATAGTCTATTTGGGGACAGTCAGCCTTTTAATACTAAACATTCTAATTTTTTCCTTTATGATGGCCTTTCCCATGGTGGGAATGAGAGAAATGATGGAAGTTCATTGTAAACTAATGATTTATACCTTTCTTGAGTCAAGCAAGAGGTGGTTGGAAAAGTTTGAAGGAGAAATAATACTGAAAGTTACAATTTTCTTACTTTTTGACTATGTTTTTTTGTTGTTCTTTGCATTTTCCCAAATCTGTACAGCACTGTCATAGCTCAAAATGTTCATTATGCATAAGATAATAGGGTTATCTTTGTTTTAGATTAGGTTGGAGGGATTTTCATCAAGTGTGGAGGATTTAACAAATGTCTTCCTAGAAACTATCTTGCTTACTGTTTATTTTCTAACTTTTTTGTTGTTCTAGTGCATGGTATAGGGCCATATGATGCAGGCAGGGAAAAAATGTCTAGAATCTTGTGATAAATGGTGTTACCTTCCTTTTTAGTCTAGTTTGAGGGATTCTTATAGAAGTTTAAGCATTTTATCAGTCTTTTTATGTAACTAGCTTTAAAACCCTAGTTTTAAGGGTTTAAGGAGAACGATGGTTTCTTGACCCTTTCCTTCTAATTCATCAACTGAGTATGGGTGGAATGGAGTTGTCTTACTTGGTTTTGTATTGGGATTTCATGATCAAAGTAGGGGATAAGAGAAAAGTGATTGTTGCAGCTATGGTGCCTAATATCTTCACGTACTAGGATTGGTGACTTGCATAGAGGAGTGAATTGATGCATGTGAGAGTTGAGACAACCCAAGAACCTTGAAATTAGTGTATTTAGATCATTTTACATCCCATTTATGCCTTGGATTAGGCTAGAAGAGTTGATAGTGAACTTACACCATAGTTACCTTGTCTAGGAGGCCTAATTAGGCCTAGAACAACAGAGATAGTCCATTTTTGGGACATATTTCCAAAAACAACCCATGTTGCATGTTTAATATGTTATGAGGAGTCTTAATGGGTATTTGAAAACTAATTTTTTTCATGGGTTTGTTAATATTTCTGCAAGTTATGCCTAAAAAACACCCTTCGAAGGGCTACAAGCAAACTAGGCCATTAACTAAGAAACGATTGGAAAGGTTTGTGATCAGGGGTCTTAGTGAGTCTAGTTAGTTTCAATCCATCAAATTAGAGTGGTTTAAGATGTCTCAGAGACTATTCATGAGTTTCACCTATTCTAGGTATGTGGAGTCACCTTTCCTTAGTCTTGAGACAATGCATTATGAGAGGACAGTCCAAACAAAGCATGATCAGTCAATTGGTCAATGAGTCCTTGCATTTGAGTTCTTCCCTTGTCTTTGCATCACAGATGTCTCCTAATACCATGATCTTCATAAAACTTATCAAATTCATTTGAAGTAAACTCACCTCCTCTATTAGACCTTAAACATTTGATCTTATTATCCATTTCTTTCTCAACTATAGCTTTAAAAACCTTAAACTTACAAAGGCATCTGATTTTTATCTTAAGACAGTAACCCAAGTCATTCTAGAATAATCATCAATAAGCAACATGAAATACCTCTCACCTTGTTAACTCTTTATTCTTGTAGGGCCACCTAGATCAGTGTGAATTATCTCCAATGGCTTTGAAGAAGAATACTCCTTGCTTTTGAAGTTTGTCTTTGTCTACTTTCCCATTTGACATTCCCTGTATACTACATTTGTAGGCTTGATTACCTTACGCATATCTCTCACTGCTTGAGTAGCGTTGATCTTTACCATATTGTAAAAATTGTTGTGTCCCGTTCTTTTGTGCCACAACCAACATTCACTAGATTGGGCTAACAAACATGTTCTTCCATTTACCTCCTTCAAGTGATAGATGTCACCATATTTCTTGATATCTTCTTCAACTAATTTTCCAAACCTTGCCTTCCTGATTTCACATCCATTAGCGTGAAAGGTGAGATTATACCCCTTGTTGCACATTTGATTGACACTAAGAGGATTGTGTTTTAGCCCTTTGACATAGAGGACATCTTGAGTCCTATTCTTCCCATCAATAGTTATAGCACCTTTTCCATAGATTTGTGCTAACTCATCACCACCAAACTTAATAGCACCACCATCCCACTTTTTTAGGCTGATAAACTTCTCCTTGTCACTAATCATATGATTTAAGGATCCACTGTCAATTACCCAAGCCTTAGCTTCTTCTCTTGCATGAAAGATAGTCCACACAACCATTGATCTTTCATTGTTTAGTTTTGTTTGCAAGGCATCAATCCTTTCACATTTTCCAACATCATCTTTTTTTTTCACGAACACTTAAAGCCATGAAAAGTGTTTCATCATTTGAATCAGCATGATCCTCATCTTTTAAAGAATAATTTCTCTCTATTGAATACAAACTTCTCTTGAACTTGTCTCTTATGTTACTACCCCTTGATTCTTTGAAAGGACATTTAGAAGCAAAATGACCAACCTTTCCACAATTGAAACATTTGAAGAGTAACTTACCTTTGTATTTGCTAGTGCCTTTCTTCAACCTTCTCACAAAATTTGCTTCAACTTAATTAGAGCTTTCATCTTCATCAACTTTTTCCTTTGTTTTCATATTGGCTTCAAAAGAAACTTATTTCTTCGGAGCATCACTGTCAAACTCTCTCATTTGAAAGGCAGTAAGGGAACTAAATAATTTGTCTATAGTGTATGTATCCAAGTTTGCATTCTCCTCAATGGAAGATACCTTATGATTGTAATATTTGTGAAGAGATCTCAGAACCTTTTTCACAACCTCATCTTCTTTCACTTCTCCACTAAGCCCTATAATGCCATTGACCACTTCATTCACCCAAATCATGTATCCAGCAATATCTTCATCCTCTAACAGTTTTAGATTCTTAAATTTTCTCTTGAAGATTTGCATCTTGGCTTACTTTCCTTTCTTATCTCCTTCATAAATGGTTTTAAGTTTATCCCAAACTTCTTGAGTAGAACTACAACTCATTACCTTTGAAAGTTCTAAATTAGCTAATCCACTCATGATGGTAAACTTTACCTTGGCATTGTTATAATACTTATTAACTTCATCTACATCTGTAGGAATAGTAGTAGGAATAGTGTAACCACACTTGGTGGATTCCCAAACATCACACCCTAGAGCATTGATGTAAGCTTCCATCCTTAGCTTCCAAAAAGAATAATTTGTTCCATCAAACCTAGGTATCTTGCTATATCCATTTTGTTCCATCTTGAACCTTCCTCAAGTGGTTAAGATTCCCTTAGAGGAACTTGGCTCTAATACCAATTGTTGAGCACACCAAGATATTGAGAAGGGGGGTGAATCAGTATCTAAACAATCTTCAATTTTAACAACTTCAATTTATCCAAAGCAAATTAAAACTTAAGCATCACAGCATTAACATGAACATGAAAGATTAACACAATGCACATCAACAAATAACACCAGATACATGTGGAAAACCCTAGAAGGGAAAAACCACGGTGAGGATTAACTCACAATATATGAAGCTCAACTAAAACCTTTGTTTTAGGGCTACAACCCAAGGAAGCTACTACTCCCTAAAAAATTTGATTTAGGGTCACTCCCAAGGAAGCTACAACTCCCTAAAGACTTTGTTTTAGGGTCACTCCCAAGGAAGCTACAACTCCCTGAAGACTATGTTTTAAGGTCACTCCCAAGGAAGCTACTACTCCCTAAAATGAGAACACACTTACAAAAGATTATAGTATGACAGTCCTTCTACTGTCTAAAATCTGACATTAAAACTCACACCTTTGATGATTACACTTCTGCCTCTTCACACTTTCTTATGATGATCTGATCTATTAGGCACACTCTACACTTGATCACTATCAAATATAAGTCTTCAAGATGAATCAAGATGAATTTAGACAAAATCAACAACTTTTGCTCTCTCCTTTAGTCGCACATCAACAATGCATTCATTATGCTTTTTATCTGCTTGCAAACATTTTCAATCAAATTGTAATCACACTTCATGTCACTCAATTTGATTCACTATTTATACATGATATTATATTTATTACATTTCTTGTTGGCTAGATACATCATGACAAATACATTTACAAGTCAGCTAGACAACACACACTATGAAACGTGTAGAAGATAGGTCCTAAGTGAAACCACATGTTACACTAGCATAATATCCATGCCTTGTGGACACCAACACCTACTTAACAAGGTCCAAAACATCCTTCACAGCTTCAAACACCAAGGAATTACATCTGTACACTCTGCTCATTTGAAAATACGACAGCTTTAACCAAAAACACATGAACCTTGGAGCATAATGGCCACATCAACTTGAAAACCTTGTGTGATACTAGAAACAAGAAATATCTTCATGAAAACTCTTCTAGATGAGTCCACATGACTCATACAACATCTCCAAACAATCTTTTGCCACCACACATCAAAGAATTGTGCCACACATATTTAATCATGAACTTTGAGAACAAGTTGTCATCTGAAACACATTGCAACATGCTATCATTTGAAAAACTAAGCTACAGACCACTAAGAACCTTGAAGTTACAAGGAAGCATGTAATACACATGCATAAACATGTCCTAAAAACTACAAGGGGAATCATTCATTTCTAGAGTAATGTGGAGCATTCCAAAAAGCCTTCATCACTAGCTTACTCTACCAGAACACATGACGGTACTCTATGATGCATAACTTTCATAGCAGAAGGATAAATGATCTAAAAACTTGGAATTATCACCTTCACTACATCCTAAACATAATTCTAGAACAATATAGCCATATCTACAAATGCGAAGGAGTGTGGAACATTCCATTATCCTACATAGATCACCCTGATAGAAGTAACACTGTCTTCAAACAATCAACAACAAAACACTCTTCTGCTAATGCAATCATCATGGAACTTGGAACATACATACTTTAGGCCATCAATAACAATAGTAATACATCTGATCATATATGTTCTTCTAATTCCCATATTAATATTAATTATATCTTCTCCCTTCTCTCATTGGATGGAGCATGACATCTAACCATGAACTGTATCTTCTTCTCTTGTTGGATGGGACATGACATCCAACCATTAACACCATCACATCACCATGATAGTGTTGACATCAATGACAACCCTAGGAACCACACGTGTAACAAAAAGGCCATCTTATAGCATTTTCTAGAAGGAAATTATCTAAGGCTGAGAAAAACTATACCACAACAGAGAGAGAAGCCCTAGAAATGGTATATGTATTAAAGAAATTTAGACAGTACCTATTATCCACACCATTCATTTTCTTTATTGATCATGAACTATTAAAGTACTTGTTGAACAAACAAGACATCTAAGGGAGAATATGTCGATGGTTATTATTATTCCACGAATTTAAATTCACCATCAAAGTAAAACTAGGGAAGCATAATCAAGGTCCTGACTACTTCTCTAGGATTGAAATAGGAGATGAACTAGAAAGTCAATAAGAAGAATTTACTAGCGAAAACCTTTTTAGGGTTAATGTGGTACTAGAAGAATTGAAAGATATAACATATTTATTGGCCATAGGAGAATTGCCATCTAATACATCTCTACAAGAAAAACAAATCCTAATGTAGAAGGCTTTCCCATACATACTCATTGAAGGAGAATTGCATATCAGAGGAAGGGATGATATAATAAGGGGAGTTGTATATGAACATGAAAGAGAGGACATAATAAAGGAGGCACATGAAGGTGTGGTAGGAGGCCACAACTCCAGAGACCTTACCACAAGGAAGATAAAGCTAGCAGGCTTATGGTGGCCTACCTTATTTCAAGATGCAAAAAGGTATGTAAAACATTGTGATAAATGTCAATGGGTAGGAAAATCTACTGCAAAAGATGAAGTTCCACTCATACTAGTACTAGCACTAATCCCATTTAAAAAATGGGCAATTAATTTTATTAGACCTATAGATCCCCCTGCAAAACAATCAAAAGAAAGATATATCATAACAAAAGTGGAATACCTCACCAAATGGACAGAAGCTCAACCCACTAAGGACTATACAACAAACATTGCCATGAAAATTTTTGTATGAAAATATAAGAACTAGATTTGGTTATCGATTGAGCATAACAAGTGACCAAGGGAAACACTTTGTGAATAACATTATTGTGGAGTCACTAAAGGCTTGTGTTATAGCATGTAAAAAAAGTTCACCATATCACCCACAAGAAAATGGTGCAAGTAAAGCCTTGAATAAAATTATTGGGAAAACATAAACAAAGATATGTAATAAGAATAGAATAGATTGGGACCTAAAAGTACCTGCAGTACTTTGGGCCTACCACACTAGATAAAAAAACTACAAACTTCACACCATATGAATTAGTATATGGCATGGATGTCACAATACCAGTACATTTTATACTACCAAATTTTCGTACCGCATTGACTCTGAGGCTAAATGTGGAGGAATCCCTAACACAAAGGATTGAAGAGTTGGAGAAAATGTGGTGCAGTCATGGTTAGGAGGGTCCACAGAGTGAATAGTCCAAACCATGCAGCAAGAGTAAACACAATGGAAACAACTCAATTATAGAATGCAAATGCAGATTTAGTCATTCAGTATATCATAGATCCAAAATACAAATAGGCTGGTAACATGTGGGCTTACAACTAGGGCTCACAGGCCTGATTTTCCAGTTACAATATATGCACACGATATAGATTTGAAGTGCCTTGTAGAAGAAATTCAAACTATCTAACTTATAAATTATGCTAACTACTTTCCAAGGCATTTATTACATGATTATATATCGTCTTCAAAACATAAGATTCCTCCGCGTCGGCCAAGGATGGCTACAAACTCTAAAGAAAGAGATGTAATGTGTGTACACAAATAGGTTGGACCTAATCATATAGAACTCCTCCAAAAATGAATGAAATATCATGTGGATCTCAGGGAAGGTCAGCCATGAACCAAGGTTCCTTGAATGATGTGTCTTCTAGCTTTGTAAGTCTTCTTCTTTAGCTGATTGTCTAAGACTGTCAAGATGCTCTATTTTGAGAACACAGTCAATCTTTTGATAAAGATATCTTTCTGTTAACTGATCCAAATGATCTAAATTTTGGATATGGTGTGCTTGAATATGTCTAGATGCTAAGTCCATCTCCTCAAGGTCTGAAATGAAATTGCAATAGAATGCGGACCAAAATACTAAAACTACTACTGCCTGAACTGACTGTACTGAACTAGAAAATGAAAGAAAACACACTAAAATGCAAATATTTTTGGTTGATGCAAGATTGCTCTTGAACCAAGGATGCTCCTACATCAGACATCTAGGTTTGTTGAAAAAGTGAGTCCCTCACTTTACTGGGGCTAGAGGAAAACCAAGGTGGTCTACCTTAGCCTGAGAAATCCAAGGTGAGTCTTCTTTTGGTCTACCTTTCCATTTTACCAAATATTCCTTGTATTGCTTGCCTCCGGTGCTACATCTAATTTTGTTGTCCAAGATATCTTCAATCTACTCTAGTGCTTGTTGTGTTAACCACTTCTTCAAGTCTTCTTCAATGCTATCACTAAATTCTGCTACATGATACCGATATAGATCTTTTATGTTGAAAATAGGTGATATACCCAATGTCTCTGGTACCTCCACTTCATATGCATTTCCTAAATAAAATTTCTTGAGTATCCTACATGGTCCAAACTTCTTCATCTTCAACTTGTTATATGTCCCAATTGGAAATCTTTATTTTCTTAGATATACCATCACTTCATCTTCAACTACAAACTCTTTGTGTCTCCTCTTCTCATCTTCTTGCTCCTTATACTTGCTGTTTATCTCCTCCAAATGCTTCTTAACCTGATTATGCACTGTCTCCATGTGTCCTGCAAATTCTTTTGCTTCTGCACTTCTTTTGTCCTCCATACTAATATCTCTCAACCTTACTACTCCTCTAGGGTTAGTTCCTATCACAATCTCAAATGGTGTTCTTTTGGTACTCCTATTCACTGAATTATTATATGCAAACTCTTTTTGTGATAGAATCAAATCCCAATTTCCTGCCTTCTCTCCAACCAAACATCTCAACAAGTTTCCCAAACTCCTATTTACTACCTCTATCTCTCCATTAGTCAATGGATGAAATGTTGAACTAAACTTCAAATCTATCTTCATCTTCTTCCAAAGTGTCTTCCAAAAATATCCAAGAAATCTTTTATCTCTATCTAAAATTATGCTCTTAGATAATCCATGCAATCTCACAATCTCCTTGAAAAATAGGTCAGCCACATGAAATGCATCAGTTGTATTCTTACAAGGTATGAAATGTGCCATCTTTGAAAATCTATCCACCACTACAAATATTGAATCATGTCCTCTTTGTGTCTTTGGAAATCCCATTATGAAATCCATTCTTATGTCTACCCAAGGTATCTTCAGTATTGTCAAAGATTTATACAATCTAGTATTCTGATTACTTCCTTTTGCAACTTGACATACTCTACAACTCTATACAAACTTCCTAACATCCTTATATATCTGAGGCGAAAAGTAATTTTCACTTAGGAAAGACATTGTCTTATCAATGCCAAAATATCCTACCAATCCACCATTGTTCTTTTCTTTAATCAAATTGTCTCTCTTTGAACTCCTAGGTATACACAACTAGTTTCCTTTGAACAACATATCCTCTTAAGTGAAATAATCCAACCACTTACTCCTATCTATCACAATAGGTTCCTTAAATGTTATCCAAGGTTCTACAAAATCAAGATCTCTTTCATACATGTTTTTCAATTCCTCAAATCCTAACACTTCAATTATCATCTCTATCAGCGAATTCCTCCTCCTACTCAATGCATCTACAACTTTGTTTGACTTCCCAATCCTATGCTTCAATACAAAAGTGTAACTCTACATGAACTCTACCCAACTCATATGTCTCTGATTCAACTTTCCTTGATTGTTTAGATACTACAAAGCTTGATGATCTGTGTACAACACAAACTCATTCACCAACAAATAATGTCTCCACTTCTTTAGGGCTTGAATTATAGCATAGAACTCTTGATCATAAACTGAATATCTTCTACTTGCATCATTCAACTTCTTACTGAAATATGCTACAGGTCTACCTTCTTGACTTAATACTACTCCTATATCATTTTCACTTGCATCACAATCTACTTGGAAAACCTTATTGAAATCTAGTAATGCCAACACAAGTTGCTCTATCACTTTTTGCTTCAACAACTCAAAACTTTTGTCTACTCTTGATGTCCACTTAAAGGTTTTTTGTCACCTCTCATTGTCTCTGTCATAGGGTTACATACTAAACTATAATTTTTTATGAACTTCTCATAGAAACTAGCTAATCCATGAAATGATCTGACTTCTTGAATTCTCTCTGATGTAGGCCACTCAACAATTGATCTAACTTTCTTAGGGTCCATCTTTAATCCTTCCATAGAAATCACAAATCCCCAATATACCAACTCTTCTTTCATGAAACTACGCTGCTTAATGTTTATCAACAATTTCTCTTCTCTCAAGCTCTGCAATACTTGTCTTAGGTGCCACAAATGTTCTTTTGTTTTACTAAAAATTAGAATATCATCCAAGTACACAATTAAAAACTTACCCAATAATTTCTTCAAAACTTCATTCATCAACCTCATGAAAGTACTCAGTGCATTTATCAATCCAAAAGGCATCACCACCCACTCATACAATCCTCCATTTGTCTTAAAAGCAGTCTTCCATTCATCTCCTTCTCTAATTCTGATATGATGGTATCTATTCTTCAAGTCTATCTTTGTGAAATTCTTTGCTCCACTCAAACAATCTGTAATATCATCCATCCTAGGCAAAGTAAATTTGTATTTAACTATGATCTTTTTGATTTCTCTAGAGTCTATACACATTCTCCATTCTCCATCCTTCTTTGGTGCTAACACTGCAAGTACTACATAAGGACTCAAACTTTCTCTGATCAAACCTTTGCTCAACAACTCTTGTATTTGTCTATTTAATTATTCATTCTCTGCTAGTATCATTCTATGTGCTACTTTGTTAGGCAAACTAGCTATAGGTATAAGATCCATGTGATGATTGATACTCCTAATTGGAGGTAATCCTTTAGGTACATTATCTGATATGATGTGTTTATACTCTATCAGAACTTAGTTATCTCTTCTGGTTGTGATTCTTTAGTCTTTGTATTTAGATTTTTAGTCTTCTTAGGAATCAAAGCATAACACATATTCTCATGTCTCAAACCATCTAGAAATTTCCTTCCATTAACCATACAGATTCTAGCATTCCCACATACTTCATTCTTAGGATCATCTTTGAAAGGAATCAAAGTAATTCTCTTTCCATTTGATGTTATATTATATGTATTCTTTCTTCCATCATGTATAGCTTTCCTATCATACTACCATGGTCTACCCAATAGTATATGGCAAACATCCATAGGCATAATATCACACAATACTTCGTCATGATAAGATCCAATATGAAATTTCACCAAACATTGTTCACTCACTAGTACCTTATGATCATCTTGAATCCATGCTATCTAATATGACTTAGGGTGTTTCAATCTTTCCAACTTCAGCTTAGTCATCATCTTCTCAGAAACTAAATTATCTGAACTACCACTATCAATTACAACTTTACAACATTTACCTCCTAATTTGCATTTGGTCCAGAACAAACTTTTCCTCAGTGGTGGTTCCTTGTTTGTCTCTACTTGAGATAGTGCTCTCCTCATGACAAGTGATTCTCCTTTCTTAGGTTTACCAACTAAACTAGGTGATCCAACAGGCTCTTCTTCTACATAAGAAGCTCTTCCACTATTCTTTGTCTTCTTGTTTGTACTTCCTTGATTACATTAAAATGCTTTGTGTCCTTCACCTCCACACTTAAAATAGGTTCCTCTGAATGTTCTCTTATTAGGTCCTCTTCCATCTCTCTTGTATCCTTCACCTTGGTATGAATTAGGGTTTCCTCTTTAGTAGAAAGTTTTGCCATCTCTCTGGTAGGCACTATTTTCTTTGTCTTCCTTCTTGAATGTGCTCTCTTGTCTATTCTACTCTGCATATGATCTTTCTCCTTTGAAAAATATTCTACATCTTTGAAATTTGCCTCATATACCTCTCTGTCTTTGCTCATGCTTCTTGTTCAACTTTTCTTCAACTTTTAGGGCAAACTGATATGCTTCTTCCAATGTTGTCATCCTTACCAAACTTAGTTCTTCTTAAATATTCAATCTCAGTCCATTGATGTATCTAGCCAATTTCTCCTTTCTTTCTTCACTATGTCCTATCCTTATGATCATCTTGTGAAATTATTTAGTATATTCCTTCATAGATTTCTCCTTTTGTCTCAAGTTATTTAATCTCTTCAATAGTTCCAAATCATAGTCAGTAGGTATAAACTGATTCTTCAACTTTGTCACCATTCTATCCCATTTTGTAATCTTTTCTTTTCCTCTTCTATTCATATCCAACTATACATATTTCCACCATATAGTAGCATGTCCTTTCAACTTTATCTTTGCAAATTTCACCTTCTCCAGATCTTCAATTTCTTCATACTCAAAGTATTCTTCTAGGTCATTTATCTAATCAATCAGCTCCTTAGGATTCAAATTGCCATTGTAGTTTGGTGCATCAACTCTAGGTCTTTCCCAATCTTTGAAATAGCTAGCAACATCTTCGCTTGGTCTAATTCTTCCTCCTCTTCTAGGGTTATTTCATTTTACTCGACGGATTGAAATTCTTCATCATCATCACTTTCAACATTAGGTTGAGGTGTTAGTCCTCTTCTTGGATCTTCAACAGCATCTAAGAGAACTTGCATTGTCTTCATCATTTCCATCATCTCATCCATTCTTCTAGCCATACTACCAACAATAGGTATTCTCCTCATTGGCATCTCTTCCTAGGATCAAGTGTAAATGCCTCAAATTCGACGATCAGGCTAAAAGGTGACAACTACCTCACAATCAGTGATCGGTTGACAACACATGTAGTATGCCTTAGATTCGGTGATCCATTCACAACAAGATCTTACATAATGCCCTCACTCACTTCTCTCCCAATAGATTGAAACTTCACTTTGATACCACTTGGTGCAGTCATAGTTAGGAGGGTCCACAAAGTGAATAGTCCAAACCATCCAGTGAGAGTAAACACAATGGAAACAGCTCAATTATAGAATGCAAATGCAGATTCAATCATTTAATATATCATAGATCTAAAATACAAACAGGTTGGTAACATGCGGGCTTACAACTAGGGCTCACAAGCCTGATTCTCTAGTTACAATATATGCACATGATATAGCTTTGAAGCACCTTACAAGAGAAATTCAAACTATCCAACTTGTAAATTATGCTAACTACTTTCCTAGGCATCTATTACATGATTATATATGATCTTCAGAACATAAGATTTCTCCGTACTGACCAAGGATGGCTACAAACTTTGAAGAATGAGATGTAATGTGTGTACATGGATAGGTCAGACCTAATCATATAGAACTCCTCAACAAATGAATGGAATAGCGTGGGGATCTCAAGGAAGGTCATCCATAAACCAAGGTTCCTTGAATGATGTGTCTTCATGCTCCACATGTCATGAAAGTTCTCTACAAGTCTTCTCCTTTAGCTAATTGTCTAAGATTGTCAGGATGCTCTATTATGAGAACACAGTCAATCTTTTGATAGTGCTATCTTTTCAGTAACTAATTCAAATGATCTAAATTTTGGATATGATGTGCTTCAATATGTCTAGATGCTAAGTCTAGCTCTGTAAGGTCTAAAATGAAACTACGGTAGAATGCAAACCAAAATACTAAAACTGCTATTAACTAAACTGACTATACTGAACTAGAAAATGAAAGAAAACACATTGAAATGTAGATTTTTTTGGTTGATGCTTGAGATTACTCTTGAACTAGGGATGCTCCTACATCAAAATGGATGAAAATAGATTACTGGCAACATATAACATGAATCTAGAAATAAAGCGCAAGAAAGCATGGCATGATAGAAACCTGCAGTAGAAGAACTTCAAAGAAGGTGATCTAGTACTCTTGTATGATAGAAAATTCAAGAAACAAGGTAAAATAAAGATAAGGTGGTTAGGGCCATATTATATACAGGAAATTGCAAAATCTAGAGCAGTAAGACTAAAAGATATGGAAGGAAAATTAGCAGTTGGATTTGTAAATGGAGCTCGACTAATACATTATCTTAAACCTCTAGAATTAAAAGATGGAATGCGGAAGAATCCTAACATGTACTATAGAAATGTAGTATTTTGTAACATATTGTATCATAAACTAATTGTTGGCAGCTAAAAACACTAAAAGCCTACAAAAGCCCATGAAAAGCACAATGGATAAACACAATAAATGAATAAAGTGACTAGTAAGGCTATATAAACCTAAAACCATCCTCCAAATTTATTTTCATCCAAATATTTGAAAAATCTAAGATCTGAAGTGGAAGAGCTATGAAGAAACTAAACCCTAACTGTCAAGTAGTCAAAAAGAAGAAATGGCTACACCAGTGCTTATTGATGTTACAGAGAAGCTAAGGCCCAAATATAAGAAGTACCCATACAAAGCAATGGAGGTTGATAAACAAGGAGCATTATCGGGAGTACCAGAAGATGTTGTGTATAAAAGAGATATCATAAAATACATTCATGCAACAATCACGGAGAGAGATCGTATAACATTTGAAGAATTAAGAGACACATTGCATATAAAGTATACTATACAAATAGAGAGGGATCCACTACCACTACCGCGATCCATACAACATACCAAATGGTGAATGAAGGTAAAGACTTCGACCTCTGTGAAGTAATGAGAGAACAACTAATGGAGAATTTGAAGCACACAAAAGAGTCCAATTAGAACTTTTGGTATGGAACCCTAATCATTTGTTTGGTATTTTATTTCTTAAATTAGCTATTGGGGTTTAAGGAGAAAGTATGGCAACAACATCTCATAGTAGCTGCATAAATAAAATAGCATATTAGAAGCTTTAGTGATACAAAAATCTTTAGCACAATGTATACAAGCTAGAGAAAGAATCCCATATGAAGATGTAAAGCAATATATCAACCACATTACATTCATGGTTGATAAAGATTATACATATATGGAGGTAGTGGAGCCTAGAACATCTTTGATTCCTACAACATAGATAAACACTTATGCAAAAACTTTGTTATGAAAGCCTAAGAATGCTACTGCAAAAAGATTTGGCACATAGAAGTAGATAATGGCTAAGTAGCATAGAAAGAAGGTGGAGGAGCAATTACAGAAAAATAAAGAAAAATTGCATAAACAATTGGAAATCCCATCCGGAATAGGCATATCTGTACCACATCATGCATCATCAAACTTACAAGCCTCTACAAAAGCTCCACAAGCTACGTCATTAGCTCTGAAAAAGACAACCTCATCACAAAACACTAGGAGGTTAGAAAGAAGTTCATCTACGACAGCCAGTGCACATGTTGCACCACAACTGACATCTTCAACACAAACAATGTTAATAGGAAGAAGAGTAGCATCAGAAACACTTGTATAATTAGGGGTGGAAAAGAAAAAGGCACCTAGATAGAAACAACAAGAACAAAGGAAGAAAAACCAATCTCTTATGGAAGAAGAGGAAGAAGGGGAACAAGAAGTCTCCCAAACACAAAAGAAAAAGAAACAAAATCAAACAGAACAAGAGATTCCCCAAGAACTATTGAGCATGGATGCAATAATAAATGGGATAGAATGCCATGGTTTACTATAAGAAACAATTGAATTATATAGTGAAGTCTCTACTAATAACAAGAGAATAATAGAAATGACCATAATAAGATACATGATAAAATCAAATAAAAATAATGGATGAGCTTCTGGAAAAGCTACCAGAGGATCTAGCAGAAACCCTAAGACAAAGAAAAGATAAAACTTTGAAATTAGAAGAGGATTTGAGACAATAGGCTATTTATGGGGTAAGCATCTCCATTTCCACATAAGAGAAGGATCAATTAACCCAATTACAGGCTAAAGGGCTAAGGACAAAGCAAAGGGTTGATACCCTCATGAATATGGAACATGTAGATAGGGAGAAGATTCAACAAGAAATACAACAGATCACAAAGAAAATTCATGATACTATGAAGGAGTCAGATAAAAATACGCAACAATAAAAGACTTCTCCTTCACAAGATGAACAACAAAGAGTCTCTCCTCTACACAATACAAACACAAATTAGGATAACCAACAAATTAGAGAGCATGCACTATCTATATAGGGGATAATCAACAAGAGAATCAGGACGCATCCCCCTCTGCTTGCCCTATTCAATCCATTAAGGATTTTCTAGCACAACAAAAGCAAATTCAACTCATGGTAACACCCTAGCTGCTATAATTGCTAATAATAGGAGGGAATGTGAACTTATTAGGCATATAACCTATCCAAAAGCTATAGCTTGGTGATATCTTCCACTCCACAGCTAGGGAAGAAATTTTGCAACATATAGAGGGCGGTGAGATGCTATTAGAAGCAGTAAACATAATTTAGAATGAAATTCTAGAAGCACAAATAGATACAGCCTACAAACAATTGAAATAATTGATGCAAAGTTTCAAAGCACACTCTACATATTTAGAGAACAAGGTAGAAGAAAGAATCACTGAGAAAATAAATAAGAAAAGACTAGCAGATGCATTGAATAAATGTGCCAAGGCACACAATAAACTAGAAACCAAAATAAGAAACATCTATCAAGGTATGGATGAGGCCAAGGTATTATATCAATTTTGTTTACAGTGGCCTACCACCACTAAAAATATTCAGGATCAAATAGATGCACTAGAAACACAAATCACACAAGTAGCTAGTGCATATGATCCTATACAAGATACTAATGGTGCAATAAGGGCACAAATAGAAACATTACATACTCATCTACAACAGTTCCTAGATTAGAGGGAATATATCAAAGTATAAATCAAGCAGTTAAGGGAAGTGGTAAGCCTGAGACTAGCATCACTGACTGGTGTTTTTATAGAAACTCAACAAACTACCCAAAAGATACAAATACCCACTACATTAGGTGATGTGGAAGATACTCACATTTAAATAGTGAGCCAAGTTCAAATTTTGACATCTACCAAAAAGAAATGGGAAAAAACTCTGGTCCAACTCAGAGTGATCTATAAAAGTATCCTACCTTCAAATTGAACAAACATGTCTTCAGGACAAGACATAATTTTAAAATGAGGAATGATGTTGGCAGAGTATAGAGCAACCAACAAAACCTACCACATGTTACTGCAAGGGGCATGTGGGGGATAGAACTGACACACAAAGAGGTATTTTGGGAAAAGACACACCTCTATTGGAATATATAGGATATACATGTAAGTAGAGAATAGATGGGAATGAGAATGAGGTAGATAAGGAAGAATAGGTAAAGGGTAGAGACCAAGACCTACCGGTATGGATGTATATGTCACCATTGATTATAAATATATGTAAAGGAGACATAAGGGTTCTAATATGTGTATGTGTATATAATTAATGTTTTACATAACTTAGATAGTACCGCATAACCTTATTCCTTAATGTATATCTATAATTCTCTCACTGTATGATTGGGTTATAAACTGACTTTAGAGATTTGACTAAAGACCAGATCTTTGGATTGGTTCCTTCCCATTTCTTGCCAACAATAATGATCAAGTATAGATTCTCATTTCCATGAAAGGATGGCATGATGCATTTCTTAAGTGGACTAAGGTACTTCACAAAGATTGAATTGAAAAGTCAATATCATCAGATCCAGATAAGAGAAGGGGACGAATGGAAGACTGCATTCAAAATGAAGGATGGATTATTTGAATGGCTGGTAATATCACTTAGATTAACAAATACCCCCAATACCTTCATGATGTTGATGAATGAGGTATTGAAGCCATTTCTTGGTATGTTTTTTTATTGTATATTTGGATGTCATTTTAATAATTAGTAGGACAAAAAAAGAGCATTTGCAACATGTCAAGGTAGTATTGTAGAGATTGAAAGAAGAGAAATTATTGGTGAATTTGAAGAAATGCAGTTTTCCAAAGGAAGGATTGGTATATATGGGGTTTGTTGTTTTTGGTGATTGACTAAAAATGGATCTAGAAAAGGTTAGGGTGATTCTGGACTGGCTCTCACCACATAGCATGTTTGAGGCTAGAAGTTTTCATGGTTTGGCGAGCTTCTATAGGAAGTTTATTAAAAATTTTAGTGGGATTCGTGCACCTATTATGAAAAAAATGAAGGGTAATAGGAAAGAGTTTGTTTGGACAATAGAAATAGAGAGGAGTTTCTAGTTGATAAAGACAAAGGTGACTAAACAACTAATGTTGATGCTCCCAAATTTTGGAAAAGTATTTCAAGTTGACTGCGATGCAATTGAAACAGCCATTGGAGGAGTGATAAGTCAAGAAAGATGACCAATTACATATTTAAGGGAGAAGTTAAATGAATTAAAAAGGAAATATTTAGTGTATGATCAAGAATTCTACACGATTGTTCAAGCATTGAAGAAATGGAGACATTACTTGCTACCTAAGAAGTTTGTGATGTATATTGATCATCATGCTTTGCAATTCATAAATAGCTAGGGTAAGTGGAATCAAAAGCATATGAAGTGGGTTGAATTTCTATAGAGTTATTCCTTTGTGTTGAAACATAGAAGTGGAAAGTCTAATCGGGTAGCTGATGCATTAAGTAGAA
This sequence comes from Cunninghamia lanceolata, assembly GCA_027924645.1. Classification (NCBI taxonomy): domain Eukaryota; kingdom Viridiplantae; phylum Streptophyta; class Pinopsida; order Cupressales; family Cupressaceae; genus Cunninghamia; species Cunninghamia lanceolata. The sequence goes on along the minus strand of BSBN01000318.1, from coordinate 4,044,767 downwards.
AATGTTTGTTGATGAATTAAATTAAAGGTGGATGTAGTTGGCTTTGATTCTTTAAAAGAGTTATATGGAATAGATCTAGATTTCAAGGAACTATGGGTTGCTTGTGTGAGTATAGTTGAAAAGGATAGGACACCAAGGCTAGAATATTTCATACAAGAAGGATTGTTATTCAAAGCAAAGAGATTATCTATGTACTTTAGGGTTCAATGATGGATAACTTGCTAAAGGAGAAGTACATTGTTTTGATTGAGTGGACATTTTGGCATTGATAAAAATTGGCATGGTTGAGTGAAGGGTATTTTTGGCCTAGTATGGCTATAGATGTGAAGAAGTTGGTGCAAGGATGTTGAATTTGCCAACATGCAAAAGGAACAAGGTAGAATACTGATTTATATCAACCATTGACTATATTGGATAGAGCATGGGAACACATCGGCATGGATTTTGTTTTGGGCCTAGAACACAAAGAGGAACTAATTCTATTTGTATTGTGGTCGACAGATTTTTTTAAGTGGCACATTTTATACCATGTCAAAAGAATAATGATGCTTCCCACATTGCTTCATTATTTTTCAAGGAGATATTTAAGCTACATGGTTTTCCTATGAGTATTGTTTCATATCAATGTCAAGTTTGGAGGTCATTTCTAGCATACCTTATGGAAGAAGATGGGTACACATTTGGGTTTGAGTTCGGCCTACCATCCTTAGACTAATGTTCAAACTGAAGCTATCAACATGAGTTTGGGAAACTTGTTGAGATGTTTAGTAGGGGACAAGACTAATCAATGGGACTTGATATTAGCTTAGGTAGAGTTTTCTTATAATAATTTAGTCAATAGAGTCATAGGGAAAAGTCCTTTTCAAGTTGTCTATATGGATATAGTCCAAGAGGTGTGGATGAGTTGAGAGATAGTGCAGATTTGCATAGCAAAAGTGCAGTAGCTAAATATTTTATAGAGTATATTCATGATTTGCATAAGGAAGTGAAGAAATCATTGGAAAGGAGTACCATCAAATATAAGGAATGTGTTGATATGCACAAGAGAGAACACAAATTTTAGGTTTATGATTTGATGATGATATATTTGGGGAAGGAAAGGTTCCCATAGGGAACATATAATAAACTTAAGTGGAGGAAGATTGCACCTTGCAATATCTTGAGGAAATTTCCATCCAATGCATATGGAGTTGAACTTTCAATGGTTATTGACATTTCTCCCATTTTCAATGTCATTGATTTATCTAAATACTATGAGGGTGAACCGAGTTTACAGGGGAATACAGTTATAGATTTACAGGATGCACATGAATGGATACATAGTTGCCTGAGAAGAAGTTTGAACAGGTTGATAAGGTAATTGATTCTTGCATAGCTAAATGAACAAGAGGGAAGGAATATATTGAATATCTTGTCAGTTGGAAGGATCGACCAATAGATGCAACTTCTTGGATGTTAGTTTCAGAATTGATTAAGTTTGGGATACCAATTCCTAACTTATCTAAATTTTATGAGTTCAAATCATGGAACAATTTAGTTACTCGATGTGTTTGATGTAGGAGCATCTAGGTCCAAGAGCAATCCTCATCACCCAAAAATAATTTGTTTTCTTTTCTGTGTGTTTTCCTTTATTTTTTTCTTGTAGCAGTAGATGTTTGAAAATCTAATAGATCTAGTTGGAATCATACCTAAGGAGTGCATCTTGTTAAGGAGCCAAATGGGTACCTATAGTTCAAATTTGGTGAAGATCTAATGAATTTTGGCTAAGTTATGCTCATCGCTCCAACCAAACATCTAGACATCTGCACATCTAAACATTTTGTTGTCTTGTCACATCCAGATCTTGTTGTATTTCATGTCCTGATTCGGTTGCAATTCTTTATATTTCATCTGGGTATCTTATCTAGATCTTGTTACCTTATCACATCTAGATCCTTTTGTCTTCTCATGTCCGAATCTGATTGCATCAACTTTATATTCCAACTAGACATTTACTAACCAGATATCTTGTTGAGTTTCAATATCTGGATCTGGTTGCCTTATTCATATCTAGTTGTCTTGTCTTTCTTCAATCAAACATTTTATCCGGACCTTTTCCTAACCAAACATCTTGTTGATTTTTTATAACTAGACCCTATTGCTATTCATCTCCAGATCTGGTTATGATGCTTTATCATCCATCCAAATATCTCATTTAGATATCATGTTATACATCCAATTACACTACTTATCTTCAACTAGACATATTTCAAACTAGATATTTTATTGAACATCTAGATCTAGTTACATTGCTTATTACCCAACCAAATATTTTCATCTAGATATCTGGCTACATTGTCTTGTTCCTAACCAAACATTGCAAGTGGGCATTTCTAAGTAGACATTTTCCAACTAGACATTTTCATATCTAGTTGCTTTGCCTAAATTCCAACCAAACATTTCTCAAGAAGATATTCCAATTGGACATCTCCCAAGTAGAAATTCCAATCAAACATCTCTCAAGAGGACATCTCCCATTCGAACATCCTATTGCATATCCATATCTTGTTACAATGCTTCATTTATAACCAGACATTTTCTATCTGGATGTCCTGCAATGTGTCATGTTGCTTGATCACATCTAGTTAGCTTGCAGAATCATCCAAAAACTTCTAGAAGAAGGAAATATAGTTGACAACTACCATTTCAACCAATCTAGAGCCTGCATGTCAATGTCGATCCAGAGAGCCAGTAATACGATGTCATTTTTTCCAAGATACATGGAAGGGGATGACATTTGTTCTCTTCACATGATGATGGTGGTGGCCATCTTAATGCACTTAACCACCTTTGTTGTATTTAAAAGGAGAAATTTTATGTTTTTAGGGGTGTCGAGAATGGTTGAATTGTAGAGTTTTTTGCTCTGGAACTATTTTATGATTGTAATCTGATTCTATGAGTTATATCAACTAAATGTAAGGTTGAGGCTAATGCATGTAAGGATGTAACATCATTTGTACTCCTACTACTCATAAATAACATATTCTTGTTTCATTTTGGTGAGTTAACTGGTTTATTGTTGCTTGGTTCAATAGCATGAAAAAGCCCCTAAACTTTGATCTATGTCACATGTGCATGGAGATGGGGGCCTAAAAAACTAGCCAAAATGCATTTAAAGGCATAACACAATGGAACCACTAAAAGTGAGAATGAGCTATAACATGATCGCTCACAATCATGATTCTAATAGTGAGATTTTATTATAACATGAGAGTGTTACAGTTTAAACCAATGAAAATATTTCCCTTAAGATTGGAATAAGTTTGAATTTCTAAGCCTAAGGGTTAGATCTACATATTGGGCTCCCAAATCCATGTTTTACATGAAACATACAAATGTCAATTGTACTCTTCATTAGATTAACAGTTTTAAGAGAAGGATATATGAAAATACCACTACAATGTCAAGCTCCATCTTATATTTCTAACCATGTATTTCTAAAACTCAAATATTTAGGGTTTTGATCTTTAATTACTTTTAGTAGTGTCTTCATATATCACAAAACCACATGTATTACTTTTTCTACATTATTTTTTATCTTCTCATCCAAATTTAAAAAGAAAATACATTCTCTCTTCCTATGCTTCATTCTATACACATTAAAAAAGAGTTTTTAATTTGTAGTTGTATATGCCTAAAATTGACACGACTCAGTCTAGATAAATATTCTTAATATTTATTTCATTCTAATTCCTATATCAATAAATAAATAAACAAATTTATTTATTCGATTCATATTTCTCTAAATTAGTTAAATATCAAAATATTTAATTACCTCTTCTAAAGTCAAAATTAAATAAAATCCTTTATTTAATTTAATTCTTCCAAACAATTAAATAATTCTTAATTATTTAATTAAGTCAAATTCTTCTTCCAAATTTAAATAAATCAATCAAATTTATTTAAATTCTCTCAATCTCTAAAAATAAAATACAATCAAATATTTTATTTATTCTTCCAAATCTTGCACAAACAACTAAATAAATTTATTTATTTAATTTTCTTTCTTATCTTCTAAAAATCTTCCAAATCTTCTAAAAATAAATCTCCTTCTTCATGCACACAAAATTAAATAATTTATTATTCAATTTCTCTTAAATCATGCAAAAAGCAAATCACAAGTTGAGTTAACTGACTCAATCAACCTTGTTTTTATCAATAACTCTTAAATTAGAAAAAAAATTAGAATTTATAAAAGTATATCTTATCTTTATAAAAGAAAGCAGTTAACTCAAACAAAATAGTTTTTGTGTGACACTTGTCTTCTTTCTATTCACACACATCCTCTCAAGTCTTCTATATCATTGATCTTCTTGTTCTTTCTATACCGTTGATCTTTTCTCTCATGAGTCTATAAATTGAACCCAATTCTTCCATTTCTATCATCCAAGCTTTTAGTACCCTTACTCTATATGAATTACAGTGCGCCTTTGGCACCCAAGTCATTCCATTTGTTTGTGATCAACTTGTTACCATACCATTACCATTGTTGTGAAGCTCATCTTCATTGCAATAAACTATCATAGCCATTCCCACTTGACATCTTGGAATAGCAAGGAAGTGCACCCTCTGAGGGCCATATTCATACACAAGATCATTTGAGATAGGCAATCAATGGAAGCTATGAAGTGAAGAGGTTTGCAAAGGTTTGAAGTTCTTTGTTTTCTTTAATCTTCTTTGTTTCTTATTTCATTTAGTTATTGGGTATTGTTGATATACATTGATTATTCATTCATTTACACCAATTTTTCCATAACATTTTTGGCACCCACCATGGGGCCTTGCCCCGATTTAACCCAAAAACTAAGTTTTATGTGCTAAGGTTCCATGCATAGGAGGATTCTGCACATCCGATCAATTCTAACATGCATCTAAGCTCTGTTTTGGCACATCTAATCTTTCAATGCATTTACCTCCTGAAGTTGTGCATCTGTGTTTTGTTACGGTGCATTTACTGAAACTATGCATATGCTCTCTATTTCTATGATTTTGACCTCTGTCTCAGCACTTTTCTAATAGTTGCACATATGATCTCTGTCTTTACGCATCTAATATCTATAGCTACACATCTGATTTTGATAGTGACCTTTTGAGTTTTCTTATGATTTTGATAATGTTGACACTTCTCGCAAGAATTTTTTTTGATCCACTTGCAGGTTAGGTGTTGGTTTAGACATTCTAGTTGCATTGTTAACACACATCATATTTTTAAAGGATAGTAATCAAATGTTCATGCAAAATCACATCTAGATCTAACTAGGAAGGATTGTAATTTGATATTGTTGCATCAACAAATTGAATATAGTCCCAATTCTAGGAAGAAAAAATTGAACCATTGCTATCTTGCCTTCAATGTTAACAACTCCCGTGTGTGTCCAAGTAGGTATCTCATTATCTTTTTCATTTTAATTAAGGGAAAAGAACCACTATCTTTCATGTTTTTGGAATGATACTAGGCCTATGTTCTCCCCTATCTTGGGCAACCAAAACACCAGACATATCATTTTGCATGTGCTAAACCCTTAGAGAGACCTTCCCTTAGATATCCTTCCATCCAAGTGGGAATGACCTTAAGTGGTAACAAGCTAAAGCCAAGCTCTACCAAGCCACTATAAATAAATTATGTTTGGAGTGAAAGATTCAAACAATGAGTGCAGATGTGTTATACCGATAGCCAACCTCCCCCAAAACCCTCCAAGGCATAACCCTTGAAGGATGGGAGATTCCATAATGAAGAGTAGTGTTGCCGCATATATAACCACTCAAATGGTTGCACTTACTAATCATCCTTTGTTTTTAGTAGCCAAAAACCCCTATAAGCTGGTGCATTGAAGGGTGATTATAACATCCCAAAGATGCCTCAACTGGAAATAGTGAGAATTTAATTTATATTGTCCCAGCTAGCCTAAGATTTGTACTTGCTTTCTAGTCAAAAAGAGCCCAAAAATTACAAAAAAAAAAATACAAAAATCATGAAAATATTTTGTGTTTGTTGTGTCTTCTTGCCATAATTGAAAAAAATTAGATCAAAAAGACCAACTTGCAGCCAAGAAACCAAAAACACTGAAAAATGTGCTAAGAAAATTACAAAATCATTCAAAAAACCAGAGTTGCACATCTTTCCTACAGAGTTGCACATCCATTTCAACCTACTACTCATTTACTGTGACTTACTACGCATTTGTTACCTATTATTGTGCCTTTAAATTTTACCAAAACTGTACTTTTATCCCAACTTGTTGTGCATATACCTTCTATTTTAGCGCATCTGTAGATGCGTATCCAAGATAGTGAGCTTCTCCACATCTTTTGAGGGAAAATTTTCAACCTTTCTGGGTACCCATTTCAATCTTGTGTTAGTTTCTGTGGATATGACAAACCAACTAGAAGCAATTGCTCAAGAACTCCAAGCCATGCAATAGCAACTAGAAATCTTACAAGCTAGATCTCCCAAAAAGTAATATTCACCATAGGGCATATCTCCTTATCCATCTGTCCAACATGAGCATGCCAGTACTAGCTATGCCACGCACCAAGATCGTACATTCTTTGCCTGTCTTAATGATGCTCTTGACAAGAGAAGCACCACCTTAAGTTTGAAATCATATACCACTCCATCTACTAGTCCTCCTTCACCATCTCCTAGAATGCATAGCCCAAAGCATACTAATCCTACTGCAAGCTCAAGTCCACTCAAAGAATCCTCAAATGATTTTTTCCGAAGAGTTTTTCCAAATTTATGCAATAAAAGAAAATCTTTGGAACAATCCAAACCCACTCATCCATTACCTCATTAATCTACCGATGCACCTATGAAGGATGTGATCTAAGGGCTACTAGCAGAGAATCAACCATGTCCCCAAATTCTGGTCCTTGACCTTATCAAAGAACCTTCAAACACGTCCATTGCTCCAACCTCGTCATGTAATCTGCAACCCCTTGAGCATATTGAAGAAACTCCTATCATGAACCAAAGTCAAGGTCCATCGCACCTTCTTGTTGTTGACCAAGAGCCTATCTAAGAGTCCTCTACCTCCACTTCAATTCAAGCACATCAAGAGTTATGTCAAGAGTACACTTTAGAGCATGAGGAAACATCAACCTTTTATCTAAATCAAGATCAAAGCACCCCCATCCAATCCATCCATAACCTTTATCTTTTCCATGATCAACATATAAGCTATGAAGAAGCTATCCATGAGCAACTTGATCCTATACATGAGAAAGAGATCCAATTCCAACCTCTCCATAACCTATATCTTTTCTATGATCAAGATATTATAGTTGAGGAAGAACCTATACATGAGCACATTAATCCTATCATGCTTAATCCTATCTATGATCGAGATCCCGTCTATGATCAAGAACCTATCTATGATCAAGCAAGCCATGATGATCCTCTTATCTAACTTTATGCATTCCATGGTCATGAGATTATTACCTCACCTATCCATCCTCTACCTAGTCCTATCTATGATCCAACAACTCCCACTTCCCTTGATGAGACACTTGCCTCCCAAGTGCACATAGATGATCAAACCAATAACTTCGATCCTAGTGAACATAATGCTAATCAAAATCCTAATTATACTCCTCCATCCATTATCGACCATGTTGAAAATCCATTATCCTATCCCCTTGGTCTCACTACCCTCATCCATGAATGTTCTTCCTTAAGAGAGAAGCAACTATTATCTACCACTTCACCTTCCTCATCAAATAATGAGATCACATCTAGTGTCCAAAACACCCATAATCCCATTGTCCACCGCATACTCTAGCATATGAACTATCAAGGTAAAGGATTAGGCCTTTAGGAACAAGGTATTTTGGAGCTCGTCCATGTCAATGTTTCTCCTCACTCGTATGGCCTTGGATACATACCCCAAGGTGAACAATCTCAATATGTTGGTACTTCCTCCATACCCTCTAAATCCACCACTTTCCATTGCAAACCCTATCATATCCCCAAAACATATGTCGCCATTCCACCTCCCTTATCATACAGATCCCAAAAGCATGTGACCATACACCTTCCACCATCCAATCTACCTCCGCTACTTCCAAATCCTAATATCCCTCTGTGCATTTTACCACCACTTCTTCCAACACCTTATCCATCCATCTATAAATCCTCTAAAAATCCCAATCATGGCCAACAAATGCACATGTTGTCTAAACAAAGAGCTTCCACTAACCTCACTTCCACCATACCTAGGGAACTAAACAACAAAAATTGGGATGCCTCTACCTATAAAGTCAAAAATCCTAAGAGTCCTCATGACCAATAATACAAAAGCCAAGAATCAAAAAAACATCCATCTCAAGAGATGCATACACCCACACACCTCAATACCAAACTGAAAAAGGTGTGGGTCCCCAAGCATCAAGTGATTATCTCAGAGGCTACACACAAGCTACATACACCCAATCCCATACCTTCACAAGTAACGTCTACAAGCAAAATGGTTTGGGTACCTAAGGAAAAAGCCACCAAGTTAAAATAGGCATCGACCTCTCAAGCATGCAAATCACCTACTTTCTCCTTTTCCATCCAAAAGTCACCAATCCTTCCATCCTACATGACAAGCAAAAATCATAAGTATACACAATCTATGTGGGTCCCTAAATGCCAACATCATTCATCCACTATGCAAAAATCTCCATTGCTTCCTACACCATCTTCCTGTCATAAGCTTCAATGTTTCTCATGGTATGTGTAACTATTGGTCATGATTCCCTTCCATCCCACAATACTTCCATATACCTCCATCTCCCTTTCCTTCCACTATTATCCTACATATCTTCCCTATCCTACTCCCATGGTCCATGCTTTTGCATAAGCTTTCCCTCCATCCATACATAAGTCCTGTATTATTCACATCATCATCCACTATCACATCTTCCATAATCCACTATCTACCTTCTCCATCTCACTTTCATGCAATCCCCTACCAACATCTATGAGAGCACTAGACATAGTCCATGCGACAACATCCATCTAATAGGACTATCACCTTTTTAGGGAACTAGATGCTTGAGTCCCTCTCATCCATATTCTGCCTATCCTATTCAAAAAAACAAAAAAAATCAAAAAAATAAAGAAAAATCCCTTCATCTAATGGTGCAAATCTGGCAAACAGGCACCTTGGATAAGTACCATAATGAAAACCTGGCAAACAAGCATCGTGTGTAAGTTGATCTTCTACGTCACCTACACTTGGGGGCACATTGTCTCATCGGTGTATCACTCTTCTCCTATTAGTCTCCTTCTATACCATTTCCTATCCTATCCTTCAATCCATTGCATAGCTATCTTGTCGAATCCATCCATTCTAATCTTCTCGTTCTCTATTTTCTTGATCTTGATTAAGATTGGGGGCACAATGTTGACGAATGTTTTAGATGTCTCTTGACATACCTTAACCCTCCAAACCACGCAAATCCTTCATTATCCTCTTATCCTCCTTCATCATAAACTTTTTCGTGTCAAACCCTAAGTTATTCCTATGCGACTTATTCCTTGGCGATCACATCCTTGATTCCTTCTACTTACCCTGCCATTGATCCACTATCGCCCATCCATCTGCCTATCTGTGATGTTTCCTTGTCATCAGTATCTAGCATTAAGGCTATCCAAAATTCTTCTCTAATGTCATCCCAAAGCATTTCAAAATCCCAAAAGTATCAAAGTCACCTAACGATAACCTATCATGGCTTGATACTCTATCTCTTTTGTCACCTTATCAACTAAGGTCTTATCCAGTATCCTATCCACAGTGTCAGCCAAGCATAGTGTCTATCATTAATATCATAGGGTCAACCTTGAACTACATTGCCTCTGCGTCGTCATGTAGGCAAGGCCATTTTTCAATGCGCTCCTGAGGCTTCCCATCCATCCCATATCTTGTCATCTATCCTCTAGTCCATCCACAGAGTCCAAATCACTGAACTACATTGCCTCTGCATTTTCATGTAGGCAAGGCCATTCTCAATGTGCCCCCAAGGCTCCACTTCCCATCTGCTCCATACCTTGTCATATATCCTCTAGTCCATCCGCATCTAAGTCTAAGTCCCCGAACTATGTTGCCTCTGCATCGTCATGTAGGCAAGGCCATTTAGCAATGTGCCCCCGAGGCACTAGGTCAATCCCTTAGGATCTGTTTTACCAGGCTTGCAAGCACAAGCAAAACCTGCTTTCAAACAGAGGTCTTGATGCAAGACATCAACCTATCCAAGTCAAAGCAAACAAGTACCTACGCATTCAAACTAGTTCTATCTAAATTATGGCAAGAAAACATATCTAAATGCAAGAATGTTTTGTGGTTGTGATTAGGTTAGGTTACATGTAACACCCCACCATGAATACCTCAGAGAACATCACATTTATGCTATATGCAAGAGGATTTTTTTTTTTTAATTGAAAGAGATAGTAAAGTAACAAAGTAATATTAACGTACAATTTAAACTAATGACTTGTCCTCTAAGATAACATGGTTGCATTACTTGACAAAACAATTAACATAATCTAACACACATCATGAATTAGCATCAGTAACTCATTGTACACCTAATGCACTAAATCAATAAACATTTACATTTACATAACATCATATAAGTATTCATCAGGATCTAGTACATAGTCACAATTTCTCCCGACATATGACTACAACATTACATTGTTACATTATCATCTTTTGAATACATATGAATACATACATAATGAATCATCTGATACATAGGCTAGTACATGAGAATAATAACTGTCTCCATAAACAGGTACACGATCTGAATCTACTACAGGAGTTACAACCTTCTTACACACGAACAAAGGCAAGGAAAAACTAATGGAGATAAAGCACATCCACCTAACCATGTGGAACCCTGAGGTCCACCCCCATGCTAGGAGATAACATAAGGTCCTGAAACATCATACAGTCAGGTAGATAATTGCCTAACAGGAACAAAGACCAAACAAGACTCCATTACAACACATGACAACACCACAAGCAACTCAAAATCACTTCCAGAGGCAACACATGACGAATGGGGAGAGTACAACTAGGGAATGCTAGGCTGCAGTAGGAAGAGTGTCATCGCATGGTCCTGACATGGGTTATCCTGACAGCCTCTCACTAGGCGCCGGCCCCATAGGGTGACACATGCGGAATCAACCTTCCTTTCGTGAGGACAAGGAAGTTGATTTTGCCAACCAAGCCTTCTCTACCCATCCTTAGCCTAAACAAGCACTACAGGCATGGGAGAGGAAATCCAAATTATCTTGTTAATGTGTAATTTACCCTTTTCCCCCTAGTTCATTTTTAGGTTTTCACTTAATTAACAACTTTCAATGGGTTATCCTGACAGCCACTTTGGGCGTCAGCCCCACATTGAAAGCCACTCCCCTACCTGCATCTAGAAACCCTAACCATCAAGCAAGACACTCACTATCATACTAATAAGTGTATATAAACAATGCAAGGCATTTACCTTCTTGCATACAGAACATAATAAATCACCAGAGCAAAGCATGGGTCCTCTTGCTCCAACATTTCAACCATAACAAGGTGTAATCTAGAGCAAGGCATGGGTCCTCTTGCTCCCAAACTCAATCCTTTACACAGACCAACATAGAATTTTAAGACAAGCTCAACACAATATGGAACCACAACCTTCCAGAAGAGCTCAACAACATGGATTCAAGACATAACAATAGGACTAGATATACTGAACAAGACATTATCCCTCTTGCACAGTCATGAAAATCATATAAACCATAAGCAAAGGGAAGTCAACATCACATAAAACCAAAACATGCTCATTCTTCAACCAGAATGCAACAATGCAAGGATCAAACCCACAACTACCCTTACTGGCCTCTGGAATAAACTTTCACTAGACACCACTAAAACACAACAATCCCCACCTTAACATTTACTCTTAAAAACACAACTCCTTCAAATAGACCAATCCAATAACATACCCTAAGTGTAATATATAATATGACATACTAACCATGGGTCTTCAAAGCAGTACCGTACTCATAAGATGCCCATGAATCAATACAACATTCACTTCAATTATTCTACTATTCCTTGCAACAAGACGATATAAACAACAACATAATTTATTATATCAAATGGGATCCATGAATGTTGACTTCATTATGAATGCAAACAACAACTCATCGAAGTCCAAAACACTTCTAACAAAGAGTTAGCACTTATACTCAACATTAAATTCACTACTAGGAAAAGTTAACAATAACCATTACTCGACAAGACACTTGACGAGCAATGCTTAGAACTAAACTATCTAAAAGACATCACAATTGATTCTATTCTTAACCCAATAACATGATAAGCATATCACTTTTAAACTACGATGCGATACTCACTAAGAACCTCAAGATCCAAACCCTACATCCTACCTTGTTTATGATAACTAAAGTTCTCATACAGGAGACATAATACTCTACCAACATATTATTATTAACAACATTACCTAGATTAAAACATAGACAAGGTAGGTATCAAGAATTCAAACTTGATCACTCGCATAACCTTTATTATGCCAATAATTAAACTTTTCTTACACAAGGAGTTCCCAACTAGCTAAATTCTAGTATGGATGCCATCAAAACAAGAATAAGTCATAGTCCAACTCAATACAACATCCTATCTTCAAATGCAATGAAGAACAATTATAACCAAATTAGATACTAAACAACTTTAACATAATACACTTGAATTACCACTTATTCAATCCTAAATACAATTTTTTTGTTAGGTAGAATAATTAATTTGAACTTATATTTAACCACAATTGCAGCATACTATAATGCACTAATAAAGAGTTGAAGAATGTTTCCTTTGATGATAACATTACTATGATGGTACTACAAAAGTTTTATCCTAATTTTTTTCTTTTTTTGCAACAATAACCCGCAATTAAAAGATTGACTCCCCTACTCATAAAAGAATAAACCTAGAATTCTATTAACATCATGATCGATAGGAATCTATTCCTTAAACTATTAAGAACATAACTCCCTTTTAAAACAGTACAAGGTTATCAACATTTCCTAGAGTTAAAGTCTCATGACTATACATTGCCCAAGGTATCTCACAAGAGAGCACCAAAGTTTAACTATGCGTAAGGAGGTAATAAGAGGTCTGAGGTAATGAAATTAATAAAATGTAAAATACTAACCATATGAACTTAATGATGATATTTAGCACCAAAGGCTACTACTATTAATTAGCCATGTTTTCCCTACTTAGTAACAAAACATCCACATTCTATACTTCCATTTAGCTAAGCATCGGCAACAAAATAAGAATACAAGATGGGAAGAACCTTAGAGGGAATCTAGTCTATACTTATCTTAATCAAAACCTAAGGTTCACAACATTCTATTTTATTTACGAATAAGGCCCAACAATTTAAGGAACCTTCTTAGAAAACATCACCAATTCTAGAGTACAAAATATGGTTTCTACAACTATTATACATTACTTCCATAACCTTATTAGAAACAGTAATTCTACTTACACAAGATCCACTTATGCTATGATGATCTAGGTTTATGACATGCAAATAAGGCAACAAATATGCTTCTTTCAAGATTTATATTGAAATGTTTGCTTTTCCAATTTCACAAGCAACAACCCTTAGAAAAACAACCTTTACATTTAATAAATAAAGGATACATATAATATTTAGAACATACAATATTTACATTTAACCAATAAAGAAAAACATAAAATATTTATATTTAATCAATAAAGAAAAACATATAAAATTTACATCTAATCAATAAAGAAAAACATATAATATTTATATTTAATTAATAAAGAAAACATGATACCTCAATCGCAATATCCCACTAATGGTAGAATCCTTGAATGAAAATCATAAAATGAGCAAGTCACCCCCACTCCATGAAGAGTTTTTAAAGAGAAGGAAAGAGTAACTTCCTCCCCAAAACTAACTCAACCACCCAACTAACTCAACCACCCAACTAATTCAACCAACCACCTTCCCATTTTCGTCACTTTTGTAAGTGGGGCTTAAAGGAGGGTCTAAAAACCTTTTAAAATATTATAAATGACAAAAATAAACTTCTTACCTATGCACCTTGGACATAAGACAATTTTCCAAACATAAAATACAACTTAGACCTCTTAAAAATACTTAAAAATTATTTTAAAAGTTACAAGGTTAAATCCCACACAAGAACATAATCATTTTATCACATAAAACTAAAAATAATATTTCTTAACATCATGGCCAATAAACCTTAGGGCCCCATGCCTAGGTTAGACATCACACAAAAAGACATAAAGTGGCTAAATGACCACAATCATCCATTGACATAATAATTCTACATGCACACTCAACAAGAAGTGTTAGTCCAATATATAGCCAAAATATATCCATCATAAATAACATATTATCACAAATCCATTAGTAAGCATAGTGTAACGCTAAATCAATACACTCTTGATCCAATTGTTAGGCTTCGTCAATTGGATGATAGGACTGTCTCCTCTCTACTCTAGGGTCTGGTTAGTGCATTTACTAGTGTTCAGCGATCTTCCCTTAATTAAATCAATTTAATAGTAGTAATAAAATAATTCATATTCAAACAACTTTAAATAATTATTTGAACTAGGTAATTATCAATTACCAATTTAATCTTATTAAATATTAATAATAATAATAAGAATAAGAATATTATATGACCTTATTAAATATTAAAGTGGGTCAAATATTAGTATGACTATATAATGAAATATAGGCATACAACAATACCCACTGAGTAGGACAGCCGTTAAAAGCCAAATCAAACATGCTCACAAGCCAGGGCCAAACACTCACTTAACCAATAGGCTCCATCAAATATCAATCAGTTGCAAGACCTAACATACTGACAGAACTGACAGGTTGAACTAGACATGTCATGCATCCTGATCGAGGATAATGACTTGAGATGTGGGACCTTAAGTTATCTCCGGAACAACTTATCCATTGGGTTTAGGGCACGCTCAGACCTGTTAATTTAGGTGGAGTCGATGCCTGATACCTGCATCCTGCAACAAATGACACAGTCAAGCATATATAGACACACAAAAGATGACACTAGGTGAAAAAGGAATCACAATATCGCAAGGCACTCGCAAGCGAGTGATACGACATCGTCCTTTCCACATCATATCAATCTAGATTCAATAACACATAACCGTAACCAAATCAAATCTACCTCATTATCTGAATAGAACATACATTGAACATATAGGTGCATGAAATTGAATAAGTCTCAGAAGTACCATCATAACAAATAAATCTAATAGAATCAGTCCATGAGATCCATTCTAACATATAGCAATTGTAGTAAGATCAAAATCTTAATCATAGGAATGCAAAACAATGTCAAAGCCTTACCTTAATTATTCTTGTTATTTTACCTTCATATTCATGCGCCTTGATCAGTTCACCTGTACATCCAAGGTGCGAATGGAGGGGCACTACATTACAGCGTCTTGATTTTCATTATCATGTTTCTTATGCTACTCGAGGATGCCAAAAGCTAGAGATGCTATGATGGGGGCATGATTATTTTCTTTGTTGGTTGTTTTTGGATCAATCTTTAGTAATGTGAAGCCTTATCTAACAATATGATCGGCAAAAGATCATCGAGGACATCAAAGGTATGAATATGAAAGGGGGCAATCCTTGTCTATTGATACGCAAGAAATACTCAAGTCATCTCGGTTCAATTATACCTAGATGCTTGTATTAAATTGCTAAATCAAAATCCATGTAAGCAATACTCAGGTCATCTTGGTTCAATTATACCTAAATGGTTGTATTAACTTACAACATTTTGGAAAAAGTACCCAAAAAAAAAACCCGATGATGAAACAAAGCACTTCAAAATACTTGCAATATAAGATGACAAATATCCATATCCATATCCATAATGTATCCAATTGTATCTCATATCTATATCCATATCCATTTACATTTCACATACCATCCATGCAATAACGATTCTGTGCACAGTATCAAACAAAAACTTGTGAGTACTTCTATCAAGTCATTCTTCTATCAATCAAATTTCTATTTTTCATTATATCTTTCAAAACAATCTAGTTAGTTTGAGCAATGATCCAAATGCAAGTCTATCCTTAATCCATACCAATTGAGTCAAATCAATCTTGTCAAATGATCTAATCACAATCAGTGGTCTTGATCCTTGTCTGGTCATAAACCAACTCAATCAGTCATAATTATTAGTGGGATGTACCTTTCCCACATCTTTTGTGTTTCTCTAGGGATCTATCATTCCCTACCATGACAATACTATCCTTCATGTTGCTCTAGGGATCTATCGTTCCCTGCCATGACAACACTATCATATATCGTTACCAGTTTATCATTGGTTTACCGCTTGACAAGGGTAATCCCTTGTTTGTTCTTGTGTCATTTGTGCATACTTTCTTACTTGCTTGTGTGTGTTATCATTCTTTCTTGCATCGCATATCATTCGGCTCTTTCTTCAACCATTTTCTTCACCCTAACCTTTTTCTTCCACCTTCTTCATCGTGAGATTGTCTGTCTCACTCCCTCGAAGCTCTCTCCTCATCCAATCTCCCAAGGGGGCATCCTACCATTGTTAAACCTATACCAGGGGAAAACTCGGGCATGTATCATTATCAAAAAATCTATTCTTTGAAACAACGTGATAAAACACATTGCATCAAAAAGGGGCAAAATGTATATGCCTAAAATTGACACGAATCGGTCTAAATAAATATTCTTAATATTAATTTCATTCTAATTCCTCTATCAATAAATAAATAAACAAATTTATTTATTCAATTTATATTTCTCTAAATTAATTAAATATCAAAATATTTAATCACCTCTTCTAAAGTCAAAATTAAATAGAATCCTTTATTTAATTTAATTCTTCCAAACAATTAAATAATTCTTAATTATTTAAATAAATCAATCAATGAAATAAAATTCTTCTTCCAAATTTAAATAAATCAATAAAATTTATTTAAATTCTCTCAATCTCTAAAAATAAAATACAATCAAATATTTTATTTATTCTTCCAAATCTTGCACAAACAATTAAATAAATTTATTTATTTAATTTTCTTTCTTATATTCTAAAAATCCTCCAAATCTTCTAAAAATTAATCTTCTTCTTCATGCACACAAAATTAAATAATTTATTATTTAATTTATCTCAAATCATGCAAAAAGCAAATCACAAGTTGAGTTAACTGACTCAATCAACCTTGTTTTTAACAATAACTCTTAAATTAGAAAAAAATTTCTAATTTATAGAAATATATCTTATTTTTATAAAAGAAAGCAGTTAACTCAAACAAAATAGTTTTTGTGTGACACTTGTCTTCTTTCTATTCGCGCACATCCTCTCAAGTCTTCTATACCATTGATCTTCTTGTTCTTTCTATACTGTTGATCTTTTCTCTCATGAGTCTATAAATTGAACCCAATTCTTCCATTTCTATCATCCAAGCTTTTAGTACCCTTACTCTACAGGAATTACAATGCACCTTTGGCACCCAAGTCATTCCATTTTCTTGCGATCAACTTGTTGCCATACCATTACCATTGTTGAGAAGCTCATCTTCATTGCAATAAACTATCATAGCCATTCCCACTTGACATCTTCGAATAGCAAAGAAGTGCACCTTCTGAGGGTCATATTCATACACAAGATCATTTGAGATAGGCAATCAATGGAAGCTACGAAGTGAAGAGGTTTACAAAGGTTTGAAGTTCTTTGTTTGTTTATCTTCTTTGTTTCTTATTTCATTGAGTTATTGGGTATTGTTGATATACATTGATTTTTCATTCATTTACACCAATTTTCGCATAATAGTAGTCATTTTTAAAAAAATTAAGGGGGAGCATGTTCAATGTTTCAATTTTTAGTATGTGTTCAATTCAAAACTTAGTAAAAAATACATATATTCATTTAAAATAGAAATGATCTTTTCTTCGAAACTAAATCCTCACTACTTAAGAATCAAATCAGCTTTATAATTATTCTCTTTGATTTGTTGATATTTTAGATCATTTAATTAAGTAAAGAAAGATATCTAAAGAATATATCATGTTTGTTCAAATAGAAAGATTCTATCCAATAAATCTATGAATTTATTTGTAATATCTTTAAAAGAAATTATTTTAGATAGGAAGAATATTCTTACACATGTAAATAGATTTATTTTATAGTAAGAATATGTTTTGATAAAGAAGATTTTTAGTTGATATTTGGAAAAAGTTATAGATGTCCATGTTTTCTTCTTGTAATGAAATAAACTTGTATCTAAAATAGGATATTGTTGTCTTCATATTTACACTTATCCTTAGAGCAATTGATCTAATAGAAACAATAGCATGTGTGAATGATTCGGGATTATATTATATTTACTATTATCTTTATAATATCTTTATATTATTTTTAGTATTCTTAAGGTTCATTTTAGTGTCCTTGTTAAATTATTCTTTTACTTAAACCTTTATAATTACTTTTCATAGAATTTAGGCTTAATAAATGTTAGATTTAATTGGTTTAAGATTAACATGATTTTAACTAAATACTTAGAATTAGAAGAGAAACTTTGTTGGTTAGTAAACATTAAGTATTATAGATGATGTAATGTATAGCTTTGTTATTAGGTAATTAGTATTAGTAAAAGAAAAGCATTTTAGAAATGTAAGTAAATTTGTATAATAAAATTCTATAATGATCAAATGTCTTACTTGTGCAAGAAAATAATAAATAAGATTATTGTTGAAATTATTTCATCTTTGTTATTGAGAGTGTGTTTTTCATCTACTAGATAGTGTGTTTTTCATCCTTGTTATTATTGAAATGATTTAGTTATTATCTATAGATTTAAAGATAGTTAAGTGCAAATATATGAATTTATGTTACTATTTCATGAATAATAGCTTGATATGAAATAAATGTTTTGCTTAGTCGAAAGAGTTTTAGGATTTTGTTTACTCAAAATTGTTGTGCATTATATATATATATATATATATATATATATATATATATATATATATATATATATATATATATATATATATATATATATATTCTTTGATAAGTTAGATTAATTTTAACTTGAACTTAATTAATTATGTCTCTTTATATTTTCTAATTACTCTTAATATGCTCTGAGACTCATTTATATTCACCTGATTCTATTTATAGTCAAATTATTGATTATGGTTGAAGAAAGTAACTCCTTGTTTGTTAAGAATGATAGATGATTGGAATATTGAATGTGATTTTGATTGATTGTAATCTTGATTTTGATTTCTGTGAGCATTTCATTTATGGCAAACAAAACCTTATAATAGCTAGAATATTATTATATTGCATTGTAGAGATAGATTTACGATTAGGAGATAGATCATGGTTGGTTAATGTTACAATTCTTAGTCCCATGTCTAGTACATTATTTCATGTGTTGCAAATGTGGTGCTATAATTGAAAGATTGTTGAAGGATCTTGGTTTATGTTGTGCATTTGAAAGTTAACATCAATGTGGGACACTTGTGTTATAGTGGTGTCTAGTGTATGTATCTTTGGGAAAGTTAATTCCAGAGGCCAGGAGGGGTAGTTGTGGGTATGACCCTAGTGATTATGTAATCTTGCTAATGGTTGTATATGCCTTAGTTTTATGTAATGTTTACTTTCCTCTGTTTATGGTTCATGTGGTTGTGACGATTAAAAGATGACCCATGCCTTGCTCAGTGTACCTATTCTTATGGTTTTGTTGATGTCATGTTCGTGATGTGGGTGTAGGGTTCTTCTTGAATGTTGTGGTTCATTATTGTATTGAGATTGAAATAAAAATACTTTGTTGGATACATTTTGTTATGGTCAAGATTTTGGGAGTAAGATGACCATGCCTTGCTCTAGATTCATGTGGTTTATGGTTGTTATGACGGTTCCTACTGGAAATTTTGGGACAATGATTTAAGAATTGGTCCTTGTGATTTTGATTTGAATGCAAGAAGGTAAATGCCTTGCATGGTATATAGTTATTTATCATTATGTCTTCCTTGATGGATAGGGTCTTCTAGATGCAGATAGGGGAGTGGCTTTCAATGTGGGGTCGGTGCCCAAAGTGGCTACTAGGATAACCCATTGGAAGTTTTTTTTAATCCAGTGATAATTTAATAATAAATTTAGAGGGTTGGGTAGTTAATCACAAGAAATCAAGATAAAGTATGCCTCACTCATGGCTCAAGTGCTCGTTTAGGCTTGAGATGTGATGAGAAGGCTTGGAATGGCAAATCAACTGCCTTCTCCTCATGAAAGCTATGTTGGTTCTGCATGAGTTTGTATGGGGGCCGATGGTCGAGAGAGGCTGCCAAGATAACCCAGGATGGGGACCGGTGCCTAGGAAGACTTGCCAGGATAACCCATGACAAGCTATGTGATGACACTTGTAGTGCCCCTCCGTTCTCACCTTGGATATACAGGAGAACTGATCAAGGTGCATGAGGATGAAGGTAAAATAACAGGAATAATTATTGGTAAGGTATACAATTGATGTTGTACAATATAGATAGATGTTTCATCCATGTGAGGTTTCATATGATAGTTAATGTGTTTTAATGACAACCTCTATTGTGACACTGATAATGCAGGCTTTGACATTATTTTGCATTCCAATGATCAAGATGTCGATCTTACTACAATTGTCATATGTTAGAATGGATCTCATGGACTGATTCTATTTGATTTATTTGTTATGATGATGCTTCTGGGACTTATTCAATGTCATGCACCTATATGTTTAGTGTATGGTTCTGTTCAGATAATGAGGTAGATTCGAGTGGTCATGATCACGTGTTATCTAATCTAGATTGATATGACGTGGAGATGACGATGTCACATCACTTGCTTGCGAGTGCCCTGTGATATTGTGATTCCTTTTTCACCTAGTGATAGCCTTGTGCATTTATATATATGCTTAACTGTGTCATTTGCTGCAGGATGCAGGTATCTGGCATCGACTCCACCTGAAATAACAGGTCTGAGCGTGCCTTGAACCCAATGGATAAGTTGTTCCAGAGATAACTTAAGGTCCCACATCTCAAGTCATCATCCTCAATCAGGATGCATGACATGTCTAGTTAAATTGTCAGTTCTGTCAATATGTCAGGTCTTGCAATTGAGGTATATTTGTGGAGCTTTTTTGGTTAAGTGTGTTTTGGCCTAGCTTGTGAACATGTTTGATTCGGCTTTCTACGGCTGTCCTACTCAGTGGGTTATGTTGTATGCCTAGATTGCGTTATATAGTCATGCTATTATTTGATCCACTATAATATTTAACAGGATTACATCAATTATCATTATTAATATTAAATAAGGTTAAAATGATAACTGATAATTACCTAGCTCAAGGTAATTATCCTAAGTCGTTTGAATGTGCATTACTGTTCGTAAATTGAGTTATTTGGGGGTAATTATAGATGTAAATAAGTTTTAGTATTTTAATATTTTATTATGATTTCGCAATATTTATTTTAGTTTAGGGAACAATATTTCTCATAGTTATGTTTGTAAAAAGGTTTAGATTATTACTCAGGTTATACTAAATAAAATACATAAATTAATTTGTGTCACGATTCAAAGGTTATACAAATAAGGTATAAATAATTATAACATATATGATAAATATATATCTATAGTATAATATTAAAATAAAACATTATAGTGTTTAGTTGAAAATTAAACTATGAGCTGTAAGGAGATAAAATTTAATTAATAGTTGTTATAGTCGGCATTGGATCATGTGCCAAGCCTTCTACAAAGGTGGGAAAAATCTGGAAATTAGGGGAGATCTCTCTCTCTCACTCTCAGGGGGAGGAATGGAGGAGAAGGAACAATAAGCAGGGGAGATTGGTTTAGGTTGCAGCCGGAGAGGTTTCGGCATCAAATCCAGGTTGCATCTTTTCTATTTTGGCCGCAGCAAAGGAAGCACATTTTCCCCATTGTTGCAAGCAAATCAACGATCTTATAAATTCAAACATCAGTGTTCGCTTCGCATCGATCGCTATTTTCGTGTGATTATTTCAGAGGGTTTGGGCAATCGCAGGAAGAGGAATAATATCAAACCAAGTATGCATTCTGATTATTTATTGTGGTAGAATACAGATTTATATTTATCTGTTCCTGATTTTGCTCTTGTTTTGGTTTTGTGATAACTGTTTTAGAGCTCTTGACATTGCAACCGTGCGATTAAAATATGATATGATCACTATGTTCCCAAGATCTTGAAGATTTATTTACATTGATTTCGATAAGGGCAAGGGCGCGGGGTTTTCGTTATGTATATGTGTGTGCGCAACCTAGTTATTGGATTCGTAGGTCAAGACGGAATGTTAGAATGGAAAATTTTGATAAAGAGTCGAAAGGTCTAGTTCAGAAAACAATTTATTTAAATCTGTTATTGTAGAAATGAAATTTATTTTAATTTTGATTAGCAGAGTAAATCGCTTGGTTTGTTTAAACCCGGGTCAGTCGGGATCTAAGGAAGATCTTTTACGGAAAGGCAAAGGTTGTGATTTTATGTTATGTATACAAATAAGAGCTTAGCTCCCTTTATGCAGCTCAAGGCTTTTTAATTGATCCAGACCTAGTAGGATTTGGGAATAGTAACATAATTGTTACGGCCTAGGTTAGGTTACGACCAAGTTAAACGCCATATTTGCATGCGAGACATTAACTTCATTTGTGAAGCATGGGATTAGATTTGTCCCCTATCAGATCTGGCAGGAACTGCCTAGTTTCATATAAAGGTGAAATCGAAGGCTGTGATGTTTTGTTTGTAGCCGTCAATTTACATGGGGAAACCTTATTTGCTGGTGAGGGAGAATACAAAGGGTTGCGATTTTAGGTTTTTGTCAAGGCTGTGATTTTAGGCTAAGAAGATCCCTGCACATAGTTCTGAACCTCCTAGACCAAGCTCATAGTAAATCGTAGGAGAACTACCAAATCCCAGGGTTTAAAGATCAAGCCTTGGATCTATTTTCGCATTATCATGACTGTAGGTATTATTCTACCAAAATAGAGTACCTTATGAGCGGCAGGAACCCAGATTTCATAGTAAGAAATGGCAAACTGTATAGCTTCGTTTATATCATATCGTTTGACCCTGCATGGTAAATAATATGTCTTTTCCCGTCATCAGTGTGGTGGATAATGGTAGACAGTTCTAGGGTTTCAAAATTAGTGAAGGGAAGCTGTTAAAGATGAAGTTCATCGTATGAAATTAAAATAGCATTTAATGTGTATTCGAGTGTTTAATAGTAGATAGTTTACACGTTTTCAACTACTTTGGAATCTTATATTTCCTAGTCCCATCTGGCTGAGCTTAACAAACGTTTTGTCAACATCGTAGTTCAGCGTATAATCATTTTACATACTTACTGTAAAAGTTGTCAGGTGGCTTTCAACCGTAGGTTTGTTTAAACATTTGTATTAGCTGTAATTATAGATCTTGACATTTTTAGTTGTAGTTGAAATGCCTATAAATGATGCACTAAAAGCTATTCTAACAATTATCACACAGCTTATCTAAATGCCTGTAAATGATGAACTAAAACTATTCTAACTATTATCGCACGGCTTATCTTTTTATACTAAGCATCTCCATGTAACCATCACAGGTGTAGTTGGCCTCTTAATAATTAAGTTTAGTGTGTTCCCATGATAGCCTCCAGTGTTATGAATGTTAACCTTGTGCTCATATGAATTGTTTAAAGCTGAAGTGCAATAGGGATGCTCATGTGAATGTTCAGCTCTTTTTGTCTGTAAACCATCTTCCTTTACCCCTCGGTGGATGTCCATACGATGTTCCAAAGCTCCCATTTTGATGCATGAGGAGTGGACGCAGGCATAGGGCAGGGAATATGATTCACCTTGCCCATTTCAAAAGCTTTCAAAATCTTTTTCTTTCCTCAGCATAGTTTTTGGGTGCCTAGATAATTGTAAGTCTGCCATAAAAGACGCTTAGGGCAGGCCAAGCTGGAAATTGATCTTCATTAAAATTTAGGTTTGCATCTTCCCATAAATTAGAATTAGATTTGCATATATATTTCTATGTCTGTCATATATTGGCAATAGGTATATATATATCTTAATGCTTATGTCTGCTATATATTGGCGATAGATGTTCCTGTATCCTTGAGCTAATGCATGCCATATAATGGCGATATTTATTCTCAAACCCTAAGTTTTGTCAACCATAAATCGGCATTAGTTATTCTCTTAACTGAATGTTTGTGTCTACCATATTTATATTAATTTCCATTTGCCTTTGATAAGTATTATACCCTGAGATGCCAGAAACTATAACCTCTTTTCTGATTAATTTATCTCAGCATGTTAGTCTGAGTATATCGAGTTTTGCATGAGTAATTCTTTAATCTATATCGAGATTCAGAACAGTTTGATGTATATAAGTTTAATATTGTTTTTATGATTGTATTATAGTCATTGGAGAATTGACTTCAAGGCATAGCCATATGGTTACATTGTGGATCTGAAGTCTATTACGTAATGTGCATATTTAATTCATTTAGGAAGAATGAAAATTGCCTTAGGTTATACTGTGATACGTGAGGAAGAGAAGTAGGTTGCTGAAGGGACGTCATTGATGATCATTAGTATCTTTAAACACATTTCAATAGTCAATTTTTCTGCTAAATCATTCACATGACTTACAGTTCAAATCTGTGCACCAAGTTCAGTGTCACACTGTGGGAAATTAGTTCTGCATGCATGTAGGTATGCCAAAACCTTGTGTCCCATCAGTTTAGGGTTTGATATCATGATCTTTCCAATTAAAGAGCTATATAATGATTGTTTTTATTACATTGGAATAATTTATTAAGATAATTATAATGCATATGCTCTAGATAGATAAATTATGTATGATGCATGTAATATTCAGTTGTTAATAAATTTAATATTGTAATTGAATTTATTATGATTTCTTGATAATGGTTTGTTAAGATTGGGAATTGGATTGGTAGGTTGGAATTAGAGGTATAATCATTGTAAGAAGTAATTGATTTATAAGAATTTTGTAACTAGTATTACCTATGCATTTGTTTAACTTGAAGGTTATGTTTATATGTAATTGATGATTGATTTATTATATCAGATAGAATTAATATTTATTAAACTAGATCGAAGATATATGAATTCTTGTGGAGATATTACTTGTATTTGGTTGTTAATATGATTAAATCTAAATCGATATGATTAAATATTAGTGTGGATGAAATTTAATCAAAGTTGATTGGTTTGGTAAAGATCTTTTCATAAGGCTTTTGTTAAGTTGAAGTTGGGTTGAAAGCTTGGAGTTAGGTGAAACAACATTGGACTTGAAAATTTTAGCCTTATAAGTGAAACCTATAGGTAACTGAATGACTAAGAGATTGAATTGCTTTTGTAATAAAAAATTTATGTTGTTAATGAGTTGATTTGTTGAAATCTCTTATTGCAAGCAAAATTTTCATGAGAGTGGGTCTATGTGTAAATTGTCAAGTTTAGGTTCCAGAGGCATGAGGTAATAGGATTTGTTCGTATGTATTCTATTCATAGTTGTCTTGAAATGAAGATGTTGTAAGAACATGATGTCTCTTGTCTGTGTATGTGGGTCTTGGTAAACAATAATGTAAGATGATGTACATATTGTGTCATGAATTTATTTCAATGGGTTTAAATTTCCTTCATGTATGTGTTGATATCAAGCTTGTGATTAGTATGGAAATGGGGAGATCTTGTAATTGTAATGAGAAACTATTTTGGTTCATATCTGTGATTGGAAGAGCAAGATGACCCATACCTTGCTCTAGATATGTGTTATGATTATTGTGATTGATGACTGGAAGTTTTTGGACAATGATCTAAAGGTTGGTTATCGTGACTATGTTTTGTATGCAAGAAGGGAAATGCCTTGCATTGTTTATGTATGCTTATCAGTATGAAAGTGATTGTCTTGCTTGATGGTTCAGGTTTCTAGATGCAGGTAGAGGAGTGGCTTTCAATGTGGAGCCGGCGCCCAAAGTGGCTGTCAGGATAACCCATTGAAAGTTGTTAATTAAGTGAAAACCTAAAAATAAACTAGGGGGGAAAAGGGTAAAATACACATTAACAAGATAATTGGATTTCCTCTCCCATGCCTGTAGTACTTGTTTAGACTAAGGATGGGTAGAGAAGGCCTGGTCGGCAAGATCAACTTCCTTGTCCTCACGAAAGGAAGGTTGATACCGCATGAGTCACCCTATGGGGCCGGTGCCTAGTGAGAGGCTGTCAGGATAACCATAGATGGGGGCCGGCGCCTAGTGAGAGGCTGTCAGGATAACCCATGTTAGGACCGTGCGATGACACTCTCCCTACTACAGCCTAGCATTCCCTTGTCGTATTCTCCCCATTTGTCGTGTGTTGCCTCTGGAAGTGATATTGAGTTGTTTGTGATGTGGTCATGTGTTGTGATGGTGTTAGGCTTAGTCCTTGTTCCTGTTAGGCACTTGTCTACCTAACTATATGATGTTGTGGGACCTTATGTTATCTCCTAGCACAGAGGGTGGACCTCAGGGTTCCACATGGTCAGGTGGATGTGCTTTATCTCCATTGGTTTTTTTTCCTTGCCATTATTCGTGTGCAAGCAGGTTGTAACTCCTGTAGCAGATTCAGATCATGTACCAGTTTATGAAGATAGTTATTTATGCTCATGTACTATCTTGTGTATCAGGGTATTAATACTGTTTGTAATTCCAATGTAGATGTAAACAATATTATGTTGTATCCTCATATGTATGAAAAACTGTAGTTGTATTTGTTATGGATGATTATTTATTTGATGTCATGGAAATGTATAACGTTACGCAATTAATGTAATAAATTTAGAATGAATTATTGTTGTCAAGTTAATGTGTGATGTGTGAGAGAACATGATAGTAGTTTTGTCAGTAATGCAGCCATGGAACCCTGGAAGAATGTTACTTAGTATAGATAAGTTAAATGTTACCTTGTTATTCCTTGTATTTAAAAAAAAAATTGTCCGATTTGTTTAGAGTAATTGTGTTGTTCCCTAGTGTTTCATGGTGGGGCGTTACATCTGGTATCAGAGCCAAGTTTGCAACACTGGGATCTCTGGATTCTTGTCATTGTTCTAGGTTAGACATTTTTCTCCTTATGGTGAGTTAGTAATAGTACCTCTCACCTAAGAGCCTTAGTATGGTATTAGAAAGATGATAAGCTTACAGACTTGCAGTTGACTGTAGAAGAAATAAATCCTTTATGCTTTGTTCTACTTGTGTGTCTGTTATGCGAAAATGTGATGATATATCTAACAATATGTTTTCCCTGAACACTAGTGCATGCGGATTGTTGAGGCCTCCAGTTCCTCTTGTGGTCTTTGGTGCTTTAGAAGCTAGAAGAACGGTTACCTTTAATACATGGAATCAAGAGAGTGGAATTTACCCCCTCTAGTGAAGTATTGCAAAAGTACAATGGTTCTTTATTTTCCCTGGATTGCTAAATAACCATACCTTGGGAGGTTATGTTTAGGGCGGGGAAGCACCATAGTATATTTATGTTAATGAAATTATTTGTGTAAGTATTGGAATGATTTGGAGGCATCATGCATTACAAGATATGTGGTTAAGTGGTATAGTCGTAGTTCGACATCTATTTTATTTTAGTGGCCATGACTTCATGTGGAAGTTCTTTTGTGGATTATGAAGGTTATCATTGTATAAGTATGTAAAAACCAAATGCAGGAGATCAAATTGGAGCTTGTGTTAGACCAATCTCATATAAATGTGATACTTAAAGTAAAATGTAGCCTTGATTAAGTATGTTCGTGTGTGCAATATTATCTAATCTTTCTCAAATAAAGAAATTGTATCACATTTAAGGTAGAAATTGTTGTAAATAAATAACAAATTGTTTTCCTTAAATCCTTGTATAAAAGTTGTTTAGGTATGAGGATGTAGATAACCTAATTATCTGTGTTGTTGTACATTCTCTAACGCATTCTGGACCCTATGTCCTTGGGTGTTGTGTAGCAGATACCCCTTTATGTGGCCAAAATTAGCCACTTTGTGATGTGGGTTTGTTTGCAATTTGGGTAATTTGAGAATTCTGATGATTGTTTCATGTGTTGTTAGGGGCTAACAGTGAATTTATTTTCTTTAAATTTTCTTATGTCAGGAATGGTCACTAAAACTCTTTTCTCTATACTTGAGTTATTGTTGGAAATTGTCGGCGTTTTGTGACTTAAGATTTGATTTGGTTATTTTCCCACTTGGGTTTTTTTTACCTCCTTTAAAACTTTGATGGTGACTATTCCGAATGTTTGTTTGTTAGCCCTGTACTGTGTCAAGTGTTGTTTCTATCATGTTCATGTCAAACCTCTGATAGTGGGTACAAGGGAGGATTCTGCGGAGAATTGTACTTGAATGCAGGTAATTAGTCAGAACCATGGTGGAAATAAGAAATGAGATGTAATTTTCCTTGATAATATGTAAACATAGATCCTTGAATCGAATGAAATTCTCTAAATACGTGTGAATGGATGTAAGTAGATCACATGATACACCTTAAAGGTAAGGAATTGATGTCTTTTATGCCTGTATTGAACGATTGTGTTTGGCTTGGGAACAATTGCTTAATGTGAATGCATATGTTGGCAATAGAAAATTGTAATACTAATATGTTATGTTTCCACCCTAGTCTGTGACTTCCAGGAGTAAGTCAAGTTTTAGGGGGGGAGGATGTAGTGCCCCTCCGTTCTCACCTTGGATGTACAAGAGAACTGATCAAGGCGGATGAGGATGAAGGTAAAATAATAGGAATAATTATTGGTAAGGTATACAATTGATGTTGTACAATATAGATAGATGTTTTGTCCATGTGAGGTTTCATATGATAGTTAATGTCTTTTAATGACAACCTCTATTGCGACACTGATAATGCAGGCTTTGACATTATTTTGCATTCCAATGATCAAGATGTCGATCTTACTACAATTGTCATATGTTAGAATGGATCTCATGGACTGATTCTATTTGATTTATTTGTTATGATGATGCTTCTGGGACTTATTCAATGTCATGCACCTATATGTTTAGTGTATGGTTCTGTTCAGATAATGAGGTAGATTTGAGTGGTTATGATCACATGTTATCTAATCTAGATTGATATGACGTGGAGAGGATGATGTCACATCACTTGCTTGCGAGTGCCCTGTGATATTGTGATTCCTTTTTCACCTAGTGATAGCCTTGTGCATTTATATATATGCTTAACTGTGTCATTTGCTGCAGGATGCAGGTATCTGGCATCGACTCCACCTGAAATAATAGGTCTGAGCATGCCTTGAACCCAATGGATAAGTTGTTCTGGAGATAACTTAAGGTCCCACATCTCAAGTCATCATCCTCAATCAAGATGCATGACATGTCTAGTTAAATTGTCAGTTCTGTTAGTATGTCAGGTCTTGCAATTGAGGTATATTTGATGGAGCTTGTTTGGTTAAGTGTGTTTTGGCCTGGCTTGTGAACATGTTTGATTCAGCTTTTTACGGTTGTCCTACTCAGTGGGTTATGTTGTATGCCTAGATTGTGTTATATAGTCATGCTATTATTTGATCCACTATAATATTTAATAGGATTACATCAATTATCATTATTAATATTAAATAAGGTTAAAATGATAACTGATAATTACCTAGCTCAAGGTAATTATCCTAAGTCATTTGAATGTGCATTACTGTTAGTAAATTGAGTTATTTGGGGGTAATTATAGATGTAAATAAGTTTTAGTATCTTAATATTTTATTATGATTTCGCAATATTTATTTTAGTTTAGGGAACAATATTTCTCATAGTTATGTTTGTAAAAAGGTTTAGATTATTACTCAGGTTATACTAAATAAAATACATAAATTAATTTGTGTCACGGTTCAAAGGTTATACAAATAAGGTATAAATAATTATAACATATATGATAAATATATATCTTGTAGGAGTCAAGGACAACACTGAGAGGGGGGGATGAATCAGTGTTGTGTGAATTTTCAAATCTTTTTCAAACTTTAACTTGTAGAGCATAAAGGTGAGAAAGTTATCATTGAATTGTCAAACACATATGCACATAACTTTGTCAAACACATAAACTAAACTCATGAGTAAAACATACAATCATAGAGAGATGATTAAGACACAAGAATTGCATGAGTGGAAAACCCTCTAGGGGTAGAAAAACCACTCCAGAATTGCCTCACTGGCTTAACTGAAAAACATGCCTCACTGGCAATACAAATTGTATCTAGGAGCACCAACTCCTTATGGAGCACCAAATCCAATACCAAACAGAAGCACCCACTTCCAACACTGATATACCTCACTGGTAAACAAATAGGTCTCACTGACCTACAAGCCTCACTGGCTAATACAAGGCCTCACTGGCAAACTGAATCTTCACTGGAAGTAATAAACAAGTTCAGAGGGACACTCTGTTTCATTCAATACAAAACATATGTCTGTCTAATGGCCATTCTATTCAAAATCAATCCTTTTTCTGGATCCCCTCAACCACACTGCATATTCTGAATGTTTCATCTCTGTCTTACTAGTTTCAATGTCTTGATCAATCAAATTCATGATTCATGCACTTGATTGTCATTGCAATTGCATATTGTCTTTCTAATCACCTTGTCAATCTCTGTATCTATATCCCTTTCAGTTCATCATCTCATCATCTATCTTATTAAACCACACAACTCTATATTCAAAAACATCTGTAATATCATTAAATAAAATCTGAATATACTTTCACAACCCATCACCATGTTCTTTCAATAACCCTTCATATTCTCTTCTCTATCTTAAAAAAATATACGGCAATCTTTTGATGATCCTTCATATTCTTTCACATTTCAATTTGAACAATTTCTATATTCAATTTTATCCCTGCATAAAACATTCAACAAAATATATCTGCAAGAACAACTTCAATTAAATTTAATCATTTTGTCCCTGTCAAAAATAAAACAATAACTCTTCAAATTCCTTTGTGCATTCACTTTCATCTTCATTGCATGATCCTTCATATCCATTAAAAAAAAATCACTGGATTGCTTCAATTTTTCATGTCAAAAATGAAGAGCCATCACAAATTGATTCACCTGCAAAAGATTTTTCATATTCCTTTGTATAAATATTTTCACCTTCTCAAACAAAATCATCTTTGTCTTCAAAAACTATTCAAATTCTTCCCACAGCAAATCAATCTATCCTCTGTCAAAAACCAAATCCACATTATCATCTTCAATAAATTTCATTTTCTCTGCAAAGAACTTCTTAAAAAAATCCTAGCCAATGTCTCAAGATATTCTTCATTTTGAAAAAAAAAATCTCCAATTCTTCATCAATATTTGCCTTAAAAAAAATTTCCTTAGAAACATCTCTTAGAGTTGATAAGTTAAAAATTTCTAATTTTTAAAAAGACTTATCACCTTAAAAGAAACAAATTAATAGCTTTCTTTTAAAATTAAAAAAACTCCATTTTAAAGGGCTGACCACTTTAGAAATTAAAGAAAGTTTCTAAAAAAAATTTAAAGTCATAAAATATCGGGTTTTTAGAAACTTTAATTAGCTCCTCCTCTAAAAAGGCAATTCGATGCCTTAGGTAATATGAAGACCTCTATTTCATCGGTCTTAAAACATTTCAATGTTTATTTTAAAGTCTCTTTCCCGCTCGATGACCGGTGTTCCATGTTAACAATGTCAAGGGGCCGGTGGATAGCATGATGTATAAACCCTTTAACAAGTCACTTTTAAGTGACTGACCTGTATAACGGGTCAACAGTCAATTAAATTAAAAAGTAATTTCTATGCTGATAGGCAGAGAGGATTATAAAATAGGTCTTTAGAGGCAAAGAATGGAAAATAGACCTAGAGCTTGATCCCTCTAACTCAGCTTGTAACATCATGACATATAGTATCAAATCTTTCGTGTGCTCATATACATGATGATGACAATAAAATCCTGATAAACTTCTACATAGAAACTTTGTCAAGCTTTCACTCAAACTTTGAATATCTATATCAATCATCAATGAACACCCTTATCAACCTTTTGACATTCTATGCAACACACATCATATCACCAACACTATCCACACAACATGACAATCTGAGGAAAAATACACCTCAACTCTCAACCATATGAATTGTATCTTGACTAACCAATCAACTTCAAAAGGCCAAACCTGATCAAACAAGTCCTGTGATTAATCATAGTCCTGTGATTAATCATAAACCAACACCAAACATCAAGTGTATTCATGTGATCCTTTGAAAACCAACAACTGATATCATCAACCTTGTCAAGAACCAACACATTGCAAACCTTTGAATACCAAAAACTGATATCATCAACCTTGTCAAGAACCTGATGAATAATGAAGACCATGCCTACCAAGAATATGTCATGTTCACTGATAAATCATGACATTGTAAAGAACACATCTCTCCAACTGATTGTATGAACCAAGTAAACCATGAATGAAGATCACACAAGATGATGTCTCATGCTCCTGCTCCTATCAACAACAAACAAGATGATGTACTCCTGATGATGCAAGATCAAACCTGTGAAGTATAAAACCATTCTCTATATCTACAAGATGATGTCTCATGCTCCTGAACACTTTTGACATCAATGACAACCTAACACCATCAATCTCCCCCTTTGTCATTGATGGCAAAACCACCTGATGCATATTTTTCTTTCTCCCCCTTTTTGACATCGGATGACAAAGACTATTATCTCCCCCTGAGAACAACTCCACTGAAAAGATGTTATAGCTTGATAATTGCAATCACCATGCAATATGAGAACTTTGAATACATAAAATTTTGTTATCTTTGAACCACTTACCAAAATCTTTGAAGCCATTTGTCTTTCATGAAACATACATCTGATGACAATACCACTGTGAAAATGAAGACTGACACACTCCTTCCTGATAACATCACAAACTTTCAAAACAAACAGTTCTTCTTCAATCAACAACCTTTTTGACCTGAAATAACAAATCTCCAAGATCTTCCATGTATTAAAGATCACAAACAAATTACTACTCAGAAATACCATTGGTAAACACTGACAAGACTAACCAACATAACTCAACTCAACTCAACACTTATCCACTTCCTGAATTAGTCCTGAAGCAACATATCAACTTGAAGTATACCATCCATTTACTGACAATCAACCTTCTGAACACTTTTGCAAAGAAAATCATAAACATACCAATACTCTTTGATGAACAATTTTGCAGGCAAAAAAAAAAAAATGTAGACCCCTCATCACACAGATGCCAAGATGACTATTTTTGATAAGACCTTTACTTGCCTCCGATTTGAAGAAAAAACAAGATTCACCATCAATGTCATAAGAGACTCTGGATTGTCATAACTTGAAGCTCATACCTGAAAGCTCCAAGGTACATGTCATAAAACATAACTCAACAAAGTAATAGATATAATCATCAAATTGATTTCCTGATATGAACTATCATCCTGCATATTCTGACACCTTTTCTTGATAGACCATCTTGATGTTCTTGCACATATTATACTGTCAAATCTGATATACAACACTCTGGCAAAAACTGATATATACATAATCATATCTGAAACATACTGAAATCAACAAGAACTCTTGCCTCTTGACTTCATCATTCAAAACAAGATATTATTGCAACAACACTTTCCAAAACACTTTGGATTGCAATACCATGATAATTCAACCTTTGTAATCAACAACATGATCAAGAACAATTTGTGCATTTTGAACTCCTGAAACATTTTTTCAAAACCTTGAAATCATAATAAGCCAATGAACACCTGTATCACTGACAACACTGTCATACACTGAAACTCAAAAACATCAGAAACATTATCAAGTAAGCATGATAAACAAAACAAGATAAACATCAACTGATCTCCTCTATAACTTCTTGGGGATAATTGATAGATCATGAACAACTCCCCCTTACTTCATGCTCTCAGTTATCCAACTAATGATGTAACTTGTGCAAGATGCACAAGTTTAGGATCCTTCTTGTCCTGACTTTGTTTTCTTCTCCAAACCTATATAAACCTTTTCTTTTCTTTGCTCAAGGTGTCTGCTCTAGATTTATTCCTGCAAAACTGTGCCTTATGCCCAAAAGAATTGCAATTATAACAAACTATGTTATAACCAAATGACTGATACCTTTTTGACATCTCCTGAGCAATTATGTTATGCTTCCATGTAGGATCAAACATTCTATTCATTTTACAGTTTCTTTGAATGTGTCTAATATTATTGCACTTGTAACAAACAATATCAGTATTCCTTCTGCAATTAACTAATTTGTGTCCAAATTGATTACAAGCATAACAATGACCATTAAAAGAATAATTATACCTATACATGTATGCTTGTCTAACAGGAGCATTTTTTCTTCTTCTTTGATTATGCTTTTCATCTTTGACATTTATTTTAGTTTCTGTCTTCTCTTTATCTTCAAGAGCACTAGCATGAAGATCAATTTTCTTTCTGAGAGTTTGCCTGGCTTTTGAACACTCCCCTTTTTCAATATTGTTTTCAAACAACAGATTCTTGTGTAATTTAGAGGAAGCCTTTTCTAACTCCTTTCTTAAAAAGATTATTTCAGATTCATACTTTTCACAATCAACTTCTTTGGCCTTTAGTTGATTATTGACATCTTCTTTTATTTTCTTAACTTCTACAATTTGAGTCTTCAAATCTATTATCTGTTTTTCTACATCTTGAAGATTTGAAAGAATTTTTATCTTGGATTCCTTTTATTCTTGAAGTTGCAACTTTAACCTTTTATTCTCCATTCTGAGTTCTTTGATCTCACCAAGAGCACAAATGAGCTCACCTTCCATATCAATCTCATAATCCTGATCATCATCACTTGTGGTGCTAGCTTCTTCTGAATTTGATTGAGTTTGAACTTCAACTCCTTCATTGCCACTTTCCTCACACACCAGAGTGTCCTCTTCTTTATCATTATCTTGATAAATTCTTATTAGTTCTTTCCAGATATCTTGAGCTGTTTCACACTGTACAACCTTACAAGAAATATCATTAGATAAACTAGATAGAATAACCTTCTTGGCTATATGATTCCATTTAAGAGCCTCTTTGTTATTTGAAGAATTACCATTCTCAACTAACATTAGAACATCATATCCTAAGGAGGATAAATACACTTGCATTCTAACATACCAAACTGGAAAATTTGAACCATCAAACTGAGGAACATCTGAAAAATTTTCTTCTAACACAATATCATATTCAACTTGGAGAACATTTTTATCAACTGTCTTTATATCAACATCTAGATTTGATATGAATGATTTCTTTTGTGTCTTCTGACTAGAAAGAATCTTACCATTTCTCATGTTCTTATTTCTCCTGCACTTACCCATTGAACTCCACACATAAGACCTACCCAAGCTGATTAAGTTGTAAGAGGGAAACTGGCTCTGATACCAATTATAGGAGTCAAGGACAACACTGAGAGGGGGGGGTGAATCAGTGTTGTGTGAATTTTCAAATCTTTTTCAAACATTAACTTGCAGAGCATAAAGGTGAGAAAGTTATCATTGAATTGTCAAACACATATGCACATAACTTTGTCAAACACATAAACTAAACTCATGAGTAAAACATACAATCATAGAGAGATGATTAAGACACAAGAATTGCACGAGTGGAAAACCCTCCAGGGGTAGAAAAACCACTCCAGAATTGCCTCACTGGCTTAACTGAAAAACATGCCTCACTGGCAATACAAATTGTATCTAGGAGCACCAACTCCTTATGGAGCACCAACTCCAATACCAAACAGAAGCACCCACTTCCAACACTGATATACCTCACTGGTAAACAAATAGGTCTCACTAACCTACAAGCCTCACTGGCTAATACAAGGCCTCACTGGCAAACTGAATCTTCACTGGAAGTAATAAACAAGTTCAGAGGGACATTCTATTTCATTCAATACAAAACATATGTCTGTCTAATGGCCATTCTATTCAAAATCAATCCTTTTTCTGGATCCCCTCAACCACACTACATATTCTGTATGTTTCATCTCTGTCTTACTAGTTTCAATGTCTTGATCAATCAAATTCATGATTCATGCACTTGATTGTCATTGCAATTGCATATTGTCTTTCTAATCACCTTGTCAATCTCTGTATCTGTATCCCTTTCAGTTCATCATCTCATCATCTATCTTATTAAACCACACAACTCTATATTCAAAAACATCTATAATATCATTAAATAAAATCTGAATATA
Organism: Cunninghamia lanceolata; assembly: GCA_027924645.1. Lineage (NCBI taxonomy): Eukaryota > Viridiplantae > Streptophyta > Pinopsida > Cupressales > Cupressaceae > Cunninghamia > Cunninghamia lanceolata. Next base: position 4,008,240 of record BSBN01000318.1, on the reverse strand, counting down.
CTTTCACAACCCATCACCATGTTCTTTCAATAACCCTTCATATTCTCTTCTCTATCTTAAAAAAATATATGGCAATCTTTTGATGATCCTTCATATTCTTTCACATTTCAATTTGAACAATTTCTATATTCAATTTTATCCTTGCATAAAACATTCAACAAAATATATCTGCAAGAACAACTTCAATTAAATTTAATCATTTTGTCCCTGTCAAAAATAAAAAAATAACTCTTCAAATTCCTTTGTGCATTCACTTTCATCTTCATTGCATGATCCTTCATATCCATTAAAAAAAAATCACTGGATTGCTTCAATTTTTCATGTCAAAAATGAAGAGCCATCACAAATTGATTCACCTGCAAAAGATTTTTCATATTCCTCTGTATAAATATTTTCACCTTCTCAAACAAAATCATCTTTGTCTTCAAAAACTATTCAAATTCTTCCCACAGCAAATCAATCTATCCTCTGTCAAAAACCAAATCCACATTATCATCTTCAATAAATCTCATTTTCTCTGCAAAGAACTTCTTAAAAAAATCCTAGCCAATGTCTCAAGATATTCTTCATTTTGAAAAAAAAAATTTCCTTAGAAACATCTCTTAGAGTTGATAAGTTAAAAATTTCTAATTTTTAAAAAGACTTATCACCTTAAAAGAAACAAATTAATAGCTTTCTTTTAAAATTAAAAAAACTCCATTTTAAAGGGCCGACCACTTTAGAAATTAAAGAAAGTTTCTAAAAAAAATTTAAAGTCATAAAATATCGGGTTTTTAGAAACTTTAATTAGCTCCTCCTCTAAAAAGGCAATTCGATGCCTTAGGTAATATGAAGACCTCTATTTCATCGGTCTTAAAACATTTTAATGTTTATTTTAAAGTCTCTTTCCCGCTCGATGACCGGTGTTCCATGTTAACAATGTCAAGGGGCCGGTGGATAGCATGATGTATAAACCCTTTAACAAGTCACTTTTAAGTGACTGACCTGTATAACGGGTCAACAGTCAATTAAATTAAAAAGTAATTTCTATGCTGACAGGAAGAGAGGATTATAAAATAGGTCTTTAGAGGCAAAGAATGGAAAATAGACCTAGAGCTTGATCCCTCTAACTTAGCTTGTAACATCATGACATATAGTATCAAATCTTTCGTGTGCTCATATACATGATGATGACAATAAAGTCCTGATAAACTTCTACATAGAAACTTTGTCAAGCTTTCACTCAAACTTTGAATATCTATATCAATCATCAATGAACACCCTTATCAACCTTTTGACATTCTATGCAACACACATCATATCACCAACACTATCCACACAACATGACAATCTGAGGAAAAATACACCTCAACTCTCAACCATATGAATTGTATCTTGACTAACCAATCAACTTCAAAAGGCCAAACCTGATCAAACAAGTCTTGTGATTAATCATAGTCCTGTGATTAATCATAAACCAACACCAAACATCAAGTGTATTCATGTGATCCTTTGAAAACCAACAACTGATATCATCAACCTTGTCAAGAACCAACACATTGCAAAGCTTTGAATACCAACAACTGATATCATCAACCTTTTCAAGAACCTGATGAATAATGAAGACCATGCCTACCAAGAATATGGCATGTTCACTGATAAATCATGACATTGTAAAGAACACATCTCTCCAACTGATTGTATGAACCAAGTAAACCATGAATGAAGATCACACAAGATGATGTCTCATGCTCCTGCTCCTATCAACAACAAACAAGATGATGTACTCCTGATGATGCAAGATCAAACCTGTGAAGTATAAAACCATTCTCTATATCTGCAAGATGATGTCTCATGGTCTTGAACACTTTTGACATCAATGACAACCTAACACCATCATATCTATAGTATAATATTAAAATAAAACATTATAGTGTTTAGTTGAAAATTAAACTATGAGCTGTAAGGAGATAAAATTTAATTAATAGTTGTTATAGTTGGCATTGGATCATGTGCCAAGCCTTCTACAAAGGTGGGAAAAATCTGGAAATTAGGGGAGATCTCTCTCTCTCGCTCTCAGGGGGAGGAATGAAGGAGAAGGAACAATAAGCAGGGGAGATTGGTTTAGGTTGCAGCCGGAGAGGTTTCGGCATCAAATCCAGGTTGCATCTTTTCTATTTTGGCCACAGCAAAGGAAGCACATTTTCCCCATTGTTGCAAGCAAATCAACGATCTTATAAATTCAAACGTCAGTGTTCGCTTCGCATCGATCGCTATTTCCGTGTGATTATTTCAGAGGGTTTGGGCAATCGCAGGAAGAGGAATAATATCAAACCAGGTATGCGTTCTGATTATTTATTGTGGTAGAATACAGATTTATATTTATCTGTTCCTGATTTTGCTCTTGTTTTGGTTTTGTGATAACTGTTTTAGAGCTCTTGACATTGCAACCGTGCGATTAAAATATGATTTGATCGCCGTGTTCCCAAGATCTTGAAGATTTATTTACATTGAATTCGATAAGGGCAAGGGCGCGGGGTTTTCGTTATGTATATGTGTGTGCGCAACCTAGTTATTGGATTCGTAGGTCAAGACGGAATGTTAGAATGGAAAATTTTGATAAAGAGTTGGAAGGTCTAGTTCAGAAAACAATTTATTTAAATCTGTTATTGTAGAAATGAAATTTATTTTAATTTTGATTAGCAGAGTAAATCGCTTGGTTTGTTTAAACCCGGGTCAGTCGGGATCTGAGGAAGATCTTTTACGGAAAGGCAAAGGTTGTGATTTTATGTTATGTATACAAATAAGAGCTTAGCTCCCCTTATGCAGCTCAAGGCTTTTTAATTGATCCAGACCTAGTAGGATTTGGGAACAGTAACATAATTGTTACAGCCTAGGTTAGGTTACGGCCAAGTTAAACACCATATTTGCATGCAAGACATTAACTTCATTTGTGAAGCATGGGATTAGATTTGTCCCCTATCAGATCTGGCAGGAACTGCTTAGTTTCATATAAAGGTGAAATCGAAGGCTGTGATGTTTTGTTTGTAGCCGTCAATTTACATGGGGAAACCTTATTTGCCGGTGAGGGAGAATACAAAGGGTTGCGATTTTAGGTTTTTGTCAAGGCTGTGATTTTAGGCTAAGAAGATCCCTGCACACAGTTCTGAACCTCCTAGACCAAGCTCATAGTAAATCATAGGACAACTACCAAATCCCAGGGTTTAAAGATCAAGCCTTGGATCTATTTTCGCATTATCATGACTGTAGGTATTATTCTACCAAAATAGAGTACCTTATGAGCAGCAGGAACCCAGATTTCATAGTAAGAAATGGCAAACTGTATAGCTTCATTTATATCATACCGTTTGACCCTGCATGGTAAATAATATGTCTTTTCCCGTCATCAGTGTGGTGGATAATGGTAGATAGTTCTAGGGTTTCAAAATTAGCGAAGGGAAGCTGTTAAAGATGAAGTTCATCGTATGAAATTAAAATAGCATTTAATGTGTATTCGAGTGTTTAATAGTAGATAGTTTACACGTTTTCAACTACTTTGGAATCTTATGTTTCCTAGTCCCATCTGGCTGAGCTTAACAAACGTTTTGTCAACATCGTAGTTCAGTGTATAATCATTTTACATACCTGCTGTAAAAGTTGACAGGTGGCTTTCAACCGTAGGTTTGTTTAAACATTTGTATTAGCTGCAATTATAGATCTTGACATTTTTAGTTGTAGTTGAAATGGCTATAAATGATGCACTAAAAGCTGTTCTAACAATTATCACACAGCTTATCTAAATGCCTATAAATGATAAACTAAAACTGTTCTAACTATTATCGCACGGCTTATCTTTTTATACTAAGCATCTCCATGTAACCATCACAGTTGTAGTTGGCCTCTTAATAATTAAGTTTAGTGTGTTCCCATGATAGCCTCCAGTGTTATGAATGTTAACCTTGTGCTCATATGAATTGTTTAAAGCTGAAGTGCAATAGGGATGCTCATGTGAATGTTCAGCTCTTTTTGTCTGTAAACCATCTTCCTTTACCCCTCGGTGGATGTCCATACGATGTTCCAAAGCTCCTATTTTGACGCATGAGGAGTGGACGCAGGCATAGGGCAGGGAATATGATTCACCTTGCCCATTTCAAAAGCTTTCAAAATCTTTTTCTTTCCTCAACATAGTTTTCAGGTGCCTAGATAATTGTAAGTCTGCCATAAAAGATGCTTAGGGCAGGCCAAGCTGGAAATTGATCTTCATTAAAATTTAGGGTTGCATCTTCCCATAAATTAGAATTAGATTTGCATATATATTTCTATGTCTATCATATATTGGCAATAGGTATATATATATCTTAATGCTTATGTCTGCTATATATTGGCGATAGATATTCCTGTATCATTGAGCTAATGCATGCCATATAATGGTGATATTTATTCTCAAACCCTAAGTTTTGTCAGCCATAAATCGGCATTAGTTATTCTCTTAACTGAATGTTTGTGTCTACCATATTTATATTAATTTCCATTTGCCTTTGATAAGTATTATACCCTGAGATGCCAGAAACTATAACCTCTTTTCTGATTAATTTATCTCAGCATGTTAGTCTGAGTATATCGAGTTTTGTATGAGTAATTCTTTAATCTATATCAAGATTTAGAATAGTTTGATGTATATAAGTTTAATATTGTTTTTATGATTGTATTATAGTCATTGGAGAATTGACTTCAAGGCATAGCCATATGGTTACATTGTGGATCTGAAGTCTATTACGTAATGTGCATATTTAATTCATTTAGGAAGAATGAAAATTGCCTTAGGTTATACTGTGATACGTGAGGAAGAGAAGTAGGTTGCTGAAGGGACGTCATTGATGATCATTAGTATCTTCAAACACATTTCAATAATCAATTTTTCTACTAAATCATTCACATGACTTACAGTTCAAATCTGTGCACCAAGTTCAGTGTCACACTGTGGGAAATTAGTTCTGCATGCATGTAGGTATGCCAAAACCTTGTGTCCCATCAGTTTAGGGTTTGATATCATGATCTTTCCAATTAAAGAGCTATATAATGATTGTTTTTATTACATTAGAATAATTTATTAAGATAATTATAATGCATATGCTCTAGATAGATAAATTATGTATGATGCATGTAATATTCAGTTGTTAATAAATTTAATATTGTAATTGAATTTATTATGATTTCTTGATAATGGTTTGTTAAGATTGGGAATTGGACTGGTAGGTTGGAATTAGAGGTATAATCATTGTAAGAAGTAATTGATTTATAAGAATTTTGTAACTAGTATTACCTATGCATTTGTTTAACTTGAAGGTTATGTTTATATGTAATTGATGACTGATTTATTATATCAGATAGAATTAATATTTATTAAACTAGATCGAAGATATATGAATTCTTGTGGAGATATTACTTGTATTTGGTTGTTAATATGATTAAATCTAAATCGATATGATTAAATATTAGTGTGGATGAAATTTAATCTAGGTTGATTGGTTTGGTAAAGATCTTTTCATAAGGCTTTTGTTAAGTTGAAGTTGGGTTGAAAGCTTGGAGTTAGGTGAAACAACATTGGACTTGAAAATTTTAGCCTTATAAGTGAAACCTATAGGTAACTGAATGTCTAAGAGATTGAATTGCTTTTGTAATAAAAAATTTATGTTGTTAATGAGTTGATTTTTTGAAATCTCTTATTGCAAGCAAAATTTTCATGAGAGTGGGTCTATGTGTAAATTGTCAAGTTTAGGTTCCAGAGGCATGAGGTAATAGGATTTGTTCGTATGTATTCTATTCATAGTTGTCTTGAAATGAAGATGTTGTAAGAACATGATGTCTCTTGTCTGTGTATGTGGGTCTTGGTAAACAATAATGTAAGATGATGTACATATTGTGTCATGAATTTATTTCAATGGGTTTAAATTTCCTTCATGTATGTGTTGATATCAAGCTTGTGATTAGTATGGAAATGGGGAGATCTTGTAATTGTAATGAGAAACTATTTTGGTTCATATCTGTGATTGGAAGAGCAAGATGACCCATACCTTGCTCTGGATATGTGTTATGATTATTGCGATTGATGACTGGAAGTTTTTGGACAATGATCTAAAGGTTGGTTATCGTGACTATGTTTTGTATGCAAGAAGGGAAATGCCTTGCATTGTTTATGTATACTTATCAGTATGAAAGTGATTGTCTTGCTTGATGGTTCGGGTTTCTAGATGCAAGTAGGGGAGTGGCTTTCAATGTGGGGCCGGCACCCAAAGTGGCTGTCAGGATAACCCATTGAAAGTTGTTAATTAAGTGAAAACCTAAAAATAAACTAGGGGGAAAAAGGGTAAAATACACATTAACAAGATAATTGGATTTCCTCTCCCATGCCTGTAGTGCTCGTTTAGACTAAGGATGGGTAGAGAAGGCCTGGTCGGCAAGATCAACTTCCTTGTCCTCACGAAAGGAAAGTTGATACCGCATGAGTCACCCTATGGGGCCGGCGCCTAGTGAGAGGCTGTCAGGATAACCATAGATGGGGGCCGGTGCCTAGTGAGAGGTTGTCAGGATAACCCATGTTAGGACCGTGCAATGACACTCTCCCTACTGCAGCCTAGCATTCCCTAGTTGTATTCTCCCCATTTGTCGTGTTTTGCCTCTGGAAGTGATATTGAGTTGTTTGTGATGTGGTCATGTGTTGTGATGGTGTTAGGCTTAGTCCTTGTTCCTGTTAGGCACTTATCTACCTAATTGTATGATGTTGTGGGACCTTATGTTATCTCCTAGCACGGGGGGTGGACCTCAGGGTTCCACATGGTCAGGTGGATGTGCTTTATCTCCATTAGTTTTTTTTTCCTTGCCATTATTCGTGTGCAAGCAGGTTGTAACTCCTGTAGCAGATTCAGATCATGTACCAGTTTATGAAGACAGTTATTTATGCTCATGTACTATCCTATGTATCAGGTTATTAATACTGTTTGTAATTCCAATGTAAACGAAAGTTGGTGATGTAAACAATATTATGTTGTATCCTCATATGTATGAAAAACTGTAGTTGTAGTTGTTATGGATGATTATTTACTTGATGTCATGGAAATGTATAAGGTTACGCAATTAATATAATAAATTTAGAATGAATTATTGTTGTAAAGTTAATGTGTGATGTGTGAGAGAACATGATAGTAGTTTTGTCAGTAATGCAGCCATGGAACCCTGGAAGAATGTTACTTAGTATAGATAAGTTAAATGTTACCTTGTTATTCCTTGTATTTAAAAAAAAAATTGTCCGATTTGTTTAGTGTAATTGTGTTGTTCCCTAGTGTTTCATGGTGGGGCGTTACAACACTCCTCCCTAATGCAGTCTAGCACTCCCTAGTTGTTTTCCTCCTTCATTTGTGTGAGTGCCTCTAGAAGTTCTGTGAAGTGTGGAAGTGATGTTTTGATGCTATAATGTCTTATTGGATAGTGTTGTGCTTGAGTAGTTCTTGTATCTGTCAACCCCTTGTCTTTTTGTTTGGTTTGTTGATAACTGAGAGGGGGGGTGAATCAGTTATCCTAATTATTTCCTTTTTGAACTTTCTTATTAATTAATGCAGCATTGAATCAAACACAAAAACATTACCATGAAATAAGAAACACATGACACAGTATTTTTGACGTGGAAACCCTGTTAAGGGAGAAAACCACGGGGTGATTAACCCAAAATTATTCTCTGTTAGAAGAATAGGAAATTACAAAATGGCACTTGCCAATTAGGGCTCACTGCCCGAGCACACTGCTCACAAGAGGCCCACTGCCTACAAGAAGACACACTGTCTACAAAGTGATAAGAATCACAGTCTTGAACTGATTGGAAGCATCTGCATATGCTGGAGTTCAGTTCCGGTTAGGCTCAGTACACTGATCTGCTGCACTTCATCTTTTCTCTGTTCTTTATTCTGCTATCCTTTCACATACCAGATCTGTCTTGGTACTTCTGCTCTGTTCTGCTCTTCTTCGCATATGTTCTTAACATCATCACACACTTCACAACTAAATCCATCCTCTATATATATCCGCACAAGTAATTTCATCACCTTTCTAGTCGGCATCCGGAACAGTCTAGTTTCTTACAAACTCTGTTCTGTCGGCTGAATCCTTGCTCACCAAGCAATGCGGATCAAGCATATACTTGTAGATATCATTAATCATGTCAGCCAAACATGATTCATGCCTTCACAACCTTTATCATCAACAGTAACACATCCGGAAAGTAGTCTGATACTCTGTCAGTCAGTTCATCCTCTGTTTTCACTGTCTCTCAGGAATCCGGTACTCAATTATTCATATCTTTTTCCTTGTCCATCACCGGAGGCTAAATCCTTGGAATGTACCACTCAAGGTAGTCCTCTTGACTTCCCCAAATCCGCACTGCACCAAGACACTTCCTCTGAGAGATCCGGACCAATCTGTCGGACCTTGCCACATGCTCTGTTCTTGTTCACCGGACCACAACAATCTTTATTCTGACTTCCGGTAGAGACACACCATGACTTGCGGATATGAGGGATGAACTTTGTTGCCATCAATGACAACAACCATGAATCCATATAGTGTCTCTTGCCAACAATCTCCCCCTTTGGCATTGATGGCAACACTTAGTGAAAAATGACTAAGTGTTTACACTATGCTCCCCCTTTGCTGATGCTCTGTCTTTATATACAATTTCCAGAACTCCCCCTTAATTGGATTCCTCATTTTTCACTGCTCCTCACTCCCCCTTTGACATCAATGGCAAAGGGTAGGGTCCGCACATCAAAATTTTCAAAAATTTTCTATACATAGCCGTATATTTACATACTCACATATACTGAAGAATGTCTGCAAAGGATGTCTGTAATTGGATCATTTCTGTAGCCCAACTTTGCTTCATTCTATCCAAAATTGAAATGTGACCACTCAACAAAAAAGCAAAAGCTTCTGCCCGCTTGAGATCTGTCGGATCATTTGTTTGGGCGGTGGTCTGAGCATCACTGATGGCCTCATGCATAGTTTCCAACTTAGGGATTATAATCCTTCTAAGTTCTCCCATCCGGTTAGTGATATTCTTCCTTTCCTTCTCAAGACTCTTTATTTCATTCAAGACTGCAATAGTTTGACATTCTTGATTTATTATGGAGGAAGAGAGAGGATCAAAACTTTGAGATAAGCTTTGTAGCTTGTCCTGTTCCTATTTTATTTTCTTATCAATTGCTGCTGTTGCCTTTGACCAGGATATACAAAATTTGTAAATGTCACCACCATCCTTAAGAGCATTCTCTAAGCTCTTTATTCCAATACTCACAATCTTCCTATCTTTAGAGATTAATTCTAATATTTCTAAAAATCTTTTATCCAAAAATTCCTTCCGGACCTTTTCTTCAGCAGATTTTTCTAGAGATTCAAAATGTGTACTAACACTGCTGACTAAGGTTTTGAGATTACCGGAAAAGGAGGTTGTAGGATCCTTTTGAAAGGATGGCATGATCTTTTCTAGCACTCCAGATGCTACCTCCATAAGCTCACAGTCTTCCATGTGAGATTTCAGCAGCTTCTCTTTGACTTTCTCATTTGCAAATGAGGCTATTTTCATTGTTTGCACCGGTGACAAAGAGTCAAAATCTAATGGTCCTTTTAGCAGGTCCGGTTCATCAATTTCTATAGTGGCTTTGCTCAAAAATTGTTGAATAGTTTGTGCAGTGTCTCTTGCCGGAGACAGATGTTTCTTTTCTTCTGCAGTCTTGGAACTGTCAACCTCTTTATCTTCCACCCCTGCTTCCTTCTCCTGTGATTTCTCTTCTTCTTTGGATCCGGAGATTGTAGGGGAAACCGGAGGAGAGATGTTTGTCTGTTCAGGGCCCACTTCTTTCGGAACAGATGATTCCAAATCTGCAGCTATTTCTGCACCTAAGTCCTCTACAACAGGAAGATTGAACCTTTTGAAGGCCTTCCGGAGGATCTCTTCTGTCTCTTGGGCCACTTTGTCAGTCTCACCAAGCATGAGTTGATTCATCCTGGCTTTACTTCTGAACTCATCTTTGCAGTCTTTGAAGATTATGTTCATTGTCTTGGGATCAATTTGAGGATATAGCTGAATAGCTATCTGCTCCCGGATCTCAAGATCTTTTGCATGAGCATTATTCTTTCTTATTTCTAATTCCTTTTCTAGGCTTTTAGGAATAAGAGATATGATCTCAATGAAAGCCTTATTGTATATGTTCAGATATTTGACTGTGGCTTCCTGCAGAATCTTTTGGTCAGCCTCACTGTAGTCATCATAAAATTCAGTCATTGGTTGAAGGTTTCCATCCACCGTGACCGACTTGATTATACTCTCTAGAGACAGAGTGGGCTTTTCAACAGATACCTCTGCCATTTCCTCCTTGTCTTGGCCTGTGGAGGGTTTACCGGATCCTTTCTTCTTCTGCTTCTTTATTTCTTTTACTCCCTCATCTGACTCTGTTTCCTCTTCATCCTTTTGGCTTTCATAAGCCCTTGTGGCTTTTGTCTTGGATCTTTTACCGGATGCCTGGACTTCCGGTTTTGAACTTTTGGTTGTGGGAGGTGCAGATCTTTTTTATGATCTGGTCCGGGTGGGAGTTTCAACCGGAACACTTTCTTTACTCTTCTCTTCTTCCTCAGCCTTCCTCCTCTTTTCTCGGCTGGCATCAAGTGCCTCTTTTGAGATTCCTAGGCCTTGAGCAATATGCTCAACTTCTTTTCTTACCTTCCTCTTTATCTCCGGTTCCCTGAGTTCTACATGTATCTTTACACTCAGTTCCTCAAAGGTTCCAAACCTTTCTACCTTAGGATCTTTGGGCTGGCTTAGCATGTGTTGAACATGCAGCTCTACTATCTGTTCATCCACTTCATACCCCATGGGCATGAGCCAAACAGTCCTTGGCTCCACTGCCTCCATTAGACACTGATCTGTTTCAACCATGAAGCATACTGTGTCTTTGTACTTTTCTACAAGGGATTGGGGTATTCTTTCTCTTGCATGCATCATGCTTTGGAAGTTCTTGAAGTATCCCCATAGAGCTGTATTTCTTGCTTTAGCATCCCCAAGTCCATGCAAATAGTCTCTGATTTGGATGGCAACCGGTCTGTCATTCTGCCATATCCATCCACTGGATCCGGGAAGCTCATTCATGTAGTAGAAGAAGAGACAAAGGATCAGATTGCCATACTTGAAGGAGTTTTTCTTGTCCTTCTTGATCTTCTGCAGATTTTCAAAGAGTTGGTTCACAAGAAGCTCACACAAGTCATAGTCTGCATTCTCCTTTAACATTTGATAAGCTGTGTAGATTGCAGTTCCCGGTACTGAATTTTCCCTATTGGAATGATAGATTTTGTAACCAATTATCATAGCTGCAAATTTGACATCCGGTTCAGTGATGTCATCAACTGTCATAGCTCTCTTGTCAAACTTGGATCCGGTTGCATCACTAACTGTCTGATTTTTGACAGACTTGAGAACAGGTAAACCACCGGATGAGTGCAGACCAGTTACAGCCCTAATTGCATCTTTGGTGATCTTGAAGGGCTGGTTCAACCATAGGAAGTTGTCATGTACTCTACTTAGTACATACCGGACCCATTCATCTTCTTCAAAACAGGGGAAATGAATGCACTGTGCAAAGTGTTTGTCCCAGATGGCTTTGTACTGAGGTTTGATCTCAAAGGAGTCATCTATCAATTGTTTGTGATAGATATCCATCAGCTTTGATTCTCCAAAGTCTTCAAGATTCGCATGGATGTAAACCCTAATATCTTCCGTATGCAATACACCATGAGGAACACTAGAGAAGGCTCCTAATGGATCTACCTCCAATGATTTGTAAGGATGTTTCTTGAATGTGGGGCGAGGTCTATCAGAGATCTTAACTATATTTGGAGTAGCCATTCTTCAAAGATTTGCAGTGAGATAATGAAAAATGGAGAATACCTTATGCGCCTTCGGTTTGCACGGAGTGGTGGGATTGATTTCTTTATGCAATGACTTTGGCAGGAGATCTTTGGTGTGCTTGATGAATTTTGTTGTAGAGCTCCTCTTTTCGCTTCTTCTTGAGTGCAGAATGAGCAAATGATTTTTGAGAAATCCCTTATATTGCTCCGCAAACCCTAATATCTGTTTGCAATAAATGCTTCACCTATATTATTCCGGTTTGCCTTGTCCGGATAGCTTGGAGTATCCCGGATCAGTCCTGATCTGTGAACATCATCCGGATCTTTCAATCATGAATAAATCGAGGTGACACATTACAAGAACATCCCAAACACTCTGTCCAATCCGCAGAATAAGATAGTGCACTTCCAGATCTCTCCGGACCTTTTTGTAATCCTCTGTCATACCGAAGCATCTCCCGGAACAGGTCTTACTTGATCGATCACAGCTTCTTCATAACTCCATGCGGACCTCTGAAATCTTATTTGGATCGTCTCAAGACTTATATCTTTAAACTTTTTACCCCGCATCTTGTGCCACATTAGGCACCACTTGATTGGCTGGGGGAACAGGATTTTCTTTGATTCTCCCCCTAAGCCAAAGCTAACTTTTTAATTTCCGGAAGAAATATCAGCACCAGAGTCTGGTGCGGATCCAACCTCTACATTCTCTAAACTTTTCTTCACCCAAATCTTGCTCATTTGATTCCTAACTTCATCCGCATTCATCTTTTGTTTACCCTTGTCTTGATTCTGATTATACACCGGACCTCTTTTGTCCTGATTCTTGCTTCTGCAGACTTTAGCATTATGACCGGACCTATTACAGATTTGGCAGATAACATTTCTTTGCATAATTGACTGATATCCTCTTGATCTGCATTGATTAGCCATATGACCTATTCTCTTGCATGTAAAGCATCTACCTTTGAATGATTTGTTTACTTGCATATTTCTGCATTCATGGGATTTGTGTCCATACCTTTTGCAGTTGAAGCACTGTCCGGAGAAGGATGAATTAATCTGATTCATTCTCTTTCTGCACTGATTAGCTTTGTGACCAAAGTGGTTGCAGCTGTGGCAGTATCCATTGAAAGATGAATATCTTTGAGCATTGGGCTATCTTACCGGAGGTCTTCTAGGCCTGTTTCTTGGATTTTCTGATGCAAAATTCTTTTGACTGGATCCGGAGCTTTCTCCTTTCTCATATCCCAAACCATACTTGTCATCTGTCCCTTTTTGACTTCCAAGAAGAACTTCAAGTTGAGCAGAACTTATCTTGAATTTCTCTTTATATTCATTTGCTGTTTGAAGGTCTCTTTTGAGAGAGGCAATTTGATCCTCAAGTTTTTCTTCATTATCTTTGGCATCTTCAAGATCAGATTCAAGATGTCTGATAATCCTGTCCATCTGGTGGCATTCTTCTGATTTTTCTTTAAGAGATTGTTTTAGATTGTCTTCAGCCTTTCTTTTTTCTTCAATCTCTTGAGTAAACTTTATAGTTCCTGATTCCATTTCATGTCTTAACATAATGACTTCTTTTGATAACTTTTCACATAACTTGGTTTGCTCAGTCAATTCTTCATTTGTATTGCTTTCTTCACTTTGTCTTGCCAACTGTTGGAGCAGCTCCTTTCTCTTTTTCATAGAGAGACTTAATTTGTCTTTTAATTCTCTCATGAATTCATCAGCCTGTTTGAGTCTTTCCTTTAATTCATTGACTTCAGAATTTGACTGTTCAAGATCCTCAAGGGCAGTCTTGAGTTGCTCCCTTAAACCATATGCATCCATTTGAATTCCCAGATCTTCCTCAAGCTGTTAGGCTCTATTAGGAGGAACTTGGCTCTGATACCAATTGTTGATAACTGAGAGGGGGGGGTGAATCAGTTATCCTATTTATTTCCTTTTTGAACTTTCTTATTAATTAATGCAGCATTGAATCAAACACAAAAACATTACCATGAAATAAGAAACACATGACACAGTATTTTTGACGTGGAAACCCTGTTAAGGGAGAAAACCACGGGGTGATTAACCCAAAATTATTCTCTGTTAGAAGAATAGGAAATTACAAAATGGCACTTGCCAATTAGGGCTCACTGCCCGAGCACATTGCTCACAAGAGGCCCACTGCCTACAAGAAGACACACTGTCTACAAAGTGATAAGAATCACAGTCTTGAACTGATTGGAAGCATCTGCATATGCTGGAGTTCAGTTCCGATTAGGCTCAGTACACTGATCTGCTGCACTTCATCTTTTCTCTGTTCTTTATTCTGCTATCCTTTCACATACCGGATCTGTCTTAGTACTTCTGCTCTGTTCTGCTCTTCTTCACATATGTTCTTAACATCATCACACACTTCACAACTAAATCCATCCTCTATATATATCCGCACAAGTAATTTCATCACCTTTCTAGTCGGCATCCGGAATAGTCTAGTTTCTTACAAACTCTGTTCTGTCGGCTGAATCCTTGCTCACCAAGCAATGCGGATCAAGCATATACTTGTAGATATCATTAATCATGTCGGCCAAACATGATTCATGCCTTCACAACCTTTATCATCAACAGTAACACATCCAGAAAGTAGTCTGATACTCTGTCAGTCAGTTCATCCTCTATTTTCACTGTCTCTCAGGAATCCGGTACTTAATTATTTATATCTTTTTCCTTGTCCATCACCGGAGGCTAAATCCTTGGAATGTACCACTCAAGGTAGTCCTCTTGACTTCCCCAAATCCGCACTACACCAAGACACTTCCTCTGAGAGATCCGGACCAATCTGTCGGACCTTGCCACATGCTCTGTTCTTGTTCACCGGACCACAACAATCTTTATTCTGACTTCCGGTAGAGACACACCATGACTTGCGGATATGAGGGATGACCTTTGTTGCCATCAATGACAACAACCATGAATCCATATAGTGTCTCTTGCCAACATGGTTGTTGCTGTAGAACCTAACGTTATCTCCTAGCTTGGGGGGTGGACCTCAGGGTTCCACATGGTCGGGTGGAAGAGTTTAATCCATTGGTTTTATTTTGTCTTCTAGGTTCGCATCCGGGGCAGCTATGTTTTACCAGTACCAGACCTGTACTTGCATCCTCAGATTTGTGTTATACTTCCATAATTGTATTACCATGATGTATATTGTAAACCGATGTAATCAGTCAAGAAGTCTTGGAATTATGTAATCCTGTAATTGATCTCTTTTGTACTTGTATATATATCTTGTAAACTTGAAAGGGGTAACCTCCTTTTGATGTATCAATGTCGCATATGGATATGTGTAATTTATTATGTTGTTAATGAACTTTGGTTATAATTAATGATGCAATTTTGTTCCCTAGAGATGTTAGTAGATCATATAGTTTAAATGTTGTAATTAGATATTATTTTATCTAGCAATTAATGCAATTACTTGTCTTTAGTAAAAAAAAATTCCCGTATGTTATTGCCCTTTTGGCCTAACTCTCTAGGGTTACATGACAGGGCATCACAATTTACATTCCAAAATGTGTATACTCTTTAATGCCACAGCAAATAATAAGATTACTAAATATATACTTGCATTTATATTGTTACATGATCCATGTATATGAAATTTTAAATTTAGCAAACCCTATCTCTATTCCATTCCAACCCACTTGCCCAATATATATCTACACATTTGATAACTTTGGGACACTTCAGCATCAAACTATTCATTACAATAAATGTAGTAGATAATTTGCCTACACTTACACCCATCACCTAAAATGCATCTTACACCCATCACATAAAATGCATCATAACAATTGAGAAGAAGAGAATATTGCAATATTTTCTCTAAAAAACATCTTCCTATGCTTGCTTCCATAACTCCAAAAAATCATTTATGAGGATTACCTCTAGGATAAATTAATAGTAGTCTTCATCTTGCACGACTTCTACCTACAAGGACACTTCACGATGGATCAAAACAACATCATTCCTGACCAACATTAAAATAATCACTCAATAAGATTTCATTTCATCAGCGACTTTCATCTTTCATTTCATAACATCATCTTGCATGACTTTCACCAACAAGGACTTTTCACAACATAGAACAAAAAAACATCATACTTGATCTACATTTAAATAATCGCTCAATAAGATTTCATTTCAACAAGAACTTTCATCTTACATTTCATAAAATTTAAATAATCGCTCAATAAGATTGTATTTCAACAATGACTTTCATCTTACATTTCACAACATCATCTTGCATGACTTTCACCTACAAGGACACTTCACAATTGATCAAAACAACATCATAGTTAATCTACATTAAAATAATCACTTAATAAGATTTCATTTCATCAAAGACTTTCATCTTTCATTTCACAACATCAAATTTCAACCAAATTACTTAAACTTTAACTAATTTCACAAGTTCCATGTAGGTTGCTCACAAACCCTCTTGCATCCATCAACACCACTAAAGAACATGTTTAACTTGTATTAGGTCCCTTATTAGGAAGTTCACAATATTTACTTAATCAACATAGCTAGAAGCTCTTGTACTACATTTCCAAAGATAGATTTCAAATATAAACAAAATTTAGCTTCTTCTACTAACACAAAGTGTATTGTCCATACTTTGCAATAACACATGTCCAATTTTTATTCTCACTCCATTGTTCCTCCAATAAAAATCACGTGAAATTAATAAAATTTTAAACTCTTCCTGCTTCCCACAACTCGATTGTCCTAATCTTCAACTACCATTTTCATTTTACGTTTCTACACCAACGTTATAAGAACTAGACACAATTCATCCTTCACACAAAACTTAAAAAGGAAAAATGATTTACGCTTTTCGACCTTACAACACCATGCCATAAGCATTGGAGCTTTAGAACGTCCAACCCAGAAGACCACTCTTTTTAAGTGGTCTTGAAAAGAACATGTCGGTGTTACGAGACAAAATACGGTAAAGTTGATAAGTTTGAAATTCATTGCTCTTTACGGCAGAACGTAACTATGTCAGGAGGGTTGTTCGCTCCATGTGATTTGTGAGTCCCAACTCAATAATTATGCTTTTCGTGAACCCCGTTCGTGAACGTCCTTTCTCCGTTTCTTAATGCATAATGGAATGCTTTGTAGAAAACTTTTCACATTTATCTATTTGATTAGATGTCAAAGGAATATTTGAACTCACCTTTTTTTAATGATTATTCCTCCGATATAAGACAAAAACTTTTTAATTAGAAAAAAACAAACCTTCGCTTGACTTCTCCATTTTGTGTCTTGATAATGCATAACATCATCTCTAAGAGGAAGTGTTATGCTTTCTACTTTACTTTTGTTTTGGTTCCCTTTTACTTTATAATGAAGTGATGATGTTTATAAGACCATAGATATGTGTGATCTTGATTTATGCTGCATAGTGATTAAATTTATATTTTGTTTGCATACTCATGCCCCTTTCCTTTATGTTTTAGGATAGTTTTGATTTTGATTATAATATTTTAAATGTAATAATTTACAATTTAAGTGTAAAGTGGTATATTTTTATGTGAATTTGGTTTATAAAGTTTTTGTATTTTGATTTTATCATCATTTATTTCTAAAGTTTTTGTTTTGATTTTTAGTTCTTGTATTTCTTACTAAGAATTATATATGTAGGTGGTAATTTGATTTGAGTCACTTACATAGTCACAAACATGAACTTTAAACTTTTAAAATTTAAATTCAAAATAAATTCCATTGACTTCTTTGTACTAATCATTTTGAGTTGAGCTAACATACATTTGTATTGATTTGTGTGCTCGATTGTTGTATTTAAATTCATTCATTCATATTTCAAATCATGTTAGATGGTGAAAAGAACATACTAGGTTAAAGAGCTATTTTGTATCGTATGTTTGTGACATCATCCTAAGTTCATTGTTTCCTTCTTATTGTCTTCAATCATTTGCTCTAAGCTATAAAGCAATTCCAACTAGGGTTCCAATAGAGGAGAACATGATCCTTACAATTCAAGAAATTCCCAAAGATGTTCCTAAATGCCAACAATCTTTACAACAAACTTTGATATCTAAAATCTAGGTGAGTGAATTTCAACAGTCAACATTCTACTAGTTCATATCCTCAAGTTGCAATTCATTTTTGCACATCAGTTCATATCTACACACATGAATATTGCATCCACACTCAAATGTGTGAGCCTAAGCAAAAAATACTAAATTTACAAAATCTAATATCTTCAACTAAGAAGCCCTAAAATGTAGCACATTGGCAAATCAATTTTTGATATCTATCAAAGCATACTCACATCATCAAATTTTGAGTTGAGTATCACATTTAATTTATTTCAATTTACACATTTAATTTTAGTATTTAATATTTCTAGTACCAATTCATTACCTTAGGTCAGGGTTGTTTATAATTGTGATTTAATTAGTTGTCCTAGGGCAATTTATGTAAAAGTCATTTATTTTCCAGTAATTTTTTGGTGAAATTGGTATTCCTACATGACCTATAGTTTCTACCTTAAGGTTTTATTAGAGTTTTCTAATCTAATTTTTTTGATTGTATATATTTCATATCAAATTTGATTAGTGTATGGGTTGTCATTTTTAGTTATCTTATCCACCAACCCTCCAATATACACTTCGTTGTTAGATATTTTATCATTGATATATTTTCTCCCTTCCTATGTCACTATGCTTTATGATAATACCTATTTTATGGCCTATGATAGTGATAAGTAGCTTCTACTTTATCCCTATATTCATCTAATAAACCTAAGGATCTTCATTCATGTGATGTTGTACCTAGTGAGCATATTCCTTCTCCATCTTATGATCTAGTTTTTATTTCACCTCTGTGGATTCTCCTCCATGTGCCTCTCTTGCTTCATCGTTCCTTGAGGAGTCTAGGGATTTCATTTCACATATTCTACCTTCACATGAATTTTCTAGTCATTATTCCCTATCTTTTCACTCTTGGTCTATTTGTTGACATAAAAATATAGGCTTAAAGTCTAAATTATTTATGTGAGAGAAATTAACCCCAAGGTGATGCAATAAGAAGGAAATTAGAATAGTGTGGTAGATAACATATGCATAAGATAAAGATTCAAACAACTAACACAATCATATATACACCATCATATATGCTTGGGTAGCATCTTTTACTTTGTTGGTCTATATTCTCTCTTGTCCTCTTTCTTCTACACTAACTTAGACATATTCCTTATCCTCCCTTTCCTTACATTGAGGTCAAATACTCATATAACTTTCTATTAGTGTGGAGACATGTCATTCTATGTGTCTTTGTGTCTTCCTGACCTTCAAGGGGTACCATATGATGCTAATTACTACTACAATGGTCTTCTAATGACTATTAGTCTATTCTATTTCTAGTTCCTAATCTACCAACATCCTTTTAGGGCATAATCCATTATCTTGTCCTTAAGAAAAACTACTTCTAATAAAAAATAAGAGACTTTGTTATCAAAATCTTTCTCAAAAATCTAGGATCATGCCACCATACATTTATAAGATATCTTGATCTGCTCATATGCATTGTCCCAAGTTAACACCATGTGTTGGATTTGTTATATCTAGATTAAAAGCTAATTATTATATCTTTTTGTAGTAGTGATAGTAGCTAGTTTTGTTAGTGTGGGTATCACTTGTTTTCTATCTTGGAGAAGCTTGGAAAAGAATGAGAATTAGATGTTTGCATCGACCTCCAGCTCCTTCACTTGTGCATTTAATTGCATCCTCTGTTCATGGCTATGTTGTAGTTTGATGTTCCTCCCTTATTGACATTGTGACTCATCTAAATAAACCATAAAATTGTCACTTCTTGATATCTATAGAATTTGGGACTCCATTTGGTCTATTTGGGTCTTTTTTGTAGTGTAAGTTGTGGGTAGGTAATATAGTACTGGTATAGTGTAGAGACGTTGCCGCAAGTGTCTTCTAGCTTCTTTATCAACTGGGCCAAGTCTTTGTGGCCATTTCTCTATTTAAATTGTTGTGAGAAACTTAATTTTTCCTTTTCATATTCCATGATTATATTGTCCTTTAAGATTTGCATTTTCCTTCTCCCAACTAGTTATTTGATTTAATAGCAACCCTTGTATAGCCCCTTCTAGTTGAGTTGTTATTGACAAGTCTACTTATATCTATGGTTGATTTTGCTGTATCATTTGGAGCATCTTCTCTATGGTTTCCTCTAGTGTAACATTCTTATGCATCAGACCATGCTTTGCAATGCTATTAATTGCATCCCCTAATTCTATTTTCTTAATTGGTGATATTTGTGTGAAATTAATCTGAGGTCATGTAGGAGTATGCATAAGTATATTTTGACTTATTATTACTATTGAAGATGACTTACTTTTTTCAATCCAGGTATTGTTTTATCTTACTCATGGGATCACACACTAGTTATTTTGGTTGAGTGATTAATTGTGTGGATACTTCCCCTATTTCAATTTTTTATTCTTGTGTTTCTATTTGTTTGCCTTTTGTTATCCCTTCTTTAATTCTCTCTTATTCTTATTCTCCCTCTATTTATTGTTGGAGATTAACCATAGTCTTTGTTTCTACTTGGCCAAGTTCCTTGTTAGTTTGTTCTTTTGGCCCTTTTAGACCAATTACCTCTATCTATACTAGTTGTTGAGGTAAACCTTGTTCATCATTTGGTTATTGTGCATGCACTAGAGATGGTGGTGATGATGTAGCTTTTAACTCTTTGGGATCTATGATATTTTACTCTCTATGACCTTATTCCAAGCTTGTTGGGTTGCCACAATAGTTCTTCAGTTAATTTCTAGTGAATCTTTGCATTATTTTGTTGGCAAGAGACACTATATGGATTCATGGTTGTTGTCATTGATGGCAACAAAGGTCATCCCACATATCCGCAAGTCATGGTGTGTCCCTACCGGAAGTCAGAATAAAGATTGTTGTGGTCCGGTGAACAAGAATAGAGCATGTGGCAAGGTTCGACAGATTGGTCCGGATCTCTCAGAGGAAGTATCTTGGTGCAGTGCGGATTTGGGGAAGTCAAGAGGACTACCTTAAGTGGTATATTCCAAGGATTTAGCCTCCGGTGATGGACAAAGAAAAAGATATGAATAGTTGAGTACCGGATTCCTGAGAGACAGTGAAAACAGAGGAAGAACTGACTGACAGAGTATCAGACTACTTTCCGGATGTGTTACTGTTGATGATAAAGGTTGTGAAGGCATGAATCATGTTTGGCCGACATGATTAATGATATCTACAAGTATATGCTTGATCTGCATTGCTTGGTGAGCAAGGATTCAGCCGACAGAACAGAGTTTGTAAGAAACTAGACTGTTCTGTATGCTGACTAGAAAGGTGATGAAATTACTTATGTGGATATATATAGAGGATGGATTTAGCTGTGAAGGGCATGATTGTGTGATGATATATGCGAATAAATGTAGAACAGGCAGAAGTAGCAAGAAAGATCCGGTATGTGAAAGGATAGCAGAATAAAGAACAGAGGAAAGATGAAGTGCAGCAGATCAGTGTACTGAGCCTAACCGGAACTGAACTCCAGCATATGCAGATGCTTCCAATCAGTTCAAGACTATGGTTCTTATCACTTTGTAGACAGTGTGTCTCCTTGTAGGCAGTGGGCCTCTTTGTGAGCAGTGTGCTCGGGCAGTGAGCCCTAATTGGCAAGTGCCATTTTGTAATTTCCTATTCTTCTAACAGAGAATAATTTTTGGGTTAATCACCCTGTGGTTTTCTCCCTTAATAGGGTTTCCACGTCAAAAATACTGTGTCATATGTTTCTTATTTCATGGTAATGTTTTGTGTTTGATTCAATACTGCATTAATTAATAAGAAAGTTCAAAAAGGGAAATAATTAGGATAACTGATTCACCCCCCCTCTCAGTTATCAACAATTGGTATCAGAGCCAATTTCCTCCTAATAGAGCCTAACAGCTTGAGGAAGATCTGGGAGTTCAAATGGATGCATATGGTTTAAGGGAGCAACTCAAGACTGCCCTTGAGGATCTTGAACAGTCAAATTCTGAAGTCAATGAATTAAAGGAAAGACTCAAACAGGCTGATGAATTCATGAGAGAATTAAAAGACAAATTAAGTCTCTCTATGAAAAAGAGAAAGGAGCTGCTCCAACAATTGGCAAGACAAAGTGATGAAAGCAATACAAATGAAGAATTGACTGAGCAAACCAAGTTATGTGAAAAGTTATCAAAAGAAGTCATTATGTTAAGACATGAAATGGAATCAGGAACTATAAAGTTTACTCAAGAGATTGAAGAAAAAAGAAAGGCTGAAGACAATCTAAGACAATCTCTTAAAGAAAAATCAGAAGAATGCCACCAGATGGACAGGATTATCAGACATCTTGAATCTGATCTTGAAGATGCCAAAGATAATGAAGAAAAACTTGAGGATCAAATTGCCTCTCTCAAAAGAGACCTTCAAACAGCAAATGAATATAAAGAGAAATTCAAGATAAGTTCTGCTCAACTTGAAGTTCTTCTTGGAAGTCAAAAGAGGACAGATGACAAGTATGGTTTGGGATATGAGAAAGGAGAAAGCTCTGGATCCGGTCAAAAGAATTTTGGATCAGAAAATCCAAGGAGCAGGCCTAGAAGACCTCCGGTAAGATAGCCCAATGCTCAAAGATATCCATCTTTCAATGGATACTGCCACAGCTGCAACCACTTTGGTCACAAGTCTAATCAGTGCAGAAAGAGAATGAATCAGATTAATTCATCCTTCTCCGGACAGTGCTTCAACTGCAAAAGGTATGGACACAAATCCCATGAATGCAGAAATATGCAAGTAAACAAATCATTCAAAGGTAGATGCTTTACATGCAATAGAGTAGGTCATATGGCTAATCAATGCAGATCAAGAGGATATCAGTCAAATATGCAAAGAAATGTTATTTGCCAAATCTGTAATAGGTCCGGTCATAATGCTAAAGTCTGCAGAAGCAAGAATCAGGACAAAAGAGGTCCGGTGTATAATCAGAATCAAGACAAGGGTAAACAAAAGATGAATGCGGATGAAGTTAGGAATCAGATGAGCAAGATTTGGGTGAAGAAAAGTTCAGAGAATGTAGAGGTTGGATCCGCACCAGACTCTGGTGCTGATATTTCTTCCAGAAATTAAAAAGTGAGCTCTGGCTCAGGGGGAGACTCAAAGAAAATCCTGTTCCCCCAGCCAATCAAGTGGTGCCGGATGTGGCCCAAGATGCGGAGTAAAGGGTTTAAAGATATAAGTCTTGAGATGATCCAGATAAGATTTCAGAGGTCCGCATGGAGTTATGAAGAAGCTGTGATCGATCAAGTAAGACCTGTTCCGGGAGATGCTCCGGTATGACAGAGGATTACAAAAAGGTCCGGAGAGATCCGGAAGTGCACTATCTTATTCTGCGGATTGGACAGAGTGTTTGGGATGTTCTTGTAATGTGTCATCTTGATCTATTCATGATTGAAAGATCCGCATGATGTTCATAGATCAGGACTGATCCGGGATACTCCAAGCTATCCGGACAAGACAAACCGGAATAATATAGGTGAAGCATTTATTGCAAATAGATATTAGGGTTTGCGGAGCAGTATAAGGGAGTTCTCAAAAATCATTTGCTCATTCTGCACTCAAGAAGAGGCGAAAAGTGGAGCTCTGCAACAAGATTCTTCAAGCACACCAAAGATCTCCTGCCGAAGTCATTGCATAAAGGAATCAATCCAACCACTCCGTGCTAACCGAAAGCGCATAAGGTATTCTCCGTTTTCATTATCTCACTACAAATCTTTGAAGAATGGCTACTCCAAATATTGTTAAGATCTCTGATAGACCTCGCCCCACATTCAAGAAACATCCTTACAAATCATTGGAGGTAGATCCACTAGGAGCCTTCTCTAGTGTTCCTCATGGTGTATTGCATACGAAAGATATTAGGGTTTACGTCCATGCGAATCTTGAAGACTTTGGAGAATCAAAACTGATGGATATCTATCACAAACAATTGATAGATGACTCCTTTGAGATCAAACCTCAGTACAAAGCCATCCGGGACAAACACTTTGCACAGTGCATTCATTTCCCCTGTTTTGAAGAAGATGAATAGGTCCGGTATGTACTAAGCAGAGTACATGACAACTTCCTATGGTTGAACAAGCCCTTCAAGATCACCAAGGATGCAATTAGGGCTGTAACAGGTCTGCACTCATCCAGTGGATTACCTGTTCTCAAGTCTGTCAAAAATCAGACAGTTAGTGATGCAATCGGATCCAAGTTTGACAAGAGAGCTATGACAGTTGATGACATCACTGAACCGGATGTCAAATTTGCAGCTATGATAATTGGTTACAAAATCTATCACTCCAGTAGGGAAAATTCAGTACTGGGAACTGCAATCTACACAGCTTATCAAGTGTTAAAGGAGAATGCAGACTATGACTTGTGTGAGCTTCTGGTGAACCAACTCTTTGAAAATCTGCAGAAGATCAAGAAAGACAAGAAAAACTCCTTCAAGTATGGCAATCTGATCCTTTGTCTCTTCTTTTACTACATGAATGAGCTTCCCGGATCCAGTGGATGGATATGGCAGAATGACAGACCGGTTGCCATCCAAATCAGAGACTATTTGCATGGACTTGGGGATGCTAAAGCAAGAAACACAGCTCTATGGGGATACTTCAAGAACTTCCAAAGCATGATGCATGCAAGAGAAAGAATACCCCTATCCCTTGTTGAAAAATACAAAGACACAGTATGCTTCATGGTAGAAATAGATCAGTGTCTAATGGAGGCAGTAGAACCAAGAACTATATGGATCATGCCCATGGGGTATGAAGTGGATGAACAAATAGTGGAGCTGCATGTTCAACACATGCTAAGTCAGCCCAAAGATCCAAAGGCAGAAAGGTCTGGAACCTTTGAGGAACTGAGTGTAAAGATACATGTAGAACTCAGGGAACCGGAGATAAAGAGGAAGGTAAGAAAAGAAGTTGAGCATATTGCTCAAGGCTTAGGCATCTCAAAAGAGGCACTTGATGCCAGCCGGGAAAAGAGGAGGAAGACTGAGGAAGAAGAGAAAAGTAAAGAAAGTGTTCCGGTTGAAACTCCCACCCGGACCAGATCATCAAAAAGATCTGCACCTCCCACAACCAAAGGTTCAAAACCAGAAGTCCAGGCATCCGGTAAAAGATCCAAGACAAAAGCCACAAGGGCTTATGAAAGCCAAAAGGATGAAGAGGAAACAGAGTCAGATGAGGGAGTAAAAGAAATAAAGAAGCAGAAGAAGAAAGGATCCGGTAAACCCTCCACAGGCCAAGACAAGGATGAAATGGCAGAGGTATCTGTTGAAAAGCCCACTCTATCTCTAGAGAGTGTAATCAAGTCGGTCACGGTGGATGGAAACTGTTGTGATGTTCACAACACGCCCCATTATGCTCCTTAGCAAAATGGGGACCCCTGCTGATGTTTTGCTTTTTGCTTCTGCTTGTGTTTTTCTTCTTTCTGGCAGTCTGGTAAAAATGAAGGTTAGGTGCATCATCATCATGATATTGGATGAGGTAGATCATCATCATGAGGTTAGTTTGTCAAAGTTCATATTTTGTTTCTGTGACCTCATATTTAGAAAGAACTTGAAATTTCATGCAGGTTTGCCTTTTACTTCACTTGAAAATTCGTCCATATGTGGAAGTTATGCATGGTCAAAGTTTTGTTCAAACCTGATATTCGCAGGAGGATCATCATATTTTTATATCCTAAGTCATGTTGCCAAGGTCATCATGATCTTGGTCTATCACCCGATAAAAATCATGCAGTCGCAATATCCGGACGTCAATCTTAGGTGGTAGTGCCCTTTACCCGTCAAAAGGCCTTATGCGCATCGTCATCATCATGATTTTTTAGGAGGGTCATATGTTATAAACTCGGTTTTGGTTACATGAAGAACATCATCATCATCATATTTGAACCCCCCCCAATAATATCCTGAGGTTCAAATATCATGATGACATCAACTTTAAGTCAAGGTAAGTTTCCCCGTCGAGCGGTCTTTGTATCGCGAGCATCATCATGATATCTTTGCATCGCCTAAAATTAAAATATCATGCTGATAATATAAGATCACCCTGACTTAGAAAATCCACCTTCGGCATACTTGCGTGCGCGTGTTATAATCCTTCGGAGGGTCATCATCATGATATTTGCTGAAGTTCGAAATATGATGATGACGACTTCATATCATCCTGATCTTTCACGGGTCATTCGCTGAAATTCGCTAAGTAACAGAGACATCATCATGATAATTCGATGAAGAGGATTATCATCTTCATATCCTCCTGATCTCTGGTTTAGCGAAATATCAGGATGATCACCCTATCTATTCAGAAGAAGGCGATATTCCATTCCTCAAACAGCATGATCATATTTTACAATATCACCCTAGCGCAAATATCATGATGACCTCAACTCATCCTTGTGCTTCGAAGACGAAATATCATGATGACGTCATCATGATAATTCGATGAGGAGGATCATCATCATATTTTTTATCCTGTTGTCAAGATCATCATGATCTTGATTGTTCACCCGACATTTCATGAAGTTCTCCTGTCGATGAAGTAGGACCTTTTGCAAGTATCCTGATGGTCATCTTCATCATGCTGATCTTTCGAGAGGGTTACCTTGGCCGCAAAGGGGTCGTATGATCATCATCATCCTGATCATGCTCCTTAGGTGACCCGATATCACAATTATCCCCTGATCTTAACTGAACATGATGATGACGTCATCCTTAGCATTTCAATGAAGCCCGAATATCATGATGACGTCACCATCATCTTCCTTTCCTCGGCAGCATGATCATATTCATATCCTCCTATTCTTCTTCATCATGATGATGATGATGATGTTGTTCTTTTCCCCGATATGCAGAAGCGAAATATCATGATGACGTCATCCGGACCTTCAGAAGGGAGAGCATCATATTTCCAGAATATCATGATGATGAAGTGAAAATCGACCAACATGTTTTTTTGACGCGCTGATAGCGATGATCATGCCGATGGGCGGGAAATGAGGCGGTGGAATGTTAAAGTGTTTTTTTTGCGCCTCTGGCATTTTTTCGGTCAAGCGATGGTTGACCCGATGAAGTTTGAGCAGTCTGAACGAATTTGGACGCGTTTTGAGAGTATTCTGGATCCGATTTCCACAATCTTGCGCAGTCACCTGGATTTAAACGCTTATTTTATTTTCCTGCTGTTTTTGTGATAAATGTGAAACTTATTGCTTGTCTTGTCTTGCAGGCTTGCAGTTGAGGAAGCAGCTGGAAAGTCAACACAGTGACCTCATGGGGGGAAATCTGATCTCAGGAGCAAGAAGATAAGGATGAAAGGCGAAAGGTCAAGGCCATTCAAGTGAAGAAGAAGGTTGCAGCTGAGAGTATTATCACAAAAGACAAACAGAAGTTATTACCCAACTGCCGGAACTTCTCAGAAGGGGCAATATTTCACCCAGATTTGACACTGCTCAGAGATATTTTTGAGAACTGGTTCACCTGTATTTATTGCTGTAACCAAGGGTTTGAACCAGGGGTTCAGTTAGGTTTTTGCTGTAGTGAGGACAATCAGAATGTCTTTATATTGTGCCTCTCTACACTGTAATACTTTACAACAGGGATTTTAGGGCTTACAACAGTTTTTTTTTCTTAGGAACACACAGCAAGTTAGCTTAGCATAGTTTAGAAGTAGAAGAAGGAGGTCACCTGTTTGTCTGCAGTAAGGTGCGCGTGGAATGTCTAGCTGCCTTACTGTATCTGTAAAGCTTGTAAGTTCTCTGTAGTATGATCAATGAAACTAAGAGTCATTCCTACATTGTAAATCATGTATGACTATTCATTTCTAATACAATAGAATCTGGAGTTCTGCATCTATCTTCTGAGTGTTCTCCTGCTCTTCTTTGTGTTTTGAAATATCTTCTTTGAGAGCTTGCAATTTTAAATGTATGTTTGTGAAAATGCTTAGAACTTACATTTAAGGTTTTTACTGTGGATTTGATCAGATTACTGTAGTGTTTACATAGTGCATAACAGAAACACTTAGATCCTTTGGTAGATTAAATGAGGTATAGATTAGATCTTTCTAACTTTTCCCAACCCATCTGAAATATTTAGCTGAAAACATAGAAATCCAAAGGAAATTGTCTCAAATTTGAAGAAGCATGCATAACAGAGCTATAAGTAGACAGTTTTCATAAATAGATAAAGAAGAAAGCTGCAAAAAATCCAAGAAAACCCTCTAAAACTTGCAGCACAGTATCACTTTTATGCAAATGAATAGAATACTTGTTGAAATCTATGACCTCTTTGCATATTCTTAGTCCAGTAAGCCATCAAACAAACCTAAACTACGTAAGGCCCCTTGAACATTACAGCTTCACATTGACCAACTGAACTTGACCAACCGAACCATTGTAGACTTGGGATTAGTTGAATCTCAAATGATTCCTTCTTATCTTTCAAGTATAGTTTCAGTTCATTATATGTGAATTTTAACTTATTGTTATGATTGCATCAAAACAGTCATCAACAGTTTTCTGGCGCTAGAAGGAGGGCCAGAAGGCTGTATATTGTAATCATCAACAGTTTTTGGTGCTAGAAGGAGGGCTAGAAGGCTGTATATTGTAATCATCAACAGTCCTACATTGTAAATCATGTATGACTGTATATTGTAATCATGAACAGTTTTTGGCGCTAGAAGGAGGGCTAGAAGGCTGTATATTGTAATCATCAACAATTTTTTGGCTCTAGAAGGAGGGCTAGAAGGCTGTATATTGTAATCATCAACAGTCCTACATTGTAAATCATGTATGACTGTATATTGTAATCATCAGCAGTTTTTGGCGCTAGAAGGAGGGCTAGAAGGCTGTATATTGTAATCATCAACAGTTTTTTGGCGCTAGAAGGAGGGCCTGATTTGGTTTAGGGTTAAAATTTTGAGTTTTAAATGTTATATTCTGAGATATGTTAGATCTCATAAAATTTCAAAGGCTTAAAAAGTTGAAAGAAGGTCCCATTTTTAATGGACTCATATAGGGATAGTTTTCAAGTTGACATTCCTTCATTTCAGAAAGCTTTGAATAACCAGCTTTATCCTAAAAATTTATATAGCTATGGTTTATTTGGAAGGTGTAGGTTACATAAGTCCGCAGAGCATGGTGAGCTTAATTGTCTAGCTTTCCTTACAAGATTAGATTTACATTTGAAAGGACTAATCTCTCTCTCAGGTGTGTATAAGGTTGAAAGTTGGTAGGGAAATGAGGAGATTATTGAGCGACAGAAGGATGCAGCATCAACAGTCATTAACTGTGCAGAGGATACAAAGATGGAACCAATGCTAAGAATAAAGGATAATAAGATCTCTTGGTAGGAATCATGTAATGGTAAGAAAAAAATCTGTCTTTTCGTCAGGATCCGGCTGTGATTAAAGTTAGTGAAAAGTATAAATATCCTAAAAATGCAGAGAAGAAATCACAGCTCATGTCCCTTTTCTAGATAATAAGAAAAAAGGATTTTATGAAAAAGAAAAGGAAAGTGAGGTTCATCTTAATACATTTGATAAATATATAGAACTACTAAGGAATATTTGTCAAGAAGAAACCTCTGGGTCTGACCTGAAAAGTTTTAACGAACATGATTTGGCAAAGAAATGTAAACAAGCATTGGCAGAATTAAAATACACTAAATTGATGAGATCCCTACTATAGAAGCTAATGAAGTCATAGAAAAGAAAGTAAATCCTAGTGTTACACCTGACTTCTTTAAACTAAATGATCAAAATCAAGATTGTTGCAGGACAATAAGATTAGACTCTTCACTGAATGATAAATATGAGTCATCTGATGAACAATTCTTGAAAAAAGAGGATACAGAGGATCATGTAGCTGCTGTACACAATCAGACATCACTCCCATGCCATGTTGAAAATAAAACAGGGGAGTACTCCTGTCAATCAAATGATGTTGTCCCACCTTTACTCTCAAGTGATTTAGAAATGATTAAATTCTGTATATCAGATGATGATGAAGATACTTACTTAAGTGCTGATGTGCAGGGAACTAATGAGAACATTGAGAGGTCTGCTAAATTTGAGGATAAACTGAACATCCAGAATGAAGGAACAAGGCTGGATGAAGATGAAGAAATGATACATCTAGAGTCATTCATCTTTCAACTTGAAAAAGGACTAGACATAGAGCTGGGCAATGAAAATGCAGAGCTAAATGAAAAGCCAGCTATCAATAAACAAGTGTGTTCCACAGAGCTAAAGGCACATCAGGTTGTCTCTTTCCTTTCCTTAGTAAACAATGATAAATGCTATTTTGATTATGGAAATTCAAGAGATAGGACATGCTTATGGATTAATCATAAACCTGATGAGCTGCCCCAGTTACTAGTCATTAAGAGCTATTCTGATAAACACAATGAATCTAGAATACCAGATTTTTTTTCAGAATTCAAAGATAAATCTGCTATGATGAGGACCATAACTAGTACCCTGTTACTCCTGCACCACCTAAAGAAATATGCAAGTAGGGGTGTTTTTGGGTCTTTTCCCTGGGTTTCCAATTGCCTCGTGGAGGCTTGTATATAGTCTGGTAGGGTAGTTGTTTTTGTTTTTGTGTTCTTCTTTTGCTGTTTTCTTTTTAGGTTAGTTGTTTGTATAGTTCCTTTCTGTTTGTTTTTGCTTTTTGTTTCTTTCTGTTTGTACAGTTTTTTTTTTTTTCTTTTGTTGTGTTGTTTATACAGTCTGTTTGTTTGGTTTGTTTGTTGTCTCCTCAGCAGGGATCTTTATTTTACTGTAGAGTATTAAGGAGCAAAACTAGCAACCATTCAAAACAGTTTATAATTTAGGATATTCAGGTTAACCATTTGCAATTTACACATAACCTGTCACTGTTATGAATGTAGAGAGTTATTCATCTTCTGAAGTTTTGTATTCAATAAATGTGATTGAGAATTCGAAGCAGGTTTCTCACGATGACACACCTAAAATCCTTGGGTTTGTTGAACATACCAGTGTAGATATAGGTGAAAAATCAGAGGTCACCCTTGCTACCATTACAATTCTTAGCTTAATTTCAGCAAGTGTCCACTCCTTGCATCATGAAGTTACAAATTGCTATATCTTATGAAATCTTCCAAAATTAGAAAACAAAAAAATAAATAAATAAATGAATAAAGTGGATTATACTAAAAATCCAGATTAAGCCATCTAAGTAACTCTACCGGGGCTATGGACGCTCGCTGGTAGTGGGGCTCTACTTAGGAGAATTGTAACGATAACCTTGCCGGGGCTATAGACGCTCGCTGGCAGCAAGGCTCTATCCGGTTGGCTATGAGGGAATATCCTCACCTACGTAGGCTAATGTCAGTCACTGATTTGTTCAACCGATCTTCAAGATGAGGATAATTAATCACATGCACACAACTAAACTGAAAATGGAAATTCATGCATCTTTATTGAATACTTTGAGTCTCAAGCTGAATAGTAATTTGCAGGAAAAGATAGTTGGAAGTTATGAGTTCATTTCATCTACTTTCCTTGAACACTCTGAATTTAATTGTTTTGTTTTGGTTGCTAGTTGTTGTGATGTTCACAACATGCCCCATTATGCTCCTTAGCAAAATGGGGACCCCTGCTGACGTTTTGCTTTTTGCTTCTGCTTGTGTTTTTCTGCTTTCTGGCAGTCTGGTAAAAATGAAGGTCAGGTGCATCATCATCATGATATTGGATGAGGTAGGTCATCATCATGAGGTCAGTTTGTCAAAGTTTATATTTTGTTTCTATGACCTCATATTTAGAAAGAGCTTGAAATTTCATGCAGGTTTGCCTTTTACTTCACTTGAAAATTCGTCCATATGTGGAAGTTATGCACGGTCAAAGTTTTGGTCAAACCTGATATTCGTAGGAGGATCATCATATTTTTATATCCTAAGTCATGTTGCCAAGGTCATCATGATCTTGGTCTATCACCCGATAAAAATCATGCAGTCGCAATATCCGGACGTCAATCTTAGGTGGTAGTGCCCTTTACCCGTCAAAAGGCCTTATGCGCATCGTCATCATCATGATTTTTTAGGAGGGTCATATGTTATAAACTCGGTTTTGGTTACATGAAGAACATCATCATCATCATATTTGAACCCCCCCCCGATAATATCCTGAGGTTCAAATATCATGATGACATCAACTTTAAGTCAAGGTAAGTTTCCCCGTCGAGCGGTCTTTGTATCGCGAGCATCATCATGATATCTTTGCATCGCCTAAAATTAAAATATCATGCTGATAATATAAGATCACCCTGACTTAGAAAATCCACCTTCGGCATACTTGCGTGCGCATGTTATAATCCTTTGGAGGGTCATCATCATGATATTTGCTGAAGTTCGAAATATGATGACGACGACTTCATATCATCCTGATCTTTCACGGGTCATTCGCTGAAATTCGCTAAGTAACGGAGACATCATCATGATAATTCGATGAAGAGGATTATCATCTTCATATCCTCCTGATCTCCGGTTTAGCGAAATATCAGGATGATCACCCTATCTATTCAGAAGAAGGCGATATTCCATTCCTCAAACAGCATGATCATATTTTACAATATCACCCTAGCGCAAATATCATGATGACCTCAACTCATCCTTGTGCTTCGAAGACGAAATATCATGATGATGTCATCATGATAATTCGATGAGGAGGGTCATCATCATATTTTTTATCCTGTTGTCAAGATCATCATGATCTTGATTGTTCACCCGACATTTCGTGAAGTCCTCCTGCCGATGAAGTAGGACCTTTTGCAAGTATCCTGATGGTCATCTTCATCATGCTGATCTTTCGAGAGGGTTACCTTGGCCGCAAAGGGGTCGTATGATCATCATCATCCTGATCATGCTCCTTAGGTGACCCGATATCACAATTATCCCCTGATCTTAACTGAACATGATGATGACGTCATCCTTAGCATTTCAATGAAGCCCGAATATCATGATGACGTCACCATCATCTTCCTTTCCTCGGCAGCATGATCATATTCATATCCTCCTATTCTTCTTCATCATGATGATGATGATGATGTTGTTCTTTTCCCCGATATGCAGAAGCGAAATATCATGATGACGTCATCCGGACCTTCAGAAGGGAGAGCATCATATTTCCAGAATATCATGATGATGAAGTGAAAATCGACCAACATGTTTTTTTGACGCGCCGATAGCGATGATCATGCTGATGGGCGGGAAATGAGGCGGTGGAATTTTAAAGTGTTTTTTTTGGCGCCTTTGGCATTTTTTCGGTCAAGCGATGGTTGACCCGATGAAGTTTGAGTAGTCTGAGCGCATTTTGGACGCGTTTTGAGAGTATTCTGGATCCGATTTCCACAATCTTGCGCAGTCACCTGGATTTAAACGCTTATTTTATTTTCCTGCTATTTTTGTGATAAATGTGAAACTTATTGCTTGTCTTGTCTTGCAGGCTTGCAGTTGAGGAAGCAGTTGGAAAGTCAACACAGTGACCTCATGGGGGGAAATCTGATCTCAGGAGCAAGAAGATAAGGATGAAAGGCGAAAGGTCAAGGCCATTCAAGTGAAGAAGAAGGTTGCAGCTGAGAGTATTATCACAAAAGACAAACAGAAGTTATTACCCAGCTGCCAGAACTTCTCAGAAGGGGCAATATTTCGCCCAGATTTGACACTGCTTAGAGATATTTTTGAGAACTGCTTCACCTGTATTTATTGCTGTAACCAAGGGTTTGAACCAGGGGTTCAGTTAGGTTTTTGCTGTAGTGAGGACAATCAGAATGTCTTTATATTGTGCCTCTCTACACTGTAATACTTTACAACAGGGATTTTAGGGCTTACAACAGTTTTTTTTTCTTAGGAACACACAGCAAGTTAGCTTAGCATAGTTTAGAAGTAGAAGAAGGAGGTCGCCTGTTT
The DNA here is from genome assembly GCA_027924645.1 of Cunninghamia lanceolata. Classification (NCBI taxonomy): domain Eukaryota; kingdom Viridiplantae; phylum Streptophyta; class Pinopsida; order Cupressales; family Cupressaceae; genus Cunninghamia; species Cunninghamia lanceolata. The sequence goes on along the minus strand of BSBN01000318.1, from coordinate 3,974,256 downwards.
GTCTGCAGTAAGGTGCACGTGGAATGTCTGGCTGCCTTACTGTATCTGTAAAGCTTGTAAGTTCTCTGTAGTATGATCAATGAAACTAAGAGTCATTCCTACATTGTAAATCATGTATGACTATTCGTTTCTAATACAATAGAATCTGGAGTTCTGCATCTATCTTCTGAGTGTTCTCCTGCTCTTCTTTGTGTTTTGAAATATCTTCTTTGAGAGCTTGCAATTTTAAATGTATGTTTGTGAAAATGCTCAGAACTTACATTTAAGGTTTTTACTATGGATTTGATCAAATTACTGTAGTGTTTACATAGTGCATAACAGAAACACTTAGATCCTTTGGTAGATTAAATGAGGTATAGATTAGATCTTTCTAACTTTTCCCAATCCATCTGAAATATTTAGCTGAAAACGTAGAAATCCAAAGGAAATTGTCTCAAATTTGAAGAAGCATGCATAACAGAGCTATAAGTAGACAGTTTTTATAAATAGATAAAGAAGAAAGCTGCAAAAAATCCAAGAAAACCCTCTGAAACTTGCAGCACAGTATCACTTTTATGCAAATGAATAGAATACTTGTTGAAATCTATGACCTCTTTGCATATTCTTAGTCCAGTAAGCCATCAAACAAACCTAAACTATGTAAGGCCCCTTGAACATTACAGCTTCACATTGACCAACTGAACTTGACCAACCAAACCATTGTAGACTTGGGATTAGTTGAATCTCAAATGATTCCTTCTTATCTTTCAAGTATAGTTTCAGTTCATTATATGTGAATTTTAACTTATTGTTATGATTGCATCAAAACAGTCATCAACAGTTTTCTGGCACTAGAAGGAGGGCCAGAAGGCTGTATATTGTAATCATCAACAGTTTTTGGTGCTAGAAGGAGGGCTAGAAGGCTGTATATTGTAATCATCAACAGTCCTACATTGTAAATCATGTATGACTGTATATTGTAATCATCAACAGTTTTTGGCGCTAGAAGGAGGGCTAGAAGGCTGTATATTGTAATCATCAACAGAAACCTTCAACCAATGACTGAATTTTATGATGACTACAATGAGGCTGACCAAAAGACTCTGCAGGAAGCCACAGTCAAATATCTGAACATATACAATAAGGCTTTCATTGAGATCATATCTCTTATTCCTAAAAGCCTAGAAAAGGAATTAGAAATAAGAAAGAATAATGCTCATGCAAAAGATCTTGAGATCCGGGAGCAGATAGCTATTCAGCTATATCCTCAAATTGATCCCAAGACAATGAACATAATCTTCAAAGACTGCAAAGATGAGTTCAGAAGTAAAGCCAGGATGAATCAACTCATGCTTGGTGAGACTGACAAAGTGGCCCAAGAAACAGAAGAGATCTTCCGGAAGGCCTTCAAAAGGTTCAATCTTCATGTTGTAGAGGACTTAGGTGCAGAAACAGTTGTAGATTTGGAATCATCTATTCCGGAAGAAGTGGGCCCTGAACAGACAAACATCTCTCCTTCAGTTTCCCCTACAGTCTCCAGATCCCAAGAAGAAGAGAAACTACAGGAGAAAGAAGCAGCAGCTAAAGAAAAAGAGGTTGACAGCACCCCAACAGAGAAAACCACGACTGAAAGTGGTAAGAGTAAGGAAGGAGAAAAGATTCAAAAGGACAAAACTACAGAAGAGAAGAAACATCTGTCTCCGGCAAGAGACACTGCACAAACTGTTCAAGAATTCCTAGCAAAAGCCACTATAGAAATTGATGAACCGGACCTGCTAAAAGGACCATTAGATTTTGACTCTTTGTCACCGGTGCAAACAATGAAAATAGCCTCATTTGCAAATGAGAAAGTCAAAGAGAAGCTGCTGAAATCTCACATGGAAGACTGTGAACTTATGGAGGTAGCATCTGGAGTGCTAGAAAAGATTATGCCATCCTTTCAAAAGGATCCCACAGCCTCCTCTTCCGGTAATCTCAAAACCTTAGTCAGTAGTGTTAGTACACATTTTGAATCTCTAGAAAAATCTGCTGAAGAAAAGGTCCAGAAGGAATTTTTGGATAAAAGACTTTCAGAAGTATTAGAATTAATCTCTAAAGATAAGAAAATTGTGAGTATTGGAATAAAGAGCTTAGAAAATGCTCTTAAGGATGGCGGTGACATTTACAAATTTTGTATATCCTGGTCAAAGGCAACAGCAGAAATTGATAAGAAAATAAAAGAGGAACAGGACAAGCTACAAAGTTTATCTCAAAGTTTTGATCCTCTCTCTTCCTCCATAATAAATCAAGAATGTCAGACTATTGCAGTCTTGAATGAAATAAAGAATCTTGAGAAGGAAAGGAAGAATATCACTAACCAGATGGGAGAACTTAGAAGGATTATAATCCCTAAGTTGGAAACTATGCATGAGGCCATCAGTGATGCTCAGACCACTGCCCAAACAAATGATCCGACAGATCTCAAGCGGGCAGAAGCTTTTGCATTTTTGTTGAGTGGTCACATTTCAATTTTGGATAGAATGAAGCAAAGTTGGGCTACAGAAATGATCCAATTGCAGACATCCTTTGCAGACATTCTTTAGTATATGTGAGTATGTAAATATGCGGCTATGTATAGAAAATTTTTGAAAATTTTGGTGTGCGGACCCTACCCTTTGCCATTGATGTCAAAGGGGGAGTGAGGAACAGTGAAAAATGAGGAATCCAACTAAGGGGGAGTTCTGGAAATTGTATATAAAGATAGAGCATCAGCCAAGGGGAAGCATAGTGTAAACACTTAGTCATTTTTCACCAAGTGTTGCCATCAATGCCAAAGGGGGAGATTGTTGGCAAGAGACACTATATGGATTCATGGTTGTTGTCATTGATGGCAACAAAGGTCATCCCACATATCCGCAAGTCATGGTGTGTCCCTACCGGAAGTCAGAATAAAGATTGTTGTGGTCCGGTGAACAAGAACAGAGCATGTGGCAAGGTCCGACAGATTGGTCCGGATCTCTCAGAGGAAGTATCTTGGTGCAGTGCGGATTTAGGGAAGTCAAGAGGACTACCTTGAGTGGTATATTCCAAGGATTTAGCCTCCGGTGATGGACAAAGAAAAAGATATGAATAGTTGAGTACCGGATTCCTGAGAGACAGTGAAAACAGAGGAAGAACTGACTGACAGAGTATTAGACTACTTTCCGGATGTGTTACTGTTGATGATAAAGGTTGTGAAGGCATGAATCATGTTTGGCCGACATGATTAATGATATCTACAAGTATATGCTTGATCCGCATTGCTTGGTGAGCAAGGATTCAGCCGACAGAACAGAGTTTGTAAGAAACTAGACTGTTCCGTATGCCGACTAGAAAGGTGATGAAATTACTTATGCGGATATATATATAGAGGATGGATTTAGCTGTGAAGGGCATGATTGTGTGATGATATATGCGAATAAATGCAGAACAGGTAGAAGTAGCAAGAAAGATCCGGTATGTGAAAGGATAGCAGAATAAAGAACAGAGGAAAGATGAAGTGCAGCAGATCAGTGTACTGAGCCTAACTGGAACTGAACTCCAGCATATGCAGATGCTTCCAATCAGTTCAAGACTGTGGTTCTTATCACTTTGTAGACAGTGTGTCTCCTTGTAGGCAGTGGGCCTCTTTGTGAGCAGTGTGCTTGGGCAGTGAGCCCTAATTGGCAAGTGCCATTTTGTAATTTCCTATTCTTCTAACAGAGAATAATTTTTGGGTTAATCACCCCGTGGTTTTCTCCCTTAACAGGGTTTCCACGTCAAAAATACTGTGTCATATGTTTCTTATTTCATGGTAATGTTTTGTGTTTGATTCAATACTACATTAATTAATAAGAAAGTTCAAAAAAGGAAATAATTAGGATAACTGATTCACCCCCCCCCTCTCAGTTATCAACATATTTATCTTATACACTATGGTATCTACCCTATGTTTTATTCATAACTCTTGATCTTATAAGATTTGTACTTTACCTTTTTATGTTAGAGATAGATCTAAAACTTTAGCCACTTCTTCAAATACTCTTATGTTGGTGTAATTAAATAATTAATTACACTTTATTAAGTTTACTTAAGGCTTTTATTAAGTCACCTAGGGTTTTCTATCTTACAAATATAAAAGCAAGATCTCATATGTAATGATTAATCCAATTTCAATATTGCATCCAATATTGTGCAAATTCATAATCTTTGCTTTTTTCTCTTGTAGAAGGTAAATCATTGGTTTTGTAGGTGATCCTATTAGTTTAAGTCAATTAGTGACTCTCACATGTTATCAAAGCTCCAAATCTGTAAGCCCCTTCTCAGAATTAGAGAAAAATTAGGTAAAAGTGCTTGGTGGCTGTATTTATGGGAAAGAAAAGGTTTTCATTAGATTTAGAGTAGTCAAAATAGTCAGATTAGCCTTTTATTTCACTCAATTTGAGTTTCATAGGTGAGATCTGCAAGGGTTTGAAGCGAGTTTTTTTTGAGATCCAGAGGAAAACTAAATTTTAGAGCATTTTGGGTCGAATCCGACCATGCCATTGCATTCAAAAGGCCCAAAACCCTAGGAACAACTGTCAAATCGATGAATTTCACCTTGGGAGCATTGGGGACATTTTTTAATTTCTATGGTTGTACAACCTAATATGATATATATGTATATATTAGTTTGGGGCTTGCAACCCTAAATCAAGACACACAAGCCCCATTTTGGACCAAGCAGACCCAAGCGGCCATAAAAAAGTGCCCCACAAAACCATTTTATGGGTCGCGACATACACACAAAGTGCCCATAGACTACTCTTAGGTTGTCGTCAAGCCACAACCAGGGTGCCACCCATAGCAGGCTCCACCACCCTTGAATCCACCCAACACCAAAAAAAAACCTCCACCATTGAAAAAATAACACCCGCCACCACCAGAAGAAGTCCACCACCATACTGCCTAAAACTTTTGAAGCACTACTCATCTAGTCTGCTCCCAATCCATGGCCCAAGCATCTTTAGGCTCGGTGGCACTGTCCATGGGCCATCACAACAGTGTAGATGACCCCTTTTTGATCCCAATTTGATTGAGAAGGGGGGTAATTTTTTTGCATAAATTAGGAATACAAAGTTGACATTTCACAAATGAATAAGCATGAGAAAGCTAGTTCTGAGGACAATATAGTGGTGCAATATTTTTTCAAAGTTTGTTTTTGGTGACATTTATTGTTGTTTGAAGTCTAGATACCCCTTTTGTCTTTTGAGCTCGTAACGTTTGGCCATGATCTTTGATTTTCATAATTCTTGCAACATTGGAAAGGTATTGAGGAGCTCTACATATCCATCCTTGCACTTTTTCCATATTCAGCCCTGAGTATCTTTTATTTAGTTTATCAATTTTACACATTCTAGTTGGTAACTTGGACATATTGGCACCTAGAGAAATCTTATTTTTTTTGTGGGTTTCATATCAGCTTCATTATTTCTACACTTTAGTTTGTTGGAGTAATCATGTCTCATAGTTTATAGTGGAAATTAAAATGTGATTATTGTGGGAGATAAAGACATACGATAGATAAATGTATGCATAAGAAAATTGATGATTTAAAATTGATAATTGAGTTTCATCAATTGAGACAATTGTGTAATGCCAATGGCATCAATTTACTAAATTTTGCTAATACAACATATGCAGATATTTCATCATCACTTGTTCCTCCATCTGAGTCTAGGGTTGCTTCAAAAGGAACTTCTAGTGATTCCTTGCAGAAGGACATCATCATTCTTCTATAGATGGCTCATTGTGACACATATCTACCAGATATATCTTGCTTGTTTGTAGAGTCCCACTTATGTAGTTATGGATGGAGGGTCCTAAGAAGGGACTGTTCAAACCATGCAACAAGAGTAAACACAATGGAAACAACATAATAATAGAATGCAATGGAAGATTCAAATACTCAATATATCAAATAATCAAAATGCTTATATACCAGCAACATGCGGGCTACAATCAAAGGGCTCATGATGCAGATGGGGCTACTAATTTACCAATTGATGGAACAATTAAATACTAATCCATTCAAATCTGCAACACAACACTTCAACAAGCCTATGCAAGAAGGCTAAAAATGAAATATTACAACAAACATATGAAGAGAAATCTGCACACAATCTTTTATTCAAATCTAAAAATGCATTACAAAATAAGGAAGCTTGTGAGCTTATAAGAATTACACATCCAACACCTACAACAAATAAATTTCTCCACCACTAGACTCCTTCCCCAACATCTAGGTCTCTCCTCAATTTTTTTTTTGTAGAAAACAGAGGAAAAAACTTGTATTTCTTCAACCCCCAGCTCATAACTATTGTGATGTTCACAACACGCCCCATTTTACTCCTAGGCAAAATGAGGACCCCTGCTGTGGTTTTTTGCTTTTTGCTTCTCTATGCTATTTTGCTTGGTGGTAAAGGGAAAAGAGGGTTAAAACTGCAAACTTTGTTGAAACCAGAGAAAAAATGCATTTTCAGTACAAGGGCATAAGATGGTTGGATCCCTTGTGAAAAATGAGCTAGGGTTGCTTTTTGAACCATCTTAAAATTTGCCATATTTTGCAAGTTATGATCATTTTGGTAAATGTACATTCAGGTTTGTATGTTGCATGTACAAAGTCCTCTGTATATCGCTTTTGATATATAAGGTCCTTTGTATGTGTAGGGTCATTTCTATACTTAGTCGCATTTGCAATCAGGTTCATATATAAGGTTGTTTGCATGTTGAGTCGCTTGCATATTGCATATACAATCCCTTTGTATATCACTTTCATATACAAAGGCGATTGTATATCCTTTCCTTGTATGCATTTGGTAAAAGTTTATATATACATACAAGGTGGACCTGAAATAGTTTTAGGGTTAGAATGAATGAATGTTTGAATTCCATTGCATGTATCTCACCTTTGTATGTTTGGCAGGTTAAACATACAAGGCAAATGTGCATTTGGCTTTGTACATGGCGCGGAATTCAAAAGTTATGAAGCGGAGTTAATTTGTTGTATATGCACGGGCTTGTCAAACATACAATGCGAGTATACATTGGGTGGACCCGATGGACTTATTAAAAAGAGTTAAGTCCTTGTATATCTTGTGCTTTGTATGTCTTGACATACAAAGCCAATATGCAATGACTTATACAAGTCATGGACCTGAAGAATTATTTAAATAAGGTTGAATGTTTGTATGTTTCAGGACCTACAAAGTAACAGATACAAGGGCCATATACATCGCGGACTTAAAAATGTTTTTTAACAATGATAAGTCAATGTATGTTTTGCGCGATGTACATATCAAACATACATTGCGATATACAACAGTTTATACAAGCTGGAACTCAAACAAGTTTAATATACGATTAATACAATGCATTACGTCCGAATTGTATATCAAAGGTTACATACAGTGCTTTATACATTGCTTTATATGGTGAAATTGAAGGTTTATTAAATGTGGTTAAACTATTGTATGTTTTGTGCGTTGTATGTTGAGGACATACAAAGCCCATATGCATGGCGAGGCATAGAAGGGTGGAATCTAAAAGGGGATAGGAACGGAGTATTCTTTCTATGTACATGCTTGTATGTATGCAATATACAAGCCGATGTGTAGGGTAAAATGTACAAGCCGGATTTGAAACGAGAATTAAAAATAGAAAATTCCTTGCATATTTTGGTGCTTGTATATTATGATATACAAGCCCGATATACAAGAGGGACACGCACTCACCATATACAAAGGATTTGAATAGAAAAGAGGCGGGAAGGTGAAGCGATAAGATTTTGAGGCCATTTTGGAGCCCGAATTCATGTTCTTGGTCAATGATGGTTGACTCGACTGTTTTGGACATTGAGTATGCATTTTGAAACTTTTTTTTTGCGGATTTAGGGCCTGATTTTTGCAATCACACTGTCATGGTTGGATTTAGTAACTGTTTATCTTCCTCCTAATTTATTAGGTGAAATGATATTTATTGCTGGTCTATTTTTACAGGTTTGCAGTTGAGGAAGGAGCTAAAGCTTGATGGCGATGACGTCATGGAAGGGAGGAAATCTGATCTTAGGAGCAGAGGAAGATAAGGTTGGGGTGCAAAAAGTCAAGGGTTTTCATTAATGAAGATAGAATGCAGTTGGAGACATTATTGCAGCAGACAGCAGAAGTTATTATTGAGCTACTAGGGTTTCTAGAAGGGCATATTTCACCCAAATTTGATGTATGCTCAGAGATATTTTGGGAGACTTGTTCTCTAACATTTATTGCTGTAACCAAAGGTTTAAACTAGGGTTTTGAGCTATATTGAGGATAATCAAAGTCTATATATTGTGCATTTTTACACTAAAATACTTTACACATGGATTTTTAGCATAGAGGGACCTTTTAGTTTAGAAGTAGAAGGAGGTCACCTGTGTCTGCAACAAGGAGCATGTGGAACATCCTGCCTGCTTGATGTATCTATAAAGCTTGTAAGTTTTTTATAGTTTGATCAATAAAGCTAAGAGTCATTCAGACATTGTAAATCTTATATGACTATCTATTTCTAATACAATTGAATTTAGAATTCTGCATCTATCTTCTGAGTGTTTTCTGGCTCTTCTTTGTGTTTGAAGCATTTTCTCTTAGAGCTTGCAATTTTAAGTGTATGTTTGTGAAAATGATTAGAACTTACACTTAAGGTTTTGTCTATGGATTGGATCAATTTGTTGTATTACTTATGAAGTGCATAATAGAACAATTAGATCCTTTGGTACAATGAACGATGTTTAGATTAGATCTTTCTAACTTTTCCCAACCCATCTGAAAATACTTATCTTAAAACACAAAAATTTAAAGGAGATTGTCTCATATTTGAAAAGTATGCATAACTAAGTTGAAAGTAGATAGTTTTTTCATAATATTTAAGAGGAGAAAGCTGCAATAATTCAAGAAAACTCTTTAAGGCTTTTGTAGCACGATAACACTTTTATGCAAAAGGAATGAACAACTTGCTGATATTTATGATCTTTTGCATAGTTTGAGTCCAGTAAACCAACAAGAAACCCTAAATCACGTAAGGCCCCTTGAACATTACAGCTTCACATCGACCTACTAAATTTGCCCAACAGGTCAAGACCTGACCATATTAAACTTGGGATTAAGCGAATCTTAATCGATTCCTTCATATCTTTCAAGTTAGTTAGGTTCATTTTATGTGAATTTTAACTATCTGTTATGACTGTGTTAAACCAATCATCAACAGGTTCTCTGGCGCTAGAAGGAGGGACCCATTTGAGTTAGGGTTTGTTTCAAGAAAAACTGGCTAATAACAGTGGTAGAGTGACTAGGTCTAGATCCAGTTCCGGGGATATATTTGTGCAGTTACCTGATATAAGATGAAGTAAGAGTCCTTTGATCTGGAACCCTAAAATAACTCACCCAGGAGGCTCATCCAACACACCCCCTGGGTCACCTTATACTATCCATAACATTGTGAGTCCTGACATTTCTTCATTCAGATCTTTAAAACTTGGTTCAGGTACTCCTAGAGGTCCTAGTCCTCCTAGAGATCCTATCCCACTAAATCCAGGTATTCCTACAGGTACAGGCCAAGTTCAAGTGCCTGCAATGGCTTATTTCAATGTCCATTCTCCCATAGCATTCCCTGATTATCATGAGATGCCCAAAAATCTTGAGAAGATATGTCCTAAATATCAGTTACAACATCAAGATCCAGAAGATCATATTAGAATATTCAAGGAGGCATGCTTTAGGGATAGATTAGAGCACGAGGACGTTGTGTGTAGATTATTTCCCTACACCTTCAGTGAACAAGCCTCTAACTGGTATGTAAACCTACCCAATGGCTATATTTCTTCTTGGTTACTTATGGAGGAAGCATTTCTATCTAGATTTAGAGGACCCATTAATCCTTGCATCCTATATCACAAATTAGCTACCATAAAAAGAGGTGAGGGAGAGTTGATTGATAATTTCAATGACAGATTTCAAAAGGCCTACTCTAGGTTGGTATACCCTTACACCATGGATGATGATACCTTGTTAGCTATGTACTATGTAGCCTTGGATCCTTTAATTGCCATGTTTGTCAAAAGAAAACCCAACATAGATTCAATATCCAAAGCCTATAAAGAGGCAGCCTCAGTAAACTAAGAGATGAGGCATACAACTTATAGCCCATTTGTTAATGGAGGAAATTTTGGGGTGCAAAATCAGGCACAAACTTGGAATGAAGCCCCTATGCATCACACTCCATTATTAAATCTAGTTCCTACATACACACCTGTGTATAGTCCTGCCCCAATCCAAGCCATGGCTCCTTACATGGGTAACACTGCTAATAACAGTTAGAAAAGTGGTCAGCCTTTCTTCCAACCTCCTAGAGATACAACTGTGGTAAAAGCAAAAGAGGAAAGGTAAGAAATCAAAGAGATCACTACACACTTGAAAAGATTAACCACTAAAGTAACACAACTAAGAAATGAGAATCTTTATGGAAGAAGCAACCAAGGATACAATCAAAATCATAATTATAACCAAGGCCAAAATTAGAACTATAATTCAAATCAAAATCAGCACTACAATCAGAACTACAACCAGAGCCATAACCAGAATAACAACCAAGGTCAGAATCCAAATCAGAGCTAGAATTATAATCAGCATCAAGGTCATAATCAAGGGTAGCCAATGCAAAACAAAGGGCCTGTGTTAGACAACAGGGCCTGGGGTAACAATAGCAAAAATCAGAATCAAACTAAGCCACCCAAAACATGGAACACTGGAGCAAACGATGGTACTCTAGCTCTCCTTTTGAGAATATAGATAATCATGATGCAAAACAGACAGCTAGCATCCAAATGACCAATACATCACTAAAAAATTGGTGCAGATTTCACAATACCAATGCCCATGCTAAGCTCGATTGTCCACAATTCCATTTAGTAGCCAACATTTTTAATATAGATGTGCAGCCTCCTACTTCTGAATTTCTCATTCCCAAGGGTAATGAGGTAGTACCCTCAAGGTATGATACAACTTTAGTTTTAGAAACCTTTACCTTTGCAACTACAGAAGAGAAAGAGGATCAATTGTTAGAGGATGAACCATACTTCTATGAAAATCTTTATCCTAAATCAGCCTATGTTAAATGCCTTTTAGCTTCTCTTTGAAACTGAAAATGAAGTATTGACAGAAACAGAAGAGGTGCAGTCTTTTCAACAAACAAATAAAAACCACACCTACAATTTAATGAACAACACTAGGCCAGGAGGACCTTTCACCACTTCCATTCCTCCTAACAACTTCAATACACCCCCAGATCAAAATGCTAGCAACAATCCTGCCATACTTAAAGCTAATCATCATACAAATAGTGGAACAACAGTGCAAAAGGTCGAAACAAGTAAAATTGAAACAATAGCGACAACAAGATTAATGAGTTACTTGTCTGAGGAAATAAAGAAAATTAAGGTCAGTATACCTTTGAATGAATTATTGAAAACCCCAGGGATCAGAAATGCATTTATAAAATCTCTGGATACATCCATGACAGATGAGGTCACTGCGGATATAGCTATTCCTAATAGAGATTCACCGCCTAAAGAGAAAAGTAAGAAAGCTGAGCACCCTTCCAATACAAATGTAGTAATATATGCTAATAAGAAGGATGCTCCTCCTTTCTTGTTAACTATTAGATTGTGCAGGAAGAACATACACAACTGCATGGTAGACTCTGGTGCATCGGCCAACGTAATGCCTTTAGGGATATGTAAAACTCTAGGGCTGACTCCCACCAGATCTGCCAAGGTTGTCACATAGATAGATAAAACTGAGGTTAGTGTAATAGGAGAATTGATGAACATTCAGATGCAATTAGCTTCAGACCCTAGGGTAATCCAATTCATTGACATTCAAATAGTGGATATACCTGTGAATTATGGAATGTTGCTGAGCAGGGATTGGTCCAAGACATTAAACGAATATATGGCCATAGATTTTTCACATATGTGGCTACCTTGGAGAGGTGTCCCAAACCAGATTAGGATAGAGGCAGAACCCAGGATGAAACATATGATAACAGAGTATAATCGAACTAATGAAATATTATATGCTGCTATTGAGCCTGGTGTTTATAGGATTACTAACAATGGGGTACAAATTGAAGAGATCATGATGTTAAACTTTAGAAAAAGGCATGTTAGCAATGAGATAGCATTATTTATTGAGTCTGATGGAAATTCTTCGGATGAAGATAACAGTGCAATGAACAAATTTGGTCATGCCATTAGACAAGAGGTGGAAGAATGCATTAAACAAAATCTACCAGTCCAATGTAAACTATATAAGGACATGTGTAGAGTTCACGATAGGCCACATTCTGAGGAGAGTTGTAGGATGTGCAAGGACATCATTGAATATGAATACAAAAAATGTACGAAGAAGGTAGGACTCCAAGAGGGAAATGTGAATCTTGATCAACCACAGAGATATTCTTAGAGTAATGTAGGTGCTCTGATTTCAGATTTAGAAAAGGAAAGGGTAAAAGACGAGGGTAGTTGTCTTTCTAATTTATAGACTAAAAATACACATATGCAAGTTGACCAAACAGAAATACCCATGAATAAACAGGCCAACACTTCACAAGTAATAGAAGGGACAAAGCATGCCAAGGCAAAAGTCTAGGAACGCAAAGATGGCATGTGGACACTAAAATGTGATGGATCCAAATCAAAATAGGGTGCGGGTGCAGGTGTTGAACTCATAGATCCTCAGGGTAAATCATATCTAGCAGCATATAGACTGCAGTTTTCTTGTACTAACAATATTGTTGAATATGAAGCCTTAATTTTGGGACTTGTCATGGCCATCAAGAAAAGGGTAAAAATGATTAAGGTATTTTCAGATTCTGAGCTAGTGGTCAAACAAATAAGGAAACTATACGCATGCAATTACAAGAAAATGATTTGTTACAGACATAGGGTATGGGGTTTAATAGATTCATTTGATGCTTTCAACATAGAGCATATCCCTAGAGAATTGAACCATAGGCCAGATACACTAGCAATCGCTACTAGCACACTAGAACCCTTGACACTGTCAAGATTGAGGTGACTTGTTGTTGAATTAGTTAATGTTCCCAGTATCCCAGACAATGTTACACACTTTCAGGTATTTGGAGGGGACCAGCAAATTATTGACTTTCTGACTTGTAATGAGGTATTTGAGGCTCAAATCTTGACGAACAAGAAAGGCCTGAGGTAACATGGGACGAAGAGGATATAATCAACTTGAAGAACAACTTCTTACCCAAAGGAGTAATTGAATTAGAGCATATTTTTGACTTTGAAGGGGTAATATGACAGAAAGACTTACCCAAAACAGAAGGGGGTAAGTGTGATCTACACAACTTAGGGACAGAGCAAAATCCACAAAATGTGCTGATCAGAAAGGCTTGCTCTGAGAAAATAAGAAAAGAAATTTTAGGCATTCTAAAAGAATACAAACACGTCAAATCATGGACTTATGAAGACTTGAAAACATATGATATGTCCATTATAACTCATGTGATACCTTTGAGACCAGATCTTAAACCATTTAGGTAGAAACAAAGGCCCGTGAACGCCATTTTAGAGCTTTTAATCTTTGAGGAAGTTAAAAAATTATTGTCTGCTGGAATAATTTTTCCAATCAGACATTCAGCCTGGGTAGCTAACCTAGTACCAGTGAGGAAGAAAAATGGAGACATCAGGTTATGCATAGACTTTAGAAACTTGAACAAAGCATCTGAAAAGGATAATTATCCTTTGACTCCAATATACGAAGTGCTACAAGCAGTAAACAGGGTGAAGATGATGCCTTTTTTAGATGGTTTCTCAGGCTATAACCAAGTCTTAATTGATAGAGATGACAGATTAAAAACCACCTTCACTTGTAAATGGGGAAATTATGCATATAGGAGAATGCCTTTTGGTCTGATCAATGCAGGTGCCACTTTTCAGAGAGCCATGGACATTGCATTCTGTGGGTTATCAGGTAAGTGCATTATTGTGTATATGGATGATCTGACTGTGTATTCCAAGGATGCATCCACTCACGTTGAAGATCTTAGGAGAATACTTAAGCGATGTGAGCGATACAGAATTTCCCTTAACCCTAAGAAATGTTCCTTCAGAGTAACTGAAGGTAAATTACTAGGGCATGTCATTTCTGAAACTGGAATATCGATTGACCCAGATAGAATAGAATCAATAAAAAATTTGCAAATACCAAACAGTAGGAAAGAGTTGAAATCATTTTTTGGTAAAATTAACTTTGTTCAGAAGTTCATCACGGGTTTTGCAGAAATCGTGCAGCTGTTAAATGCCATGTTGAAAAAGGATGCATAGCTGGAGTGGATGCCAATGGCTAAGGCTGCGTTTGAAGATATTAAGGAGGCCATTTCTAATGCCCTTGTACTGACAAGTCTAGACTACACAAGGCCATTTTACATATACTCCTTTGCATCCTCCCATTCAGTCGCAGCTGCCTTGATGCAAAAGGGTGTAGACAATGAGGAAAAGCCCATATCTTTTATGAGTGTGTCGTTGAAGGATGCACAATTGAGATATTTGGATACCAAAAGACAAGCATTCACACTAGTGAGGGCCGTAAAAAAATTTAGGCATTACATTTTGCGCAGCCAGGTCAAAGCCATAGTGCCAGATGTAGCAGTAAAGATGTTGCTGATGCAGAACGAGCCTGGGGAAAAGAGGGCCAAATGGGTCACCACGCTGCAAGAGTTCGACATGGAAATCATTCCCATGAAGCTGATCAGAGGGCAGGTGTTGGTGCAGACAATAGCAAACATAGACCCAGATTTGATAAAGCAGCAGTATGTGTTGAGTTCCCATGACACATCAGGCTGGTATGATGATCTAAACACTTTTCTAATAGCTGGAAAGTACCCAAATAGGATGAAAGCTTCTCAGAGGAGAGCTTTGAAGATTAAAGCACAAAAGTATATGGTGCAAGGAGGTCTTCTATTCAGGAAGAACCATGATGGAATTTACTTGAGATGTCTAAACAGAGCTGAAGCAGATAAAGTGTTGACAGAATTGCATGACAAGTACGGAACTTGCCATGGTTCCCATCTAGCTACAACACACAAAATATTAAGAGCAGGCTACTATTGGCCTACAATGTTCAAAGATACAAAGAGTCACATTAAGAGTTGCCACACCTGTCAGACTGCAGCAGATAAGGGAAGAAATCAGGCCAATCCATTACAGCCTGTGATTGAATCAAGACCATTTATACAATGGGGCCTAGATTTCATCAGAGTCATCAATCCTCCATCTTTTGTAAGACACAAGTTCATACTAATGGTGACAGACTACTGTACAAGGTGGACTGAAGCCACATGCTGCAAGTTCTCCACGACTGAGGTAGTTATCAAGTTCCTTGAAGAAAACATCATAACCAGGTTTGGAACTCCCTATTCATTGGTATGTGATAACGACCCTGCTTTCTCTTCTTTAAAATTTTCTAAATGGGCATTTGAATATGGGATTGTTTTAAAGTTTTCTTCAAATTATTACCCTCAAGGTAATGGATTAGCTGAGTCTATGAACAAAATTTTATTAGATATAATCAAGAGGCTAATTGCAAAGAGTCCTAGAGAGTGGACTACCATGTTAAAGTATGCATTGTGGGTAGATAGGACCAAGTTCAAAACAACTTTAAGCAGTGCACCTTATCATTTAGTTTATGGGACTGATCCCATACTTCCAATAAATCTGAGAATACCAATCTAGAAGTTTACCAATGAGTATTTAGGCTTTGATAATCATAGGGAAGCGAGGGTAGTACAAATGTTACAACTAGATGAGAAAAGAGGTCAAGCCATCGAGAAATTTGCCAAACACCAAGAAGTAGTTAAGAGGTGGTTGGATAAGAGGGCAAGAGTCAAAACATTTAGGATATCAGACTTAGTGCTGTGCTGGGATAAAGCACATGAAAAGAAGGGGAGTCATGGGAAATTTGACAAACTATGGTTAGGTCCATTACAAGTCTCAGAAATAATAGGAGACAATGCGTTCAGACTCAAGACCTTAACTGGGGAAGATGTGCCATTACCAGTTAATGGCTAACATTTGAAACACTACTTCTAGGCTTAAGGTAAAAGGGTAGTCCTTTTTGTGTAATATAGTGTAAGTAATGTACAATCTTCTTTTTGCTTTGTTTTCTATTTTCTGTTTTGTTGTTTGTACAATTTTCTTTTGCTTTGTTTTTGTCTTTCTTGTACAATCTGTTTGTTGGTTTGTTTGTTGTCTCCTCAGCAGGGATCTTTGTTTTTCTTTAGAGTATGAAGGAGCAAGCTAACAACCATTGAAAACAGTATAAAATTCAGAATATTTAGGTTAATCATTTGCAATTTATGCATAACTTGTTGTGACTGTCAAGAATGTAGAGAGTTGTTTAGCTTCTAAAATTTCATATTCAATAGTAGTGATTGAGAATTCAAGGGAAGTTTCTCACGATGACACACCTAAAATCCTTGGGTTTATTGAACTTACTAGTGTAGATATTAGGTGAAAAATCTGAGGTCACCCTTGCTACCATTACAATTCTCAGCTTAATTTCAGTAAGTGTTCACTCCTTGCATCATGAAGTTACAACTGCAATACCTTATGAAACCTCTTTCAAAAATACAAATTATAAAATATGAATAAATAAAGTGGATTATACTAAAAATCCAGATTAAGCCATCTAAGTAACTCTACTGGGGCTATGGACGCTCGCTGGCAGTGGGGCTCTACTTAGCAGAATTGTAACGATAACCATTCCGGGGCTATAGACGTTCGCTGGCAGCAAGGCTCTATCCGGTCGGCTATGAGGGAATATCCTCAACTACATAGGCTAATATCAGTCACTAGTTTGTTCAACCAATCTTCAAGATGAGGATAATTAATCACATGCACACACTTAAACTAAAAGTGAAAATTCATGCACCCTTATTGAATACGTTAGGTCTCAAGTTGAATAATAATTTGCAGGAAAGATAGTTGGAAGTTATGGATTTATTTCATTTAGTTTTCTTGAATACTTTGAATTTAATTGTTTATTTGGTTGCTAGTTGTTGTGATGTTCACAACATGCCCCATTTTACTCCTAGGCAAAATGAGGACCCCTACTGTGGTTTTTTGCTTTTTGCTTATGTGTGTTGTTTTTCTTGGTGGTAAAGGGAAGGAGGGTTAAAATTGCAAACTTTGTTGAAACTAGAGAAAAATGTATTTTTAGTACCAGGGCATAATATGGTTGGATCCCTAGTGAAAAATGAGCTAGGGTTGCTTTTTGAACCATCTTAAAATTTGCCATATTTTGCAAGTTATGATCATTTTGGTAAATGTACATTCAGGTTTGTATGTTGCATGTACAAAGTCCTCTGTATATCGCTTTTGATATATAAGGTCCTTTGTATGTGCAGGGTCATTTTTATACTTAGTCACATTTGCAATTGGGTTCATATATAAGGTTGTTTGCATGTTGAGTCGCTTGCATATTGCATATACAATCCCTTTGTATATCACTTTCATATACAAAGATGATTGTATATCCTTTCCTTGTATGCATTTGGTAAAAGTTTATATATACATACAAGGTGGACCCGAAATGGTTTTAGGGTTAGAATGAATGAATGTTTGAATTCCATTGCATGTATCTCACCTTTGTATGTTTGGCAGGTTAAACATACAAGGCAAATGTGCATTTGGCTTTGTACATGGCACAGAATTCAAAAGTTATGAAGTGGAGTTAATTTGTTGTATATCCGTGGGCTTGTCAAACATACAATGTGAGTATACATTGGGTGGACCCGATGGACTTATTAAAAAGAGTTAAGTCTTTGTATATCTTGTGCTTTGTATGTCTCCACATACAAAGCCAATATGCAATGACTTATACAAGTTGCGGACTTGAAGAATTATTTAAATAAGGTTGAATGTTTGTATGTTTCAGGACCTACAAAGTAACAGATACAAGGGCCATATACATCGTGGACTTAAAAAGGTTTTTTAACAATGATAAGTCAATGTATGTTTCGCGCGATGTACATATCAAACATACATTGCGATATACAATAGTTTATACAAGTCATAACTCAAACAAGTTTAAGATACGATTAATACAATGCATTACGTCCGAATTGTATATCAAAGGTTACATACAACACTTTATACATTGCTTTATATGGAGGAACTACAGGTTTATTAAATGCGGTTAAACTATTGTATGTTTTGTGCGTTGTATTTTGAGGAGATACAAAGCCCATATGTATGGCGGGGCATAGAAGGGTAGAATCTAAAAGGGGATAGGCATGGAGTATTCTTTGTATGTACATGCTTGTATGTATGCGATATACAAGCCGATGTGCAGGGTAAAATGTACAAGCCGGATTTGAAATGGGAATTAAAAATAGAAAATTCCTTGCATATTTTGGTGCTTGTATATTACGATATACAAGCCTGATATACAAGAGGGACATGCACTCGCCATACACAAACGATTTGAATAGAAAAGGGGCGGGAAGGTGAAGCGATAAGATTTTGAGGCCATTTTGGAGCCCGAATTCATGTTCCTGGTCAACGATGGTTGACCCGACTATTTTGGATGTTGAGTATGCATTTTGACGCACATTTTTTTTACAGATTTAGGGCCCATATTTTGCAATCACATTGTCATGGCTGGATTTAGTAACTGTTTATCTTCCTCTTGATTTATTAGGTGAAATGATATTTATTGCTGGTCTATTTTTACAGGGTTGCAGTTGAGGAAGGAGCTAAAGCTTGATGGCGATGACATCATGGAAGGAAGGAAATCTGATCTCAGGAGCAGAGGAAGATAAGGATGAGGTGCGAAAAGTCAAGGGTTTTCATTAATGAAGACAGAATGCAGTTGGAGACATTATTGAAGCAGACAGCAGAAGTTATTATTGAGCTACTAAGGTTTCCAGAAGGGCATATTTCGCCCAGATTTGATGTATGCTCAGAGATATTTTGGGAGACTTGTTCTTCAACATTTATTACTGTAACTAGAGGTTTGAACCAGGGTTTAAACTAGGGTTTTGACCTGTATTGAGGATAATCAAAGTTTATATATTGTACCTCTTTACACTGAAATACTTTACACAGGGATTTTTAGCATAGAGGGACCTTTTAGTTTAGAAGTAGAAGGAGGTCACCTGTGTCTGCAACAAGGAGCATGTGGAACATCCTACCTCCTTGATGTATCTGTAAAGCTTGTAAGTTTTCTATAGTTTGATCAATGAAGCTAAGAGTCATTTAGACATTGTAAATCTCATATGACTGTCTGTTTCTAATACAATTGAATCTAGAATTCTGCATCTATCTTCTGAGTGTTTTCTGGCTCTTCTTTGTGTTTGAAGCATTTTCTCTTAGAGCTTGCAATTTTAAGTGTATGTTTGTGAAAATGCTTAGAACTTACACTTACAGTTTTGTCTGTAGATTTGATCAATTTGCTGTATTACTTATGAAGTGTATAACAGAACAATTAAATCCTTTGGTAGAATGAATGATGTTTAGATTAGATCTTTCTAACTTTTCCCAACCCATCTGAAAATACTTAGCTTAAAACACAGAAATTTAAAGGAGATTGTCTCATTTTTGAAAAGTATGCATAACTAAGTTGAAAGTAGATAGTTTTTTCATAATATTTAAGAGGGAAAAGCTGTAATAATTCAAGAAAACTCTTTAAGGCTTTTGTAGCACGATAACACTTTTATGCAAAAGGAATGAACAACTTGCTAATATTTATGATCTTTTGCATGGTTTGAATCCAGTAAACCAACAAGAAACCCTAAATCACGTAAGGCCCCTTGAACATTACAGCTTCATATCAACCTACTGAATTTGCCCAACAAGTCAAGACCTGACCATATTAAACTTGGGATTAAGCGAATCTTAATCGATTCCTTCATATCTTTCAAGTTAGTTAGGTTCATTTTATGTGAATTTTAAATATATGTTATGACTGTGTTAAACCAATCATCAACAATAACAACATCTCCTTCACATGAAATGGCATCATATATCAAGTTTACAAATAAAATCCATGTTCTACTACTCCACCATCGTGGAAAAAATCAAAAAGGCTTAAAATAGCCTTTCCACTAGGCTACACCAAAATAGAAGTCTTAAACTTAGACAAAAATTAGTTTCTAAATCCTCCACTACATGAAAATTCCTTTAGTGGCATTAAAATGCTTTTAGTGGCTTTTATTACATCATTTAAAACAAAACTCCACCTATGCTTTTACTATTAAACCCAAAAATTCAAAATTAACCTTGAAGTCTAGGTGCCCCTGCGCCATACAACTAGCCTAGAAAAAGGACTCATGTCCCATGAGTGCTTGCTCTATGCTTCTTCTCAGCTTTTGCTTTTTTTTCACATGCTCTTTTGACTAGAAATCTCCTCCATGGGACCAAATGTTGTCTTCATACTTCATACCTTGCATTGTGCACTTGTTTGGTGCTTGGCAATGTTCACCTCTTGTAGACAGACCTGATCTCTATTTCTTGACCTTGTCACCTTTATTCTTTGATGTTATAGCTGTCCTAGCAGCTATATCCATGCCTTTTCCAACTGTCCTTTCACTCAACCTTTGTTCCATCTTGGTTACATGCTTATACTCAGTCTTACCATCTTGCAAACTACTGTCATCTACTGTATTTGCTATCTTCACTTGGTCCTGCACATTATCTGCCCTTAAGGTTAATGTATCAACTATCCTTTCCTCTATTTTACCAATCCTATAACCTTTTATCTTCATAACCTTAGACTGCACCTTCAACTCTGCTATTCTCAGTGGACATAAGATTGTCCCAACCATGATTTCATCATGCCAAACTTGTGTCTTTTCAAACAACTTATCCTTCACTTCCTCTTGGATTGTTCTACTCATCACTTTGTCTTCTTTGTTCTACAAAATCAGACCACTCTTCAAGTTGACTACCTTTCCATCTTCCTTCTTTCTCTTATCTGTTGTTTCAGCATCCTTAGGCCTTGAAATGGCCTCCCATTCTTTGGTTATGTTCTCCTCAAGCCTCATAGGCTCTCTTTTGCCAAACATGATACTCTTAGCTGCCTTTATCTGCTCCTTGACTTCTTCCTGCAATGGGATCAGCACAAAAGTCTTCTTATCCTTCCTAATGGTGTAGGTGTTAGCCCTTCCATCATAAACTACAAATCTGTCAAATTGCCAGGGTCTTCCAAGTATCAAATGATAACAATCCATAGGTAAAATGTCACATAGGAACTTGTCCTCATATCCTCCAATCTTAAACTCAACTAATGCTTGTTCAATCACTAGAATGGACTGATTATCATTTACCCAAGAGACTTTGTAAGGTGTGTCCCTAGGTACTCTCTCCAATCTTAGTTTGTCTACCATCTCACTAGACACCATATTGTCAGTACAACCAGAATCTACTATCACTTTGTATACCTTGTCTTTGCATTTGCAAGCTGTCGTACATAGTGATCTCCTCTAAATTAGCTCGTTCTCCTTGGAGGTCTTCAATAGTACTCTTTCTCTTAGCATTAACGTTTCTCCTATCTCACCAACACAACTATTGGGAGTAGAACCACCACATTCTTCTTCTTGGACTAATTGAGTCCTCTCATCCTTCCTTCCACCATCACTTGTAAAACCTTTCCTCTCAGGACACTTGTATGCTGGGCACCCAAACTCTTAGCAATTGTAACACTTGCCTATAAAGGTGTTTGCACTCCTTCCACCACCAAATCTGCCTCTAGAATCTTTGCCTCTGAAATTTGCACTTTGTCCTTGTTTAAAATCTGTACCTTGTCCTTGTGCCTTTCTTATCTCTTTTTGACTCTCATTGACTTGTTTTACATTTGTAAAAGATCCTCTACCTCTAGAGGTTATGCCTCTACCTCTTGTTGTCTTTTCTTGTCTCCTTTCAGCTTTTCTTCTACCCTTATAGCCATTTGAAAACATTCTTCAACTGTTTTGGTGTCATCAAACTTATTTCATCTTGAATATTATACCTCAGACCATTAAGATATCTTGCTATTTTTTCTTCTTCATCTTCCTCATGTTTTGTCCTTATACTTAACCTATAGAACTCCTTGGTGTATGCTTGTACATCTAAGTCCTTTTGCTTGAGATTTTGAAGTTTCTTAAGCAATTGAACATTGTAATCACTAGGAAGGAACTTACCTTTGAGTTTTGTCTTCATTCTCTCCCAAGAAGTGATCTTGGTCTTCCCCTTTTTCTACCTTTCATCTTGGACAAAGTTCCACCATAGCAAAGCATGCCCTTTCAACTTTGTTTTATCCTTCTTTACATTGTGGTCATCATCTATCTCTTCACTTTCAAAGTAGTTTTCCATGGCTCCTATCTAGTCTAAGAGCTCTTCACCATTTAACTTACCTCCATACATAGGCAAGTCCATTTTGCTATGTCCATCACCCTTCATAGCCTTCAAAAACTTTACCATCTTCACATCCTCAAGATCCAACTCTTCCTCTTCATTAGAAGTTTCTTCCTCTTTAGAATCACTTTCATTCATGGTGACCCCAGCTTTAGACTTCAATGCAACAATCTCCTTCTTCAAGGCTTCTAGTTCTCTAGCTTGCTGATCAATCTTCCTAGCAACTATGCTTCCTTTAGGAGGCATCTTGACTCCTCAAATTCCACTTTGCTCAAACTCCAACCTTTAATAGGCTTGCTTTCTGAGTTGCAATAAAATTGAAAGATATGGCATTAAAGTACCTTCCCAAAAAGAATATATCTTCTAAAACTACTTAACTAAAAAACTGACTTCCTAATGCATCTAAGAGATGTATATATATCATCTTCAAGTTCATAGAATCCTCCATGTCGGCCACAAGAGGTTACAAACTCCAATGAATGATGAAATGTGTAGAAACATGTAGGTCAGCCTACAACTCATGGTATTACTCCGCAAATGAATAGAACTTGGTGTGGACCTCAAGGAAGATCTATCTAGTCTTTATTTTCCATGTATGATGTTCCATTAGGCTCTGCAAGTCATGGAAGTGCTTTGCAATCCTTTTGTTCTCAACTGACTGCATGAATGCTCTGCTATGAGAAAGTTGATAATCTTCTAATAGTGATAACTTTCTGTAGATGAATCCAAATCTCTTGAAATTTGAGTATGATGTAGCTAACATGGCATAGAAGCTAAATCCTACTCCATGAGCTTTGATATGAAGATGTAGTAAAATGCGGTAGAAAATGCTAAACTGTAAATCACTGAATTATAACTAAAATGAAAGAAAATACAAGAATACAAATGTTTTTGGGTGATGCAAGATTACTCTACAACCTGGGATGCTCCTGCATCAGACACCTAAGGTTGTTGAAAAATTGAATCCCTCACTTTGTTGGGGCTAGAGGAAAACTAAGGTGTACTACCTCATCTTGAGAAATCTATGATGAATCTTCTTCCGATCTTCCTTTCCACTTGACTAAATACTCTTTTTATTTCTTGCCTCTAGTACTACATCCAACTATGCTATCCAGGATGTTCTCTATATTCTCCAGTTGCTACTGTGGTAACTAGTCCTTCAATCCATCTTCAAGGTTGTCACTTGATTCTCCCTCATGATACTAATATAGATATGCAATATTATTGAAATTAGGGCAGCCAACTGAGACGGGGGGTGAATCAGTTGTCATAAAACTTTATCTTTTGCTACATTTAATCTTATTTACCACTTATTAATAGATTAATGATATAACCATGAAAGCATGAAACAACAATACATGAGCAGAAACACAATCAACACTCATAACACCAGGATTTTTACGTGGAAACCCAGTTAAGGGAAAAACCATGGTCAGGGTTAACCCACAAGATTTATTCTCTATTAGAAGATAAGAAAAATGGGAAGGCACCTGCCTTTGGGCACATTGCCCAGAGCTCACTGCTCCAAGAGACTCACTATCTACAAAAACATTCACATGGTTAACACTGAAAGGTTGAACTGAGAAACAACATCTTCTCCATGCCAAGGTTCAATTCCATTGAAGCTCACAACACCTTTTCTCTGCCCCCAAACACTTCTTTGCTACCTCCACATCTTCTCTACTTCCATACATTTACACAACTTCATTACACTTATTTATACATAACATCAACTTTGGAATGAACATCAAATTTAGCCTTACAATCATCTATCTGGAATATTCTCCAAGATAGGCATTACAAGAAATTACAATCACAAGACTTGACTTAATACAAAATGCTACATGTGAACCACTACACTATCGACCAAACATAGCTGGGACTCAAATCTGCCTCGAACAACACACCACGCTCCATAGAACTTCTCTTAGATCATCTGCAACATGCACAGAGCATCTGATTGACCAAGACTAGAAATAATAGTAACACCCAAGGAGAAATATTCAACTATGAGCTCAATCCTCAATGCAGACCACCAACACAATAGGCACATGATCTAGAGACCTCCGTAAGCACATTGAAATCAACAAGAACAACTGCACCACCTCAATCACCAGAATCACTTGTATCTTCATTCAGGAACTTAAGAACACTAATTGTCATGACTGTCACACTAGAAAGGTTTCTTGTGGACCTTCAAACCATGAACCACTTAAGTTGAGGATACACATCAACATCCCAAACATACCTCTAGAACTGCAGACCATAATATTCCAATGTGGAGCAATCTGGACCAAATTCCTATCACTCTGTTACTTCTGAACAACTGAAAAACTTGGTTCTACTCAGATGGCCATAACTTCACCAATCCTCCATGCAGACCTCTCAAATCTTAATTAGAGCAACTTGAGACAATCCTCTACACAACCCTTAGATCCACAGACTCTAATCTTTGTTTCACTGGGAATGTGGAGCAATCTACTTTATTGAACTGCACTGTCTTCACTATCTTTGACAAAGAGATATGTTGACATCAATGACAACACATCATAGGCACATATTTGCAACAATGTTGAATATAGGTGATATACCAAATGTCTCTGGTAGCTTCACTTCATATACATTCTCCAAATCAAACCTCTTAAGAATCTTACACGGTCCAAACTTCTTCATCTTGTTCTATGTCCCTACTGAAAATCCCTCCTTCCTTAGATATACTATAACTTCATCTCCAACTAAAAATTATTTGTCTCCTCTTCTCCTTTTCTTAATCCTTATACTTACTATTCATCTCCTCCAAATGCTTCTTGACCTGATTATGTAGTCTCTTCATGTATCCTACAAATTCTTCTACTTCTACACTGGTAGAACCGTGTAAAATTTTCTAGGTTCTTGCATTTTTTCTGTCTTGTGTCATCATTCTAAGAGTCTATTACCTAGGGTTTTTTGTTCCAAACATTAAATTTTTCCTAAGGGTCTAAAACCCTAAACCCTAGTGTTGTTTAATCCAAGTAGCAAAGTTACTTTTGTCATATTTATGTGTTGACAGCTTATCATCCATGTCAGATATGATTACATTGTTAGGTTTATGCCTTAAGTTACATTGTTGACCGACCCCTTACCTTTTGTTTAGCACTTGTGCCCCCTATTCATAGTTCTTATTAATATGCCCTAAGTTTATATTTGACCCCTTGATGAGTCTCATGACCAACTTTTCCTAGTAAGTAAAGGTTGTTTTTAAAGAGTGTGCGGAGCGTAGGGCCCCTTTTATCTTTTAATAACAGGTGGCGTGTTTTGACTTGTTTTCACCATTCCACAGAGAGTAAAATATTGAATAAATGGACATCAACAGAATAATGGAAGGATGCCACTTGGCAAGATTCATTCATCAGCTTTTAACATATGGTGGGTCCCCAATGTGCATGTGGTGACTTCTCACATTTTCTATGATACCATGGAACTTCTCCAAGGGTCCCACCAACCATTTGTGAAAGAATGGAAGGATGACATTTGGTGTTCGGAACACACAATAAGGTCCAAGTGGATAAAAGGTGCTACATGGAAGGATCCTAGATCTTTCCGCTATTCCATGAAGAAATTAATTGGTATACCCCACCGAACTATGGAACAACAAAAAACCACCATGTGGAAGTGAGTGACATAGCTTTGACAGTGCACCCTTTCTGATGATTCATAAAGGAAATATGAGGTGGAGCCTCCTGATTAGTGTGAGGAGCATCTCAGGGCATGCCAGGTGATGTAAAATATTTTTTACCTATTGTACCGTCCGATCCACTCTATGGTTATGTAATCCAACGACTCATATT
This sequence comes from Cunninghamia lanceolata, assembly GCA_027924645.1. Lineage (NCBI taxonomy): Eukaryota > Viridiplantae > Streptophyta > Pinopsida > Cupressales > Cupressaceae > Cunninghamia > Cunninghamia lanceolata. The sequence goes on along the minus strand of BSBN01000318.1, from coordinate 3,947,964 downwards.
CGAATTTTGGGAACCAAGTGATTGTGCGAATTTGGTTTGCGTAAACTAGAAATAATGGTAGACATGACTGGTATCAACCCCTAAATTAATGGATATCTTTATATAGTTCACGTTTCAATTGTCCTACACTTTCCATCCAGATATCTGAAGTAAGGAAATTGGCAGCTACTGCGAGCTTCCTGGTAGCGTTTCAAGGTCTGTCAAGCGAAGAAATTTAGTAAGTTCTATAAACATTTTCTCATACTTTCTGCTATCCTATTGAAAGCCTATTATTCTACTTCTCCTTCTATAAAAGTTCTTTAAGGTCTAAAATTAAGTATACTCTAGTTTCCAAAATCAAGTTCCTATCTAAAATTGCATAAAAAAGGGGAACCCTAGAACAAGAGAAAAAAGAAAACCCTTGTCTCTTCAGTATTGTCTAAAATGGCTCCCCCAAAAGCCTAGGTTCCTTATACCTCCCAAAGCTAAACTTTACATGAAGATCTTCTAGTCCAAATCCCTGACTCTTATGCCAAAAAGTTGAAAGTTAGTGGCCCTAAATACAAAGATGGATTGGTTGACAAATATTATGGCTACAGAGATGCAGATATCCCAATTCCTAGGTGGTAATTATTTAACCATTGGTGGGGAAAAATAAATGCCCACTCTCCACTTTCTAATGTGTGGAGATTAGATCTAGGGAAGTTGGTAATCACCAATGTCTTTGATGACATTAATTTACTTCGATCCATGGCTTCTAGATATGATGAGACAACCAAATTAATAAGGGCAGGTGAAGGAGGTGCTCTGGTAGAAATTTAAAAAGAAACTATTGCTCAAATTTTTGGATTGAATTTGGCTGCCAGTACAGTCATTGACCTAGATGAATTCAAGAAGAAATACCAGAAGGATAAAAGCAATTATAGGACCATACATTTACCTAGACATAGGGAAAAGGGTCCAAATAACAGGTCAATCAAGATTCCACAAAGTGAGTAGGAACCCTTCAAACTGGAAACCTTTGAAAGTTATTTTGCAAAAACATACTATGCATTATGTCAGGTATTGGGAGATGATAAGAGAGAAAGAATCCCCATTGATTATAACTATATGGTAGCTGATATTCAGCATGTATCTTTGAATTATCAGTTTGATTTTTCTTCTTATTTGGTTAATCATATACATCAAGGACTGGTAGATATCAAAAGGAATAAGGAAGCAGTGAAGTTCTGGTGGTATTCTTTATTATGCCACATGTTCTTATATAAGGGAAGAGGAGAATGGAGCCCTAAATTAATGATTAATCAAGTTGATAATATGGGTAATCCACTTCCAATCTAATGCTGGACTCATATATGGTATAAACATGATCCTAGTTCAAGTTATAGGATTTTTAGAGATTATTTTGTTGTCAAGTTATCAAATTATTTCAAGCAGGATGTGCCTAGAATCCCAATCTTGATATTGGATTTCGTAAGACCTAGGATAAGAAGACCTTGGGAAATTAAACATAATTGTGGAGATTTCATTCTCCATGATGAATGTACTATATTAAGAGTGTATGAGTGCCCTGTTGGACCACATATATTGCCCAAGTATGTGCCTTTGAGAGTTAGCTTTTTAGAAGTCACTTAGTAGTTGACTGAATTAGAGAAGGCTCATCTAGAAAACTAGAAGAAGGGATCTTTCTTCCCTTACTTAACAACTCTCTCTGATTCTAAATGAATAGAGAAGGATTTGAAAAGTTGAATGATAAGTTGAAAGTTTTTAGGATACAACAGGAATGTACCAGGTGTTTTGATCCTAAGGGTTACATAAGTAACCTCAGAAGGGGTATTAAAAGTTCTGCCATTGCTCGTCAGGTTTATTTCTTTGAGGATGTCATTAGAAATATTATTAATGAAGAGGAGATTAAGTTGAGGAAAGAAAGGTGTACAATGTATATCAAATATGTGGAAAGGATGAAAATGAAAAGACCTTAGAAGGGATCTTATCTAAATATTGCTGACCTAATTACCAAAATAAAAATAATTTTGTCAATGTTGATGAAATAATTAGTCAATTTGCTGCCATAAAAGAAAAAGAGTCTGTTGAGCCTAAAGGAGAAGAAATTCAAGAGAAGGGCTAAAAAAGTGGAAGTCAAGGAACAAATTCCACAATCCCCTCCATAAACTTAGCTTGTTTTATCTCCTCCACCAATGCAGCCAGTAATTTCCCCCTCTATGCAAATAGTTGAATTAGATTCACCCCCTAGGGAGTCATCTCCAAAAAGGAGGAAGATTGAGCAAGAACCTCTGATAGACAATCCAGATGAAGAAGAGGATGAAATGGAAGTAACAAAGGATGAGATACGATAGGAAATGCCATCTCCTAGTAGAAATGAACCTAAACAAGTGCCCTTGAGTAGAATAATAGATATTTCCCTTGAAGGAAAATATATTTCAGATGATATGAAAGATGTAGCTTGTCAGAGGTTCATGAATGATGATGAGTTTGTTAATTCCAAAGAGTTCTCTAATTTCCTATGGAGATGTAGAAAAGAATAATATGCAAGAAGATTGAAAGAAGAAATGGAGAAGTCCCCTCAAGAGTCTCAAGAAGAAGTATCCCTTAGGATACTAACTCAAATGAAAGAGGAAGTTAAAGACATCACTCCAGAGCATGGCAGGAAGATGGTGAGAGAGAGTGGTATTCTACTACTCCCAGAATGGGATATAGCCTTTGCCATTGCCTTGATACTATTAGAAGGCAAGATAAAAGGGTCTTCTCCACAAAGGAAGAAGCAGAGGCAGTATTATCAGGTGCATGGTTTAATCCAAAATGGGAGACCTTAACCATTTGGGCATTAGCCCCCATTACTGATAAGCCATTAATGGCTAAGCCTGACAGAGATCTAAGGGGTAGCTTAGTAATCAAAAGAGTATTTGATACTCCTACCACAAAGGCATCTAGCATGGTAGTAGAGGTTACAAAGTTCAGCAAAGCAACCATTGATGCTCTCCATAAAAGATATGATAAATTGGAAGGAGATTACATGCATCTATTACATCAGTATATTAGGTTGAAGGAATCATAAGCAAAGTGGAAACAACAACAACAATAGGCATCGAAATCATCCTCACTTCAAACAACATTAGTGATAAGAGATCTAGGCCCTCTAGCTACTGACCCTTCCTCTTCCTCATCAAAGTCTAGTCTTGAAGAGGAAAGTGAGGAGTTAAGGGAATAGATCAAGGCTTTTGAGGAGATTTTTGAAAATTCTACGAAGGATCAGCAAGAGGATAACCAATATATTGTTTCAAATATTTTAGGATTGTTGATGGAGAAGATTACAAGCAAAGAAGAGAATATTCATAGATTATACTCTAACCTATCACTAGCCATTAAGAAAATAGTTCAAGATAAGGAACAAACTTTGCCTTTGTTTAGTAAATGGGTCTAAAGAATTTCTTCTCTACTTGCTATATATAAGGGATCAAATCATGAGCAGGGTGATCCAAAGGAAATCAAGTCAATTTACATGGCAGAAAAAGAAGATAGGGAGTCACAAGTATTCATAAATCAACTTGGGAGAAAGCATTGGAGCTAATTCATAATTTTTATAATGATCAAATTGGAGTGATAACAACAATCAAAATGAATAATGGTGATATCAAGCCTTGTCAGGATTGGTTTCTTCAATTTGAAGCCATCACTCCAATTATCTCTTTTCTCATCTACTAGGGTGACAAGATTGATGTTCCCCTCTTCAGAAAAAGTGTCAGTAAATTATGGGATTCTTGTCAACTTGCCGAGGATTTTGTCAGGGAGGCTAAATCAATTTTAGCCAAATACAATAACAAATATATGTCTCATGTCAATGATCTCCTCACATTCCAATGGCCAATAGAAGAGAAGTATAAGGCATGGGATGAGTAGTATAATGATCTACTTGACTTGTGAGACTTTGGATATTGTGGTGTTCCATATTTTGAATCATTTGTCTATTATTCCTTTTTCAAATAGGGAATATGCTCTTGTTTGTCCTTTTCTTGTTTGGTTTTAGCATTAGAATATTATTATTTCCAAAACAAATTTATTTGTCCTATAGTTGCTCCTTTGTTTCTTGTCTTCTTATGAATCATAGGATTTTCCAAAAAAGGGTCAGAATGAAGAGAGTGGAGAAAGGTCGACAAAGTTTGTTATAGCATCTTTCAATGCACACTTTCCAAGGCAAATTGTTTTGTTACTACACATGTAACAACTTCTACTCCTATGAAATATCTAATACATAATCATTTATTCTTGTTTCTAATTGATGATTTTTTGTTAAATGTAAATGTGATAGTTGTCTTTAGGTTTGAAGCTTGTTTGCTCCCTTGTTTATATAAAAGAGAATTCAGGACCTATTGACAAGGATCTTGGAGAAAATTTGTAACAAAGTACATAATCATAGACTAGGATTTTTATATTTCTAGATGTTCTTTGAGAATAGAATTATTTGTACTTGCAACTATTAATATAACAGTACCAGTTCATTAGTTTGAATATATTGTTAGGGTTCAAACTATATTGTCTCCTACAGTTATATTCTTTACTACATTTATGAATACAAATTGATTAAATATCAGTTTTATTCATCTTCATAGTCTTTCTTGTGCAAGAATATCTTTTCTTAATAGCTTTTACTCAAAGAGTAAATTTAATGCTTTAAGGAAAATATTGAATATAGTAAATGTATGCAGGGATTCTTAAGTAGAATTGGTTCTGAACTATTTCAAGGTGTAGTGGTGTAGTGCATCATTACAATACTTTTGTATGAATTGGGAATACACCGTTGTACTTAGTTTCATTTATATCTTTTTTGACTCTATGACCCATGATTTAGGTACCGATCTCTTAGGATTATTGTCTTCATATAATCCCCCTGATCATTCATAAAATCAAAGAATAGTTTCATTTCTATATTATGTTTAGTAGTAGTTCTTCAATATTCTCCTACAAGAGAGTTATGTTAAAAGGCCTAAGAATCTATCCCATTTGTTTCAACATATCATTAATTCTTTTTAGCAATCTTAGAGAGAATATATCTATTTTTAGAACATAGTATTTTGGAGGAAATAAGTAACAGATTTAAAATAAAATACTATTTTTCTCAAAGGGTATACCCGCCCAGGTCTTACAAAGCCTAAAAGTGCAGAGGAGAAAGGATCAAATCTAGTTTTTCCTATTCGTTGGCCAATCCATCAAAGTAATCCCATTATTAGAACTGGCTATTTTATAGGATGCTCTTTTGAGATCAGGTTGGAAATTTAAAACAACCAACAGATTGGTAACTCTGCTGGGGACTTTTTCTATAAAGTTCTAAAATCAGTGTAGTAGTTTGTCATGGGTTTTTAGAGTTTGCATAAAATTCATTTTTATTATTATTCCCTATAAAGGGTGGTGACTCTGATAAAATCTCCATACTAGTAGAAATAAAGAATATTACTCTTAAGAAAAAGTTTGTGTCCTATATTTTATTCTAAAAATTGTTGCATGGTGCTATCTTGTAAGAAGGATAGATCCATTATTTGACTAACAATCTTTCCTGGTTATATCATTTTTCTAACATGGATAGTAACTTTGTTGAGATTTCTAACCTTTTACAGCTCAGGAAAGTTTACTAGACAGAAAATGTATGGAAGGATATCACAACAGCAGGGGCATCCTAACAAGCCCCTAAATCAAGAGCTTGTTTCTCAAAGGTGTAGAACTAAGGAATCAAGTGAGTACACTCCTCCCATTGGTGATCTCATGTCATTTTCTATGCCTCTTTTAGGTAATAACACTGATAATTTACAAACAACTAAAGAAAGAAGAGAGCACAGTATTATATATGCAAATTAAAATGTTCTTGAGGGTCAGGTAGATTCTGAGGGTGATGAAATATTTTATGAGGAACCACCTCCTATTTCACAGAGTGAAAAGGTCACCCCCCTTAAGGAATCCTAGACAATCCCTATGCAACCTACTCATGAGTCTGTAATCATGACCCCATATGTAAGATTGCACTCACCTACACTAGGAAAGGCTAAATCCATTAATGCCAATGATTGTCCCAATGCCAACATAGCTTTTGCCACAAATTAGATAGATGAAGAATAAGATAAAGAAGTTATGGAATTAAATCTTAGGGTAGCTACGATGGAAACATTGAAAAGGAAAGAGGAGTTACTACTGAGACTACAAACCATGAATAAACCAAGTGTTGTTGACAATAGTGGCACCCTTAGTGTGTCCACTGTGAATAAGCCACAAGTAAGTGGCCAAATACCTAATATCTAGCAGGATCCTCTAATCCAACTCCAAATGAATAACCCTATGTCCTCTATACCTATGAACCACTTTCAGGCTCCTCCTCAAAATCCATATGCTAGAGTGGCTAGACAAAATTCTCACCCAAGTCAAGGGGGTACATAACCAAAATCCTCCTACAGTGCAAAATGTAAATCACCAACCAAATATCCAAAACCTATACATACCCCAACAGTAATATTTGCAAGACCCTCCTAATCCCCCAATAAATATAGGTAACCAGGGTGGGAAAGCTTTAATAAATCCTTTTGTTAGAAGACCAATGTAGTCATCAAGATATAGGCAATTAGATTTTATTGGTATACCAGGGTATCTAAACCCTATTAAGAATACAGTGAGACATGTTGTCCCAAAGTTTGTTGGAAATAATGCAATATCTGGTGAGGATCACCTAAGGGAATTTTTTAATGTAATTAACAAATTTGAGGTTGAATGTGAGGATGTGACAACGAAATTTTTTCATACAATCTTTGATGGAAGATGCAAGGGAATGGTATAGAAGCCTACCAGAAATTGTACACTCAAAATCATGACTCCAGTTGCTTGGGGTTGTCGAGTCAGATTTTGGCACACACACAGACCCTTCCCTCCTTGCCACAGGGTGATCTACCATGTCACTCTCACTCTCGTGGAAGTAGCCAGTCAAGAGGAGGCGAGACATGGTGGGGGTCTGGCTTGTTGGAGAGCTGGACTTCACGAAGAAGGGTCAGCAAGTTCTATGGCATTTGTTGTTGTGTACAAAGTTGAATGTTTCGTTCGACTGTAGTTGTTGTTGAGATAACCCTATGACTCAAAGGGTCACTAGTTTCCCTTCTCCTATTGGGGTTTCTTCTATTCCACCTTTGTGTGGGTAAGTGGTTTCTTTCATTTATGTCCTCTTGTCTCTCAATGCATTGAATGAGTTCTTGTTGTATTTGGAGTTGTCTAGTTTCTTCTAACAATAAGATGACAAAATGGGTCTTGTTGTGGTAAAGTAAATGTCTCTTGTTGTTGTTGTGGATTGACTTCCTTGATCTCATTACAGATAGCCTTTGCCCACTCTCCTCTCACTCCTAGGCACATTTGTGAGCCAAGATAGAGGTAAATATGTGATGACCAACCTTAACTAGACTTAGGGTTTCAACCTGGGGTTTAGTTGACCTAGGGTTTGGCTATGTTTTGACCTATTTTACCTTGCGATGTGATCAAGGGTTTGATTGAATCATTAATCACAGTTTACCTCATGATGGTATAGATTGTTTGCAAGTTTGTCTTTTCTAGGGTTTCTATATCCATGCAAAGCTAAATGATATGCAAATGTTTTTGTGTTTTTTTAGTCTTTTGGAAATAAAAGTGCTCTTTAATCTATGAAAGGGAAATATGAATGCAAACTAATATGATTCTTCATAATGCAAGTTTAATCTATGTTTTTGGGTTTTCGATTGTTTTGAAGTAATCTAATATAAAAAGGGAAATTGCTTCTACAAATAGTCTAGATCTAGGAATTTAAAGATAATTATTCTAGCATGCAAGATCTAACTATCAAGGAAGAAACAAAGATTTACTATTCCCAAGAGAAAATTTGGTCTTCTAATTACTATGAATTAAAAAAAGCAATGAAGGAACCTGAAAGAAATGAAGATTTGTGTGACTCCACTACCCTCAGAAATCCTTGATATTGGCAACCTTGAGTCCTTTTGAAGCAGCAGGAAGACCTCATGACAACAAAATGACACAAAGAAGCAAAAAGAAGCTTGAAAGAGCTCAGTGAGAGCTTTGTTTGAGCACAATAGCATTGAATGAAGAAACATAATGATGCTTGGTTGAACAATGAATAGAGCAAAGGGCACCTTCGTCCTGTGAGAGCATTTGAATGCTAAGTTGGAGAGCAAAAAATGGAAAGAGCTATGTGCATAATGGATTTGCCTCTGTGGAAGAGCTTTGAAGCTATGAAATAATGAAAGCTTTGAAGATTTGGAAAACTAAAGAAAGAAATGAAGAAAGAGGCTCAAAGGCCTATGAAGAAGCTTGAAAAAGCTTGTGAAGATGAGAAGAGTATTCTCTAACTTGCTCAACTTGGAAAATAATGAAGAGGTGAGGGGTATTTATAGGTTAGAAGAAGGGATGAGAGGTGGAATTGATTAAGAAGTTAACTCAATTGATTGATGAGTTAACAAGGATTGATTGGGGAGTTAACTAGGTTGATTACCCATTGAACTCAGCTAACTAGGGAGTGACAAATCAATAATAGCTTATCACTTAAGAAGGATTGGAGTTGGAAGAATGCATGAGATTGATTGAGTTGTTAATTTTAGACAAAATGGAGTTAATTATGCATGTGTGGGTGCATGAAATAGTCAACTCCATATTAGGCATCAAAAATCATGTGAACTGGAAGAAAAATGAGCGAAAAAAGAGCTAAAATGAGTGAGAAACTTGAGTTTTTCTATGGCTAAAAACATGACAGGGTCACCCCTTGTGCCAGTAAGATTGCTCCTGGGCTACCATGGGTCACCCAGGGGAGATCTGGGCTAGACAGGGTTTATGGGGAATTGCAAGGTGGGGAATGATAGAAGAGAGGAAAATGAGGGGTTATGCCTCTAGAAATAGGTCAGTCATATGCAAGAATCCAAATCTCCACTTGCACCTATAGGATCTCCCAAGGGAGATCTGGAAATAATGGGGAGAGATTTGGATTGGTTGAGTGGAACTAAAAACTATAAGTGGGAGATGGATAGGCGTACCTCTAGAAGGTTTCTAGAGGGTGCATAAGATGAAAAACATAGGGGAAAGGTGAAAACTCACTTTCAAGATGCTTACAAGGCTTAGGAGCAAGGTCGAAAGCTCATAAAATGCAAATTGACGAGTGTCAAAAAAAAGTGTTGAAAAGCATCACAAATGGGGAGATAGAGAAATTGACAAAGAAGACACGTCATCAAGAGGTTTGTCACACTTACATGTATGTGAAAAGGATTAAAATCATCATAGGGGTCCTCATGGAGGCTGTGCATGATTTTTGTGCTTACATATTTGCCCCCTCGAGGATGGTAGTCTACATGAAAGGTAGGTACCATTCCCAAACTAGGCCTTACCTATTTGTTGATTTTCCTGCAATTGTACCTATAATAACTAGTATTAGTCTAACATTTAAATATATCAAAACAAATAATAAAAACTGAAATGACGAACTTACCATGGATCGTTTGAGTTCAACTAGTTGTTTGCCTTTATCAGTTTAGACCTGTAGGAATGAAAGCACACAAAATAATGCACAAAAAAGATGTAAAAAAGCAAAGAACTAATCTAAAATGCACAAATGTAACTAAGCTAAGGGCAAACAAAGCAAGTCAAATTGTGAGATCAGAGTGAAACAACGATGTAATCGATCATGTGAGCAGTCATTGGAAAGGTATTGTTGAGGAGATCATAAAGATGGACACCTACTCTTCAGCCATGGAGAATCAGGTACGTAAACAGTGAAAAACTCTTCTCTAAACCCTAGTTTGAATTTTGTGAAAAATATCTTAAAATTGTCTATTTTTGTCAATTTTTCTTATTGCATTGTCTCTGTCTTGTCTTTTAGAGCAAGATAGGTTTTTCATTTTCAGAAATCAACTGAAAAATGATGTTTTTAGAGCAGTTTTTGATTGGTGGATCTCCCTCTAGGGTCACCCCTTTTTTTAGGTAGGATTTCCCAGGGGAGATCTTGTCTGACAGTAGGGTCACCCGGGGGAGATCCTGCAAAATAGTAGGGTCACCTGGGGGAGATCCTTCAAAACATCTAGGTCACTCGGGGGCGACCCTGTTGGGCTGATTCTGACTAAAATTTCATGTTGTTTGATGCTTGTTTCACTTTGATCTAACATGTTTTGGCTACTGTATTCATCTGTTTATTGCAATTTTGAGGGTTTATATGCTTTTTTTGTGTAAGTTTTTCTACAGTTTTATGATTTTTAGGGATTTTTACAAGTTTACAAGATTTAATCCAAAGTTCTTTTTTTTATTTTTATAGGACATGCATATCCTATAAAATGCCTGCCGAGAGTAGGGATGGATCTTAGGGATGTTTTCTTTGTTAAGTAGTGAGGATCATGCTATTTTGAGGAGGGCAGTTCTAGCCAGAGTTTGTCATGTGCCTGTTATTCATCATGTGTCTCGTATATGCTGTGACATTTTGACTTACTGGGATGCAGACATAAACACATTTAGGTTCCACAGATCTCTAGAGAGTAGACCATCACTCTATATGATGTGTATCATATACTTGGGGTTCCTATGAGAGGACATCCTCTATCCTTCCCGCTAGTGAGTCCTTTAAGGACAAGGCTCCTGGGTAGAGTTCATGGGGGTTAGTCACCCCATGGATTAGACAGGAGTTCATCTTATTTCTATGCCACGACTTCACTCCCACTTTTGAGGAGATTCTTGATTGGGTTGATTGCATCGAGGCTATTAGGAGACAAGGCCTCGGCTCACCTCAGATGGTGTTGGGCTCCCATCATTCATGGTATTGAGGAGGGCACAGTTTATGCTTGGGCATTGAACATCTTGGCCATGGTTTATAGAGACTTCTATCATATTTCATGGCAAGGGGCTCTAGCTTTTAGCCACTCTTCTTTGGTCATTACATGGATATTTGAGCACATGAGGCCCTATTAGAAGCTCATTCCAATTCCAGATAGATGTTTATAGAGGGCAGCAAGGTGGATGCATGTAGGTCACTTTGATGCTTCTTTACCCACTGTCGCTACTTTTACAGATGAGGACATGGTCTTTGATCCTTATCATGATATGGAGCGATCCTGGGCCTATGATGGCAAGGTCAAAGAGTACTATTGCGGAGTATCTGAGATTTTAGACCATAACAGTCTAGTTGAGGCCCATCAGATTGATCATGTTTCACAATAGTTTGGCGAGGACATCACTGAGGACTTGCCCCTTGTACCCACTTGCTACAGGACCATTTAGGAGATGGGTGAGATTGGATAGAGGTTAGTTGATTGGACTCCCTTGACTACTGGAGTCTTCATTACTAGAGTTTCAAGAGGAGGACAGAGGGGAGGGAGAGGGACTCCTTCCCAATCTCTCATTGTGGCTATGGATTCAAAGTCTATTGACGAGGACTATGTTCCTGATGATGATGATTCATCAGATGAGGTCTTTCTCAAGGATGTACAGGTTGATGGTTTTGATGATATTGATGATTCAAATGATGGTCTTGATACCCTCGAGGGTCCTCCTATTGTTCCCTGACCTCCTCATTCAGATGAGTTGATGCGACAATTTGACCCTGATTGGCAGCCTGGTGATCCACATAAGTTTAGTTTATTTTCTTTTCATACTTTTGTCCTTTCTCTCCTCATGGGGAACTGACTTGTTTTTCTTTCGACTCACTCTTTCAGGTAACGTTAGAGAGTGGAGGGATTTTGTTCACAAAATTAATGTTGGATTGGCTTCTCCCTTCACTAGGATGACTCACGACCATCTTTTAGATGATCTTGGTGTGCCCCCTACTGTTGGGTGACACACTGACATTTTCACTCCTATCTATCATGGATGTTAGGTGAAGGCTGACTTGAAGACCCATGTTGACACCCTTAAGGGTGAAAATTAGGTACTCTGAGAGATGGATCATCTTAGTTTTGGATGATGTGATGCTAGTATGGTAGGACCTTCATAGTCACATACTCACAATAGAGTGCCTCACTCTCATAGGTCTCATGGAGTGACGAGTGGTATTCGTAGATGGAGGAGTTGAAGTCCTGAGGGTTTCGTTGGAGGGAACCAACCTTGACTTCCTTTCTTGAAATCGTGCCCGCTTGCATGGGGAACCTCTACTTCTTTTGAGAGCATTTCATCTTAGCTCTTTGATACACTTTGTATATGTAAACTTCAGATGCATCTATGAAAGTTTATCTTTTATGGTTTTTACCTATCAAATTTGTACTCATCTCTTGTGCATGTTTGGAGGTTTGGGAACTTTTTGATTATGTGTTTGACCTTTTCAACTCTTTTTAATGATGCAAGTATGATAACAATGAAATGTTTTTGTAATTTTTTGTGTCATATATATGAGATGTAGTTCATGACATGATAATGCAAGAACTCAAGAAATGCTGAAATGAAACATTTAATCCTACTAAATGTCATGAGATATGACATTTGACTTTATTGCTTTGAGACTCTTTTTCTAATTTTGGCATGAATGCAACATGGAACAATGTGACTGCTCTTAAATACAATTTTTGATTCAGGTGATTGCTAGTTGTTGTGATATAAGAGACCTATTCAAGGCTGTGAGATAGGATTTAGAAACTCAAGTGGGGAGTGGGAGTGAAAATGGAGTGCTTCTAAATTTAGGATTTTCTAAAGGATAAACACTGATCCTTATCTAGATAAGAGAAGCTAACAAGCTTAAAACTTTAGACAAGCAACAAATTTTATAGGTGTTCACTAGACTTAGATCATAGATGGAAAGCAAGGTATACCCAGGGTAAAGGATAAATAGGAAAGAATAAGGGTCCCTAGGTAAAAGATGATCCTAGAGACTACTAGACTCTCGGTTTTGCTAAGCTAGTGCATGTGCATGTTTTTTACCTTTCTTTTCTATTAGAATGCACCCTTGAGGCTTCGATCTTAGACTGATCTCCACCCAAGAGCACAGACATTTAACAATCTTCTCTCTTTTAGCCTTTTTTTGTATCTCTTTTTTTTTTTACATTTTTTTCTATTTTCCTCACTTGATTTTTCTCATTTTTTTTTGGATTTTGACTTTTCAAGAAATGAATGCTTTTGGAACTTTAGATATGTAATAATTTGATCTCTTAATTCTCACTTTTTGACACTCTTATTTTGACCACTCATTTTTTCATTCACTCAGATTTTAGATTGTTTCCTTCAGAGGTTTGATCTTCCTGACATTTTTGGCTAGGAAAGATAAGGGGCTAAGTGCCACCTAAAATTTTTGTAATCTGGTTGGACTTCTCTAATACTAGGGAAGAATTGAGAAGGTCTACTTGCAAGCTTCCTTTGAACACTATAGGTTTGAATACTAACTTTGTTTAGACCTAACATCTTGACTCATTAAGACTGGGATCAGTGTAAAGCTAAGAGCTAGGCTTTGATTAGAATCACTAGGAATGAAGGGGGATAATGTCGATTGTGAAAATGGGGAATCTCTAGGTCTTGAAAGGATGACGTATATTTAGGCAACCTTAGAATCCTTATTGAAAAGAAAATAATACAAGATCAAGTCACTGACTGTAATGCAAGATGAATAGAATGATACAGAAATGCAAGAAACAAATTATTTTTAACATTTTGATTTTTTTTTAAATTTTTTTGTATTTTTATGTTTTATGATTTTTTTGGTTTTTAGACATAGTATTTCTTGAGGTGAAAAGCATTGACTATTTCACCAAATTCCTCTCCCTCCATTGTGCACAAGAGATAGGCACCATTTCTGACATCTTCTTTGACCATGTAAGGACCTATCCAATTGGGTCTAAATTTTCATCCTTCACCAACTCTTTTATCAATCAAATTGTCTATCTTGAGCACTAGATCTCCCACTTGAAAAGGTCTAGGGATAACCTTCTTGTTATATTTCTTTTTCATTATTTCTAGATAATAATCATGTCTTTGAACAACTCTCAAGCGTGTTTCATCCATCATTTCTAATTCGGCCAATCTTACTGCTCTATATTCTTCGTTATCCAATAATCCTTATAATGACACTCTCAGGCTAGGCAACTCTACTTCCAATGGTAATACCGCCTCTGAATCAAAGGTGAGGACATAATGGGTGGTTACAATTGAAGTCCTAATGCTCGTTCTGTAAGCCCATGGAGCTGGGTATAACTGTAAGTGCCAATCCCTTTTAGAATCCTTTACCATTTTAACCAGCATTGACTTCAAAGTTTTGTTGGTAGCTTCTACTTGTCCATTTCCTTGAGGATAGTAGATTGAGGGAGAGTCGTGATTGATGTGAAATCTCTCACATAAATCTCTTCCTTTTATATTTTTGAATGATGAGGCATTATCTGTTACTATCACTTGGGGGATCCTGAACCAGCAAATGATTTGATTCAATATAAATTTGGCGATTACGGTCCCTAAAACTGTAGTGAGAGGCATGGCCTCCACCCATTTTGTGAAATATTCTGTCATCGTAATGATGAACAAATGTCCATCCATTAAAAGGTGGAGATATCTTCCCCACCAGATCTAATCCCTAGGTGGAAAAGGGCCAAGATGTAATGATCGATTGTAAATCCCTTGGTGTGTGGTGGACATGAGCATAAGCCTAACATTTCAAACACCTCTTTATGAACTTAATTGCATCCCCTTGTATACATGGCCAAAAGAATCCCATTCTGTGTATTTTCCTCACCACGGAGTGACCTCCAAAGTGTCCTCCACAGATTCCACTATGACATTCTTCTAAGATTTTGTGTGCTTCTTCCTTATCAACACATCGAAGCAACATTCCATCTAGGGCCCTTTGATAGAGCACATCATCTACTAAAATATATCTTGTAGTGAGGACATGTAACTATCTTTTTCCCAAAGGGGTCATTTTTTTTGGGTAAGTCTTGTTTGTGAGATAGTTCACAATATCTCTATACCAATACGAGGTGGCATACTTCTCAAGATCTACCACACAAATTTCTTCATCAAGGAAATCCTCATTCATAGGTTCCTCTTGGGGAACCAGATTGTCTACTAACCAATCTTCTATTATCTATCCTTTGACTACTTTTTGATTGACGTAAGTTAGTTCAAATTCACTCAACAAAGTTATGAATCGACCAGCTCTTCTTAAGAGGATGGGCTAATTCAAGAAAGTTCTCAATTGCTCAGATCGTATCATAACCTTAGTTTCCTGATTCAACATGTAATGTTGCAGTATTTGTGTCACAAATACTATGGCCAGACATTCTTTTTCATCTCGGGTATAGTTCTTCTCATATTCCAACAAGGTTTGACTTATGAAATAGATGGCTCTTTCTCTCCCACCTTCCTCTTCTTGAGCTAGCATGCATGATACAGAGATATCAGTTGCTCTGAAGTATAAGATGAAGGACTTGTCATGTTTTTGTGGCATTAGCATGGGTGGGGTTAGTAGGAATTTCTTCATCCACTCAAATGCATTTTGACAATCTACCATCCAAGTAATCCCAACTTGTTTTTTTAACTGATTGATTGGATGAATTTTGAAAGTCATGTCTTGTATGAATCGTCTGATTGTGCCTAATTGTCCTAAGAAGGCTCTTACTACTATCTCACTCATTGGTGGGGTTGCATTTAAAACTTCTTTGACCTTAGCTGGGTCAACATCTATGCCTCTTTGTGAGACAATAAATCCCAATAACTTTCTTGTCGTGACTCTGAAAACACACTTTTCAAGATTCAACCTTACTTTATACTCTCGAAGTCTATTGAAGATTTTGCGAAGGTCCTCCACATGTCTTGACCTTTGCTCTGACTTAGCCAGAAGGTCATCAACCTAAGTTTCAAATATCTTGTGGATATAATCATGGAAGATGTGTCTCATTGGTAGGTTGCTCCTGCATTTTTCAACCCAAATGGCATGACTATGTAGCAAAATGTTCCCCAAGGGGTAGTGAATGTTGTTTTGTTTTGGTTTGGTCAAATTCCATGATTTTGATCTTGTTATATCCTGAAAATCTATCCATGAGAGAGAGAATCTCGTATCATGTCATTAAATCAACAATTTGATCAATGGATGGTAAAGGAAAATCATCTTTTGGGCAAGCTTGATTGATGTCTCTAAAATCAAGGCATATCTGAATTTTTCCATTCTTCTTCAGAACTAGGACAATGTTCGACACCCAATTTGAATGGTCCACTGGTTTGATGAAGCCAACATTTAACAATTTTTTTAATTCTTCCTTCACCATTTCAGCTACCTATGGCTTTATGGACCTTGGTTTTTGTTTCACGAGATTCACATCTATTTTTGTCACTAAATTGTGCACCACCACTTTTGGATCTAATCATGGCATGTCTAAATATGCCCATGCGAATATGTTAGAATATTCGATGAGGAATTTTGTGTATTCCTCTAGTTCTTCATCATTTAGTTCTCCTCCTAGTTTTAACATCCTAGGTTTTTTGGGTGTTCCAACATTGATGTTGATCATATCCCTAGTTAGGGATGGGTGTCCTTCCTCAAACTTCTAAGGGGAAGATGGTAAATCTAAGTTTGCTTCAATATGGAGGATTTCTTTCTCATTACCAAAATAATCCTCTAGATGAGGGAGGAGCATGTATCCTTTTTTGTGGTGCATTCTTGGAAGTCCATCGTATGTATGTAGATATTCTAGGATAGCTTCATCGTTCTCAACGTAGTCTCAGGTTGGTCTCTCTTCTTGACACATGGCATAATTTAGGATATTTGGTAATTCTTCACTTTCCAACAATGACTCTCCATGTATTGACACAATATATTCTAAATTTTGTAATTGAGCATGTGGAAAAAATAATGCGGCTGACGTGGCCATTGAGTCTGCCATTTGATTTTCTTCTCTAGGTATGGCTTTTATGGAGAAGAAGTCAAAGAACTGAACCAACTTCCTGATGGTTTCTTTATAAGGTCGTAATCATTCTAATTTTGTCTCATAGATTTCTGTGACATGGTTGATTATTAATTGAGAATCTCCAAAGATAGAGATTTTCTTGACCCCCATTCTCATGGCTGGAATGATTCTTAGGGATAGGGCTTCATACTTAATGATGTTGTTTGTGCAAAAGAAGTCTAGTCTGAAGGCAAAGGGAAGGAATTTTCCTTTGGGAGATGTCAAGATTGTCCTCATCCCTGCCCCTATTTTGCAACTAGCTCCATCAAAATGTAGGATCCATAGGCTTTGATGGTTTTTTTATTGAGATGTTTCTCTAAATCATAAGTGGAAGTCCACTTCTCCTCTTTTTCATCTCCTTCTTTAATGATTTCAATTGTTCCATCCAAGAGGTTTTTGATATCCCATTCATTAATACATGGAATGGCTACTAAGACAAATGGTGCATGGGATTTGGTGGTATGTGGATCAAAGGGGAATTCCATAAGATCATCCATTCTTTGATAGGATATGTTGTGAGTGCTTGTATTTGTTTGGATATCCTAATTTTCCTCTTTCTGTTTCTTTTGCATCTTCAACTTCTTGTTCTTTTCTTCCTATTCCTTTCTATAGATACTAAAAGGATTAGGGTCTTCTTTGGTGATGGTGACCTTTCCCAGATGATGGAAATGGATCTTTTGGAACAAAGTGGAGGTAATGGTCTTCATGGCATGAATCCAAGGTCTTCCAAGGATCATATTGTAATTGGTTTCTCTATTAAAAACATAGAAATCCGTAGAGATGGTTTTTTTGCAAGTATGTGCCTAATCGGTGTTATCATTAATGTCAACATATCTATGTTGTCATTGGTGTCAACTGTGCCCTCACTTTGTTACTTGCTTGTAGATATTGAAGATATTGAGAAAATGAGCTCATTTGGTAAAAATAGTGAATTGCAGTAGAAACAGTGCATTACATGCAGAAGAACAAGTCCAGAAGAATGCTCGACATTTCCTATAGAATAAATATCTTTGCCTGTGGATTGGAAGTTATTTAAAGCCTATCTGAGGATGTTATATTCCAAGGTTGAGCCTCTGGAACGAAGATTTGAGTAAGTTGTGTTCACCAGTGTGAAAATTGCTTTTTCTGTATGTTTGGTAGTGACAAGGAGAAATTGTTTTGGTCTGTATCCCTCCACATTGAAGTATTTTGGTCTATGGTTCTGCAATTAAGTCCATGATGATGTTAAGTGCCTTTAATTGCAATGGTTCATGATTTGGTGGTCTGTAAGCTATCTTTTACTCATGACAGTGGCTAACAGTGTTGTTCTTATGCTCTGATTTGAAGAATCTTATTGATAGAGTGATTAGAGATTGTGCAGGTGTTCCTAGTGACTATAATGTGCTTGTGGATGTCTCTTGATCATGTTCCTACCTTTGGATTTGTCCGCAGAGAGAAATTTAGATCGTGGTTGAAGAATGCTATTAGAAGACCTAATGTTCTCACTAGTCTTGGCTGACTTGGTTGATTTCATTAACTGTAGAGAAGCATTGAAGATTATAGAGGCGTGATGTGATGTGGAAGATTGCATTTGAGTCCCAGTTAATGTAAAATGTGATCTGCGTACATATTTACATATTTTCTTTAGTTGACTTTGTATTAGGTGCAAACCTATTCTATGTATGTTTGTAATGCTAACCTTGGAGATTGTTCTAACGGTTGATGAATGCATTATCGGCCTTGATGTACATTCCAAGGTTGATGACTTGTATAAAGACTTGTAATAAATTATGAAAAGATGTACGAATGTGTGAATATGAGGAGATAAGTGTGAAGGTATGAAAGAGCAGAGCAGAGGAGTTTTAATGTACTTCAAAGGAACTGAACCTAGGCATGGAGTAGATGCTAATTAATCAGTTCACCATTTTGGTAGTGAGCCTACCCTTGGCAGTGAGCCATCCTTTGGCAATGAGTCATTCTTGCAGTGAGTAATTTGGGCAGTGAGCCTCTATTTTTTAGTATTGATATAACTTATATATTTCCGTGGGCTAACAACCACTGTGGTTTTTCCCTTTTAGGGTTTTCCACGTAAAAATCTAGAGTCATATGTGTTGATTGTGTTATTGAGTTGAGCTTGTCATTTTATGCTTTCATTGTTATATTAGAATATAAGTATTGATAAGTTGATGTTAATAATTAGTTAAAAGTTTTAGGACAACTGATTCAGCCCCCCCTCTTAGTTGTCTAGTGTAGTTCAACAATTGTATTAGAGCCAAATTCCTCATAAGAAAGCCTAATAACTTGAGGAAGATCCAAGATGTCTTATAAGAAGGAAGCTCCGCATTTTGATGGGACAAATTATGCTCTTTAGAAGGTGAGAATGAAAAGCCATCTCCTTTATCTTGGTTATAAAGTATGGCTAGCTACACAGTCACAATTTGTCATGCCTGAAGGTGGCTTGATAACTAAGGATGATATCAAAGAATATGAGTTGGATGTCAAAGCAAAGGATGCTCTGTTAAGTTCCTTAAGTGACTCTATGTTGACAAAATTTGTGGACCTTGAATCTGCAAATGAGGTATGGGAGAAGCTAAAAAATCCGTATGAAGGAGATGATTCTATAAGAGAAGCTAAGCTAGAGATCCTAAAAGTGAAATATGAGGGTTTGAAGATGAAAACATAATAGCCTTTATGCAAAGAGTTGATGAACTTGTCACTGGAATAAAAGGTATGGGAAGAACTCTTAGTGATAAGGAAATTGTGATGAAAATTCTCAGATCATGACCAAAGTTCTATAGTCACAAGGTAGCTACTATTGAAGAATTTATTAGTTTGAAAACTATTGACATAGATTAGTTACTTGGAAAGCTTACAATGTTTGAGATGAGAGAATTTGATGATGCCCTTCCAAAAGATGAATCAACTTTTAAAGCCAGTACTTCAGAAAGGATTTCTAGAGCTGAAAAACATAAAGTGGATGATGACTTTGTTGACAAGTTACAAAGAGATTCCGATAAGTTCAAAGGTAAATTACCTTTCAAGTGTTTCTCTTGTGGAAAAGTAGGACATTATGCTTCCAGATGTCCTAAAAGAATTGAAAGAAATAAGAAAAGATATGAGAGCAAGCCTAGAGTTCCAAAGAAATGTTACTATGTTAGAGATTTTGATGATGAAGGAGAGACTGATGATGAATTTGATGATGCTACTACTAGTGCAAATGAATGCCTGTTTATTGCTATTAAAGAAGATCCTATGTCTACTAATTCTGCTAGTTGTTTGGACGAAGAAAAACTAGTGGAAGAAAGTGCTTTGGCTATTCAGATTGAGAAGGATAAGGATGAATGGATTATTGATAGTGGATGCTCACATCACATGACCAGTGACAAAAGTAAGTTTGTAAGTTTGGAAAAGTATGGTGGAGGACTAGTTAGGTTTGTAGATAATGTAGTTGGTAAGATTTATGGAAAAGGATATATTTCATTTGATGGAAAGCATAATATTGACAATGTCCTATATGTGAAGGGTTTGAAGCATAATCTTCTGAGTGTTGGTCAGATGTGTGACAAAGGATATGATCCGAGACTCAAAGATAATGGGTGCAAGATCATGGAAAGCTCCAGAATTGCGATTGCTACTAGTAAGAAGACAAAAGGCAACATCTATCAATTAAGAGGAACTAATGATTATGGTTTATTATCTTAGGCAGATGAAAGTTGGTTGTGGCATAAAAAGATGTGTCATATAAACTTTGATAATTTGGTAAAAATAAGTTCAGGTCAGATTGTGGGAGATTTACCAAAACTTGTGAAACCATCCAATACAATCTGCAAGGAATGTTAGTTAGGGAAGCAGACAAGAACAAGTTTCAAGAACAAACAACAATTCTCTACTGGTTTGTTGGATCTAGTGCATACAGATCTCTGTGGTTCTACAAGGGTGAGAAGTCTACAAGGTGATACGTACTTCATGTTACTTATTGATGACTATTCTAGAATGACTTAGGTTACTTTTCTAAGAAACAAATTAGAAGCCCTAGAGAAGTTCAAATATTTCAAGGCAATGGTTGAGATTGAAATAGAATTGAAAATCAAATGCTTGAGGTCTAATAGAGGAGGTGAATTCAGATCAAATGAATTTGACATTTTCTATGAAGAACATGGGATAAAAAGATAGTTGTTTGCATCTAGGACTCCTTCATAAAATGGAGTTGTGGAAAGGAAAAATAGGATAGTTCAAGAGGCTGCTAGGACAATGATGAAGGAAACGGATCTACCAGAAGTTTTTTGGAAAGAGGCTATTCATACTGCTATTTACATCCAAAACAAAGTTCAAGTGAAAGGTAATGGTACTCAAACTCCTTATGAATTGTGGTATGGAAGAATTCCTATAGTAACATATTTCAAAATCTTTGGGAGAAAATGCTATGTTAGGAGAGATGAAGATCTAGGAAAGTTTGTTGCAAGGTGTGATGAAGGAATCTTCCTTGGATACTCTACCAAGAGTAAGGCCTATCGGTGCTACAACAAAAGGCTAAAAAAGACTGTTGAAAGTGTAAATGTGAAGGTAGATGAAGGCAAGGAAAAGATATCAAACTTGAATTACTATGAACCAGATGAACCTGTGACTATAATGAATGAAGAAAATGATGAGCAAGAAGATAGTCAAGATGAAGAAGAGGCTCCAGAAAGTGTTGTCAAGACTCCCAGGTATGTAAGGATCAATCATTCTGAAGAGTAGACTATAAGTGGCAAAAACAAAGGTGTGCTGGCAAGGAAAAGAGTTGCAGAGGAACAAGTCAGTTACTGTTTACTTTCAAAAGTTGAACTAAAGACTATGAATGAAGCATGTAATGATGAAAGCTAGTAAAAGCCATGGAGGAAGAGCTAATGGAAATAGAAAAGAATGATACTTGGGAATTTGTTCCCAGACCTACTGATAAAAATGTTATTGGAACCAAATGGGTTTTCAGGAAAAAGCTGAATGAGAATGGAGAAGTTGTCAGGAATAAGGCAAGGCTTGTATGCAAAGGCTACTCTCAGATTGATGGAATAGATTTTGAAGAAATTTTTGCTCTTGTAGCTCAGATTGAGACAATTAGAATATTTCTAGCATTTGCAGCCTACAAATATTTCAATGTGTATTAGATGAATGTGAAGTCTACATTTCTGAATGGTGAGTTGGAAGAGGAAGTTCACATTGAGAAACCATAAGGATTTAGGTTATCAGATCAACGTGATTTTGTGTGAAGATTAAAGAAAGATTTGTATGGACTCAAGCAAGCTCCTAGAGCTTGGTATGCAAGGTTGGATAAGTAG
This sequence comes from Cunninghamia lanceolata, assembly GCA_027924645.1. NCBI lineage: Eukaryota > Viridiplantae > Streptophyta > Pinopsida > Cupressales > Cupressaceae > Cunninghamia > Cunninghamia lanceolata. The sequence goes on along the minus strand of BSBN01000318.1, from coordinate 3,925,775 downwards.
TTATTGTAGTTAGGGTTCAATAAAGGTACTGCTGATAGTAATCTTTATTTCAAAATTAATGATGATCAAATTTTGATTATTGAATTCTTTGTTGAGGATATCATCTTTGGAGGCAATGAAAGTATGTGTATGGAATTTGCTGGTGAAATGCAAAAAGAGTTTGAGATGTCCATGTTTGGTGAGATGAATTTCTTTCTAAGTCTACAAATAAACCAATTAGATAAATGAATCTTCATATCTCAGTCTAAGTATGTGAAAGAGTTGTTGAAAAAGTTTGGGATGGAAGACTCTAAACTGATATATACTCCCATGGTGACCAGTTGCAAGTTGAGCAAAAATGATGAATCACCTAAGGCTGATCAGAAAAAATACAGATCCATGATTGGAGGATTGCTTTATCTAACTCAAACCAGACCTGATATTATGTATGTGGTTTGTCTTGTTCCAAGGTTTCAAGCTGATCCAAGAGAATCACATGTAATGGTAGTTAAGAGAATACTAAGATATCTAAAAGGTAATTTGGATCATGGCTTATGGTATTCAAAAGACACAGACTTCACTCTCAGTGCTTATATAGATGCTGATTGGGCCAAAGATGTTAATGACATGAACAATACAAGTGGAGGTGGTTTCTTCTTGAGAAATAGATTGGCTTCATGGCTAAGCAAGAAACAAGATTCAATCTCTTTGTCAACTATAGAAGTAGAGTATATTGCAGCAGCATGTTGTTGTACTCAAGTGTTATAGATGAGGCAAACTTTGAAGGACATAAGAGTTGTGTATGAAGATCCAATTAGAATCTTTTGTGACAATACAAGTGCCATAAATATTTCAAAGAATCCTGTGATGTATTCGAGAACAAAGAACATATCAATAAGGTATCACTTTTTGAGAGAAAAGGTGACAGAGAATGAAGTAAAGTTGGAATATGTGTCCTTATAGGATCACATTGCAGACATCTTCACTAAACCTCTGCCTAAAGATACCTTTGAGTATCTTAGAGAAAATATAGATGTCATTACCCCTCCTATTCTAAACTAAGATGTATAGGAATGCATCAATCTAGTGGAGCTCAAAATGTCATTCTTTGATATGGATTGATGTTCTGAAAGCTACCTCTGAGGGGGAGTAGCTAGATGTTTCTAACAAAGTAAGTGGATCAGAGCAGTAGCATGCAAGTATGTGCCATTTTCTATTGATGTTGAAGGGGGAGAGAAATCATGTGAAAAACTCAAGGGGAGAAAGAATGCATATGTGTAAAGAGAAAAAGGGGAGAATCTTGTTTTGATGGTCTTTTCAAATTTTCACATCATATGTTGCCATCAATGACAATGGGGAAGATTGTTGCAAGTATGTACCTAATCAGTGTTGTCATTGATGTCAATATATTTGTGTTGTCATTGATGTCAACTCTGCCCTCATTTTGTTACTTGCTTGTAGATGTTGAGGATATTGAGAAAATTAGCTCATCTAGTAAAAATAATGAATTGCAGTAGAAATAGTGCATTACATGCAGAAGAACAAGTCAAGAAGAATTCTCTGCATTTCCTGTAGAATAAATATATTTATCTGTAGATTGGAAGTTATTTAGAAGCATGTCTGAAGATGTTATATTCGAAGGCTGAGCCTCCAGAATGAAGATTTGAGTAAGTTGTGTTCACTAGTGTGAAAACTACTTTTTCTGTATGTTTGGTAGTGACAAGGAGAAAGTGTTTTTCTCTGCATTCCTTTGCATTTAAGTATTTTGGTCTGCGGTTATGGAATTAAGTCTATGATGATGTTAAGTGCCTTCAATTGCAACAGTTCATTATTTGGTGATCTGGAAGCTATCTTTTACTCGATAGTGGCTAACAGTGTTGTTCTTGTGCTCTGATTTGAAGAATCTTATTGACAGAGAGATTAGAGATTGTGCGGGTGTTCGTGGTGACTATAATGTGCTTGTGGATGTCTCCTGATCATTTTCCTACCTTTGGATTGGTCCACAGAGAGAAATTTGGATCATGGTTGAAGAATGTTATTAGAAGACCTAATGTTCTCACTAGTCTTGGTTGAATTGGTTGATTGCATTAACTATGGAGAAGCATTGAAGATTGTAGAGGCATGACGTGACATGAAAGATTGCATTTGATTCCTAGCTAAGGAGAAATGTGATCCACGTACATCTTTACATATTTTCCTTAGTTGATTTTGTATTAGGTCCAAACCTATTCTATGTATGTTTGTAATGCTGACCTTGGAGATTGTTCTGACTGTTGATGAATACATTGCCAACCTTGATGTACATTTAAAGGTTGATGACTTGTATAAAGACTTGTAATGAATTGTGAATAGATGTTCGAATGTGTGAATATGAGAAGATAAGTGTGAAGGTGTGAAAGAGAAAAGTAGAGGAGTTTTATTGTACTTCAAAGGAACTGAACCTAGGCATGGTGTAGATGTTAATTAATCTATTCACCATTTTGGCAGTGAGCCTACCCTTGGTAGTGAGCCATCCTTTGGCAGTGAGTCATTCTTGTAGTGAGCAATTTGGGTAGTGAGCCCTGTAGGCAGTGAGCCTCTATTTTTTAGTATTGATATAACTTATATATTTATGTGGGCTAACACCCACCGTGTTTTTTCCCTTTTAGGGTTTTCCACATAAAAATATGGAGTCTTCTGTGTTGATTGTCTTATTGAGCTGAGCTTCTCATTTTATGCTTTCATTGTTATATCATAATATAAGTAATTGATAAGTTGATGTTCATAATTGGTTAAAAGTTTTAGGACAACTGATTCACCCCCTCTCAGTTGTTCGGTATAGTTCAATAGGTTTTACTCATTAGAATGAGAGGTAGGTTGATTTTTTACACTGTTTGGATGTCATGACTATTGTAAATCCTTAATGTGGCAGTTTGTTGCTTGATTCTTGTTTTGCTATATCCCATCCTTTGCAAGAATGACATTGGCAAAAGATTGGCTTCCGATCCTTCGTCCACCACTACTCTTTTTATAATGACCTCTTTGACTTGAATTTTTATGTATACAAGTGAGTCCTTTTTCTTACTTTCTTCATTTTGGGGTAGTTTGGAAACATCAAATGTGAGAGGCGGTGGTTCCTCTTGTGTCGAACATCCTACTTCCAATACTTCTAGGAATGTCTTGCGGTGTGAGGGTGAGGCCCTCAACAAATTTATCACTTGCGAGAAGAGATTTTCTATTTGATCTGTTTGTTCTTCTTCATAGATCATGAACACTTCTTGGTTTAGTTCTATGTTATTGGAATTGTTTTGATTGACCTTCCCTTTCTCAATTTGAGGTTGCTTCTCCTTTCTTTGGGATTCGAGGAGTTTAAGGAAGTTCTTTTGTTGATCTGGAGTAAGTTTGGAGATAGCTTTATTGTATCCATAACAAGTCCTTGTATCATGACCCTTTGTTCCATGCAACCAAGAATAAGTATTAGCGTCGTATGAGGGTCAATTTGATCCTTGATTTCCTTTTTATCACCATTTATCATTACTAGGATTGCTTTTTACGACATTAAAATCTATCTCTTGAGGCACATTGGATGTAGTCTTCTCTATTCCTTTGGGTGTCCTAAGTTTTCCGTTAGTACCATAAGTCTTCCAACCACTATCGATACCAGCTTGCTCAATCCTCAAAGCACTTTCCAATGCTTCTTCATAGGATTTGTATGGTAATTTTTTAACATCTTCTCTCATGTCTTTATTAAGGGCATGCAACAAGAGGTCACATAGATCTCAGTGATCCATGTTCATGTTGATGGTGGTTTTAGCACACAACAATGCAGGTGTGATTGCTAATTTCACACCTCTCTTGAAAAGTATCCTACCATAGGTACGACTACTCCAAGGATAATACAGCTAGGTCTTAGCTTTCTTGGAATCTCTTAATTGGTATGTTCTAGCTCTGCCTACAAGGGGTCTTACATGCAATCTGCAAATCTTCAGGTGTGGGGTAGCAAATACACATAAACCCTTTTATGATTTTCAGTTGATGAGCAAGATAAAGTGTTGCTGAAATTCCTATTCTAAAAGATAACAATGGTTTTTAAAGAAAATGCAAATGGTTAGGGTTTTAGAAGAATCCTAAGTGACATTCACAATGCACAAGACATCTTTAGTAGACAAATACTCTTAAAATTTTAACCAGCTTCCTGAGTTACCAAACCGAAATGGGTGTTACAGTGCTGCAGAAAATGGTGCTATCTTCAATGGGGGTCAATAGATTTTTAGATCACATTCATTTGCTAAATACCCAATAAACGGCACAACTTAACTTATGAAATGCAATTCAACTTTAGCACAAACAATCAGCCCTTTACATAGCTATTTACCATCAACAAATAACTAAAAGTATGGAATTGGAGTATATATCAGATACTACAGTAAACCATGAACATTATAAAAGCACAAGTAACTAAATATAGGAGAGCAAAAAGCGAACCATGAAAACCATAATGAATCAACACAAGATACAAATTCTCATAATCACTGCAAAAACTTGCTTTGTATTACTTCAAATGGCATAGAGTCAACAATTCGGTATCAAAATCTCTCTTACAAACAAAGGAAATGGTAGCCCTTTATATAGAAAAGTAGCATACCGAGTTTTCAAATGAATGGTGGAGATTAACTCGACACCAATGGTCTAGATTACATCAATAAATATAATTATAATAGCTCACCTAAATTCTTGGATTACATTTCGTCTTCTGTGAAAAAGATGAAAAATAGCCCCCAAATACATTAAATCTAGTCAATTTGACTAGCCAACTCAATATATTAGTAGAAAAGAACATTCTAGAAGAAAGAAAAAGACAAAATAGAGTGACATGCTACCCCGAATATATCAATTTACAATTATGACGGGATTACATCCTTAGAATATTCAAAATAATATTAGGATTCTTTGTCTAAGTCAATTTTGTCTTCACTAGCCAGCCGGTTACAATAAGTTAGCCAGGCATCAAGTACAGGATTAATCTCAGACAGATATGGGTCCTTTAAATGATTTATCCTGTAGTCAAACATCTCAAGCTCCTGACTGAATTTGATGTATATCTTTTCTATCTCTATACCTTCTTCATGAACCGACTTGAATTTGGCTCTAAGGTCACTTGCCTTGTCCAGTCTATCCTCCATACTGAGCGTGGCATCTTCAAAAATTACCTTATGCAATTTATCTTTGTATTTTTCAATATTGAATGGGGCATAATCATTGTAGGATGCTTCCCGACAATCCTTCAAAGAGTCATTGATATCATATATAATTGACCTCAGCTCATCATCGGTTGGCCTATATGCTTCTTTTATATTCTCAAAAGTTTCCTTCCTCAAGAGTAGCTGTTGATACCATTCAATGGCCTTGGGCAGCTCATTCCCAGTCAAAATATTCTCTACAACTAGAGTTTGGGTAGGCAATTGTCTGACGCTCTTTATCCGATAATACATATGTGAATAGTATTCATCGAAGGAATCACACTCTTTGCGCATGTCTTTCCATTTCTTATGCAATTCTACCAGTTTCTCATGCGCTTGAGTAGAGGCACTAATGATTTCACATCCCATCTCAAAAACTTTTAGTAACCAATTCTTTGCACCTTAGGATTTTGATCTTACCTCACCCAATCTAGGCATTTCATCAGTAGATAGGAAAGTGGGTATTATCCTTATATCTCCTCCTACATCTACTGGCTTTACCAAAAACTAGATGCATGTGTGAAGTTCTTCATTTTGTTGTTTCAAATCTTTCTTGGATGTTTCATCTTTGTCCAATTGTTCCAAAATTGATGTGACTGAATCTTTAAAATCATCCACTCTTTGAGCATGAGTGGCTAGTCCTAGATCAACTATAGATATGATGTAATCTTCTACCCTGACTTGTTCTTTCGCTACATCAGCTAGTGGGACTACTATTTCTGCAATTCTTGATCCTGATTCATTCTTATAGATTCTTGACTGTATCTTAGCCTTCTTTTGCTTCTTGGGCTTCTGAGCCTATGACAGGATCGTGCTTAGATCAAGCTGCATTACTTCTACTTGTGGCTTAGGATATGTCATTCTACCTTGTAGCCATTCAAGTACAGAAGGTTTGTTCACTTCAGTAGCTCCATCGCCATTAATTACAGCCAGCTCTTTGGGTGGTTCCTGTTCTTGCTCTGGCTCTTCATTCTCCTCTAGACTTATCTCTTCTTCCTTTTATTCTTCTTGGGCCAAGTTCTCCAGATTTATCATTGTAGTTTCTTGTATAGACTTGAAAATTTCCTTTGTTTGATCTTTGTTTAGAGAACTATCAGATACATCAATGACTTCCACATTGGCCAAAGGTTCATGGAAGTCTTTATCACTCACTCCAGCCAATGTATCTTTCTCCTCCTCAAATGTTGTTTGAGGGTCATACAACCCCAACTCTGCACATACTTTCTCAATCCTAGGCAGTAGTGGTACTACCAATGAATCTGTAGGCATTTGTGAAATAGGGACAACAGGCGATATGGCTAAGGTGCATTGGCTTGTGTCAGGTTGGCCAAGACTGAGGATAAAGAGGAAGAAATGACAAGAGGTGAAGGAAAGGGTAGCGAAGGTAGAGAAAGAGAGGGTGAAAGGATAGTAGAAATGGGAGGTAATGGTACTCAAGTGGAAGAAGTAGAAGATGTAAGTGTAGTGATAGTGGAAGGACATGAAATGGTGACAGTGGAAGAGATAGGGCTACTAGGGGTGTTGGAAGAAATTGCCAGTGAGTAGGAAGTAGTAGCAATGGTAGAGGTAAGAGAGGTGGTAGGAGATGTTTCTTGAGTTATGGAGGCTGAGGTTATGGGTGAAGTGGATGTAGCAGAGGAAGGAGTAATGGAAGGAGAAGTGGCAGTAGAAGCAATAGGGGTTGTGACAGCGGTGCCCATACTTTGGGTAGTAGGATGCTGGGTAGTTGAAGGATTAGAGTCTTTCTTGGTTGTAGCATCCTCCTTACTAACTTCTTTCACTTTCACCTTCTTGGACTTAGAGATTTCTCCAGAACCACTTGGCATATCTCTTTTCTTAGAGGCCCTTTTCCTGGTAGAGGGAGGTTGATCTTTCTTTTGAGGAGACTTAGCAGATGGCTTCTTCATCTTCTTTGCTTTTTTCGTCAAAGATGTATGTTCTTCACTATTTGACTTCTATTTTTCAGCTAGTTCTGCCTCATCTGTGGCATGGATTGGCTCATCCTCTTCTCCCCTGAAGTCTTTATTTGAATCCAATGCTATATAAGTGAGTTGGACTCCTTGTCCTTCTATAGCAGCCACTTGAGCTCTTACCCAAGCCTTGCTTAGTCTGATAGGTTCCCTCATAACAATATCTAGGGAGCTCTCTTCTGCATTTTCCTAATTTGGCAATGGAATAGGCTGATGGTACTGAGCCTCCCATGGTCCTCTGACCATAACATTTTCATAATCTTGTAGCTGATCTAGCACTGCCATTATGTGAAAGTTCCTAATAAAATCTAGAGGCAGCCTCAAATGTGCTTTCTTCATGATCTCATAATCATCAGGGCAATTGGCCCAAAAATCTTCAATGTGCATTTTGTGGAAGAGCTTCTTGCTTATGAATCTTTCCATCACTCTATTTGGATCAAAATGACCCCTTGCTTTGTAGTAGTGCAAATTTAGGAGCTGAAGCTTTTTATCAAAATGTTCTACCAATGCCAAAGAAGGGAATGGATAAATCCCCTTGCCAAACTTGATGGGAAATTGAACATTAGTTCTGTGCAAGTGTTTAAACTTCTCAGCACAAGGTACTAACTATCTAGACAACTCTAGAGGCACTGTCTTATCATCAAGATACCTAGGAAGTTGGTAGGCCATCCCAGTGAAGCCTTGTACCCTTAAATATGTAAATTTCTCAAACTAGATGTACCATCTGCCATATTTGGTTACTTCATTCATGGCCTCAGTGGAAAACTTCAAGGCTGTGTTACCTTGCAGCATTCTAGCTATATACATCATGAAAGCATCATTTACTCTTTTGAAATGTATTAAAGATTGAGAAGAGGTCAGTTGCGGGTTGAATTCATAGACCTTTATTTGAGTTTGCTCATCATTCCTGACTTCTCCAATCTTGGACAGCCCCACATAGTGATTTCTCCTTGCCAATGCATAAACAACATAGGATGTCCATATGAAGTACCTCTTGTCCTTGAAATTATTGAAAGCCTCATGGATGTTGTCACTGAGGATCTAGGCCCAGTGGAACTTAGTTCCTTTCAGTATCTCAATGATAATGACAAACATCCAATCCTCAAAAGTAGAGGCTGTTGGCAGTCCATATATCCTGCTCAAGAAAGTCACCAAGTCCTCAATTTCATCATGGAAGGCACTTCTGTGTAATGTTCTGGGAAGCTTGATGAGAGTAGACCTTTGGCTTTTGGCCTAGTTATCATTGATGTACTTTTTGTAGCCTTCTAGATCCTTGTTATAAGTACCTTGTGATCCTTTTTTGTCTGGCATAGTCAAAACCTTGTGCCAGGGAATATCAAAGATTTCAGTTGGAGAAGGTGGGGTTAAATCAGCCAAGATATCCCTACTGGCTGTTTGAATTGTTCTTGTCATTATGTCATATATGTTTGCACAAGTTGCGATTATTTTTGCACATTGTACCAAAGTAGGGAAGGCAACAGCTTGTAAAATACCACTATCTCTGAGTATTCTATCCCTAGGAGTTGGGTTTGGAACGAAGACCCTTAATTTGAAATCATCTAGGTCTATGTGACCTAAATTTGTATCTCCTACATCTCTCCACCCAGAGTGAATCTTGGTCTCTGGAGGGATTCCTTTGAACTCATACTTCATTGCTTGGGCCTAGGCAGTCATTTAGTCTATAGAACCAGACCTTATAAGTTTGATACCCTGAGGAATCATTTAATATACTCCTAAGTTTAAGATGAACTTTAACAGATCTTCTATTACTACTAACATACCTTTTGAAGGAAACTCAAATCTAACATTTATTGCATTTAAAAAAACCATCATTAATGCATGCAAAGAAACATCCAATGTTGTAAGGAATTTCATGAGAATCATCATTGTCAGTGCATTACAACATTAATTCTATCATTTGACACCTTCCCTTTGAAAACTCTTTGAAAATATAGTCATTTGCATGTTTTGCGCTATTTTGAGGTTCGTCCGACCTGTAGGCAAAAAAGCACTGAAATCAGGGTCATTCGACCTCAGTGGGAGAAATGGGTAGATCCAACCAAAGGTTTTACTACCACTTATGCTTTTAAATGCTTTGCATGGATTTTGATGGGTACCAACTTGCATAGGTTTTGAGGATCTTTGACCTCCATTGATTATCAAGTCAGTCGGTTGTGTTTCTATCACAAAGCCTATCGGTATTCTTTGTATTGCTTTTGCGCAGTATTTAGCGGGTCTGATTTGTGTGATTTTCAGTTGTTCCCGACCAAGTTGGTGGGAGAGTATTATGGCACAGGGTCAGAGGGGTTACTTTTAGTGCACAAGTGATGGATTGCTTTCAGTAGGATTTTAGGACATTACCGACTTTGCAGGAGAATTTGGGGCGTCTGACCAAGTTGGAGACAAGGTCTTTTAGTGTAAAGTCAGCACAAGAGGCTTTTGGCGTAAAAGGTAGTTTCAAGGCTAGCAGGGCTTTCAAGACCTTCCAACCAAGTCAAAGAAATGTGATTTGGGCATGCAGGCCAGACATCGAAGTTTTTAGCGCAAGATGGTTTTGAAACTACAGTGTGGGTTTTGGAGGTCTCCAACCAAATAAAAAGTGGTTCATTTTGTAGGTCGGTCAAACCTTATTTTAGCACTAAAACTGAAGGTACCTATGGGAAATTTGTCTAAGTTTTACCTTTTGACTACTCAAGATGATCCGTTCACATTTTCAATAGAGAATCTTAGCGAGGGTTTAAACAAAAATCTATAGTCCATGTATAGAAACCCTAGCCAGAAACCCTATGAATGCTCATTTTTTAGAAAGATTTAATCATTTAATCCAAACCCTAATGGCTATGTAGTGAAAGATCAGAAGACAAAGTTCAAAACCCTACCTGGTAAATATGAAGGCACGTCCAGATTGTGCAAATAGGGGTGGTCGCATGTTCAAGCTTTGGCGAATCGACAACAAGAAAGTTCAAAATCATGAATGGAGCTCCAAAATCCCATTTAATGCAAAGAAAATGGTTTTTAACATGTAGGATTTGCCCCTTATATCCCTTGGTAAATTTTCCATTAATGCATAGGCGTATGTCTATCAGTTTAAGGTTTGCACAGTTTTTCCTTAGCTCAGACTTGGCGAGGAAGTCAGTTGTGTTGGTCCTGATCAGACAAGACCTCTTTTAGCGCTAAGACTTATAAACACAATTGACACAGTTTACGGGCATTTGAGATCCATATGACTTGTAGGCATTTTGGCCTCGTCTGACTTAGTCAGTGATCATTTGATTTAACACAAGTCAGAGAAAGTCAATTATGGCATAGAAGTCCATTAAAGAGGAAATTAGTGCTGAAGTCAGGGACAACAGATTTTAGCACTAGGTTGGGTGGAAGTCAATCCAGCATAAAGGTCAGATAGATGAGAATTTAGCACAAAGGTTAGATAAATAGGAATTTAGTGCAAAGGTCAGTTAAAGGGCAATCTAGTGCAAAAGGGAAATTCAAAGCCTTCAAAAGGAAAATAAAGATCCAACCTAGTAGATTCTTGAAGTGTTTCTTTAATACCATCATTCAATCAAGGTCAAAACGCACTTTGACCACTTAATCACTTAGGAGATGAAAAGATCCAACTTACACCCTGAGCCAAATCAAAAGAGGGGGTCCCCATTTTTTAATGGGGCATGTGTGCGAGGTGCAACAAATGGTGACTCTGTTGGGGAATGCTCTTGAGCATTCCAATGATAAACATCCAGTTTGACCCCAGAATCTTTGTGTTACCCACCTATTAAATGAAAAAGCAAGGTACCTTATCAAAGGATCTAAGATCACTAACTAGTGCAACCATCCACATCCTGAAAACCTGAGTGTGTTCAATTGTATTCATTCCCATCCTTAGGCAACTAAGTTCATCCAAGATCCCCTGAGAGAAGCTAGAAAGCTGAGAACATTCTACCACCAGGAAATGCTCAAATTTTTAAGATGTAATAAGCCTTGAAAATGACAGATAATGTTTTCTGGTATGATGGCATTTGATGGTCATTTTTGGATAGTACCTTTTGTAAGTATTTGTAATTTGGTAGTCTCTTTATTTGCACTATAATGGGTCTGGTGTTGAAAAACACCTTTTCTTTTTACCCAATGTAGGCTAGCAACACTTAGTGTCACCTATCTTCTTTCTTGATTGATAGTGCATGTGGTAGAAGAGGAAGTCAACCTTATTACTTGTCATAGGATCACTTAGACTTGCCTAGCTACCTTAGGATCATTTAGAGTGTAAAAGATATATGGTTAGAAAATACTTCAAGTGCATCAACTAATAACTCATTTCCAATGAACAGACACCATACTCCTTGGCATAACAGTGGAACCCACAGCAAAATTGAGTGGAAAGCTTGGCTTCTTGAAAGGAAAACTCACGATTATTCAACCATGAAAGAAGCACTTGCAGGTCTGCACAACTACCACCACATCAAAAATAAAGACCTCACGGAAAGGCAAAGGAAGGAAAGCAAAACTAAACTAAAGGCAACCTAAACTAACCAAAGCAAACAAACCCATAACTATGTACACTAAAATGAGGCATGACTGCCTCTTAGGCCTAGAAGTAGTGCTTTAGGAACTAGCCATTGACAGGTAGTTGCAGCTCCTCACCAGTAAGGATCTTGAGTCGGTATGTATTGTCTCCAAGGATCTCATAGATCTGATAGGGACCCAACCAAAGTTTATCAAACTTACCATGTTCTCCTTTCTTCTTATGTGCTTTATCCCAATATAGGACCAAATCAAAAATGTAGAAGGCTTTGACCTCGGCTCTTTTGTCAAACCATCATTTTACGACTCCCTGATGTTTAGCAAAGTTTTCTATAGCAGCGTCGCATTTCTCTTCAAGATGTAGTAATTCAGCCAACCTAGAGGATAATTTATCATCAGTTTCAAGGTAGTCTTACATGAATTGAAGTACTGAGATCCTCAAATGGATGGGAAAGATGGGTTTAATCCCATAGACTAGGTGATAAGGCGATGTGTTCAGGGCTGCTTTATGTTGGATTCTATCAGCCCATAAGGCAAACCTAAGCTGAGTATGCCAGTCTCTGTGGTTTTTGTCCAATAGTTTCTTAATAACCTCAAGCAGATTTTTGTTCGTTGATTCAGCTACCCTATTCCCTTGTGGATAGTATTTAGATGAGAACTTGAGAGTAATCCCATAATTAAATGCCCAGTTAGAAAAACATAATGATGAAAAGGCAGAACCATTATCACAAACTAAAGCAAATGGACAACCAAATCTAGTCATAATATGCTTTTCAACAAATTCAATAACTACCTATGTAGCGCATTGCTTACAAGCTATTTCTTCAGACCATCAAGTGTAGTAATCAGTAGTGGTCATAATATACCTGTGGCCTATAGAGGAAGGTGGATTGATCATACTGATAAAGTTGAGGCCCCACTGAGCAAATGGTTGTACCTCCACTACTAGTTGCAAAGGCATGGCTGCGTGTCATTCTCTGTGTGCAGTGGTCTAGCATATATGACAAGTTCTTACATATGAATATGCATCTTTGAACAACGTTGGCTAGTAATATCCAGCACGAAGAACCTGATTAGCTATTGAGTGTGCTAATACATGACCTGTCCTGAATCTCTCATGAAAGCTAGTTAATACCTAATTGACCTCTGACTTGTCCAAACACCTTAGATAGATGTCTTCATGATTTTTCTTGTAAAGGACTGATCCTTTTATCATCTAACTGCTACTTTTTAGTTTGAGTGCTCTCCTTTGCACTGAATTCAGCTATGGTGGACAATGTTGATTGAGTAAATAAAATATGATATCTCCGTACCATTCATATTTTGGAACATCTTCCAACATGTATTGCTGGGAGACTAGGTCTGGTCCCACTTCAGCCATTGTTCTAGTGAGGGCTTGACCTCTTACCAATTTCATAGGTTGAATATCTAAGTTAAACTCTTGCAGTATGGTGACCCACTTCCCTCGTCGTTCTCCTAATTCACTCTGCATCAACAATGCTTTGACTGCTGCATCTGGGACTATGGTGATCACTTGACTTCTCAAGATGTAATGTCAGAATTTCTTAACTGCCTTTACTAGGGCATATACTTGCTTTTCCACATTTGGATATCTTAGTTCTACGTCTTTCAATGGGGTGCTCATGAAAGTGATGGGCCTCTCGTCATCAACTGACCTCTTCTGTGTCAACATTGCAGCACAAGTATGCTCGGAAGCAAATGAGTATATGTGAAATGGTAAAGTATAATCAGGACTTACCAAGATAGGTGCATTGGCTATAGCTTGTTAAATTTCTATGAAGGCATCCTTGGATTCTGGAGTCCAATCCATTTTAGCATCTTTATTTAGCATGGCATTGAGAGGTTGAACAATCTCATTAAATCCTATGATGAATTTACATACAAAATTGATCTTACCAGAGTATGACTTAAGTTCCTTCTTGCTGGCTGGGGGAGGTACTTTGAGTATTGCTTGGATCTAGTTTGGGTTGATAGATATTCCCTGTTTAGATATTACATGTCCCAACAACTTCCCCTCAGTTACTCCAAAAATGTACTTATTGGGGTTAAGTGATATACCATAATCCTTGCATCGCTACAACACCTTTCTCAGATTTGCTACATGATCCTCTGGCCTTTTTGAGAATACTGTGAGGTCATCCATGTAGATGATAATATAGTTTCCAACTAACCCTTTAAAAGCAACATCCATTGCATGTTGAAAAGTTGCACCATGGTTGATTAAACCAAATGGCATGCGGTGATATGCATAGATGCCCCACTTACAGTTGAAGGATGTCTTCAATCTGTCTTCATATTCTACCATCACCTAGTTATAACCAGAATATCTGTCCAAGAATGACATCATCTAGGACCCATTAACAATCTGTAATACTTTGTCCAAAGAGGGCAGTGGGTAATTATCCTTTTTAGATGCTTTGTTTAAGTTACGGAAGTCAACACAAAGCCTGATTTCTCCATTTTTCTTTTGTACCAGAGCTAAATTTGCTACCCATGCAGAATGTCTGATTGGAAATATTATCCTTACTGACAGCAGCTTCTGGACTTCTTTGAAAATTAGTGGTTCCAGCAGAGCATTCACTGGCTGCTGCTTTTGTTTGAATGGCTTCACTCCTAACTTCAACGGGATGGTGTGTGTGATGATTAAGGTATCATATGTCTTCAGATCTTCATAGCTCCATGCTAGAACCTCATGGTAATCCCTTAATGCATGTATGATTCCTGTCCTTTCTTCTTCAGTACTATCTTTCCCAATGAACACATTCTTAACATTTTCTTCTATTCCCAAGTTAAATAAGTCACACTTTCCTCCCAGAGACTCTCCTTCTTTCTTTTGGGGTCCTAAATTATCTGCATCAAACAACCTTTCCAATTCTACCATTCCTCGTGGAATCATGTTAGTTTTCAAATTTAGTACTCCTTCCAAATCCATTTTAGTAGGTTCCATTTCTTCTTCATCTATTATCTGAGCAGTGAACACATTAGATGAAGTAAGGAAGTTAATTATGTGCTGATAATCTTAAAAAATTTAGAAATTGGTAACATTACTAGGCACAGACGGGGTAGCAAGAAATTCAACTAAAAACTTCTTTAATCCTACCATGGATGTTGGCTCTAAAGTACTTGCCATCTAAGCTAGGGCATTTGCAACATGATTCTACCTCCTTGGGATCACTTGGATGTTAAAACTGTTAAAGCATTCTATCAAATCCCCGACTATGTTCCTGTACCTATTCAACCTCTTATCATTACATGAATACCATTTTCTTACTTGTTTCACCACTAACTTAGAATCACCAAACACCTGGATAATTCTGACCTTCTTCTGTAGTGCTAGCAACAACCCCTGCACTAATGCTTCGTATTTAGTGACATTGTTTGTGCATGGAAACTGCAATCTTTGTGACGCCAAATACGAACTGCCAGTGGGGTTGATTAATTCGACCTTTGCACCAAACCCTTGTCTACAACTTGAGCCATCAAATCTTAAGGTCCATAAGTGAAAATCTTTGCTATTATCATTCTATTTTATAGATTTCTTCTCATCAGGTGGGGGCTTGAGCTCTTTCTTCTTTTAAATAGTTTATGCCTCCTTTGGAATTATGGGGATCTTCAGTTTGTTTTTGCACTTGTTTGACTACCTCTTGACATAGCTGGCAAGTAAATTCAGAATGAGATGTATCATGTACGTGACATTTGTTGGGTAATAGTAACTCCTCCATTTGAACCTGCTTTCCAATAGCAGTTTGATCTTGTGCAAATTTGGCTACAAAATCATGGAATCCTTCAAATACACTAGGTTCATCCTCTTCTGAAGTCTTTTGCATCTGATTGAATGTATGCTTCTGTACTTTTAGGTCTTTCTATAAGTGGTTTAGAAGGCCTTAAGCAACTTAGCATGAAGACTTCTTCTGACTGACTAATGTGTGTAAGATAGACTCCCAAATCAACTTCTGAGAACACAATCTCATTGGGTTGGTTATACTTTGTAATCATATGCTTCATTTTAGGTTCTCTTTCAATACATATCTAATTGGCTAACCCTTTCCATGGTAGCCACATATGGGAAAAGTCAGTTGCCATATAACCGTTCAAAGTTCTAGACCAATCTCTACTCAGAAGCATGCCATATTGATCTAGAATATCTACTACTTGAATATCTATATACTGCTATATCCTAGGATTAGAAGCCATATGCATGTGTATCCTATTTAATTCACCCACTACATTTACTTCAGTCTTATCTAATTGTGTCACCTTCTTAGAAGACTTGGCTGGGGTGAGCCCAAGTGCTTTGCAGACTGATAGTGGCATTACATTCGTGGAAGAACTAGAATCTACCAAACAATTATGAAGGTTCCTATTGAATATCTTGAGTGTTAAGAGGAAAGGAGGACTTTCTCTCTTGTCTTTATATAGTGTCATCTTTTGTTCTACATCAGTCACATGTATACTTTATTTCCCTTTATCAATGCTATCCTTGGTGATGTTTTCCTTTGGGACATAATCAGTTTTAGTTCCAACACCTATATCTTGGAAGAAAGATGTCCTAACCTCAGGTATTTTAAGCAACTCATATACAGAAAGACTGACCTTCATTTTCTTTAGTTCTTCAACTATACACTGCCCCTTCTTCACTATGTCAGATCGTTGGGAATTTTCTGCAACAATAGCACCCTGATATATTGATTAATGGGGAATTTTTGGGGGTTTAGGATTATTAGTAGCTTTTGGGTCAGGTGGAATCTGATAGCTATTTAGCAGGATGGAGGTGGTGAAAGGGCCTTTGGGCTTGCTACTTCTCAGGTTATAAGGAGTCTTATTGTATTTCTGATATGCATTAGCTTCTTTAGACTCTTCCTCCTTAGGTTGATTATCATCTTAGAATGGAAATGTCTAACTATCAAGGACTACAACAGTATCATACCTTTGAGAAGGAACAATTTCATACCCTGTTGGTAGAGTCTCCTGATTTTCAGCATTTTGAATCTCCATCTAAAAGATACTGGATACAATCTAGAATTTTGGGCAATCTAGTTCAGAGTGAGTATTCATGTTGTATAGTCTGCACCAAGTGGATAAAGCTACTTCAGCTAACATCACATGACCCAGGGGCCTGGTATCATTATTATGATTTTCTAAGGGCGAAGGCACTCCTCCATTGTTTGGTCTAGTGTTCTAGGATTGGTTTGACTGCTACTGAAAGTTTTGATTTTGGTACTGATTCTGATTTGGAAACTGGTTCTAATTTTGATTTTAGGAGTACTGCTGATTCTGGAAATATTGCTAATTCTATCCCCTTTGCTGCAAATAAGCATTCTGGTTCTTTAGGTGGGTAACCTCAGTAGTAAGCTTCTTCATTTGCTCAACCAATTCTCTGATATCATCTTTGTCTTCTTTGGCCTTGGTTGTTTCTTAAGACTATAGGAAAGACATTTGTGCTAGAGGCATTTCAGCTACTGGATTGCCTGGGTAGATCACTAAGGCTTGTGTTCTAGCTAGGTTTGGAATTAGATTCATCACAGAAGTATGATTAGCTAATGCATGATTTATCATGGGTATTTGATTTGGCATGGAAATAGGTCCCATATAGTTCAATGGACCAGAGGCTATCTGTCCTAACTAGGTACTCATAGTGACCACAACAGAATATGCTTGAGCTAAAGTAGCAGGTATTGGGTCAGCTCTCCTTGTAAACATGGAGGTAAGTTTATCCAGGGCGACATAGTAAATGGGTAGGGCAGCAACCTGATCTATAACATAAGGAGCTTGCAAATGACTGTAAGCTTTCTGGAATCTATTGTTAAAGGAACTTATCATCTCACCTTCATCTCTACGGATCTCCACAAAAGATTGATAAAGATTAGCTAGGGTGGTAGGCATGCGGAACCTATATAGGAAAGCAGTCGTCAGGTTCCACCATGAATTTATGGATGCTGTGGGGAGGTTAGTAAACCAGTAATAAGCTTCATCCTGCAAGGAATAAGGGAATAACCTGCATATCACATCCTCATATTGTACTTGCAACATGAACATGTTAGCTTCAAAGATTTTAATGTGCTCATCTACAGTCCTATCTAGATCATTCACTCTGAATTATGAACAGAACTTATCTGGGTTCTTTGGCATATCATGGTAATTGTTGAATAGAAAAGGGGACTAGTTATTTCCTGCAAAGAAAGCCATGTTGGGAGGATTAATGGGAGTAGTAGTTGTGTTCCTAGGGGCTGACTGAGCTCTTGGGGCTCTGGGTATTCCTTGATCCCTTCTTGTTCATCTGAATTCTACCAAGGATAGCAGCTCTTCTCTAGCTAAGCTGGATCTAGTGTGTCTATGTCTAGTCCCCAAACTTGCTAATTTTTAGCAGAGGAAAATAGGAGCCTTCCTTCTATCGCTAATTCTATTGATGATAGTTTTAGCACACAGTAACGTAGGTGTGATTGCTAGTTTCACACCTCTCTTGAAAAGTATCCTACCCTAGGTAAGACTACTCTAAGGATAATACAACTAGGTCTTAGCTTGCTTGGAATCTCTCTTTTGGTATGTTCTGGCTCTGCCTACAAGGGGTCTTACATGCAATATGCAAATCTTCAGGTGTGGGGCAACAAATACACATAAACCCTTTTATGATTTTTAGCTGATAAACAAGATAAAGTGCTTCTGAAATTCCTATTCTAATAGATAACAATGGTTTTTAAAGAAAATGAAAATGGTTAGGGTTTTAGAAGAATCTTAAGTGACATTCACAATGCACAAGTCATCTTTATTAGACAAATACTCTTAAACTTTTAACCAGCTTCCTGAGTTACCAAACTAAAATGGGTGTTACAGTGCTGCAGAAAACGGTGCTATCTTCAATGGGGGTCAATAGATTTTCAGATCACATTCATTTGCTAAATACCTAATAAACGACACAACTTAACTTATGAAATGCAATTAAACTTCAACAGAAACAATCAGCCCAGACTAACTTTACACATCTATTTACCATCAACAAATAACTAAAAGTATGGAATTGGAATATTCATCAGATACTATAGTAAACCATGAACATTATAAAAGCACAAGTAACTAAATACGGGAGAGCAAGAAGTGAACCATGAAAACCACAATGAGTCAACACAAGATACAAATTCTCATAATCACTACAAAAACTTGCTTTGTATTACTTCAAATGGCATAGAGTCAACAATTTGGTATCAAAATCTCTCTTACAAACAAAGGAAATGGTAGCCCTTTATATAGAAAAGTAGCATACCGAGTTTTCAAATGAACAATGGAGATTAATTCGACACTGACGGTCTAGATTACATCAATAAATATAATTATAATAGCTCACATCAATTCTCAGATTACATTTCATCTTCTATGAAAAAGATGAAAAACAACCCCCAAATACATTGAATCTAGTCAATTTGACTAGCCAACTCAATATATTAGTAGAAAAGAACATTTTTGAAGCAAGAAAAAGACAAAATAGAGTGACATGCTACCCTAAATATAGCAATTTACAATTATGACGGGATTACATCCTTAGAATATTCAAAATAATATCAGGATTCTTTGTCTAAGTCAATTTTGTCTTCACTAGCTAGCCGGTTACGATAAGTCAACCACGCATCAAGTGCAGGATTAATCTTAGATGGATCTGGGTCCTTTAAATTATTTATCCTATAGTCAAACATCTCCAGCTCCCAACTAAATTTGCTATACATCTTTTCTATCTCTGCCCCTGCTTTGTGAACCACCTTGAATTTGGCTCTAAGGTCACTTGCCTTGTCTAGTCTATCCTCCATACTGAGCGTGGCATCTTCAAAAATTACCTTATGCAACTTATCTTTGCATTTTTCAATATCAAATGGGGCATAATCATTGTAGGATGCTTCCCAGAAATCCTTCAAAGAGTCATTGATATAATATATAATCAACCTCAGCTCTTCATCAGTTAGCTTATATGCTTCTTTTATATTCTCAAAAGTTTCCTTCCTCAAGAGCAGCTATTGATACCATTCAACGGCCTTGGGCAGCTGATTCCCAGTCAAAATATTCTCTACAACTAGAGTTTGGGTGGACAATTCTCTGATGTTCTTTATCCAATAATACATATGTGAATAGTATTCATCAAAGGAATCACACTCTTCGCACAAGTCTTTCCATTTCTTATGCAATTCTACCAGTTTCTCGTGCACTTGAGTAGAGGCACTAATGGTTTCACATCCTATCTCAAAAACTTTCAGTAACCAATTCTCTATAGCTTGGGATTTTGACCTTACCTCACCCAATCTAGGCATTTCATTTGTATACAGGAAAGTGGGCATTGTCCTTATATCTCCTCCTGCATCTACTAGCTTTACCAAAAACTGGAGGCATGCGTGAATTTCTTCATTTTGCTTCTTCAAGTCTTTCTTGGATGTTTCATCTTCGTCCAATCGTTCCAAAATTGATGTGACTAAATCTTTAAAATCATCCACTCTTTGAGCATGATTGGATGGTCCTAGATCAACTATAGATATGATGTAATCTTTCGCCTTGACTTGTTCTTTCAGAACATCAGCTGGCGAGACTGCTATTTCTATAATTCTTGATCCTGATTCATTCTTATAGATTCTTGACTGTATCTTAGCCTTCTTTTGCTTCTTAGGCTTCTGAGCCTGACATGATTGTACTTAGATTAAGCTGCATTACTTCTACTTGTAGTTCAGGATATGTCATTCTACCTTGCAGCCATTCAGGTACAGTAAGTTTGTTCACTTCAGTAGCTCCATCGCCATCAATTACAGCCAGCTCTTTGGGTGGTTCATGTTCTTTCTCTGGGTCTTCATTATCCTCTGGACTTATCTCTTCTTCATTTTCTTCTTCTTGGGCCAAGTTCTTTAGATTTGTCATTGTAGTTTCTTGTGTAGACATGAAAACTTCCTCTGTTAGATGTTTGTCTAGAGGACTATCAGATACATCAATGACTACCACATTGGCCGAAGGTTCATGGAAGTCTTTATCACTCACTTCAGCGAATGTATCTTTCTCCTCCTCAAATACTATTTGAGGCTCATGGAACCCCAACTCTGCACATACTTTCTCAATCCTGGGCAGCACTGGTACTGCCAATGAATTTGTAGGCATTTGTGAAATAGGGACAACATGGGATATGGCTAAGGTGCATTGGCTTGTGTCAGGTTGGCCAAGACCAAGGATAAGGAGGAAGAAATGACAAGAGGTCAAGGAAAGGGTAGCGAAGGTACAAAAATAGGGGGTGAAAGGATAGTAGAAATGGGAGGTAATGGTACTCGAGTGGAAGAAGTAGATGTAAGTGTAGTGATAGTGGAAGGACATGAAATGGTGACAGTGGAAGAGATAGGGCTGCTAGGGGTACTGGAAGAAATTGCCAGTGAGTAGGAAGTAGCAGCAATGGTAGAGGTAAGAGAGGTGGTAGGAGATGTTTCTTGAGTTATGGAGGCCGAGGTTATGGGTGAAGTGGATGTAGCAAAGGAAGGAGTAATGGAAAGAGAAGTGGCAGTAGAAACAATAGGGGTTGTGACAACAGTGCCCACACTTTGGGTAGTAGGAGGCTGGGTAGTTGGAGGATTAGAGTCTTTCTTGGTTGTAGCATCCTCCTTA
Source organism: Cunninghamia lanceolata (assembly GCA_027924645.1). Lineage (NCBI taxonomy): Eukaryota > Viridiplantae > Streptophyta > Pinopsida > Cupressales > Cupressaceae > Cunninghamia > Cunninghamia lanceolata. The sequence goes on along the minus strand of BSBN01000318.1, from coordinate 3,904,456 downwards.
CTAACTTCTTTCACTTTCACCTTCTTGGCCTTAGAGATTTCTCCAGAATCACTTGGCATATCTCTTTTCTTGGAGGCCCTTATCTTGTTAGAGGGAGGTTGATCTTTCTTTTGAGGAGACTTAGTAGATGGCTTCTTCATTTGCTTTTCTTTTTTAGCCAGAGATGTATGTTCTTCAATATCTGACTTCTATTTCTTAGCTAGTTCTACCTCATCTGTGACATGGATTAGCTCATCCTCTTCTGCTTTGGAGTCCTTATTTGAATCCAATGCTATATAAGTGAGTTGGACTCCTTATCCTTCTATAGCAGCCACTTGAGCTCTTACCCAGACCTTGCTTAGTCTAATAGGTTCGCTCATAACAATATCAAGGGAGCTCTCTTTTGCATTTGCCCAATTTGGCAATGGAATAGGCTAATGGTATTGAGCCTCCCATGGTCCTCTGGCCATAACATTTTAATCATCCTATAGCTGATCTGGCACTACCATAATGTGAAACTTCCTAATAAAATCTAGAGGTATCCTCAAATGTGCTTTCATCATGATCTCATAATCATCGAGGCAGTTGGCCCAAAAATCTTCAATGTGTATTTTGTGGAAGAGCTTCTTTCTTATGAATCTTTCCATCACTCTATTTGGATCAAAATGACCCCTTGCATTGTAGTAGTGCAAATTTAGGAGATGAAGACCTTTATCAAAATGTTCTGCCAATGCCAAAGAAGGGCATGCATAAATCCCCTTGCCAAACTTGATGGGAAATTGAACATTAGTTTTGTGCAAGTGTTTAAGCTTCTCAGCACAGAGTACTAACTATGTAGATAGCTCCAGAAGCACTGTCTTATGATCAAGATACCTAGGTAGTTGGTAGGCCATCCCAGTGAAGTCTTGTACCCTTAAATATGTAAATTTCTCAAACTAGATGTACCATCTGCCATATTTGGTTACTTCATTCATGGCCTCAGTGGAAATTCTCAAGGCTGTGTTACCTTGCAGCATTTTTGGCTATATACATCATGAAAAACATCATTTGCTCTTTTGAAATATAATAAAGTTTGAGAAGAGGTCAGTTACGGGTAGCATTCAGACACCTTTATCTGAGTTTGCTCATCATTCCTGACTTCTCCAATCTTGGACAACCCCACATAGTGATTTCTCCTTGCCAATGCATAAACAACATAGGATATCCATTTGAAGTACCTCTTATCCCTGAAATTACTAAAGCCTCATGGATGTTGTCACCGAGGATCTGGGCCTAGTGGAACTTAGTTCCTTTTAGTATCTCAATGATAATGACAAACATCCAATCCTCAAAAGTAGAGGCTGTTGGTAGTCCATATATCCTGGTTAAGAAAGTCACCAAGTCCCCAATTTCATCATGGAAGTCACTTCTGTAAAATATTCTAGAAAGCTTGATGAGAGTAGACCTTTGACTTTTGGCCCAATTGTCATTGATGTACTTTCTGTAGCCTTCTATGTCCTTGTTATAAGCACCTTATGATCCTTGTTTGTTTGGCATAGTCATAACCTTGTGCCAAGGAATATCAAAGGTTTCAGCTAGAGAAGGTGGGGTTAAATTAGCCAAGATATCCCCACTGGCTGTTTCAATTGTTCTTGTCATTATGTCATATCTATCTGCACAAGTTGCCATTAGTTTTGCAAATTGTACCAAAGTAGCGAAGGCAGCAGCTTGTGAAAAACCACTATGTCTTAGTATTCTGGCCCTAGGAGTTGGGTTTGGATCGAAGACCCTCAATCTGAAATCATCTAGGTCTATGTGACCTAGGTCTGTATCTCCTACATCACTCCACCCAGAGTGAATCTTGGTCTCTAGAGGGATTCCTTTGAGCTCGTACTTCATTGCTTGGGCCCGGGCAGTCATTTAGTCTACAAAACTGAACCTTATAAGTTTGATACCTTGAGGAATCATTTAACATACTCGTAAGTTTAAGATGAACTTTAACAAATTTGCTATTACTACTAACATACCTTTTGAAGGAAACTCAAATCTAACATTTATTGCAATTATAACAACCATCATTAATGCATGCAAAGAAACATCCAATGTTGCAAGGAATTTCATGAAAATCATCATTGTTAGTGCATTACAACATTAACTCTATCATTTGACACCTTCCCTATGAAAACTCTTTGAAAATACAATCATTTGCATGTTTTGCGATATTTTGAGGGTCGTCCAACCTATAGGCAAAAAAGTGTTGAAATTAGGGTCATTCGACCTCAGCAGGAGAAATGGGTAGATCCGACCAAAGGTTTTACTACCACTTATGCTTTTAAATGCTTTGTGTGGATTTTGATGGGTACCGACTTGCGTAGGTTTTGAGGATCTCCAACCTTCATTGATTATCAAGTCAGTCAGTTGTGTTACTAGCATAAAGCCTATTGGTATTCTTTGTATTACTTTTGCGCGGGATTCAACGAGGTCTAATTTGTGTGAGTTTTGGTTGCTGCCAATCAAGTCGGTGGGAGAGTATTATAGCACAGGGTCAGAAGGGGTTACTTTCAGCACACAACTGATGGATTTCTTTCAGCGGGATTTTAGGACACTACAGACTTTGCGAGATAATTTGGGCTATCTGACCAAGTCAGAGACAAGGTCTTTTGGCGTAGAGTCGGTGCAAGAGGCTTTTGGCACAAAAGGTAGTTTCAAGGCTAGTGGGGCTTTCAAGACCTTCTGACCAAGTTAGAGAAATGTGATTTGGGCGTGTAGGTCAGACATCAAAGTTTTTAGCGCAAGATGGTTTTGAAACTGCAGTGTAGATTTTGGAGGTCTCTGATCGACTAAAAAGTGGTTCATTTTACAAGTTGGTCAGACCTTATTTTAGTGCTAAAACTGAAGGTACCTACGGGAAATTTGTCTAAGTTTTGCCTTTTGAGTACTAAACATGATCCGTTCACATTTTCAATAGAGAATCTTAGCGAGGGTTTAAATGAAAATCTATAGTCCATGTACAGAAACCCTAGTGAGAAATCCTACAAATTCTTGTTTTTAACAAAGATTTAATCATTTAATCCAAACCCTAATGGCTATGCAATGAAAACTTAGGAGGCAAAGTTCAAAACCCTACCTGGTAAATATGAAGGTGCATCCGGATTGTGCAAACAGGGGTGGTCGTAGGTTTGAGCTTTGGCGGATCGATAACAAGAAAGTTCAAAATCATGAATGAAACTCTAAAATCCCATTTAATGCAAAGAAAATGGTTTAACACAGAGGATTTTCCCCTTATATTGCTTGGCAAAATCACCATTAATGCGTAGGTGTACATCTATCAGTTTAAGGTTTGCACAGTTTTTCCTTAGCTTAGACTTGGCGGGGAAGTCAGGTGCGTCGGACCTGATCAGACAAGACCGCTTGTAGCACTAAGACTTATAAACATAATTGACATAGTTTTTGGGCATTTGAGGTCCATCCAACTTGCGGGCCTTTTGGCCTCATCTGACTTAGTCAGTGATCGTTTGATTTAGCACAAGTCAGAGAAAGTCAATTCTGGCGTAGAAGTCTGTTATAGAGGAAATGAAAGCTGAAGTCAGGGACAATGGATTTTAGCGCTAGGTCAGGTGGGAGTCAATCCAGCGCAAAGGTCAGACAGATGAGAATTTAGCGCAAAGGTCAGACAGATAGGAATTTAGTGCAAAGGTCAGTTAAAGGGCAATCTAGTGCAAAAAGGCAATTTAAGGGCTTCAAAAGGAAAATAAAGATCCAACCTAGCAGATTCTTGAAGTGTTTCTTCAATACCATCATTCAATCAAGGTCAAAACAAACTTTGACCACTTAATCGCTTAGGAGATGAAAAGAGTCAACTGACACCCTAAGCCAAATCAAAAGAGGGGTTCCCCATTTTTGAATGGGGCATGTGTGCGAGGCACAATAGTTCGGAGAACTAGTCGAAGAGTAGAGGACTTGCCTCCATTGAGTGACAAAGTGGGCTATAGATTCATTTGTTTTTTGTTTCATTGTGAGGAATTCTCTAATCCCTTTTTTAATGAGTTTGTTCATGTCAAATTCCATGACAAACTCTTTGATTAGTTGTCTGAATGAGTGGATTGAAGCTTCTAGTAAGTGATAATACCAATCTAGAGCTATGCCTTCAAGAGTCTTTGGAAAGATTTTTGCTACAACCCCATCCCAAGGGAGGAGTTCTCTTATGGCCATGCTGTAGGATTTAATGTGGGAGTTTGGATCTCCTTCTCCTTTGAACTTCAGGAGATCTAGCAATGGTTGAGGTAGTTGCACACTTCTTATGTTTTGATTCAAAGGTTCCTTCAAATACTCAAGATATGTTCTAAGAAGGGCACTTTGAAATTGCAGGGTTGATAGTAATAACCCAGTAAGTGGGTTTTGATAACCCATTGTCAGATTTGTTTGATTGTTCTGAACAGGAGGATTTCCATTCAGACATGTGTTGTTACTGGCATTTTATGAATAGTAATTGAGGTACGGTGATTTTGAGATTCCTCTTGGTCCTATTCATGATATTTTTTCCTTCTTTCAAGAGTAGCTTGCTCTGCTTCCAAGATTATAATTCTTTGCACTAGAGTTGCGATTAAATCTACAAGAGTTGTAGCGCTAGGTGTTTCTTCATTTCTAGGATTTTCTCTTTGAATATTTTCATGGTGATATGCTTCTTCGCATGCAGCATTTTCTCTTTGCCCTTCTTGCGAGGAAATCCTTAATGCTTCTTGAGCATCTTTGGCTTCTTGCAGATGTTTTTCTAATCGTTTAACTTCCTCATCAAGATAGGTACTTGATGTGCTTGTAGAAGGTTGATTGAGTCAATGTATTTCTAACCTTATCCTTCTAGCTTTATGTGGCGCATTTGGTCTGGCTGTGTTGTTTTCCAAAGATGGGTTGTTGAAAGATAGAGAATGCCTAGACTCTCTTTGATCTTGTTCATAATTAGAACCTTCGTAGTCATAACAGTTGGTGACTGGTGCATTAGGAGAAGGTAGCACATACCTATCAAAGGAAGGCATTTTTGGTTTTCTTGAGGTAATATTCCCCTAGTTTAAGTAAGGTTTTGTCGTGATTGAGGGTGCCATAGACACCATAGAACAAATGGAATAGATGATGGTGTAAGTGATAGAATCTAAAGTGGCTAAGACAACTATGAAGAGTAGTGAAAAAATATTTTGAAGCTTTTGTTTAAATGTGTTTTGAACCATTTGAGATGGGAATGCAAATTACAAAACTAAAAGATTTTATAGTTCACATTAGGTTCATCAAAATATGTACACTCAAAATCAAGGCTTTGGTTGCCAAGGGCTATCAGGTCATATTTCGGCATGCACATGGACCCTTCCCTCCTTGCCACAGGGTGATCTGCCATGTCACTCTTGCTGTCATGGAAGTAGCCAGTTAAGAGGAGGTGAGACACGGTAGGGGTTTGGCTCATTGGAGAGCTAGACTTCACTGAGAGGGGTCGACAAGTTCTGTGGCTATTGTTGGTGTACTAAGTTTAATGTTTTGTTCGATTGTAGTTGTTGTTGAGATAACAATATGACTCGAAGGTGTTGGTGCCTGCATGAGTAGTCAAGTTTCAAGCATATAAACATGCAGGCACCCTCCCAAAAAATCCAAAAAAGGTTCTAAGTCTTTGGGCCTCCTCAGCATTTTTCAATGTCAGCATCATATTTTCTTCAGAGGAGGTCATCATCATCATGTTTCCAGTCATCACCCTATTGTTTCTCATGGGGGTCATCATCATATTTTCTGTCAGCCTGATCTTTTGCTCCGGTGTGATATTTTAACATTGGGTGATCTTAGTCAAGATCATCCTGATGTTGGCACTATGAAATTTCTAAGTATGACCCACTTTTCATCCCAACCAGTATAGTAGGGCTATGAAATAATGTATAGTAGTCAGTCCCAACCATGTAATAAAAGAAGTTTCAACATAGATAGATATAAGCCCATAAATTTTAGTGGCATTTGTGGTTATCCAAATGCTCTTCCACCTAAAATCAGAAGATATTTGCCTAAATTCAGTGGTATAAAGGATGAATCAGCTGAGAGACACTTGCAGCAGTTTATAAATGTTATAGATGATTTTGAGATTGACCATGAAGATGTAGTTATGAGATTATTTGTTCAATCCCCTGATTGAAGATGCAAGGGATTGGTTCTCCTACCTTCTAGCTTACTCTGTCAGTTCTTGGCATGATTTTAAATCTGCATTTCTAGAGCAATATGGTGAAATAATTTCTGAATATGCAGTTATTAGTGATTTCATGTATATCCATATTGAAGAAGATGAGTCGATCCCAGCCTTTAACCTCAGATTTATGAAGGCATTGAACAGAATACCAGAATGTATGAGACCTAATGATGCATTGTGCCTAGTTGTCTATTTGGGAGCATTTGATAAAAAAATGAGTTATAGATTGAGAGATAAGGAGCCCACCACATTGCATCAGACACAACAGTTTGCAATGGATATTGAAAAAAATTGAAGGTATGGAATACAAAAGGGTTATTTTTCTAAAAATTTTTGTTGTCTTGCAGCCCCCAATGTTAATGAAAGATCTAATTCAGGTGTTGACAATGAATGTCAAAGTACTCACACCCCTGCTGTCCTAGTTTTTGCATCATTTCAAGTTGATGATGTTTCTATTATAGAGGAGGATGTCTTGATCTGCCCAGCAAATGAAGTTGAAAATAATGATTTTTCAAGTGATATTTACATGCCAGTCCCCAAAAAAGAGCCTTCATGTTTCTAGTTGTGTAAGGTTGTGATCATATGGATCAAGAATCAATATCAGTTTCATCAGGGAGCATTGGAGGGCTGGAAAATGATGCAGCTTGTTCAACTTCAAAGTGCATTGAAACAGCATCAATCTTGTATGTGGGGAAATCAGATGATAGAAATGATATCCATGACCAGTGCATGGATCACGTTTGTTCTTCTTATGACTCTGGATCTGATAATAATGAAGAAGAATTGGACTGTCATGAACAAGAAGTAAAGAACTTTGCAGTAAATGAAAATCCCCTTTATGATGAGCCTCTGGACACATTTATTGTTGTGAGTCATGAGCTTCATTGGTGTAGGGTTAACCCTTTGTTTGAAGATGATGCTGATTTACAAACTGTGAATAATGAATGTTCATCATCACCTGATTCAGACACGTGCAACATTGGGTGTGTGGATTAGGATTCGTTTTCAATATCAGTAGATATTAGGGGTCTCATATTTTCTGAGTATTTTGAGTTTTTGGATCAGTTGGATGAGTGCCTGATGGTGTGCAGAAGCTAGATAAATGATGAAGAATACCAAGAGCAGTGTGATGTACTGTCTGAGGGATATAACATACATGTGTTACCTAATATTGAAGAATATTATGTGTATGATTATATGTCTAATTTTGAAATGCAGAGTGACAGAGGCAATGCTGCAATCGACAAATTTTTAGAAATGATGAAGCATGTAATTGACAGGATGAGTATATAGGTAGTCTATTTTGATGTTTTCAGCCATGGTTGGGGTTATTCAGATCAAGATCAAGCATTTGACAAGAGAAAGTTGTGGTTCTTCCTTTTTGGCTGCCCTGGACCGCCAAAATAATGTTTAAAAATAATGTGTTTGGTGATGCAGATCAATATAACCTCATGACTCTGTGCCCAATGGATAGGGGACTGGTCTGCATCCCAGAGATCTGTTGTTCTCACCATGCCTACAAGAGGCATGCATCCCCAGATAGAGCCACTGTTGGTGCCTGCATGAGTAGTTAAGTTTCAAGCATATAAACATGCAGGTACCCTCCCAAAAAATCCAAAAAAGGTTCTATGTCTTTGGGCCTCTTCAGCATTTTTCAATGGCAGCATCATATTTTCTTCAGAGGAGGTCATCATCATCATGTTTCTAGTCATCACCCTATTATTTCTTGTGGGAGTCATCATCATATTTTCTATTAGCCTGATATTTCGCTCCAGGGTGATATTTTAACATCAGGTGATCTTAGTCAAGATCATACTAATGTTGGCGATATGAAATTTCTAAGTATGACCCACTTTTCATCGGGGTCATCATATTTGAATATCAGGTGATCTTTGTTAAGATCACCCTAATGTTATTTTTTCACCTTGTGTTTGTTCAACATCAGGATGCTGCTGATGTCATGTTCTTGTGGGGGTGATATCTGCTCGACCTTTGCCTTCATCTTTTTCTCTGCAGGATAACATTCTCAATATCGGGTGATATTCCAATTATTGGGTCATCTTCTGAATATCACCCTTGCTCTAAATGTGACAATGACATCATCAGGATGTTCAATTATTAGGGTGATATCCTTTAGGTGATATGCTGCTGATGTCATCCAGATTCGACGAGCTGATACTTCAAGTTTTCAATCTGACCCGACATTGTGATGTGATGCTGACGTTAGGGTGATATCCTCTTTTCTGCCTGTCTACATCATGATTCCGAAGGTGGGGGGTGATCATTTCAAATATCTATCATATTCAAACATCACCCTGATGTTTCATTAGAGCTACAATGCACCTTGATATTTTGTGGGGGGGTGATATTTCTAAATATCAGGTGATCTTACGAATATCACCCCAATGCCAATATGATGGTGACATCATCTAGATATGAGGAGGTGCGTGATGGGCAGATATGCTGATGATGTCAGCAGGATATGCTGATGACATCAGTAGGATATGATGATGATGTCATCATGATGTTTAATTATCAGGGTGATATCTTTTATAAGGTGGTGTGAATTATTTGGATGAGCTCGGCAAGATGTTTGCTGACATCAGCAGGATATGACGGTGACGTCAACAAGATTTTCATCGGCCAGACATTTGGTATCGGTAAGGCAGGAGGATCTTTCTCTGACGCGTCAGGTTGTTCCAATGAAGGTGAGGTTGGTCATTAGGATGTTATTTTTTACATATGGCGATGAGGTCCGGATATGCTTTCCCACAGGGTGATATTTTCTGCGGGGTAATATTTCATATCAGGGTGATATGAATTACCGGGAGGTTATCATGCAGTATTATGCTGACATCAGGGTGATATTTTCTACATATGGTGCTGAGGCCTGTTGACGTCAGGGTGATATTTCGAGCAACAGGATATCATGTTGAAGGATGATGATGATGAAGGCTTATACTAGCGTCATCAGGAGCAAAAGCACCGACATCATGCATGCTCATGGCCCAGTATATAAAGTATTGAGAAGGTTGCCATGGGGTGCATGTGGGATAATCGGCTTCCTGCATATTTTCAAATATCAGGTGATATTTCTTGGCGGGAAAAGCTGCGAATAAACAGTCTACTGTATTTCCTGAGGCTACAGGTCTGGCATGTTGATTAATAGCGGTTGTTGCACGGTATGGCCAATGGCGTGAATGGTTAAACTGCCAAATTGAAGATGTGGATTCCCAGGCAGCACACAGCTCGAGGCCACTTCCTGTCTCCTCCTCCCCCTATTGCATTGAATATTTGAGTGCCAATTTCTCATGACGCGTGGTATCTGGTAGATATTTTAAAGTGCCATTGTACTAAGTGATGGGTACACCTTCCTGCTATATAATGTAGACTGTGTTATTCATTCAGGGGGTTGGTTGTTGAAGACCTGGGGCATTTTTGTGTAAATAATGAAGAATAGGGCATGATCTTGGCTGTTCTATCCCATTTTGGAGTTTAAGAGTTGCAACATGAATGTATTTTGCACATATTTTTAGTTTCAGTGTTAATGTTACATGAAAAATGCTTATTGCATGTGTCTATCTACTTGTCTCCATTTGCTGCATGTTATTCTCCTTCTTTTGAATCTAGTTGCTAAGGGTTTCATAGATTCTAGGGTATAGATATCTATACGACATGCTTGATCTGTAACTTCCATTCAAGGAGTGGATTAAACTATTTTAGGTTAATGTATGGAGAAGGTTGCATGTCAGCAGGGATATCTGTAAGTAGAGGCAGTTAGATACCCATTCTTGGGTGATGTTTGTAAGGCAAGCATCAAGTCCAACTCCCTGAAACTTGAGTGAAAGTTGCAAACCATCTGTTGTATACGTCTAGTTGACTCCTTGCCCAATGGATAGGCACCAGTATGCTCCTGGGTCAGTATTTATGAGCCAAAAGCCCTTGTCTTGCATCCAGGACATTATATCCACCCATTTCATCACTTCCACCTGTTAGTTGTAGGTGTAGGATTAGGAACCCCCTGCATACTCTCATACCCAACCAGACACATATGTCCAAGAATGTTGCCAACCTTGTGATCTGTCATGCAGATCTTGGTCCATACATGAGAGTATTCTGCCTATTGTTATCAAGTTAGATCTTTCTATCATTGAGCTAGTCAAGGTTACATCTTGAGTTATAGAGATACCCCCCTTGGTGTGGCAGAACCAGAAGTGAAGGGGAGGCAGCTCACGTAACCTCCTGTATTAGTTGGCTGAATCTGCTTATGCATTAGAACTGGCAAACCCATATGCTGATTCAGAAGAAAAACCAACAAAATGGTGACTCTACTGGGGAACATCGCAGTAAAAGAGTCAAGTAACTTGAAAGCTGGAAAATCTAGTTTCTAGTGAAGTTGTTGCAGCATAACCAAAGAAGGAACCATGTGGTGCTCTGCTGGTGGATGACCCAGAAAGAAAGAAATCAATTTTTAGCTTCAGCCTATTTGAAGTTCATTCCTCTGCCGAAGAGGTGGTGACTCTGTTGAATGAAACTATCAACAGTTGCAACATATCCGGGTATTTGTACAAGTTATTGAAAAGTTCCCTATTTGGTGAAATAGCACTAGTTAAAAGGGAAACATTGGTGAAAGCAGAGCTTGGATGCTTTTGTTAGAACCTACTCTGTATTTCAAAAGGGCATACAATGTTGTTCAAAAGACTCATATAGAGGACTTTAGGTAGGTTGAAATAGTAGTTTGTATTTTAAGGGCCTAAGGTCATATTATGATTGAAAATCTGAGTAGAGAAGAGGGTTGCAAAAGCATAAAAAGATGTATTGTCAGCCCATGCACCCTTGTGAGGTGTCAAATGTAATAATGTATAGTAGTCAGTCCCAACCATGTAATAAAAGAAGTTTCAGCATAGATAGATATAAGCCCATAAATTTTAGTGGCATTTGTGGTTATCCAAATGCTCTTCCACCTAAAATCAGAAGATATTTCCTTAAATTCAGTGGGATAAAGGATGAATCAGCTAAGAGACACTTGCAGTAGTTTATAAATGTTATAGATGATTTTGAGATTGACCATGAAGATGTAGTTATGAGATTATTTGTTCAATCTCTAGATGAAGATGCAAGGGATTGGTTCTCCTACCTTCCAGCTTACTCTGTTAGTTCTTGGCATGATTTTAAATCTGCATTTCTAGAACAATATGGTGAAAGAATATCTAAATATGCAGTTATTAGTGATTTCATGTATATCCATATTGAAGAAGATGAGTTGATCCTAGCTTTTAGCCTTAGATTTATGAAGGCATTGAATAGAATACCAGAATGTATGAGACCTAATGATGCATTGTGCCTAGTTGTCTATTTAGGAGCATTTGATAAAAAAATGAGTTATAGATTGAGAGATAAGGAGCGCACCACATTGCATCAGGCACAACAATTTGCAATGGATATTGAAAACAATTGGAGGTATGGAATACAAAAGGGTTATTTTTCTAAAAAATTTTGTTGTCTTACAGCCCCCAATGTTAATGAAAGATCTAATTCAGGTGTTGACAATGAATGTCAAAGTACTCACACCCTTGCTATCCCAGTTTTTGCATCATTTCAAGTTGATGATGTTTCTATTATAGAGGAGGATGTCTTGATCTACCTAGCAAATGAAGTTGAAAATAATGATTTTTCAAGTGATATTTACATGCCAGTCCTCAACAAAGAGCCTTCATGTTTAAATGATCCAATTGTGCAAGGTTGTGATCATATGGATCAAGAATCAATATCAATTTCATTAGGAAGCATTGGAGGACTGAAAAATGATGCAGCTTGTTTAACTTCAGAGTGCATTGAAACAACAACAATCTTGTATGTGGGGCAATCAGATGATAGAAATGATATCCATGACCAGTGCATGGATCAGGTTTGTTCTTCTTATGACTATGGATCTGATAATAATGAAGAAGAATTGGACTGTCATGAAGAAGAAGTAAAGAACTTTGGAGTGAATGAAAATCCCCTTTATGATGAGCCTTTGGATGCATTTATTGTTGTGAGTCATGACCTTCATTGGTGCAAGGTTAACCCTTTGTTTGAAGATGATGATGCTGATTTACAAACTGTGAATAATGAATGTTCATCATCACCTGATTCAGACATGTGCAACATTGGGTGTGTGGATTAGGATTTCCTTTCAATATCGGTAGATATTAGGGGTCTCATATTTTTTGAGTATTTTGAGTTTTTGGATCAACTGGATGAGTGCCTGATTGTGTGCAGCAGCCAGGTAAATGATGAAGAATACCAAGAGTAGTATGATGTACTATCTGAGGGATATAACATACATGTGTTACCTAATATTGAAGAATATTATGTGTATGATTATATGTCTATATTTGAAATGTAGAGTGACAGAGGCAATGCTGCAATCGGCAAATTTTTAGAAATGATGAAGCATGTAATTGACAGGATGAGCATATGGGCAGTCTATCTTGATGTTTTCAGCCATGGTTGGGGTTATTCAGATCAAGATCAGGCATTTGACAAGAGAAAGTTGTGGTTTTTCCTTTTTGGCTGCCCTGGGCCGCCAAAATAATGTTTAAAAATAATGTGTTTGGTGATGCAGATCAATATAACCTCATGACTCTGTGCCCAATGGATAGGGGACTGGTCTACATCCTAGAGATCTATGGTTCTTGCCATCCCTGCAAGAGGCATGTGTCCCCAAACAGAGCCACTGTTGGTGCCTGCATGAGCAGTCAAGTTTCAAGCATATAAACGTGCAGGCACCCTCCCAAGAAATCCAAAAAAGGTTCTAAGTCTTTGGGCCTCCTCAGCATTTTTTAATGTCAGCATCATATTTTCTTCAGAGGAGGTCATCATCATCATGTTTCCAGTCATCACCCTATTGTTTCTCGCAGGGGTCATCATCATATTTTCTGTCAGCCTGATCTTTCACTCCAGGGTGATATTTTAACATCGGGTGATCTTAGTCAAGATCATCCTGATGTTGGCGCTATGAAATTTCTATGTATGACCCACTTTTCATCGGGGTCATCATATTTGAATATTGGGTGATCTTTGTTAAGATAACCTTGATGTTATTTTGTCACCTTATGTTTGTTCAACATCAGGATGTTGCTGATGTCATGTTCCTGCGGCGGTGATATCTGCTCGACCTTTGCCTTCATCTTTTTCTTTGCAGGATGATATTCTCAATATTGGGTGATATTCCAATTATCAAGTCATCTTCTGAATATCACCCTTGGTCTAAATGTGATGATGACATCATTAGGATGTTTAATTATCAGGGTGATATCCTTCTGACGTCATCCAGATTTGACGGGGTCATACTTCAAGTTTTCAATCTGACCCGACATTGTGATGTGATGCTGACGTCAGGGTGATATCCTCTTTTCTGCCTGTCTATATCATGATTCTAAAGGTGGGGGGTAATCATTTCAAATATCCGTCATATTCAAACATCACCCCGATGTTTCATTAGAGATACAATGCACCCTGATATTTTGTGGGGGGGGTGATATTTCTAAATATCGGGTGATCTTACAAATATCACCCTGGTGGCAATATGATGGTGACATCATCTAGATATGAGGAGGTGCACGATGGGCAGATATGCTGTAGATGTTAGCAGGATATGCTGATGATGTCAACAGGATATGACGATGACATCATTAGGATGTTCAATTATCAGGGTGATATCTTTTATCAGGTGGTATGAATTATTCAGATGAGCTCGGCAAGATGTTTGCTGATGTCAACAGGATATGATGGTGATGTCATCAGGATTTTCATCAACTAGACATTTGGTATTCGCAAGGCAGGAGGATCTTTCTCCGACGCATCACGATGAAGGCTAGGTTGGTCATCAGGATGTTATTTTTTATATATGGTGATGAGGTCTGGATATGCTTTCCCACAGGGTGATATTTTCTGTGAGGTGATATTTCATATCAGGGTGATATGAATTATCGGGAGGTTATCATGCAGTATGATGCTGACGTCAGGGTGATACTTTTTACATATGGTGCTGAGGCCTGCTGACATCAGGGTGATATTTCGAGCAATAGGATATCATGCTGAAGGATGATGATGAAGGCTTATACTAGCGTCGTTGGGAGCAAAAGCACTGACATCATGCATACTCGTGGCCTAGTATATAAAGTATTGAGAAGGTTTCTGCGGGGTGCATGTGGGATAATCGGCTTCCTGCATATTTTCAAATATCAGGTGATATTTCTTGGAGGGAAAAGCTGCAAATGCACAATCTATGCATTTCCCGAGGCTGCAGGTCTAGCACGCTGATTAATGGCAGTTGTTGCAGGATATGGGCGATGGCGTGAATGGTCAAACCACCAAATTGAAGAAGTGGATTCCCAAGCAGTGCTCGAGGCCACTTCCTATCTCCTCCTCCCCCTGCTGCATTAAATATTTGAGGGCCAATTTCTCATGATGCGTGGTATTTGGCAGATATTTTAAAGCGCCATTGTACTGAGTGATGGGTACACCTTCCTGCTATATAATGCAGACTGTGTTATTCATTCAAGGGCTTGGTTGTTGAAGACCTGGAGCATTTTTGTGTAAATAATGAAGAACAGGGCATGATCTTGGCTGTTCTATCCCATTTTCGAGTTTATGAGTTGCAACATGAATGTTTTTTGCACATATTTTTAGTTTCAGTGTTAATGTTACATAAAAAATGCTTATTGCATGTGTCTATCTGCTTGTCTCCATTTGCTACATGTTATTCTCCTTCTTTTGAATCTGGTTGCTAAGGGTTTCATAGATTCTAGGGTATAGATATCTATACTACATGCTTGATCTATAACTTCCATTCAAGGAGTGGATTAAACTGTTTTAGGTTAATGTATGGAGAAGGTTGCATGTCAGTAGGGATTCTGTAAGTAGAGGCAGTTAGATACCCATTCTTGGGTGATGTTTGTAAGGCAAGCATCAAGTCCAACCCCCTGAAACTTGAGTGAAAGTTGCAAACCATCTGTTGTATACGTCTAGTTGACTCCTTGCCCAATGGATAGGCACTATTCTGCTCCTGGGTCAGTAGTTATGAGCCAAAAGCCTTTGTCTTACATCCAGGACATTATGTCCACCCATTTCATCACTTCCACCTGTTAGTTGTAGGAGTAGGAGTAGGAAACCCCTGCATACTCTCATACCCAACTAGACACATATGTCCAAGAATGTTGCCAACCTTGTGATCTGTCATGCAGATCTTGGTCCATACATGAGAGTATTCTGCCTGTTGTTGTCAAGTTAGATTTTTCTATCATTGAGCTAGTCAAGGTTACATCTTGAGTTATAGGGATAGCCCCCTTGGTGTGGTAGAACCAGAAGTGAAGGGGAGGTAGCTCATGCAACCTCCTGTATTAGTTGGCTGAATCTGCTTGTGCATTAGAACTGGTAAACCCTGATGCTGATTCAGAAGAAAAACCAACAAAATGGTGACTCTACTAGGGAACGTCGTAGTAAAAGAGTCAAGTAACCTGAAAGTTGGAAAATATAGTTTCCAGTGAAGTTGTTGCAGCATAACCAAAGAAGGAACCATGTGGTGCTCTGCTGGTGGATGACCCAGAAAGAAAGAAATCAATTTTTAGCTTCAGCCTGTTTAAAGCTCATTCCTCTGCCAAGGAGGTGGTGACTCTATTGAGTGAACCTATCAGCAACTGCAACATATCCAGGTATTTGTATAAGTTTTTGAAAAGTTTCCTATTTGGTGAAATAGCACTGGTTAAAAGGGAAACATTGGTGAAAGTAGAGCTTGCATGCTTTTGTTAGAACCTACTTTGTATTTCAAAAGGGCATGCAATGTTGTTCAAAAGACTCATATAGAAGACTTTAGGCAGGTTGAAATAACAGTTTGTATTTTAAGGGCCTAAGGTCATATTGTGATTGAAAATCTGAGTAGAGAAGAGGGTTGCAAAAGCATAAAAAGCTGTATTGTCAGCCCATGCACCGTTGTGAGTTGTCAAATGCAATAATGTATAGTAGTCAATCCCAACCATGTAATAAAAGAAGTTTCAACATAGATAGATATAAGCCCATAAATTTTAGTGGCATTTGTGGTTATCCAAATGCTCTTCCACCTAAAATCAGAAGATATTTGCCTAAATTTAGTGGTATAAAGGATGAATCAACTAAGAGACACTTGCAACAGTTTATAAATGTTATAGATGATTTTGAGATTGACCATGAAGATGTAGTTATGAGATTATTTGTTCAATCTCTAGATGAAGATGCAAGGGATTGGTTCTCCTACCTTCCAGCTTACTCTGTTAGTTCTTGGCATGATTTTAAATCTGCATTTCTAGAACAATATGGTGAAAGAATTTCTGAATATGCAATTATTAGTGATTTCATGTATATCCATATTGAGGAAGATGAGTTGATCCCAGCCTTTAACCTCAGATTTATGAAGGCATTGAACAAAATACTAGAATGTATGAGACCTAATGATGCATTGTGCGTAGTTGTCTATTTGGGAGCATTTGATAAAAAAATGAGTTATAGATTGAGAGATAAGGAGCCCACTACATTGCATCAGGCACAACAGTTTGCAATGGATATTGAAAACAATTGGAGGTATGGAATACAAAAGGGTTATTTTTCTAAAAAATTTTGTTGTCTTGCAGCCCCCAATGTTAATGAAAGATCTAATTCAGGTGTTGACAATGAATGTCAAAGTACTCACACCCCTACTGTCCCAGTTTTTGCATCATTTCAAGTTGATGATATTTTTGTTATAGAGGAGGATGTCTTGATCTGCCCAGCAAATGAAGTTGAAAATAATGATTTTTCAAGTGATATTTACATGCCAGTCCTCAACAAAGAGCCTTCATGTTTAAATGATCCAATTGTGCAAGGTTGTGATCATATGGATCAAGAATCAATATCAGTTTCATCAAGAAGCATTAGAGGGCTGGAAAATGATGCAGCTTGTTCAACTTCAGAGTGCATTGAAACAACAGCAATCTTGTATGTGGGGCAATCAGATGATAGAAATGATATCCATGACCAGTGCATGGATTAGGATTGTTCTTCTTATGACTCTGGATCTTATAATAATGAAGAAGAATTAGACTGTCATGAAGAAGAAGTAAAGAACTTTGCAGTGAATGATAATCCCCTTTATGATGAGCCTCTGGATGCATTTATTGTTGTGAGTCATGACCTTCATTGGTGCAGGGTTAACCCTTTGTTTGAAGATGATGATACTGATTTACAAACTGTGAATAATGAATGTTCATCATCACCTGATTCAGACACGTGCAACATTGGGTGTGTGGATCAGGATTTGTTTTCAATATCAGTAGATATTAGGGGTCTCATATTTTTTGAGTATTTTAAGTTTTTGGATCAGCTGGATGAGTGGGTGATGGTGTGCAGCAGCCAGATAAATGATGAAGAATACCAAGAGCAGTATGATGTACTGTCTGAGGGATATAACATACATGTGTTACCTAATATTGAAGAATATTATGTGTATGATTATATGTCTAATTTTGAAATGCAGAGTGATAGAGGCAATGCTGCAATCGGCAAATTTTCAGAAATGATGAAGCATGTAATTGACAGGATGAGCATATGGGTAGTCTATCTTGATGTTTTCAGCCATGGTTGGGGTTATTCAGATCAAGATTAGGCATTTGACAAAAGAAAGTCGTGGTTCTTTCTTTTTGGCTACCCTGGACCACCAAAATAATTTTTAAAAATAATGTGTTTGGTGATGCAAATCAATATAACCTCATGACTCTGTGCCCAATGGATAGGGGACTGGTCTGCATCCCACAGATCTGTGGTTCTTGGCATGCCTGCAAGAGGCACGTGTCCCCAGACAAAGCCACTGTTGGTGCCTACATGAGCAGTCAAGTTTCAAGCATATAAACATGTAGGCACCCTCCCAAAAAATCCAAAAAAGGTTCTAAGTCTTTGGGCCTCCTTAGCATTTTTCAATGTCAGCATCATATTTTCTTCAAAGGAGGTCATCATCATCATGTTTCCAGTCATCACCTTATTGTTTCTCGCGGGGGTCATCATGATATTTTTTGTCAGCCTAATCTTTCGCTCTGGGGTGATATTTTAACATCAGGTGATCTTAGTCAAGATCATCTTGATGTTGGCGCTATGAAATTTCTAAGTATGACCAACTTGTCATCGGGGTCATCATATTTGAATATTGGGTGAACTTTGTTAAGATCACCCTGATGTTATTTTGTCACCTTATGTTTGTTCAACATCAGGATGCTGCTGATGTCATGTTCCTACGGGGGTGATATCCGCTCGACCTTTGCCTTCATCTTTTTCTTTACAGGATGATATTCTCAATATCGGGTGATATTCAAATTATCGAGTCATCTTCTGAACATCACCCTTGCTCTAAATGTGATGATGATGTCATCAGGATGTTCAATTATCAGGGTGATATCCTTCAGGTGATATGCTACTGACGTCATCCAGATTTGATGGGGTCATACTTCAAGTTTTCAATCTGACCTGACATTGTGATGTGATGCTGACATCAAGGTGATATCTTCTTTTCTGCCTGTCTGCATCATGATTTCGAAGGTGGGGGGTGATCATTTCAAATATCTGTCATATTCAAACATCACCTCGATGTTTCATTAGAGCTACAATGCACCCTGATATTTTGTGGGGGGGTGATATTTCTAAATATCAGGTGATCTTACGAATATCACCCCGGCGCCAATATGATGGTGATGTCATCTAGATATGAGGAGGTGCGCAATGGGTAGATATGCTGATGACGTCAGCAGGATATGTTGATGATGTCAGCAGGATATGACGATGATGTCATCAGGATTTTCAATTATCAGGGTGATATCTTTTATTAGGTGGTGCGAATTATCCAGATGAGCTTGGTAGGATGTTTGCTGATTTCAGCAGGATATGATGGTGACGTCATTAGGATTTTCATCAGCTAGACATTTGGTATCAGTAAGGTAGGAGGATCTTTCTCCGACGCATCAGGTTGTGCCAATGAAGGCGAGGTTGGTCATCAGGATGTTATTTTTTACATATGGTGATGAGGTTCGGATATGCTTTCTCACAGGGTGATATTTTCTACAGGGTGATATTTCATATCAGGGTGATATGAATTATCAGGAGGTTATCATGCAGTATGATGCTGACGTCAGGGTGATATTTTCTACATATGGTGCTGAGGCCTGGTGACATTAGGGTGATATTTCGAGCAACAGAATATCATGCTGAAGGATGATGATGATGAAGGCTTATACTAGCGTTGTCGGGAGCAAAAGCACCGACATCATGCATGCTCGTGGCTCAGTATATAAAGTATTGAGAAGGTTTCCGCGGGGTGCATGTGGGATAATCGGCTTCCTGCATATTTTCAAATATCGAGTGATATTTCTTGGCAAGAAAAGCTGCGAATGCACAATCTACTGCATTTCCTGAGGCTGCAGGTCTGGCATGCCAATTAATGGCGGTTGTTGCAGGGTATGGGTGATGGTGTGAATGGTCAAACTACCAAATTGAAGATGTGGATTCCCAGGCAGTGCACAGCTCGAGGCCACTTCCTATCTCCTCCTCCCCCTGTTGCATTGAATATTTGA
This sequence comes from Cunninghamia lanceolata, assembly GCA_027924645.1. Taxonomy (NCBI): domain Eukaryota; kingdom Viridiplantae; phylum Streptophyta; class Pinopsida; order Cupressales; family Cupressaceae; genus Cunninghamia; species Cunninghamia lanceolata. The sequence continues at coordinate 3,884,671 of BSBN01000318.1, read as the reverse complement.
GTGCCAATTTCTCATGACGCATGGTATTTGGCAGATATTTTAAAGCGCCATTGTACTGAGTGATGGGTACACCTTCCTGCTATATAATGCAGACTATGTTATTCATTTAGGGGGTTGGTTGTTGAAGACCTGTGGCATTTTTGTGTAAATAATGAAGAACAGGGCACGATCTTGGCTGTTCTATCCCATTTTGGAGTTTAAGAGTTGCAACATGAATGTATTTTGCACATATTTTTAGTTTCAGTGTTAATGTTACATGAAAAATGCTCATTGCATGTGTCTATCTGCTTGTCTCCGTTTGCTGCATGTTATTCTCCTTCTTTTGAATCTGGTTGCTAAAGGTTTCATAGATTCTAGGGTATAGATATCTATACTGCATGCTTGATCTATAACTTCCATTCAAGGAGTGGATTAAACTATTTTAGGTTAATGTATGGAGAAGGATATACTGCAGTAAGGATAGCACAAGTAGAGATAACTTAACACTATATTTTGGGAAGTATCTGTAAGGCAGTTACCATAACATCCCCTTGAAATCTAGTTTTAGTGTGTTCATGCTAATCATTCACAGGTGTATGTCGACTGACTCCAAGCCCTGGATAGGCACCAATCTAACTCTGCATCGAGATTACATACCAGGTCCTAGTTTTGCATCCACATACAAATCAAACTCATACTTCAAAAACAACCATTAGGACATTAGAAGTAGTTTAGGACCAAGATCCTCTGATTCACAACTGGACATAAGCCAAAGCTAGCCCCTTTGCACTTATCCCACAGTTTTGGTCTTCATACAGGAGGATTTATCTGCTTTGTATCAACATCCCAAGCCAACCCACAAGCATATTCTCATGGGTGTTGAATAGGGAATACCCCCCTAGGTTTTGCAGAGCCTGAAGAATAAGAGGAGTTAAAATAGAGTCTATCTCCTACACTGTTGGCCCTTGGCCCAGAGATCCTGTTAATCACTGATGGCTACATTGTAGGGAAATCTGGGAATGAACATCCAGTCAGGGAAAAAATCAACAAAAGGGTCACTAGTTTCTCTTCTCCTGTTGGGTTATCTTCTATTCCACCTTTGTGTGGGTAAGCAATTTCTTTCATTTATGTCCTCTTGTCTCTCAATGCGTTGAACAAGTCCTTATTGTATTTAGAGTTGTCTAGTTTCTTCTAACAATAAGAGGTCAAATGGGTCTTGTTGTGGTAAATTGTTGTCGTGGATTGACTTCCTCAATCTCATTACAGATAGTCTTCACCCACTCTCCTCTTACTCCTAGGCACATTCGTGAGCCAAGATAGAGGTAAATATGTGATGACCAACCTTAACTAGACTTAGGGTTTGGCTATGTTTTGAATTTTTTTACGTTGTGATGTGATCAAGGGTTTGATTGAATCGTTAATCACGATTTACCTTGTGATGGTATCAAGGGTTTTCAAGTTTCTCTTTTCTAGGGTTTCTATATGCATGGAAAGCTAAATGATATACAAACATTTCTTTGTGCTTTTTTAGTATTTTAGAAATAAAAATGCTCTTTAAACTATGAAAGGGAAATATGAATGCAAACTAATATGATTCTTCCTAATGCAAGTTTAATCTGTGTTTTTGGGTTTTTGATTGTTTTGAAGTAATCTAATTTGTAAAGGGAAATTGCTTCTACAAATAGTCTAGATCTAGGAATTTGAAGACAATTATACTAACATGCAAGATCTAACTATCAAAGAAAAAGCAAAGATTTATTATTCCCAAGAGTAAATTTGGTTTTCTAATTACTATGAATTGAATAAAGCAATGAAGGAACCTAAAAGAAATGAAGATTTGTGTGACTCCACTACCCTCAAAAATCCTTGATATTGGTAACCTCGAGTCCTTTTGAAGCAGCGTGAAGAACTCTTGATGACAAAATGACACAAATAAGCAAAAAGAAGCTTGAAAGAGCTTTGATTGAGAACAATGGCATTGAATGAAGTAGCATAATGATGCTTGGTTGAACAATGAATAAAGAAAAAAGGACCTTCATCTTGTGAGAGCATTTGAAAGCTAAGTTAGAGAGCAAAAACTGGCAAGAGCTGTGTGCATAATGAATTTACCTCTGTGGAAGAGATTTGAAGCTATGCAACAATGAAAGCTTTGAAGCTTTGGAAAACTAAAGAAAGAAATGAAGAAAGAGGCTCAAAGGCCTATGAAGAAGCTTGAAAAAGCTTGTGAAGATGAGAAGAGTATTCTCCAACTTGCTCAACTTTGAAAATAATGAATAGGTGAGGGGTATTTATAGGTTAGAAGGGATGAGAGGTGGAATTGATTGAGAAGTTAACTCAATTGTTTGAGTTAAAAAGGATTGATTGGGTGGTTAACTAGGTTGATTACCCAGTGAACTCAACTAACTAGGGAGTGATAAATCAATAATTGCTTATCACTAAAGAAGGATTGGAGTTGGAAGAATGCATGAGATTGATTGAGTTAACTTTAGATCAAATGTAGTTAATTATGCATATGTGGGTGCATGAAATAATCAACTCCATATTAGGCATCAAAAATCATGTGAGCTAGAATAAAAATGGGTGAAAATAGAGCTAAAACAAGTGAGAAACTTGAGTTTTTCCACAGTTGAAAACATGACAAGGTCGCCCCTTGTGCCAGTAGGGTTGCCCCTGGGTGACCATGGGTTGCCCAAGGGAGATCTGGGCTAGATAGAGTTTTATGGGGAATTGCAAGGTGGGGAATGATAGAAGAGCGGAAAAGGAGGGGTTCAGCCTCCAAAAACAGGTCAATCATATGCAAGAATCAAAATATCTACTTGTACCTGTAGGAATGACAGGCTGTCGTGAGGTCCTAACACTTTAGTTGAAAAATATTAGTTTATCAACCAAGGTAGTGTCCGAGGTTGTATGCAATAGGGAATGTGGTTTGGATATCTCATCTAGCAAAAATTTCTTAAATCTTTAAAAAGACTTAAACAAAACTAGAAAGCATTTGAACTCTATACTAGAAAGCATTTAAACTCTATACTAGAAAGCATATAAATTATATACTAGAAAGCATATAAATTCTATAATATAAAGCATACAAATTCTATACTATAAAGCATATAAATTCTATATTATGATCTTGAACAGTGACAAATCCTATAACTGTACACACGTTCTAACTTTCAACTAACAGTAAAAAATAGTTTAAACTAAAGAAGATGCTTTGGAAATATTTAAACAAATAGAGCTCTAAGAACTAATGTTGTAAATGACACACCTTGTAGGCTCACAACATAAAACTAAACATAAAATAACTCTAGTTGAAACAAAACATCCACAGAAATAGAAATACTTATCTATTCTACAATCTCGCAAGTGGCCAGCTCTTGGGAGAAATTCATCTTTTAACTCAGATTACATTCAATCATTTCCATAGCAACATACTAATTCCATTCGTATCTTCATAACTCAAAAGGAAATACTTAGAATAACACCATTTGCATAAAAAAGTTGTAGAACATAACTCATCGATTATCTTCCAAAAGAGATATATTTTGATATTTATTTTTTTCACAGTATATATATATATATATCCATGTTTTGAGCAACTAACTAAAACTAAACTATTATGAAATCCTATATTCCAGATGGTGGTAAAATGCCATTGAAAAAGTCTTATAACAAAAAAATAGAATTTTAACTACTGATGTCTTTAAAAAATATAAAAGGCTTTGAGTGGAGCCATAATATCTGAGATAACCAATAGAAATAACAGAATTAAAAGAAAGTCTTCAATCAATGCATGCCTAAAATTTCTAGCACCCTCAACTTCTGGCACACTTGACCTCAGCTGCTTGAAGTACACTCCTCTCATAGGCCATGCATTAATCCTACACAATTACTCAACTCTACATACCATTATATCAACATTTAATAGCTGATTTCAATCAATTTAGGAAATAAAGATTTGTACAACATTTAATTAAAAATAGATAAATATTGCTTATAAAGCAAACAAATTGGTAAGGATGGGGTGATTGGACAATGCAAAAAGGGTTATTTGTTTTATCAAAGGAATGAGGTTGTTTATACCTCATCGTTCTCACCTTCTTAGCCTTGAGCAGGTCCTCCTACTGTTTGATGAATCCTCTACCTGTCTGCATCTCTTTTCTTGTTTAACTCATCAAACTTTGAACTGAGGTCATACATTTCCTCTGCCTCCTCATCAATATGGTCAGGGTATTTTAGAAAGCATTTGTTCAATTTGATTCTCATCTGCCATGTATGTAAGTCTCTAGGATCCTGCTTTGCAACCACTAAGACTACAGGGGGTGGCTATAAAACTAGTGGAGGTCTGTAATGCATCTTGATCCACTTAGTTTTGAGCTATTGTAGTATCTATGTTAGTGCCTCAGCTCTTTTGTATGACCATCTAAGGTTGGTAGTGGAAATCATTTCTCTCCTTTTCAAATACATAGGCAGAGGGGTATATCTTTCTTCGTAGGCACTCCAAGCTCTGTCAATCAATGGTGGTCCATTAACTTTGAAGTCTTCAAAATAGATCCTAATACTTTCATTGTATTTCTCTTTCATATGTTCATAGCTCTTAACTCATTGAAACTAAGCTTTAAAAGCAAAAGGCTTCCGATTAGGGTACCTCATTTGTAATCCCACAATCCTTTCTACAAGGAGATACTCCCTAGTTCTATCCTGCCACTGAATCTAATTTTGTATGTTGGACATAAATGCCCTTAGTTGAACTTCCCCCACAAATAGATTGATAAAGAAATCATTATTTTTTTCAAGAAATTGATTATGAATTAAAAATTCATATAACATTTTTTTGTGAACAAGAGGTGCTTCTTTAAATGCTTCTAAGAATTGCTGATCATCTGGGTCATGTGGCAAGTCGCAAGAAATTATTAAGAGCTTTGATCTTAATAGTTGTTCATTAAGAAACATAGAGTACAGTCTAGATGGTTTCCTACATGCCAATAATAGTTCTCCAATTTTGCATGCATCTGTCCTGGCTTGATACAAATTGTCATAAGATTCCTTTAATAATACCATTTCCTTTTTAAGTCTAGCAATTTCAGCCCCAGATTGTCTTAGGAAATAGTATTTCTCTATCCATTTGGTCAGCATGGGAGGAATGTGGATTTGAAACCACTCCATCTTAGTTGGCTCGGTTTGAATTTCTTTTGACTCCATAGTTGGCCTGACACTGACTTCTTGTAAATCCTACTCCAATTCAACAGTTTTGCTCAAAGCTTTATTCAGTTCCAATTTTTGTTTTTCTTGTTCCTCTACAAATGTTTTCAAACAGTACTCCAAATTGAAGGTTAAATTCTTAATTTGTTTATTCTTTTTAGATAAACTATCCAAACACTTCTTATGTTTTTCTTCAATTTGTTACAATTGGGACTGTAATTCCTTAATGGTTTGATCTCTCTATTCCAGAAGTTTTGTTTGTTTCTCTATCTCTTTTTGTTGTTTGTTTATCTATTCCTCATTCTGTTACAGTTTATTTTTCAATTGAATAATCTCTGCTCTTAATTCCTCTGCCTTTGATGTCATATACTCATTTTTGTTATCCTTTGTAACTGTAAAAAGGGGTGAAATAAAATTTTTTGCTTCACTGCTGGACACATGTCCTTCATTAGTTGCTTCTAATGGACCTTGTTCCATGTCACTAAGATTATGTAAAGGAGACAATTGTTTCATCTTAGGCACTGTATCAATTTCTTGAGTGTCCACTGGTTACTGTGAGGAAGGAATTATTTTTATAGACTCTTATTCATGACCCTCTTCTTCTTCAACTAGAACATAATTGGGTACTTGTTCACTTGTTCCCTCTTGTTCTTTCTCTCCTATTTTTGTTTGTTCTTCCTTAGAGGGGTCAATTCCTTGTTCAAATTCAGGCGGTTTACTGTTTTCTAGGGTTTGAGCTACATTTTTATAGGGCTAGGTTGTTTCTCCATAAGGCTACCTCTCCTGTGTCTTTTTCTTAGGATTAGGGGGTAATTCATAGGCTACAACACAATTGGATTCAACGGCCAACCATTTGCTCTTTCTTGGGGGAGGAAGATTTTGCAGTTTTATCTTGGGTCTCTTCTCATTTTTATGAGGTTGAATATATTCCTCCTTTGAATCTACTAAATCCACATTTTCTTGTTTATCTAGGGTTTCAAGGATATTATGTGATTTTGGTCTCTCTTCATGGTCTGAGAAACCTACTGGATTTTCTAGTGCCTCGCTGCTAGGATCTTGCTTATCATTTTGTGGTACAGGGGAGAGTTCTCTTAAACTTTGAGTTGCCACACTAGATGACTCACCTTCCTCAAATTGTCTTGAGGGCTCAGGGTTTTCAAATTTCTATAGAAACTTCTGCCATTTTAAACCACTCTATCATACTAACAAGGGAATCATGGAGGAAGGTAGGAATGTTAACCCTTAATTCAGGGTTTTCCAAGCCATGACACAGATGAATGAGCAACTGAAAGGGGGGACCAACTATAGTGATGCATTTCCCTTCACATGTGAAGTATTTAATAATCCATGCAACTATTTTTTTCCATGGTTCTACAATAGACATTCTATGGAAACCCTTGTTTTACCCCCAAGTGCTTATAACTAGCAATGGGTGAGGTTCCCCTTATCATACAAAATTTCTATCATTTTCTGATAGGAAATGTTTATGGTTTCTAACAAATTAATACCTTCATTTCCAATACCATATAGTTTAGAGATAATTCATGGACTCACCTTGAATTTCTTCTTGTGCACAATTGATTGGCTGTCTGCAAAGTTCTCAGCAAATTCCTTGACTAGTTATGCATGATGTCCCTCAAATTTGTTTATAAATTCCAGCCATCCTACCCTCTGAAATAGCTCCAAAATATTTCCTAATGCTAGAAATTTATCTGGTGAAGCTAGCTCAAACTTGCGTTTGGCCCCTTCCATTCTATTTCTTACTAATAATATTGCTCAATGACTACTAAAATATTGTGGCATCTTGCAATGATAAAACTGCTCAAGCAACTGATAGGAAAATTACAGAGAATACAATTTTTAAGGCCACTTTACTTTAGTAATGTTGATAAGACAAGAATTGATTCAGGATACTTGGCTTCTCAATAGTTAATCATGATATTGCATGGGATAGAGTGAGTGAGTGAGCCGCCACCTTCTCCAGTGAAGAAATAGTTCACACATTTGCCAAATTTGGAAAAAAGGGTTCATGCCAATTTATCTATTTTTATTTAAAATAAATTATCTATTTAAAATAAAAGATGTATGTACCTTCCATTTCATCATTGATTTGAAAGTTGCTTATTTCTGCTAACATAATAGCATACTAGTTGGTGGTACCATTTGATTTGGATAAAATGAATTTATTATGACATGATAATGGGGTGGCTAAACTTATTATGATGACATGTTGCCATAATAATATTTATTATGGTAGGGAATGACAAGCTCATGATGGTTTAACATGGTGTATTGCGGAGGTGACAATGGGTGTGTTTTAAGAATGTAGGAACATTTACACGGAATGGAATCACAAGTTCACAATGGTAGAGGAAGATGTCAAAGGAATAGATATACAAGTTATGAATAAAATTCTGGAGCATCACCACAAGATTTAGCAGACTAAAGGGATGAAGTTCCAGAGCATCGTTGAAAGATGTAGTCAGAATGTACAAACAAAGTTCCAGAGCATCGCTGAAGATGCAGCTAAAATACTGGAACAAAGTTCTGTGGCATCGCTGAAAGATGCTGCTAGAATGCAGGAACAAAGTTTGAGATCATCATTGAAAGATGCAGCTGAAATACTAGAACAAAGTTTTGGAGCATTGCTGAAAGATGCAGCCGAAATGTAGGAACAAAGTTCTAGAGCATCGCTGAAAGATATAGCTGGAATACAGGAACAAAGTTTCAGAACATCACTAAAAGATGCATCCAGAATGCAGGAACAAAGTTCTAGAGCATCGTTGAAAGATGCAGCTGGAATGTAGGAACAACATTCTGGAGCATCACTAAAAGATGTAGTCAGGATGTAGGAACAAAGTTCTAGAGCATCGCTGAAAGGTGTAGCTAGAATACTGGGACAAAGTTCTAGAGCATGACTGAAAGATGTAGCCTGAATGCAGGAACAAAGTTCTGGAGCATTACTGAAAGATGCAGCTAGAATACTAGAACATGATGAGGGCATGGTTCTATTCGAACCAACAAGTTCTGAAGCATCATTGGAAGATATGCCAGAATTTGTAGCATTCTTCAAAGATGAAACCCTACAAAATAGTGATGAAATTTAGAGAAGTACAAAGGTGAACATATGAATAAATGTTTCCCAAATGCATATACACACATGTAATTTTTTTTAAAACATTTGTCCACTCATTATATTGTTTCTGCCAAAATAGAATCAACACATTGAGTTTCTCCTTGCATTTCTACCAGTCGAGTAAATTCCTCTTTGTTGACAAGTTTATGGTAGATTTGGAATCAATCTCAATTGACTAGGAGAGTTCAAGAATCACCATCAATGGGTTTGAATTGCACTACTCCATTTGAGAATACTTCAAAAATCTAATATGGACCCAGCTAATGAGTTTTGAGTTTGCCTTTCTGGTCTTTGTATCAAGAATCAAATAGCAGTGCCCAATCTCCCTCATGGAATTCTCTTTCCTTGATGTGTTTATGATGCCAAGCCTTTCATTATTGTTGAACTAGCTCAGTTTGATGGATGGCTTCTAAGCGGAGTTCATCTAGTTCACTAAGATGCAAGACTCTCTGTACCTGAGCCTAATCGAAGTCTAAATCTAACTCCATTGCTGTTCTGAGAGTTTGTAGTTCAAATTCAATGGGCAGAAGAGGTTTCTTCCCAAAGACCAATTCGTAAGGAGTAAGACCAGTGGTGGATTTCCAAGTTGTATGGTAACCCAAATAGTTTCACACAATTTTCTAGCCCAGTCTCTTCTTCCTGATGAAACTATTTTTGTTAGGATATTTTTGAGTTCCCTATTACTGACTTCTACTTGACCATTGTCATGCCCACATTTCCCATGTGGTCACAACACACATCACATGTGTCATGTCCACATGTGTCATGTGGTCATGACACGAAATATAAATTTTTTTCCCATGCTTCCCTAGAAACCCCCTTGCACGCGTAAGCATGCTCGGTGGTGTATACTTAAGGCATAAACAATATAGTTGTCAGCGGGGTGATACACACCTGTGTGCATACCCATACATAGGAAGGCCAACAAGGGGGTCATCATGATGCAGTTAACGTCGCTACAAGGGTTGGACTTACTAAGCTCCTAAACCATAAATTCTAGAAAATTTTGGCAGCATAACGCCTCATGGGCGTGAGTGGGATTTATTACACTAACACTAATCTTGGTCATGTAGTTTCCTGATTTAGGTTAATCTCACTAATTACTTTGGTACAACAATTGATTAAGTTGATTTATCATTTTTTAACAAAGCACAATCATTTGCTCTCCTTCACATTTTCTAAAATTTAATATTAATTTCTCCTCCTTCAGATTTTAGCGTTTTCAACAAAGCCTGTTCATTTGCCCTCTCTTCCATTTCTCTAAAATTTAATTTTAATTGTATTTCTATCACATTCTCTTTCCTATTTTCTAAGGTTTCTTTATGTTTATCATGCTTTTCTTCACATTCTTTATCAATCAGATTTATCACTGCATCCTTTACATTATTCCTAATTTCTTGGTAGACCAGATCACTTAAACAGGGTTTACTAACTTCGCTTGACACAGTCTCCTAGGTTTCCACTCTAGTTTAATTCAACGTTTGAATTAATTTTGATAATTAACTTGTCCCTAATTAGGATTAATGGTAGGTCAAACTTACTTAGTTCTCTTAGCCCATTTCAGAAATGCCTCGCATTTTCTCCTCTTTGTTTTTCATTGTTGTCTTTACTTTATCTTTGTCTCTCTTTTTTCTCAATTGGACGTTTTCTCAATCTACAGTTCAAATTTATAGTGGCCACATATGAAATGCATTTGATGGCTTAATTGCACTTATAAAGATACACATATCTATATAAATGCAAATAAGCATATATACAATGTATATATATGCTTATTTGCATTTATAAGATAGGTATATTTTTCTTTTCATTTTCTTGGTATTTAATTTGTGATAATTGTTTAAATCTGAAACTCAATTTCCCTACAGTTTGAGTTAATATAAATATATATATTATTGTCAAAAAATAAGCCCTATTTTATTTATTCTTTATATACATATATATATTTTACAAATTTATCAATAAGTAATATATATATATATATATTATTTAAATGAAGATACAAAATTATTAGCAAAAGAAAATTAATATATATATATATATATATTTATGGTTTTTTTAATTATATTATAACATATTTTTCTTTATATAAAAAGTGATATTGTGAAAGTTTATATTTTATTTCCTTTGGATTTCATGGGAGAAACCGTAACCTAAATCTTTTGTTGCATTGGCTGTGGTAGGGTCCAATGCATGGCGGGAATGGATTGGTATGGCATAGAGAGGGGAGGCTCTGTGTTTATTGGGGAGGCAGAGCAGAGAGAGGCTGTAGGGAGTGGTGAAGGTGGAGAAGGGTGGTGGATCAGGAGTGTTGGGTGGTGGTGTATGGGTGAAGCGGTGGCAGAAGACGGGCCGCAGAAAATGGAGGGCGCTGAGGTGGAGTTTGGTAGAGGTGTGGTCGCAGAGGGGGCCATGGTTTATAGTCTGCGGGAGGTCTCTAGAGGCATGGCGGAGGACAGGGTCACGGGGACCACAGGGAGCAGGGGCAGTGTGGAGTTCGAAGTATGGTGGGGGTGTGGGGAGGGGACAGAGCCCCCACCCACATCCCACTTAGTGGGGTGTGGGTGGGGGCTCCGCCCCCTCTCCACATCCTTTGAATAGCCACAGTGGGGGGTTCGATTCCCCCCACCATTTATTGTATTTTTTTTACTATGTTTTAAACACAGAAAAACTGCGAATATTATATTTATTTCCCCATTTAAAATGTTATTATAACAATTTTAAAATATATATATATATATATATATATAATAATTATCTCTCAATTAAATTGGTAGGACAGAATATTGAGTTTAATTTAAAATGAGTTCTCATAAAAATTTATTTTCAAATGTAACTCAAAAATTAAAAAAAATATAAATATAGAGTATTACACAAGGATAATCAAATGGAATTTTCTTTCAATTAAACTTTAATTTTCAAGTCAAAAATTTTGATTTAAATTCGTAAGCATGAGATTTAAAGAGAAAAGAACTATTTGTATTTGCATTTATTCACAAACAATTTCTAATCCAAGACTATATCAAAGGTTCATTTCTTTTCATAATAACAAAACTACAACTTCATATAACTCATTAAAATTATCATTTTCACAAGTCATGTAATGACATAAATTTTAACAAACTTATTTATAACAACAACTCATTCACAACTTTTCAAATAGGGTTATAAGGAAATAGACAATTCTAATATAATTTTAAAAACAAATTTCTTTTCATAATCATTTCGTAAATGGTAACAAAATTTAATAAACACTATAAATAAAACTTTTATTACAATGAAGAGGATTTCCTCATAACTCAAAAATAACAAAATTACAACAATAGAAAGAGAAATTTCTCCTCTTGGCAATCAACAAGGATATAGTCACTGATAAGTCTAAGCTCTTCTATAGAGCCTTAAGAGTAAAGGAAAATAAAATATTTTCTAAGTTCAAGTAATCCTCTCCAAGCTTCACAATAAGCTCCAAGAACCTGCATATCACACAAGGGGAGAAAACACCACTCAACTTGCTCTCCTCCCTACTGTAGACCCGCAAGAGGGTCACCCCCGAGCTATGGAGATCATCCACACACCTAAGGTATTCCAAAATCCACTTCACAGCAATGCAAAACAACACCCCAAAACACCAAATACACCTATGGATATTTACACAACACAAACTCAACTTAAAGTGAGTCAAAAGAGGGGTAGGAGAGTGGACACACTCAACTCTAGACTACCACCCTTCAAAATATTTCAACACAAATTTCTCATGGCCTCAAGCCAAACATGTTAACCAAAGTTCCAAAGGAGATCATATTTTGGCTCTCAAGCCATATAACAAAATTTTCTCAATGTCACACAAAGGCCCTCAAGGCTTTGAACATCCCAAAACAAGGAATGAACTCAAGGAGGATCACTCCTCCCCTACCCCACACTTGATGAGCATTTCTCCCAAGTGGAAGAAACTCTGTTAACAACCCAATAAATAAATTCCCCACAATAACAAAAATTACAACACATGCAAAAAATGCATTTCACACATCCATCATGCAACAAATAGAAATTACAAAGGAAGGGCCTTGAAATCCAACCTTAAAAAGCCCTTTAATGGATGAAGTTGATGTAGAGCTCCTCTAAAGTCTCCTCCAACCTTAGCCACCAAACTCCCTCTAAACCTTTTTCTCCCAAAAAACAATTTTCAATCAACAAAAACCCTCAAAAATTCAACAACATTTCTCCCTATCCCAAGTGGGATTAAAATAACCCATTCCATGAGTTTAGAGGAATGGGGAGGTGACACTTGTCACCTCCTCACTCTTCCTCCAAACTACTATTGTGTCCAAGGGATGGGTGTCGACACATGTCACTCACCCATCCCAAAAGTCTTCCTCGCCCATACCACAAGTCCTCTCTCCAACACATGGGAGAGAAAAGGGGAGTTGAAGAGGGAAAGAATGACACATGTCTTCCCCTCCTTCCCTCTCATGAAGGACCACACAACTCCATGGGGACTCTCAAAAATTGTGAGGGAGACTTGAAGTCAAGTCCTCTACAATTGGTGGATCTTGGAGTCATCCTTAACCTTGGGAATGGAAAAGGGATGGGCTTGAGTGTTGGTACCACTCATCCTATCCTTCCCATACCTCCAAATTCGTCACTTAACTTCATTGTGAAGTTAAGGTGACCATACAGAGGTTAACCAAGGGTTACCTAAGTCAAAAGGGACCCTAGACCCATGGGGTATAACCCAGGGTGAATTTTAACCTAGTTAGGACACCCAGGGTCAAGTTAATACACAAGAAAAGGGTCTAAAAAATTTAAACTTAAAAAATAAATAAAATTCAAATACAATTCTTACAACAGAAATCATAATTCAAATTTAGAAGAGGGTAGACCTAACCCATTCAACCTGATACAAGACAACATTACAACATTAAATCAACACAGAGTTGATCTCAGTTCCTCGTGGAATTAGATTGGCTTACAAGGGATTACAACATAAGGTGTGGGATAATCTCCAGTATCTATGATTTTGTTAGAAATACTTGCACACTCAATTTCAAAGTTTATTCGACATATAAATATCATAGCTGAAGCAAATTTAAAACATGTAATCCTAAAAACATACCACAGTTCTCATAAACATAATGAAATCACATTACAATTTTCTTTCTAACATCACCCAATTATTTTTCCTGTAATGTAAACATTAATCAGACATCACCCAATTAGTTTTCCTTTAGCATAATAAGGTTTAATAGTTCAAAAATCTGGGATCAACAATCCCACAAATATAAAATTTTCAGCAACAGTAAGGTAAATAGTCACATGAACAGAATGAAAAATGTAGGCCTCACATCCTTCCCCCTAAGATTGTACTTCCTCCTGGAAGTCGTCAAAGAGGTGAGGATAAAGAGTCTTCAGTCTCGCTGCATCCTCCCATGTCGCAGTGACCTTGTCATACATGTCCCACTAGACCCTAACCTACTCCATCTCTCGACCTCGAAGGCCCAGCATCTGACGAGCCAATATATGAATTGGCTCCAAAGCCAGCTGTCCCTCTGCCTCTACCTAAAGAGCACTCCAATCCAATATGTGAGATAATTCAGAGATGTAGAGACGTAAAATAGAAATATGAAAGACATCATGGATATGCGACAGGCTAGGTGGCAAGGCTAGATGATAGGCTACAAGTCCTATCTTCTCCAAAATCTCAAAAGGTCCTACAAACCGAGGTGCAAGCTTAGGGCCCTTTCCGTAACAGATTGGACTCTTGTGCGGTCGCACTCTCAAAAATACCCTGTCACCTAGTGAGAAGCTCCAATTAGTTCTCTTAGCATCAACATACTTCTTCTATCTGTCCTATTCCTCCTGAAGTCTCTGTCTAATCAGTGTGACCTGCTGCTCCATATCCTAAACTATTTCTGAACCAATGGCAACCCTGTCCTCTAACCGATCCCAACTCAATGGTGTCCTGCATGATCTGCCATATAAAGCCTAGAAAGGAGGCATACCCAATTAGTTGTGATGCCCATTATTGTAGGTGAACTCAACCAGATACAGATACTCCTCCCATCTAGACTGATGGTCCATAACATACATACAAAGCATGTCATCCAACACCTGATTAACTCTCTCTATTTGTCTGTTGGTCTCTGGATGGTAAGCTAAACTAAAATTGAGCTATGTACCCAACGCCTGATGTAAGGCTCTCCAAAATGATGAAGTGAATATAGAGTCTCTGTCAGAAATGATGAGGTGAGGTACTCCATGAAGTCTAACAATCTAATCTAAAAACACTCTCACCACTGATGGTGCATTGTACATCATGCATATACGTGAGAAATGCACCACCTTGGTCAACTTGTCAACTGTCACCATGATGGCATCATGGTGATGTGATGACATAGGTAGACCAATGATAAAGTCCATGGAAATGGTGTCCCATTTCCACTCAGGTATCTCATGAGGGTACAATAGTCCTGCTAGATGCTGATGCTCGGCCTTGACCCTCAGACACTCAAGGTAATGAGCAACATATTCTATAATGTCACGTCTCATCCCAGCCCAATGATATAACTGTCACAAATCAGCGTGCATCTTCTTCACTCCTGGATGTGTTGCATAGGGTGCTCTATGAGCCTCTGAAAGAATCACTACTCGCAGATCACCCGCACGGGGTACATAGATGTGCTACCGATGTCTAAGCAAACCATCAGACTCAAGGGAATATCCTGCGAATTTGCCCTTAAGGGCCCTCTGATTCTAAATTTCCTGTTACACCTCAAGAAACCACTCATCCTTAGGCAAATACTGTAAGATACGCTCTCTCAAATCAACCCTCAGTGTCAGGGTCAGGATCTCGTGGCGCCTTTGACTCAAAGCGTTAATGACCATGTTCTCCTTCCCTTTGATGTAGTGGACATCAAAGTCATACTCGCATAAGAACTCCATCCAACACCACTGGTGGGCATTCAAATTTGGCTATGTGAAAATGTATTGTAAGCTATGGTGATCCAAATGGAGCTCAAAGTGTCGACCTAAGAGGAAGTGTCTCCAACAAACAAGAGCATGAATAACTACTGCGAGCTCTAAATCATGAGTAGGGTAGTTTAGTTCATGTGTCTTAAGTTTGCGTGATTCGTATGCAATCACTCTACCTCCCTACATAAGCATGGCTCCCAAACCCTCTAATGATGCATTAGTACAAACAACAAAATCTTCTGCCGGATCCGGAACCGCTAAAATGGGAGCACTGGTCAAATGCTCCTTGAGGATCCCAAAGGCTCTCTCACACTGCTCGGTCT
Organism: Cunninghamia lanceolata; assembly: GCA_027924645.1. Classification (NCBI taxonomy): domain Eukaryota; kingdom Viridiplantae; phylum Streptophyta; class Pinopsida; order Cupressales; family Cupressaceae; genus Cunninghamia; species Cunninghamia lanceolata. Next base: position 3,869,065 of record BSBN01000318.1, on the reverse strand, counting down.
AAGTGAAACCTTTCCCTTTCCGCTGGAGGGAAGTGATGGGATGTGCTATCCTAGAAAAGCCCTTGACAAACCTACAATAATAACCGGCTAATCCCATAAAGCTCCTGACCTCTATCACACTGGTGGGTACTGGCCAATCTTGAATCACTTTGATCTTCGATGGATCTACAAAGATGCCATCACCTGATAAGATGTGCCCCAAGTATTGTACCTCTGTCCTGAAGAAGGCACACTTCGTCAGGTTGCCATAAAGCTGCTGCTCTCGTAAGCATTGCAATACCTGACGTAAATGATCCACATGTTCCTCCTCGGTCCGTGAATAGATCAAAATATCGTCAAGAAATATGATCATGAACCGATCTAGGTAAGTGCGGAACACCCCGTTCATGAGACTCATGAGCACTACAGGGGTGTTCGTCAAACCGAAGGGTACCATGGTGAACTCGTAATGGCCATATCTGGTTCAAAAAGTAGTCTTATGATTGTGTGCCTCTATGATGTGCAATTGGTGATACCTAAATTTTAGATCAATTTTTGAGAATACTCTAGCTCCCTGCATCTGATCAAAAAGGTCATCAATCCTAGGTAGAGGATAACAGTTCTTCACCATCACCTTGTTCAACTGCCTATAATCCATGCATAGTTGAAAAGACCCATCCTTCTTCTTCACGAAGATAACTGGTGTGCCCCAAGGTGAAATGCTAGGTCAGATGTGCCCCTTCTCAAGTAACTCCTCTAACTACAGTTTGATCTCTGTAAGCTCATGTGTAGTCATCCTGTAGGGTGCACGAGACACTGGCTTTGTACCCGGTACTAAGTCAATGTGGAAATCAACCTCTCTGCATGGAGGCATACCTGGTAATTCTGGCAGAAATACATCAGCAAAGTCTCTCAGGATAGGGTGATCGTCTAAGGTAGCCTCAGGCTCATCCTCTGATCTATCACTATCCGTGATAGCAGACATCTGACAACCCTTCCGTATGTAGCGCTTAAGCTGCTGAGTAGATATCATATGAACAACCGTGGGCTTCTGAATGCCCACTATCTCAACTGGTGTGCCATGATCATCTAAGTAGCTAATCATCCTCTGGTGACAATCTAGCTTGGTTCTATGAGCCGCAAGCCAATCCATACCTAGAACTACACCGTAGGATCCTAATGGCATAACCCTAAGGTCACATGATGTAGTGAAGAAACCTAAGGAGATCTTGCAATCTCCAACCACGGTATCTACTGACATCTTGGCCCCAGAGGCCAACTCAACCTCCCACCTAATGTCCTACCTAGAAGCCACTAGCCTGCAACGTTCCACTAACGATGTAGACAAGAAAGAGTCGGTAGCTCTAGAGTCAAAAAGAATAGAAATGGGGAAATTCCCAATCATCCCTACTGTCTCAATGACTGAAGCCTGGAAATCAGCCTAGCGGTTGTCAACTACTACAAACATGCGGTGGGACTTGCCCTCATCACCTATAGTCTATTCAAATCCTCCTGCACAGGGCTGTCTCTCTGTTGTAAATCCCTGTGGACACTCTTTGGCCAAATGCCTTACCCCACCACATACATAACATGGGCCCCTAGCCTATAACTGTACTGACAGTGTCCTACCTAACTGCTATTGTCCAGTCCATCCAGTGGACCCCTGTGAACCTCTGTAAGACTGCTGAGACCTCGTGGGTCCTGCAGATGATCCCTGCTGTCTCTAATCTCTATGCGGGCCCTATTGCTACCAACCATGGTTCTGTCCTCCCTAAACCCTCTGCCTGGGTCTAGATCTCTGGTGATGATGCTGCTGCTGCTGTGGAGGCCTAGGAGGTAATGATGAAGAATTATATCCTCCTCTTTGTGGTGTGGATTGAGTCCTATGAAAGTTCTATTGTTGTTGGGGATTACGGTCCTGATACTATGGGTGTGAATTCTGCCCTCATCCCTAAATTTCCTCTGCAATAAGGGCCTTTTCAATAGCCTCACTCATAGTCTAGGGATCTGCTATATGTACTGGTCTTGCTATCCATTGATTCAGGCCTCTGATGAATTTGTGTACTAGGAGTTTCTCATCATGGAGGTAATCTGCGTAACGAGAAAGCTCAATGAACTAGCTCTCATACTGAGCAACTGTGAGTCCTCTCTACTGTAAATCATGGAACTCATCTATCCTGCGCTATCTATAATGCTCTGACAAATATCACGCATTAAAGCACTCTATGAAGATGTCCCAAGTGAGTGTATCTAAGGATAGTCGGTGCTTGCACTCCTCAGTGCGCCACCAGGTAGCTGTTACATCTCTCAGAAGATGTATTGCCACTCGTGCTTTCATGTTGTTCCCATAAGGTCGCAACGTGAAACACCTGTCTAGACTAATCAGCCAAGCCTCGGCCATAGCTCCCTCTGTAGCTCCTACAAAGGTAGATGGGTTGAGCCTAAGAAGGTCTCTGATGGGGTCTCCTCTGTCTCTAAGTCCTACCACTAGCTCATCCAACCCATACTCATACGGTCCATGATATATCTGCTCTACTCTCATGGTCTCATCTCATCTTGATAGTCTCGGAGGACTCCTACTCCGTGCATGATAGGCTGACCCTACCTCCTCTACTATAGTATCCGGGATCTCTACGAAAGGCTCCGTATGTGGCACCCCTCGCGAATCGATGCGGGGCTCCACATATGGCTCAACACGTGACTCAGCACATGGCTCCCCTCGCGGATCAACGTGAGGCTCATGATGTGGCTCTGGAATGGCTGGTGGTAACTGCTCTAACATGGCATACAGTGTTTGTAGAATCTATGGACCTATGTCAAATACTGGTGGTGCCTGTGGCACTGGTGGTGCCTATGGTACTAGTGGGTCTGCTATGACTGCGGGTCCCTATCCCTCAGCCAAGGAATCACTATGCACCTCAGCGGATGCCGTGTTGCACGATCGTGCTCATCAAACACGTTGGGGAGGCATCCTACAAAACAAGGTAGACACTAATTAATCAAAGTTGCAAAAAATTAACGTGCCCAAAAATGCCCAGTGTTTAAACTTGGGCTCTTATACCAAATGTCATGCCCACATTTCCCATGCGGTCACAATACACATCACACATGTCATGTCCACATGTGTCATGTGGTTATGACACGAAATATCAAAAATTTTCCTATGCTTCCCTAGAAACCCCCTCGCACATGTAAGCATGCTTGGTGGTGTACGCTTAAGGTGTAAACAATACAGTTATCAGCTGGGTGATACACACCTGTGTGCATACCCATATGCAAGAAGGCCAACAAGGGGGTCATTGCAATGTGAACCACGTCGCTACAAGGGTTGGACTTACTAAGCTCCTAAACCATAAATTCTGGAAAATTCTAGTAGCATAACGCCTCACGAGCATGAGTGGGATTTATTACACTAACAGTAATCTTGGTCACGTGGTTTCCTGATTTAGGTTAATCTCACTAATTACTTTGGTACAACAATTGATTAAGTTGATTTATCATTTTTCAACAAAGCATGATCATCTACTCTCCTTCATGTTTTCTGAAATTTAATATTAATTTCTCCTCCTTTAGATTTTAGCATTTTCAACAAAGCCTGTTCATTTGCCCTCTCTTCTGTTTCTCTGAAATTTAATTTTGATTGTATTTCTATCACATTCTCTTTCCTGTTTTGTAAGGTTTCTTTATGTTTATCATGCTTTTCTTCACATTCTCTATCAATCAGAGTTAACATTGCATCCTTTACATTATTCCTAATTTCTTGGTAGACCAGATAACTTCAACAGGGTTTACTAACTTCGTTTGACACAGTCTCCTAGGTTTCCACTCTGGTTTAATTCAACGTTTGAATTAATTTTGATAATTAACTTGTCCCTAATTAGGATTAATGGTAGGTCAAACTTACTTAGTTCTCTTAGCCCATTTCAGAAATGCCTCGCATTTGCTCCTCTTTGTTTTTCATTGTTGTCTTTACTTTCTCTTTGTCTCTCTTTTTTCTCAATTGGACGTTTTCTCAATCTACAGTTCAAATTTACAGTGGCCACATATGAAATGCATTTGATGGCTTAATTGCACTTATAAAGATACACATATCTATATAAATGCAAATAAGCATATATATAATGTATATATATATGCTTATTTGCATTTATAAGATAGGTATATTTTTCTTTCGTTTTCTTGGTATTTAATTTGTGATAATTGTTTAAATCCAAAACTCAATTTCCCTACAGTTTGAGTTAATATAAATATATATATTATTGTCGAAAAATAAGCCCTATTTTATTTATTCTTTATATATATATATATATTTACAAATTTATCAATAAGTAATATATATATATATTATTTAAATGAAGTTACAAAATTATTAATAAAAGAAAATTAATATATATATATATATATATTAATGATTTATTTTATTATATTATAACATATTTTTCTTTATATAACAAGTGATATTGTGAAAGTTCATATTTTATTTGTTTTGGATTTCATTGGAGAAACCCTAACCTAAATCTTTTGTTACATTGGCTGTGGTAGGGTCTAATGCATGGCGGTGATAGATTGGTATGGCGTAGAGAGGGGAGGCTCTGTGTTTAGTGGGGAGGTAGAGCAGAGAGAGGCCACAAGGAGCGGTGAAGGGTGGTGGATCAGGAGTGTTGGGTGGTGGTGTATGGGTGAAGCACCGGCGGAAGACGAGCTGCAGAAAATGGAGGGTGCCGAGGTGGAGTTTGTGCAGAGGTGTGGTTGTAGAGGGGGCCACAGTTTACAGTCCACGGGAGGTCTGCAGAGGCATGGCAGAGGATAGGGTCACGGGGACCGCGGGGAGCAGGGGCAGTGTGGAGTTCGAAGTATGGCGGGGGTGTGGGGAGGGGGTGGAGCCCCCACCCACATCCCACTTAGTGGGGTGTGGGTGGAGGCTCCGCCTCCTCCCCACACCCTTTGAATAACCACGGTGGGGGGTTTGATTCCCCCCACCATTTATTGTATATTTTTTTTGACTGTGTTTTAAACATAGAAAAACTACAAATATTATATTTATTTCCCCATTTATAATTTCATTATAACAATTTTAAAATATATATATATAACACCATTACTCAAATCAACATTAACCACAGTCTCATTAATAAATCTCTTAACTCTAAAAACACAGAATATATATATATAATAATTATCTGTCAAATAAATTGGTAGGACAAAATATTGAGTTTAATTTATAATGAGTTCTCATAAAAATTTATTTTCAAATGCAACTCAAAAATAAAATAAAATATAAATATAGAGTATTACACAAGGATAATCAAATGGAATTTTCTCTCAATTAAACTTTAATTTTCAAGTCAAAAATTTCAATTTAAATTTGTAAGAATGAGATTTAAAGAGAAAAGAACTATTTGTATTTGCATTTATTCACAAACAATTTCTAATGCAAGACTATATCAAATATTCATTTCTTTTCATAATAACAAAACTGCAACTTCATATAACTCATTAAAATTATCATTTTCACAAGTCATGTAATGACATAAATTTTAACAAACTTATTTATAACAACTAATTCACAACTTTTCAAATAGGGTTATAAGGAAATAGACAATTCTAATATCCTTTTAAAAACAAATTTCTTTTCATAATCATTTCGTAAATGGTAACAAAATTTAATAAACACTATAAATAAAACTTTTATTACAATGAAGAGGATTTCCTCATAACTCAAAAATACCAAAATTACAACAATAGAAAGAAATTTCTCCTCTTGGAAATCAACAAGGATATAGTCACTGATAAGTCTAAGCTTTTCTATAGATCCTTAAGAGTAAAGGAAAATAAAATATTTTTCAAGTTCAAGTAATCCTCTCCAAGCTTCACAATAATCTCCAAGAACTTGCATATCACACAAGGGGAGAAAACACCACTCAACTTGCTCTCCTCCCTACTGTAGACCCACAAGAGGGTCACCCCCGAGCTAGGGAGATCATCCACACACCTAGGGTATTCTAAAATCCACTTCACAGCAATCCAAAACAACACCCCAAAACACAAAATACACCCATGGATATTTACACAACACAAACTCAACTTAAAGTAAGTCAAAAGAGGGGTAGGAGAGTGGACACACTCAACTCTAGAGTACGACCCTTCAAAATATTTCAATACAAATTTCTCATGGCCTCAAGCCAAACAAGTTAACCAAAATTCCAAAGGAGATCATATTTTGGCTCTCAAGCCATATAACAAAATTTTCTCAAAGTCACACAAAGGCCCTCAAGGCTTTCAACATCCCAAAGCAAGGAATGAACTTGAGGAGGATCACTCCTCCCCTACCCCACACTTGATGAGCATTTCTCTCAAGTGGAAGAAACTCTGTCAACAACCCAATAAATAAATTCCCCACAATAACAAAAAGTACAACACAAGCAAAAAATGCATTTGACACATCCATCATGCAACAAATAGAAATTACAAAGGAAGGGCATTGAAATCTAACCTTCAAAAGGCCTTTAATGGATGAAGTTGATGTAGAGCTCCTCTAAAGTCTCCTCCAACCTTAGCCACCAAACTACCTCTAACCTTTTTCTCCCAAAAAATAATTTCTAATCAACAAAAATCCTCAAAAATTCAACAACCTTTCTCCCTATCCCAAGTGGGATTAAAATAACCCATTCCATGAGTTTAGAGGAATGGAGAGGTGACACTTGTCACCTCCTCACTCTTCCTCCAAACTACTATTGTGTCCCAAGGGATGGGTGTTGACACATGTCACTCACCCATCCCCAAAGTCTTCCTCACCCATACCACAAGTCCTCTCTCCAACACATGGGAGAGAAAAGGGGAGTTGAAGAGGGAAAGAATGACACATGTCTTCCCCTCCTTCCCTCTCATGAAGGACCACACAACTCCATGGGGACTCTCACCAATTGTGAGGGAGACTTGAAGTCAAGTCCTCTACAATTGGTGGATCTTGGAGTCATCCTTAACCTTGGGAATGGAAAAGGGATGGGCTTGAGTGTTGGTACCACTCATCCTATCCCTCCCATACCTCCAAATTCGTCACTTAACTTCATATGAAGTTAAGGTGACCGTACGGAGGTTAACTAAGGGTTACCCAAGTCAAAAGTGACCCTAGACCCATGGGGTATAATCCAGGGTCAATTTTAACCTAGTTAGGACACCTAGGGTCAAGTTAAGACATAAGAAAAGGGTCTCAAAAATTTAAACTTAAAAAAAAAAAATTTAAATACAATTCTTACAACAGAAATCATAATTCAAATTTACAAGAGGGTAGACCTAACCCATTCAACCTCATGCAAGACAACATTACAACATTAAATCAACACAGAGTTGATCTCGGTTCCTCGTGGAACCATATCGGCTTACAAGGGATTACAACATAAGGTGTGGGATAATCTCCAGTATCTGTGGTTTTGTTAGAAATACCTGTACACTCAATTTCAATGTTAATTCCACATATAAATATCATAGCCGAAGCAAATTTAAAACATGCATTCCTAAAAGCATACCACAATTCTTATAAACATAATGAAATCACATTACAATTTTCTTTCTAACATCACCCAATTAGTTTTCCTGTAATGTAAACATTAATCAGACATCACCTAATTATTTTTCCTTTAGCATAATAAGGTTTAATAGTTCAAAAATCTGGGATCAACAGTCCCACAAATATAAAAGTTTCAGCAACAATAAGGTAAATAGTCACATGAACAGAATGAAAAATGTAGGCCTCACAACCATTTTCTTGTGGGTGATAGGGTGATGACTTTTTATGGCTCACTTGGAAATGATCAGAAAAAGATAACAAAACCTTAGACATAAATTAGGGTCCTTGGTTTGTGATAATTTACCGAGGGGCTCTAAATTTGAGAAAAATCCTGTTATACAGGAAGTCTGCAACCTGTTCTTCTCTAGCAACTCTCAAAGCTTGGACTTCTACCCACTTGGTTAGATAGTCTGTACAAACCAAAAAATATTCATTTCCTTGTGAAAGGGGATATATAGGACCAATGAAGCCCAAACCCCATTTTTTAAATGGTTCAAAAACCACCTGTGGCTGCAGAGGCATTTCGTTGGATGTCGTGGGTCTTCCCACTTGCTAGCATTCATCACAATGGTGAACATAGTTCTTCACATCCTTGTGCATAGAGGGCCAATAATATCCTACACCTAAGATTTTATGGGAAGTCCTCTTGGTAGAGTAGTGTCCACCAGATGGATCATCATGGAAAGCTCTGAGGATGCTATATGTTTCATCTGGTCTAACACAACGTCGCAGGACCAAGTCATGACAATATTGGAATAACATGCCATTAATCCATTTGAAGTGAGAACTTTCCCGATTGAGACATTTCTTTTATTTTGATGTAAAGTCTAGTGAAAGCTCAGAGGTAGCTAAGTAATTGACAATGTCTACAAACCAATGTGTTTTAATGGAGATAGCAAATAAGTTTTCATCTAGAAATTCATCCTATATAGGAGTACAATCTCCATTATCTTGTTTTATCTGGGATAGAAAATCTGCCACTATGTTGAAATTCCTAGGCTTATCCATTATAGTCACATTGAATTCTTGAAGAAGTAATAACCATCTGATTATTCTCTCATTTACTGAGGGTTTGTTCATCAAGTATTTGATAGCTGAATGGTCTGTGAACACAGTCACTTTGTATCATGTAATGTAATGTAAGAATTTTTTTATTGCATGAAGTATTGCTAAAAAATCTTTCTCTATGGTGGTGTAATTTCATTCAGTTGGGCTCAAGTTTTTGCTGATAAAATATATAGCATACTTCCCTCCATTCTCATCTTCTTGACCTAACACTGCTCCGATAGTATCATTGGAAGCATCATCATAAATATGGAAGGGAAGTTTCCAGTTAGGTCCCTGTAGGACTGGGGCTGAGACAAGCTTTTCTTTAATAATGTCAAAGGATATTTGACATTCTTCTATCTAAACAAAATCCACATCTTTCTATAGAAGAGATAACATGTGAGCTACAATCTTACTAAAGTTTTCTATGAACCTCCAGTAATAACCAGCATGTCCTAAGAAACTTTTGACATTGGTTTGATTCTTTGGGATTTCCAGTTGTTCTATCACTTCAATCTTTTTAGGGTCAACCTTATATCCCTTCGGCTGAGATATGATGTCCTTGTACTATACCTTGTTCTACCATTATTAGACACTTCTCATGGCTTAGAGATAGTTGATGATCTTCACATCATTGCAATACTTTATCCAATTTTTTGAGGCCTGCATCAAAAGTGGAACCATAGACTATGAAGTCTTCCATATAGACATCTACACAGTGGTTTACAAGTTCAATAAAGATAGCTAGAATGACTCTCTAGAATGTGGCAAGAGCATTATTGAGCCCAAAGGGAAGAACCTGATATGCAAATGTTCCCCAAGGACAAGTGAAAGTAGTTTTGTCTTGGTCCTCTTCTGCCACTTGTATTTGGTTATATCCACTAAATCCATCTAGGAATGAAAAATACTTCCTTCCTACTAGATTATCCAAAACTTGATCTATGAAGGGTAGTGGAAAATAATCTCTATAGGTTACTTTGTTGAGTTCTTAGTACTCAACACACACTCTCCATTTTCTTTTTTTCTTTAGTACTACCACCAAGGGTGAAACCGATTTGCCATTTGAGATAGGATAAATAAATCCCACTTGTAAAATTTTCTCAATTTCTATTTTGACAATCTCTTTAAGAGTAGGATTAAATCTTTGCTGTGGTTGATGGACCGGTTTAACATCCTTAGTATAGTTGTGGTGGGTACAAACACTTGGGTGAATTCCTCTCATGTCTGTATAGTCCCAAGCAAAAGCTTTGGACCTATTCATTAAAACATCAAACAATTTGAGCTCATCTGACACTATCAACCAGCTATTGATATTTAAAGTTTTTCCTGGTAGTAACATGATAGTCTTGGTCCTAGGATGGTTGGAGGTGATAGTATGAACTTCTTTTATTAATGTGTTGAGATGACAGCTATGTGGTATAGTTCTATGGAGTCTGGTAATATCTTTGAAGAAGTGATCTATTTTTAGAATGATACTAGCCAGGGGACAATGTAACGCAGTGAAGTTGGTTTAATCATGTTCATTGTCTTCAATGTGGATTGGATGTCCCAAAATTTCATCCACTTCTAAAATATCTCCATCACCAGCATCTAAGGAAAGGTCCTGGATGTTTTCTAATTTATTTTCTAACTCTTCACCATATTGTTTAATGACAACCATAGCAAGTGAAGCTAGATTCTCCTATTTGTCAGATTCTTCTGATTCATCAACCCAAATATGGTTATGCTTAGCAGGTTGAGTGGGGGGATATAGGCTTAAGTGTTTTCTATTGGGACCATGTGAAATGATCATTCCTCCTACTCTGTAGTCAATCTTAGTTGCAACTGTGGCTAACCATGACCTGCCTAATATTACTGGGTAACTATCCTTAGGTGTGAGGGACTAGATGATTTGGAAATTTACTAGATATTCCCAATCATCAACCTTGACAAGGACATTTTCTAGGATACCTTTGGGAATGGCTATGGATTTATTTGCCATTTGTTATATGGTAGTTGTGGGATGTAATTTAGTGAGTCCTAGTTTTTCCATAACATCCACTATCATAATGTTAATGGCTGCTCCCAAGTCCACCAATGCATGAGGTATTGGTACCTCATTGATTGTTATTGTTATGAGTGGACTACCTGCATCACCATATTTTGGGGTTAAGGTTTTTCCAGCTAGAAAGTCAGCTAGATATCCATTGATGTGCACCATATTAATCTATTTTAGTTTCCTTCTTGGTGTTTTTATGTACAACTGTTTAGCTAGCTGGGTTAGTTTGGGAATTTCTTTAATCACCTGTAACAAGGGAATCTCGATATGGAGTCATTTAATTTCTTGCATTAAAGAAGTTTCATTAGACAATGGCATTTCCAGAGATTTCCTAAGAATAATTTCTTTGAGGCATTCCAAATAGGGTGCCTGAGTTTTCTTTCTTAGCATAGGATCTTTTTCTAGAGTATTTGATAGTTGCTTGGTAGCTTCTTCTTGAGATAGTTCTATGGTACATGGTAAAGTTACTCAAAATTATGTTGGGGATAACTTCTCTTGATTGTTCTTGGGGTCGCACTTTGTAGGTACAAGTAAAGTCTCTGGTTCTATGTTAAGTTTCCCATTTGAATCTTCAGGGATTTCAATAATGGTGGGTTGCTTAAGTGTTTTTCCTGACCTTAACTATAGGTTTCCACAATATATGGCATTAACTCCTACCATGTTATCTTGATCAACATTATATATTGGGGCATTTTGACATGTGTTTTTGGGATTAGGGACTGATTGTGCTGATAGTGGTGGTTGATTAACTTGTTCATTCTATTGAGGATTCTGGGGAGCCGAAAGAAGGTTCTGTTGTAGATTTACATTCATCTTGGACCATTATAAAATTGATTTGGAGGCTGGGTCCATTATGGAGGTTGATTGTAAGGGTACCATTGTTGTTAAGGTTGGTTTGACCATGGAAGATTTCCCCAACCTTGGTTTGTCCATTCATGTGTTCCCCAAGGTGGGTAAGATCCCCAACTAGTTGGTGCTAAAGGCCAAGGACTTGTCCATCATATATTGTTCCAATTATTTTGGAGGTTGCCATGTAGGGTTGGAGTTTTGACCATAGGAGAAATTCCCTCCAAGTCTTTGACCCACAAATTTGATCTCCTCCTTCGTATGAGACAATCGTTTCTTAGAATTCTTGATTGCATTTAGGATCACGCATTGATCAGTGGCATGACTCTTTTCACAAATTTGGCAATTATCAACCTTATCTAAATGGTATTCTCTTAATAGATGTTTGTTTTGACACCTAGGGCAATAGATGGATAAAGTCTTAGGATGATGTGTTTTGACCTATATTCCATCCAAAGTGGTGTTTAGCTAAACAAGAATGTCAGTTTTCAGATTTGCTATTTCCTCTCGTAGTTTTCCTATTTCATTTGAACCTCTTAAGAGACTAGATTTATGGATACCTCCTCTAGTATGGGAGAAATTCTAGCATAACTTAGTGATATTACTGAGTTCAAGTTGGGACACATCTCCCTTTCCCATTAAATCTTGACTTCTTCTAGCATCCTCGTCAAGTCCTTTAACAAATATGGTCTTTAGAATTTTTGTGCTTATGTCTTCTTCACCACATCATTTGGTTAAAAAGAAGAACCTATCAAGGTAATCTTCCATACTCTCATCTTCTTTTTGTCTTAGTTTGAATAGTTCCTCTTTCATATCACTAACTCTACAATAACTTTAATATTTGCCTAAAAATATAGTTTCCATGTCATTCCATGTAGTTATTAATCCAGAAACTAATCCCATGAACCAACGCATTGCAACATCTCTCAGAGTGGAGGGAAAGAGTTTAAGTTTCTGGTTATTGTTCTTGTAGTCAGAAGTCTAACACATGACTTTGAACTCAAAGAGGAACTAGTTAGGATCTTTATATGATAATCCTCTAAAAATAGGTAAGATGGATGGCAAAATATTTTTCATTGGTGCATCATCATCTTCATTGAGAGAGATAGGGTAAGTAAAGGTTTGTGCTATTGGTCTTCTCAAGTTTTCACCATCTCCTTGGTTTACCCTCCCATGGAGAGGGTCATTGTTGTGATTATTAGCCATGATGTCAAAAGGAATGTTCTCGACTAGGTTTGTTGGCTGAATGATCACCTCTCCAAAGGTTTGGTCTCATGGTAATACTTCTGGGATATTTTATGAGGTCTTAGGTTGATCTTGCTCGATTAATTCATAACTTAGTTCTTTAGTTGAGACTTCTGTCTCCATATTTATGGTTGGAATGACTATTGGGGGGGTATTTGGTATAAATCTTCTGTGTGGACCTTGCTTCCTAACTGTTAGGGTTAGCCGACAAAAGATATCAATTAAATGCAAATAAAGATTAAACAAAGGAATGAAAAATACACAGAAATAATAACAGCAAGAGAGAATTTTTACGTGGTTCACCCAAACTTAGGCTACATCCACCAATGGAGAGTCTAATATTACTATCTAGTTAATCAAACCGATTACAACCAGCAATCCCTGCAACTCAATACTGTTGTAAATGCTACAATATGGTATCAATGGAAACCCTAACCCTTAGTCGCTTTTATCAAGCCTTATGTCTCTTACAAAAATAGGGTTTTTTTTAATGTTGGCTCTGCCCCCCTACACTCCCCCATTAAATAATTTGGGGGGAAACCTCACTGATAAAAGTAGGGAAAATTTAACCTCCGAGTCTAATTAGGCTCCATATAACAACACTGAGAATGCAGAGAGAGAGGTTTGGTAACTATTTTTGGGTGTTTACTACAAGAGGTCTCCAAGCATTTCCCTAATAACACTTAGAAAAGAATCACGTATCCCTGACAACAATGCCAAAAGTGATAGGTTGTCATGAGGTCCTAACACTTTAGTTGAAAAATATCAGTTTATCAACCAGGGTAGTGTCTGAGGCTATATGCAATAGGGAGTGTGGTTTGGATATCTCATCTAGAAACAATTTCCTATATCTTTAAAAAGACTTAAACAAAACTAGAAAGCATTTGAACTCTATACTAGAGAGCATATAAATTTTATTCTAGAAAGCGCATAAATTCTATACTATTGTTTAGGGTGAAAAAGTAGGTTTTCTTCAACAAGTTTAAGTCCTATTCTTTCACCTAACTAAACATTGGTAGGACAAGGAACGAGTTCAAGATCAAGCTATTGATCACTTGTCTATTCCAAATAAACCCTAATTACACCTTGTAAGAGAAATTGACTAAATTCAGAGATGAAGCAGGGAAAACAGATCATAGAAATGCAGAGAATAAGGTTCAGAGTTCATGCATAAGAAATTGAGGGCTGACTGGACTAGTGTGCCCACTCATTAGTCCTAGAATTTCCCATTCATCAAAATCTTCCACATCAGCTATTCAATGACCTCCCAGAGCTTCCATATCTCAAAAATTTTCCCTAGTTGGACTAGGGCACCCACTCATTAGTCTCGAAAGTGTTAGGATCTGAAATGCCAAGATCTAGTGATGACTATATCCACAATATCTATCTTTTTACTGCTCCTTTTCATCATATCTTGCAAAACATGATCTACACGTACAAAAGGAGGAGAAAAATGTTGTGGCTATATAGGATCTTGCCTCAGTCAAGCCCCATTTTCGGTATTCCTATCTCAACAATAGCCAGAGATAAAGATTTGCAAAAGTGTGTGCAAACCTAAACAAGTGTATGCAGAAATATCAAACCCTAGATGTCTCAATCAAGGGAATATCAATAACTTGCTTTAATTCAATAAACACATACAAATTCACCTCAAGGAGATGAAAACAAATGAATACTTGCATGAACAAGAAGGCAAATCAACAATGTCCATGGAGGATCTCCAAGATTGATGTTGGAGGCTTCAACCCTTCTCCCGATCATGCAAAAGGTGTACAAACCCTAGGAAGAGCAAGATAATCTCAAGATCTTGATTCCTAATCTTCATATATTGTCTCCATGATAGAAATTTCAAATAACTTTCAAGAGCTTCAACAAGTCACTGATCTTCAATGGCAATTTTAGTAGAGTTTTGGCTTCAAGCTTGCATAAAGATTATCTGTGATAAAATGATTTTCAAATGTCTTTTTATATCTAACCTTAGGAGATTCAAATTTCAAAATAACATCTTGATATCGTGTGAAAAACCAAAATTTCAAAATGGAATCCCAAGGTGTACGACGAGAGCCGATAGCCCGTCAAGATTCAAAATCCTAAAAAATGGGGCATGACTAGGGTGTGGACGCCCAAGTCTAGTCCCCCATTTTCTGACCAGATCTGTATCTAGGGGGTCCTAGGGACCCATAATTCAAATTCCTTTTTAGGTTCCATCAATAGTTATCTCAGAAAATGAACATTTTGCAACTAGACACTAGCCAATCAGGGTTTCAGGAAGGCCAAAAATAAAGAGGTTAAGAGGTCACCAAAGGCAAGGAGCTAAACTGAGGGAAATTGTACCATTCCATATAGGAGGACAATTTCTGACATAACAACTATAAAGCATATAAATTCTATACTATAAAGCATATAAATTCTATACTATGATCTTAAACAGTGACAAATCCTATAACTGCACACACATTCTAACATTCAACTAACAGTAAACAATAGTTTAAACTAAAGCAGATGCTCTAGAAATATTTAAATAAATAGAGCTCTAAAAACTAACATCGTAAACAACACACCCTATAGGGTCACAACAGAAAACTAAACATAAAATAATTCTAGTTGAAACAAACATCCATAGAAACATAAATACTTATCTATTCTACAATCCCGTGAGTGGCCAACTCTTGGGAGAAATTTGTCTTTTAACTTAGATCACATTCAATCATTTCCATAGCAACATAGTAATTCCATTTATATCTTCATAACTCAAAAGGAAATACTTAGAATAACACCATTTGCATAAAAAAATTGCAGAACATAACTCATTTATTATTTGCCAAAAGAGAGATATATTTTGATATTCATCTTTTTCACAGTATATATATATCCATGTTTTGAGCAACTAACTAAAGCTAAACTATTATGAAATCCTATATTCTAGATGGCAGTAAAATACCATTGAAAAAGTCTTATAACAAAAAAACAGAAATTTAATTACTAATGTCTTTAAAACATATAAAAAGCTTTGAGTGGAGCCATAATGTTTGAGATAACCAATAGAAATAATAGAATTAAAAGAAAGTCTTCAATCAATGCATGCCTTAAATTTCTAGTGCCCTCAACTTCTGGCACACTTGACCTCAGCTGCTTGAAGTCCACTCCTCTCATAGGCCATGCATTAATCCCGTACAGTTACTCAACTCTACATACCATTATATAACCATTTAATAGCGAATTGCAATCAATTTAGGAAATAAAGATTTGTACAACATTTTATTAAAACTAGATAAATATTGCTTATAAAAAAAACAAATTGGCAAGGCTGGGGTGATTGGACAATGTAAAAAGGGTTATTTGTTTTATCAAAGGGATGAGGTTGTTTATACCTCATCAAGGATCTCCTAGGGGAGATCTAGAAATAATAAGGGGAGATTTGGATTGGTTGAGTGGAGCTAAAAATTGAAAGTGGGAGATGGATAGGGGGGACCCCTAAAAGGCTTCTAGATGGTGTAGAAGATGAAAAACATAGGGGAAAGGTGAAAACTCACCTACAAGATGCTTATAAGGCTTAGGAGTAAGGTCGAAAGCTCAGAAAATAGAAATCGACAAGTGTCGGCAAAAAGTGTCAAAAAGCATTGCAAACAGGGAGAGAGAGAGAAATTGACAAAGAGGAAACAACACAAGACAAGAAAGAAGACACGCCATCAAGAGGTTTGCCTCTTAGATGACATTATTTCATGCTTACATGTACGTGACAAGGATTAAAATCATCATAGGGGACCTTGTGGAGGTTGTGCGTGATTTTTGTGCTTACATAAGCCAATATTGATTCTTGGGTAGAATTTAAAAGGGTATTCAAGGAACAATATGGGGATAACACTAACCCACGATTTGTTGTGAATGAATTTATAAGCATTCAAAAGGATTCAATGAAAGTGTCCATGATTTCAATGCAAGATTCTTGAAAGTGAGTAATATGATCCCCCATTACATAAGACCCAATGAGCCCATGTTCTTGGTCATTTACCAAAATGCATATGATCCCAAGATGGGATATGAATTAAGAAATAGAGAGCCTCAAAATCTCAGGGATGCTTTCAAGGCAGCTCTACACATTGAAAACAATAGAAGGGCATCTAGGAAGACTTCTAAGAGGAGTGATTTGTAAATCACCCCAAAAGATAGAGGACAAAATAGTAAGGCTCCTATTACTGCTGAATATGAGAAACTATGGAAAGAGGTCAAGGAAATGAAGGTCTCTATGGCAAGAAATGATAAGAGGATCCCTAATGATAGGTTTCCTTTTGTTAGATAAGAAAAGATGCCAAGGTTAGCATATCAACCTTACAATACATATTAGCGAAATGGAAAGCCAATCCCCCCCCTAATGAAAGGGGAGGTTTGTCTAAAGAAAATCGTGACCCCCTAAGGAAAGGAGTACATGTCATAGATGAAAACCTATGGTGTCTATTGTGCCAGGCTCCCCACTCATCTTCTTCATGTGTTGTTCCACTATCTATGACTGACAATACAATCCCATATGAGGAATACAATGAGGGGGAAGATTATAAAAACATAATATAAATAAGGTTTTTAACCGTGAGTGTATTGTGGAAGATTGTGTCACCTCTAATAGTGAGTGTTCAGAAAATGAGGTTACAACAGAAAACATAAAGTTGAATAAGCAACAATCTATCCCAAATACAAGAGAGGATGATAATTGTGTTCTTCAGCTAAATACTGAGGATACTAACATCTAATTAAGAAGACCCTCTAAAGAGGAAATCAAGTCCTTGACTAATTCCAAGATTGCTCAGGTTAAAAGTGACTACAACCTGAGAAGTAAGAAAAACTAAGGAGAAAGTAGTACAAAAGGAAATGCAAGAAGCATTTTATAAAAGAAAAATAGAATATTCCCAACCCTAAGAGAGATATAGGAGTTTTGGAAAAGTCCATGAAAGTTGTGGGAAAACATAACCCGCATCATAACGCACATCCTAAGGCTAAAATACTAGTTGAGAAAGATAATGCCAAGAAAATCCCTATGGAGGAAAAATCTGGTAAAATTAACACACCTCAGGCCCCTGTAGTAAGTACTGATACACTTTGTACTAGTATAGTTACCAACTATGTCCCATTGGACATGGCTCATATATTCATCTAGATCAGAGTGACAGTCCCTTTATTAGAAATGATGAGGATACCTGAGCATAAAAGTAGGGTTGTGGCTGAAATAAATTAGGTAGTTCCTAGTGCACTTGAGGTAGCTAGTAAATCTAGCAAGCAATCTAAATAAAAGAAAGTACTATCCAAAGATGTTAAGAAGTGGAGTGCTAAGATACCATAAGTCTATCTAGGAACCACTTTGCAAAAGTGTCCCTGTCAAGTGGATCCTTTCTTTATCACTCTAATGATAAAGGGAAGGTTTGTAAAGAATTGTATGATTGAATCAGGTGCCTCTGCTAACATAATGCCACTAGGGGTCATGGAAATCTTAGGCTTACAAGTAACTAAGGCCTATGGGAAATGCTTTGCCATGGATTCCTGAGAAGTTCCTATCATTGGAATTATTAAAGATATTAGTTTTAGACTTGCAACATTCCCACATAAGGAGTTAAAAATGAATATTATGGTGGTGGACATCCCTCCCATGTATGGGATGCGGTTATCTAGAAAATGAGATTCTACTATGGGTGGTAGTATCCAAATGGATTCATCATATGCCATGATTCCCATGGATGGTGAAGAAGTAATACTTGAAAAATAAAGAAGTGACCCCAAATAATAGATGGCATCACTGAGAAGGGTGATCAAGTGTACTTACTTGATGTTGCTATGGATAATTTTAAAGTTGAGGGCATTAAAAATGATTAGGATAATTCTTTGGATCATAGTCTCGAATAATTTTCTAATAAGCATGGCCTATGGTCTATGCAATTTGATGGGGCATGTTCTAAAGAAGGCTTTGTAGTAGGAGTGCTGCTTATTTCTCCTTCAAAGAAAGCATTCAGATCATCCTTTAAATTAGGTTTTGCATGTACTAATAATGTTGTAGAGTATGAGGCTTTGCTTATAGGATTAAAACTAGCCCATAAGCATGGAGTTAAGAAGCTTAGAGTTCTAGGAGATTCTAAATTGGTTCTTTCACAAGTCAGATCCAAATATGCCTCTAAAACTTAAAGGTTTAGGTAGTATAGAAATGTTGTATGGGATACAATAGAGGAATTTGATGCTTTTTCCATTGATTGAGTGGAATGAAACAAGAATGTGATGGCTGATTTCTTGGCTAATATTGTAGTCAAGTCTGAAGATATCACATTAGTAGGAATTTCAAAGGTAGAGATACTGACAAGACCTTGTATTCCTGATAATATTCCTCACCGGCATATTTTCAATGATGATCAGGACTTGTATAAATTCATTCAAGAATTTGTGGAGACAGTGAATGGAAAAGAAACTATATTTGGGAATGAGGTCATCCAATTAAAAACCAACAGAATTCCAAGGGGACTAGTTTCTCTAAAAAGATTCTTTGATGGAAACGACATACAAACTACTAGGTCTGTACCGGTACACCAAAATGATCTCGAAGAGGTGAATCTGGGGACTAAATCCCAGCCAAAGCTTGTTTACATAGGTAAGCACCTAAATCCTAAAATTAGGGCAATGTTAATTTCTTTGCTCAAGAAACATAGGAAAGTTTTTGCATGGTCTTATGAGGATTTAAAAGCATATAGAGAAGATTTATTTTAGGATGAAATCCTATTAAAACCAAATGCAAAACCCTTTAAGCAGAAGCAAAGGCCTATAAACCCTACCTTAAGGCCAAAAATGCAACAAGAACTAGCCAAGTTGAGTGAAGGAGGGATAATCTGTCATGCCCACATTTTCCATGTGGTCTCAACACACATCGCACATGTCATAGCCACATCTGTTATGTGGTTATGACACGAGATATGAAAAACTTTTCTCAAACTGTCCTAAAAACCCCCTTCGCATGCGTACGCATGCTCGACGGTGTTCTCTCATGGCAAAACACTACACTCTTCGGCGGAATACAAGTACAATTGCGTGCAACCAGAAGCATACAGATCAACAAGAGGGTCTATACAACGCTGCTAACGTCATTGCAAGAGTGAGATTACCAAAGTTCTTATATCAAACCCTCGGCAATTTTCGGTAGCATAATGCCTTACGGCGTTAGTGGGAATTACGCTGCACTCATTTACGCACGTGGTTCGCTGATAGAGTAACAACTTCCCACGACGCCTTGTTCCGACTAAACCGGCTAGTGATCTCCCTATTTAGTCATTTTTCAGCCAGGCACGGTTGTCTGTCTCCTCTCTTGTTTCCTGAAACATACTCCTCCTATGACTTAGCATTTTCAACAAGGCGGTTTGGTTGCTCTCTCTTCCCTTTTCACAAGTTCTTAATTTTGAGTGTATCTTTATCGCCCTTACCTTAACTATTTCTCTGTTAATTTAGTGTGTTTATATTTCGGTCTCTCTCTCTCTTTCATTTTCTATGCTTTCTTTATGTGCATCCTGTCCTTTCTTCATGATTTACGTCAATCAGGGTTATCACTGCAGCTATTGTTGATCTTAAACCTAATTTCAGGATGATCTAGGTCACAAAGGCTGGTTTACTATTTCACTGGACTCGGTCTCCTAATCTTCCCTGATCTAGGTTCCCCCTCTTCGTATGTACTTATTAAACCTGTTCCTAAGCAGATTTAGCAGAAGGGTCCGTCAACTTAGTTCTCTTATCCCATGTGGGAAAAGTCACGCATTTTCTCCTCTGTGTTTTCCAATGTTAGTTTTTTCTTCTTTGGACTCTCTTACAGGTTTACTTATGAGGTCGTTTGCTACAGTTGAGATTAAAATGGCCACATGGATTGTCAGTGGTGGCTTCTTAAGTTTATTTCCAGTGTTCTTTTGAGCAAGGTGATCTGTAATTTTCCTCTTCATTTTTCGGGTGATTTATATTACGTTGATAGTTGAAACTTCCGAGAAACTCTTTCCAGAGTATCACTGAATATTACTTAACTCTCTTTTACATTATAATTTTATTTTCTCTTGTTTATAATTACTATTGTTACTATTACTATTAATGACTATTAATACACTGATTGTGACTCATATAATGTTGTAAATAGATGTAGGAGGCTCTCCACTTTATAAAACCCTGATCATGGTAATATCACTTCTTTGGTTGTTGTGTTCAACACTTAATAACATCTACTGTGAAAATATAATTTGTTATAATTTTTTTTTTCTCTATATCCATGAGACATAGTTTATAACGATTTTAAACGAGGGCCCAAAAACATGGTTCATAGATTTACTCCTATGTATATTATATATATATATATCTATATATATATAATATATATATATTAATGTCTATGTATAGGACGAAATTGGTTTACCACTATATATGTATATATCTCTATGTATATATCTATTTATATATAGATATATAGATAGATATATAATCATTATTTTATTATATATATAGCTATATACATGGACATATATAGTATATATATATGCCTATATATAGAGCTATAAAAATGTATTTATTTTCCAAATAAACCAATCATATGTTAGGGCCAAAGCCCTAACATTTTATTTGCTTTAGATTGCACAGCCGACGGCGGCCATGGGCGGCGGCGGCGGCCGCAGTGACAGAGAAGCAGGCTTGGCGGTGGCCGCAGAGCGGCGGACAGGGTCGGCGGTGGCCGCAGAGCGGCGGACAGGGTCGGCGGTGGCCGCAGAGCGGCGGGCCTGTGCAGGCCGCGGGAGGCATAAGGGGAAGGGGGGATGTGGAGTGGGGCGGAGCCCCACCCACATTCCCACGATGTGGGGTGTGGGTGGGGCTCCACCCTACTCCACACCTCCATGTACATGTGAGGGCCTGCGGTGGGGATTTCTCCCCACCGCCCATTATAAACCGCGACTGTGTTTTCTCCCGCGGCTTAAACTTTGACAGTCATTCATATGGTGCTATTCGTTGATTTCTATCAACAATAATATATATATATATAATATATATATATATATATATTCATATATACATATATATATATATATATATATATATATAAATCAACGATAATATATCTATATATATATATATTTCATATATATAGATATATATATATATATCTATTTTTATATTGATATATATCATTCAAACTCATAAAAAAAATGATAATTACTTTCAATTTCTCTATTAAAAAATGAAAATTACTCAAAATGTGATATATACATAAATCTATATATATATATAAATATATTTATATAATTCCTAAAGTTCTCAAATTCACTACTTAATTCATTTTCTCCAAATCAACCTGTTATAAAGATAATGTCATAATATATATATATATATATATATCCCAATTTCACTTAATCGGTAGAAATGGTAAATAGCTATCCCCTTATTATAAGTATATACTTCCATTTTCATAAACATTTAAGTTATGAAAATGAGTGCAGCGTAATTCCCACTAACGCCGTAAGGCATTATGCTACCGAAAATTGCCGAGGGTTCGATTTAAGAACTTTGGTAATCTCACTCTTGCAATGACGTTAGCAGCGTTGTATAGACCCTCTTGTTGATCTGTATGCTTCTGGTTGCACGCAATTGTACTTGTATTCCGCCGAAGAGTGTAGTGTTTCGCCATGAGAGAACACCGTTAGTATATATGCCTTATTATAATAATGACAGGATTTTATGTCATTATTATGTCTATATATGTACCACAAGCACTACTAGTACCACAGGCGACACCAGTAGTTACAGCAGCACCACCTGCACCATCGGTACCACAAGCACCACTAGTACCACAGGCGACACCAGTATTGGATATAGGTCCACAGATCTTACAGGCACTACAGACTATGCTAGACAGGTTACCACCAGTGATTCCTGAGCCACGTATAGAGCCTCGTGTTGATCCGCGAGAGGAGCCACGTGCTGAGTCACGTATTGAGCCACGTATGGAGCCCCGCGTTGATCCACTAGAGGTGCCACGTGTGGAGCCCTTCGTTGAGAATCCCGACACAACAGCAGAGGAGGTAGGGTCAGCCTCCCGAGCACGGAGCAGGAGTCCTCCGAGACTTTTGAGACAAGAACAGGTTCAGCATGGAGTATATGAGGATGGTGTGGAAGAGCCACTTGTGAGACTTAGAGATAGAGGGGACCCTATCAGAGATCTACTGAGGCTCAACCCACCCACTTTCGCAAGAGCTACAGAGGGAGCTGTGGCCGAGGCTTGGCTAATTAGCTTAGACAGGTGTTTCGCATTGCGACCATATGGGAGCAACATGAAAGCACGCGTGGCAGTTCATCTTCTTAGAGATGCAGCAGCCACCTGGTGGCGCACAGAGGAGTGCAAGCGCCGACTCTCCGTGGATACACTCACATGGGACATCTTCATTGAGTGCTTCAATGCGCGATATTTGTCCGAACATTATAGACAGCGCAGGATCGATGAGTTCCATGATCTACAGCAGAGGAGACTCACCGTTACTCAGTATGAGAGCCAATTTATAGAGCTTTCTCGTTACGCGGAATACCTCCATGACGAGAAAATCTTAATACACAAATTCATCAGGGGGCTAAATCACGGGATAGCAGGACCAGTTCGTATGGCAAATCCCCATACCATGAGCGAAGCTATTGAAAAGGCCCTTATATCAGAGGAAATTCAGGGACGAGGACAGAATTCACGCCCACAGTACCAGGAACGGAATCCCCAACAACAGTAAAATTTCTGAAGGCCTCAAAACACAACACAGAGAGGAGGATATAATCCTTCATCATTACCTCCTAGGCCTCCACAGCAGCAGCAACATCAGCAAAAATCCAAATTTCAATAGAGGGGACAGGGAGGACAGAACCGTGGATGGCAGCAGTAGGGACCACGCAGAGATTAGAGACAGCAGGGTTCATCGGCAGGACCCGCAAGGTCCCAGCAGTCTTACAGAGGCTCACAGGGATCCACTGGACGGACTAGACAACAACAATCGGGCAGAACACAATCAGGGCAGTTACAGGTTAGAGGACCATGTTATGTATGTGGTGGGGCAGGGCATCTGGCTAGAGAGTGCCCGCAGGGATTTACTGCAAGGGGTCAGCCCTGATCAGGAGGGTCTGAGCAGACCGTAGGTGACGTGGGCAGATCTCACCACATGTTTGCAGCGGTTGATAACCGCCAGGCCGATTTCCAGGCCTCTGTCATCGAGGCGGCAGGTACGATTAGAGACTTTCCCATCTCGATCCTTTTTGACTCAGGAGCTACTGACTCCTTTTTGTCTACATCGTTAGTGGAGCGTTGCAGGCTGGTGGCTTCTAGGCAAGACATTAGGTGGGAAGTTGAGTTGGCCTCAGGGGCCAGGATGTCAGTAGATACCTTAGCTAAAGACTGTGAGATCACATTGGGATCCTTCACCACAACATGTGACCTTAGGATTATGCCATTAGGGTCTTACGGAGTAGTTCTGGGTATGGATTGGCTTGCAGCACATAGAGCCAAGCTTGATTGTCGCCAAAGAATGATTAGCTGTTTAGACAATCATGGTTCGTCGGTTGAGATAGTGGGCATTCAAAAGCCCACGGCTGTTCGTATGATATCCGCTCAACAGCTTAAGCACTGTATGCGGAAGGGATGTCAGATGTTTGCCATCACAGTCAGTGATAGAGCAGAGGATGAACCTGAGGCTACTTTAGATGATCACCCTATCCTTAGAGAGTTTGCCGATGTATTTCTGCCAGAATTACCTGGTATGCCTCCACGCAGAGAAGTGGACTTCCACATCGACTTAGTGCCAGGTGCAGAGCCGATATCCCGCGCACCCTATAGGATGACGACCCATGAACTCACTGAACTTAAGCTGCAGTTAGAAGAATTACTTGAGAAGGGACACATCCGACCTAGCGTTTCACCATGGGGCGCACCAGTGATCTTCGTGAAGAAGAAGGATGGGTCTCTTCGACTATGCATGGACTACAGGCAGTTGAACAAGGTGACGGTGAAGAATCGTTATCCTCTACCTAGGATTGACGACCTTTTGATCAGATGCAGGGAGCCAGAGTGTTCTCGAAAATCGATCTAAAATCTGGGTATCACCAATTGCGCATTACGGAGTCAGATATTCATAAAACTGCTTTTCAAACTAGATATGGCCATTATGAATTCACAGTGGTACCTTTCGGGTTGACGAACGCTCCTGCAGTATTCATGAGTCTCATGAACGGGGTGTTCCGTACATACCTAGATCGGTTCGTGATCATATTTCTAGATGACATTCTGATTTATTCACGGACTGAGGAGGAGCATGTAGAGCACTTGCGTCAAGTTTTGCAGCAATTACGAGGGCAGCAACTTTATGGCAACTTGGCGAAGTGTGCCTTCTTCAGGATAGAGGTGCAGTATTTGGGACACATTTTATTAGGCGATGGCATCTCCGTAGATCCATCTAAAATTAGAGCAATCCAGGAGTGGCCAGCACCCATGAACGTGACAGAGGTCAGAAGCTTTATGGGGTTAGCCGGGTATTATCGTCGGTTTGTCGAAGGTTTCTCCAGGATAGCACATCCCATTACTTCCCTTCAGCGAAAAGGGAAGGGTTTCACTTGGACCGAGCAGTGTGAAAAGGCTTTTGGAGTCCTCAAGGAGCGTCTCACTAGTGCTCCTATTTTAGCAGTCCCAGATCCTTCAGAGGAGTTTGTAGTTTGCACAGATGCATCATTAGAAGGTTTGGGAGCCGTGCTTATGCAGGATGGTCGAGCGATCGCATACGAATCACGGAAACTAAAGACACATGAGTTAAACTATCCTACGCACGACTTAGAGCTTGCAGCTGTTGTTCATGCCTTGGTTCGCTGGAGACACTTTCTCTTAGGTCGATGCTTTGAACTCCATTCGGACCATCATAGTTTGCAGTATATTTTTACACAGCCTAATTTGAACACCCGCCAACGGCGTTGGATGGAATTCCTATGTGAATATGACTTCGATGTCCACTATATCAAAGGGAAGGAGAACGTGGTTGCTGATGCTTTGAGTCGAAGACGCCACGAGATCCAGACCCTGACCTTGAAGATGGACTTGAAGGATCGCATCTTACAGCATCTGCCGGAGGACGAATGGTTTCTTGAAGTGCAGCAGGCAGTACTAAATCAGAAGGCCCTTGAGGGCAAATTTACAGGATATACCCTTGAGTCTGATGGTATGCTTCGACATCGGCAACGCATCTATGTACCCCATGCGGGTAATCTTCGTACAGTAATCCTATCAGAGGCTCATAGAGCACCCTACGCAGCACACCCAGGAGTGAAGAAGATGCATACTGACTTATGACAGCTTTATCATTGGGCTGGGATGAGGCGTGACATTGCTGAATTTGTTGCTCGTTGCCTGGAATGTCAGAGGGTCAAGGTCGAACATCAGCATCCAGCGGGACTGTTCTACCCTCACGAGATACCTGAATGGAAATGGGACACCATTTCTATGGATTTTATCATTGGTCTACCTATGTCATCACGTCGCCATGATGCTATTATGGTGACAGTTGACAAGCTGACCAAAGTGGCGCATTTTTCACCAATATGCACAACATACAATGCACCATCAGTGGCAAAGGTGTTTCTTGATCAGATTGTTCGACTTCATGGGGTACCTCGCCGCATTATATCTGACAGAGACTCCGTATTCACTTCATCGTTCTGGAGAGCCTTACATCAGGCGTTGGGCACACAGCTCAACTTCAGTTCAGCATATCATCCGGAAACCGATGGACAGACAGAAAGAGTTAACCAGGTGTTAGAAGACATGCTTTGCATGTATGTGATGGACCACCAGTCTAGATGGGAGGAGTACCTGTATCTAGTTGAGTTCACCTACAATAATGGGCATCATAGCTCGTTGGGTATGCCTCCTTTCCAGGCATTATATGGCAGACCATGTAGAACACCTTTGAGTTGGGATCGGATAGAGGACAGAACAGTCATCGGCCCAGAGATAGTTCAGAATATGGAACAGTAAGTCAAACAGATAAGACAGAGGCTTCTGGAAGCACAGGACAGGCAGAAAATGTATGCCGATGCTAAGAGGATAGACCGAAGCTTCTCTGTGGGGGAAAGAGTATTTTTGAGAGTGCGGCCGCACAAGAGTCCAATCCGTTACGGAAAAGGCTCTAAGCTCGCACCTCGATTTGTAGGACCTTTCGAAATCTTGGAGCGGATAGGACCAGTAGCCTATCGTCTAGCCTTGCCACCTAGCCTGTCACGTATCCACGATGTATTTCATGTATCAGTTTTACGTCAATATATTTCTGACTTATCTCATGTGTTGGATTGGAGTGCTCTTCAGGTAGAGGCAGACGGACAACTGGCGTTGGAGCCAATTCACATATTGGCTCGTCGGACGCTGGCCCTTCGAGGTCGAGAGCTGGACCAGGTTAGAGTCCAATGGGACTTATACGACGAAGTCACTGCAACATGGGAAGATGCAGAGAGACTGAAGACCCTGTATCCTCACCTTTTTGACGACTTCCAGGAGGAAGTACCGTCTTAGGGGGAGAGGATGTGAGGACCGCCCTTTTTACTACTGTTGTTATGACTATTTACAGTACTGTTATTGTTACTTTCATATTTGTGGGATAGCAGTTCCCGAAATTTGTTAGACTATTTAACTTTATTATGTTTTCGGAAAAACTAATTGGGTGATGTTTGGATAAGTTTACTTTTCAGAAAAATGAATTAGGTGATGATGGAAAATTGTAATATGATTTTAATTATGTTAAATTGTACTAGGGCATGAGAATGCATGTTTTATTTAAGTTGCTTTGGCTATGATGAATTTATGTGGTTACTGATCTTGTAATTGAGTGTGCAGGGATTACTAATCGAACCACAGATTTCGGAGATCATTCCACACCTTGTTCTTTGTTATTCCCTGTTAAGCCGATCTGGTTCCACGAGGAACCAAGATCTCTTTGTGTTTGATGTCATGATGTAATGTGGTCTTTCGTATGGTCGAGTGGGTTAGGTTACCCTCATGTAACATTATTTTTATAATTAGTGTTGTAAAGAGATTGAATTTGAAATTCCTTATTTTATTTAAATTATGAGGCCCTTTTCTTGTGCCTTACCTTGACCAGGGGTGTCTTGTATGGGTTAAAGTTGACCCTGGGTTATACCCCATGGGTCCAGGGGCCCATTTGGCATGGGTAACCCTTGAGTAACCTCCATCTAGTCAACTTAACCTTCCCCTGAAGTTAAGTGGCGAAAATTGGAGGTAGGAGGGGACATGATGGGTTGTACCAACACCCAACCCATCCCCTCTACATTCCCCTAGATAAGAGATGCCATCCATTAGTGAAGGTCACCTCTTCTTTAGTGAGATTCCCCCATGTACTCTGGGGACACCCATGTGAAGAAAGGAGAAAGAGGCATGGGTCACCTGTCTTGTTCCCATTTAACTCTTTTTTTTTATTTCTCCCATGAGAAAGTGGAGTCACATGAGAGGAATAAGGAGTACCCTTGGGAATGGAGAGTGACATAAGCCACCAGGACAGAATAGTGGTTTTGGGGAAGGGTGAGGAGGTGACAAGTGTCACTTCCCCATTTCTCAAAATTAAAAGAAAGAGAATTTGGGTTATTTATTTTCAAATTTTGGGATGAGAGGGAGTTAGTTGAATTTTGGGAAAAACTTTCATTTTTGCCTTACCAAAAATAGAGAAGTTAGTTTGGAAGATAGAGAAGGGATAGGGAGTTGGTGGCTAAGGTTGGAAGTGAACTCTGTGGACTCTGCAACAGCTTCATTCCAGGAGGGCTTTGCAAGGTTGGTCTGAATTTTACCTTTGTTTTTGTAGAACTGAAATGTGTATGAAATGTGTGTGAAATATGTGTTTAGATTTATTTTCTGTGGGGTTCTTGTCGGGTTGTTTCACAGAGCGTCTCCCACTTGGGTTACTTTTTTCATATTTCTATGTTACTTTTGAGAACTTTAGGAATTAAGCAGTGAAGTTACTTTTGTCATATTTCTATGTTGATCACTTATCATCCGCATCAGATATGATTAAGTTGTTAGCCTTATGCCTTAAGTTGCGTTATTGACTGGCCCCTTACCTTTTGTTTACTACTCGTGCCTTGTATTCAAATTTTTTATCAATATGCCCTAAGTTTATATTTGACCCCTTGATGAGTCCCATGGCCCCCTTTTCCTAGTAAATAAAGGTTGTTTTTAAAGAGTGTGCAAAGGGTCACGCCCCTTTTATCTTTTGATAATAGGTGGTGTGTTTTGACTTGTTTCTACCATTCTGTGGAGAGTAAAGTATTGAATAAATTGACATCAGCAGAATAGCGGAACGTCACCACCTAGTAGGATTCATTTATTGGCTTTTAACATATGGTGGGTCCCCAACGAGCATGTGACGACTTCTCACATTTTCTGCAATTCTGCATAACTTCTCCAAGGGTCCCACCAACCATTTGTGGAAGAATGGAAGGGTGACATTTGGCATCTGGAACACACAATAAGGTCTAAGTGGATAAAATGTTCTATGTGGAAGGATCTTAGGTCTTTCCGCTATTCCGTGGAGAAATTAATTAGTATATCCTGCCAAACTATGGAATGGTGGAAAACCAGCATGTGGTAGGGAGTGATAGCTTTGACGGTGCACCATTTCTAATGATTCATAAAGGAAAGATGAGGTGGAGCCTCCTAATTGGTTTGAGGAGCATTGGAAGGCATGCTAGGTGATGTCAATTTTTTTGACCTATTGAGACCGTCTGATCCACTCTGCTGTTGTGTAATCTGATAGCTCATATTCAAATTTTGGGAACCAAGTCATTGTGTGAATCTAGTTCACATAAGCTAGAAATAATGGTGGACATGACTGGTCTCAACCCTAAAATTAAAGGCTATCTTTCTATAGTTCACACTTCAATTGTCCTGCACTTTCCATTCAAATATCTAAAGCATTGAAGCAAGGAAATTGGTACCT
Source organism: Cunninghamia lanceolata (assembly GCA_027924645.1). Lineage (NCBI taxonomy): Eukaryota > Viridiplantae > Streptophyta > Pinopsida > Cupressales > Cupressaceae > Cunninghamia > Cunninghamia lanceolata. The sequence continues at coordinate 3,839,340 of BSBN01000318.1, read as the reverse complement.
ACTATGAGGTTTCTGACACCGTTTCAAGGTCCATTGAGCAAAGAAATTTAGTAAGTTTTATACACATTTTCTCATACTTTCTGCTATCCTATTAAAGGCCTGTTATTCTACTTCTTCTATAAAAGTTATTTAAGGTGAGAAATTAAGTATGCTCTAGTTTTCAAAATCAAGTTCCTATCTAAAATTGCATAAAAAAGGGGAACCCTAGAAAAAGAGAAAAAGAAAACCCTTGTCTCTCCAGTATTGTCTAAAATGGCTCCCCCAAAAACCTAGGTTCCTTCTACTTCCCAATGCCAAGCTTTACATGAAGCTCTTTTAGTCCAAGTCCCTCGCTCTTATACCCAAAAGTTGAAATTTAGTGGCCCTGAATACAAAGATGGATTGGTTGACAAATATTATGGCTGTAGAGATGCAGATATCCCAATTCCCAGGTGGTTATTGTTTAACCATTGGTGGGTCAAAAGAAATGCCCGCTCTCTACTTTCTAATGTGTGGAGATTAGATCTAGGGAAGTTGGTAGTCACCAATGTCTTTGATGATATTTATTTACTTCCAGCTATGGCTTCTAGATATGATTAGACAACCAAAATAATAAGGGTAGGTGGAGGAGGTGCTCTGGTAGAAATCAACAAAGAAATTATTGCTCAAATTTTTAAAATGAATTTGGTTGCCTATACAGTCATTGACCTAGATGAATTCAAGAAGAAATAACAGAAGGATTAAAGCAATTACTATACACTCAAAATCATGACCTCAGTTTCCTGGGGCTGTCGAGTCAAATTTTGGCGTGCACACAAACCCTTCCCTCCTTGCCATGGGGTGAACTGCCATATCACTCTTGCTCTCATGGAAGTAGCCAGTCAAGAGGAGGTGAGACACGGGGGTGATGTGAGCATCCACTATCAATAATTTATTCATCCTTTTCTTTCTCAACCTAAATAGCCAAAGCACTCTCTTCCACTGGTTTTTCTTCCTTCACATAGCTAGAAGGATTAGTAGACACAGGTTCTTCTTTAATTGCAATAAACAAGCATTCATTTACACTAGTACTAGCATCATCAGATTCATCATCTGTCACACCTTCATCATCAAGATCCCTAACATAGTAGCATTTCTTTGGAACCCTAGGTCTATTCTCAAATCTTTTTCTATTCCTTTCAATTCTCTTAGGACACCTAGAAGCATAGTGACCAACCTTACCACATGTACAACATTTGAAAGGTAATTTGCCTTTGAACTTACCAGAACCTCTTTCCAGTCTATCAACAAAGCTGGCTTCAATTTCATCAAGCTCATCATCAAGTTCCACCTTGTACTTCTTAGCTCTAGAGATCTTCTTTGAAGTACTAGCTTTGAAAGAAATCTCAACCTTTGGTAGAGCATCACCAAACTCTCTCATCTCAAAGGATGTAAGCTTTCTAAGCAACTGATCCTTATCGACTTATTTTATAGTCATTACTCTTCAATTGTAGCTACCTTGTGACTATAGGACTTAGGTAATGACCTAACAATTTTCATCACAACTTCCTTCTCATCAATAGTGGTGCAGGAGCACCTACCTGACAGCTGGCCTCCATGAGGCAGTTAGTTTGTTTTGAGTCTTGTTAATGTTTCCAAGAAGGTCTGATAAGACCAGTGCATGTAATAAGGTCATGTTGACCATACTTTACTATTTTTACATAGGTTGTTAGGACAGCTGTTATGCTGTATGTTCGGTTGGATCCTCCCAGCCGCTTGGAAGCTCCCAGCCGCTTGGAGTTGGGTCGGTAGTACTCGCAAGAGATCCTATTTATGCATGGGGATCAGTTGGTCTTGAGACAGATTGAGAGATAGATGTTGAGAAGTTAGATTGCAGGAAGTGAGACAGAGTACTGTATTTGCATCTTTTGAAATCAATAAAGATCCTGTTTGTGTTCATTTTCTATTTGATCTCCACTGTGTGATCGATTAGCTGTTTTGGTGGTTACATGGATTCGCTGATCCATTCCACCAGTTGATTCGTCAAATCGGTGGAATGGCTATGTACAGTAGTTTAGGATTTAGTTTGCATTTTGTGTTTGTTCATGTGCATGTTTACAGGATCGTCGTCGAGAGGTGTTGAGAACCCTAGCATGGGTATGTGCTAGGTCGTGCTGGTTGTTAGAGTCTGGAAGATCGCCCTGAAAGTAGATCGGGTCACCTCAGGAGGTTCGGCGGATCAGAATTCGCTAAGGTTGGAAAATCTGTCACAACGGCATCATCAGGATATTTCTGTGTATATCCTGCAGTTACTTTGGGCGTCATCCGAGTAGATGAAGGTGAGCATGATGCAATCATTTGCATAAGGTGAATGTGCATTGGGGTGATCATCATCAGGTGTTGCCGAGGAGGAACGTATCGGCATATGGTAGAAGATCAGGTTGATAAAACCATCGCGAGCCGATAATGTTAAGTTTGGCCGACAGCAGGATATTGAAGGAACTGCATGTGACGTCATCGTCATCAGGATAATCGTCATCAGGATATCAGGGCAGCAGGATATTGAAGGAGCTGCATGTGATGTCATCGTCATCAGGATAATCGTCATCAGGATATCGGGGTGACGTAAGCATCGAAGGAAAGGTGCATGAGGTTGTCGTCATCAGGATATATGGGAGGAACCGGATGTTCTATATCCTATTGATGAACATGATGTTGAACATCATGATGATGAAGATAGAGGTTGGCAGTAAGATGAACAGTGATCGTCAGGAGGATGATCGTGCTTGCCGAATGTGATGATGCTGCCGATAGCCGAATATGATGATGCTGCTGACAGGCGAAAGGGCGAAGGTTTGTCTGCAGGAGGATATCGGTCGGCAGAGAAAATATGATGATGCTGATAGTGTTAAGGAAAATATGATGATGATGATGGGTTTTGGACATACATGCAGTATGTCAAGGTTTTAGTGTGGATGCCTCTGCATCATAGTGGTATCAGAGCTCAGCAAAAGGTCTGGGCTGTTGTGTGTTGCTTCTGTCACTGAAAGGGTAGAGGTAGAGTTGATTCTGTCACTGAAAGGACAGAGGTAGAGGAGTGAGAGGTTGACAAAATGCCTCCAAAAGGTAGTGGTACTGCAAGGGAATTGCAGGAGATGAAGGAAAAACATGCCAGAGAGATGAGGAAGATGAAGGAGCTTGCTGAAGCACTTCAAGCTAGGCTTGTAGCCCTGGAAAAGAACAAAAAGAGGGAAGTGGAAGACAGTGAGTCTGAAGAAGATGAAGATACTGTTAAAGAGTATGAAGAGGTAGCTGAAGATCTGGATACTGAAGACCAGAGATTTGCAAAACTGTTAAAGGCAGTGTAGAGTGATAAACCTAAGGTAAAGGTTGATGTTTCCAAGTATAATGGAAGTTTGAATGAAGATGAGTTGCTGGATTGGATTGCTGCACTTGATAATCACTTTGAATGTGAAGATGTTGCTGAGGATCAGAAGGTAAAGATTGCAAAGACCAAGTTAGGAGGTCATGCTTTGGTATGGTGGGATTATGTACAATCCGAGAGAAGGAAATAAGGGAAGTCAAAGATCACTTCATGGGATAAAATGGTAGCAAGGATCAAAGGTAAATTCTTGCCTAGGGATTATGAGATTCAGATGTTTAAGAAGCTGCAATTTTTAAGGCAGAAGGAAATGGATATGAAGGCATATACTGAGGAGTTTTATAAGTTGAGTATGAGATCTGGTCATCATGAGAATGAGGTAGAAAAGGTGGCTAGGTACTTGGCTGGTTTGAGATTGAACATACAGGATGAGTTAGTTTTAGCTAACCCTAAGAGTGTGGAGGATTGTTACCAAATGGCAATCAGGATTGAAGAAAAGGTGAATAGGGGACAAGATAAGTCCATGAGAGGAAGAGGCAGCAATATGAGGGGAAGAGGATCAGCCCCTACAACAAGGCAAACCAATGAGGGTCAAGAAGACACTGGTAAAGGACAGGGACAGTCTGATTTCAGAGGTGGATGGAAAGGTAATAGAGGCAGATTTGGAAGTGGTAGAGGTTCTACTACATTTTCAGGAAAGTGTTACACCTGTGGTGAGTTTGGTCATCCATTTTTCAAATGTCCAGAACGCAAGGGTTCATCATCCAGAAATGATAGAACGAATGACAAGAGAGTACAACTTGTGCAAGAAGAGAAAGTAGAGCAAAGTGTACAGAGTTCAAACACTTATCAAGGAGATAGAGTTCCTGATGGTTATGGATATCCTGAGGAGGGAGAAGCATTGATGCTTAGGAGAACTAGTTTACAGGCATCAAAGAATATGATGCAAAGAAGAGCTCTTTTCAAGACCACATGCAAGAGCAAAGGTAAAGTGTGTAAGGTTGTCATTGATACTGGTTCAACAAACAACATGGTATCTCAGGAAATGGTGGATAAACTAAATTTGGAAAGGATTCCACACCATCACCCTTACAAGGCATCTTGGGTGAGTGATAGTCAATCACTTTTTGTCTATGAACATGCATATGTGGATTTTCAGATTGGAGCATATCATGATAGAGTTTTGTGTGACATTTTGCCCATGGAATGTTGTCACCTACTATTGGGTAGACCATGGCAATTTGATAGAAGGGTACTGTATGATGGGTATGCTAATACCTACACCATCAAGAAAGATGGGAAGACTATTATGTTGATGCCATTGCAGGCAAATGCTGTAGCACAGGGGGCAGCCAAAATCATTTTAGTAGGAAAGAAGGAGTTTGTGCAGATGCCTATAGGAGCAGGCATAAAGGTAGTTGCGGACACTGCAGGGAAAGGACTTGTTAAGGACAACAGGTTGAAGAAAGTTTCAGTTTTGACTGACAGAGGTCAGCAGCAGGTTCAGAAATAGGTTTGCAAACAGCAACCAGTTGAGAGGAATGACAAGGATGTTGTCATAGTTGGGACTATTGTTTGTCCTATAAAGGTTGACAGAAAGATAGAGTTGAACATTACAGAAGTTCAAGAGGCAATTCAGACAAAGGTTCTGGTCAGACAACCTGACAAACACAAGGTATGTGAGAGAAGGGCCTACATTGACAGGCATGAGGATTTACTTGCAAGAAAGCAAGTTACAGTTCAGAAGTCTTGGAGTAGCCAAGAGCCAGCAGAGGACAAAGCTGGAACAAGTCAGAACACTGACATGACAAAGTGTAAAGGTGGAGGACTTCCACAACCAAACTCATGGGACATGAGTTCTTTTCTGTTGGGGAGTATGGTGCAGGAGCACCTACCTAACAGCTGGCCTCCATGAGGCAGTTAGTTTGTTTTGAGTCTTGTTAATGTTTCCAAGAAGGTCTGATAAGACCAATGCATGTAATAAGGTCATGTTGACCATACTTTACTATTTTTAGATAGGTTGTTAGGACAGCTGTTATGCTGTATGTTTGGTTGGATCCTCCCAGCCGCTTGGAAGCTCCCAGCTGCTTGGAGTCGGGTCGGTAGTACTCACAAGAGATCCTATTTATGCATGGGGATCGGTTGGTCTTGAGACAGATTGAGAGATAGATGTTGAGAAGTTAGATTGCAGGAAGTGAGACAGAGTACTGTATTTGCATCTTTTGAAATCAATAAAGATCCTGTTTGTGTTCATTTTCTGTTTGATCTCCACTGTGTGATCGATTAGCTGTTTTGGTGGTTACATGGATTCGCTGATCCATTCCACCGGTTGATTCATCAAATCAGTGGAATGGCTATGTACAGTAGTTTAGGATTTAGTTTGCATTTTGTGTTTGTTCATGTGCATGTTTACAGGATCGTCGTCGAGAGGTGTTGAGAACCCTAGCATGGGTATGTGCTAGGTCGTGCTGGTTGTTAGAGTCTGGAAGATCACCCTGAAAGTAGATCAGGTCACCTCAGGAGGTTCGGCGGATCAGAATTTGCTAAGGTTGGAAAATCTGTCACAACGGCATCATCAGGATATTTTTGTGTATATCCTGCAGTTACTTCGGGCGTCATCCGAGTAGATGAAGGTGAGCATGATGCAATCATTTGCATAAGGTGAATGTGCATTGGGTTGATCATCATCAGGTGTTGCTGAGGAGGAACGTATCGGCATAAGGTAGAAGATCAGGTTGATAAAACCATCGCGGGCCGATAATTTTAAGTTTGGCCGACAGCAGGATATTGAAGGAACTGCATGTGACGTCATCGTCATCAGGATAATTGTCATCAGGATATCGGGGCAGCAGGATATTGAAGGAGCTGCATGTGACGTCATCGTCATCAGGATAATCGTCATCAGTATATCGGGGTGACGTAAGCATCGAAGGAAAGGTGCATGAGGTTGTCGTCATCAGGATATATGGGAGGAACCGGATGTTCTATATCCTGCTGATGAACATGATGTTGAACATCATGATGATGAAGATAGAGGTTGGCGGTAAGATGAACAGTGATCATCAGGAGGATGATTGCACTTGCCGAATGTGATGATGCTGCCGATAGCCGAATATGATGATGCTGCTGACAGGCGAAAGGGCGAAGGTTTGTCTGCAGGAGGATATCGGTCGGCAGAGAAAATATGATGATGCTGATAGTGTTAAGGAAAATATGATGATGATGATGGGTTTTGGACATACATGCGGTATGTCAAGGTTTTAGTGTGGATGCCTCTGCATCAAATAGTTCCTCCCATGCCTTTTATTTCATTGACAATTTCATCAACCTTTTGCATGTAGGCTATTATGTTTTCATCTTTGCTCATCTTTAAGCCGTCATATTTCACTTTCAGGCCTTGCAATTTGGCTCTTTTTATAGATTCATCTCCTTCATATAGATTTTTCAATTTTTCCCAGACGTCATTAGCAAAATCTAGATCCATGACCTTTACCAACTTAGTGTCAGACAAGGCACTTAATAGAGCATCTCTAGCTTTTATATTTAACTTATTTTCTTTGATTTCATCTTCAGTTGTTAAACCATTCTGAGGCATGGTATACTTTGTCTCTATCACTTTCCATACTCTATAACCAAGACAGAGGAGATGGATTTTCATTCGTACCTTCCATAAAGTATAATTTGTCCCATCAAACTAAGGATCTTCCTTCTTATAGGACATCCTAGATTGACCTCAAGCTGTTAGGCTTATTTCTGAGGAACTTGGCTCTGATACCAATTGTTGAAATGCACAAGACAACTAAGAGGGGGGGTGGGGTGAATCAGTTGTCTCTAAAACTTTAACCACTTACGAATATCAACACATCAAATGCTCAATTACTATTATTAAGATTTGACCATGAAAACATGAAACAAGAAGTTCAACACAATAACACATTCAACATATGAGACACTAAATTTTTTACATGGAAAACCCTATAAGGGAAAAACCACGGTGGGTGTTAGCCCATAGAAATAAATATGTTATAGCAATACCAAAAAATAGAGGCTCACTGTCTTAGGGCTCACTACCCAAAATGCTCACTGTAAATGTTGGGGCTCACTGCCAAGGGGTGGCTCACTGCAAAGGGTTGGTAAACTAATTTAATAACATCTACTCCATGCCTAAGTTTAGTTCCATTGAAGCATAGTATAACTCCTTAGCTCTACTCTTCTTACACCTTCGCACTTATCTTCACATTTTCGCATAAGGACATATTTTTTGTAACTTCATTACATGTTTTTATACACTTCATCCTTGGAATGTACATCAAGGTCGGCATTACATTCATCAACCATTGGAACAATCTCCAAGGTTGGAATTACAAAAATACATAGAAATAGGTCTAGACCTAAACAAAATTAGCTAAGGGAAAGATGTATGCGGATCATGTTATGCCTTAGCTGGGACTCAAATGCAATACTCCACACCATGACATGCTTCCACAATCTTTGATGTATCTCCGCAAGTAGTGAAAACAACCAAGTTAGCCAAGACTGGTGTTAACATTAATTCTTCTAAGAACAGTCTTCATCCACGATCCAAATTTCTCGTTGTTGACCAATCCAAAGGTAGGAACATGATTAGGAGACATCCACAAGCACATTGTAATCACCAAGAACATTCACATAGCCTCTAATCACTTTGTCATGAAGATTCTTCAAACTAGAGCACTTGAACATAACTATTATCTACTAGCATAGAGAAAAGATTGCTTGCGGACCACTAAATCATGGACCATTGGAGTTGAAGACACTTATCATCATTACAAACTTGATTCCAGAACTGTGGACTGAAATACTTAAATATAGAGGAATGTGGAGCATAATACATTCTCCCTGTCACCACCAAATATACAAAAAAGTAGTTTTCACTTTGGTGAACATAACTCACTCAAATCTTCATACCGAAGGCTCAAACTTGGAACATAGCATTTTCAGACATGCATCTAAATAACTTCCAATCTGCAAAGAAACATATTCATTCTACAAGAAATGCAGAACAAACTACTGGACTATTCTGTTGTATCAGGAATACTTATTATTTTTAACACTTAACTTATTACAAGAAAGCATCAAAACAAGTGTACAATTGACACCAATGACAACACCAATTAGGCACATAATTGCAACATACCTTTCAATGGAGCAGGTATGCCTATGAATTTCTCTGTAAGGCTTTTTGGTGAAACAATCTCCTCTAACTTAGTTTTTATCTTTTCAATATTTTTCATTATCTCCTTTTCCTTATGTTTCAAGTGCACTTCACTAGTTTTTTATTTATAGGTTCCAAACCTATCTACTGCACGATCTCTTGGTTTTCTCAACATCAGGTCTGTAAGTCTTGTGATTACACCTTCCACTTCATATCCCATTTCTAGAACCCAAACTATTCTAGGTTCCACTGCTTCCATGATGCATTCATCTCTGGTAACCATAAAGGTTATGTCCTTGTATTTCTCAAAAATCTTCACCAGCATCATCTCTCTTTCTTGTATTTTTTCTTGAAAGTTTTTGAAGAAACCCCATAGCATAGATTTCTGAGTATCTAGATCTCGAATCCTTCTTAAATGATCTCTAATTTGAATTGCAACAAGAATGTTCTCCAAACACACAATTTTCTTCACACCAGGAAACTCTCTAAGAAAGTAAAATAGTAAACATATGATAAGAGTACCATACTGGAATAGGTATCAAGAATCCTTAGTCTTTTGTAGGTTCTCCATCAACTGTTGCCTCATGAGCTCACATAAATCAATGTCCAGACCCTCTTTCACCATATGGTGACCAATGTGTATAGTTGTGGCTAATAAAAATTTCTCTTTATTAGTGTAATATATCTTGTAACCAATCATCATCGATGCATATCTCACCGCCAAATAATCTATGTCCTTTACTGTTAGGGAATGCTTGTAAAATTTTACACTAGTGAGTTTCATAACCATCTCATTCTTCATAGCCTTCATTACTAGAATGGGTCCTTTAGAACATAAACCAGTAACTACCTTGATAGCTTGCTTGTTGATCATATGCAGCATGTCCAACCACATAAACTTGTCATGAATACGGCTCAACACATACTTAACCCAATCATTCTCATAACAAAAATTTGGAAAATTATTCCATACATCCAGCTTCTTCTCTGTCATACCCTCAAATTCAGGTTTCAATTCAAAGTCATCTCCAGTTATCTCATTACCCCAGATATTTGTCATCTTTGTGATCATATTCATCCATCTTCATGTGGATGTATATTCATACATCCTCAATATGCATAACACCATAAGGAACTTTTCAAAAGCTGCCTTCTGGATCTATCTCCAAGGATTTGTAAGGGTTCTTCTTAAACTTAGGTCTTGGCCATTCCAAGACATCAATCACTTGAAGGGTATACATCATGAATCACTTCTAAAACTAGGTTTTTAGCAAGAAATGATAAATACCTTTGAGTTTCATTACCACCAGGGTTTCGCACAACAACTTGGAATCTCTTCAACTTGCTTATACTCTACTCTTCACTCTTCAAATGCTTGATCACAAGTGACTTAATCATATGTGAAATCAAATATAAACACCTTTTGGAAGACTTAAAATGCATTCATTGTTGTGAGTAAAGTTAGGTCAAAAAGATAGTAAAGTGTTGACACAGTCACCTTTAATCACTCTGCAAATATCTGCAATAGGAAATATCAAACCAAAAATATCATTAGTAGATCAATAGTGTCAATCTACACATGTACTAGTGTGGTGAAAGCATCAGCACCATATCTTTGGTGGGGGCTTAAGGATTTTTTGTTAAAAATCCCCTTGAGCCAAAGTACTTCATCTAGTTTCCAAAGGAAACATCTACACCAGGAGCTGGCATAGACTCATTCTTCACCTCATTCTCATCTTTCTTCTTTAAGATCTTGTTCAATTCCTTCTTAATTTCAACTGGATCAACTTTCTTCTCTACTGGATTAGCCTTGTGTGAAACAAAGGGTTTCACATTCTTAGATTTGCAAAACTTGGCTATGTGTCCTAGTTTGTTGCATTTATAATAAGTGAAATTTGATTGTTGAACATTACCATTTCTCCTCACCTTAAATCTGCAATTAGCTACCTTGTAGCCAAACTTGTTACAAGTGTAATAGTATCCATGAAAGGGGCGAGATCTATCCTTATTATTCCTTGACATTTTACTTCATTCATTAGCCTTATGTCCCATCTTATTGCAAGCATAACACCTTATAGAGTTTTGACTTAACTTACTCCTACATTCAGAAGCTTTATGACCAACCTTATTGCAAGTATAACACCTTACAACATTTTGATTCATCTTACCTCTACAATTAGTAGCTTTGTGACCAAATTTATTACAAGCATAGCAATTACCATTGAAACCTTGAGGATACCTGATAGGAGTAGTTTGTTTAGGTACAGGCTTCCTAAAATTCTTCTTCATATTCTTTATTTGTCTCTGAATAGGAGTGAATTTATCTTCTTTTGTATCTCTGGAGGCATTCTTCTTAGGACTTTCCTTTTGATTGGAAGTTATCATATAAATTTGTAGAAGCACTAATCATAGGACTCTTCCCCTTTTCAAAACCAAGGTTTGATTTTTCTTTTGCTAGATTTTAAGAGTTAATTATCACATCAAGGATTTTAGATCCTCCTTTTAGTTTTAGTCCTTTGTCAATCTGTTCTTTTGCCTTTTCCAATTCTTTCCTTACAGTGACAACTTCTTCCTCAAGTTTTAAACATTTAGCTGATTTCTCATGGAGCTTGATATTTAAGCAATCTTCAATCCTTTTTTCTTCTTCAACCATGACCTTCAAATGTGAGATCATTTCTTTTGTTTCCTTGAGTTTTATGTCACCTCCTTTATCTCCTTCTATTAGATTTCTTAGTTTTCCAATTTCTTCTTTTGATTCTTTTGCCTTTATCTTCAATTTGTCAATTGTCTCCTTTGCTTTCTCAAGAATGTCTTTATATTCTATATTTAGTTCTCTTTCTTCATCCAGTTCATCAAGGGGTAACTTGAGTTCTCCTTCAAGGTCTACTTCACACTCATTTAGCTCAAGGTCCCAACCTTCAGGTTCCATTGCTTCTAGATCTAGTTTTGGTACAAATACATCATTTTCCATAGATTCAAATTTCATGTGTTCAAGTGCAGAATCTACCTCAGCTATTAGCTTTCTCAAAGGTACTTGGCTCTAATACTAATTCCTGAACATAATGAGGTGCTGAGAGGAGGGGGTGAATTAGCACACACTAACACTTAAACAAATATTTGTAGATAAAAATGAGTAACTTAAAGAGAAAAAAGTAAACCATGCAACATAAAAACCAACACAAGAACACCAAGATTTTTATGTTGAAAACCTTAAAATAGGGAAAAACCATGAATAGTGATAGCTCACAATATATTATGCTCACTACAAAAATATTACAACTTTGTTATTGGGATGCAACCCAAGGAAGCTACTACTCCCTATATTTTACAGCAATTAAACTTTGATTTAGGGTAAAACCCAAAGAAGCTACCACTCCCTAAATATTCTATTCACTGCATTTAGGATTTACAAGGATGGATATATGGCCTACTCCAAAGTAAACATCCAACTTATGTTGATAATGCACTCTTATTTTTCTACTCAAAACATGCCTTTAAACTGATTCTGCACACTTCATACCTTACCTTTGCTATATTCTATTCGCACTCACCCTATACCTCACAAATGAATTTGATCTTATATAAATATCCTCTACAACACTTCAAAACACTGATTAGGTTGGCATCATAAACATCATTGGATGAAATGTGTAACTCTTCAAAGGTTAGCCTCAATACATACAATATGATGAGAAAACTTGTTGCCGAACTTAGGATTTCATGAAAGTATTTAAAACATATCTCTTCATATCTATAAAATTCAAAGCAATAGGTCAGGATCTACTGCACATACCAAAGTCTTAACCTGTTAGCTCAAACTACTCAAAACTGCTAACTATTCATCTTCACACTACTGGGGAGAAGCCAAGATCTTCATGTAGACAAAGAATTCAATCATGTACAATCTCAACATCCTCCATTCACCTTTCTGCTGAAGTATCATATCGATCTATGCATCCTCAAAACAAGAAACATGATGAACTGTATGAAACAAAGGATTTTGGACCACATGTGAAACTTCGTAACTCAAGATATAGCATTGTAGTATAAGAAAATAAGAAATATCTACATGTAGATCAAACTTGAGATACATTGGAACATGTAAGACCTCCACACAACTTTTATGATTGATCTGTATATATTTCATCTTCCGCAAAAGCTCAAACATTTGTATTTAGGCTCCAGAATAGTCTGTACTGCCTCTGTCACTTGATTGCTGACATTGTGGACCACCAGACCACTTCATACTTTATCATAGTATGCCTTATACATCTTTGAGCCTATCCTCAGAACTGCATGACAAAATAATGTCTTCTAGAGGAATGCAGAGCATCCATTAAGTCTCTATCATTTCTTTTCCCTAAGTACTAACCAGTACTATGTCCCTTGTAACTTTTTTGTTGAAGATGTGAAGACCTAAAAACTTGAATATATCATTTCAATACCTAGATACACATGTCTTCAAAATTGTAAGATCAAATATTTCTCTTTGGAGAAATGTAGACCAAAACAATGTTACTTTGCCTTGGGATATGCACTGTGAATGCCTTAGATTTCTGGTATTTATCATTAAGTATGGTACTCCAAACTGATGAGATATACATGTAGGGATACTAGAAATGTGCAAGGACATGAGTATTTACCTCTGCATCATGCTTAGAGACAAAAATGATCACCTCACCATACTTAGACTATTTTCTCTTCTCCCAGATTGGTTTGCCTTGACCATGCTGACTCTACATCTGTACAAGTTTGTCCATATATTTCCATATACTATGCTGACATCAATGACATCACATATTAACAACAAAAGAGCTCCAAGGTCAAGTTCGTGGTTTGATTTTTTTGCCAACTAAGGAGAACTTGATGTCAAAGTTGGTGTCAAAATAAAAGCCAGTTCATGGTTTTATACTTTTACTGATAAAGAGAAAGTTGGCTCATGGTTTAAAGAGAAAATTTGACAAAGACTTCAAGAATTTTTTTGGTTCGCGAAGGGCTCAGTTCACCAATAGTGAGGTTCACCGATAGGCAACTTTGGTGATAAAGGAAAAGGCATTGAAGACTAAGGATTGGAAGTGTAAGTTCATGAAAATGATAATTTGCCAATAATTAAGCGGATATAGTCAAGTTTATAAAAGGGAGTTTTTGCTGATAGAGACATTTAAGAGAAGGTTTGTGAAAATCTCTTTTGTAGTTGAAGGCCAAAGTTTGAGAAATGATAATTTCACTAATAGAAAAGGAAGATCAACGAATCAGATTTGAAATGTATAAATGACTATTTTACGTGTGTAAACTTGATGTTTAATTGACTATTAAGGAGATGCATGGTGATGACGATGGATAAAATGTATAAATCCTAATTTGTTGCATGCATGAAGATATATATAGAACTATAACTTTGGTTAGTTATAACAATGGATAAAACACAAAATTTGATTTGTTGCATGCACAAAGCCAAATATAGAGTTAATTTTCTGGCACATGCAAATGAATGGGAGTGTCGACATGCAAATGAGTGGGAGTGTAGGCATGCAAATAAATGGGAGTGTGGAGTGACAGTAGTTTTATAAATCAATCTTAAAGGATAGAGTTGACATATATAGAAATATAATGAGATTAGTGAGAAGAAAATTGTATTTGAAGAGGAGTGTAAGGTGGTGTGATAAGGATCAAGTTTGTGAGTTGAGTTGATCAAATTATCAACATAGAATCAGATTTGATTACTCAGAACTAGTGTAGAGTGAGATGCAGTAAAGAATGTAACATTTAATGTATTTCATTTCTATGTTTGTGTGAAGTTGGTGCTTCATATCAGTGAGGTTGGTGCCTCTTGTGGACTGAGTTGGTGCTCAGATCAGGGGATTATAGTCTCCTTAGAGTGGGTTCTCTTAAATTAGGGGTCCAGTGACTCCTTAGGGTTGGTTCCCTTAAACATTGTAATCAATGGTTTCATTTGTGAGGCTAGTTTAGGACAGTAGATCCTAGTAGCATTTTCTCACCATGGTTTTACCCATTTTGGGTTTCCATGTATATCTAGTGTTCATGTGTGCATGATTTCTTGTTGTTCTTGCTAATGCACTGAAAGCTAAATTGATCTACAATCTAAAGGTTTGATGTTTAAAGTTTTATAGATCTATTGATTCACCCCCACTCTTAGTAGATTACTTATGTTCTAAAAAAAGGTATCAGAGAAAGGTTCCTTGAAGAAGCATAACATCTAAGGTTGATCTTTGAGATTGAACACATGGCTAGTCAAGAAGGATCTCACTCAAACAAAGCACCATTGTTTGATGGAACAAATTATGTGTTTTGGAGTATAAGGATAGAACCCTACCTAACCTCAATAGGGTTTGATGTATGGAAATGTTTTGAGGATGGTTATACTGCTCCTACAACTCCTCTAATAGACTAAGCAAGTAAGAAGGCATGTGAGAACAATGCTAAGGCTAAGAATACAATTCGATGTGGTTTGGCTAACTCTTAATGTGTGAAAGTGATGCATTGCAAATCTTCTAAAGAAATTTGGGATAAGCTTCAAAGCTTTTATGGAGATATAAAGGTGAAAAAGCCAAGTTGCAAACCTTTAAAAAAGGTTTGAAAGCCTAAAAATGAAAGAGGAAGAAAAGATTGCTAATTACCTACTCAGAGTTGATGAAGTTGTGATTGTTATCAAAGGACTAGATGAAGTAAAAGAGTTAGTGGTTGTCAAGAAGGTACTTAGATCCTTATCTTCCAGGTATGATTCTAAAGTCTCTGCTATAGAGGAAGCAAGAGATCTTGATAAGATAGTTGTTAATGAGCTACATGGTATTTTCATTGCCTATGAAATGAGGACCATTGGTACTAAAATTTCCAAGAGAGAAGTTGCATTGAAGGCATAAAAGAAGGAAAAGAATGTAGAGCATGAATATGAGACATATGAGTGTAACATTGAAAAATTTCCCCTTGGGGGCTTTTCCCTCTTAAGGTTTAGCTCCCAGCTCTTTTACATGCATTTAAGACATCTTAGTTCATAATTTAGCATCTTGATGGAATGAGCCCTAAGTAACATGACAAATGGGACCTAGGAGGACCCCTTGAGTTGTACCCTACCCAAAATAGGGGGGGGAGGACTTGGGCACCCACGTCCTAGTCCTGCCCTATTTTGGGGCAGCACCAATTCATGGGTGTTGGTTTATGACCGTTATTTGGGTCCTTTGCCGACACGGTAAGTTTGAATTACGAAAATCTTGGCAGGAGTGTTTGTAGTTGCATATAAAAGTATTTTTAGGCATTCATTTGTAAACTAGATTTCAACTAGATGATTACTAGCAAGATATTCTGTTCTCAAGGTGATTCAATGCTTTCATTGTGTTGCAAGAGCAGACTTGTGTGGTTTGTGTGTTGGTATTTATAGATTTGAGCATCCATTTCATCATGGAATGAAGAGCATCTTCCTCCCATGATATCTTCACTACAAGGTGACATTATATTATGTTTTCATTATCAATTCCTTTGCTTTTTGCCTCTAC
This sequence comes from Cunninghamia lanceolata, assembly GCA_027924645.1. Lineage (NCBI taxonomy): Eukaryota > Viridiplantae > Streptophyta > Pinopsida > Cupressales > Cupressaceae > Cunninghamia > Cunninghamia lanceolata. Next base: position 3,823,295 of record BSBN01000318.1, on the reverse strand, counting down.
CTCACAAGGGCATGCACTCTCTATCTGATAAGAGTGTTTGGAGACTTAAGTGTCCTCTAGGGCTTGACTAAGGCAAGCCTCCAAACACCACAACTCCCTCCCAAAGTCTTGTGATTCTAGGTTACAAGTGTTGCATTTGGGAAAAGTTAACTTGTAGGAAGGCTTGGCAGACATCAAGGATTCAAGATCCAAAGAGAATCAGGACACCGGAGCATTTCCTAGACTTAGGCACTTGCACTAGTCTCCTCCATAGACAAATTTTTGGAAACAAAAGTTATAGGCTGATCAGTGTCGGAAGGAGGTCTGGATCCTATTAAGAAACTAGTACCTTAGACTTGGATGCCTACACCTCAGTCCCCAACTAATCTACCTCAGAACCCTGAAAAAAGGTACTCTGTGATTTGCTATTTTACTTCCGTCTGCAAGAGCTTTTTCTGTTATTCGTCAGTTTATTGCCATATTTGTATAATTAGGGTTTTAATGGTCAATTGAGCATAAGAGAAGATAAAGTGGTGATTAAATTCCCTAATCCAAGTTTCCCTAAATCTCACAATGATCTAGGGTATTATAGTGAATTGCCACTCGACTCTAGATCCTTGAATGTAAAGTGGAAAGGAGGAGTCAAACATCAAAACACTAAAACATTAACAAATCCAATTTTCCACTAAACATTTTGGTGAACCCATGTTTTTGGACTTAAATTGAAACTTTCTTATTGTGTGTCTTTAGATTTGGATTTATTTCATTCATTCATATAGTCATTCATTTTATTGCATTGAGAAAAATTCAAAAAAATTGTAAATTTTGAAAAATAAAAAAAAAATGCATTGTTTGGCTTACTAAATTGCATCAATTATTTATAAATTTTCCTAATTCATTATTTTTACATCAGATATGATATAAACTATAGAAAAACACAAAAAATCAATCATTTGTGTTACATTTTTATCATTAATTTGCTAGGCTTTTGTAGAAATTTTGACAATTTTCCTATAACCTAGTAATTCCAAAATCTAGGGTTAGCAGGCAAAATCTTCTTTCAGATTTTTCTACTGATTTTAGAGGCTCATTGAAATTTGAATTTGGCTGTAGTCTTGCATTTTAGTGTAAATTTGCATTTAGATTTAAAATATTTGCATTTTTGCATAGAAAATTTCAACAAAAACTAGCAATTTTCATGCATTTTCATTAGATTTGCATTGGCATTTTGGATATTAGAGCTTTAAAATCATTTTAAAATCTAAGAGTAATTTATTTCCATCATAATTCAGACTTCAAAACATTCACATATCATTTTGTCCCAAGATCTCAAAACCTAGGGCTTCAAAAACAATGATTTTTACTAAATTTGGCCTTATCAATTCTATACGCTTGCACCATAGGCATGTTGTGAAGATTATTTTTGAATTAATTGGATTTTATCAGGGTAATAATTTTCTACCCCTCCTAAAAATATTCACAACACCCTTTTATCCGGCTCTTGTAGTGAAGATTTGGTGAAAAACTACACATTTTAGCTATTTTTGCCCTAGGGTTTGACCTAGTTTGCACTCCAAGCATGTTGTGATCAATTTTATTGATTGAGTTGACTACTATCATCAGTATTTATTTCTATACATCTTGACATTCATTACAATATTCCCTTTTCTAGGTCTTGGAATTGAAAAACCGTAAAAAAGTGCATATTTTGCTATATTTTCACTAGGGTTTTACCTTAAGTGGCACTAAAAGCATGTTGTGTTGGGTATTTTGGAACCAAGTGGCTGTTATTACCGATATTATTTTCTATACATCATCATTTTTCTCACAACATGTTTTGTTATACTCTTTTGTAGTGAGTTTTGGCAAAAAAAGTGCCTATTTCGACATATTTTCACTATATTTTGACTTGGTATTATCTCGGATTTGCATCAAGAGTGTGTTGAGAGTGATCATATTGCTATTTTAAACTAATATTAGTAATATAATTTTCTTCCCTTCATCAAAATAATTACAATACCTTCGTTCCATTCGTTTCCATTGAAAAAGAACAACAAACCAAGCATTTTTGGCCTTCAATCATATCCTTCTCTTAGGATTTGTTCTCTCAATTTGTGTGTTGTGTGTTGTATGCTTTTGTATAAGATTTATGACATTTTGTCCTAAAAAAAAATATCCCTTTAAGAAGAAGTAAAAGGTTAATGGGATCTTGTGCTCTTGAAGAAGTTGGTACTTTGGACACCTTTACAAAGGGAGAAACTCAAATTGTGCAAGATATTATACATCCTCCAACCACAATGGAAGAACAAAATTTTCATGATGTTGATAATACTATTGAGGCAACAAGAAATGTATTTAATGAGAAAATTGAATAATTGGATAAAGAGCTAGCTAAATTTCAGTTGTTCATGGAAAATGAGAGAATAATTGAAGAAGCTGTCCCTACAATTCATAATATATGAGAATTGATAAAAGAGGGACAAGATGGTGTAAATGTAATTCGTGGTCTAGCACATATTGTACAAACCAACATCATGCCAGTGACTAAATGTGGACAAGCGATAAATAACACTTTATCACCATCTCATACTCAAGTATCCATACCTATACCAACTATAGGAATATCAACTTTTACATCAACAATCTTAACAACTGATGCAAATGCTTGTAGTAATGCTACCACTAGTATTGGAGTATCTAATGGCACTAATTACAAAGCTGTGGGATTTGATTATCAAAATTTGGTTTTGAAGGGGACCTCCTCTATGTATAATTGTTCTCAACCACCTATCTATTCCACTCATTTCTAACCACCTATTACCTACTCACAACCATCTTCCACCTATCACTATGTCCAACCACCATTGAAATATTCCCAACCCCTGCCTATCATATCTCAAGCTGATTCACCTCCTCACTTTGGATCTAATTCCTCACAACAAACCACATCCCCCAATGATGCCATCCTAAACCAACTTTTACAGGGCATGACTACTTTACAACAGAAGGTAACAAACCTGGGAAATTCTTCGCAGCCTAGTCTACCAACATATCATGTTCATAGTCCCCTATCCTATGCAATCTTGAGAACTCCTATGCCTAAGAGGTTTGAAACTCCCCACTTTGAAAAATATGGTGGAAAAGGTGATCCTAATATCCATGTGGTAGCATTTACAAATATGTGTAGTGATTTTTATTTTGAAAAGGATTTGTTAGCAAAAAATTGTCTATAGTCTCTCAAAGATACTACTTTAGAATGGCTTTGCTCATTGCCTCTGAATTCAATAAACTCCTTTTCACAGTTGATTGATCAATTTTTACAACATTTTTAAGAAAATATCAGACCCCAAGTTACCCTTATTGACTTGGTTCAATGCAAACAAGGTCCCAAAGAAAAGTTGACTGAATTCATTAGTCAGTATCAAGGACTTTATGCACAGATTCAATATCAGATGAAAGATGAAGATGTTCAAAAGATATTCATTACAAATCTACAAACTAATATTTGTGATAAGATTCTCTTAATGAAATATAACTCCTTTCAACATTTATGCACTGCTTTTCATGATTATCAACTTTCATCTAGTCAGTATGAAAATCAAAACTCATCAGATCAAGTTGGTCAATCCATGGGTGGATCATCACAAAACAATTTTAAGAGGAACAATAATAGGAGTCTCATCAAAATCAATGGACCAAATACGAATGTGTCTGCTAAAAATAATCCAAAGAAATCATCATATCAACCAAGAAAGTTTACTTTGATATCTGAGTCCTATCATTCTATCATGAACCAAGCTGTGAGTAACATCATTTTGAAGCTTCCCCTGATCAAGGCTATTGATCCTAGTAAACAAAGACCTTACTTCGATGCTAACACCTTTTGTCATTATCATCAGATACAAGGACACGACACTAAATGATGTATGTGTCTTAAACATGAGATACATGACCTTATTGATTGAAATGTCATCTAGGTATCGGGTGTGAATGATAATGGAAATAAGTCAGTTGCTCCACTGAATCAAAACTTACAAATCTTCACAAATCCTTTCCCTAAGCATACTAAAAACAATATGGTGGAATAGGGTTTAGTGGAAGTAGATGAGGATGATTACTTGGACTATGATAGCATCGTGGGAATGATTAAAGTTGATGAGAAACAAGTGGATAATCCACCTCACCCATGAAGAAATGGAATTTATGCTGAGGTTCCTCCTCTGTTATCCTTATATGGATTGGGAGATAATCAAAATGCATCAAGAAAGAAAGAACAACAACTGATACAGATGAGTAAGATGGTACAGGATGATTCCTATTACCATTCTAGAAATATTCAACAAAGAAAACTTGTTAAAAATTAGAAAAGAGTAAAATGATAATCAATAGTTGGAAATAATAGTGGTTCTCCCCCTCATAAGCAACAAAAAGCCTCATTTAAACAAGGATTTAAGGAACATGCATCATATGATAACAAACAAGACTTTCATAAGAACCACTTAAATTTTGCATTAAACATGATTGAGTACCTCTCCAAGAGGTCTGCAAGTTCCAAGATCTAATACAAAGACCCTTTAGGTAAGTATCTCTAAGCCTTTGTTTCTCTCATAATGTGCTTCCCTCGTAATGTGTTATGTGTTGTTTAGGCCTTCTGGGATGACCCCTTGATTCTCTTGTAAGGTCCAAGATACTAGGAGACCACCTCTGTTGTGACCTTCTTCTATTTGTATCATCATTCTTCTATATTGCCTCTCTCTCTAATTTCATTGTTGTGTGTTGTGTCTTATGGACATAGCATAGCATTTGGTGACACTGGGGGCACCCTCCTACATGACTGTCCCTAAGACACTTGTTTCTCCTCTCTTATTTATTATTTCCCTTCCTCTAGTGTTTCCATTTAGTAGGAGGATGACGACAAACATTTATACTAATGCGGACCTAGTGTCCCTTTCGAGAGCAATAAAAAATTGGACTTAGTTCCTATTATGATGATGGGGTTGTATATTTTATCTGATGCTTGGCTAGTGGAAGTACTTGTGCTTTCCACATAGTGAATTTAATGATGTTTCTATCTCATTTACAAACCTTAACAATACCACTGCTCTGTGCACCTTTGTTTTTCTTTGAATCTAGCCTTGGTGGTACTCGATTCAGAGGGCTTCATGATATAGCCCTATGGTTATCCTCAAACTCCAAATTCATTGTATAACCTTAGCTCTTTGTGTGGTTAATCATATGCATTGATTTTGTTGTTTATCATGATCTTGTAGACGCTAACATGTTTCTTGCAGGGATGTGTTTTTGGGAACATTTGACAATCGTAAAGTACATGTCACCTCTGGGGGGCATTGGCTTTGTGAAAGTTGGTGTTCCCTTGTGTGTTTTATTCCTGTCTTAATGTGCTTGATATCGATACCTGATATTAACCACCTTAAGGTGGGGGCATATATAAGGTAATCTATCTGTTATGGATGTTAGCAATGTGTTTGTCCTAAGGTGCAAAGACCTGTGCAATGAGTACATCATGCATCTTGAGTTTGTTTACAATCAATCAATCAATCATGTAAGCCCTCTACAGAGGCGGGATATTGAGCATATCCTTTTTCTTTAGCCCTCTACGGAGATAGGGATGGTGTATTTCTTAGAGTAGATTGCATCATCTTGTCATTTTCAAAAGTCCTCTATAGAGGCGGGGAATGGTTCTATGACTAACTCAAGCCTTAAGCATGTTTTCAGCAATTGTTGTGGTGAAGCCCAATCATTAGTGTGTGCTTGTAATGTGCTTGAGATGGTGTTAGACCTAGAAATAGGTACACTCCATCGTTTGTCTGTCGTGTTTTCTTTGTGTCTTCAAGTGTGTGTGTTTTGGTATGCTTGTTGCCCCATATGCAGAATAAAGATCAGTGCCTTAAGGTAGTGCTTCTTCAATTTTTGGAGGTTTTGTGTGTCTTACGTGTGTGTTGGCCCATCCTATATTATGGGAGGTTTGTTTACTTTCCTATACTTGCATTTGCATTTCATATATATGAAAAAAAGAAAAGAAAAGATATCATGTCTGTCTTCTATGCATTAATGTGTCTTCTATGCATTTACTACTTTCTCTATGTTCTATGTGATTGTAATTGTCTTCCCCATGATTTGTGTGCTTGTTACTATTTTCTATGTGATTGGCGTGTCTTCTCTATGCTTGATGTGTTTGCTGTGTTTGTGACCTTACTTTAATGCATGCATTGGCCTCATGTTTATACATACATTAAAGTGGGGGATAAATGTAACGTTAGAAAATGTCCCCTTGGGGGCTTTTCCCTCTTAAGGTTTAGCTCCTAGGTCTTTTGCATGCATTTAGAACATCTTAGTTCATAATTTGGCATCTTGATGGAATGAGCCCTAGGTAACATGACAAATGGGAGCTAGGAGGACCCCTTGAGCTATGCCCTACCCAAAATACGTGGGATGACTTGGGCACCTGCGCCCTAGTCCTACTCTATTTGGAGTAGCCCCAATTTCTGATTATTAGTTTATAACCATTATTTGGGTCCTTTGCTGACATGGTAAGTTTGAATTATGAAAATCTTGGCGGGAGTGTTTGTAGTTGTATATAAAAGCATGTTTAGGCATTCATTTGTAAACGAGATTTCAACTAGATGATTACTAGCAAGATATTGTGTTCTAAAGGTGATTCAAGGCTTTCATTATGTTGCAAGAGCAAACTTGTGTGGTTTGTGTGTTGGTATTTGTAGATTTGAGCATCCATTTCATCATGGAATGAAGAGCATCTTCCTCCCATGATATATTCACTACAAGGTGACATTATATTATGTTTTCATTATCAATTCCTTTGGTTTTTACCTCTGCCTCACAAGGGCACTCACTCTCTATCTAACAACAGTGTTTAGAGACTTAAGTGTCCTCTGGGGCCTGACTGAGGCAAGCCTCTAAACACCACAACTCCCTCCCAAAGTCTTGTGATTCTAGTTTACAGGTGTCTCATTTTGGAAAATTGAAGTTGCAGGAAGGATTGGCAGATGTCAAGGATTCAGGATCGGAAGAGAAGCAAGACACTAGAGCATTTCTAGGACTTGGGCACTGACACTAGTGTCCTCCACAAACAAATTTATAGAAACATGAGTTACAGGGCTGATCAATGTGAGAAGGAGGTCCAGATCCTATGAAGAAATTGGTACCTTGGACTTGGGCTCCCACACCTTAGTCCCTGACTGTTCTACCTCAGAACCCCAAAAATAGGTACTTTGTGATTTTCTATTTTATTTTCGTCTGCAAGAGCATTTTTTATTATTCGTCAGTTTATTGTTGTATTTGTATAATTAGGGTTTTAATGGTCAATTGAGCATAAGAGAAGATAAAGTGGTGATCAAATTCCCTAATCCAAGTTTCCCTACATCTCACAACAATCTAGGGTATGATAGTGAATTGCCACTCGACCCTAGATCCTTGAATGTAAAGTGGAAAGGAGGACTTAAACATCAAAACACTAAAACATTAACAAATCCAATTTTCCACTAAACAATGAGGAAGAGTCCAATTTTGTAATAAGGTTGAAGAGAGGATTTGGGAAGTATAAACGTAAGTTACCTTTCAAGTGTTTTAATTGTGGAAAGGTTGGTCACTTTGCTGCTAAATGTCCTTTTGAAGGAAAAGATAAAAGTGATGAATATGATGGTAAGAAAAGTAACAAGTAGTTCTATCCAAAGAAGAACAATTTTTATAAGAACAAGAAGAATCTTTACACAAAATGTGATAATAACTCCTTTGAAGAAAGCCCCATTTTAGAAGATTACAATGAATGTGTTTCTGAGGCTAAAGAAAATGAATTCCTATTTATGATAGTGGAGACTACTGATAAGGATCAGAACAATATTGATTTGGAAGACCCTAAGAATGAAGAAGAAGGAGAAATAGACTTGGAAGGAAAGCTAATATGTGCTTTACAAGAAATTGAGAAACTTAGAAAGAAAAACTCAAAACTGAAGTTCCAACTTCAAGAAGATATGGTGTCTAAGAATCTTGTAGAATAAAAAGAGTTGATTGTGGATTTAAAGACACAAGTGGAAGAAGCCAAGAGAATACAAGAAGATAAAAAATTTGAATTGAAAAAAAAATCTAAAGAATGCCTAAAGTTGGAATCTGGAGTTGTTTTTCGAAGAAAATAATTAGAAAAGGCTAAGAATCAGATTGACATAAGTATGAAGTTTGAAAAGAGCACCAACATCCTTGATGAAATGATTGGTAGTTAGAGGTCTCTAAATAACATGACTAGATTAGGATTTGAAAAAGGTCAGCATTCAAAATCTAGTGATCCTCATAAAAATACTGAAGAGAGGAAGAAGAAGAAGGAAGATGATGGCTTCACAAAAGCTAGAGATCTGAAGGAGAAAAGTTACAGAGGTCCCCTCCTATAAAATATTATGCTATGATTAGGTTTCTTTAATCCTTTTATGGATATTGTTATTCACGCAATCAATCTGGTCATAGGGTTGTTGGTTGTAGATTTGTTCCTAGGAGAAGAACTAATTTTACTAGAAAAAAATCTTTTACACCTCGAGGAGATTTCAGAGTAGTTTGTTACAATGCAATAACTTTGGTCATATTGTAACAAATATGAAAGAAAGGAGAATTTTCCTCCTAAGAAGGTTAATGTATCAGACTCTCTTGTGAATAAGAATATGGAGAATAAGAAAGTCTGGAAGGAGAAGAAGGATGATCAGAAGAAAGAAGAATCCTTGATAGTACAGACAAAATTTCATGCTAAGAGACAGAACCCATGGGCGATAGACAGTGGATACTCTAGTCACATGACCAAAGACAAAAGTAAGTTCATAAGTCTACAAGAATGGAATGGAGGCTTAGTTAAGTTTGGTGACAACACATCTATGAAGATCTGTGGTAAAGGAACACTGAGTATTGATGTAAAATCCAAGACATTGGTCTATCATGTTGAAGGACTAAAGCACAATTTTCTTAGTGCAAGCAAAATGTGTGATAATGGTTATAATCTGACATTTAATGCAAAAGGTTGTGAGATTAGGAAGGCAAGCTTTGGTATGTTGGTTGTTGAGGCAAGCAGAATAGAAAATAATCTTTACAATCTCAAGGAGATTCAAGGAAGAAGTTGTTTGATGGGACAGGTTGATGAAAGTTGGCTTTGGCATAGAAGATTGGGACATATCAATTTTGATAATCTTGTGAAGGTAAGTTCAAAAAAGGTAGTTAGGCACATGCCTAAAATCACCAAGCCAAAAAATACAATATGTAAGGAATGTTAGCATGGGAAACATATAACGTCTAACTTCAAATCAAAGAATATTCTACTTCAAAACCCTTGGAGTTAGTTCATACAGACCTAAGTGGTCCAACCAAGACACAAGGATTAAAAGGTGAGAGATACTTCATGTTATTAGTTGATGATTTCTCAAGAATGACATGGGTAACCTTTCTTAGGGATAAATTAGAAGCCTTTGAGATATTTAAGACATTTAGATCTATGGTTGAGAAGGAGAGTGGTCTAACAGTAAAATACTTAAGATCAAAAAGAGGTGGAGAACTCACCTCCAATGAGTTTGTGGAATATTGTGAAAGACATGCCATAAGAAAACAATATTCTACACCTATAAATCCACAACAGAATGGAGTTGTGGAAAGGAAAAATAGAACTATAATATGGCAAGAACTATGCTAAATGATGTAAGATTACCTAATGTTTACTAGAGAGATACAATACACACATTGGTGTATACCTTGAACAGAGTGCGGTTAAGGATAAACACTGATAAGACATCGTATGAATTATGGTATGGTAGATTTGTGTTTGTCAAATATTTCAAGGTGTTTGGTAGTAGATTCTATATTAGGAGAGATGAATATGGCCTAGGAATCTTTGATTCAAGATGTGATGAAGGCATATTTCTTGGATATTCTAGCAGATCCAAACCTTATAAGTGTTACAATAAGAGATTACATAGAATTGTAGAAAGCGCTAATATCATGATAGATGAGGACTTACTGCATCTAACACATAACAAGCAGAATTTATCAAAAGGATCAGTGATAACAAAAGAAGAAGAAGATGGTACTATTGAAGAAGAATCTGAAAGGATAACAATAAGGCACTTGCTAGGTATGATCAAAAGGATCATCCTGAACAACAAACAATAGGAGACAAGAATGAAGGAGTGCAAATTAGAAGAAAACTTGAACAAATGAATAGGTAAATTTCTCATTAATATCTAAGATTGAACCTAAAACATTTATTGGTGCTAGTGAGGATGAAGAATGGATCAATGCAATGGAAGATGAGCTCAATTAGATAGACAAAAATCAGACTTGGGAATTGTTTCTAAGACATGTAGACAAGAATGTGATAGGCACAAAATGGGTGTTTAAAAACAAGCTGAATGAGGATGGAGAAGTTGTGAGGAACAAGGCTTGATTGGTTTGTAAAGGATATGCACAAGTTGAAGGCATAGATTTTGAAGAAACATTTTCACCTGTAGAAAGATCAGAAGCCATTAGGATGATTTTTACATTCTCTATTTATAAGAATTTCAAAGTTCACCAAATGGATGTCAAATCTATATTCCTGAATGGGAATCTTAATGAAGAAGTATACATTGAGAAACCTGAAGGAGTGCAAACTAGAAGAAAACTTGCAACCTAAACAAATGAATAGGTAAATTTCTCATTACTATCTAAGATTGAACCTAAAACATTTATTGGTGCTAGTGAGGATGAAGAATGGATCAATGAAATGGAAGATGAGCTCAATTAGATAGATAAAAAATAGACTTGGGAATTGGTTCTAAGAGATGTAGACAAGAATGTGATAGGCACAAAATTGGTGTTTAAAAACAAGCTGAATGAGGATGGAGAAGTTGTGATGAACAAGGCTCGATTGGTTTGTAAAGGATATGCATAGGTTGAGGGCATAGATTTTAAAGAAACATTTCCACTTGTAGAAAGATTGGAAGCCATTAGGATTATTTTTGCATTCTCTATTTATAAGAATTTCAAAGTTCACCAAATGGATGTCAAATCTGTATTCTTGAATGAGAATCTTAATGAAGAAGTATACATTGAGAAACCTGAATGAGTGCAAACTAGAAGAAAACTTGCAACCTAAACAAATAAATAGGTAAATTTCTCATTACTATCTAAGATTGAACCTAAAACATTTATTGGTGCTAGTGAGGATGAAGAATGGATCAATGCAATGGAAGATGAGCTCAATTAGATAGACAAAAATCAGACTTGGGAATTGATTCTAAGACATGTAGACAAGAATGTGATAGGCACAAAATGGGTGTTTAAAAACAAGCTGAATGAGGATGGAGAAGTTGTGAGGAACAATGCTCGATTGGTTTGTAAAGGATATGCACAGGTTGAAGGCATAGATTTTGAAGAAACATTTCCACCTGTAGAAAGATTGGAAGCCATTAGGATGATTTTTGCATTCTCTATTTATAAGAATTTCAAAGTTCACCAAATGGATGTCAAATCTGCATTCTTGAATGGGAATCTTAATGAAGAAGTATACATTGAAAAACCTGAAGGATTTCAGCTATCACAGAAAGAAGATTATGTATGCAGACTAAAAAAGGCTTTGTATGGTCCAAAACAGGCCCCTAGGGCTTTGTATTCTAAGTCGGATAGTTACCTCCAACAACAAGGATTCAAAAATGGATGTGTAGATAGCAATTTGTACTTCAAATCAGAAGGTAAGCACATGTTGATTATTGTTGTATATGTTGATGACATCATTTTTAGTGGTAGTGATGACATGATGTGCAAGGAATTTGCTGATCTAATGCAGAAAGAGTTTGAAATGTCCATGCTTGGAGAACTTTCTTTCTTTCTTGGTTTACAAATATCACAATTAGACAAGGTATATTTATATCCCAAACCAAGTATGAAAAGGAAATGTTCAAGAAGGTCAAGATGGAAGATTGTAAGCCTGTTAGTACCCCTATGATGATAGGATGCAAGTTGAGATCAAGAATGATGAATCACCTTATACATATCAAGCAATGTATAGATCCATGATAAGTAGCTTACTATACCTAACAACATCTAGACCAAATATAATGCACTTGTAGTATGCATGGTGGATAGATTCCAAACTATTCTTAAGGAATCTCATGTTCAAGTTGTGAAGAGAATCTTTATATATCTAAAAGGTACTATGGAATATGGCTTATGGTATCCTAGGAGTAATGATGTCACTTTGACAACATATACAAATGTTGATTGGGAAGGAAGTACATATGATAGGAGAAGTACCAGTGTTGGAGCTTTCTTCCTTAGTGATAGGTTGGTATCATGGCTCAACAAGAAACAAGATTCAATTACATTGTCCACTATTGAGGCAGTATATGTTGCTACTATTTCATGTTGCACACAAGTCCTATGGTTGAAGCAAACTCTCAAGGACATAAAGGTAGAGTATAATGATCCTATTTCCATTTTTTGTGATAATACAAGTGCAATCAATATCTCAAAGAATCCTATGATGCATTCAAGAACAAATCACATCTTTATTAAATATCACTTCTTGAGAGAAAAGGTTGCAGATCAGGAAGTAAAGTTGGAGTATGTCACCACACGAGATTAGATTGTGGACATTTTCACAAAGCCACTTCCCAGGAATACTTTTGAATATCTTAGGCGAAAGTTAGGAGTTATTGCTCTTCTTTTTCTCACAAGTAGAAGTGCAGCTATAACATCTATCCACACTACAACAAATCCCTGTGATTAGCTCCCTTTTTTGCTCCTTTTTCTGCTTCCACCCACTATTTTAATGTATTTTCTCCATTTTTTTGAAAAAGTCGGTGCTATTTATTGAGATGGCGCTGTTTTTGGCATTTTTTACACCAACCAGAACAAGTCAATACTAAATTAGGTGTCAATTAGCGCCTAATTTAGCTCCTACTGTTGTGCCTAATTTAATGCCAAATTTAACACCTAATTTAGTGCCTATTGTAGTGCTATTATTAGCATCTTATTTAATGCCTTATGTAGCACCTGATGTAGCACCTAAATATAGTGTCCGATGTCACACCTGTTTTAGCACCTAATTTAGTGCCTAATTTATGATTACTTGGGTTTAGGAGTATTATTTAGGGTTTAGGGTTTATGATTTTGGGATTAGGGGTTAAGTTTTAGAGGTTTAGGGTTTAGGATTTAGAGGCAGATAGAGGACCAATAGGGAGATATAGAGGAGACCGAGGGGAGAGATAGGGAGATAGAGAGTGAGGGACATGGCTAGAGACAGGGAGAGAGATTGAGAGGTAGAGAGACAAAGGCGATAGGGAGAGAGGGGAGAGATAGGGAGATAGAGGTTTATGGTTTAGGGGTTAGGGTTTAGGTTTATTGTTTAAGGCTTAGGGGTTCACGTTTAGAGGTTTAGGGTTTAGGTTTTATAGAGAGAGGAACAATAGGGAGATATAGAGGAGACTATGGAGAGAGATAGGGAGATAGGGAGTGAGGCACATGGCCAGGGACATAGGGAGAGAGATAGAGAGGTAGAGGGATGATAGAGATAGGGAGATAGGGGATAGATAGTGAGATAGAGATTTAGAGTTTCTTAGATTTATGGTTTAGGGGTTTGGGGTTTAGGGTTTATTTGTGTTTGGAGATAGCTAGAGAGAGAGAGAGAGAGATGGAAGAGATAGGGAGATAGATTAGAGTGAGGAGATATCCAGAGAGATAGGGAGAAGGATCGATAGGTAGAGGGACAATATTAGAGATTGTTGGGAATTAAGGTGTCTCAACCTTGGTAATTCCTTGTATTATTTTCATTATATTTATTTATTTATTACCTATGTTGTAAATTCATACTGTCATCTTGTGAGATGTGGCATAGTGATGTGTCATCCTATATGGAAGATAATGTGTCCATTTATTCAAAGCCTGAACTATGGCATAAAACTCCTAATTGTAAACATAACACTTTTTCTTTACATCATTAATCTTCTCACTGAAATAGGCAATGGGCTTACGTTCTTGACTCAAAACAACTCCTATAGCACTGTCACTAGCATAACAATCTACCTAAAATGCCTTGTTGAAATCTAGAAGTGCCAAAACATGTTACTTTGTGACTTTCTACTTCTATGTACCAAAACTCTTAACTGCTCCTATAGTCCATTTAAACTCTTTTCTATCCCCTCTCATTGTTTTCATTAGGGGTGCACAAATGCTACTGAAATTTCTAATAATTTTTTTATAAAAAATTGCCAAGCCATGTAAAGATTGTACCTCTATAGCACTCCTTGGAGGAGGCCATTCAATGATAGCCCTCACCTTCTCTGGCTCCATTTTAAGACCCTCAGCTAAGATAAAAAATCCTAGGTACTATTTGGAATTAAGGTGTCTCAACCTTGGTAATTCCTTGCATTATTTATGATTGTATTTATTTATTCATTGCCTATGATGTAATTAATTGTAAATTCCATATTGTCATTTTGTGGGATGTGGCACAGTGATGTTTCATCCTACATGGAAGATGACAACTTGTAATGTTGTCTTCACATGAGGAGATAGGTGTCCCACTTTGTGGTAGAAATATTTTGCCATGTGTCAGCATCTTGGATGTTATGTAAGGGAATATTGACTGAAATGGTCATGACAGATTCCTATGATGAAGTTATGACATGTAAGAGTCAGAAATAAGAGATTCTATGATAGGTGAAGACATGTATCGAAGAGCATCTTTGAAAAAGGTATCTTTGGGCACCCCAAGGTGGACTATGACATGTTGTAAGAGAATATACTATTTATTGCTTGTGTATGACATATTCTCTTACAGCTGTAAGTTGTAACTACTATGATAGATTCTATGACGGTCATAAGAGTCATAAGAGCATCTGTCATAGCCCATTTTGGAAATAGGTGACCTCTTTAGAATGGGGTGTGTGGAAAAGTGTCAGAAGCATCTTACAATGTTGACCAAGTGTCCATAGGCATTATTTTTGGGCCATGAGGCCAAGTTGGATACCCATTCCAAGATAGAGGCAATTTTGCCTTATATTTTCTATATAAATAGGTGCTTTGAGGAGGAGATGTATTATAGGTTTGATAGGTACTATTATGCTACCGGTTTGTCTCTAGATACGAGTGTCGAAGACTCCTGAGATCTTGCATTGCAAGTGTATTGTAAACCATTTCAGTTTTGATAATACATTGTGCAAGTTTTGGAGTGGGGTTTTTCACCTGATAAGTGTTTTCCCAACATATATCTTGTGTCTCTCTTCTTCTATCTCACTTTTTTGTTTATGTGTTTGCTGCAATATCTCTATTAGTGGTTTAACATTGCTATAATTCTAAGGATAAAATTGAACTTGCACTTTCCTCACCTCATTAGATTAGTGTAGGAAGTGATTTCCGCACACCTAGCTTCCTTTCAGTTGGTATCAGAGCTTGGCCAGTTTTGGTCTTAGCTATTGGGTAGGGGTTTTTTGTACTGATCTTAGATTGAGTGGGAGTGTTGTGCAGAGGATTCTCTATCTTGTTGCAGCAAGGAGATGGCAACCACATCCGGAAGGTTAGAGGTTGAGAAATTCAATGGCACTAATTTTGAGTTGTGGAAACTCAAGATGGAGGACCTACTTGTTGATCATGACCTATGGGAAATGATATCTGTAGTGAAACCTACAACAATGTCACAAACTGATTGGGACCTCAAAGATTAGAAGGCTAAGGGTCTCATAAGACTCCATTTAGTTGACTCTATCTTGTTGAATGTCCATGAGGAGAAGAACACAAAAGATCTTTGGAAGAAGTTTGATGATGTTTATCAGGCCAAGTCCTTGGTAAACAAACTTTTCCTAAAAAAGAAGTTGTTCACTCTAAAGATGGAAGATGGAGGATCTATTGCAGATCACATGAATGCTTTTAACAAGATTGTTGCATAGTTGACATCTGTGGGTGTGAAAATGGAGGAGGAGGATCAATGTATGACCCTGCTTTGTTCTTTGCCAGATTCGTTGGATCATCTTGTCATGGCTATCGGAAGCACTACTACCACCTTTAGGATGGAAGATGTGGTGTCCTCGTTGTTATCTAAAGAAATGTGGAGGAAGTCTTCTGAGGCATGTAAAGAGGCTCTTGTGGTTCGTGGAAGACCCAAAGAGAAAGGGAAGAAGAAGGACAAGAAAGGTGATAAGGGTAGATCCAAATCGCATGGGAGATCCAAATCTCCTAGAAAGTTCAAGGCTCTTTGTTGGAACTATGGTAAAACTAGGCATTTCTGAAAGGAATGCAAAGAGGAGAAGAAAAAGAAGAAGAAAGCTCCTGATTCAAATTTTGACAAGTCACAAGATGATGGTGATGCCTTCATCGCAGCCCTGGCCATCCATGCATTTGATGATGTGTGGTTGATTGATTCTGGTGCATCATTCCACATGACCTCACATTGAGACTGGTTCATGAAATATGAAGAGTTTGATGGTGGAAGAGTGTACCTAGGTGATGACTCTCATCTGAAGATTGTTGGTCATGGAAGAGTCTCAATCTGATTCCCTGATGGACAAGTGAAGGTGATCACTGGAGTTATGTACATTCTAGGCCTTGCACAGAACCTGCTTTCTATAAGTATGTTGAATGATGCAGGTGTGCAAGTTGTCTTTTCTAAGGATGGATGCAAGATGACTAGAGGATCTATGGTGCTTATGAAGGGTACTTGGAGAGGTACTCTATTTTAGTTAAGGCATTCACTTCACAATGCAATAGTTCTTCTGACTCGTAGAAACAAGTTGCAGTCACTTCATCCCCACCATCTGAACAAGCAGTGAAGAAATCTGTTGTAACTAGTTTTGATGGTAGTGCACATGCTATGGAAGCTAAGCTTCCTTCTAAAAAGACTATGTTATGGCATTTGAGATATGGCCATATTGGTGAGAAGGGCCTGTGTACACTAAAAAATAAAAACCTTGTTGAGGGGTTAAATGATTGTAATCTCAAGTTTGACTTTTACAAACATTGCATTTATGGAAAACAAAACCATGTTTAGTTTTACTCTAGTTCTCACAAGTCTTCTGGTGTATTGGATTTTATTCATTCTGATGTGTTTGTTCCTATTAATGTTCCTTCGATTTCAAAATATGTATATTTTGTATCTTTCATAGATGATTATAGTAGAAGAACATGGGTTTGTTTTATTAGAAGAAGGACTAAAGTCTTTAGTTGGTTTAAGGAGTTTAAAGCCTTTGCCAAAAATTAGACTAGTAAAAAGATTAAGTGTTTGAGAACTGATAATGGTGGTGAGTTTTGCTTGGCAGAGTTTGATAAGTTTTGTAAAGAGTAAGGGATTGAAAGGCATAAGACAACTCCATATACCCCACAACAAAATGGAGTTGCGGAGAGGATGAATAGGACACTGATGGAGAAGGCTAGGAGTATGCTTAGTGGAGCAAGCCTTGAACAAAAATTTTGGGCTGAAGCTATAGCCATTGCTTGCTATCTGGTAAACATATCTCCTACATCATCTCTTGTTGGTAAAACACCTATGGAGGTGTGGTCTGGTAAGAAGCCTTCAGTTAGATATCTTCATGTTTTTGTTTGTCAGGCATATGCACATGTGCCTAGAGAGAAAAGGTCTAAATTGGAGAACAAGGATGTTAAGTGTATCTTCATTGGCTATGGTGTCAGTGTGAAAGAATACAAGCTTTGGGATCCTGTGGCTGAAAAGGTGTTGTATAGCAAAAGTGTTATCTTCAGAAAGATAACACCATCTTCCATTGTTCTACAACCAGAACAGACAAAAAAGAAAGAAGATATGGTTCAGTTTCCTTCTACCCATGAGAAGATTGAACAGACAGACCCAGTGAGACCTGATGATGAGGAGAGCTCTAGTAGCTCTAAAATCTTAGAACAAGAAGTAGAACTTCAACCTCAGCCATTGAGGAGGTCTACACGAACAAGAAAGCAACCTGATAGGTTTGGTTATTCATTACTTGATTCTAGTTGTGATTTTTCTTTACTTACTAACACTGATGAGCCTAGAACTATGAAAGAGACTATGGGCATGAAAGATGTAGGTTCCTAGGAGGCCATGGAAGATGAGATGGCTTCTTTGGAAAAGAATAAAACATGGGACTTGGTGACTTTACCTGATGGATGGAAACCTATTGGATGCAAATGGGTGTTCAAAAAGAAATTTGTTGCAGATGGCAGTGTTGAAAAGTACAAGGCCAGACTGGTTGTGAAGGGGTATTCATAAGTGGAGGGAATTGATTATGGTGAAATTTTCTCTCTCGTTCCAAAGTTGACATCCATTCAATTTCTATTATTTCTTGCATCTTCTTATGACTTAGAGGTAGAACAGATGGATGTGAATACAACTTTCCTTCATGGTGATTTGGAGGAAGAAATCTGCATGTCACAGCCAGAGCATTACATAGTGAAAGGTAAAGAAAATTTGGTTTGCAAATTGAAAAAGTCTTTATATGGTTTGAAGTAGTCTCCTAGGATGTGGTACTTGAAGTTTGATGCCTTTGTGTTGTCAATTAGATTTGTGAGATCGAAATCAGATCACTATGTGTATTATAAGTTTGATGGTGACCATATTCTCATTGTTGCATTATATGTTGATGATATGTTGCTGATTGGGAAGGGTAAGAATATGATTTTTGATTTTAAGTCTCAGTTGGCAGCATAATTTGAAATGAAAGATTTAGGGGCAGCCAGGTACATTCTTGGAATGAAAATCAGAAGAGGCAGAACTAATAGACAACTTTGGTTAAGCCAGAGTAAGTATGTGAAGACTGTGTTGGATAGGTTTAGCATGGCAGATTGTAGACCATTGTGTGTTCATGTTTCATTGGGGACAAAGTTATCTGTTAGTGATTGTCTAAAATTTCCTAGTGAGGTGGAGGACATGAGCAGAGTACCTTATACTAGTGCTATTGGTAGTTTGATGTATGCCATGGTCTACACAAGACCAGACATTACCCAAGCAATGGGAGTCCTTAGTCAATTTATGGCTAATCCTGGACGGATACATTGGGATGCAATTAAATGAGTGTTTAGATATTTGAGGGTACTTCCATGTACTCCATTTTCTATCATGGAAATGCTACAGGACCTTTGCATTCATTTTGTATTCATAGATTTGCGGATTCTGATTAGGTAGGTAACATTGACAGTAGGAGATCCACCAGTGCATATGTGTTCACAATGTTTGGTGGTGCAATTAGTTGGATGAGTAAACAACCTATGGTTGCTTTATTCAGGATAGAAGCTAAGTACATGGCAGCAACTCATGCTTGTAAGGAATCCATTTGGCTTAAGAGATTGTGTTCAGATATTGGTGTTGATGCAGGATAGATTACGATTTGTTGTGACAGTCAGAGTGCAATTTGCCTTGCAAAGAATCTAACTTTCCATGCCAGAACAAACCATATTGATGTACAATTTCACTTCATGAGAGGCATGGTAGAGGATGGGAAGGTAAATTTGGAGAAGCTAGATACTTTGAAGAATGTTGTAGATGCATTGATGAAGCCAGTGGGCACAGAGAAGTTCAGATGGTGTTCAGAGTCTATGGGCCTCTCAGCCTATAGCAGTTAAATCTTGTTAATTCTATTGGCTCTTGCAAGGTGTTTGACAAGTGGGAGAATGTTGGGAATTAAGGTGTCTCAACCTTGGTAATTCCTTGTATTATTTTCATTGTATTTATTTATTTATTTCCTATGTTGTAAATTAAATTGTAAATTCATATTGTCATCTTGTGAGATGTGGCATGGTGATGTGTCATCCTACATGGAAGATGACAACTTATAATTTTGTCCTCACATGAGGAGATAGGCATCCCACTTTGTGGTAGGAATATTTTTCCATTTGTCAGCATCTTAGGTGTTGTGTAAGGGAATATTGACTAAAACGGTCATGACAAATTCCTATGATGAAGTTATGACAAGTAAGAGTCAGAAATAGGAGATTCTATGACAAGTGAAGACATGTATCGAAGAGCATCTTTGAAAAAGGCATCTTTGGGTGCCCCAAGGTGGACTATGACATGTTGTAAGAGAATATTCTATTTATAGCTTGTGTATGATAGCTTCTCTTACAACTGTAAGTTGTAACTACTATGATAGATTCTATGACAGTCGTAAGAGCATTTTCCATAGCCCATTTTGGAAATAGGCAACCTATTTGGAATGGGGTGTATGGACAAGTGTCAGAAGCATCTTACAATGTTGACCAAGTGTCCATAGGCATGGGTTTTGGGCCATGAGACCAAGTTGGACACCTATTCCAAGATAGAGGCAATTTTGCCTTGTATTTTCTATATAAACATGTGCTTTGAGGAGGAGATGTATTACATGTTTGACAGGTACTGTTATGCTACCATTTTCTCTCCAGATATGAGTGTCAAAGACTCCTAAGAGCTTGCATTACAAGTGTATTATAAACCATTTCAGTTTTGATAATACATTGTGCAGGTTTTGGAGTGGGGTTTTTCACCCGATAAGGGTTTTCCCCACATATATCTTGTGTCTCTCTTCTTTTGTCTCACTTTCTTTTTTATGTGTTTTCTACAATATCTCTATTAGTGGTTTAACATTACTATAATTGTAAGGATAAAATTGAATTTGCACTCTCCTCCCCTCACTATATTAGTGTAGGAAGTGATTTCTGCACACCTAGCTTCCTTTTAGAGATAGGGAGATAGGGGTTTAGGGTTTGCCAGGTGTAGGGTTTAGGGGTTAAGGTTTAGGAGCATTATTTAGGGTTTACAATTTAGGTTTTAGAGGTTTAGGGTTAATTAGTGTTTAGAGAGATCATGACCAATAGTTGGGAGATATAGAGATCATGAGGTACATGGCCAGAGGCATAGCCAAAAGAGATTATAGGGATATATATGCAGAGTGAGGGACATGGCCAGAGACATAGGGAGAGAGATTGAGAGGTAGAGGAATGATAGAGATAGAGAGATAGGGAGATAGAGGTTTAGGGTTGCTTGGGTTTAGTGTTTAGGGTTTAGGGGTTTGAGGTACATTTAGGATTTAGGGGTTTAGGGGCATTATTTAGAGTTTATATATGTTTTAGGGGTTAGGGGTTAGGGTTTAGGGTTTAGGGGCATTATTTAAGGTTTAGAGGTTTAGGTGGTTGCTTAGGTTTAGGGTTTAGGGGCATTATTTAGGGTTTATGGTTGCATGTCAAAAGAAGTCTCTCTCTCTCTCTAAATCCATCAACCCTAAATAATGCCCCTAATCCCTAACCCCTAACTCATAACCCCTAAAACTTAAATCTTAGCAACCCTAAACCTCTATTTGCCTATCTCTCCCTTATCCCTCTACCTCTCAATCTCTCTCCCTATCTCTCTAGACATCTCACTCACTCTCTATCTCCTAGCTATCTCTCACTCTGTCTCCTCTATATCCCCCAATCTATCTCCTCTAGTCTCTCTCTACCTATCTATCTCTCCCTATCTCTTGTCTTTCTCTCCCCTATCATTCCTCTATCTCCCTATCTCTCTAGACATCTCTCTAGTGATCACTCTCTATCTCCCTATCTCTCCCCTCTGTCTCCTCTAGCTATCTCTCCCTAGCTATATGTCTCCTCTATATCTCTCTCTACCTAGCTATCTCTCCCTATAATCTAGTTTCTATCTCTTGCCTGTCTCCCTCTATCATTCCTATATCTTCCTATCTCTCCATTCTATTAATTCTCGCTCTCCCTTATCGATGAAGGAATAAATGAACAAGAAAACTTATAGGAATCTCTCTACTCTCTCTCTCTCTCTTCATCTTTGTCTCTATCTGTCTCCCTTATCATGAATAAAGAAAATGGAAACAAGAAAACTAGCTATAAGGACATGAAAACAGGGATGAGGATATAAATTGGTAGGATGAAATGGAAACAAGATGATAAAACTAAAGTTCATTAGATGGAAAGAATGATGAGAGGAGAGGTGGAAAATAGTAAAATAGGGAAAAATTGGTGGGACCTAAAGAAATACCGCTTCTTGTTTAAGTTAAAGAAATACCTACTCATAATGAATTGGTAGAACATAAGGCTCCTTATCCTCTGGTGGGAAACATTAGGAATCTATAGGAAATAATCCACTATGGGTATCATGTCTTCGTGTCCTCTCAAATGCTTCATACCATCTACACTTAAAACTACAACATTTAAAAGAGCGGTAATCCAACTCAATAATTTCTTGTATTTTCCCAACATATTGTAGATTCCCTTCAATTATATTCTTATCTTTTGAGCTTGATCGACTGGATTGCTTAAAGTCAACCATGATGCCTCAATCGAAGGATCGTCTCTTTACATCTACACCTTCTACACGATAATGTCGACCATAAGACCACATTGTTGGATATTTCCTCACCTATGAAAGACCATTTATTTCAGTGAAAACAAATATAATGATGAATATTAAAATAGTTAATAGTGTCAAAACTGTAAGGAAACAACATTTTGTAAAATTCCAATTGTACCTTTCTTTCACATCCTCTAGACATTGTGATTTCATCTTCTGTTATGTTTGAATCTATACCTACATCTTCTATTTGATTTTGAATTTGTTCAGTAACCCATTCTAGTGTGCAATCTTTGCCCCATTCCCCAAGTAGATCAGTGGGAAATGGAGTATTCCTTAGGTTTGATCTCTTAAACTATCTCCTTGCTTCTAACACTTCTCTCTTTTTATCATATAGATCAATCCATTTGTTCATAAAGTGCATGTGGTATAGAATGAACTTGCCAAGTATAGCTCTTTCATCTACACCTATTACATGTCAACATGTTTATTTCAAACTCCAAATGTCATGTTGTTAATTTGATAAATAAATTACAGAGTAAATTAATGATTGCAAGAAAAAAAACCACACTGATCATGAATTTACTTACTAATTTCTACTTGAACACCATTAGATTGTGGTTTTTCTCCATCAATAATATTCGATGCTCATTCTTTATCCCATAAGCATGGCCCATCTTCAAAATCTTTACCAAGGAATTTACATAGGAAGAAGAATGCTTCATTCAATACATACCCTTCAGCCATGCAACCCTCTGGATGTGCCTTTTGTCAGACATATCTTTTAAGAGTTTTCATATACCTCTCAAAGAAAAACATCCACCTCATTGATACGACACCTACCAATTCAATGTCATCGAATAGGTGTATAAGTAAATGGACTTGTAGGTCCATGAAACTTGTAGGGAGCTCCTTCTCAAATACACATACAATTTCTGCAACTTCCTTCTTCCATTTTGGCACTTCACATTCATGGATCTCCTTAGAGGTCACCCACCTAATATAAGAATAGTAAATTAGTATGAACCTTTAGTCAGAAATTAAAATGCAATATAATATCTCTATGTCTCTCACACATTAACATTTCATATAACCACATACCTTGTAAATGCTGACAATCGACTTATGGCATTTCTTAAGTCAACTGTAAGACAAGAATCCCCCCTAATTGCCAATGGCATGATATGCTATCAAACACATTTATGAAAAGGTCATTAGTAATTTTTTCTCACACAACAAAATATCAAAATATATTTAGTACTTATTGAATGTTACCAATAAATGTTAAATGATGATATATAATACCTTCGTAAAATTATTAAAATCATGTGTTTTAAATCCTATGATATGTCCATCAACTGTAAAAGATTTAGCCAATGATGACCCATAGCCAGTAGGTGTCCTTGTTGAACAGATGACATTTTTAAGTTGCTCTAGATCTTTTTTTTCAAAATCCATGGAGCTTCTACATATGTTTCATTTTCCCTATTTGGCCACAAATGTTTTCTATCAATTTTGGTATGTGAAAGAGCAATTTCTCTCATTGAAGACAAGGTGTCCTTCTCTTTGCCTGATATATGTTGAAATATAGAATCTAGGACATTTTTGAAGACATGCATAGGATCTAATAGGTGAGATATTAATAGATCCTTCTAGTAAGGGAGCTCATAAAATATGGATTTCCTTTTCATTCCTTCTGGCATATTAACTACAACTTGTTCTGGTTCTTCAATTGAATCACCCTGATCAAAAAAATCCTCCCAACCTTTCAATTCAACATCTCCATAATTCTTAAGCCAATCACCTGGACCCATAATCATGGGAGGGCCTCTATTTTCAACTTTTCCATCAAATTGATTCTTCAGGAAATTTCTAAACGTATGATCTCGTGGTAGAAAAACCTTGTTGTTTGCGTAAATAAATTTATGCAGATCTTTAGAATATCACCCTTGAAATTATTCTGCACGTCTTGGACATGCAAATATCCCTTTTGTTTGAAGCCCTGCAATTCAATAAGTAATGTTAATAGCATCAAAAAAATAGTATAAAACTAAGTATGAAAGTTGGGATGAAAATAAAGTGTAAATACGTAAATATTTTATCTTACTAGAACAAACACCAAGTCCTGGGAAATCATGAATAGTCCAACATAGCACACCATACAACATGAAGGACCTATTTGATAGGGGACATGATATGTCATACATTCTTATGCCTTTCCATAGCAGTTGCATCTCATCAATAAAAGGTGCAAGATAAACATCCATGTTTTTAACTTGATGTTTTCCTAGAACAATGAGAGTTAGCATAAGGTGCTCCTTTCTAACACTCATCCATGGGGGAATATTGTATACTATCAATCTGACTAGCCAAACACTATAATTTGATGTCAGGAAAGAGAATGGGCACACTCCATCAATTGCAAGGCCAAACCTAATACTACGGGGTTCATCTTTGAATTTTCTTGTCCATTTTTCCTCTATGTGTTTCATTTCTTTGGAGTCAACCAGAATTCACATGAATCTATCTTTATTCTTATTCTTTGCATTGCAGTCCATCAATTGTGCAAGTGACTTGCAACAAAACATTCGTTGAAGTCTAGGTACAATTGGCATGTGATGCAAAACCTTCTTTGTAACTGTAGGACCTTGTACATCTGTATGATATCTCTTCTCTTTGTAGTCAAGGCATTCTACCTTGTTTTGATATTCATCTTTGTATAAAATGCAATCATATTTACATGAATGAATTTTCTTATATTCAATCCTCAACTCAACCAACAACAGACATGCCTCTTTGCAAGTTAATGGAAACACATTCTCATTAGGGAATATTTTAGTTTTTAGTGCCTTGTAAGATTGCCAAAGATTAATTCAATTGAATGTTTGACTTATGAGGAACATGCTTGATATGTCAATCTATACTAGGACTGTTTATATACAATATATGGTTTTAAAATTCCCTTAAAGAAATATAAAAGAAGTTGATGAATGTTTACAAATTATGTACACCAATTGACAATTGCAAAGTAAGAAATAGATTTCAACTCACTTTAGTAGGGTAGTGAATCCTTTGTCTAACCAACCAAAT
The DNA here is from genome assembly GCA_027924645.1 of Cunninghamia lanceolata. Lineage (NCBI taxonomy): Eukaryota > Viridiplantae > Streptophyta > Pinopsida > Cupressales > Cupressaceae > Cunninghamia > Cunninghamia lanceolata. The sequence goes on along the minus strand of BSBN01000318.1, from coordinate 3,797,938 downwards.
AGTGACTTGATTTCTAATAATATTAATGTGCATGCCATTTTTGAGGTTCTACTTCCACCCGATTTAAACACGGGTGTCTTTGTTGCTTGCTTGATGGAGTCATTCAGGTTGTTATCATCAACATTACATTGGTGGTAATTACCCCTGCTATCATCGTTACTGTAAACCATATGATCATTATTGTCATCATTGTTTTCATCCCCAAAGAAATCTGTAAGCATTTCATTCAATCCTTCTTCATGCACTGCATTTTCACTATCATCATCATCATCATTAAGCCTAGATGGCATTCATCAGTGTATGTGGATCTCATTAGCTCTTCAAATTTCTCAACTGGTAGTATTCTCTTCAATAATTCTCTTTTCACCCTAGTATTGTTTAAGGGATGGTTGGGATCATCCTGTCCAAATCTTAATAACCCAGTTGGATCTTGGGTATTAGTATGTGTTTCATCAACATCTTCTACCTATCAACAAACACAAGCATTATTTAATGTTTGGCAACAATTGGATAAATCATAAATATATCAATTTCAAAGAAATATAATCAAATATGACTTAACAAATAAAAATATAAATTGTATGAACATATTTACAACAATTGAATAATGGAACATTATTTTATAGACTACCTTTTTTATACAATAATTTAAATAAAACACAATTTTGACAACATAGTTTTTAAAACATCAGTCCACACTCATTTATTATTCTTTGTTTTTTTGCCCTTAAGAACATCCTTAGGGAGACCTTGTTCTTCCCTCTTCTTTCATGGAGGAGTGTGCTTTAAGAAGGGGTAATCAATCAATAACTCCTCCCCAATGATAAGGTCCATAATAGCTTCAACCATTATCAATCTATCAGCCTGTCTTTCCATTTCTCCATCTTTATCATTTATAACCTTAACAAATTGACAATTCGGTCTTACAGTAGGGTCCCTTCCCTTACTACTATTTATAAATCATGCAATATTTTTGTGTGTGTATGCACATCCATCTATATACATAAGATGACCTCTATTCATTTCTTTTCTACTTTCCAATTGGAGACGATGTGTATACATATTCGAATTTAGACCATATACTGACATGCTAGGCTTATATTCTGCTAGCCTTCTCCATTCACCATTGTAATATGATGGACCATAATATGGCATTAATCTCCTAGTGGTTTGTTCTGAATTGTTTCTGTGTTTAGATCCCACATGTACATTTTTGACAATAAAGAGGCCTAGATTTGCTCCATGAATAGTGGAGGGTTGTATCATGTAGCTGTATCCCCAAAATTGAAACACCTCGTACACTCTAGGTAGTTGTTGATCACTAGGCCAAGCACAATATAGTCGATGATCAAATGTCTCCTTGTAAATTTATCTCAAACTCAGGGGCAAGTCTAGGGTATGTAGTCCACCTTCCCCTTGTCTTTAAGCAAATTATGCATCTTTAAACTGGTTCTTGTTCTGTTGCTTCTTTTCATCAATTCCTCATCTTCCAATTTGGTATATTGGCACATATTTTTGTTAGATGTATCATTTGATAAATGATCATTACCCTCTAGGCTGGAAGTCAGTGATCCAGGAAACTTTAAACCAAAAACTTTATCCTTCAAGTATCCATTAAGAAAAAAATTAGTTATTTAAATAATATAAAACAATGTTTAAACGAAGTATACATGTTATTTATATCAATTTGGAAAATTCCTTACCACAATTCCTATTGGATTTGAATTGATTTTAGGAGGCATACTACCAAATGGATGCTCATCATATATAAAATGTCTTTGTACAATCGCTTGTTTGAATTGTTTCTTTCCATGACATACAGAACATCCACAAACAACAATTTTCTCAAAGTATTCATCCTATGTACCATAGTCCTGACCAACCTCTTGTTCAGTGCAATCATTTGTTGTGTTTGTAGGATCCACTATCATATCCTCTTCCACTCATTGTCATCTACATGATTTAATAGTTTTAGGTCCATGTCCATGTACATACATTTTTTATTTTCTAGTTGAACGCTCAGGCTTTGCATTTGCTCCAATCTCTATCTAAAATAATCAACAACATGCATTAATTTATGTCAAGATTGGATAATACATTATAAATTTTAATAATACTGTGAAAAAAGATGGATGTATCACAAAATGCCATCAGCTCATTACTTCCTAAGGAAATTAGAACTGAGCACCTAATTTCCCACTTCATCTATTGTGTCCTCATTGGATATGACACGATCTGTTCCCATGGCCTTGTCTGGCTCCTATAATACACAACATAGTAAATAATGTTTAGTACACCAATTATATCATTTCAACGAATATTCTATCCAACACAAAACCTCACTTTAGTCATATGTTTGACATATTGATATCATGTTTTGGCCATCCTAATTTTCAAACTTTTCCCTTGATCATAGAATCACATTTAATCACCATTCCTGTGCATTTTCAACCAATAAGTTTGACCTCAAAGGCCTCGTGGACAAAAAAATGACTTTATCTCCTCTATGTTGTAGCATTTGTGAATTCATAAACACCTTCCTCCTTTGGTTGAGGTTTCTTTCTCTTCTTACCTCTATTGTATCTGCAGATTCCGTTGTCATATCTATTTCCACCCACTTTCCTCTCTACGATTTAGTAGTTCTATGCTGTCCATGTCCTCTCTCTGTGGCCTCCTTTGGATATTGTAATACACAACAATGACAATAGTCACATAACATTTGCACACCAAGAGAATATTCTTGAATTTATCTTGTTAATACACTCACTTTTCATTAAGACACACTATGAAAACAAAATAGGACATTGCAACATTTTTTTCTTCAGAAAAAAGTTTACACGTAAAATCTTCACAAATAGAGCTCAAATCTTATGATTACAAGATGACTACAAGTTCACATCAAAAAGACATTTATTTCATATTTGACTCTCCTTTTTCTTTTATGGGTCATTTTAAGGTAATCTATATCTCTCCAAGTGGCCATAAAACCCTCAAAACTATCATAGAACCCTCAAAATAGTCTGAAAGAGTCTTTGGCACCAAAATTTTAAATTCTTGATGGAGGGAAGGATAATTTGGATGTTAATTTTGAAATCACATCATTATATCTTTGTTAGGTTAATCCTAGCATTGGATATTCTTTAATTATAGGGAATTTATGTTATATTTCACCATTACCTTCCACTCCAAAATTAATGGTTTCCTTTGAAAAGAAAACCCTCCATTAGCTATCATAACCCCAAATATCTATTGAAGTGAACTTAAACATTATGTGCAATTGTCATTGCTCATATTAAAAACCTACCTCCCTTCTTCATGGTCCCACATGTGTGATGTATGCGAATGATTCATATGGTACCTATGCTAAATGTTTAAAGTTTGAATTTTGCTCATATTGTTGTAAAAAGGCCCAAAAAGACCTTTGATTTTTGAGTTTTATACTCTATAACATGCATCTCCTTGATCTTTTCATCTAATCTATGACATGTGGTCTTTGCATTTCAATGAGATCAATTCTTGAAAAATGACAATCTAGAGGTTAAAGAGACAAGTTGATACCTTACCTAAGTTGTCATGTTCTTGAAACCTTGTCACTATAAAGAGGAGATATCTAGAGAGTAATGTCACAAGGACATAACCAGAGCATGCACTATCATGAGCCATAGGGACAACTTACTACACCATCCAAAACTCCATTTGAACTAGATACTATCAATAATTCACATCATTGGGGACTGTCATGAAGAAAACACCATAAATAGGACTGCCATAGTCAAAGTGGAGAGGATTGTCTAGTCATTGTATGACTATCATAATAGCTAGTGGGTTAGTTACCATGCTTCAACCTAAAATAGGTTAATGAGAACATAGAAATGAAAATCACAATACCATAAGCACAGTCCATAAGCTGCCACTACAGTACCAATATCATGTCATCATGATAGTAAGAGAAGAGTTGTTTGTTTTTCCAAAGCCATATCACTTGCATAAGGATTGTCACCAATCATCTGTGTAAGGTCATGAAAGAGTGAGTCATTATTGAGATAATCATAAGAGAAACATGAAGTCAAAATGCTATCATGGAAACAAGATATAATTACTTATTATAAGGAGAATCCAAATTTGGTGAGGTTACTTTTTTATCAATTTCCAATCAAAATACATCATTTTGCACTTATTGGTGCTAAATTAGGCACACTTTGCACCACCTTTTGCACCCCAAAATGATTACATTTAGGCCTAAAAGTCAGCGTTAAAGTCGGCGGTAACAGCTCTGACTATAGAACTGACTACTGGATCAAAAAAAATTAAAAAATTCCCACCTGTGCATACCCCCCCCAAAAAAAAAAAAAAAATTATTGTTTTTTGGTGTTCATTTTTTGTTTGTAGATTGAGCGTTTGGGTTTTTTGTGTTCACCTTTATTTAGGTTTCTCCATTAAATCAAAAACATAAAAATAAATACTTCCCGCTTGAATGAGAAATTAGATAATTATAGGAAAAAGACGTTGTGTGAATTAGAGGAGAAAAAAAAAAGTCGGTTGAAGAGAGGAGAAAAAGGGAAAAACAAGCAAGTGGATGAGAAATTCAATTTAGTTTGTGACACCATAGGTAAGGTTACAATTACAATAAAAAAATTTCTTTCCAAATATATTTTTTGTTTCAATTAAATGGAGAGGATTGTGAAGAAAGGGTTATGAATATTGTTTTGTTTACATGTGAATCATTCAAGTCTCATGTGGTTACAAAGGAGGAGGGTAAAATTGTAGAAATTGCATTATTTCCTCTACATCTGAGAGAAGTGAATGCATTTTTCAAACCCCAATGCCCAGGTTCCGCTTATAATTACCATCAATCCTTCCTAAAAAAGTAGTCAAGTACTTTAAGACAAGTCTATTGTGAGCAAACTAAAATTAGGGCTTTCGAGATGAGGGTGAGCAAACTAAAATAGAGGTTGGTCGAGACAATACAAGGACATAAGGCTTTTGAGACTAGGGTGAGAAAACTAAAATTAGGCCCAAAACTATAGATTCCCTCCCAAAGAACCAATTGATTCATAAGAAAACAACTTCATGATTTGCTCTACAAAACAAAAACCTTGAGGAATACAAAAAATCTGGATGAAAACTTTCATACCTGGTAGTGTGTACTTCATTTGCCTCCATAGACTGAATGAAAATAATTTACCCTAGGTCACCTCAAAATGTCAAGTAATAGAGGCAAGAGAGAAAAGGGAGTAGACTCTGGCCACAATGAGGTAATTCATTGTCAATTTATAGATTTGTAAATGTTCCCATTGTTTCTTTGATTTTTAGTTTTTAGTTTTCTTTTTGTAAATTTAAAAGAAGAAATTTACTATATATATATAGGAACATGAGACTGACAAAGATAAAGAGGCATTGGCTTCCATATTGGGGGTAGAGGTAGTGAACAAATTGGATGGTGTGGACTTGACAATGCTTGCTAGATACATAGAAAAATGATCTAGTAAAGCCCCTGAAATATTACAACTAAATCAACAGTGTCAAAGGGAATCAATTGATTCCCCAACTAGTCATCGATCAAGTAAAAGATCCAGGAGGAAATCAATAACAATAACCTCTAAGAATATGGAATAGGGATTAGAGGCTTCCAATGTCCCACCCACTCCTGGGACATAGACTTCTTCGACCACCATGCCATGTTTTGCATCTTGCATTGGTACCTATGATACCAAGATAGAATATGATGTGGTTTCAAGAGAAGTCTAAGTGACAGATGCTGGAAAAACATTTGTGAATAGGTTGAAGGAATCATGCCTTCAACGGTTCAAAGACCATCTACATTTTCCATTCTCAAAGATACCCATGCACCTGCAAAAAGTAGTTATCCAAGACATGGAGACTAAATTTGGTATAGGTTAGTTTGTAAAGAAGATAAATCTATGAATGTCTCAAAATTGCAAGAGATTTTGGTGCAACCAAACAAAGATAAAAGAACCCCCTCCTGAGCAAAGGCTCAAAAAAGGCCAATTAATGTAAGTTTGAAAGTATGGAAAGAGCTTGTAAAAGCATATGAGAAGTCCAATGCATGGAGGAAGTCCGGTGAGGAGAGTACGCAAGTATTTGAATTTGCTCATTAGATTATATCAAATTTATTAAATGATTTTTAAATTTTATTTGTGCATAGTTAAATTGAATTAGTATATGTTTTAGGACAAGGCCTCCAAGGATAGGCTTGACAAACTTCATGCCACATGTCATAGTGGCCAGAAAGGTTTACATGCCTTGATCTATACATTTGTAAGTATATTTAATAAGTTAAATGATATTTTTTTATTTCCTAGGAAAAAGTAAATGATTGCATATTAATTAGTTAAACTAGTCCATGTGCCATGTTTTGAAAGGAGGAGAAATATGGCCGACATCCAAGCCAATTTGAAAAGGAAATGGTACAAAGCAAAAAGTGGACCAATTTTGTAATCTAGATGGAGAATGAGGTATCAATAATTGACTTTGAATAACTTAGTTGGATATTGTTGTGTTAATATGTCAATTTAAATTTCTTGTTTTGAGTTGTTTATTGATGCATATGATGAGTTCTAAAGTGATTCTTTGTTGGCCCTAGCACCCTTAAATGTAAGATTTCTCTTAGATGACAAATGATTACTCTTATATCTTTGGGGACCCTTCTTGGTGCCATTAGGATCATAATGAGTATACTAGTCTTGTGCTTGCTTACAAAAAGTGGTTGCAATTAACCTAATCTTGTGGTCATTATCTGCAACATTTTGTGTGTGCCATGCTATCTCATAGGCTTAAGTTTAATGGGCTAATAATGAATAGAAAACCCTTGTTTTCCTACCTCCAACTAATGGACTTGTTGGAACCTAAAATTTCCTACCATTTTTTTGCAAAAAATTTAGGTTCCCATGAAAAATTTGACTGCAGCACTAAGAAATGCACCTGTACAATATACTCCACTGGCCTACTTTGAAGGGTTAAAATTTGAAGCCTATTCATTTTTATGCCAAACCAATTGGCAGGCATACTTATTTGTCATATGTGAGTGTACATGCTTGATTTCAGCTTTCCACGATCAAATTGGACAAGGTTTTGCAGTGCCAAGTTAAAGGGTTCTAGTGGTATTTGGTGATACCCACCTAGGGTTAGGGTTTTAAGTCGAGTCTGCAAGCCTATATTTTTATTCCTTTAAATCCCTTAAGGCCTTAATTTTTCTTGTCCTTTTGCCTCTTTCACTTTATCTTTTAAAACTACATTGACTTCTTGTATTAAAGGGCAATTGTCTTGAGGTCTTCTTAGAGGGGTGATATGTGACTAGGGTATGAAGACTGGAACTTTGTATGTAATCTTAAGCCCTCCTTTTGGATTTGTTGGAAGCCTTCTTCATTAATACATAAGGATTGTCAAGACTCCTATGATAGTCATTAGAGAGGCATTGAAATTATAAAGGAGATAAATGTTATTAGGCCATCACCCAATGTAGAAGGGATTGTCATAAAGAGCATGATAGTGTTACCTTGTCATAGTCACAAAGGGGATAGTCTTTGTGGTGGTAATTAAAGTCACTAAGTTTACATCCACCTCCCTAGGGTCTGCAGAAATGCTTGAATTTGAATATGCCTATTTGAAAGATTTTGCCATGAGTATTTTCAATGTTTTTACAAATGGAGACCTCCCCAATCCTCATCTCAAGTTTCAAATGCACAATGAAATGATGGAGGACAATCATAACTGTCATAATAGTACATTAGCAATTTTTGTCTCAAGGTGGCCCTTGAGATTGCTAAGGGGATGGATATAGAGTTGGGATTATGGTTTTTGTTTAAAAGCCTTGTGTCATTGACCTAATATTTATTTGTGGCAAGGATCCCAATAGTCTAAAGATTACAAATTGTTGTTAAGAAAGGACTGTCATAGTTAAGTGTGGTACAGTGATACAATTTCATCTTGGTTGACTATTGTATAAATTGCAAGCTATTTAGAATACATGGGGTATTAGGGTGTGGTATCACTATATAGGTAACCATCAAGTGATTTCTTCAACCCAATCTTAGCCTATATGGTACCAAATGTGAAAAGCAAGATAGTGTTTTCCAAGAACCTTGTTATGGTCACAAATGAGGGTAGTCTTAGCTATTGTAACCATAGTTGGAATCCCTTGTTGTTACCATAACATATGTGACCTAAAACCATGACTCTATGAGTATGAGTTGTTTGAAAGCCAAATTCCACAACCTTTTCCACCATCCTCCCTACCTGTGTCAAAATGGGAGCTTTGGAATAGGGTATGGACATCCATCAATACATAGAGGAATTTTGTCAGATGTTGTAGTTGCAACTGCCTTGTTAGACATGTATACAAAATGTGGAAGAATAGACAAGGCACGTGAACTATTTGATAGAATGCCTCAAAGAAATGTGGTCTCATGGATTAGAATGACTACAGGATATGAATAAAATGGATTTGTTGAAAAGGCTTCAAAATTTTTAAAGCAAATGCAATTGGTTGGTGTAAAGACAAATTCTACAACCTTTGCCACCATCCTCCCTACCTGTGTCAAAATGGGAGCTTTGGAATAAGCTATGGACATCCATCAATACATAAAGGATAGAGGAATTTAGTAGATGTTGTAGTTACAACTGCCCTTTTAGACATGTATGCAAAATGTGGAAGCATAGACAAGGCATGTGAATTGTTTGACAGAATGCCTCAAAGAAATGTGGTCTCATGGACTGCAATGACTGCAAGATATGCACAAAATGGATTTGTTGAAAAGGCTTCAAAAATTTTAAAGCAAATGCAATTAGCTGGTGTAATGCCAAATTCCACAACCTTTGCCACCATCCTCCCTACCTATGTCAAAATGAGAGCTTTGGAATAGGATATGGACATCCATCAATACATAAAGGATAGAGGAATTTTGTTAGATGTTGTAGCTGCAACTGCCCTGTTAGACATGTATGTAAAATGTGGAAGCATAGACAAGGCACATGAAATGTTTGATTAAATGCCTCAAAGAAATGTGGTCTCATAGATTCCAATGACTACAGGATATCCACAAAATGGATTTGTTGAAATGGCTTTAGAAATTTTAAAGCAAATGCAATTAGCTGGTGTAAAGACAAATTCCACAACCTTTTCCACCATCCTCCCTGCCTGTGTCAAAATGGATTTGTTGAAAAGGCTTAAATTTTTTTAAAGTAAATACAATTAGCTAGTGTAAAGCCAAATTCCACAACATTTGCCACCATCCTCCCTACCTATGTCAAAATGGGAGCTTTCGACCAAGCAGTTTGTGGAACTTAAAGTTATGTAATAGAATTTATAGTTGATAGTTAAATTATAACAGATTTTTTAATGATTTTTACTAATGTTTATTAGAATTGTTGCATGTTTTACATCGTTGGAATGACATATTAGCTGTAACTTTTTAAAAAATTTATTATGGTATGTGCACTTTGATATGATGTAATATGATTACGGTTTAGTTTCATATGTTGTAATATTAGATATATAATAGAAAAATAAATTATTGCATGAAATAAATAATAACTTTTCATTTTAAATATTTTTTTTTGTAGAACACGAGTCTTCCAGAAGATCAAGATAATCCTCATGATAGAGATCCAGATTATGTTAGTTCTGGTATAGATCACATGGTAGAGGATGATGATGACGTAGATATAGAAGACACCGAGGATGATGACGTTGATAAGGATGATGATGATGATGATGATGATGATGATGATGATGATGATGATGATGATGATGATGATGATGATCACGATGGTGATGATGATGATGAGGTAGTTTCTCATAGTAGCCAATGACATTCATGATCATATAGACTGCATCATGGATCATTGTCGATATATCGTTATGATGCCTATTTTCATGGTCACTATCATATGTATCATTTTCACATCCTGCAGTTCTATGTTAATGAGTTGTATCAGTAATTTATGTATCATTTTGACTTATATCATTTGGGCATGCATCATCTTGACTTGTATCATTTTGAGTTACATAATTTATCATTTTTACTCATATCATTTGTACATGTATCATTTTGACATGTTATTGATCTACTGGCATATTTGACGTTCACTTGTTTTAGTTATATATGAAGATGATCTTATCAGTATTGACTGGTCAATTTATATATATTGAAAGTGATCGATGATTTTTAGATGGATATTTATTACGTATGATGATTTTAATTTACTACTCAGGATGGATGTTGTCAAATTCAATTAAATTATAGATATTTGACTCACTTGTTTTAATTATAGATGATGATCATGTTATAATAATTATCTTGTTATTTAATCATATGAGTTAAATAATTAAATTACTTACTCTATAATCATATGAGTTATTTAAAAGGCATGAAATATTTAACTAATTAAATTTAAATAAAACATATTAAATTAATAAATGTAAGCAAAACAAGAAGCATTTTTAGAAGCAAAAAAGGAAGCAACAATGGAAGCCAAACTAGAAGCAAACCAGAAGTAATCTTGGAAGCAAAACTTGGTGTTATCTAGGAAGCAAAAATAGAAGCAATTCAGGTAGTAAACAAAGAAGTAATAATGGAAGCAATTTTAGAAGCAACAAAAGATGCAATAATAGTAGCCATATTAGAAGCAAAAAAAGATGTAAAAATGGAAGAAAAATTGGAAGCAACAAGTGACATTATATCAAAAGAAAAATTGGAAGCAAAACCAGAAGTAACGGTGGAAGAAAAACTGGAAGCAAAATTGGAGGCAAAACTAGACGCAAAATATGAAGCCAAACTAGAAGTAAAATCAGAAGCAAAATTTGAAGTGAAACTGGAAGAAAAATTTGAAGCAAAACTAGAAGCCAAATTGGAAGCAAAAGTGGAAGCAAAACTAGAAGCAAAACTGGAAGCAATCCTGGAAGAAAAATTGGAAGCAAAACCAGAAACAAAATTAGAAGCAAAACCAGAAGCAAAATTGGAAGCAAACATGGAAGCAAAACATGAAGCAAAATTGGAAGAAACAGTGGAAGCAAAACCGGAAGAAAAATTGGAAGCAAAACTAGAAGCCAAATTGGAAGCAAAACTAGAAGCAAAACTAGAAGCCAACCTGGAAGAAAAACTAGAAGCAAAACCGGAAGCAATAGTGGAAGCAAAATTAGAAGCAACAGTGGAAGAAAAACCAGAAGAAACATTGGAAGCAATAGTGGAAGCAAAATCGGAAGAAAAATCAGAAGCAAAACTGGAAGAAAAACTGAAAGCAAACTTGGAAGCAACACAAGAAGCAAAACCAGAAGCAAAATCAAAAGCCAAACTAGAAGCAACAAAATCTAGTACTAAATCCAGTGTTAAACCTAGCACTAACATTCAGTGCTAAACCCGGCACTACACCTAGTGCAAAACCAGGTGCAAAACCCGATGCTAAACCTGGCACTAAAGTGAGATGCAATGGGGTCCCGAGTTTGGCGCTGGCAAAAGTGTCCAATTCATGGACTCAAATACACTAAAATCCTATGCTATTTTAGGTGCTAATTGCCTATTTTGTTGTAGTGCTAGGGGGAGCAGCTCAAGGCATACCCTTCATACTATTTGGACAATGGCAACCTCTCAGGTGGAACATGTAGATAGACAACATTTTAGATGATCAAAGTTTGGTATGACATGGTGAGGAGAAGCATTATAGACAGGGGGAGCCTGTCTTGGCAGTAGCAGGTTGCTCTCAGGAAAGAGGTTGATTACCTCCCTTTGCTATTGATGTCAAAGGGAAAGAGTTAGAGTAAGGGGGAATAAATGCAAAAGAGATAGAGAAACGATAAAGTTAGATTATGCTTGTGTTTGCATCAATGACAAAAGGGGAAATTGTTGAAGTATTGTCATTAATGTTAAAGTAATTTGTTGAAGTGTTGTCATTGACATGTCTAAGGCTTAAAGGAAGAAACAAATTCTAAGTTCAGTTAGCAAAATGTTTGGTTTGCGAATCGGTTCATCAGTTTCAAAGTTCTCCAATTAGCCAATTCGTTGAAAAAGGAAAAATGGAAGTTTCTTCAATGAAGACTTGGAAGAAAGAAAATGTTAAAGTCTTAGAAAAGTTTAGTTCATGAGTTTCAAAGTTCTCTAATTTATTGATTTCCTAATTTTCTAACAAATGCATGTAAAAAGGAAGCTTGAAGTAAAAAGGTTTAGTTATCGGCAAAACTTTTGTTTTGTGAACTAGTTTGTGAGTTTGTCATTTTGCCAATTTTCTGACTAGGTTTCAAAGAGCTCAAAGGTCAGGTTTGTGGTTTGACTTTTTCATCGACTAAGGAGAACTTGATGTCAAAGTTGGTGTAAAAAAAAGTTTGTTCATGGTTTTATGCTTTTACCGATAAAGAGAAAAGTTTACTCATGGTTTAAAGAGAAAAGTTGACAAAGACTTCAGGAAATGTTTTGGTTCATGAAGGGCTTAATTTGCTGACAACAAGGTTCATAGATAGGGAACTTTGGTGATAAAGGAAAAGACACTGAAGGATAAGGCTTGGAAGTGTAAGTTCATGTAATCGATAATTTTTTGATAATGAAGGGGATATAGTCAATTTTGTAAAAGGGAGTTTTTGCCAATAGAAATGTTTAAGAGAAGGTTTGTGAAAATCTCTTTCATAGTTGAAGGCAAAGGCTTGTGAAATCCAGCTTATATAATGTGTCAAAGTTGAGACCTCTAGATATCACCATGGCACCTCTTACAATTTTGCATCCCGCATTAGAAAAGTCTACCTACAAACTGGTATAAATTTTGTGCTATCCTAGGGATATTCAACAAATCTTTAATCCTTTTTAATCTACCATCAAATAATCTAATTTTAACTTTCCATAGCCAACAATATTTAAATGAGAATCATCACCCAAGTACATCTTACCTCCATCCAATTCTTCATATTTTGAAAACTAATATCTATTGGCGTCATATGGAAAGATGCACTTGAGTCAATTAACCATGCATTATTACATACATGAGTGCCCAAAGATATAATGAACGCAACACCATCTTCCTTCTTAGAATCAGAATTAGAATCAAATTTCTTCTTTTCTTCTTTGTACTCCTTACAAAAGTGTCTAGGCTTACCACAATTCTAGCAAATAACTTTGGACTTTCTAGGAGATTTATCTATCTCTCCTTGGACTTGGATTTGTCACACTTCTCTCTATTATTTCCTTTTCTTTAGACCATTCACAAAATTTTAGGTCCTCCTCATCTCTTTAGAAAGAAAAGAACCCACAACATATTCAACTTTCAAGACAATAGAAGTACTCCCAGTGAGGCCTACTTTATCTCACATTGTCTTTTTGCTTATGATACTTATTGTATGGACCTTATGATGGACATGTGGACACTTGGGGACTGTTGATCCTGTTATCTAGACTTTCATTACTATATCTTATGCTTTGATTAGTTAGATAGATTATGATATGTTGATGGTATAGTTGCATGTTAGATTACATTTGATTCTATGATTTTTAATGCTATATTGAATTGGATGGAATTGAAATGTTTAGTGATGATTGAATTGAGGAAATTTGATGCAGTGTATGATCTTGATAGTATTTTGAGAAATGCGAATGAATTGAGAATCATGTAAATGTTAGCATGTGTTATAATTAAGAATATATGTGCTTATGCAATCTTGTGAGTGTGTGCAATTCATTTTGATTTGGCTATATGTATATTGTGCTATTAATGTGTTTGTGTAAGTGTGCAGGTATTTTCCATAGCCCATGGAAAATCGAAGGCCAAACAAATAACCCTATGTAATAGCCATGTGAAACTGACCTAGTCCCTAAGGTGGACTAAGGTCATTTGTGATTGAGTATGATGGATTGTGTTTCCTCTCAATTGATGATATTTTTGTAAGGTGTCACCTTTTTATTTGATCTCTCTGAAGTGTTGTAATATTGTAATGTTTGTCTTGCACAATTTTGGTGCTAATTATTTATGAGCCCTTTTTATGTAGATTTATGACTTCCCTTGTTTTCTTAATGGTTAAATAATTACCCTAGGTCATTACCCTAGGGTCTAGGGCCAATTTGAGCATGCTAACCCTTGGTTTAATCCTTGTTTGGTCACCTAAACTTGGCCCTTGAGTAAAGTGACGAAATTGGAGATGCGAAAGGTGGATGACAAGTCACCATCCCACCTTGACTAACTCTAATTCCCTAGGGTAAGACTACCTTATCTTTGAACATTTTGGAAGCTTCCAAAACCTCCACTTGTGTGAGACCTCTCCCCTATGCTCATAAACATGTGTGAGAGCATTTGTGGGAGAGTGTGTGGCATAGTTAAAGGAGAAGGTGACAAGTGTCACCTTCTCATCCTTGTGAGGACTCAACATGTGGGATCCCCTCTCCCAATACTCTCACACATGTGTGAGAGCATTTGTGGGAGCGTGTGGAGAAAGTTGAATGGGAAGGTGACAAGTGTCACCTTGTCATTCAAGGCTTGTGAGATAATCCTATTTATCTCTCCCTTTGAGAAGAGGGAGGGTTCTTTTATTTTTGCATTTTATTGTTGTTTTGGGAAGGAGAGAAAGACTTGGAGATACTTGGAAGGATTTTTGGGAAAAAGATTCTTGTGAGCTCTTTACCATCACCTTTTACAATTGGAGCTTGAGAGGTATGATCTCAAGGCTTCATGCCTTCTTTTATTTTTCTTTTCGCTTATATATATATATATATATATATATATATATATATATATATATATATATATATATATATATATATATATATATATATATATATAAGCATGTGTTATGGTTATTATGCTCTTGAGTTTTAGTTTTATGTTGTGTGGGTTCTATGGGTTGTTTTGGTGAGCTCTCCATGTGAGGGAGCTCACATTTTCGTGGGTGAGAGAGGTGTGAACCTCCTCAGGGTACCCTCATCTTTTGTTGGAGTTTTGATGGCCATGGGCCTTATTATGAAGTTTGGGATTTACGATTATAGTAAGAGTGCCTTTGTGTTATTTGGAGTATGATAAGTTTTAATGGCAAGAGGCCATGAGTTTGAGCATTATTGAGTTGTTGTTGTTATAGTTCCCCTAGAGTTGAGAGTTGTCCACCCTCTCACCCCTAAAATCCATTGTTGAATGGATTTGTTGTGAGTATCCAGGGGAGGGTGTTAATGTGTTTTGTGTGAGTGCATTTGTGTGTTTACAATACTTGTTTTGCTTGAGACCGATTATTTGAATGGCCTCCTAGCTTGGGGGTGGCCTACTTGTAGGACTAAGGTTGGGAGGTGAGCTCTCATGGGCTTCGAGAACTTATTTTTGTGTTTTGTAGGTTTTGATGGCTCTTGGAGAAGATTTGAAGCTTTGGTGTTTTGTAGAGTTTATTGGTTTTGTGGGAGTTGTAAAAAGTTATGGGAATGTGATGCCTTGGCCTATTTGGCTTGTAATAAGTTGTAGTTGTAATGAGAGTTAAATCTCTCTCTTTAGAGTCCTTGTTACATTTCAAATACCTTGTAATAGTTTTGGTTATTTCAATGATATTAATGGTTGTGTTTGAATACTTTGCTCTTATGGAAATATGGTTATAGTATAAAACAAAATAAATTTACTCTCTCTTACTCTCCTTAGTGTTGTTTAATCTATGGGTTGCAACACAATAAATGTCTACTTTTTTTTATCTCTAAAAAGGTTAAAAGAAAAACAGACTAAGTTTCTACTATGTTACAAGCAAAGAGTATTTATGATTGTTTTATTTCTTTATATGATTTTAAGAAACAAAATATACCCCTCTTGTTGAAATGAAAAATATTTAGATCTTGCATAAAATGGAAAAAAAATATATGTTTATATATTAATTGTTTTATTATGCTTCACCTATTAGTGTTCATATATATATATATATATATATATATATATATATATATATATATATATATATATATATATATATATATATATATATCTTGCTGTTGTATTTGTTTTAAGCTCACTGTTTTCTTTATCATCTCTATTAAAAAATACAAAGATGATATTTCAAACTATATATTTATATATTAATTGTTTTATTATGCTTCACCTATTTAGTGTTCATATATATATATATATATATATATATATATGTATATATATATATGTATATATGTATATGTATATGTATATGCATATATGCATATACATATACATATGTATATGTATATATATATATATATGTATATATATGTATGTATATGTATGTATGTATGTATATATATATATATATATATATATATATATATATATATATATATATATATATATATATATATATATCTTGCTGTTGTATTTGTTTTAAGCTCACTATTTTCTTTATTATCTCTATTAAAGAATACAAAGATGATATTTCAAACTATATATATATATATTTCTTATTAGCCATAGGTTACATTGTTTTAATAATCAAATGATAAGCATATAAATTAATGTGTATGCCGAAAAGTTTTTAAGGCTACGCTTTTTTTTAGCAGAGTTTAAAATATTATATAAAAAAAAATCGTTCGGCCATAGGTCGCATGGGACTAGCCGCCCCTGTGCTTGCATATATTGCAAAGGTTGGATGGGGGGGCACGGGACCCCATCCCACCCCTCACAGAACTTAAACACTATGGGGGGTGGCGGAGCTCCACCCTTCTTCCTCGACCTCATGGCTACCACAATCCCTGTGGACTGTGGCATCCATGGTACCAGGGAAGTTGCCCCCCACATTGCCAAAGAAAGGGGATTTAAATATTAAAAAAAAACTCTCTGTGACTTCTTTATATGGATGACCTTCTGTAAGATCTTTTAGCCTTTCATCCCTACTTAACAATGAAACCCTCTACAAATAAAAGTTACCACAGTCGCACTAAATTTATTTATTAATATTTTATTTTGTATGTGGTTGTATATATATATATATATATATATATATAATTCTATGTGAAATATATTCACTGTGAGTTTCAAAACATTTACTTTGTGTTTTATTATACAAAAAGAATAGAGAGCTTATTTTGTTTCTAAACTAAACAAAAATAAAATCTATGGCTATTACAAAACATGGAGAACTTTAAACTAGCTAATCAAATGTTAGTGTCAAACCATTCTGATAAGTGAAATTCCCTAGAGACAAGGAAACATACATTTGAAGAATGATAGGTATCTAACTGACTTCATTTTTTAGTTATGATGTTGCTGATTATTTAGTACATTTCAGTGCAGTTTCGAGAGAGGTATTTAAAAATTGTTATTTCTTCATCATGTTTTAAACATATGCTTTAAAAGAGATTCAGTTGTTCTATGCTATGTATTTGATTCAGAAAGAAAAGTATACATAAATTATTGCATAAAGTGAAATAACTTATTGTATTCAAAAGAGTGTTTAAATATGTCCCACACAAGCCATGGGAGTAACTAGAACATGCTACATAAAAGTAAATTTTACTTTCTAAATGAGTAAAATGCATAAGAAAAGTAGAGGGACCTGTCATTGCCTGTGAATGATGAATCTTAAGGTTTAGTTGGTCTCCAAGTCCCTCCATCTGTCAACCTCTAGAACACCTACAAAAAAAATTTGGTAGAAGCTCTAGGTTCCAAAACTTTTCATACACATAATCAGGTCAAACAAAAAGTACCATCTACTCTTATGGAGCAGCAGTCATTAATGATCAGATTATGCAAAAAGAGAAGCAAAGGAGATAACTGATCAAGAGATTCAAGTCCCATATTAGAGAGAAAGACAAATCCACATAAGAAGTGTCATGACCTATAAATCCAAGATATGTTTTTATGTGCTAACTTGTTTGTTCACTGTGCAGGTATAGGAGAAATCATGTTGTTGATTCATTTTTTATGAAATAGTATGTGGAGAAAATGGGCTCCCATAAGGGTTGAGCCCAGTATGCTTATGAACAACCTTTTTTCATATTACAATCAAACATCAGTTCAGGACAGCAATCATCATTCAAATAAAAGGACATGTGCCATAATGAAGTTGCAGTCATCAAATAATGAACATCTATTAAGGATAGTACTTCGATTGCAGGGTATAGTCATATGTCAAGAAGGCAACATTTAAGGCAATGTCAGGAGTATTATAGCCATGATGGAGCAACATACAGGACAACCTTGCAAAGTACAAGTCAAGGACAGTCATTCATAAAGAAATAAGTATACCTTTGAATCAATAAAAGTACCATTTAAGTACCATGCAATGATGAATACAAGTGCAAGAAAAATGGAGCAGTCATGATGTTTGAAGCAGTCAAGGAGAAGTTACATTCTAGACATCATGGAGTAACATTTAAGAATAGGTATTTTCCATTTCTATTGTGAATGAGATAAAAAATTGCTTTTGAATGCATGAAACAACCCTACATCTTTAATAGAAAAGAGTGAAAGGACAATCATGATTAAGTACAGTGGTATGCATGCCTCGGCAACCTTCTGATATGCAAGAGTAATCATAAGAATGAAATGAAAGGAACAACAAAATATTAAAGAGAGGCAGAGATGAATTGAAATGTTTTAAAACATGGAACAACCTTGTAAGGGGACAGTCATGTCTATCATAAAGTAGTATTCTTTTATATAGCAATCTGGCATATACATTTGAATAGTTATCATCATGACAGTCTATGTAATAGGATGTATTGAACTAAAGGAGAGGTAAGCATCTCCAAGCATGCATAATGTAATGATTACATCATTGACAAAAATTATACTATGTGGAGCAGAATTCCATGAAAGCTTGTGTAGTACAGTAAACCAACAAGATTAGTCAAGATACCTACACCTATAGAGTACCATTGATATGGAGTGAACACAGTGAATCATCTTTCACAATAACCTCATTCACAATATGCAAAGTAGTCATAATCCTTATTAACAGTGATTCAAGGCACATGTAATGAACAAAGTAGTGTAAGGAGTATCAATAAGAGCTAAGCTCGCATTAGAGAAGTACCCTATAATAGACATTGAAGATGAAGGATAACAATAAAAGAGCATATCAAGGTTTTAAAAAATCATTTTGAAATTATCCTCAGTAAACCGTGAAAGTGAAAGAGTCCAGCTTTATGATATTGTTTCTATAGATGGAAGAACAGTAGAATAATAATTTCTTGAGTCTAATCCACTCTTGGAGGCATTTGGGAATGCAAAGATAGTTTATTTTGATTGGTTGGTGGATAAAATCAATAGACCTATTGGAACAAAAGCCCCAATTTCTTCTTCATAATGAAACTGCATTGTTTTAAGCAGCGTGATATGGACTCAAGCAATTTGATATCGACTGATTTGCTCTTTCCAACAAAGAGGGATCATAAGACACATATGCAATGGGAGAGTCAAAAAAATCCTAGCAGGGTTTTAAGCAAAAATATAGTCAAAATGCTTGATATACAGTGAGTGTTTGTACAAGAGAAAATATAGTGTTGAAAGAAGCCCGAAATTGGAGATTATGGCTTGAAAACCAGAGCAATCAAAATAGAGTTTCCTTAAAACACAAAAGAGGTCAACTAACAAGAGCAACAAATTCATGGCTTTGTGCTAGTCAATGTCATAGTTTCCACAAGATAAAACATGCACAAAGCTTATACAGAACCCTCACAGTCATTATGCCATGGGGGCCGAACATGAGATAAGGAGTATGCAGAGATAAAAATAGTAAGCTACATTATAAAAACTAGTACAAAAGATACCTCTTTCTCCTTGTTCATTATACCAAAAAAGAGAAAAGATAGAGCAGACATCGAAGAAAAAGATGAGTCTTTCTTTCATCATAATTTCACTATGCAAAGAATGAGATCAAATGCGGCTACAGGAGCATCAAACACTACATTTTCGACTTTTTCTCGTAGAAAAACATAAAGATACCATAGGAGAGACTTACTTGAAGGGTATGGCATCGAAAATAGCATATAAACAGCAGTTGGAACCCCATAGATGCCTCAGAAAGCTCTATGAAAACCCTTACATGGCAACAGGTAGAGGAACAACAGTGAAGAGAACAATGAAAATGATGAAGTCTTTTTAGGTTTTTCCTTGTCTTTTCACCGTTGCCCTAGCTCGACCATTGATCTTTTTTGGTTTTGCTTAAATTAGAGATCATTGTTATCCATATGCATTCCGTGGTCAAAACTAAATATTATTAAACTTAGTGTGCATGAGGGGGCCCGTGAAGGGTTATCATGATGTTCTTTTGATTTTCTTCAAGTCAACAAAAGGTAACAATGTAAGGAGATGTGATACTTTGTTTGCATGGGGAGTCATAAGGTATAATGACTTTGAATTTTTAAAATGAGTTAAGATGTGTGCATAATGCCATGAGGAGACATAAGGGTGAGTTAATATTTTTCATATCTATTATAATTAGCAAATATGACTTCATAAGTCAAGGAGAGGAGAAAGGTGTGAAATATGGCATGGGAGGTATAAGGGTCAAATAAATGTATGTGGCTAAATGCACGATGTAATTATGTAATTTTCTTGTGGAGATATGAGTTATTTTAAGACAAAATCACTCATTTTTACATGACTTTGCAACATATAAACTAAATGTAAACAAATAATAAAGTAATACAATTATAAATTACTTTATTATTTTTCACAAAGTTGTAAAGTCAAAAAATTGAAGAAATTTGTAACACATAGTAAAGTAACTCACCTTGATTACTTTATTACTTGTTCACATTGTTTTCTCATCCCAAAGTCATGCAAAATCAGGAGATGGAGTTAACAGAGCTATTTTTGAGTTCTTTGCATGATTTTTGGTCAAATTTGGAAGAGTTTGGTCCACCACTTGGTCAAACTATTACAGAGGGGTAGTTTGGAGCTATTTTAGCTCAAATTGGATTAGTTATAGCCCTTCTTTTTAGGGATTTTTATGCTTGCTCGTGGATCAATCTTAGAGGTATTAGTTTTAGAGGTAGTTAGCTGTAGTTGACCTTTTAGGTCTTTTTTGTGAGTAGATTATATATTTGGAGGAAAACTTATGTTTTTCTAGTTCTTACCTTTTTGCTCTCTTATGCATTGCAAAGAGAAAGAGTGTTTTGTAACTCAATTTTTGCAGATTAATGCATTACAACAGGTTACAGGTTCTATTTTTTTGCCATTTTTATGCAAGTGCTTCTTTATTTTTAGTAGAATCAAGTATCTACATTCTCATTTGTTTTGTTTTATGAATGATTTGATGAGATTTAATTATGTTTAATATCATAACCTTTAAAATCATTGTCTCATTTATACTTGCATGCATTGAATAGCAGTAAAAATCATAGGTCTTGGGTTGTGCAATTGAAATAGTTTTTCTTTCATGCTGTGAGAACCTAGTTTTCCTCTAGGAAGAAAGTTATTCAAGCCTTCCCTAGAATTATTTTTGTGATCATATTGCCAAGGTGAATTGTGTGGATAGATTTTTCTGAGATTTATTGTGAATTAGAGTTGCAGTTTTCCATCAAATTAGGTGCATCACCCCACTTTTAAGTTATAGTTTTAGTGCTTTTAGTAGGTTTTTTTCAACCCTTTTCATGCAAATCCATTAGTTTTTAGAGAATCCTAAGGGAACCAACCCATAGTCTAGAGGTTTAATTTCACCATAGGGTACCCACAACCTGAAAGTATCCCAATGTTTCACAGGATTGCCGAGCTTCCCGGCTTTGCATAACAGGTGCAATCTTGCTTGATAATAGTTAGGAAATATATTAGAAATATGTGCAAAAAAATAGGAGAAAATATTAGGAAACATTCTAGAGACCTATGCACAGTGAGAATAAAAAGGTTAGAAAACCAAACAAATTGTTAGAGCAAAATAAAAAAATAAACCTATAGAAATATATGTTAGAAAACAATAAAATCTTCATTGAGGAAAATACCTTCCACTTGGGAAGGTACTATCCCACTTGCCTCTCCTCCTTGAGACTTGAAACCTGCAACCTATTAGAAAACTAAGATGAAATGTGAGAACAAATGAGAGAATAGAATGTTTTTATAATTTTTATTCTAGGGTTTGGTGCCCTAGAGATTAGGAAATTGTTGGGTAAACTTAACTCTTGTTTTAGTTAATTTAAACCCACTTCGAGAGTGGGAGTGGCTTTTTGGTTTTTAGTGTGATGTGTTTTATGCTTTATATTTGATTTTATTATTTAATTCTTGAGGGAAAACGTCATTTAAACTTTATGATTTAATTTAGCTGATAGGCCATTCTATATGTGCACACATCTTGTAATTGCCAAAAAATTGGTAGTCCCACTAATTTTGTCATCGACAAATTTTTTAAAAAAAATTGGTACTCCCACTCCACAAATTTAAATTTTGGTAGTCCTTCATTTTTTGGTAGTCTTTCAATTTTTTTTCTCAGAAATGGAAGTGGAAGAGTCGTGGTTGACGTTACAAGAAGGAGAGATAATGGAATGTTCTTTTCTATATATTTTCATGTTTAGCCTCTGGAATAGCAGGCATATTTGGGAAGGCTTCTATTTGGGAATATGGATTAACAAGGTAACTTTCTTTGCTTGCCCTCTTGATTACTTTCATTTATTTCTCTATAACTTGGCTTTGTTTCTTGGGTTTTGGTAAATTCTCTTGGATTTTCATTTCTGTAAGAAGATTTTTTTAGGTTTTAAAATCTCTCCTTACTCTGTTATTTGCATGTAGTATACAACAAGTAATCATGTTTTCTTCAAAGAATAGAAATGCTTCAGGTGTAAAGGCTTTTGATTCCCAGGCAGAAAGTTCTGTAGAAGCTCCTGTGCTAGAGAAAAGTAAGGGCAAGGGAAGGACCCTGAAGAAAGAACCTCCCAGAGAAAGACAATAAAAAGATTCACGCCAGAAACTTTCTAAATGCATCGGTTGTTCCTATGAATGTATATCCTTGAACCTGCCAATCACTTTTGCTTGAAAGTACCTAAAGTTTCAACAGATCCAATTCTGTGCATATCCTGTGATCATTGCATTCCATGAGATGATATTTCTGTGTGGCAATTTTGTCAAACAGTTCACGTGCCTTGTCTATGCTTTCACATTTTTCATGCATGTGTACCAATGCATTTCCAATTATTATATCTAATTTTTATCTGCAATATATATGCTTGTGTATGTGAGGGAACTAGCAATGAATTTAAAGATGCCAGCATTGGACATTCAACAAAGTTTTAAAATATCCGGTCTATTTTTCCTTTTTATCAAATACATGGCATTGGTCTGAGATGTTTCTTACATTAGAATTGGAAGTTTTCTATAAATCTTGTTACATTTTATCTGTGATTGGGTGCATGTCTATTCATTATATGCTTAGTCGACTAGAATTTGTTTAGTACTTTAAATTAAATCTTCTATCTATATTTTATCTGTGCTCAATTATAAAGCATCAATTCTAATAAGGTTATTGCCTAAGAGGATTTACAAAAATAGCAGTGGCATTCAAAAGAATTATTAGTGGGTTGTTTGTTTTTTGTAAACCATCCATAGCAATCGATCCCCTTTTGACAGTATTCTTTGTCGAGACAATAAAAAAGAAATAAATAAACAATAAAGACTTATCATCATTAATCTTGTTTGAAATGACAAGAAATGAAGTTTATAGCCAACCTTTTGAATGGTCACTCCTTCCAGCTATTCTTTAATGGCCTTGATGAATTCATCCACCTTTGCAATATCTACTTTTTCAAAGCCTGTCAAGACCTCTTCCAACGTTGATGGCTTCTTAGATGTGGATGGCTCTTCTCCAATTTCAACTGGAGGATTTCTTGATTGCATAGAAGGATCTGGAGGAGAATGATCTAGAGGATCTGTGTATGGATCTAACTTCTTCTTCCACCAACAACAACAACTACCCCAATAGCTCATGGTTAATAATAGAAAATTTTCAGTGCAGAGGCTTAGTTGATGGCCTGATTCAATTTATGTGAAACAATTTCTTTCTCTTTTTATCAAAAGTTGCTTCCAAATAATGTGAACTTTGAAAGACTACAACATCTAATAAATAGATAGATAAAGATGATAACAAAATAAGTTCATCTTCCACAAAATGATCATTATTTAGTGTGTATTTTGTTATGAAATGTTCTATCATCTTCATTTTATTATCTAGAAATCATTCATGCAATTAATACAATAATTGGGATAGCTCATCTTCTACCTCTGAAGTATAGGTGCAAACCATTTCAGATTTACATGCGCCACCTTATCTTTTTCATTAGATTAACTATGCCATTCTATAATAAAATCAACTATTGGTAGCTTTCAACAAGTTACACTTTATAAAGAGTACTTAGATAGTTTGAACATTCTATGGCCTTATTGCGTGTTAATGTTTCTATCCTACCCATAGTTTTGGATTGCAAAGTTTTCATTATGCATGCCTGATCTGGCACCTTAAACTATGACCTTGATTCATAGGTGTCGATGGATCTCATTTACGAGGTCTCAAGAGTATTTAAGCAATTTTATGTCCACCTATGCCATAGAAACTATATTGGATTGGGTTTAATGAGGCTACCAGATAGTCTCCGCCTTTGATCTCTGCTCTTAAAACAAGCATTATATTTTTGTGTGTTAAACCTATTTTAGCTAACATTTATATGTTGCAATAGTATTCGCATTAAATAAGTAAAATTTTATTAACAAATTTTTTTTAATTATTTTTTATTTATTTCTAATGTTAAAAAAATGGTTATTTTTTATTTATTTGTAATGTTCAAAATTATTTGTTGAATGTATATCCTATCTCAAATTGAAAAATAGAACATTTCAATTATTATTGATAGGTGAGAATCTCTTTATTCTAAGATATTTAATTTGTGTTCCGTTAAATTATTTTGTTTTAGTTATATAAGGGGAATGTTTGTATGCATCTGATTTACCCCTCTTTCTTTATCTTTAAGTTTTCTTAAGAGGATGGCTTCTTTCTTTATCTTTATTTTTTCTTAAGAGGATGGCTACTTCCAAGCCCACTCGTGTCAAATAAATATTATTATTAGTTTTTATTGTGATTGGAGTTGCATAAATTTTTTCTTATTATGAATTTGCTTACAATTAAACTTTTTATAAGACTATTTAATAATGAAATATGTGATGAGCTAAAATTAATTAATGGTGCTGATATTTTAATAATATTATATGTTTATTTTTTCCTAAAATTAATTATGTAATGTTAGGGATACAATTAGGGTTAGAGTTATAGTTACATTTAGGGATAGGGTCTATGAATAGGGTTTAGGTTTTTGAGTAGGGTTAGAATTAGGGTATTCAAAATGTAATATTATTCTAAAGATCAAAAGAAGGTACATAAAGTAATTATTTGAGGATGATCATAGATTCATAAGGCCTTGAAGCCCCATACTTCATACTATTTTCAAAGAGGCTACTCAAAGGTCTATACTAAGTGTTAGAGTTTATAATTTTATTTTTAGCTTAACTTAGATTTAATTTCTAATTTTATGATATGATTTTAGGTGATGCCAAAGTTTAAACATATGCTTCATATAAGCAAATTGGATGACAATACACAAACAATAAATGACTCAAGTCCAAGTGAAAGTGAAATTTAGTTCAGTCACACATACAAAGTGAATGTGAAAGTTAGTTCATACACATCTTACACACATCAAGTGAATGACAAAGTTCATTCAAATAAAAATGTGCACACACAGTGAATACCAAAGCTAACTTTCAAACCTACCCACCCACACACAATGAAAACCATTGTTAATTCACACACACATATACTTGACACAAAGTGAACATCAGTGTTTTTGTACACACATAGAGTGAGTGCCAAAGCTCGTTCACAGACACATGCATGCACACACAGAGTGTGACAAATTTCATTCAAATGAATAGGCACACACTTGATACAAACTAAATGACAAAACTAAATAACTTTCACACACACACACACATCACATAACATGACGTGAATGCCAAAGTTAACTTTCAAACATGCACACAATGAATGTTAAAGTTTACTCACACACACACACACAATAAAAGTGAAAATTTATTCAAACACACAAAGACTCACAATGAACATCATTGAAGTTTGTTTGTAGACACATTCCACAAAAAGTGAGAATCAAAGTTTATTCATACATCACACAAAATGATATCCAAAGTTCATTCATGCACACACACAAAAAAAAGAATGTTAGTTCTTTCAAGCACATTCCACATAAAGTGAACATCAAAGTTAATTCATACACTCTACACAAAATGATATACAAGGCTCAGTTGTACACACACAAAATAAAGAATTTCAAATACTTTCAATTGCATTCTACATAAAGTTTATTAAATCATTCATTTGTTCACTTAATCTCTTGATTACTTAGAATTTATTTAGTTCATTCATGATTTAATTCATGTTCTTATTCATTTAATACCACTCAATTATTTTTATTTGAAAAAAGAAAATTGAATTTCTTATTGTATATATAGCTTTGTCTACCAACAACTACATGTAATGACTTTCCATAAAAATAAAAATATAAACTATTTAGTGATAGGCCTATAAATATGATGAAGGGAGTAAATCATAAAACACACAACAACATAAATTGGACATAGAAAATAGAACTTTCTTTATTGATTTGGACAACTGTTGATTATGATGTTATTCACAAACAAACATGAAATAAAAGTTACACAACAACCCTCATTTATCTTGAAAGATACGATAAATTTAGGATGAATTTATGATCCCAAGTCTCCATTGATTATTTCATAATCTACTAACATTACTCAGTGGTTGATGTTAATCATTCAGGGGCCTTACGTACTTTGATTATTCCTGCAAAGTTCTTCAATATTTCCTCCAAATATCCTGTCCTTTATGCCTGCTCTAAATAAATCTCCAACAATTCTACCTCTACACTATGAATTTACTCAAATAATGTGCCTGCAGGTTGATATTTGCATGATTTCTACCATTATTTGTAATTCTTTGCATGATATTTTCAACACTACATGCATTTAGCTCAAATATGATAATGATTTTTGGTTATCTATGAGATGTCAGCATATTTAATGTTCTTCTTTTCATTTATCTATGCATTGCAGTTAAGGTGACATGGTGATTTCAATGAAATTAAGAAAAAAGAATGACAAAGATAGGGTTTAGAGAGTGAGATTCCCAAAATTACTTGACTGAGATCACTGATCCACATACATGTTCTGATACAACAATGAAGAGAAGAAAACTAGGATCATACTTCACCAGGACATTCCACAAATCTGCATGATCTAGTGCAAATCTTCAAAGGAAAAGTTGACAACAACATGTAATAAAATGAAAGCGCTTCTATTGAACACAACATTCACCATTACATATCTAGAAATCAACTTGAAGATTACCTAAAGTTTACAATCAGGATGTAATCTAAAGCTTCATCTCCATCCAGTATGCTTTAGAACAATTATATTTACAATGATCTGAAGAAAGAACCTTGACATTTCAACAATTCAATCCTCATTAGTCTTGATAATCCGATCTCTTATCGGGTCTACAGTCCTTTGGTTAGATATATAATGATTGACCTCTATGCGTGTATATTGGTTATGACAAGTCATGGCCCTTTTATAGGATAGAGGCCAGAAAATGGTTACAATGATCCAAGGATTAGGATCCTCTCTGAACTATCAATGGTTTAGATGGATAACAGGTGCTCGCCAGTTGGCAATTGCATAGTTGGCAGAGAATATTCCAGCATCTTTGACTTGGTCCACCCTCTAGCTAGCACACAGTGTATTTGGTAATATCCCTTGGCTCTAGTTCATGTTGCCTCTGTGTGCAACTTTGCTATGTTTAGCTACTTCACTCTACAACATACATCTGAACTCCAAATAGTTCCAACATCCTACAATATGCAGACAAGAATTAAGTATCATCATCATTTAATAACTTGGCATGAAAAATAAACATTACACTATATGTGAAATGGGCTCTAAATATGCAAGCTTGGATACCAGGCTATGAATATTAAACATCTGTGAACATCCGCGTATCCAAATGCATATATGACGTCAAGAATGGTCAAGTCAACCATCGTTGACCTAAAACATGTTATCGATCTCTAAAACGGCTTCAAAATCCTGTCACTTTGCTTTTGTATCCCTCATGTATATGATCCTACATACACAATACATGCACTTTATACACTATTAAGTAGTCAAGAAATGATGACATCATCATCCTATTTCAACTCAATGACCCTTTCTCACAGTTAAGCTCACTTTATGCATCTGTGCCATTTCTTTACTTTTTCTCCTTTTCACATACTGAATTCTTTGTATATGTTATACAAATGTGGACTTCAAAAGGTGCATAAAACAAAATTGGAATTTACCTTCGATTTCAGCTTTGTATCTTTTCCCTTTGTATTACCTTTCAACTTGTATATCGGCTTGTATATCGAAGATATATACATTGTTATTATACAAACCCAACGTACAAGCGGTGGAGCCCACATTACTTTCTGTTTTGTATCTCTGTGATACAACAATACTTGTATCAAAACCCTTAGATACAAGTCTTAATACATACAACATCATTTGTATCTCCCTTTCAGACCTATCATTTTTATAAACCATAGTTTACTCTCTTTTCGGCTCCGCGCTGTGTATAAAGTGTAATGCATCTTCTGATATACTTTAAGTCATAATGCGTCATTTTAACCATATTTTAACCTTTCTTGAGTTCCACATTGTATGTACACCACAATGTATGTCTTCAAAACATACATACAAAGCATGAAACATACAACAACTTAACCTTATTTCATAATCTTTTCGGTTTTGTGCTATGCATATAGCTTTGTATATCCACTTTGTATGTAAGATACATACAAACCACCATGCAACTGCGGATTTGAACCTTTCATTGACAATGTTTTACCTTTGCATCACATCCAAAAATGCATCTGCATGTCAAATACAAACCCATATGCATACAAATATGCATGTCTTATGTTCTCTAAATTGAATTGAATAAATCCTTCAGGACCGAATATGCACATTGAAATTGTATAATAGATCTTCATGCATACAATCTCAGATTTCAACTTTTATTAAATGCACCCTAAAATTATGTTAGGTCTACCTATGTATATACTTTGAACTTGTCTTTCTAATACATGCACTGCAATTGTACATATACACATGTGGATGCCAACCATTATAAAACGTAACATATAAACATTGTCGGGTCTGAATTATTTAATATCAGGGATATTAACTACGAATGACTTCTTCCTATATGGAAATATGATGATGACATCAGGATCATATTAACAAAAATCAGGCATGTAAGTTAATATGATGGATATTTAGAAATATCACCCTCGGAAGAGGGTGATGTCAGGGTCACATGTAGGAAAAAAATTAGTCATATTAAGAAATATGACCCTCATGAATGCATCTACTTGATGGGTAGATGACCTTAGGTTTAAATTTGATGTGCACATACAAATATGCAGATATCAGGACTCTCTATTTTAAAAAACATGCAAGGTGATATTGGTGAATACCAAGGACATTAGGAAATATGACCTTGAGGACAAGTTTGACCAAACTTTGACCACACATAGCTTCCTCATTTGGCCGAATTTCAAGGTGATGCAGAAGGCAAACCTGCCTAGAATTTTGCACTCTTTCACATGGCAGGCTTCCTAGGGAAAGATTCCAAACTTTGAAATTTGGGTTCAGACTTCAAGATCACAGATACACCTGACATTAGGCATATGCATACTAACTGATGCTACTTTTACCATTACCACCCAGAGCACAAAACAAGGAAACAAGCTAGAAAAGCTAGGTCCCTATTTTGCTAAGGAAAAACAAGGCGTGTTGTGTAACCACACAACAACAACTTATTACATTACAAAAGCTCAAATATAATCAGAGGAATCAACCCTCTACTTGCTGCAACACATTACAGCTTCCTCTTTTAAGGCTCTGGAATCATCTACCCTCTATAACTCCAAATTAGCTAGGGTTTCTATTTTCCTACCTATTCTTGACTCTATGCTTCCCCCCTTAACTCTACTACCACCTAGAGTTCCCAAAAATGGTTACTAATAGCCTTTTTGGCAGCCAACAACCTAATTTCAAAATTTGCATCTCCCTCTAAAAATAGGTCAACTTCTAGGGGCCATAACTTTTGATCTGGGTGTTCGATTGATGAACCATTCTATGCATCAAAAAGCTCGTGGAGTGCTCTACGCACTAAGAACCTGCTCTACCATTCCAGCCATTGTCGGGCCTATACGGGGCCATTTAGTGCCTCAAACCTGAGTTTGAATAATTTTCAAGCATTTTTTGGGAAAGGAAAACTTTAATATCTTTCAACTCACAAATGATCTTTTCGTGATTCCTTTGCCAAAGGTCTTATTTTTTTGTTACGAAGCTTCATGTAAATTTTCACTTCAATCTATGCCCAAATGCAAACTTTCTAAAAATAGTACGTTGCTATTTTAAGCAGTTTGGAAAAACTGGAAGTTCTACATCATTATTCAAGCAATTATGGAACCAGAACCACAAATGTTGAAAAAGAACATCAACAATTTTGAAACACATCCTTTTTGGGTGATGCAAGATTTCCTTTGCACCACTGGATACTCCTACATTAGACACCCAGGGTAATTTGAGAAGTGGCCCTGTCACGTCTCAGGTGTTTGTGCCAGAAAAACCCAAACAGTCAACCTCTACCTTAGACAATTGAGAAGAATCTTCAATAGGCCTTCCTTTCCCAGATATTCTTCATATTGCCTATTCTGAGTACTTCTTCTCACACATCTATCCAAGATCTCTTCTATCTCCTCTGTTGAAGTAGATGCCAGAATACTCCACTATTCATCTGTTGGTCTATCCTCTGTTCCACCTTCATGATATTCTAATAAATCAACAATGTTGAAAATAGGGGAAATGTTGATCCCACTTGGCAGCTCTACCTCATATGTATTTCCTGAATGATGTTTCTTCAAAATTCTGCATGGTCCAAATTTCTTCATTTTTAGCTTATTGTATGTTCCAATTGGGAACCTTTCTTTTCTCAAGTAAACCATGACTTCATCTCCTACCTGGAATTCCTGATATCTCCTCTTTTGATCTGCCTTAGCCTTATACTAAATATTCATCTTATTAATGTGTTTTCTCACCTCTTCATGCAAATTCTTCAGATGTTTTGCAAAGTCTCTAGCTTCAGCACTTGTCTTTTCTGCTTTGTCCACCTTTCTTAACTCAGAAGCATTTCTTGGGATATTGCCATATACAATCTGGAATGGTGATTTACCAGTACTTCTATTGATAGAATTGTTGTAAGTAAATTCTACCTATGGTAAAATCAAATCTCATCCCTTGGGCTTATCTCCTACTAAGCATTGTAGCAGGTTACCCAAACTCCTATTCACCACTTCAGTCTGTCCATTAGTCTGTGGATGGTGTGTAGAACTAAACTTCAAATTTGTCTTCAACTTCTTCCACAATGTCCTCCAGAAATAACCAACAAACTTGGTATCTCGATCTGAAACTATGCCCTTTGGTAGACCGTGTAATCTCACCACCTCCTTAAAAAATAACTCTGTAATATGAATAACATCATTAGTCTTCTTGCAAGGAATAAAATGTGCCATCTTCGAGAATCTGTCCACCACCAAAAAAATGGAATCATGTCCTCCCTGTGTCCTTGGTAAACCAAGAACAAAATCCATACTGATATCATCCCATGGCTTCTCTGGTACAGGTAATGGCTGATATAGCCCTATATTCTAACTGGTTCCTTTTTTCATCTGACACACTCTGCAACTCTGCACAAATTTCCTCACATCCTACTGCAACTATGGCCAATCATAATTTTCACCAACAATAGCAATGGTCTTATCTCGACCAAAGTGTCTAGCCAATCCTCCACTATGCTTCTCCTTAATCAGGTTCTATCTCATGGAACTCCTTGGAATGCACAATTGGCTTCCTCTAAATAGCAGGCCATCCTGAATTATGAAATCCAACCATTTTGTCCTGTCCAAAGTAACAGGTTTCAAACAAGTTTTTCAGGCCTCTGCAAAATCTAGATCTTTAGGATACAAACTTTTGAGCTCATCGAACCTAACAACCTCTATCTTCATTTTTGTCAACAAATTTTGCCTTCTACTCAAGGCATCTGCAACTCTGTTGGACTTCCCACTCCTATGCTTCAAAACAAAAGTATAGCTCTACAAAAACTTGACCCATTTTAAGCGCCTTTGGTTCAACTTTCCTTGACTATTAAGATACTGCAAAGCTTGATGATCAGTGTATGAAACAAATTCCTTTGGCAAAAAATAATGTCTCCATTTCTTCAAAGACTTTACTATTGCATAAAACTCTTGATCATAAACATAATACTTTTTCTTAGAATCATTAAGCTTCCCACTAAAATAGGCAATGGGCTTACCTTCTTAATTCAAAACAGCTCCTATAGCACTACCACTAGCATCACAATCTACCTGAAATACCTTATTGAAATTTGGAAGTGCCAAAATAGGTTGCTCTGTAACTTTCTGCTTGAATGTGTCAAAACTTTTGTCTGCTCCTTTAGTCCATCTAAACTCTTTTCTATCCCCTCTAATTGTCTTAGTCAGGGGTACACAAATGCTACTAAAATTTCTAATAAACTTTCTATAAAAGCTTGCCAAACCATGAAAAGATTGTACCTCTGTCGCACTCCTTGGTGTAGGCCATTCAATGATAACCCTTACTTTTTATGGGTCCATCTTAAGACCTTCCTCCAAGACAACAAAACTTAGGTATACCAACTCCTTTGAAAAACTACACTTCTTCAGATTAATTAGCAACTTCTTCTCCCTTATCTTCTCTAAAACTCTTCTGATATGCATCAGATGCTCATCCCAAGTCTTACTGAAAATCAAAATATCATCCAAATAAATGATAACAAAACATTGCAAAAATTCTTTTAGTACCTCGTTCATGAGCTACATGAATGTGCTCGGTTCATTAGTTAGCCCAAATGGCATGACTAACCACTCATTCAAACCCTCCTTTGTCTTGAAGGTTGTCTTCCATTCATCTCCTTCTCTGATTCAGATCTGGTGATACCCATTCTTTAGATCAATCTTCATGAAGTACTTGGCTCCACTCAAACAATCCATTATGCCATCCATTCTGGGTAATAGAAATATGTACTTGATCATGATCTTATTGATGGCTTGAGAGTCTGTACACATTCTTCACTCTCCATCTTTCTTTGGTGCTAGTACTGCAGGTACCACACATGGACTTAGGATCTCTCTTATCAATCCCTTCCTCAACAACTCTTAAACTTGTCTGTTCAACTCTTCACTCTCTGCTGGAGTCATTCTATGGGCTACCTTATTAGGCAAACTAGCTCCTGGTATCAAATCTATTTGATGACTTATCTTCCTCACTGGTGGTAAACCAAGATTTCTGAGACTTCTGCTAGTACATCTTCACATTTCTCTTGACTAATCTTAGGAATCAATGCAAAGTAATGATGCTCATGCTTCATACCCTCCAAAAATTTTCTACCATCTACCAAGCAAACCCTGACAGAACTACATACCTTTTCGTCCACCTCCTTCAAGAGCTTCAACTTATGATGAACTCCATCCTTTGTTAGGGAGTATGTGTTTGCACGGCCATCATGGACAGTGCTCTTATCATACTACCATGGCCTCCCCAATAACATATGACATGTATCCAATGGTATGATGTCACATAGCACCTCATCATGGTAGTCACCAATCATTAACTTCACTAAACACTGCTCATTGACCAAAGCTCTATGGTCCTTTTGTAACCTTGCAATCTGATATGGATGCAGATGCTTTCTTCTTGTCAACTTCAACTTGTCAACCATCTCCTCTAAAACAAGATTATCAGTGCTTCCACTATCAATAATAATATCACAACACTTACCTTCACATTTGCACCTTGTGTGGAATAAACTCTTCTTCTGATTGGGTTCTTTCTCCTCATTCAACAAAGTCTTAACAACTAGGGTTTCTCCCTTTTCAGCATCTTCAGAGCACTCAAATTGCACATCTTCATCGACATGTGCAACTCATGCATTACCTTCAAGTCTTCTATTTGTCCTTACTTGATGTTGTTGACACTCGTATGCTCAATGTCCTTCTCCACATTGGAAATAGGTTCCTCTGAAACTTCCTCTTCCAGGTCCTTGCCCAGGTCTGCCTATTCCTCTTCCTCTTTGTTCACCATTGTTCTGGTCACAAGGGTGGTAGGTATTATCTCCTCTTTGATTTCAACTGGTGTCAGCTTCTTCACTTTTCTTTGAATCTTCATTTTGGCCCCCATAGGGTCTTCCACCAATCCTTCCACCTTGACCTCTTCCCCTTTTCTTGTTGTCAAAACTTTTATTCAGCTTGTCTTCCACCTTCAGGGAAAACTAGTATTCATCTTCTATGGTGGTCATTCTGACTAGGCTTTAGCTCCTCTTGAATACTCGCCCTTAACCCATTAATGTAATGGGCTACCTTCTCCTTGTTGGGCTCTGCATGGCCTGTCCTGATAGTAATTTTATAAAACTCTTTTGTATACTCCTTAACAAACTTGTTACCTTGCTTCGGTCCTTGTAGCTTCTTCAGCAACTCCATCTTATAGTCCATAGGAATGAATTAGTTCTTTAGTTCCTCCACCATCCAATCCCATCTAGTGATCTTTCCTTTTCCTCTTCTATTCCTCTCTAATTGGACCTCCTTCTACCAAATATTGGCATGGCCCTTCAACTTTGTTTTTGCAAACTTAACCTGATCTGGGTCCTCCACATCTTCATACAAGAAATACTCATCCATGTCATTGATTGAATCAATAAGCTATTCTAGATTCAAATCTCCAGAATATATAGAAACTTTGATCCTGGGCCTCTTTCCAATCTTTGAAATGGCCCTCAACAACCTAACTTCTGTAGGATCACTTGCAGCTTCTTGTTCTTCCTCTGATAGCTCTTCTTCAGCTTCATCTTCACTTTCCTCTCTTGTTCTCAGCTCAAACCCTCTTTGTAGCTCCTCCTGCA
Source organism: Cunninghamia lanceolata (assembly GCA_027924645.1). Taxonomy (NCBI): domain Eukaryota; kingdom Viridiplantae; phylum Streptophyta; class Pinopsida; order Cupressales; family Cupressaceae; genus Cunninghamia; species Cunninghamia lanceolata. Next base: position 3,762,903 of record BSBN01000318.1, on the reverse strand, counting down.
ATGCATTGATTTGTCTTTGTAAGGCTCTAAAACCCTCTTCTATCAAAGCATTCCTCCCAATATGATTTCCTCATGGAGGCATCTTGATCTCTGCAGTAAACCTACAACCTTAGGTCCTAGTGCAAACTACCTCACGATCAATGATCTATCTACACACTCAGGAAACTTGGCTCTAATACCACTTGATGAAGGGAGTAAATCATAAAACACACAACAGAAATTGTACATAGAAAATAGAACTTTCTTTTATTGATTTGGACAACTATTACATTACAGAAGCTCAAATACAATCAGAGGAATCAACCCTCCACATGTTGCAACACATTACATCTTCCTCTTGCAAGACTCTAGAATCATCTACCTTCTATAACCCCAAATCAGCTAAGGTTTATGTTTTCCCACCTATTCTTGTCTCTACGCTTCCCCCGTTAACTCTACTACCACCCAGGGTTCCCAAAAATTGTTATTAATAGCCTTTTTGGCAGCCAAGAACCTAATTTCGAAATTTACATCTCCCTCCAAAAACAGGTCAACTTCTGGGAGCCATAACTTTTGATCCGAGTGTCTGACTGATGAACCGTTTTATGCATCAGAAAGCTCATGGAGTGCTCTACGCGCTAAGAACTTTCTCTGCCAGTTCCAACCATTTTTGGGTCCGTACGGGGCCATTTAGTGCCTCAAACCTAAGTTTCAATAATTTTTAGGTTTTTTTTGGAAAACAAAAACTTTAATATCTTTCAGCTCAAAAATGATCTTTGCGTGATTCCTTCACCAAAGGTCATATTTTTCAGTTATGAAGATTCCTATAAATTTTCACTTCAATTCATGCCCAAATGCAAACTTTCTAAAAATAGCAGGTTGCTATTTTTAGCCATTTAGAAAAACTAAAAGTTCTACATCATTATTCAAGTGATTATGGAACTAGAACCACAAATTTTGAAAAGATATGGAAAGAATATCAAAAATTTTGAAACACATTTTTTTGGGTGATGCAAGATTGCCCTTACACCACTGGATGCTCCTACATCAAAATATTTGTGCCTATCGGCCATTTGATAGCACCTTGGGTTCTTTTACTAGTTTATTTAAGTGAATGGCATTTTTATCCTCCATTGGCTTTTTGGTTTTTAGTGTGATGTGTTTTATGCTTTTTATTTGATTTTATTATTTAATTCTTGAGGGAAAAAGGCATTTAAACTTTATGATTTAATTTATTTAAGTGAATGGCATTTTTCTCCTCCATTGGCTTTTTGGTTTTTAGTGTGATGTGTTTTATGATTTTTATTTGATTTTATTATTTAATTCTTGAGGGAAAAAGGCATTTAAACTTTATGATTTAATTTATTTAAGTGAATGGAATTTTTCTCCTCCATCCTTTCCAACCCTTTTTTAATCAAAGTGAGCAAGTTAAATGTTTAGATTTAATCTATCTAACCCCTTTAGTTATTTTTATTTAAATTTGATTTAAATGTTGAAAGTGTTTAGTGAATAGTATTTAATTTTTTTATTAAATTTTAAAAAGGTGTTTAGTGAAGCTTTAATTTTTAACTTGTTTCAAAATTCTCCCATAGTTGATGAGATGGCGTTATGCTATCGAAATTATTAGAGAAACATCCCCTTTTGTCCTGTTATGTTGTAAGATTTTTCCTAGGCTAAGATAGGGCCATTATTTTTAATTAAATTCAAATAATTGCTTTTCTCCATTAGATGTTTAAATACTTAAGTTGAAACCATGTTAGTGACATTAATTTAATGTTATTTAAAGTCATAGTTCTTATAGGGTTAGATTCTGATTCATAATGGAATCATTCCACTCATCTAGTAAACCCTAGGGTTGGGTTCCGAAATGGAAACCAACCCTCTTAGTGTCGCTCCTTGTGATGCACACCTCCTTAGTGGCTATCATCATGTAGGGACTGCAAAATGAGTTTTGCATTTATCTCAATTGTGATTGACTTCCCTATCTTTGGGTGACATGCCTAGCATTGGTTATGGATGCAACTACATTACGTGCGTGTGTCACCGAGTGTGCTTGATGCGCACGAGGGGGTTTTAGATTCAGGTGGGAAATTTTTTTGATAATTCATGTCATGACCACATGACAAATGTGGTCATTACATGTGGTTATTAGGTCATAACCACATAGCAAATGTGGACATGACATTTGGTATCAAAGCCCATATTTCAAACACTAAGATCTCTGGGTGTGTATATTTTTGTTGAGTTGGGCTGATGGTAGATCATGCATACTTGATTTGCATGTCTGACTCTAGCTTATGTAGCAATGAGTTCATAAGACACCTTGCTTGGAATGACTAGATTCCCTAGGTTTTTCTTCCGCTAACCCCCACATATGGCTTGGTGTTGTAGGTACTTGGGGAGTGTATTCTTGATGAATAGGGTAAATGAAGGACCATGCAAGTCCTGAATTCAAGAGTTAGTCAACTCCTTGATCTAATACTATCCTAAAAGAATGTTATTGGTTGAGTTTTACTAAGTATTTCATTCTAGCTAATCTTTCCTCCTTGTCCTACTTGATGTTGCCTTTTGATCCTTCTTTAAGGGTCGTATCAACTTGTTGTAGGTCGCACCCTTGGAAAGGTGTTATTGTGGTAAAGTTATTCTCTTTGGCTAACTTGTAGGTTTGGCCTAGTGAATGTTAAGTGTCACATTATAGGTGATGAGCATTTGTGCATCGTTTGAGGCTTGCCCTTTTCTAAGAAGGTTGAGTTGTGTTTAGCCTACCATGTTGGAGGAAAGAAATGTATTAAAGTGGCATGCTAATCTTGGACAAAGGCTTATGTACTCTATTTCATTTATCCTTCACCTTGTGTCACTCAGTTAACCTTTCAATCATGGGATAAGTTGTGTCTTGTTTATAAGAACCTTGGTTAGGATGCGAATAACTTGTAGATCTATAGTTATCCTTCGCCTTGTTATAGGATTAAGTAGCCCAGATGGGTAGTTGTCATATGAAGAGTGAAAAGTGGATAAAATGGTATATCCTCTTGTTAGGGTCACTTGGTACCCTCATCTTGAAGATGGAGTAGAGAACGTTAAAAGAGTTAGCATATAAGGCCTTTCATGGTTATCTTCTTATGTGAGCCTTTTGGTTAGATGAAGAGGACAGTAGTGCCTTCGAGGACCACTCGTGGCTGTGAATCTTGTGACACTTGTTGTGCCATGTCAGGTTAATCTCCTTGTAGCTTTATTGGTGCCTAGTGGATATTTAGGCTATGCACTACCTTCAAATTAAATTGTAATGTGATTTGTTCACTTGTAATTGGGTGCCTCATTGATTAGTGGTATAAAGGTGGTGTGAGTGCTTGATGTTAGACCATGTTATGATAATCGAGAGGTAAGCTCTAGTTGTGGGTGTAATTCCCTATTTGCTTATTTAATAATTACCTAAGTGCAACTTGATCACTTCCTTGCCACCTTGTTTCTTTGGAGGTTTCTTACCTTTGTGTCTTGATAGAGTGACGATTTCCCCTTGGAAGTAACGTATGTCTTTGTACATAGAAGGCTATAGTTAAGCCTTATGTCAGGTTGTACTGAAGATAGTTAAGCTTTCATTCTTATCCTCTTGGGGTGAAAACCCTCTAGGGGCACCTTCTTATCTTTTAGTAGGATAGAACGCATGAGATTCTTAAGGTGAATGCATAATTGATGCGACACGATAGTTGAAGTGTCAACTCTTCTATCTTGAAATGTTTTAGTTGTTGGATATTGATAATTCTTGAGGTGAGTCCCTTCTGCAACTATTTGTACAAACCCCACGAGGATGATCCTAATGATTAGAAGGATTTTTATTTTGAAGAATGCAATAATTCTAGATGTTGATTTGATTAAAGACTCACACACCTTGCTATAGAGTAATGTATGTGGATAATCACTTGTAAGGGCATCTTGGAAATGTTTGGGGTTGTAAGGATGTGTTGGGAAGTTGAGTTCTTTTTGGGAGTAATAGTAAGCTGGTTGTGATACCTTTGGGTTGTTAGTGGTTAAGTGTTGTGATCAACACGTGTGATTGACATCGATGGTTCTGTTGAGTTGTTTTGAGCATTTTAAAGGCCTTGGCCTTGAACTTGAGTTTAATTGTGAACGCCTTGGTTAAGGTTCTCCAACCTTGTTGAATTGAACTTTGTGCTAGGATAGTGGCATGTTTTTTTCCACAACTAGGGTTGGTTTGGCTTAGCCCCCACTTTAGTATCTTAGTACCTTGAGCAAGTTTATTATTGCAATTATGAATTGTATAGTTTGATTATATATCTATGGAAGATAGCTAGTGTTTTTCAGTTGGGTTTGGTAGAATCCATGAAGGTTTTTGGTATGTGTTCCTTGCTAGGAAGCACAAAGGGGCCCCACTTTGAAGGTGACTCATAGGATACATGACTTTTAGAAATCTTTTCCAACCATGTCCTAAGTTACCTACATTATGTGGGGAATCATTAATTGAGTTGATCATGACCTTAGTTGAGAATGTGACCATTATTCCTCTTCTCTCTTTTTGTGACTATGTTATAAATATACAATGTTGTAATGTGCAATTGTGGGTATTTATTATATTATTGTTTAAATTTTGTTTATTTTGCAAATAGAGTAGTATTGAATTTCTTTACTTGGGCTACTTAGTTGACTTACCTTCTTATGGTCCTCTTACCTCAAGGGCTTGTTTAATTGCATTTTGATTTAAATTTTAAATGTTGCACTTTGGTGCAATTTTTGAATTGGACTTATCTTTTAAATTTTATTTATCTTTTGGATCTTAATTCTTTGAATTTTATTTCATTTAAACTTATTTGAGACTTATCTTTTCCAAGCCTTTATTTTGAGGACATTTGTTACTGTTGGTAATGCTGGTACTTGTGTAATGTTGTGAATTATGTCACCTACATTACCCATAAGGGGTACTTAGTGAGAGAAAATGGGAATAGTCAGTCTTGGTTGATGTTGTAAGTGGAGGTTGTTTAGAGGATCGATAGTGGTGGTTTAGGTTTTCCTTGCTGACCTTGTGTCCTGTGGAGTTTTGTATTGGTTCTTTTCCATTTTGGGAGGTCGAATCTTTAAGTAGCAAAGATGGGTGCTAGAGAGGTTCGAAGGAGTAGACAGGTTGGGAAATACCTTGAGATCCTCCTATTGTTGTTTGGACCCATTGTCCTCGTGATATTGACTCCCTCATTGAAAGAGGTTTTGTGTTTGCTCCAACCTTTTTAAAGTTGAACCACAAGTTTTGTAGTGGCATATTTGTTTAGTTCATTCCTTGATGCTAGGGATGATTGGCATGTTTGGTTCCTACCTGTTCTATAGGTTTGTTCTAGGTAGCCTAGCGGGGACCTATTGATTGAAGGGACAGCTGAGACTTCAGAGTCTTGTGCTTTATTCCTGGAGTCTTATGGTTTTAGCTTAGCATCGGTGGTAAGTTGAGTTAGTTGTGTGTTTGGAGCTTGATCAGTGGTTCTGTGACTAGTTTTTTGACCAAGCTTCCTTTGGGTTGCTTTACGTTAGTTAGGTTTTTGGATGGCTAAAAGAGGCTAGGAATATGATTCAGTTAGGTTAGTGTTTTTGTAACATCACTATCCATAATGCTCAAGATTTAACATAAACATCCATCTTAATCAAGAGATTAGTTAACAATATGATTATACAAATTAAAATTTAACCATAATGATTCATTATCATTTCATCAATTAAGCATGTTATTCTCATAGAATAAAACAAAGCTTACAATTATAATATGCAATTACATAACATTAATGAAATACTTTCACCATGTATGTACAAGGTTATGCTCAAGGAATCAATATCAAATTATACATTACAATTGACCAATAGATCATAAAATGCAAACACTGTATTTGGAACCAATGACATCTATCCCCATAAGCCTTGGCTTGTCTCATGCTTGGGAAGGAGAGCATCATCCTAGTGCTTTTCCACCAACCATGGACCTATGGTCCCCTACTCAACTTCATAACTAGAAGTGGCCCTACCCTTCACAGAAAGGTAAGATATTAGGAACCATAAGGTTCACCATCTAAGTATCTAGTGTTGTGTCCTTCCTAATGTCTGATGGTCACACAACTATAGATCCACTATAACTATGTATGACACTAGTGGAGACACTAGGGCATCTGGAGCACTATGGATTGACAATGCATGCAGAGACAGATGCATTACTTTGGCCAAAGATTTACATACATATATGTTTCGCAATGAATGTAGTCATATGTCCACCACCCTTACTCAACTTAGAAGTTATCATGTCCTACAGTATGCTTAATGCGACTTCTCAAGGTCTAGTAAAATGTGAATTCAGTTTAATTCATAGTCTTATACTAGGACAATCAACTCCTATCTAGGAGTTCATCGAGTGTAATAGGTTACTTTCACACCAAGCAACCTATGACTCCTTGTCACTCTGTTCCATTTTCCAACATGACAATTAAAATAAGTAGGTTTCTTTTACAACAAGGAACTTATGACTCGTCACCCTGTTCCATTTTCTAAAATCTCAAAAGTCAAAACAAGTTTTCTAACTTCTAACCTTCCTAGGTTCACAATTTCATGTTGACCTATCCCAAGGTTTACATTTAAGATCATGACATTTGAGACTTATATCATAATAGTCTAAAATGATGGTCTTACTAAAAAGACTCTATCTCAAGCATCCTCATGGGTTTTAATATCTTATACCTCATTTGTGAAGTATGGTCATTCGTAAAAAGATGGATTCCATTTTTGTTGAAAAACAAGAGTTTCATACAAACCATAATATTCATTCTCATAAGTATATGATTATCTAGGACAAATAGTTCCTCCAATAAACTCAGCAGGCACTTAATGTTGCCTACAAGGCAATACAACTTACCTCTTAACCAGTTTCTCCTTCTTCAACAAGGAGTCAACATATCTTTTAATTACATAAGATGCATCATAATTATCATAATAACTATCATTAACAGTCAAGCTTTGTTATAGGGGAATCTATGAGTCCACGTCACCTTATTCCATTTTCTAATTATATCATAAGTCAAACCATATTCACCACCCTAGGTCTAGTATGCATGGGATCAATTTGATTCATTGTCCATACCTAGACAATCAACTCCCATCTCAGGTTTGTTTCAAGCAATTAGGTTACCTTTGTAGCGAGGAACTTGTGACTCCTCACCACCTCCTTCGACTCTTAGTCATTACACAATCAAACCACATTTACTAATCTAGGTCCATCGTGGTTCACAACATCTAAATAAATTATCATATAAGATATAATCATATTCATACTACACTAGGAATTCCTTGCCTTAGTTAATTAGTGTGACTTTTCCATGAATGATGATTCTTAGTTCCCTTATGAGCTTAGGTAGTATCTCTAATCTCACTTAAATAAATAGAGGGTAGTTATCATTAATAGATCAATTCATTTCTAATGTCTTGGCTAGCATGCAAGATGGCACTTAATACAACCAGTCTTTAATAACTATACCAGCTTCTTATCCAAAGATAACAAGTATAATTGTGGGTAGTCTATTAAACCACATTTGGATTGCATAGGCTGTAATCATCAAATAACTATTATACATCATTTTTTGGCACCTTTATACCGCAAGCACCTCAGGCTTGACTCAATATACGAGTCATGACACATTGTTACTTGACATTCATATGTTATAGTTTAAACATGGGCTCAATTGGGATGGCCTCGAGCCATAGTTGCAGTATGAATTTCCATGTAATAAGTTTGACCTTTGTGGCCTTGAGCTAGAAAAATAGCATAGTAAACATTGTAAAAAAGTTTGGCCTTCTTGGCCATGTGCTTAGGCACAGGTATGGAATATAAGGTGGTGATGCTTGGTCTCCATGACCTCGAGCTAGACATAGAAATTTTTTTCCATGCAATACTGCTTGACCATAAGGCCTTGAGTGAAGTCACCAAAAAGATTATATAGCTTGAACTCAGCAAGAAGGTATTATTATATGGCTCGACCTTCAGCCTTGAGCTCATTCACAACAAGAAAGAAATATCATATAGCTCAAGCTTCAGCCTTGAGTAATAGTACAATAAAGTATGTAATATAGAGCTACTCGACCTCCATGGCCTTGAGTAGTAATAATGAATGCATTGTAGTGATTCTTAGCCTCCACGACCTTGAACGACGATACAATAAAGATTGCAATACTATGCCACTAAGCCATTGGCCCCGAGCTAAACACAGTCAAGAATACATTACCATGCAGCTCGTCCATTGGCCTCGAGCTAAAACATAGATAAGAATACATTATAATGTAGCTCATCCATTGGCCTTGAGATTAGGCATAGGAAAAATACATTGTAATATGGCTTGGTCGTAAGGCCTTGAGCCTCTAAGACAAAATAAAATTTTCTTAATGGTTTGCAAGCTTAGCCATTAGCCTCAAACTATTGTAAAAGAATATAATAGAGGTAAAGATACCAAAGAGCTAGTTAAACAACATAGGCTCCATAAATATATATATATATATATATATATATATATATATATATATATATATATTAAGGGTGCTCAATATAAAGAAACTCATATCTCATAGTGTAACAAGAATAACATGTTTTACACTACTTGAGCACAATCCTTCAAGAGCAAGAGTAATCCTAGTTCAGCCACCGTAGTCCTGCTCTCAATCTTTTACCAGCACAGAGTGAGAGCTCCTTCTCTTTATTTTTCCCCAAAAACCAACAATAATCCCCCACAAGATAATCATCCTCCAAGAAGACTAAAGGAGTTAGCCCTCCTCAACATTCACATGCCTAAAATCATGGAACTTCCACCCTTAACTAAGGTGGTGGGAGTTGATTCGCCACTCGGCCAACTACCATGATCAAGACTTACTCAAACATGACATTTTCCATAATATGTTGAGCTCATAGCTTCCTTTTGCTCCACAAAACCAATTATCAAAAAAATTAACAATTCAATAATCTAGAATAGTAGGCTTTACAAAAGTCACAACATTATTGTTGTCAACCTCTAAAGAGGTTCCATTTTATAGACATATGATAAGGGTTAAATATTTGTATATATAGTATTAAAGATTATCATTAAAGAAATGAAATTAAAAGACAACACACAACAAGATTGTCGGTTATCGGGGTCAAGTAATACTCCCCCCAAATTGACTATGTCCCTTAGTCGAATGAGTACGAAATAATATCCCCATATACAAATAGGATAACAAGAGATCTCTTCATCTCTTAACACAACTACCTCTCGACTTGTGACGATATTCTAGGAACATCATCTAGTCATCATATCATCTTGTGATAGCATCATCTACAAGATGAATCACAAAGAACTTAGTTGCTAAGAAAAGAGACATAACTCATGACAACTTACAAGGGATTCGGGAGGACATAGAGAACTGATACCCAGATGGCTAATCAATCTTATTTTTACAACATCTAACCCTTCCTCTAGGATGATGCTTTCCTTTCTTCTTCGAAGGACATTACATTTTCATGTTCACACTCAGAACCACAAAACCATGATTAGTGCATCATTATCATATCCCATAATTCAAATTAATTAATATTCATAACTAATTATCATTCCGGTCATTAAACACATAATCAAATATTAAATCAGATTTCCACAATATCAAATCATCAAACTCTTAACTAATCCTTTTGATCACCAAGTAAGAGTAAGATTAAGCTAATCACAGGTTAGGGATGTAACATACCTCCCCCATAAGAACCATCGTCCCCGATGATTTAATGTCTCAAAAGTTAATCATCATAAAAAGAAATATGTTTCAAGAGCATAATAAGTAAGTTTTTTAGAAAAGATGAGGAAATTTACTCTTAAGAGAACTTTGTCTCCCATTGTGAAATGTCTTTCGATGCACTTAACATCCGCATAACTCTTTTGTATATAATTAGCTTCCTCTAGCCTTCTCTTGATCAGATGTACTTCCTCTTCCATTTCTCATAGCATTTTTGGACCAAGGCTAACCCTATCTTCCAACTTGTCCCAACTTATAGGGGTTCGGCACTTCTATCCATATAATGCCTCAAATGGAGCCATCTTAATAGTTGAGTGATAGGAATTGTTGTAGGTGAATTCCACCAAAGGAAGATAATCCTCCCATTTGTACTCCTAATCCATGCAATACATTCTCAATAAGTCCTCCAACACTTGGTTCACCCTTTTAGTTTGTCCACCCATTCAGGATGATAAGCAGAGATTATGTTAAACTGGGTACCAAGTGAAGAGAATAAGGTTTGCAAAATTATTAATGTCATTTGTGCATCCCTATCTGAGGTAATCTTCTCAGGAATGCCATGTAGTCTAAAAATCTCTTGAACAAATTTTTGAGCAATGGCAAGTGCCTCATCCATCAAGTTTCTAGGTATAAAATTAGAGGCTTTGGTGAGTCTATCCACCACAACCAAGATAGTATTGTGCATGTTCCTTAACATAGGAATCCCTTGCACAAAGTTCATGCTTATAATTTGCCATTTCTACTTAGGAATTTCATGAGGGTATAAAAGTCCCACTGGATGATGGTGTTCCACTTTCACCCTCTAGTATTCCATACATGTAGCTACAAAATTTGCAGCATCTCTCTTTATTTCTTTCCAGAAATATAAGGGTTTCACATTGGCAAGTAACTTGATTACTCAAAGATGCCCAGATTATGGTGCAGAATGAACCTCTTTCCATACCATATTCATTAACTCTGCTAAGTTAGGTACATACATCTTTCCTTTAAACCTTAATAGCTCATCTAGTTTAAGGTTGAATCCTTCATATCTCAGATTCTGTGGATTTTCCTCAAGGGCCTATTTTACCTACTTGTAAAACTCATCTCCCTTAGATTTTTGTAACACCTAATTCCTAAAATCAGAGTGTATGGAGATCATGGAGGAGATGTGCCTTCTCCTACTCAAAGCATCCACCACTTGATTTTATTTTCCTTGTATGTATTTAATCTCGAAATCATAATCTGAGATGAATTCCAACCATCTTCTTTGTCGAGCATTAAGATGTGGCTAAGTGAATAGATATTTGAGTCCTTGATGATCTATTTTTTTAATTCAAAAGGTTTCCTGAGCAAGTAGTGTCTCCACATTTGCAGTACATAAATGACTGCTACCCATTCCAAATCATGTGAGGCATAGTTTTGTTTATAATTTTTTAGTTTATGAGATTTATACATGATGAACTATCCATCCTAGACTAATACACCACCTAAGCCTTCTACTGTCAAGTACTTTCAAAATTAGTGTTGAAGTCAAATTTTCTTTTAGTAAGCCAAAGGCCTCTTGGCACTTTTCTGACCACTCAATTCTCTTGCCCTTTCTCTACAAGGATGTTATAACATGTGCAATTTTAAAAAAGGTTTTTTCACAAATTGTCTTATAATTGAGCTTTTAGTTCCATTAGTTTTGTAACTATGGTCATTCTATAGGGATTTTTAGATATAGGTTCTAACCCTGGAATCATATCTATAGAAAACTCAAAAGCTCTTTTAGGAGGTAATCACAATAGCTCATCTAAAATACATCCTTAAAATCTCTAAGAAAAGGGTACCTATCCATATCTGATCTCTCATGATCTATGGATTCCCTCTTCCTAACTCAGAAAAGAAATTTTGGTATACCTAATGGTACACCATGGGTTCCATCATTTTTCCTAACTTGTATCCAACCATGATGACCAACAAACATCGTATACTACTTGTGGTCATCACTGGTGAGGGCTCACATGTGATAACACATAAAGTATCTCATTCACATAAGCTCCCATCATTTTTCCTAGTTCATAGCCAACTGTGATGACAAGCAAGCATCCAATACCACTTTTTGTCAACACTGGCTAATGAATAGAGTAAAAATGTACACATTTGCAACCATCTATGATGACAAACAAGCATCCCATACTACTTGTTGCCATCACTAGTTAAGGAATAGGGTAACATCATACACATTCACAACCATCTATGATGACAAGCAAGCATCCCATACTACTTGTTGCCATCACTAGTTAAGGAATAGGGTATTTGTTACCTCCATAGTACAATGAAAACCAACTAAACCACACCTATATCATAACCTGTTCCAAGTTAGACTTGTAGATCTCAAGACTAACTCCATTTTCTTATCTAGCCTCAGAGTTATTTTCTCCATACTCACTTTGGGTGGTGTCATTATGACGTTCCTCATCATCACCCCCATCATAGGCATCCTACCTAGGTCATTGTCAACCCCTGACCTCTTGTTTGAGATTTCCTACCCTTGTTCTTGTCTCTTTCAACAAGACTAGGATTTGGTCAAGCTTAGATTCAGAGTGCCCTAAAGGTTGCCCTTTATCCTACCTTTCTCCCATCCTGGTTCTTGTCTGAACCTTTACTGCAATCTACTTCCTATATTTTGCAAATTAATCATGGATTAGTTCCCATACCATTGAATCCATTCATAACATGAGTCTATTCTCTTTCATGTAATCTTTAACAAGAAAGGAAAGATTGTCAAAATTTGTCATTGTATTGAAGTTTTCATTGGATTACATATAATCCACCAAAATTACAAAATTGTATTTACACCTTGCTACTGCAAGTCATTTTCAAGCTGGGATAGCTTCCCATGTTCATTTCTCAACTTTGAGATTTATCAATCTAGTTTTAGGAGGTGGATGTACAAATAGGTACTCATCCACAACCTTCTTGGTTATCTCATAACCCTTAGGATTGTTTTACATAGCTAGTGCTTTAGGTGAAGAGGGTTCTGGTGATGCATCATTAAAGTTAGGAACATCAGTCCTAATTGCTTTTCTCAACTCCTACTTGATGCATTTAATGGCATCAACAAAGGTCTCCTCATTAGTTAACCATGCTCCTACAAAGAAGCTAGTCTATTCAAGTCTTTTCATTCTTGAGGCTTACTCCCTTAAGACCTTAAGGTAATGTCCATCTCCCATTACCTTCTTTCTAGGTATTGTTCTTATTCTTACCGTTCTAGCATAAGAACATCCAAGCATTAACACCCGTTAATGTTGGACAAATAAAATTATTTTGTAGTGAGCTAATAGGTCCATGTGTTGAACTAGGTAGCTATGATACCATATGTAACATTACTATCCATAATGCTCAAGATTTAACATAAACATCCATCTTAATCAAGAGATTAGTTAACAATATGATTATGTAAATCAAAATTTAATCATAATGATTCATTATCATTTAATCAATTAAGCATGTTATTCTCACAGAATAAAACAAAGCTTACAATTATAATATCCAATTACATAACATCAATGAACTACTTTCACCATGTATGTACAAGGTTATGCTCAAGGTATCAATATCAAATTATACATTACAATTGACTAATAGGTCATAAAATGCAAACATTGTATCTGGAACCAATGACATGTGTCTCCATAAGCCTCGGCTTGTCTCATGCTTGGGAAGGAGAGCATCATCCTGGTGCTTTTCCACCAACCACAGACTTGCAGTCCCCCACTCAACTTCTTAACTAGAAGTGGCCCTACCCTTCATAGAAAGGTTAGCTATTAGGAACCATAAGGTTAGCACTGAGTATCTGGTGTTGTGTACTTCCCAATGTCTCGCAGTCACATAACTATAGATCCACTCTAACTATGTATGACACTACTAGAGACACTAGGCCATCTAGAGCACTATGGACTGACAATGCATGCAGAGACAAATGCATTACTTTGGCCAAATATTTACATACATAAACATTTTGCAATGAATGTAGTTATATGTCCACCACCCTTACTCAACTTCGAAGTTGTCATGCCCTATAGTATGCTTAGTGTGACCTCTTAGGGTCTAGTAAAATGTGAATTCAATTCAATTCATAGTCTTATACTAGGACAATTGAATCACATCTAGGAGTTCATCAAATGTAATAGGTTACTTTCACACCAAGGAACTTGTGACTCCTCGTCACTCTGTTCCATTTTCCAACATGACAAAAGTTAAAACAAGTAGGTTTCTTTCACAATAAGGAACCTATGAATCCTCGTCACCCTATTCTATTTTCAAAAATTGCAATAGTCAAAACAAATTTTCTAACTTCTGACCTTCCTAGGTTCAGAGTTTCATGTTGACCTATCCCAAGGTTTACATTCAAGATCATGACATTTGATACTTATATCATGATAGTCTAAAATGATGGTCTTACTAAAAAGACTCTATCTCAAGCATCCTCATGGGTTTTAATATCTTATACCTCATTTGTGAAGTATGGCCATTCACAAAAAGATGGCTTCCATTTCCACTGAAAAATAAGAGTTTCATACAAACCATAATATTCATTCTCATAAGTATATGATTATTTAGGACAAATAGTTCCTCCAATAAACTTGGCAGACACTTAATCTTACCTACAAGGCAATACAACTTACCTCTTAACCAATTTCTCCTTCTTAAACAAGGAGTCAACATATCTTTTAATTATATAAGATGCATCATAGTTATCATAATAACTATCATTAACAATCCAGCTCTGTTGTAGGGGAATCTGTGACTCCATGTCACCTTATTCCACTTTCTAATCATATCATAAGTAAAATCATATTCACCATCCTAGGTCCAGTATGCATGGGATCAATTCAACTCATTGTCCATACTTGGACAATCGAGTCCCATATCAGGTTTGTTTCAACCAATTAGGTTACCTTTGTAGTGAGGAACTTGTGACTTCTTGCCACCTCCTTCCACTCTTAGTCATTACACAATCAAACCACATTTACTATTCTAGGTCCATCGTGATTCACAACATCTAAATAAATTATCATATAAGATAGAATCATATTCATATTACACTAGGCATTCCTTGCCTTAGTTAATTAGTATGAATTTTCCATGAATGATGATTCTAATTACCCTTATGAGCTTAGGCAGTATCTCTAATCTCACTTAAATAAATAGAGGGTAATTATCATTAATAGATCAATTCATTTCTAATGTCTTGGCCAACATGAAAGATGCCGGTTAATACAACCATAGTCTTCAATAACTATACCATCTTCTTATTTGAAGATAACAAGTATAATCGTGGGTCATCTAAATACCCTTATTAAACCACATTCATCTTGCACAGGCCGTAATAATCAAATAACTATTATACATCATTGCTCAGCACCTTTATGTCGCAAGAACCTCAAGATCAACTCAATATATGAGTCATGACACATGTTGCTATCCATGACACATTATTACTCGACATTCATATATTATAGTTTAAACATGGGCTCAGCCGGGATGCCCTTGAGCCATGGTTACAATATGAATTTCCATGTAATAGGTTCAACCTTCATGGCCTTCAGCTACAAAAATAGCAAAGTAAACATTGTAACAAAGTTCGGCCTTGTTGGCCATGTGCTTAGGCACGAGAATTGAATACAAGGTTGTGATGCTTGGTCTCCATGACCTCGAGCTAGACATAGAAAAAGTTTGCCATGTAATACCACTTGGTTGTAAGGCCTTGAGCGAAGTCACCAAAAGGATTATATAGGTTAAACTTAGAAAGAAGGTATTATTATATGTCTCGGCCTTCAGCCTTGGAGCTCATTCATAGCAAGAATAAAATAACATATAGCTCGGTGTTTGGCCTTGAGTGATAATACAATAAGGAATGTAATATAGTGTTGTTCAGCCTCCATGGCCTTGAGCAATAATAATGAATGCATTATAGTGATGCTCGACCTCCACGGTCTCGAGCGATGATACAATAAAGATTACAATGCTATGCCACTCAGCCATTAGCTCCGAGCTAGACACAGTCAAGAATACATTACCATGTAGCTCGACCATTGGCCTCGAGCTAAAACATAGATAAGAATACATTATAATGTAGCTCATCCATTGGCCTTGATCTTAGACACAAGAAAAATACATTGTAATACGGCTCAACTGTAAGGCCTCGAGCCTCTAAGACAAAGTAAAATTGCCTTAATGGTTTGCAAGCTCAGCCATTGGCCTTGAGCTATTCCTAGAGAATATAATAGAGGTAAAGATACCAAAGAGCTAGTTAAACATTGTAGGCTCCATAAATATGTATTAAGGGCGCTTGATATAAAGAAACCCATATCTCATAGTGTAACAATAATAACATGCTTTACACTACCTGAGCACAATCCCTTGAGAGCGAGAGTAATCCTAGTTTGGACACCGTAGTCCTACTCTCAATCTCTTACCAACATAGAGTGAGATCTCCTTCCCTTTCTTTTTCCCCAAAAACCAATGATAATCCCCCACAAGATAATCGTCCTCTAGGAAGACTAAAGGAGTTATTCCTCCTCAACATTTGCATGCCTAAAATCATGGAACTTCCACCCTTAACTAAGGTGGTGGGAGTGGCTTCTCTACTCGGCCAACTACCATGATCAATACTTGCTCAAACATGACATTTGCCATAATATGGTGAGCTCAAAGCTCCCGTTCACTCCACAAAACCAATTATCAACAAAATAACAATTCGATAATCTAGAATAGTAGGCATTACGAAAGTCACAACATTATTGTTCTTAACCTCTAAAGAGGTTCTCTCTTATAGATAGATGATAAGGTTTAAATATTAGTATATATAGTATTGAAGATTATCATTAAAGAAATGAAATCAAAAGACAATACACAACAAGATTATTGGTTGTCGAGGTCGAGTAATACTCCCCTTAAATCGACTATGTCCCTTAGTTGAATGAGTAGGAAATAATATCCCCATATACAAATAGGGTAATGAGAGATCTCTTTGTCTCTTAACATGACTATCTCTCAACTTGTGACAATGTTCCAGGAACGTTGTCTAGTCATCATATTGTCTTGTGATAGCATTATCGACAAGACGACTCACAAAGAACTTAGTTGATAAGAAAAGAGACAACTCATGACAACTTACAAGGGATTTGGGAGAACATGGAGAACTGATACCTAGATGGCTAATCAATCTTGTTTTCACAACATCTAATCTTTCCTTCAGAATGATGCTCTCCTTCCTTCTTTGAAGGACGTTACATTTTCATGTTCACAATCAGGACCACAAAACCATCATCACTGCATCATTATCATATCCCATTATTCAAATTGATTAATATTCATAACTAACTATCATCGGTCCTTAACCACATAATCAAAGATTAAATCAAATATTTCCACAATATCAAATCATCAAACTCTTATCTAATCCTTCTAATCACCAAGTAAGTGTAAGATTAAGCTAATCATAGGTTAGGGATGTAATAGTTTTGAAAAGCCTCTCATAGTACTAACCTTCTTGGTGTGTCCCCATCTTTCTTGACCTTGAATTACTTAGAGGTCTATCTTAGGGCATCTAATGCCTTTGCACCTTTTAATTCTCTTAAAATGTTTGGAGTATATGTAGTTGTTTGATTCTTGACCCTTCCTAGTCAGAGGAGGGTATCTTTGGGATTATTACTATGTGATTACTTATTAAATTCTGATTTGTTCCTTACTTTATTTCGAAATCAATCTAGGTTCACTATCATGTTAGGATGGCTTCAAGGTGGATTGCTCTATGGTACCTCCATGTTAACTTCCAGGAGTAAGTTTAGCTCTAGGGGAGGAGGCTATGAGGCCTACTTTATCTCACCTTCTATTTTTGCTTATGATACTTATTGTATGGACCTTATGATGGACATGTGGACATTTAAGGACTACTTATCCCATTATCTAGACTTTCATTACTATATCTTACGCTTTGATTAGTTAGATAGATTATGATATGTTGATGTTATAGTTACATGTTAGATTATAGTTGATTCTATGATGTTTAATGTTATATTTAATTAGATGCAATTGAAGTGATGATTGAATTGAGGAAATCTGATGCAGTGTATGATCCTGATAGTATTTTGAGAAATGTGAATCAACTAAGAATCATGTAGATGTTAGCATGTGCTATAATAAAGAATATATGTGCTTATGTGATCTTGTGAGTGTGTGGTTAATTCATTTCTCTTCGGCTATATGCATATTGTGCTATTAACATGTTTGTGTAAGTGTGCAGGTATTTTCCATAGCCCATGGAAAATCAGAGGTCAAACAAATAACCCTATGTAATAGCCATGTAAAACCAACGTAGTCCCTAAGGTGGACTAAGGTAATTTATGATTGAGTATGATGTATTGTGTTTCCTCTCAATTGATGATATTTTTGTAAGGTCTCACCTTTTTATTTGATCTCTTTGAAGTGTTGTAATATTGTAATGTTTGGCTTGCATAATTTTGGTGCTAATTATTTATGAGCCCTTTTTATGTGGATTTATCACTCCTCTTGTGTTCTTAATGGTTAAATAATGATCCTAGGTCATACCCCTAGGGTCTAGGGCTAATTTGAGCATGCTAACCCTTGTTTGGTCATGTAAACTTGGCCCTTGAGTAAAGTGACGAAATTGGATATGGGAAAGGTGGATGGCAAGTCACCCTCCCACTTTGACTAACTCCACTTCCCTAGGGTAAGACTACCTTATCTTTGAATTCTTTGGAACCTTCCAAAGCCTCCACTTGTGTGAGACCTCTCCCCTTGCTCTCACACATGTGTGAGAGCATTTGTGGGAGAGTGTGTGGCATAGTTAAAGAAGAAGGTGACACCTTCTCATCCTTGTGAGGACTCAACTTGTGGGATCCCCTCTCCCAATACTCTCACACATGTGTGAGAGCATTTGTGGGAGAGTGTGGAGCAAGTTGAATGGGAAGGTGGTCACCTCCTCATTCTTTAGGGGATTGTGAGAAGGTTGTGTAGATGAAGGAGAAGGTGATAGGTATCACCTTCTCATTCATCAAGGCTTGTGAGATAATCATATTTATCTCTCTTTTTGAGAAGAGGGAAGGGTTCTTTTCTTTTTGCATTTTATTGTTGTTTTGGGAAGGGGAGAAATAATTGGAGATACATGGAAGGATTTTTGGAGAAAAGACTCTTGGGAGCTCTTTACCATCACCTTCTACACTTCGATCTTGAGAGGCATGCTCTCAAGGCTTCAAGCCTTCTTTTATTTTTATTTTTGCTTATATATATGCATGTGTTATGCTTGTTATTCTCTTGAGTTTTTAGTTTTATGTTATGTGAGTTTTATGAGTTGTTTTGGTGAGCTCTCCATGTGAGGGAGCTCACCTTTTTATGGGTGAGAGAGGTGTGAACCTCCTCAGGGTACCCTCATCTTTTGGAGGAGTTTTGATGGCCATGGGCCTTATTATGAAGTTTGGGATTTATGATTATGGCAAGAATATATTTGTGTTATTTGGAGTATGATAAGTTTTAATGGAAAAAAGGCCATGAGTTTGAGCATTATTGAGTTGTTGTTGTTATGGTTCCCCTTGAGTTGAGAGTTGCCCACTCTCTCACCCCTAAAATCCATCATTGAATGGATTTGTTGTGAGTATCCATGGGAGGGTGTTAATGTGTTTTATGTGAGTGCATTTCTGTGTTTACAATACTTATTTTGCTTAAGACTTGTTATTTGAATGGCTTCCTAGCTTGCGGGTGGCCTACTTGTAGGCCTAAGGTTGGGAAGTGAGCTCTCCATTGGCTTGGATAACTTATTTTTGTTTTTTGTAGGTTTTAATGGCTCTTGGAGAAGATTTGAAGCTTTGGAGTTTTGGAGAGTTTATTTGTTTTATGGGAATTGTAAAAAGTTATGGCAATGTGATGCCTTGGCCTATTTTAATTGTAATAAGTTGTAGTTGTAATAAGAGTTAAATATCTCTCTTTAGAGTCCTTGTTGCATTTTAAATATCTTGTAATACTTTGGTTATTTCAATGATATTAATGGTTGTGTTTCAATACTTTGCTCTTATGGAAATATGGTTATAGTATAAAACAAAATAAATAAACTCTCTTACTCTCCTTAGTTTTATTTAATTTATGGGTTGCAAGAGAATAAATATCTACTTTGTTTATCTCTAAAAATGTTAAAAGAAAAATAGACTAAGTTTTTTCTATGTTGCAAGCAAAGAGTATTTATGATTAGTTTATTTCTTTATATGATTTTAAGAAACGAAATATACCCCTCTTGTTGAAATGAAAAATATTTAGATCTTACATTAAATCAAAAAAAAAAAATGCATATGTATTAATGGTTTTATTATGTTTCACCTATTTAGTGTTCATTTTAAGCCCACTATATATATATATATATATATATATATATATATATATATATATATATATAATTCTGTGTGAAATATATTCACTGTGAGTTTCAAAACATTTACTATGTGTTTTATTATACAAAAAGAATACAGAGCTTATTTTATTTCTAAACTAAAAAAATCAAATCTATGGCTATTAGAAAACATGGATAACTTTAAACCAGCTAATCAAATGTTAGGAAATATATTAGAAATATGTGCAAAAAAATAGGAAAAAACATTAGGAAATATTCTAGAGACGTGTGCACAGTGAGAATAAAAAGGTTACAAAACCAAACAAATTGTTAGAGAAAAATAAAAATATAAACCTCTAGAAATATATGTTAGAAAACAATAAAATCTTTATTAGGTAAAATACCTTCCACTTGGGAAGGTACTATCCCATTTGTCTCTCCTCCTTGAGACATGAAATCTGTAACCTGTTAGAAAACTCAGATGAAATGTGAGAACAAATGAGAGAATAGAATGCTTTAATAATTTTTATTCTAGGGTTTGGTGCCCTAGAGATTAGGAAATTGTTAAGTAAACTTAACTCTTGCTTTAGTTAATTTAAACCTACTTAGAGAGTGGGAGTGATTTTTTGGTTTTTAGTGTGATGTGCTTTATGTTTTTTATTTGATTTTATTATTTAATTCTTGAGGGAAAAAGGCATTTAAACTTTATGATTTAATTTATTTAAGTGCATGAAATTTTTCTCCTCCATTGGCGTTTTAGTTTTTAGTGTGATGTGTTTTATGCTTTTTATTTGATTTTATTATTTAATTCTTGAGGGAAAAAGGCATTTAAACTTTATGATTTAATTTATTTAAGTGAGTGGAATTTTTCTCTTCCATTGGCTTTTTGGTTTTTAGTGTGATATGTTTTATGCTTTTTATTTGATTTTATTATTTAATTCTTGAGGGAAAAAGACATTTAAACTTTATGATTTAATTTATTTAAGTGAATGGCATTTTTCTCCTCCATCCTTTCTAACCCTTTTTATCAAAGTGAGGAATGTCATGCCCACATTTCCCATGTGGTCACAACATGCATCACACGTGTCATGTCTGTTATCACCCAGATTTGGACCCTTTACATGGAGCTGTGAAACCTCATGCAATCTAGAGTAACATGGGAATGATCTCGAAGTGTGGGACCTTACTAAATGAGATCAGACCTCCGGAGAAGGCCAGCTTCCTCTTTCTAAGCCTAAAGCTTAGAGAAATACATCTAAACCTAGTGCTAACACTTGCAAGGGAAAAGGGGTAGAAGGAAACTGAAATGAAATGCTAAAAGGAACTAAGTGATACACCAGATTTAAAAGTGTTTGGTAGCAACTAAAAAGACACAGTAATAATCTCACAACTGGAAGAACATTACACAGTCTTATATTAATTCTAGAGAGGTCCAGAAGAGCAGACACAGTGCTAAAAATAACAAAAGAGAGGCAAAAATACTAGTTTATATTGATTATAGAGGCCCAATATCCATTACAAAGAATAGCCCAGAAGAACTACCAACTAACTATACATCAGCTTTACATGTATATATAGCATTTTATAGCTTGACCTCAGTCTGTACAGAATTCACTCAGCGAGCTACAACCAGAAGATATTTTCCTGAAGGGACGTCCACCTGCCAAGAGTAATGGTGCAAAAGATCTAGAACAGGGACAGATGGGAGATATTTTGGGTCTTCAATGCAAACAGTCGCGTCATCGATATGATCCTCAGAAATGGTGGAGGATAACCTAGCATTGAATGCTGACAGCTGCTTGCATATATCAGCTGTAATGAATGCCCCCAAAAATCTTTATCTGGTGAAAAGTGACAAAACCTCCCGAAAAGCCTACCAAATGAAATAGGGGACAAAATGAACAACTTTGCCTCTTACAGCATGTGAAAATTTGCTAAAACGGAGGATATACAGGCAGTCAAATTTTTAGTCAACTGCCTATGTATATCGTTTCTGCATCCGTGTGTATATTGGTTCTGCATCCTCAACTATGACTCGGCATACACAACCCTAAATGCAAGCTACGGAAATGAAGAATCATTATGAAACTGTTAAAAAATACCATTGGGTCTGGGCTGTGTCTATATAAGAAACTGGGCCCCAAAAGACCCTGAGAAGACCCTATCAGAAACATGTGCGGAAGTCGACAAGTGTTGAGCCCCGCGATGCCTTGTAAAACCGCATCAAAAGTTTGAAGCTACCCTGCTCATGACACGTGTCGCAATCCACGGCATCATCCGTAGCAACAAAGGTCTTAACTGGGACCCACCTGCCTGTGCCAAGCTTAGAAACAAAAAGAAAACACTGTGGAGGCCGCTACTTGGCAGCTTCCGTAGAAACGTTAAGGGGCACATGGTGTCCTGCGCGCTACTCTTGAAACATAAACAGGGTCTTTGAAACTTGGGTGGAGCCCGCCACTTGGCGCCTTCCACACAGAGAGAAACAAGATAGAAACCTTTTGAGACTCGCTCAAGAATCATGCGGAAATCAACACGTGGTGTCCTTTGCTTCACTTTAGAAACAATAAAGAGGCTCACCACCTTTCTTGGCTTCACGCCGAAACAAAAAGAAACTCATGCGGAAGCTGACACTTGTGAGCTTCTGCAGCAACTACAAGGGACACGTTGTATCCTCCGCTGCGACTTAGAAACCCCTTGAAACATAAGCGGAGGCTGCCACCTATCAACATCTGCGCTACCTTTGAGAAACAATAGAGGCCATCAGAAACTTTGGTGGACGTTGCCACCTTTCGCAATCCATAGCAACCATAGAAACACGTGGCGTGCTCCGCCCCACCTTAGAAACAATAAATGGTCTTCAGTGGAAAGTGACACGTGGTAAGTTCCTCGCGAGTCTGGGAAACAATACTGAACCTCTCCGCTATTGACACTTGGTTCTCTCCACGCACTTAGAAACTTTATAAAAAGGGGCTCATGAAACTTGGGCAGAGGCTATGAAACTGTTTAGAAACAAAAGCGGAAGCTGCCACCTATCTCCGTTCATGGGTCTCTTAAGTTACTTTTATGTGTCCCTTGGGTGGCTCCACATGGTGCCATCCATGCCACTCTCAGAAACAATAGGAAACTGCGAGGAAACTTTAAGGAAGCTGTGGCTTAGAAACTTTTTGAAGCTCTGATGAAACGCTGGCGGAAGTCGACACGTGTTGCCCTCCGCGGCAATATTGAAACTTTTAGAAACTGCGCTCGGCCGTTGACACGTGTTGTGATCCGCAGCGATCATTTTCAAAAGGCCGATGGAATTTTTTGAGAGCCCACCAAAGGCACATTTGAATTGTCAGTTGACTGAAACTTTGAGCATGCATAACTTCTTCATTTGGACAAATTTTAGGGTGTTGTAAAAAGCAAACCTGCCTATTTTTTTGAGCTCTTTCTGATGGTAAGGTTTGTTAGGCAAGGCCTTTGGGAAATTTGGCACTTTGCTTTATAGGGACCTCTTCAAAGATATTTTCAAGGAAAATCCCAGGTTAACTGTTTGGCTCTGGGCAAAGGGAAATAAGGTTAACATTTTTGGTGACCTCTATGGGATGTTTGCCTGCTAAACATGAGATCAGTGGCCTCAAGAATCCATTGGGCATGGAGTCAAGTCTAAAATATGCTGGGAAACTCAGACTTGCCTCTCAAAAAACAAAAAGGGGGAAAAGGCCTACCTTCTCCTAATGACAAAGTAGCCTGTGCAGAAGCACTTAGGGAAAGGGAAAACTAAAACAAAAATGAAATCTACTCTAATCTTAAACTAACTAGCCAAAAGTGACCTTAAACAAAGCCATTAACTGGTTCTTGGAAATAACTACCCTTCCTTAACAATTTACAATATTTCTCATGCATGTGGGCAGTTAAAAAGAGATGAGGAGGAAATAGGCATATGACAAATTGATAAAACACCCCCCAAAAAATGGAGATTAACTCACCTATCCACCTGAACAGATTGCTGATGTTGTTGGCTTGTGGTGAATAAATGGGTTGATCCCACTCATTTTGATGCTCAACTTCATGCTTAGAGGTAAGCATGACAAGTGGTGACTTCTCTTGATTTGTCTCTAGCTGGGTTAGATGCCTGATTTGGCATCCCCTTGAAATGACATGCAAATCAACACAGTTGATTTCATATCCCCGTTCTAGTTTCTTCTCTTCTTGCTGTTCTGAAAACCCCAGCCCCTGAATTGGCATGATGGTGTCCTCCATTTGACTCTCATGTTGTTCTTGTGTGTGAAACAACTGATTTGGGACCTCATAGCCTTCTCCTTCTTCCTTCAAAGAGCCCAATAATTCCTGCATAATGTCATCATGGTTGCATTCTTCAAACCTTTCTGCCTTTTGTAAATGGTTGTCCTTATTCATGGCTAAGGCTGAACAAGAGAGAAGACAATTTGAAAGCTTAGAAATGATATCATTATCTTCATCTTGCATGATAGTTTGCCATATTGATTCCTCCTCAATGGTCAAAGGAACATCCTCTCTTACCAGGACAGCCAGTAGCTCATCAAAACTATCAGCTCTTAGAAAACCTTTACAAACAGCTGGCCCAAGCTCAACATTCCCATTATTACTCAAAGATGTGCTCACCAAATCAAGCTTTTCTTCCTCAATAAAGGAAGGCAAAAGCTCAAACAATGAGGTAGCCTCCTCCTGCAAACCTTCATGGGTTATATCAGCCTCAAACTCCTCTGCACAATAGAAAGGAAGCTCCTCCAACAAACTGATATCTTGCAAAGTAGCCTCATCAGTGCAATAGGTTCAAATAATTCTATCTTTGTGAGTGTAGGAACAAACTGCTCCTCATTAGCTTTATCTTCTTCCACCTCCTCTTTTGGCTCATCTTTTTGAATTTTTTGGAGGGGAGAGGCCTCTGGACAAATTTGTTCCTGGGGAATGATAATTTGAGTTTGCACAAGAACAGAGTCTTGTGGAGGGACAAATGCATTAAAGCCTAGGAATTTGTGGAGTCTAGGTTGCTCTTGTTGCAATGGATGAGGCCCTCTAAAACTTGGAATATCCAATTTAGGACATTTAGGAGGTTCTCCTTGCTTGAAACTTGGTATTCTGACCTTGGAACTCTCCTCTTCATAGAATGGGTTTGGAAAAGTGAGGGCTAACTGAGTTTCCAACTTTTGATATGGAGCCAACAAAAGTCTCCTCTGCTCTTCTTCTACTAGCTGGATGCTAGAGCATGCTTCTATTTGTATATTTGATGGAGGGTCCTCACAAGGCGAAAAAGATGGCCCTTTCCAACTTGGCACCTTCAAGGTAGAAGGCTGCCTAAAACTTGGAATTATGACAGGCTTGGATTCTACAACCTTTTCCTCTTTTTGATTTTGAACTGGCATGAGAGGATTGGCCTTCACAAGGTTTGGTATCTTATAATCAGGATGATTGACCCAAGAAGGCTTCCATGGTAGAGAAGTCAGAGGCTCTTTCATAGATTGATTTTGGCTTGAAGGCTGAACTTGCCTGAGGCTGGGAATAGGAGAGAAACTATTTACTTTGAGCTCTTGTTCTTGAGCAAGCAAATGCTTGTCTTGTTTTTCCTGGGCCTCAAGTTGCATATTCAAGAATTTCTCTTCATGCACTCTTCTATTTTCTATCTCCTGCTAATGCAAATAAGCCTAATGTGCAAGTTTATTTTGCTGCATGTTATACTGTACCTCTCTATCTATTTCTAACATTTGTCTTTGATAATTCAGTATGAAATTTTCAAGGCTACTCAAATCAGCATTTTGGGACTAACTAGGGGGATTGTATGCTTGATTTTGAGCATAAAGGGCTTCACAAGGCTGAACCAGAGCGGTTTGAAAATGTTCCTGCTAGTATTGTTGACTGCAATGAGAAGAGGGGGTGTTTGGAGTGAATTCATAGGCATTGGGGGCCTGGTATTGCTGATAAGGGGGCCAATAGCCTATATTTGCATTAGGGGTAGGGGAACAACCATGATTCCCATAAAATTCTGACATTTTATAGCATCTAGATGCTGGATATTCATGAAAATGTCAAAATAAGAGCAAAATAGGTCTCCAACCAAGGAGAAACTAGATACATACCAGAGAGGGAGTCGCCAGGTGATTGAGATGCTTCTGAAAGCTGAAAGGGCTAGGAAAATCACCAAAATCCTAACCTTTGATGAAATTCTAGGTACTTGGGCTACAGGAACTAGTTGATTTGATTAGTAGAGTTGCCATGGTGCTGTTTGTACTACCTCCAAAGGCTGGTAATGCTAGGAGAAACACCAAATCTCTTAGTATTTTGATGATAAGTTCATCATACTGGTCCAACCGGGCATGCCAAAAGCTGTTATCACCTAGATTTGCACCCTTTGCATGGAGCTGTGAAACCTCATACAATCTGGAGTAACATGGGAATGATCTCGAAGTGTGGGACCTTGCTAAATGAGATCAGACCTCCAGAGAAGGCTGGCTTCCTCTTTCTAAGCCTAAAGCTTAGAGAAATACATCTAAACCTAGTGCTAATGCTTGCAGGGGAAAAGGGGTAGAAGGAAACTGAAATGAAATGTTGAAAGGAACTAAGTGATACACTAGATTTAAAAGTGTTTGGTAGCAACTGAAAAGACACAGTAATAATCTCACAACTGGAAGGACATTACACAGTCTTATATTAATTCTAGAGAGGTCTAGAAGAGCAGACACAGTGCTAAAAATAACAAAAGAGAGGCAAAAATACTAGTTTATATTGATTATAGAGGCCCAATATCCATTACAAAGAATAGTTCAGAAGAACTACCAACTAACTATACATCAGCTTTACATGTATATATAGCATTTTACAACTTGACCTCAGTCGGTATAGAATTCACTCAGCGAGCTACAACCAGAAGATATTTTCTTGAAGGGATGTCCACCTGCCAAGAGTAATGGTGCAAAAGATCTAGAACAGGGACAGATGGGAGATATTTTGGGTTTTCAATGCAAAAAATTGCATCATTGATCTGATCCTCAGAAATGGCGGAGGATAACCTAGCATTGAATGCTGACAGCTGCTTGCATATATCGGCTGTAATGAATGCCCCCAAAAATCTCTATCTGTTGAAAAGTGACAAAACCTCCTGAAAAGCCTACCAAATGAAAGAGGGGACAAAATACACAACTTTGCCTCTTACAACATGTGAAAATTTGCTAAAATAGAGGAGATACAGGCGGTCAAAGTTTCAGTCAACCACCTGTGTATATCGTTTCTGCATCCGTGTGTATATTGCTTCTGCATCCTCAACTATGACTCAGCATACACAACCCTAAATGCAAGCTGCAGACCCAAAGAATCATTATGAAACTATTAAAAAACATCGTCAGGTCTGGGCTGTGTCTATATAAGAAACTGGGTGCCAAAAGACCCTGAGAAGACCCTATCGAAAACATGTGCGGAAGCCAACAAGTGTCGAGCCCCGCGATGCCTTGTAAAATTGCATCAAAAGTTTGAAGCTGCCCCGCTCGTGACACGTGTCACAATCCACGGCATCATCCGCAGCAATAGAGGTCTTAACAAGGACCCACCCACTTGTGCCAAGCTATGAAACAAAAAGGAAACACTGTGGAGGCTGCCACTTGGCAGCTTCCGTGGAAACGTTAAGGGGCACGTGGCATCCAGCGCGCTACTCTTGAAACATAACAGGGTCTTTGAAACTTGGGCGAAGCCTGCCACTTGGCGCCTTCTGCGTAGAGAGAAACAAGATAGAAACCTTTTGAGACCCGCCCAAGACTCATGCGAAAATTGACACGTGGTGTCCTCCGCTTCACTTTAGAAACAATAAAGGGGCCTGCCACCTTTCTTGGCTTCACGGCAAAACAAAAAGATACTCATGCAGAAGCTGACACTTGTGAGCTTCCACAGCAACTACAAGGGACACGTTGCATCCTCCACTGTGACTTAGAAACCCCTTGAAACATAAGCGGAGGCTGCCACCTGTCAACATCCACGCTACCTTTGAGAAACAATAGAGGCCATCGGAAACTTTGGTAGACGTTGCCACCTGTCGCAATCCGTAGCAACCACAGAAACACGTGGCACGCTCCGCCCCACCTTAGAAACAATAAAGGGTCTTCAGCAGAAAGCGACACGTGGTAAGTTCCTCATGAGTCTAGGAAACAATACTGAACCTCTCCGCTGTTGGCACTTGGTTCTCTCCGCACACTTAGAAACTTTATAAAAAGGGGCTCATGAAACTTGGGCAGAGGCCATGAAACTGTTTAGAAATGAAAGCGGAAGCTGCCACTTGTCTCCGTTCGTGGGGCTCCTAAGTTACTTTTATGTGTCCCTTGGGTGGCTCCACGTGGTGCCATCCACGCCACTCTCAGAAACAATAGGAAACTGCGAGGAAACTTTAAGAAAGCTATGGCTTAGAAACTTTTTGAAGCTCTGATGAAACGCTGGCGGAAGCCGACATGTGTTGCCCTCCACGGCAATATTGAAACTTTTAGAAACTGTGCTCAGCCATTGACACGTGTTGCGATCCGCGGTGATCATTTTCAAAAGGTCGATGGAATTTTTTGAGAGCCCGCCAAAGGCACATTTGAACTGTCAGTTGACTGAAACTTTGACCATGCATAACTTCTTCATTTGGACAAATTTTAGGGTGCTGTAAAAAGCAAACCTACCTATTTTTTTGAGCTCCTTCCAATGGTAAGGTTTGTTAGGCAAGGCCTCTGGGAAATTTGGCACTTTGCTTTATAGGGAGCTCTTCAAAGAGATTTTCAAGGAAAATATTAGGTTAACTGTTTGGCTCTGGGCAGAGGGAAATAAGGTTAACAATGTCCACATTTGTCATGTGGTCATGACATGAAATATGAAAAAATTTCCCATGCTTCCCTATAAACCCCCTCGCATGCATAAGCATGCTCGGTGGCATACGCTTAAGGCGTAGACAAAATAGTTGCAAAGGGGGGTAATACATACACGTGCGCATACCAATTGCAAGAAGGCCATCGAGGGGGTCATTGTGATGCAATTAATGTCGCTAATAAGGCTAAACTTTACTAAACTAACTAAACCCTAAATTCTAGGAAAATCTGGTAGCATAACGCCTCACGGGCATGAGTAGGGTTTATTATACTAAAACTAAATTTGATTAAGAGGTTTCCTAATTTGGTTTAATAAATTTCTTACATCTCCCTAATTACATTGGAATATAGTTAATTAAGCTAATTGTATGTTTTTCAACAAAGTCTAATCTTTTGTTCTCCTTCATGTTTTCTGTAATTTAAAATATTTCTCAACAAAGTTCAAACATTTGTTCTCCTTCACGTTTTCTAAAATTTAATATTAATTTATTCTCCTTCACATTTTCTAAATTCAAAATATTTCTCAACAAAGTTCGAACATTTGTTCTCCTTCGTGTTTTCTAAATTTAAAACATTTCTCAACAAAGTTCAAACATTTGTTCTCCTTTGCATTTTCTATCAATCAGAGTTATCTCTGCATCATTTACATTATTCCTAATTTGTTGGTAAATCAAATCTCGTAACAGGATTTGCTAACTACATTACAAAGTTTACTAGGTTTCCAAGTCGGGTTTAAGTCAACGTTTTAATTCAATTACATTAATTAAATTGCCCCAATCATGATTAAGAGAATTTTAAATTCCTAATTAGTACTTTTAGCCCTAAATTCTTCTGACAATAAAATATTATTTTTCTCCTCTTTGTTTTCACATTTATCTTTTTTCTCTTTTTCTCTCATTTTTCTCATTTTTTCAATTTGTTATTTTCTCATTTTCTCATTTTGTTATTTTTCTCATTTTGTCTTTGTTTCGTTGTTGTAGGTTGAGTCTAAAATACCACCTATGAAAAGCATATTATGGCTTCAATGATTATAAATAAACTCATAAATATATATATATATGTGTGTGTGTGTGTGTGTGTGTGTGTGTGTGTGTGTGTGTGTGTGTGTGTGTGTGTGTGTTAAGAAATTGGATTTCCATTTTATAAATATATACATAAGATTATTTCTTATTTTCCTATGTGATAAGGTTGAAACCCTAAAAAATGTATATTTTATTTTTTTTATTTCAAGATAAAATTGGGGAAGCCCTAAATTCTTATTTGTTTGTTGGCAGGGCTGAGGAAATGGCAGTGGCGAAATGGAGAAGGCCACTAAGTTGTAGCCGACAGTGGACTTATGAGGAGTGCGGTGGCCGCAAAGTGGGGATGGACCAATGGTGGAACTGTTGGAAGGGGCGAAGTTTGGAGTGGAGGCCGTGGTGATTAGAGGGGTGGTAGCCGCAAGGATCGGTGAAGGGAAGGCAGAGGCCGTGCATGGGAAACAAGGCCCACGGGGGTCGGTGG
This sequence comes from Cunninghamia lanceolata, assembly GCA_027924645.1. Classification (NCBI taxonomy): domain Eukaryota; kingdom Viridiplantae; phylum Streptophyta; class Pinopsida; order Cupressales; family Cupressaceae; genus Cunninghamia; species Cunninghamia lanceolata. Next base: position 3,732,423 of record BSBN01000318.1, on the reverse strand, counting down.
ATGGAGGGGAGTGTGGGGAGGGCGACGGAGCCCCCCCCTCCCCACACCCAAAAGCACATAAGTAATGGAAGTGGGGGGGGAGGTTCAAACCCCCCCACCCATATGTAAATGCAATCCCTTGATACATTTTGCAGACTATGGCAAAAATATTGTCACTTCAATATTTTATGTGTCTTTTATTTCATGTTCTTTATTTTATTTTAACTTATTTAAAATCAATATATATATATATATCTATATATATAATGAAATCTCAAGTGTAATAAGCAAAATACTAAAATTAGTTTTCTATTTTTTAATTCTTGTAAACACATTCATTCAAAACACACACTTAAATATAACTATATATTTTTAACTTTAACTTTCCTTCATTAAACTTGCAATTTTATTTTTATCTTTTTTTCTTTGACAAATAAACCAAGATATACATGCATTTTTTTTATTAAATTTCTATTGAGGCAAAAGTTCATATTTTGCACAAATTGAATTCATTGCATTATTATTAAATACACTTGAAAAGAAAGAACATAACAACTTAATTAGATACTCCTAAAAATTGAGAACAACTAATTTTCTCTCTTTCAAAATAACATTTTATAACTTTCTTATTTGTCATGGCAACAAAATCACAACTTAAAAATTGACAATTCATTATGTCATACAATGAAATAACTTATAAATCAAATTTTCTTCAATCAACTTTTTGAATAATAAACATGTAAACTAACAGTTTCTAACTTTCAATACAATGAAAAAATGTCCAACACACAACTTTTGAGAATATAATTTTACAACCAAAAGAGAGAACCAAGTTCTCATCCTTGACAACTAACAATGGTAAGATATCCTAAGAAGACCAAGCTGTTGCAAGTATGAGGTTATCCAGTGTTGTCATTGATGTCAACATACTCATATTGCATTAACAAGAAGGATTTGATGAGCTGTGTGCTGAGGATATTGAGAAAATTAGTCTCAGTCAGGAATAGTGAAGAACAGTGATGAGAAGAAGGTAAATGTATTGTATAGGATGAGAACCGGAGGATGCGGATTAAAGGGTTAGTAGATATGAGTCTTGAGATGCTACAGTTAAGATTTCAGAGGTCCGCATGAAGCTCTGAAGGAGTTGTGGCTGCCGGTATAGAACCGGGTCCGGCAAGTATCCGGAGGTGACAGAAGATCACAAAAAGGTCCGGTGAGGTCCGGAATTGTATTACCCTAATCTGCGGATTGGAAGGAGTATTTGGGATGTCCTTGTGATGTGTCATCCTGATTTGTGTATGATTTGAAGGTCCGGAAGTACCTCTTGCATTATGACAGTGGCGACAGACTGTGTTCTTGAAGTTCCGGATGAGGAAGACAAGAGATCCCAGTAAGCAGAGGAAGTGCGGAAGTATCCGGACATTCAGACAGGCTTGTGAAGGTTCTTGGATCATGTTTAGGTTGTGTTGTTGATCCGCATTGATGGTAGAGCCCGGAATTGAAGTTATTCTTCCGGATGAAGTTCTTGCTCTGTGTAGCCGACCGGATGAGTTGTTCATCCTGCGAATGTTCTTGTGATGGCCGACCGGATGTGTTATTCATCTTGCGGATACTCCTATGGTTGTTTGCCGACTTAGATGTTTGTTCCTAAGTCGATGTCTTGTATAAATAACGGTTTGTGAGTTCATTTCAGGGTGTGGTGAGAGGATGAGTATGATATAGTGAAGAAACATGCGAAAGGCAGAGCAAAGATTGTTGGGCTTAATTGGAACTGATCCGGACATGGTAGAGATGTCATTCTCCAGTTCAAGACTATGATTTTCATCACTTTGTAGACAGTGTGTCTCCTTGTAGGCAGTGGGCCTCTTTGTGAGCAGTGTGCTCGGGCAGTGAGCCCTTATTGGCATGTGCCATTCATTTTTCTTTATTCTTCTAACAGAGAATAATTCTTGGGTTAATCACCCCGTGGTTTTTCCCTTAACCGGGTTTTCCACGTCAAAATCTTGGTGTTCAATGTGTTGATGCTTATCTGCTCTTGTGTTTATGTATCATGCTTCCATGGATGATTATTTGATATGCTGCTAACTAACAACAGTGAGTTAAGTGTTTGAATGAGAAGAAGTTTTATACAACTGATTCACCCCCCCCTCTCAGTTGTATGCCCTAGATCCAACAATTGGTATCAGAGCCAAGTTCCTCTGACAAGAGCTTAACCGCTTGAGGAGATCCAGGATGTCGTCATACAAGAAGGATAGTCCGAAGTTCGATGGAACCAACTTCACTCTCTGGAAAGGTCGCATGAAGTGTCACTTGGAATGCATGGGAAAAGCATACCTGGGTATGATTTCAAAACCATATGTACCTCCACAAGGTGGTCCGACAACTCTGAATGAAATCACAGAAGCTGAAAACAATCTGCGGACCAAGGAAGCTCTTCTAAGCGCATTGAATGACTCAGATCTCTCGAATGTCATTGACCTACCCACTGCATATGAGATCCTAACTAAACTGGAACTTCTGTATGAAGGAGATGAGTTTGTCAAAAGTGCAAGGTTGCAAAGTCTGAAAGGGAAATTTGAAAGATTGAAAATGAGAGATGATGAAAACATCACTACCTTTATGCCAAGAGTAAATGAGCTGGTATGTGGAATCAGAAATGCTGGTGGAACTTTAGATGAAAATGAGATTGTCTGCAAAATCCTAAGATCCCTTCCTGCTGCCTACAAAATCAAAGTTACTGCCATTGATGAATTCAGAGCCCACACAACTATCACAAGAGAACAACTGGCTGGCAAACTAGCTGCATTTGAAATGACCGAGTTTGGAGATGATCCTCCCAAGACTGAATCTGCTTTCAAAGCCAGTGCCTATGTGAAAGGCAAACAGAGATTTGATCCGGGTGAAAACTCATCAAAGAAAATGTCATGGTATGATCAAGCAAGAAGAGACATGGAAGAAGAAGAAGCAGAAACAGCTCAACTTGAAGCCCTCATTGCAAAGAGACTGCCAAGAGGATCCGGTAAGTATGAAGGAAAACTACCCTTTAAGTGTTTCAACTGCAATAAGATTGGTCATTTTGCCTCAAGATGTCTGGAGAGATCTGCAAGATCTAATACTCACAGACAAAGGTTTCAAAAGAATTGCTATTATGTTCATGAAGAAGATGACAATGAAGGAGTAACAGATGATGAATCAGAACCAGGAAGCAAATCCAGAAATGAGTGGGTGTTTATAGCCATCAAGGAAGAAGATTCCTTGCTCTCTGAATCTGTCAATCACAAAGTTGTTGAAAAAGCCTTGGCTGCTCAAGTGGAAGAAAAGGATGATTGGGTTATTGACAGTGGATGTTCTCACCATATGACTGGTGACAAGAATAAGTTCTTAGACTTGGAAAGATATGAAGGAGGAATGGTAAAGTTTGGTGACAATTCTGCTGGCAGAATCAGAGGTAGGGGAACTATTTCCTTTGATGGTAAGAGCAAAACAGGTAATGTACTGTATGTTGAAGGATTGAAGCACAATCTTCTCAATGTTGGTCAGTTAGTGGACAAAGGCTATGATCTCCGGTTCAAGAATGGAAAATGCAGAATCTTTACAAGCTCCGGAACTGAAATTGCATCCGGTACTCAGACAAGAGGTAACATCTTTCATCTGGTTGGTTCAAATAAAAGTTGTTTGTTTGTTCAAATTGATCAGAGTTGGTTATGGCATAGAAGAATGTGTCATGTAAATTTTGATAACATCATCAAGATAAGCAATACTCAGGCTGTGAGAGATCTTCCAAAGTTGATAAAACCTACAAATAGTGTGTGTAAAGAATGTCAGTTAGGCAAACAAAGTAGAGTCTCTTTTAAAAGCAAAGATCAGTCTTCTACCGGATTGTTGGAATTAGTACATACTGATCTATGTGGACCAACAAGAATCAAGAGTCTGTAAGGTGATAGATATTTCATGTTGTTAATAGATGATCATTCCCGGATGATGTGGGTTACCTTTCTAAAAGAAAAATCAGAAGCTTTTGAGAAGTTCAAAATCTTCAAAGCTATGGTGGAGAATCAAACCGGATTAAAACTAAAGTGTCTAAGGTCTGATAGAGGTGGTGAATTTACATCTGGTGAATTCATTGAATTTTGTGAGAAACAGGGTATAAGGAGACAGTTGTCTGCTCCTAAGACTCCACAGCAGAATGGAGTAGTTGAGAGAAAGAACCGGACCATCCAGGAAGCTGCTAGGACAATGATGTTGGAAGCAAATGTTCCTCAAATGTTTTGGAAAGAAGCTATCAGCACTGTAGTCTACACTCTCAATCGAGTTCAAATCAGAAACAACACCGGTAAGACCCCCTATGAACTCTGGTTTGGCATCACTCCTACTGTGAAATATTTCAGAGTATTTGGTAGCAAGTGTTATATTAAAAGAGATGAAGATCTAGGAAAGTTTGATGCTAGAAGTGATGAAGGAATTTTCTTGGGCTACTCCACTCAAAGCAAAGCATACCGGTGTTACAATAAGAGATTGAGGAAGATGATAGAAAGCACCAATGTAAAGGTTGATGAAGGAATTGAGAAGCCTTCAAGATTTTATGAGTTTGATGAAGATGACCAAGACAGTGTTCAAGAACCTCAATCCTCTCCGGTGAGACAGAGTCAGCCTGATCCGGTAAATCAGGAAGAAGAGATAGGTTTGAATGAGCATGATCAAGAAACAGTAGTGCTGGATACTCCCAAAATTCCAAGGTATGTAAGACTGAATCACTCTGAAGATCAGATCATAGGTGACAGAAGCAAAGGTGTACAAACTAGAAGGAATATTGCTCAAGATCAGAATGAATGTTGTCTGATTTCAAAGATTGAACCTAAAACAATAAATGAAGCCTGCAATGATGAAAACTGGACCAAAGCAATGGAAGATGAACTGATGCAAATTGAGAAAAATCATACTTGGGATCTTGTTCCCAGACCTAGAGACAGGAATGTAATTGGAACCAAGTGGGTCTTCCGGAACAAACTAAATGAAGCTGGTGAAGTAATTAGAAACAAAGCTAGATTGGTCTGCAAAGGCTACTCTCAAATAGAAGGAATTGACTTTGAAGAGACTTTTGCTCCGGTAGCAAGAATTGAAGCAGTCAGATTACTTCTTGCATTTGCTGCCTTCAAAGACTTCAAGGTATATCAGATGGATGTCAAGTCTGCCTTCCTAAATGGTGATCTGGAAGAAGAAGTCTACATTGAACAACCGGATGGATTTCAATTGTCTGATAATAATGATATGGTCTGCAAGTTGAAGAAAGCTTTGTATGGATTGAAGCAAGCCCCAAGAGTATGGTATGAAAGGTTGGATAAGCATCTTGTGCAGATTGGATTCAACAAAGGTACTGCTGACAGTAACTTATATTTCAAAATTGATCATGAAAACATTCTGATTGTTGAAGTGTTTGTGGATGATATCATTTTTGGAGGAAGAGATAGTATGTGCAAAAATTTTGCAAATCAGATGAAAAGTGAGTTTGAAATGTCTATGCTTGGTGAAATGAATTTCTTCTTGGGACTGCAAATTACTCAAACAAAAGAAGGGATCTTCATTTCTCAGACCAAATATGTGAAAGAATTGTTAAAAAAATTTGGTATGGAAGACTCAAAGCCTATGAACACTCCTATGGCAACCGGATGTAAGTTAAGCAAAGATGATGATTCTCCAAAGGCAGATCAGACAAAGTATAGATCAATGATTGGTGGATTGTTGTATCTCACTCAAACTAGACCAGATATAATGTAGGCTGTTGGTCTTGTGGCAAGATTCCAGGCTGATCCTAGAGAATCTCATGTTATGGCAATCAAAAGAATTTTTAGATACTTGAAAGGAACAGTTGAGTATGGTCTATGGTATCCTAGAGATCCAGATTTCTCTCTTCATGCTTACACAGATGCAGATTGGGCAGGAGATGTGGATGACCGGAAGAGCACTAGTGGTGGAGCATTCTTTTTGGGAAAGAGATTGGTTTCTTGGCTAAGCAAGAAACAAGATGCAATATCTCTGTCTACAACTGAAGCAGAATACATTGCAGCAGCAGGTAGTTGCACTCAAATCCTATGGATGAAGCAGATGCTAAGAGACATCAAAGTTGAATATGAGGAGCCTATCACAATTTTCTGTGATAATTCAAGTGCAATTAATATTTCCAAGAATCCGGTATTGCATTCTAAGACTAAGCACATATCTATCAAATTTCACTTCTTGAGAGAACAAGTAAACAAGGAAGAAGTCAGATTGGAGTATGTTCCCTCCAAGGATCAGATTGCAGATATCTTTACAAAACCTCTTCCCAAGGACTCTTTTGAATATCTCTGGGAGAAGTTAGGGGTCATGGCCCCTCCGGTGATGAACTAAGATGCACTGATGTGCATCAGTCCGGTGGCTATCACAGCCATATCTTGTGATCCGGACTAATGGGGAGCTGCAACTAAGGGGGAGCAGCTAGTATGATTCTAATGCATGAGAATTGCAAGTATGAGCCCTTTGCCATTGATGTCAAAGGGGGAGAGAAGACATGTGAAAAACAAGTGGTTGATGATCAAAGGGGGAGCAGTAAAGGAAGAGAAGACATATGAAAAGTTGAAGTTCTTGTCTTAATGGTTTTTCACATCATATGTTGCCATCAATGACAAAGGGGGAGATTGTTGCAAGTATGAGGTTATCCAGTGTTGTCATTGATGTCAACATACTCATATTGCATTAACAAGAAGGATTTGATGAGCTGTGTGCTGAGGATATTGAGAAAATTAGTCTCAGTCAGGAACAGTGAAGAACAGTGATGAGAAGAAGGTAAATGTACTGTATAGGATGAGAACCGGAGGTTGCAGATTAAAGGGTTAGTAGATATGAGTCTTGAGATGCTACAGTTAAGATTTCAGAGGTCCGCATGAAGCTCTGAAGGAGTTGTGGCTGCCAGTATAGAACCGGGTCCGGCAAGTATCCGGAGGTGACAGAGGATCACAAAAAGGTCCGGTGAGGTCCGGAATTGTATTACCCTAATCTGCGGATTGGAAGGAGTGTTTGGGATGTCCTTGTGATGTGTCATCCTAATTTGTGTATGATTTGAAGGTCCGGAAGTACCTCTTGCATTATGACAGTGGCGACAGACTGTGTTCTTGAAGTTCCGGATGAGGAAGACAAGAGATCCCAGTAAGCAGAGGAAGTGCGGAAGTATCCGGACATTCAGACAGGCTTGTGAAGGTTCTTGGATCATGTTTAGGTTGTGTTGTTGGTCCGCATTGATGGTAGAGCCCGGAATTGAAGTTATTCTTCCGGATGAAGTTCTTGCTCTGTGTAGCCGACCGGATGAGTTGTTCATCCTGCGAATGTTCTTGTGATGGCCGACCGGATGTGTTATTCATCTTGCGGATACTCCTATGGTTGTTTGCCGACTTAGATGTTTGTTCCTAAGTCGATGTCTTGTATAAATAACGGTTTGTGAGTTCATTTCAGGGTGTGGTGAGAGGATGAGTATGATATAGCGAAGAAACGTGCGAAAGGCAGAGCAGAGATTGTTGGGCTTAATTAGAACTGATCTGGACATGGTAGAGATGTCATTCTCCAGTTCAAGACTGTGATTTTCATCACTTTGTAGATAGTGTGTCTCCTTGTAGGCAGTGGGCCTCTTTGTGAGCAGTGTGCTCGGGCAGTGAGCCCTTATTGGCATGTGCCATTCATTTTTCTTTATTCTTCTAACAGAGAATAATTCTTGGGTTAATCACCCCGTGGTTTTTCCCTTAACCGGGTTTTCCACGTCAAAATCTTGGTGTTCAATGTGTTGATGCTTATCTGCTCTTGTGTTTATGTATCATGCTTCCATGGATGATTATTTGATATGCTGCTAACTAACAACAGTGAGTTAAGTGTTTGAATGAGAAGAAGTTTTATACAACTGATTCACCCCCCCCTCTCAGTTGTATGCCCTAGATCCAACACAAGCTTTCTCTCATGAGCTTTAAGAGTAAAGGAAAATAAAATATGAACTCCAAGCACAAGGAGTTTCTCCTACTTCACATTAACCTCCATTGACCTACATATCACAACAAGGGGGAAGAAAACCACACATCTTGCTCTCCTCCCTACCATAGGCCCACAAGAGGGTCACCTCTGAGCTAGGGAGGTCATCCATGCACCTAAGGAACTCAATTCCACTTCACAACAGGGCACACAAACAACCCAAAACACAATATTACACCAATGGATAATCACAACACATGAACTCAACCAAGGTGAGGTCAAAGGGGTAGGGGAGTGGACACACTCAACTCAAGAGTGCCACTCCTACAAAATATCCCAACATAATTTCTCTTATGGTCTCAAGCCAACACATTTAACAAAATTTCCCAAAGTATTCATATTTTGGCTCTCAAGCCATGTATCAAATTGCTCAAAATCACATAAATTGCCCTCAAGGCTTTCAACATCCCAAACAAGGTAATGAACCCAAGGAGGATCACTCCTCCCCTACCCCACACTTGTTGAGTATTTTCTCCCAAGTGGGAGAGGCTCTTACAACACCCAACCAAATTTCCCCACAATAACAATAACACTCAAGGAAATAAACCACACATACATATGCATCGTGCAAGCAAACTAAAATACAAAAGGAGGGCCTTAGCCTTGAATACCAACCTTTAAAAGCCTTATTATGGAAGAAGTTGATGTAGAGCTTCTCCAAAATCTTCTCCAACATAAGCCACCAAATTCCCTCTATCTTTCTCCCCAAAATTAATTTCAAACAATAAAAATTCTCAAAAATTCAACAACCTCCCACCTTATCCCAAGTGGGATTAAAATAAGCCCAACCCATGTGCTTAGAGGAATGGGAAGGTGACACTTGTCACCTCCTCACTCTTCCTCCCCACTACAAGCATGTCCCAAGGGTTGGGTATTGACACATGTCACTCACCCATCCCCAAGTCTCCCTCACCCCTTACCACATGTCCTCTCTCCAACATATGGGAGAGAAAAGGGGAGTTAAAGAGGGAAAGGGTGACACGTGTCCCCTTCCTTTCCTCTGAAGAAGGACCACACAACTCCAAGGGTACTCTCACTAATTGTGAGAGAGACTTGAAGTCAAGTCCTCCACAATTGGTGGGTCTTGGAGTCATCTCCAACCTTGAGAAGTGAAAAGGGATGGGGTTGAGTGTTGGTACCACTCTTCCTATCCCTCCCATGCCTCCAATTTCATCACTTAACTTCAGTGTTAAGTTAATTTGACCATATGGAGGTCTACCAAGGGTTACGCATGTCAAAAAGGACCCTAGACCCATCAGGTATAACTCAGGGTCAAGTTTAGCCTAGTTAGAGCACCTAGGGTCAAGGTAAAACACATGAAAATGGTCTCCAAAAGTTTAAAAATTTTAAAAAGTGTAATTCAATGACATAATTCTTACAACACAAATCTTAATTCAAATTAAAAGAGGGTAGACTTAATCCAATTAACCGCATGCAAAATAACATTAAAACATTTCATCATACACAGAGTTGATCTTAGTTCCTCATAGAACTAGGTCGGTTTCACAAGGAATTACAACATCGAGTGTGGGATGATCTCTAGTATATGTGGCTGGTTAGAAATACCTGTGCACTCAATTGCAAGATTAATTCCACATATAAATATAATAGCTGAAGCAAATTAAAAACATACATTCACATTAAATATCACAAGTTCACATAAGCATAAGGGAAGTCACATTACACTTAAGTTTTAATTTCTGCATTTCAAACATCCATTCCCAAGATTGAATCTTAAAACAATTTTCTATCCAACATCACCCAATTTGTTTTCTCTTAATATAAGCATCTATCTAACATCACCCAATTAGTTTTCCCATAACATAAGCATCTATCTAACATCACCCAATTAATTTTCCCATAATATAAGCATCTATCTAATATCACCCAATTAGTTTTCCCATAATATAAGCATCTATCTAGCATCACCCAATTAGTTTTCCCATAACATCATAAAGTCTAATAGTTTGAGAATTTAGGATCAACAGTCCCACAAGTCTAAATGTATCAGCAACAGTAAAGTAAATAGTCAAATGAATAGGAATGAAAAAGGTAGGCCTCACATCCTCCCCCCCTAAGACTGTACTTCCTCCTGGAAGTCATCAAAGAGGTGAGGATAAAGAGTCCTCAATCTCACTGCATCCTCCCATGTCGCAATGACCTCGTCATACATGTCCCACTAGACTTTAACCTGGTCTAGCTCTCGACCTCGAAGGCCCAAGGTCTGACGAGCCAATATACAAATTTTCTCCAAAGCCAGCTGACTGTCTGCCTCTACCTGAAGAGCACTCCAATCCAATACGTGAGATAAGTCAGAGATATAATCTCTTAAAACTAAAACATCAAAGACATTGTGGATATGCAATAGGCTAGGTGGTAAGGCTAGATGATAGGCTATAGGTCCTATCCGCTCCAAGATCTCAAAATGTCCTACAAACTGAGGTACGAGCTTAGAGCCCTTTCTGTAATGGATTGGACTCTTGTACGGTTGCACTCTCAAAAACAATCTGTCACCTAGTGTGAAGCTCTGATCAATTCTCTTAGCATCAACATACTTCTTTTGTCTATCTTGTGCCTCCTGAAGTCTCTGTCTAATTAGTGTGACCTGCTACTCCATATCCTGAACTATCTCTAGACCAATAGCAACCCTATCCTCTATCCGATCCCAACTCAATGGTGTCCTGCATGGTTTGCTGTATAAGGCCTGAAAAGGAGACATACCCAACGAGTTGTGATGCCCATTATTACAGGCAAACTCAACCAGATACAGATACTCCTCCCATCTAGACTGATGGTCCATAACATACATACAAAGCATGTACTCCAACACCTGATTAACTCCCTTTCTCTGTCCGTCGGTCTTAGGATGGTAAGTTGAACTGAAGTTGAGCTGTGTGCCCAACACCTACTGTAAGGCTCTCCAAAAAGCTGAAGTGAAAACTAAGTCTCTGTGGGAAATGAGATGGCGAGGTACTCCATGAAGTCTAAGAATTTGATCTAAGAATACCCTCGCCATAGATGGTGCATTGTATGTCATGCGTATAGGTGAGAAATGCACCACCTTGGTCAACTTGTCAACTGTCACCATGATGGCATGATGGCGATGTGATGACATAGGTAGACCAACAATAAAATCTATGGAAATGGTGTCCCATTTCCACTTAGGTATTGAGTGAGGGTACAACAGTCTTACTAGATGCTGATGCTTGGCCTTGATCCTTTGGCACTCAAGGCAATGAGCAACATATTCTGTAACGTCTCATCTCATCCCTACCCAATGGTATAACTATCGCAAATCAGCATGCATCTTCTTCACCCCTAGGTGTGCTGCATAAGGTTCTCTATAAGACTCTAAAAGAATCACTACATGTAGATCACCTGCAAGGGGTACATAGATGCGTTGCCGATGTCTAAGAAAACCATCAAGCTCAAGGGAATATCCTACAAACCTACCCTTAAGGGCCCTCTATTTCTAAATTTCCTGCTGCACCTCAAGAAACCACACGTCTTCAGGCATATGCTGTAAGATACTCTCTCTCAAGTCCACCCTTAATGTCAAGGTCAGGATCTCATGGTGCCTTCGACTCAAGGTGTCAGCAACCACATTCTCCTTCCCTTTGATGTAGTGGACATCAAAGTCATATTTGCATAAGAACTCCATCCAATGCCGCTGGTGGGCATTCAAATTAGGTTGTGTGAAAATGTACTACAAGCTATGGTGGTCTGAATGGAGCTCAAAGTGTCGACCCAAAAGGAAGTGTCTCTAATGAACAAGAGCATGAATAACTGCTGCGAGCTCTAAATCATGATTAGGGTAATTTAGCTCATGTGTCTTGAGCTTACATGATTCGTATGCAATCTCTCTACCACCCTGCATAAGCACGGCTCCCAAACCCTCTAATGATGCATCTGTACAAACCACAAAATTCTCTGTAGGATCTAGAACCACTAATATGGGAGTGCTGGTAAGATACTCCTTGAGGATCCCAAAGGCCCTCTCACACTACTCAGTCCAAGTGAAACCCTTCCCTTTTCGCTACAAGGAAGTGATGGGATGCACCATTCTGGAAAAGCCCTCAACGAATCTATGGTAATAACCAGCTAATCCCATAAAACTCCTAACCTCTATCACACTGGTGGGTGCTGGCTAGTCCTGAATCACTCTGATCTTTGATGGATCTATGGAGATTCCATCACCTGATAAGATGTGCCCTAAGTACTGTACCTTTGTCCTAAAGAAGGAACACTTTGCCAGGTTTCCATAAAGCTGCTACTCTCGTAAGCACTGCAACATCTAATGCAAATGATCCACATGCTCCTCCTTGGTCTGTAAATAGATCAAAATATCATCAAGAAAGATGATCATGAACTGATCCAAGTAAGTGTGGAACACCCCGTTCATGAGACTCATGAACACTGTAGGGGTGTTCGTCAAACCGAAGGGTACCACTGTGAAATCATAATGGCCATATCTAGTTTGAAAAGAAGTCTTATGAATATCTACCTCTATGATGCACAATTGGTGATACCTAGATTTTAGATCAATTTTTGAGAACACTTTGGCTCCCTGTATCTGGTCAAAGAGGTCATCAATCCTGAGCAGAGGATAACAGTTCTTCACTGTCACCTTGTTCAACTACCTTTAGTCCATGCACAAGTGAAGAGACCCATCCTTCTTCTTCACAAAGATAACTAGTGTGCCCCATGGTGAAATGCTAGGTCAGATGTGCCCCTTCTCAAGTAACTCCTCTAACTATAGCTTGAGCTTTGTAAGCTCATGTGTAGTCATCTTGTAGGGTGTACGAGACACTAGCTCTACACCTGACACTAGATCAATGTGGAAATCAACCTCTCTGCGTGGAGGCATACATGGTAACTCTGGTGGAAACACATCAATGAAATCTCTCAGGATAGGGTGATCATCCAATGAAGCCTCAGGCTCATCCTCTGATCTGTCACTGACCGTGATAGTGAACAACTGACACCCTTTCCGCATGTAGCACTTAAGCTGTTGAGCGGATATCATATGTACTGCCATGGGCTTCTGTATGCCCACTAACTCAACTAGTGAGCCATGATCGTCTAAGAATCTAATCATCCTCTGGCAATAATTTAGCTTGGCTCTATGAACCGCAAGCCAGTCCATACCCAAAACTAGATCATAGGATCCTAATGGCATAACCCTAAGGTCACATGATGTAGTGAAGGAACCCAAGGAGATCTTGCAATCTCTAACTAAGGTATCTACTGACATCCTGGCCCCAGAGGCCAACTCAACCTCCCACCTAATGTCCTTCTTAGAATCCACCAGCCTGCAATGTTCCACTAATGATGAAAATAGAAAAGAATCGGTAGCTCCAGAGTCAAAGAGAATAGAGATGGGGAAATCCCCAATCATACCTACTGTCTCAATAACTAAGGCTTGGAAGTTGGCCTGGCAGTTGTCAACCACTGTAAACATGCGGTGGGACTTGCCCACATCACCTATAGTCTACTTAGATCCTTCTGAATGGGGTTGCCCCCCTGTTGTGAAACCTTGTGGACACTCTCTGGCCAAATACCTTGCCCCACCACATACATACCATGGGCCCCTAGCTTGAAACTACCCTGACTGAGTACTACTTGACTGTTGTTGTCCAGTCTATCCTGTGGACCCCTGTGAACCTCTGTAAGACTGTTGAGACCTCATGGGTCCCACAAATGATCCCTATTGTCTCTGATCCCTATGCATGCCCTATTGTTGCCAACCACGGTTTTGTCCTCCCTGAGCCCTCTACTAGGGTCTATATCGCTGCTGATGCTGTGGAGGCCTGGGAGGTAATGATGAAGAATTGAATCCTCCTCTCTATGGTGTGGACTGTGGTCTATGAAAGTTCTGCTGCTGCTGGTGATTATGGTCCTGAAACTACAGGCATGAATTTTGCCCTCTTCCCTAAATTTCTTCTGCAATGTAAGCCTTTTCGACAGCCTCACTCATAGTCTAGGGGTCTGCCATATGCACTGGTCCTACTATCCCATTATTCAGACCTCTGATAAATTTGTACACTAGGAATTTCTCATCGTGGAGATACTCTAGGTAATGAGAAAGCTCAATAAATTGACTCTCATACTGAGCAACCATGAGTCCTCTCTACTGTAAATCATGGAACTCATCTATCTGGTGTTGTCTATAGTGATCTAACAAGTAACGCACATTAAAGTGCTCTATGAATATGTCCCATGTGAGTGTATCTAAGGATAACCAGTGCTTGTACTCCTCATTGCGCCACCAGGTAGCTACTGCATCTCTCAAAAGGTGTACTGCCACTCATGCTTTTGTGTTGCTCCCATAAGGTTGCAACGTGAAGCACCTATCTAAACTGATGAGCTAAGCCTTAGCCTCAGCTCCCTCTATAGCTCCTGTGAAGGTAGGTGGATTGAGCCTAAGCAAGTCTCTGATGGGGTCTCCTCTATCTCTAAGTCCTATAACCAGCTCATCTGTACCATACTCGTAAGGTCCCTAATGTATCTGCTCTACTCTCATGGTCTCATCTCATCTTAGATATCTTGGAGGACTCCTACTCCATGCTCAATAGGCTGACCCTACCTCCTCCACTGTAGTATCAGGTATCTCTATGAAGGGCTCCATACATGACACCTCTCGTGGATCGACACAGGGCTCTACATGTGGCTCAGCATATGACTTAGCACACGGCTCCTCATGTGGCTCCTCTCACGGATCAACATGAGGCTCATCACGTGGCTTTGGTATAGATGGTGGTAGCCTCACAATGTCTGTAAAATCTGAGGACCTATGTCAAGTACTGGTGGTGCCTATGGTATTGGCTGATCTGCTATGGCTACGGGTGCCTATCCCTCTGTAGAAGAATCACTGTGTACCTCAACAGATGCAGTGTTGTGCGATTACACTCGTCGAACACGTCGGGGAGGCATCCTACAAAATAAGGTAGGCACTAATTAATCAAAGTTATAGAATAAATAACGTGCCCAAATATGCCTAGTGTTTAAACTTGGGCTCTGATACCAAATGTCATGCCCACATTTCCCATGTGGTCACAACACGCATCACATGTGTCATGTCCACATTTGTCATGTGGTCATGAGATGAAATATGAAAAATTTTCCCATGCTTCCCTAGAAACCCCCTTCCACGCATAAGCATGCTCAGTGGCATACACTTAAGGCATAGACAAAATAGTTGCAAAGCGGGGTAATACACACACATGCACATACCAATCGCAAGAAGGCCATCAAGGGGGTCATCATGACGCAGTTATTGTCACTAATAAGGCTAAACTTTACTAAACTAACTAAACCCTAAATTCTGGGAAAATCCAGTAGCATAATGCCTCAAGGGCGTGAGTAGGGTTTATTGTACTAAAACTAAATTTGATTAAGAGGTTTCCTGATTTGGTTTAATAAATTTCTTACATCTCCCTAATTACATTGGAATACAGTTGATTAAGTTAATTGTACATTTTTCAGCAAAGTCTGATCTTTTGTTCTCCTTCACATTTTCTATAATTTAAAATATTTCTCAATAAAGTTTGAACATTTGTTCTCCTTCACATTTTCTAAAATTTAATATTAATTTGTTCTCCTTCACGTTTTCTAAATTCAAAACATTTCTCAACAAAGTTTGAACATTTGTTCTCCTTCGTGTTTTCTGAAATTTAATATTAATTTGTTCTCCTTCACATTTTCTAAATTTAAAACATTTCTCAACAAAGTTTGAACATTTCTTCTCCTTAACGTTTTCTATTAATCAGAGTTATCTCTACATCATTTACATTATTCCTAATTTCTTGGTAGATCAGATCTCGTAATAGGATTTGCTAACTACATTACAAAGTTTACTAGGTTTCCAAGTCAGGTTTAAGTCAACGTTTTAATTCAATTACATTAATTAAATCACCCAATCATGATTAAGAGAATTTTAAATTCCTAATTAGTACTTTTAGCCCTAAATTCTTCCAACAATAAAATATTATTTTTCTCCTCTTTGTTTTCACTTTTATCTTTCTTTCTCTTTTTCTCTCATTTTTTCAATTTGTTATTTTCTCATTTTCTCATTTTGTTATTCTTCTCATTTTGTCTCTGTTTCGTTGTTGCAAGTTGCGTCTAAAATACCACCTATGAAAAGCATATGATGGCTTCAATGATTATAAATAAACTCATAAATATATATATATATATATATATATATATATATATATATATATATATATATATATAATTGTGTTAAGAAATTGGATTTCCTTTTTATAAATATATACATAAGATTATTTCTTATTTTCCTATGTGATAAGGTTGAAACCCTAAAATATGTATATTTTGTTTTGTTTTGTTTCAAGATAAAATTGGGGAAGCCTTAAATTCTTATTTGTTTGTTGGCAAGGCTAAGGAAATGGTGGTGGTGAAATGGAGAAGGTCACTAAGTGGTGGCCACATAGTGGGGATGGACCGGCGGTAGGTTTGAAGACCAGCGGTAGAACTATTGGAAGGGGCAAAGTTTGGAGTGGAGGTAGAGGTGATCAGAGGGGTGGTAGCCACAGGGAGTGGTGAAGGGAAGGTAGAGGCCACGCGGGGGTCTGTGGATGGAGGGGAGTGTGGGGAGGGGGACAGAGCCCCCACCTCCCCACACCCAAAGGCACATAAGTAATATCGGTGGGGGGAGTTCAAACCCCCCCACCCATATGTAAATGCAATCCCTTAATACATTTCGCAGACTGTGGCAAAAATACAGTCACTTCAATATTTTATGTGTCTTTTATTTCATGTTCTTTATTTTATTTTAACTTATTTAAAATCAATATATATATATACACACATACATATATATATGACATACACACAGATCATTTTCATGATCCCACTCAAAATACAGTTTATATAATTTAATAAAAATAACAATGAATATATTTCCATTGAGGCAAAAATTCATATTTTTCCACAAATTGAATTCATTGCATTATTGTTAAATACACTTGCAAAGAAAGAACAAAAACACTTAATTAGATACTACTAAAAATTGACAACAACTAATTTTCTGTCTTTCAAAATAACAATTTATAACTTTCTTATTTGTCATGGCAACAAAATCACAACTTAAAAATTGACAATTCATTATGTCATACAATGAAATAACTTATAAATCAAATTTTCTTCAATCAACTTTTTGAATAATAAACAGGTAAACTAACAGTTTCTAACTTTCAATACAATGAAAAAATGTCCAACACACAACTTTTGAGAATATAATTTTACAACCAAAAGAGAGAACCAAGTTCTCATCCTTGACAACTAACAATGGTAATATATCCTAAGAAGACCAAGCTTTCTCTCATGAGCTTTAAGAGTAAAGGAAAATAAAATATGAACTCCAAGCACAAGGAGTTTCTCCAACTTCACATTAAGCTCCATTGACCTGCATATCACAAAAAGGGGGAAAAAACCACACATCTTGCTCTCCTCCCTACCATAGACCCACAAGAGGATCACCCTCGAGCTAGGGAGGTCATCCACGCACCTAGGGAACTCAATTCCACTTCACAACAAGGCACACAAACAACCCAAAACACAATATTACACCCATGGATAATCACAACACACAAACTCAACCAAGGTGAGTTCAAAGGGGTAGGGGAGTGGACACACTCAACTCAAGAGTGCCACTCCTACAAAATAACCCAACACAATTTCTCTTATGGCCTCAAGCCAACACATTTAACAAAATTTCCAAAAGTATTCATATTTTGGCTCTCAAGACATGTATCAAATTGCTCAAAATCACATAAATTGCCCTCAAGTCTTTCAAAATCCCAAAACAAGGTAATGACCCTGAGGAGGATCACTCCTCCCCTACCCCACATATGTTGAGCATTTTCTCCCAAGTGGGAGTGGCTCTTACAACACCCAACCAAATTTACCCACATTAACAATAACACTCAAGGAAATAAACCACACACACATATGCATCATGCAAGCAAACTAAAATACAAAAGGAGGGCCTTAGCATTGAATACCAACCTTTAAAAGCCCTATTATGGAAGAAGTTGATGTAAAGATTCTCCAAAATCTCCTCCAACATAAGCCACCAAATTCCCTCTATCTTTCTCCCCAAAATTAATTTCAAATAATAAAAATTCTCAAAAATTCAACAACCTCCCACCTTATCCCAAGTGGGATTAAAATAAGCCCAAACCATTAGATTAGAGGAATGGGGAGGGGACACTTGTCACCTCCTCACTCTTCCTCCCCACTACAAGCATGTCCCAAGGGTTAGGTGTTGACACATGTCACTCACCCATCCCCAAGTCTCCCTCACCCCTTACCACATGTCCTCTCTCCAACATATGGGAGAGAAAAGAGGAGTTAAAGAGGGAAAGGGTGACACATGTGTCCCCTTCCTTTCCTCTCAAGAAGGACCACACAACTCCAAGGGTACTCTCACCAATTGTGAGAGAGACTTGAAGTCAAGTCCTCCACAATTGGTGGGTCTTGGAGTCATCTCCAACATTGGGAAGTGAAAAGGGATGGGGTTGAGTGTTGGTACCACTCTTCCTATCCCTCCCATGCCTCCAATTTCATCACTTAACTTTAGTGTTAAGTTAAGGTGACCATATGGAGGTCTACCAAGGGTTACCCATGTCAAAAAGGACCCTAGACCCATGGGGTATAACCCAGGGTCAAGTTAAAACACATGAAAAAGGTCTCCAAAAGTTGAAAAATTTTAAAAAGTGTAATTCAAAGACATAATTCTTACAACACAAATCATAATTCAAATTAAAAGATAGTAGACTTAACCCAATTAACCACATGTAAAGTATCATTAAAACATTTCATCATACATAGAGTGATCTTAGTTCCTTGTGGAACTAGGTTGGTTTTACAAGGAATTACAACATCGGGTGTGGGATGATCTCCAATAGCTGTAGCTGGTTAGAAATACCTGCGCACTCAATTGCAAGGTTAATTCCACATATAAATATAATAGCCAAAGAAAATTAAAAACATACACTCACATAAAATATCACAAGTTCACATAAGCATAAGGGAAGTCACATTACACTTAAGTTCTAATTTCTGCATCTCAAACATCCATTCCCAAGATTGAATCTTAAACCAATTTTCTATCCAACATCACCCAATTTGTTTTCTCTTAATATAAGCATCTATCTAACATCACCCATTTAGTTTTCCCATAACATAAGCATCTATCTAACATCACCCAATTAGTTTTCCCATAATATAAACATCTATATAACATCACCCAATTAGTTTTCCCATAATATAAACATCTATCTAACATCACCCAATTAGTTTTCCCATAACATCATAAAGTCTAATAGTTCAGGAATTCGGGATCAACAGTCCCATAAGTCTAAATGTATCAGCAACAGTAAGGTAAATAGTCAAATGAACGGGAATGAAAAAGGTAGGCCTCACAAGGAAGTTAAATGTTTAGATTTAATTTATCCAACCCCTTTAGTTATTTTATTTAAGTTTGATTTGAATGTTGAAAGTGTTTAGTGAATAATATTTAATTTTTGTTTAAATTTTAGAAAGGTATTTAGTGAAGCTTTAATTTTTAATTTGTTTTAAAATTCTCCCATAGTTGATGAGATGGTGTTATGCTATCGAAATTATTAGAGAAATATCCCCTTTTGTCCAATTATGCTGTTAGATTTTTCCTATGCTAAGATAGAGACATTATTTAATTAAATTCAAATAATTGCTTTTCTACATTAGATGTTTAAATGCTTAAGTTAAAACCATGTTAGAGACATTTGTTTAATGTTGTTTAATGTCATAGTTCTTATAGGGTTAGATTTTGATTCATAACAGAATCATTCCTCATCTAGTAAACCCTAGGGTTGGGTTTTGAAACGAAAACCAACCCTCTTAGTGTCACTCCTCGCGATGTACACCCCTTAGTGGCTATCATTGCATAGGAATTGTGAAATAAGTTTTGCATTTATCTCAGTTGTGATTGACTTCCCTACCTCTAGGCGACGTGCCTGGCATTGGTTGCGGATGCAACTATGTTATGTGAGTGTGTCACCGAGCGCACTTGATGCATGTGACGGGGTTTTAGAGTTAGGTGGGAAATATTTTTGATAATTTATGTCATGACCACATCATAAATGTGGTCATGACATATGGTTATCAAGTCATAACCACATGGCAAATGTGGGCATGACACTACCAATATCCATAACAAGAGACTCTCATCAATTAAGCAAAGAACAAAGTAGGATCTAACATCTCTTCTCCTCATCCTTTTGTACACCAACGAATTCTATTTTAGCACCAAACATATTGAATACTTCTAGGTGGTCTGCAGTTCACCTTCCCTCTTCCATTCTCAAGGGATATAACTTCTTCCTCAAGAAAAACTTGTTCACTAAAGATTTGGCTTGATATATCTCACCAGGTTTCTTCTATAGTTTCTTTGCAGAGGGCTTTTCATGGACGTTAATAAAAATAGATTCTACAGGTATAATCTGATTAGACCCTTGGATTTATAGTCCATAGCATCATATTGAGTATCCAAAGTAGCATATGTAGGCCTTGAAACATTCCCATCAATAGCATCCCACAAATCTTGATCAATTAACAAATCTTTCATCCGCAGCTTCCACATCTCAAAATTGTTACTAGAAAAAAAATATCTACCTATATTGTCCCTTATGTGCTTGCCATCTAAAAATTCCTACAATAAGATCACAAAGTATCTTTTGCAAAAGCTCCCACTCAAAACAAGATTATTTCAAAAAATTTAAGAATCCAAAACTGAAACCAAAGGTGATCAAGCTCTGATACAACTTGTAAGGAACCTAAGGTAGTAGAACAACCTCCTACACTAATCTTGAGAGGAGGATTATGCAAAAATTTTCAAATATTTACAAAAATAATAGAAATTATATATAATAAACATAAATACAAATCATAACACAACATAGTGATTTACGTGAGGAAAACCCTTTTGGGGTAAAACCCCACACTCAAAAATTAACTCAATATATTATTCAAAAATATCAACATGATTACAATATACTTGTAGAGAAAGCCTTCAAAAGAGTATCACTAACCAGAGATTTGGAGGAAACTTAACAAAATCTATAAGACTCTCATGCACAACCTCCATCTCAAGAAACTAATATACAGGAGATACAATACATCAAACCAACAAATGGTAATTACAAAACCGTGAGCCAAAACCACCCAAAACTAGTGCCCAAATCCTTAGGGTTCCATTATCTCCAATCAAAGATGCCTTATGATGTGTCATAATGTGCATCATAAGTTGGAAAACACGTTTCACTCCCCCTTAGAGCTCTTTTCTTTGTCCAACACATTTTTACATTTTCCAATATGGGAGGCCCAACTTCCAAAGGTAGATTGGGTCACTTTCTTTAAAATGTAGAACTCAAAGAGATATATACAATGGGAACCCTTGTAAGTGCTATTGAACAACCTAAAATTTTTATTTTTCCCAAAAACTAAATCTATAGCCTAAGATTGAGGTTATTCAATTTTATAACAAAAAAGTCACACTTTTGTAATTGCAAGGTTGAGGCAACTTTCCTAACATTAAAATGGGCTAAACTAGAAAAAAAATTACATGAAAAAAGATGATAGGGTCTCCCTTTCAGGAAGTGGGTCACCCCTTTTACTAGGGAGTGTCAACCCTAGAGATCACACTTAAGTTATAGAGTTAACCAAGGAGACTAGAAAAACATAAGGGACAACCTAGGTGGGATGGTTTGGATAGATGGTTTGAAAGTGGGAGAGTGATCTTGGAAGGCTGAAAATGGCTTCAAGGGTTGAAACAAGGGATTGGACATTCAAGGAGTGTGCCACCTCTCTTACTGTGGTAGGTCACCCATGGAGACCACACTTTAGCTTCAAGGTCACTTAGGGAGACTAGAAAGACATAAGAGGTTGTTTAGTGGAAAATTGGATAGTTTGTTTAAACTAGGTCAAGTGCTACCATTTCTCCACTAAGCATTGGGGAAGACAAAGATTGAATGTAAGGTTAATCTATAAGTTGCTTGTCTACCCCTTTATGCTCGCAATGTCTGATTTTAAGAGCCTAACTAAGGTTTCATTAAGTATTTTTCTCATAAGCCAAGTAAAACCCCAATTATGCCCTAAATCAAAGATTTACATAAATTGATGACATTATAAGCAAAATTGATCACAGAAATGCAAAGATAGAGTATTAGAGACTATGCACTCAGATTTTGAGGGCTGACTAGACTAGGGCACCTGTTCCTTAGTCCCTAAAGTTCTTGAAACTGGAAATCTTCTATACAAGTTGTTTGACACTCCCAAATGGCTTCCAGATCTCAAAAATTGCCCCCTATTGGACTAGGGAGCCCACTCCTTAGTCCTGCAAGTGTCAGAATCCAAAAATTTGAAAGTCCATGATGACTATACCTACAATACCCTCCTTCCTGTAGCTTCTTTTCATCGAAACTTGCAAAACATGATGTACACCTACAAAAGAAGGAGAAAGATGTTACGTCTATATAGGAGCTTGCCTCAGTCAAGCCTTGTCTTTTGTATTTCTACCTCAACAATAGCCAGAGACAAAGATTTGTAGAAGTGTGTGCAAACCTAACAATGTGTATGTAGCAATATCAAACCCTAGATGTCTCAATCAATGGAAGATCAACAACTTGCTTTGCATCAAAAAACACATACAACTTCACCTCAAGGAGATGAAACAAATGAAGACTTGCATGAACAAGAAGGTGAATTAGCAATGTCTGCAGAGGATCTCCAAGCTTGATGTTAGAGGCTTCAACCCTTCTCTTGATCATGCAAAGAGTGTACAAACCCTAGGAAGAGAAAGATAGTCTCAAGATCTTGATTCCTAATCTCCATTTATTGTCTCCATGATAGCAAATATAGAATACTTTAAATAGGTTCGACAAGTCACTAATCTTCAATAACAATTTTGGCAGAGTTTTGGCATCAATCTTGCATAAGAATTATGTGTGATAAAATGATTTGTAAATTCTTTTTATATCTAGCTTTAGGGAATTCAAATTTCTGAATAACATCTTGATATCACGTGAAAACCAAGAATTTGAAAATGGAATCTTGAGGCACTCGGCGAGAGCCGACATCCTACCAAAATTCAAAATCCTAGGAAATAGGGGAGGACTAGCGCATGGGCACCCAAGTCCAAGCCCCATATTTCCACTCAGATCTACTTTTTGGAGGTCCTAGGGACCTGTAATCCAAATTCCCTTTTCAGGTTCCATCAAAAGGTTACCTCAAAAAATGAATATTTTCTAACTAGACTTAGTCAATCAAGGTTTTGGGAAGGTCAGAGAGAAAAAGATTGAGAGGTCACCCAAGTGAGGAGCTAAACTGAGGGAAATTGTACCATTCCATACAAGAGGACAATTTTTGACATTACATTTAGCCCCTACTTTAGTGGCCATATGACACTGTGTGCATATGCAACTAAAGGAAAGTAAATACTTCAATCATGAAAAGGATACCCAAAAGGATATTGTAGAGGAAGCTAAAGTGTTGTCACCAAGATGGAAGGAACCCCCAAGTCTATAATCCTGCAAGATCACAAAGTTAGGAACCATAACCTGCAAAGGAACACTTGTCAGAAGATCAAAACCAAATCAACCTGCAACCACCACCAATGAGTCAGTATAGAAAACACTAAGGGGGTTAAGTGATGAGACATGATGAGGGAGGTGTAGACACTAAAACATTTCCATGTCTCGACATAACACCTTGTTGACATGACCTTGTGTGTTTTGCCCTAGGTCCTACGTCATCCAACCTCATGCCTCTTACAAATCCCACTTACCCCACTCCTAATCCTATCATAATCACTTAGCCAATTAATTAATTAAATAATATTTATTTAATTAATTCCCCATCCCATTTATCCATAATCACCTTCTTGATTAATTAAATAAACCCACTTTATTTAATTAGTCTCACTTGATCACATTCCCAATTAATTAAATAAATCCCATTTATTTGATTAATTGCACCTAGTCACATGTCTCACATAATTCAAATTAAATATTTGAATTATTTCCCTCACCTTTCATCACATGACAACACTTGTCCACTTCCCTAGTTGTCTCAACTAATGGGACCTATTTTTTAGTATTTGTGTACACGATCGCACATGAGCCCTATTTTCCTTTGTACACTTGTCACATGACTACGATTTCTTGATGTGTAAGGAAACCTAATCAATCCTAGCCATCCATGTCTTCCAAACCCTAATCAATCTTGTCCATTCATTCAAACTAGGTCTTTCCTATAAACCTAGCCTCCTCTAATCTATTTGCAATAGGATGTGCCTCTTGAGTACTGTTATGCTACCAAAATCCTAAGCAACCAACATTCAACCATCCATTCAATCCATCAATCTCATCTTGCATCTCTTTTGCATCCATCTTGCATCCATTATCCTACAGGTATCTATCAAGCCATGATCTTACGCATATCATTTGAGGTATATTGAGGATTTGGGTTTTGGGTAATGCATGTATTTGTTTCATCATTTCTGCTAATCTAAATTTATCATATACATTTTGGCATGCTCAGTGGTACCCTCATTTTTGCAATTTTTTATGATTAAATTTGTAAGGTTTTAACACTTTTTGTTTGATTTTTGCAAGTACCTATTGCAGGAGGCCTCCGGAGCTCAAACAGACTGCATTGTTTACTCTAGGAGGCTCGAGAAATGAAAATCGACATAAATTTATCCTAGTTTCCTGTCTAAATTTTTGTTTTACATTTTTTGAAAATTTTTAAGGCCACAAACCATATAGTATAGATCTGTACAGATCCATACCAAATGGATTTGCGGCCCTGTCCATACTGATCTCAATAGTGGGTTCCTAGTTGTGGTTGTAGGTGGTCATAGGTTTAATGGTCATTTGTTTGGGATTCCTTTTTATTTCTTTTATAGGTGTAAGCCCAAATTTTCTATGTCCTTTGCTAAAAACCCTAAGTGTGTCATCCATTTCACAACCCTAGCACTGCTCACCAATTTCCCTTATTGTCACTCTCCTTGTTACAGCTTCGTCATGGCTCCTACAAGGTTGACACCCATTTGTAAGTCACCTCCACCTAACCACTAGTTGCCACCGTCACTCAAACAGTCACAGCCATCTATTTTCTTCTTAGCTCTTTGAAGCCTTGATCACTTTTGGTCACCACTCACACATCCACTAAACAGTTGACTATGTTTAAACCTCCTTTTTGGCATCAACTATCCCCTGTAGACTCCCATCAATCAAACTCCTTGGCATTCCCACCATTCAATTTCCACACTTCATTCATTCCCCACTGGTTGCCACACTGAGTCGAAACCCTAGTCGCCACTGTGGGATCTAACAAAATCCACTACCGTTCCTTTTTCTTGGGGTCACTGCTTCTAGTGGTGACTAGTATAAGTCATCACCAGTCCAACACCTCTGTCACTGCCTGCTTTGAAAGCCAAATCCCACTCTACATCCTACCTTTCATTTGTCGACACCCACATACACCCTCATCACCGCTAACCCTAGGGTTTAAAGCTTCCTCACTGGTGGTAAATTTGGGTCACATTAGTGACTATAGGCTCTATGTCCCTCTAAGTTAAACCTCTTAGCCTAGTGGGGGTAGGGCTTTATGCCCTTCTCATTTTAATTTCATTTTTTTTTTTTTCATTTAGTTCACCCCTGGTGGCTGGAGGCATAAACTGTTAATCTTAAACTATTAGAATAAACCACCAGGATTGTTGTTACATGTGACCACTATCACTAAACCTTTAGCAGTTAGGGTCAAATGGTTAAGCCTATCTTGTGTTTCCTAGAAGCCCTAGGAGGGGCCTTTTTTTCCTTTTCTCATAACATTCACATACGGAGGCCAAATCGCGCAAACAAGGACTTGTCAGAAAGATGACTTAGAAAACTTCATAGTAGAAGAGAAATTTTTAGGAAAAAGTGTCATTTGGCAAAGATTTTTCATAGTCAAAGTCAAACTTGCATGCAACCTTCAACTGCTCATAACTTTTGCATTTTTTATCCTTTTTTTGCAATTTTTTTAAAATCGCATAGAATTTCATCTAGAATTTGCTGATGCCATTTATTTTTATTTCACTATTCATCTATAGAAGATTTTTATTATATTTTTCTTTTTCACATAACGGTCTGCTATGCACTTTTACTTATTCAGTTTTTGTTCTGGTGACTTGTAGTTGACCTCACACGGGGCTAGAACATCATTCGGATCAGCATACATAGTAGCTTGGATAGTGAATTATTTAGTTACATTCAATCTAATCTTTCATCTCTCATTCAAATAAAATCAATCATTGCTTGTCACACATTTGGATTTTGGGTTTAAAATGAACATTGCTATGCAATCACATCAAAAAATTGGGCATTAAAATGAATCAGTGTCTTCTATTCACATTTTGACTTGGGCATAAAAGGAACTAGTGCTTGAATTGTTTGGTGAATTTGATTGTGATTAGAGGTGTGTATGCTCTTCTCATACAGTTTGTACAATCTTGAGAATAAAAAATACCTCTTCATCCATTCATATTCACACCTCACATTTCAATTTTCTTAAGTGTTAATTTACAAGTACGAGTGTGAATCAAGCTCATGTGTGTATGCTCTCTCCTCGCATTGCAAGGTGATCTTAGAGATCAAAAACACCTCACTTGATTTTCTTTTGTTTATCCTATCTAGGAGGCCTTCTTGGAGACACACCACTCCAAGGGATGACCTCGATCAAGGTTGAATAGAAAGACACCCTCATTTGGAAGCTTGAAATCTTGTCACTCTTGGCTAAGCCCCAAATAACTTTATACCTTTGGGATGTGAAGGTGAAGGGTGGGTTACCCCTTTCTCCCAGTTGGGTGGTAGGATTTCACTTTCAAATCATCCCAGTCAACCTAGTGTAAACATTACCTGAGACCTAATTGGCCATACCCCACTTCAAACTAGAAATTAGGTTTGTTGTTGTGTCTTCAAGTGTGTGCTTAATCATAACATTTAAATCTTGAAAGACAAATTCATCATCTTGTTGGGTGTGTGTGTTTATACATTTTCTTGTGAAATCTTGTGTTTGATATTACCCTAATCAAACTTCAAATACACAATTGCCACATCATCATCTTTAACCAACTTGTCATAACATATATCTTAGATCACATCATCCACACAACCCAATCCTAATCATCCAATTCATCAATTCAATCCAAATCATCTTCATCCTTAGTAAAACCCTAATCTTATCCAAGTCATCATTACACATCATCATCAACCTCATTCTACTCAAACCCCATTCATTCTAATAATCATCCTAATCACATCTAATTCATTCTAATCCAATCCTACTCATATCCTCCTCATTCTACATTAGAAAATCAACATTATTCTAATCATCCTAGTCATCATCCTAATCATTACACATCATCCAATCATTCCAATCAAAATCACATCCCAACTACTTTCATCCCAATCCAAATCCAAATCAACCCAATCAAAAATCAAGACCTTAGTTGATCATCATCAACCATTATCCAAACTTGATTGAGATCATTAGTCTATCTTAAGTAATTCATCCAATTAAATCAATCCAATCAACCCTCTATTACTCAAGTGTCATTAGTCTACCTTAAGTATAGAGAATCAATCAAATCAACCCTCTTACTTGAGATCATTAGTCTATCTCAAGCATAGAGAGCCATCCATCAAAAACAAAACAAATCAAATCATCCTAAGGTCTTGAAATTTGATCCTAATCACCCACTATCCATTTCATCTCATACCTTTCCAACAACATGGATCCTTATGTGGCAATGAAATATTTACAAAGAATTAAATGTGCCTATAAGGATTTGTATCCTATGGCCAAGGAAGAATTCAAAATAAGATAAAAGATATCCCCTTAGCACTCCTCATCATTGGAGAATTGCAAACTCCTACCCAACCTTTATCATATCAACCTTCATCCTACATGTTCACTCCATCAACCTCATATCAACCTTCAACCTCATACCAACCTTCATCATATCAATCTAATCCACCCACTTATCACATTCATGCCACATCACCTAATCCCACTTCATCATCCTATCAAAGCCATTCCACATCACCTTAGCCAACATCTTTCCACAACAATGCTACATCACCATACGCTACTTCTCTCAACATCAACCAAACTCCACAACAATCCATACTTCAAAATCTTTCACCTACATATCCTATCATGCCACCTCATCACCAAACCTATCCACATGGCAATCAAATGTATTTACAAGAACAACATGCAAGTCCAAATGGCCCTATGTACATGAACCAAGCAAGCCCAAGTTCACTTTTGCAACAAACATCATTGATAGACTTAAGTGATCTTATGCAAGACCTAAAATCCTTTGACAAGGGAGAAACCAACCTAGAAAGTGCCTCCTTTGAGTCACCTTCACCATCCAATCATATGCCAACACATAAGCCAACTAGTCCTATCCCAACACCTTTATTGAGCCCTTCATCACCTTCATCGCCTTCATTAAAAGATTCTATGGAGATACTTTTAGAGAAATTGGTGCAAGAAAATTTGATTGAGCTATACCCATTTAGAGCATATTCTCCATATATGTTTAAACCTACTTGGTATAAAGATGATGCATATTGTGCATACCGTAGGTATAGGGGCCATACCATACCCACTTGTGTTAGATTTCAAAGATTAGTCAAGAACCTAGAAGATTGTGGTAAGATTGTCTTGGATAAAACCAATCCCTCTAATTCCATTATTTTTTCATCTAGCCAAAATCCTAATCCAATTATCCATCCAATAAATCCTAATCCTAAGCCTTCAACTTCTACTATTATTATCCATCCACTATATTGCCCATTAACCCATACCCTTGCAAAGGATGTGATCCATTGGCTACTAGCAAGGAATAAAACATTACCATGTCATCAAACACCTATTGTTGAGCCTCCTCATGAGTCCTTAAACACTTTGTCTAGTCTTCTAACCCCATCATGTGATCTACAAGCTATCAAGATTATTAAAGAGCCTTTCACTTCCATTCAAGAAAACCAAGAGTTATGTCAGGAGCATGATCCTAACCATGAAGAAACAATAGTCCCTAAATGTAATCAAGATCAAATCATCCCCATCCAATCTATCCATAACATGTACCTTTTTTATGATCAAGATGATACCTATGAAGAATCTATCCATGAGCACCTTGATCCTATCCATAATCATATATCCATCCATGAGCAAGCTATCCACATTACTCCTAGTCATCTGTCGTCTAGCCCTATCTATAATGAGCAAACATCCACTTGTCATGATGAGATAATTGCCTCCCAAGAACACATAAGCCTAGAAGATCAAACAAATAACTTGGATCTACATGAACATAATAAAGATCCTAAAGATCCTTCCACATCCACATCCACTATCAATCCCACCTCAAGTCCACCATCATATCCCCTTGGTCTTACCACCTTAAGCCATGAATGTTCTTCCCTAGGACAACAACAACCATTATCCACTTTCCTTTCTCCAATCAATAATCAACTCAAGTCTAATGTCTAAACTACACCTAGTCCTATAGTTAATTGCATGCTCAAAAACATGAACTACCAAGGCAAAGGTTTAGGCCTACGTGAACAAGGCATCTTGGATCCAATCCATGTCAAGGTCCCTCCTCGCTCATTTGGCTTTGGATACACATCCCAAGGTCAACAATATAATGATGTTGGTACTTCCTCCACACTTCCTAAATCCACTTCCTTCCATCATAAACACCGTCATATTCCTAAAACATACATTGCCATTCCACCTCCCTCATCCTACAAATGTCAAAAGCATGTGACCATTCACCTTCCACCATCCACTTTACCTCCACTCCTTCCAACTCCTAATATCCCTCCATCTTCTTTGCAACCATTGCTACCAACACCCCCTTACCCAATCATTCATAAATACCCTAAATATCCTAATCATGACCAACAAATGCACGCATGGTATAAACAAGGAGCTTCCACTCATTTCATCTGCCACATGGGATTCAAAAATCAACATTTGGATGCCTCTGTTTAAAAACCCACAAATCCTAAGGGTCCTAATGCCTTAGGAAATCAATCCAAAAATTCAAAGAAAGCTACATTCAAAAATATATCCAAGCCCATACCTCTAAAAGAAAAGTCAAATACTAAAATGATATGGGTCCCTAAACAAAAATCAATCAAGTCAAATGAGGAATCCACCTCTCAAAAATCCTAGCCATCCCTCTCCATTCAAAAATGCCATTCCATTCAAACATTTCAAACATCCCACATGAAAAGCAATAATCAGAAAAATACTAAGTCCATGTGTGTTCCAAAAGTCCTAAATCATCCATCTCCTAAGCAAACATCACCATTGCTTCCTACACCACCATCCAATCAAAATCTTCCATGTTTAACATAGTGTGTGCAACTGTTGGTCATGATTCCTTTCCATACCTCCATCACTCTATTATTCACTCATTATTCTACATATCTCCGCCATAACCTTCCTATGGTCCATGCTTTTGCATAAGTCCATTATAATCCACATCATAATCCACTTTTGATCCCTCCATAATCTACATCATAATCCACTATCTACCTTATCCATCTCACTTTGACGCAATCACCTTACCAACATCTATAGCATAATGACTTGACATGGTCCATTTGTGATGACATCCTTCTCTAATGGGAATATAACATTAGATGGAACTAAACACTTGAGTCCCACCCATCTATATCCTCCCCCTTTTCCCATTCAAAAGTAAAATAGTCACAATTTTTTTTAAAAAATAATGTCAAAAAAAGAAAAAAAAAGTAAAGAGAAATCCTTTGTCCAACGGTGAAAACCTGGTAAATAGGCACCTTAGATAAGTACCATGATGAAAACCTGGTAAATAGGTGTCATGTGTAGGTTGATCTTCTATGTCACTTACACTTGGGGGCACCTTGTTTCATCCCTTTTCCTAACTACCATACCATTTTCATACCATTTCCATATACATGCCTATCACATTGCATCCATTCATCCT
Organism: Cunninghamia lanceolata; assembly: GCA_027924645.1. Classification (NCBI taxonomy): domain Eukaryota; kingdom Viridiplantae; phylum Streptophyta; class Pinopsida; order Cupressales; family Cupressaceae; genus Cunninghamia; species Cunninghamia lanceolata. The sequence goes on along the minus strand of BSBN01000318.1, from coordinate 3,701,294 downwards.
CGCTCCCTCTTTTGATCTTGACAAAGATTGGGGGTAACTATTGACAAGTGTTTTGGATATCCCTTGACATACCTCATCCTTTCCAAACAAACCATACCATCCAAGTCATAAGTTTTGTCATGTCAAATCCTATCATCCTATTGCCTTAAGCATTGTCCTAAAAAATCCTAAGTCTACTACTTAGACTGTGGCATGTTATTCCTATGCGACATAGCCTCTGGAGATCACATCCTAACTCCCTTATGAAGCCTACATCTATCCACTATAGCCTATCCTTGTATTGATCCATTTATCATGAGCTTTCCTTTCCACTATGGCCTATCCTTTTATCTACCCACCTATCATGAGCCTTCCATCCTATTTACTATCACCCATCCTTTTATCAATCCAATCCCATTCATCCATCCTTGCACCTAGACTTGGTTTTTTTCCCCTTGTCATTGGTATCTAGTACAAAGGCTACCCAAATTGTATATCCATTGACATTCAAAAATATTTCAAAAACCCAAAAAAAATCAAATATTTCCAAAAAGACAAAAAAATCAAAATATGTCAAAAAATCCCAAAAAAATAAAAATCCAACAAAATTCAAGCAATAAAACCATTCCACATCAAATCATCAAAATCACATTATTCCAATCAAATCAATCCCAATCATCAAATTCATCACATCATCAAAATCAAAACAAGTCCAATCACATCATCAAATCAAGCCAATCTATCAACCATCCAATCTATCAAACAATCAAAACAAAATCGAATAACATCATTCAATCAATCCCAATCAATCCATAACTTGATCAATCCAATCCATATCATCCCATTAATAAAACACAAATTAGAACTACATCTCATCTTTATCATTAAGTGCCTTGATCCCGTGGATATAGGGTATGCAGGCAATCTAGGATACAAAGGAAGTACTCAGATTCAGGCATAGGCAATAGACTTCTTCCATCCTTCTTCTAATCTTCACCAATCATCTTCTTTCTTCCATCTCACTTTCTTCTATCATCTGTCTTTCATTATCACTAAACACTTAAAATTCAATCAATCATCACTTCTTCCAATTCTCCAAATCAAATCAAAATTCCAAACAATGATCCAAATGTAAGTCATCATTTATCCGTACTGATCAAATCAAAAGAGCTTGTCATATTATCCAATCACACCAATGGTCTTGATCCTAATCTTGTTTTAAACCCAATTAATCAATCATCATCATCATCAATGAGATATATCGTTCCCACATCCTTGTGTTGATCTAGGGATATATTATTCCCTACAATGACAACACTATTTATCTGTAGACACCCAAAATTGACCTAGTTATCATTAGTATCAAATATTGCATTATCTATCATCTGCATTTGTCTAACACACTCGAGCAATTTCCCTATTTTATCTAAATCACTTATTTCTTCTATTAATTAAATAAATTCATATTTATTTAATTAATTCATTATCTATTTCTTCTATTTTCTATAATCTATAATTAAATAATCTTTAATTATTTAATTATCTCTATTTCTATCTATTTTAATTAAATAAATCTTATTTATTTAATTAAAAATCCCTTCATAAGCCCACTTTCCAATTAATTAAATAAAATTTATTTATTTAATTAATTTTCCTTATCACTTATCTTTATTTTTTATCATGAGTCGACATGTGTGTGTCTTTTATTAAAAAAAAAAACATGTTTGGTACTACATCGTTTATTTAATATCTTTCACATGTAGTACTTTTTATGTACATGGTCGCACATAAGCCTTATCTTCCCTCCACTTGTCATCTACACATTCACCTATGATTATCAATTCATCCTAACCATTCACATAGCCACCAAATCTTCACCGTTGATTGATTTTGGTTGAGGTCTATATAAACACCCTTTCATTTCATACCACATCTATCCAACATTTTTCATATAGAGTCTACACTATCATCTTGAGCATATTGAGCATTTTAGCATCCATCTAGCATATTATCATTATCATCCATCCATCATGGTAGCTTTTATCTTCATAATTGTTCCTTGTTGAGAAGCAATCCACATCATAAACAAGGAATCATACAATCTAGGTGATCGTGTTCTTGAATTGCATGCTTTCAGTTTCACTTGGATTTGATTATTTGATGGTGGTAGGATTAGGTTTTCAATTATATGCTTGATCTTATTAACCTAATTTTTACCTATCACATTTTGGCACACCTGGTGGGACTCACGTCCTTGATTAACTTTGATGCTTGAAGTTATTTTCATGAGGTTCATTTTTTGAAGCACTTATAGCAAATTGTGGTTGCTTTCAATCATCACCTTCAGAAGTTTCGCATCGCTTTTAAGATACCAGCTACTGCTTTCAGCATTTTCTAGATTGCTTTTAAACCAATAGTCACCACTTCCAGCCAATTTGCATCACTTTTAACCTGACACTGATCGCTTCTAGCTATCTGGGTCACTTTCGGTAATTTAAGGTTTTCTACTAACATCTAATTTTTCACAAGAAATTTTATGCATCTAGCAGAAATAGGTCACTTTTGAGTATTAACAGTTCACCTCTGTGTTATCTACATTGCTTCTGAGTAGTAACAGTCTGCATCTGGTAGAATACAGATCATGTTTGAGCAATAGTCCATCACCTCTGGTAATTGTGTCACTTTAGTTTTATCACACAGTTGAGTTTTCTTGGTTATTAATCATCTCTTTGTGCAGCATCTTATCGATTGTCCAAGAAAAGGAGGTTGTAAAACTACTAACATATCTATTGCAGCTTTGATCAGTCCAAGACACTTCATTTTTATCACTAATTTAGGAATATTTGGGCTTGGTTCTTAAAAAGAATCATTGTTTACTCCATACTTGTCTTATCTTTCTTGATTTCTTGTTGTGCATGTGTGTAATCCAAATTTAATAGCAAAAGTATCCTCTCCCCTCACCTATCAAATGTATCTTGGGTGTATGAGAACTTGTTATTATCTTCAGAGGACCTGCCTTCCTAGTATGAGAAGGGGTATGACCCAAGTAGTAATGGGTTAAAGCCAAGTCCTTTTGAACCGCTATATAAGAAAAGTGTTTATGTTGAAAGCCACAAACAATGGGTGCTACTGTGTTACACTGACGAATGTTTCCCCCAAAACCCCTTAGAGCATAACCTCTTTGGGCTAGGAAGCCTCCATTAATGAAGCAAATCCCTGTATGTATAGCCACCCGAATGGATACCCTTACTAGCAACCTTGTGTAGTAACCAAAATCCCTCTATTTGTTGACGCAAAAGGTGGGACCTTTGAAGCTGCCCTGAATCTCATGGTTCTTAGTAGAGAGAGTAGGGACAATCCTAAGGTTTGGTGGGGGGACAAGCCTTGGGAAACCTGGATCTTGGTATGTGTGAGAAGTGAATGCTATGGAGGGGAGCCGGTGCTACCAAGATCCTAAAGATATCTACTTTGAATAGGCACAACAAGGGGACTCAACAAATACAATCCTTTCCTAGCCTAGGTTGTACAAGATTTTGATTGTTGTGAGTGTGAGTGACTAAAATCACTATTTTCTTGTTAAAAACATCATTCAAACACATCCTCTGATAGACAAAGATCACCTCTGAACAATAACCATTCACTTTGAGAAATCTAGATTACTTTTAAACAATAGTTGCTCGCCTTTTACAAAAGCCAAATCACTTTTAACCAATAGCTACTCGCTTCTAACAAACATTGTGTCACTTTTAAACAACAATAGCTCACTTTTGAACTAGAACTAGCCACCTCTGATAAAATTGCTCGCCTCTGGTTCATATTGTAATTTGTCATTTGAAACAAATCCAGATCACTTCTGAGGTATTACCCATCACTTTTAGCATTTTCTGAGTCACTTTTGAGATATTACCTGTTGCTTATGGCCAAAACATCAACAGTCCATATCAACCTAGCCAAATTAGTTGCACTTTCAGACTTCTTAGCTCCATCAGTAGCTTTCAAACATTCCTTTGATCATTTACAGTCACCTAAACATCACTTCCTATTTTGAGCATATCAAAACCATTGGAATTTTGAGCTTTCCATCCTTTGAGACTGCAAATAGCAACCAAACATCAAAACAATCAACTTAGTAATAGAAAATATTATCCCTTTGGCTTTACTTAGCCCCAACAACACCAGCAAACAAAATCAACAACTAGCTTTTCATTTGAGTTTGTGAGCTATTCTCTAGGGAGTTTACCCAACACCAACAACCAACAAAGCAACCCAACAACCAAAAAAACAACCAACAACCCATTAGCAAACCAAGAAACTAGCAAACTAGCAAAACAAACCATCAACAAATAAACAACAAACCATCACCTTTTGGGTCTCAACCTTGACAAGCTAGTCCAATCCAGAACATTAGCCATCATACCTCCAACTAGGAGCCAATATAGAGCTGAAGTGGAAGCAAAATTGCGAGCTGAGATGGAAGCCAAAATGCAACGATCTCGATCAACTCCCCTTAGAGATGCAACTCAATTCACAACTAGTATGCCTTCTTACATGTTTGTGCCCAAAGGATACACCACTGGATCATCATCTTCACAACAAGTGCAACCTCAAACATTTTCAGAGACCTATGAAGAGCAATCCCAAGAAAACTTATCATAATTTAGAGACACACACCTATGGGACCAAGTTGAGAAGCTTGTTTTATCTGATCCTAATCGCTATTTCTTGCAATTAGCCCATATGGGAGTCGAATTACCAAGTGACTTTGACATATCCGCTATTTGAGAACATGATCCAAACACTCCCACTGTTGTCGCAAAGGGACCATTCACTATAGCCACACCATCTCATACCATGTCCATGCTACAAAATCCACTTTTCAACCCATCTCCTTCATTGCCTATTGCTACACCATCAAACCCACCACGTTCGGAGTACACTCTAGAACCTTTGATAACTTCAACCAAAGTACTTCCCTACCTTTCACAAAATTTGAGCTTTCCACCTTTCCATGTTTCACAACAGACCCCCACTCCTACCATAACCATAGCCATGCCTCAAATAGCACAAACTCCACAAGTTTCACAAGCTATCCCAATACCACAAACTCTGCAAGTTTCACAAGCTATACAAACACCACAAGCCATACAAGTCCCCCAATCATGACAAGTCTCTACTCCTATCGTATCACATGTGGAAACCACACCCCAAATTAATGTTCCTATCACTTCTAATATGGTCTCCATGATTTCCATGAATCCATCCAACACACCATATAACCCCAATGTTAGTCTCATCAACATGATTGACCCACCTATTGTCTCACAAGCCAATCCTAGCACCACTGTCTCTTATGTCGACTAACTTACATCACTCACTCCACCTCCATATACTCCTTCACAAAATGTCAATCCGTCTTATGCAACCCAAGGACTACCCATTGTCACCCAACATATGCCATATACCAATCCATCTCAAGCTACTCATGTTGTCCAAAACATAAACCCAAATGTCCATCCTTCTTCATCCACCAATCCATCCATTGCTTACCATATTACAAATCCAACTCCCAATCCACAACCATTGACCAACGTCAATCTATCCTCTACCTCCCATCTGATGCAAAATCTTGTAGTTAATCCATCCCAATATACCCAGCCACCACTTGTGCCTTAAGGACATCAATCCTCAAACACATATGTGTCGCATACCAATCTTTTGACATATAATGAGAGCACGCAACCTCAACAAATGGTCATACCCACATACATTCCACAAAAGCAACCACAATATACACCATATTACATTCCACCTCCAAGCCATCAACCGCCTTTACAACAACAGCAATTATCTCAAGCAGATGTTGAACAAATGATTAACAAGGTGGTAGGGCAAAACAAGAAGACATTTTCCTTGGAGATATCTACTCTTATCCATTTTACAAGTCACTTCACATGACACCTTTTCCACCACATTTTGAAATCCCACAATTTGACAAATACAAAGGGAAAGGTAATCTGGATGACCAACTTAGAGCATTCTATGTTGCATGTCTCGATGTCTCTTAGGATGATACATATCTTTTGAGACTATTCCCCTAAAGCTTAGTGGGACAGGCTCTTGAATGGTTCTCTCACTTACCTCCAGGAATCAAGACTTTTGTAAAATTAGCAAATAAATTTTGATCCCATTTCGATTTCAACATTGAACATGAGGTGAATATGAATGACCTTGTCAATAACAACCAACACAATGGTGAAACTTTCCTCATTTACCCAATGATGGCGCAACATGGCTAGCAAACTATCATGGTAAATACCTGAAAAAAAGCAACTTGACATTTTTGTCCAAAATCTTCATCTAGAGCTTTCATTCCAATTGCAATTGCAAAGTGATAGCACCTTTGATGAACTTATCTCCAAAGGAACCACCATTGAGTGATCTTTAATAGCTAAGGGCACTATCAATATTTTTAGAGACAACAAAGACAATCCTCCAATGACAAATCCCACTTTTGGAACAAGAACAAAAATGTCATTAATGATGGCATTGTGGATGCAAAGAACATACAAAAACTGAAATCTCCCATTAACATTCAAGCTGCATCTACAACTAATCAACCTTTTCAATGAAATCAACCAAGAACAAACCCAACACCTAGACAACAATTTACTCCTTTAGCAGAACCCATGGAGGTAATCTTTCGAAAACTTGTCCAAGTGGGAGATATCACATTACCTAAAGCTCCACCCAACATAGAACCTATCTTCAAAGTTCCTTGGTATAAAGAGAATGAATATTTTGAATACCATAGAGTCAAAGGTCATAAAACAAATGGTTACGTGTGCTTAAAACATGTCATTCAAGATTTCTTCGATCAAGGTCTAATTAAAATCAAACCACCAACATCACAACCAGCACAACAACCAACTCTGAACTATGACCTAGATGCTTTCAAGAATCCACTTCCATCTCATGACAAGACAAGTAACCCTCATACTGGGAATGCTATCCATTACAACTATGAGTCATGCACAATTGGCCGCATTGAACAAGCTCACATTTCTACCATCACTATCCAAGGCAAAGCACCTGATTGTGCTGTAACTACTAGAAGAGGCTGTGTTACCATTCAAGGAGCACTTATCAATCCTCCTCGACCACCTTCTAGTTATAATATCCTTGATCACCTTGGCAAAACTCCCACACACATCTCCATCCTAAAATTACTTCAAATATCCCCCACCCATAAATCTATCCTTGAAAAGGCATTGAAAGTGTCTTCGGTGCCTAATGATATCGCTACCACACAATTTCAATCTATGCTAGCCAGCGCCTTGCCATCTCACCTTCTCTAACAAAGATCTTCGACCATCCATCAATCCATCACATAATAAAGCCCTCCACATAGAAGTATTTGTAAACCAAGGCCATATCAAATGAATCCTAGTGGATGGTGGAGCTGGTCTCAATATATGCTCTTTAAAACTAATAAAACAATTGGGATATCCTAACAAGAACATTGACACTTCCAAGGTCATTACTATCAAAGCATATGATGATGCTAAGAGAGATATTGAAGGAGTCATCCATTTACTTATCCAAGTTGGTCCTGTCACTACTGACACCCACTATCAAGTCCTTGATATTGAGCTTCCCTATAATATTATACTTGGCCATCCATAGATCCATGCCCTTAAAGTCATTCCTTCCACATACCATCAATGTCTCAAGTTTCCACATAATAGTGTTGAAGTTACTATCCATGTCGATCCCAATCCATTTGAGTTTTGTCATGCCTTTCAAGCTAGATATCAAAGTCCTAACTATATTCCTATCAACACCAAAGCTTATCCATCTTCCTCCTATGTTGACCCATCCACCTTACTCAAGCCATCATCTAGCAAAGCCACTTCAAATTCCCGTATCAAGTACACTGAACATAGTTCACGTGAGTACACATTGCATGAATCTTGTTGTGTTGGAACTCTTCCCTTATCTCCCAGATCTCATGGTAAACCTTCTACATCCAAGGTATCTTCATCTACAGCAGTTATAAAAGCTCCACCAATAGTATTCATCAAAGGTGGATTCCTTGATGATGAAGACATTGATGACATTAACTCTTGGATATTCTATGATGAGAACGACCAAGTACAACTTGAAGTGGAGAGATATAACAATGGGTTTTGCATTATTAAGAACATGGGTTACAAAGGACATGGTAGATTGGGATCGTAGGAACAAGGACCTATTGAACACATTGTTGTGTCTAAGAAGTTTAATAAGCAAGGCCTTGGCTATCAGCTAGAGGTACCGCCTTCCAAAGATATTAAGTGTATTTTTGATATGGAAGCTGGACCTTCTTTGGGAGGAGAGACCTCTAATTTAGATACCATCGATGACTCCTCCCTTCATATCACTGACCTTTACTAAGAAATCTCCATTTTCATGATCTCTACCACCTCATCTAGTCATAACCCTTCATCCATTTCCCTTTCACTCGTATATCCTGACCTCATCAATTGGGACCAACAAGGGGCACCGATATTGGACACATTTGAAAATGATGAAGCTATTGCCAAATTCATGGGTTTACAACAAGACATTCCATTAGGCGATCACAAAGTAGGCTTCATGATGTACTTCCCCAAACTAGCATACTTTGGTGGAAGTATCAAATCCTTCAATCGCAAAAGTGAAATAAATAGAATAAAAAAAGATAGGTCACCAGGTGAAAACTGAAAGGCACCTCTTGACAGTGAACAAGTAAAAATAAAGGATGTATCCGAGGGTGAAAACCTTCCTAAGGCACCTAAGGATGGGGGATTTGATCTTCCTATCACCACTGACTATCATGAAAAATCAACAGTGTTAGTTGAAAAATCTCAAGAAATGAACTTAGGCACAGAGCAAAATCCAAAGATCACATTTTTGGCAGCATCACTATCAGAGCAGGAAAGAAGAAATTTCACAACATTCTGCATAAAAAAAGTAATCAATTTTGCATTGAATTATGCCGACATGCCTAGACTAGATCCATCACTTGTGGTACATCACTTAGTAGTATCTCCTAATGCAAAACTGGTCAAACAAAAATTGCACAAAATGCACCTACAAATAGCTCTTTTGGTTAAGACAGAGATTTAGAAACTGTTAGAAGCAAAGTTCATAAAGCCTATTGATTTTCCAGAATGGGTTTCAAACTTGGTACCTATGGTAAAACATGATGGATGAGTTTTTTGTTGCACATATTTCAGAGATCTCAACCAAGCATGCCCTAAAGATGACTTCCCACTACCAAGCATAGACAACATTGTAGATCTCACAGCTGGACATGAAATGTTATCCCTGATGGATGGATTCTTAGGATATAACCAAATCAAAGTAGTAGAGGAAGATCAAGACAAAACATCATTCATTTGTCCATGAGGTACATATTACTGGGTTGTAATGCCTTTTGGTCTCAAGAACACTGGAGCTACTTATCAATGAGCCATGATAGTTATTTTCCATGACTTTTTCCACAATATCATGGAAGACTATGTTGATGATATTCTAGGGAAATCCAAAACAAGAGAAGGACATCTACAGATACTAGCACAAATCTTTGATCGACTCGAAAAGTATCAAGTCAGGCTAAACCCAAAGAAATGTGTATTTGGTGTAACATCTAGAAAATTGTTGGGATACATTATGTCTCAATGAGGGATAGAAGTGGATCCTGATAAAGTAAAATCCATCATTGAAATGCCTCCACCGTTAAATCTGAAGCAACTTCATACTCTACAAGGAAAGTTGCAATCCATTCATAGGTTTATCTCACAACTAGAAAACAAGTGTCATCCTTTTCAACATCTCCTCTGCAAGGGTGAACCTTTTAAGTGGGATGAAAAATGTCAACATGCCTTCAAAAAAATCAAGGAATATCTAGCAACACCTTTTGTGTTAGTACCTCCTGTACTAGATCGACCACTATTACTCTATATATCTTCAATAGTAGTAGCACTGGGTGCCCTTTTAGCTCAGCATGATGATTCAAGAAAAGAACAAGCCATTTACTACATCAACATAACTCTTGTGGGATATGAACTTAACTATTCATCTATGGAAAAATCATGTTTAGCATTGGTGTTTGCTTCCCAAAAGTTGCGCATTACATGTTGAACCAAACAACAAAGCTCATATCTAACTTTGATCCACTCAAATATCTTCTCTCCAAAGCAATCCTTACAGGAAGACTAGAAAAATGGGTTATGATCTTATGTGAATTTGACATACAATATGTGGATCAAAAGGCTATAAAAGGACAAGTCATCGCCAATCACTTAGCTATAGCACCTATCACAGATATTCATCCAATACATCTAGAGTTTCATGATGAAGAATTATTCAATCTAACTTCACCAACATTGTGGCAACTATACTTTGATGGATCTTACACACAACATGGATTAGGAGCAGGGATATTGTTTGTCACCCCTCAAGGAGATTATATCCCAAAGTCATATAGGATTGCATTTCCATGTACCAACAACATAGCAGAATATGAAGCCTTAATCACAGGATTACACATGGCAGTACAATGGGCTATTAAACATCTATAGGTCTTTGGTGATTCTCAATTAGTTATCAAACAGGTCTTAGACAAGTATCAAACAAAAGATGAGAAGCTCCTTCCATACAAGGTAATGGTTTATGATTTCAAGAAATACGTTGACAATATAACTTTTGAGTAGATTCCAAGGATACAAAACAAGGTAGTAGATGCTATGGCTATGATAGGATCTCTTCTATACATGCCTTCCAATGCACATAAGTGTGAGTTTCTAGTTGAACAGCTTCTGATCCCAACATTTGAAGTTCCATAGTCTGAGCTTATATGTGAGATTGTTGGTCCCAATTCACCTTGGTATGAGTACATATATGAGTATCTCTGCAATCAAACCCTACCCTTCCAACTATCTAATATCCAACAAAAAATCTTTATCCATCGAGCCTCTGGCTACACTATCCTAGGAGACACCCTATATCGTTAGAGTCTTGATGGTATCCTTCTTAGATGTCTTGATTCTAAGGAAGAAAAAGTTACCTTACGTGAAGTACACGAAGGTATCTATAATCGTATTTTGCTGGCCCTAGTCTTGTTAAGAAACTTCTACAAGCTGGATACTATTGGCCGACTATGGAGAAGGATGCACAAAATTTTGCAAAGAGACATCTATAATGTCAGAAACATGGAGATCTAATACATGTACCAGCACATGAACTTCATCCTATCACTACTCCTTGGCCATTCTCGCACTAGGGACTTGATCTCATAGGTAAAATCCATCCTACCTCATCAAATGGTCATAATTTCATCATCACTGCCATTGAGTATTTCACAAAGTGGGTGGCAGAAATACCAATTGCCTACATCACTGGAAAGGAAATATCCAAGTTCATCTTACACTATATCATTTGCCAATATGGAGTTCCTCAAGCCATTGTCACTGATAATGGTCATCCCTTCAAGAACCAAGAGATGAGAGATCATTGCAACAAGTTCCATATCCAACAGAGATTCTCTACACATTACTATCCTTAAAGTAATGGCCAAGCTGAGGCTTCTAACAAAACAATCATCAAAATCCTTAAAAAGACAATCAATGAAGCTGGTCGTGATTGGCATTTACAACTTAATCCTATACTATGGGCTTATAGAACAAGTGTCAAAATGCCCACTAGTGCTACACCTTATGCCCTTGTGTATGGCACTGAAGCTATTTTACCTATTGAGGTTGAGATTCCCTCACTGCGACTATCTCTACAACATACTATCTTAGATGAAGAATATAGAGTATCTAGACTCCATGATCTTGAGCTATTAGATGAACAGTGTCTTATAGCACTCAAACATCTTCAAGTTTATCAAAATCATCTACGCCACAGCTACAACAAAAAAATTAGAGAACGAAGGTTTCAAGTTGGAGATCTTGTCCTTAAAGAGATTAAAAGGAATCAGCGACATCGTGAGAAACAGGTCAAGTTTGAACCCAATTGGCTTGGTCTTTTTGTCATAACATCAGTCTATGGATTAGGTACATACACTCTCTTAACACCTAAAGGTATTCTCTTAGATGAACTAGTCAACAGCATTCATCTAAAGAAGTTCTACCCATAAGTCTCAGCATATTCCAAAAAAAAAATCCATCCAATAATAAAAATCACTTTGTGGCACTTTGGATGACAAAAAACAAAATAGTACAAGATAAATAATTTATCCTCTAGTGAAAACCTGATAAATAGGCACCTTGGATAAGTGCCATAGTGAAAACCTAGCAAACAGGCGCTATGTGTAGAGACCAACCTCCATCATTTACTTCGTTTGTTTGATATAGCTTTCCATAACATCATCTACTATCTTGCCTCCATAATCCATATTATAATCCACTATCTTTCCTATTTTGACATTGCAATCCATTATCCCTTAACCATCCATAATAAAAGCCTTTTCGTTCTTACCTCTGCCATGCTAGTTGTCATCATTTGGACTTTGTTGAGGTTAAGATATCATTGGGTACCTTAGCATACTATCCACATAAACACATCCATCTCAGCCTCTCCCTAACAAACTTCATCCCACAATGGGGGCAATTGTTGAGCCTTATTTGGAAGTGGATATCCATAGCTCTAGCTCATATCATCCAAACCAAGACCCAAAACACAACAAACAACCAGAAACATCAAAACATAGCAAAAATCCAAAAAAATTGAAACATCACAAAGTCTAAGCAATAAAGTTGATCCTTTGTCATCAACCATCAACACAATAAACAAGAACTTCATCACATCTCTATTGTTCAAAGCCTTGATCTCGTGGATACAGGGTTTGTAGGCAATCAAAGATGTGAAGGAAGCACTCTGAGTCAGGCATAGATGATAGCCTCTCTCTCATCATCCATCTTTCATCTTTCTTCTGATCATCCTCTAATCTTTCATCTCCCATTCTTCTATCTTTCATCACTTACATCATCAATAAGCCCAGAACTACATATTCATCATGTTTCATCACCATCATAAATGTACTTTGATCCCATGGATACAAGGTATGTAGGCAGTCTAGAATATGAAGGAAGTATCCAGTACGTAAGCACAGATGATCCACCCCATCTTCATCTTCTTTCATCTTCCACCTTCTTCTCTTTGATCAACTCAAACAAGAAGCAGACTATGTACATCAACAAAAGCTCAAGCACTTTAACAAATCAAGGATAAGCCAAAAGCTATTTGTCAGCCTTAAGCTGACATTTGCTATAGCATTTTATCAACATCCTTAGCCTTCAATAGGATACAACTTTCCTCTCAACAAGGCACCATCTTAAATCCATCCAAGAGCACTTAAATTTGGCAAGAGAACATGATGACAATATCTTTTGTTTTATCTTTTGATTTATCTTTTGTCCCTTTCTTATACCTAATCAAGACTACCTTGACCTATCTATATCTTGGTATGTTGTGATGAAGTACGGAATGGAGCATGGTCATATTTCTTTTGTATGCTATGTCTATGGGATGTTCTTATTCTCTTCCTATGTGTATTGGTATCTTGTACGTGTTGGGATTAGCATCTTGCATATCAATATATTTTGCATCTGAGAAGCTAAACAATCTCGTATGCATTGAGACTATTCTATGCTAAGAGTATTTCCATACATATAACCAGCAAGGTGTCATTATGTGTAATGGAGATAAGCTCAAAACTTTGCTTTTAGCATCAAAGTCCATCTCAAAACACTAGCTGCTATTCATATCTTGTGTATGTTGGTTCAACATCTTTCCCTCATACATTTAGACAAGATTGTAGTATGCTAGTTATGTATTGGATACCTTGACACCTTGGTCTTCTATACCCTGGTGCATAACATCCTATGCTATATCAAACATAAGGATTGCATTTCTTTACTTTTGAGCAATTACTTTAAAAGTTGTCATATCATTTATCCATTCCATTATCATCGTATATAGTCCTCAACCAAGATCAATCATCTTTCCTTCATCATCCTTCCTCATTCCACTTTCTTCATCTCCCTTGTCCTCGTCCTGCAAAACAAGTGTGTTAGGCATATATAGGTTCATATCATTATCATTATTTGCCATCTATATATTTGCATTATCATAACCTCATTATCATGCATTACCATTATGTGTATTTCCATTATCATAATACCATTAGCATAACACATTTCCATTATTACCATTTGCATACTCATATCATTTGCATAAACATCCATATAAACCATGAAAACACAAAAATGCATAACATCATAACATAAGTGCATCCATCATCATTACAGCATCACGTAGGTAACCAAAATCACCATCATATATATATATATATATATATCATCAAATGAGTCAATATACAAGTGTCTACATATACAAAATGGGCTATCCATGAGCTATCAAAATTATATGTACAATCAGCTCATTGGCCTCATCATGATACAAAATATACATAAACAAGGTAGCCCTAATGACTATTGACAACTCCCTCACCCTGTCTACCACCATTAGGTCATGTCCCTAGTCTACTATCTCTAGGAGGCCCCATCACTAAAGCTATAGACCTTGATCCTCCTGTCCTCCATGAACTCAAAGCACCTGACTTGCTCCTAAAGCTAGGTTGCCTCTGCTCCCTAGGTACTACCCCATAATACAAGCCTCTATAATACTCGACCTCACCCTGTGCTCTCCTCAGCTCTCCCTATGTCTGTGTCAATTGAGTAGCTAGATACATGGTGGCTCCATCTGTCCCTAATGCAGCTACTACTTTATCCCTCTCAACTGTCATAGCCTGTACCTATTGTACTACTAAATCCCTCGCAGTCCTCAGGGCATCTCTCTCAGTTCTCATAGCCTGCATCTGCTGCAAAGTAGTATCTCTCTCTAGCCTCATAGCCTACTCACTCTACCTAGCTGCATCTCTCTCTCCTATCACCCTTGAAAGAGTACCATCATCCTGACCATCACCTCCCTGCACTTTAGCTTGCAGTTGTTCCTGGTAAGCCTTAGCCTATGCTCTAGTATGCCTCAATCCCAATACCACCTGATGTCTATCTATCTCCACCCTCCTCAACCTAAACTAACCCCGCTGCCTCCATCTCCTCTCTTCTCTAATCCTCCACCTAAGTTGTTGAATGCCAACATCATCACCTCCTAGCACCTATACCTATGGCTGAGCTTGTCCTTGTCCCTGAATCACTGGAGCTACTGGTACTACTTCCTGTACTGGTGGAGCTCATCATAGCCTCCTCCTAACTGGCCTCTCCATCCCTATCTCCCCAAGCCTCATCAACTGAGTTGGCCTAGCTATGGCCCAGTGTGTATCATAATCTAGTAAAGTCCTTAGATCTGTGGGACCATGTCCCCACTGCCATACAACTGGTTGTAATCCCTCTCTCTCTGCCAAAGCCATATCAACCACTATCTCTGGCCCCCAATCAAACACCTCCTACTGAGTTCCCCTAAAAATGGCATCACCTATTGGTACTGCCTATGGTATCCCAAACTGCCTCAACACCCTCTCGGGAAGATAGTGCTTTATAATGTACATGTGATGACCAAAAAAATATCTAGCCTGCCTAGTATAGACAAGCTCCACATCCTCCTCCCATCTCTCACAACCAAGCCATAGCCTCCATATAAACATATCAGCCTCATCCAATGTTCACCTCCAGTAAACTATACGCCTGCACTGCCAATAGGTAAGAGCTATACATCCTCGCATATGGCTCTCCTGCTACTCTAGCCAGCCATCCATCTAGCCTCATCACTGAATGTGCTCATATACCCATACATGCAACACTGTGACCCATATAGACATACTAGCTCCAAACATATATGCACAATCATACAAATAATGATACAACTATCCTAGTACACACTCAGCCCATGCATATATAGTCCCATATGAGAACATCCCCTCCATCATTGTCTCCCATCCAACTAGAAATCATATCGCTCATCTATCTCTAACCAGCCATCTTATAATAGCTAACACCACTCGTTGTAACCTATCATAGAGCTCCTCCATCCTAACCATGAAAATCTCTGAGCCCTCAGCTCCAATGTCTGGAGTCTCGAATAATCATCTGAATGTAGCTAGACCCAAGTTAGGATCATAATCTACTCTATCGCCATTAATTGGGATGTACAGAATCTAGAACACATCCTCTAGTGCAGTCATCACCTCTCCTGTTGGCAACAAGAATGAACTATACTCGCTCCTCCATTGCTCAACCATCACTATCATAAGTCCTCGATGTGCCTGTATTGGCTCTAATCTTGATACATGCTCTAAACCAATGATATCTAAGAACAGTCGCTCCTCTACATCCAACAGTCTGACCAATCGCAAACCCTTAGGGTGTGGCTCCCATGACAATAATGGTGGTAGTATATCCTACATCATTCTTCTCACTGTATCAGTCTCTTGTGCAAAAAATTGATTGTTGATTGCTAAACACTGATTATCTTTACTACAAGCGAGCCACTTTTCTACATGCACTAGCCTTTTAATCATAAGTGAATCATTTCCCTATAAGTGAACAGTTTCTTCTCACAAGTGACTTATCTACTATAAGCACGCTACTACTAGTCAAAAGTGACCTGAATAACTATAAACGTTCACTTTTTGCCTAAAAGTGATCAGGTTTTACAATATGTGCATTTCACTTCTCTACCTGACCTAGCTAACTAGAAGCGACCTCATTTTACCCTAAGTGACTACTCCATGCCTATAAGCGACCTACATTACCATAAGAGACCACTTTTCATCTCAACGCTACTTGAATTTCCTATCCTAAAACGGATTGCTTCTAGTGACGTGTGTGCATTTATTACGCTTTTAACCTTAAAAAATCACATATTTAGTAAAATTTTTGCTACATACCAATGTGCTTGCTCCTGTTGGTCACCCATGTGTCCTCACTCACTTGGCATGAAGATCACTACATGGAATCACCATCCTGATAGCTCTCTAACACCCTAAGCACTATCACACTCTAGAGGTCTAGAGTTCTCCAAGACAACATGCACAAATGAACCTATTTACCCTTGTGGGACCTACTTATACCCCTTTCCAAACCCTAATTCTTCTATTCGAAAGCCTATTTTCTTTTGAACCATCCCCATTTATCCCTCCTAACCCTATTTTCATCATGTCAACCTTGTTTTTAACCTTTCATCTTATCGCGAGCCAACCCAACCCTTCCTGGTTAGCCTAGATTTCCTCTCAAGGGGGCATCACCTACCAGTTACACTGGGGCATAACTTTGTTTATTGAGCGAATCATCGTATCTTCTTTGACACAACATTCTAACAAATATTGTATCAAAGAGGGGCAAAATGTAGACACCCAAAATTGACCTAGTTATGATTAGTATCAAATATTGTATTAGCTATCATCTGCATTTGTCTAACACAATTGAGCAATTTCACTATTTTATCTAGATCACTCATTTCTTCTATTAATTAAATAAATTCATATTTATTTAATTAATTCATTACCTATTTCTTCTATTTTCTCTAATCTCTAATCAAATAATCTATAATTATTTAATTATTTCTATTTCTATCTATTTTAATTAAATAAATCTTATTTATTTATTTAAAAATCCCTTCATAAGCCCACTTTCCAATTAATTAAATAAATTTTATTTATTTAATTAATTTTTCTTATCACTTATCTTTATCTTTTATCATGAGCCGACATGTGTGTATCTTTTATTTAAAAAAAAACATGTGTGGTACTACATCTTTTATTTAATATCTTTCACATGTAGTACTTTTTATGTACACAGTCACACATAAGCCTTATCTTCCCTCCACTTGTCATCTACACATTCACCTATGATTATCAATTCATTCTAACCATTCACATAGCCACCAAATCTCCACCATTGATTGATTTTGGTTGAGGTCTATATAAACACCCTCTCATTTCATACCACATCTATCCAACATTTTTTATATAGTGTCTACACTATAATCTTGAGCATATTGAGCATTTTAGCATCTATCTAGCATATTATCATTATCATCCATCCATCATGGTAGCTTTTATCTTCATAATTGTTCATTGTTGAGAAGCAATCCACATCATAAACAAGGAATCATACAATCTAGGTGATCGTGTTCTTGAATTGTATGCTTTTGGTTTGACTTGGATTCAATTATTTGATGGTGGTAGGATTAGGTTTTCAATTATATGCTTGATCTTATTAACCTAATTTTTACCTATCATGTTATCAATCATCATTATCATCAATCACTTAATTAATCATTGGTTTATAGCTTGACAGGGGCAATACCTTGTTTATTTTTGGTATCACTTGTGCATGCTTGCTTGCTTGTGTATGTTATTATTTTCAACTTGCATTTGTATCTAAATCCAACCTAGCTAATAGTCATATCTTATATCTAGACAAGGTTGTATTATGCTAGGGCATGAGACACATCATCACCTTGGTCCTTATACCTTGGTGCATAACATCTCATGCTATATCAAACATCATGTTTGCTCATTTTCATTGCAGCATAAAACATCCTTACCTTTCTTCCTTGACCAAGTCCATTTCAATTTGAGAGCCTACCCATGTTTGTCCAACCCACCTATCCTCTCGAGGGGGCATCATTATCCTATCTTTCCATCATCACCTTATCCTTTTCTTCTATCCATTTCCTTAGCTTCTTTGAAATGATGTTACTTGACATAAATCTTATCTTCTCACATCATCTCAAAGAGGGGCAAATGTAGACACTAAAAAATGTCCATGTCTTGACGTAACACCTTGTTGACATGACCATGTGTGTTTCGCGCTAGGTCCTAGGTCATCCAACCTCATCCCACTCACAAATCACACTTACCCCATTCCTAATCCTATCATAATCACTTAACCAATTAATTAAATAAATCATATTTATTTAATTAATTCCCCATCCCATTTGTTCCTAATCACCTTCTTGATTAATTAAATAAACTCACTTTATTTAATTAATCTCACTTGATCACATTCTTAATTAATTAAATAAATCCCATTTATTTAATTAATTGCACCTAGTCACATGTCTCACATAGTTCAAATTAAATATATGAATTATTTCCCTCACCTTTCATTACATGACAACACTTGTCCACTTCCCTATTTGTCTCAACTAATGGGACCTAATTTTTAGTATTTGTGTACATGATCACACATGAGCCCTATTTTCCTTTGTACACTTGTCACATGACTACGATTTCTTGATGTGCAAGGAAACCTAATCAATCCTAGCCATCCATGTCTTCCAAACCCTAATCGATCTTGTCCATTCATTCAAACTAGGTCTATCCTATAAACCTAGCATCCTCTAATCTATTTGCAATAGGATGAGCCTCTTAAGTACTGTTATGCTGCCAAAATCCTGAGCAACCAACATTCAACCATCCATTTAATCCATCAATCTCATCTTGCATCTCTTTTGCACCCATTTTGCATCCATCATCCTACAGGTATCAATCAAGCCATCATCTTGTGTGTATCATTTGAGGTATATTGAGGATTTGGGTTTTGGGTAATGCATGTTTTTGTTTCATCAATTCATCTAATCCAAATTTTGATAATTTTATTTCAGGGTTTAACTGCGTAGTTTTTTAGTCAAACACATGACCCATATTTCATGAGTAGTGGTTCACATGAACCCATCTCTCATGTTAATGAATGGCCCAATTAGCACTCATTGCATCTAGGTGATACTCACATGGGTGAAGCATCGAGACTTCCCGGGAGGTCACCCATCCCAGTACTGCTCTGACTCAAGCACGCTTAACCATGGAGTTTCCCCCAAGATCAAGCCCACTTAGCTTGCTACCCCATTTGCAAAACCTTCAGCAAGTGTTGTGCCTTATGAACCATTCATTATAGAGCCCCTTTAGCTCATCAATTGATAAGTAGGAGGTATTTTTCGCAGCATGTCAAATTATGATATTTTATTTTAGGGTTTAACTGTGTAGTTTTTGAGTCAAACACATGACCCATATTTCATGAGTAGTGGTTCACATGAACCCATCTCTCATTTTAATGAATGACCCACTTAGCACTCATTGCATCTAGGTGATGCACACAGGGGTGAAGCATCGGGACTTCCCGAGAGGTCACCCATTAACATGAAATATGGGTCATGTGTTTGACTCAAAAACTACGTAGTTAAACCCTAAAATAAAATATCATAATTTGACATGCTGCGAAAAATACCTCCTACTTATCAATTGATGAGCTAAAGGGGCTCTATAATGAATGGTTCATAAGGCACAACACTTGCTGAAGGTTTTGCAAATGGCGTAGTAAGCTAAGTGGGCTTGATCTTGGGGGAAACTCCATGGTTAAGCGCGCTTGAGTTGGAGCAGTACTAGGATGGGTGACCTCTCAGGAAGTCCCGATGCTTCACCCCTGTGTGCATCACCTAGATGCAATAAGTGCTAAGTGGGCCATTCATTAACATGAGAGATGGGTTCATGTGAACCACTACTCATGAAATATGGGTCATGTGTTTGACTCAAAAACTATGCAGTTAAACCCTAAAATAAAATATCATAATTTGACATGCTGCGAAAAATACCTCCTACTTATTAATCCAAATTTATCATATACAGGAGGAAATTGGGGGAGATATATGCCCCCCCTTGTTTCTACTTTCTTACTCTGAAAGTACAAACAAGGAGATATCCACACGCATCGATTTTAGGGAAACTTGATGAGAAATGTGTTATGAGGGTCATTTGGAGAAACAACACTCAAACATAATACATTGGGTAAGAAAGAGAGCGGAACCAAGATTCCACACAACAAACGGCACTGAAATCAAATTTCGACAGCTCAAGAAAAGGGCTCAAGAGGAAAAGAGACTAATCTTGCACCTAGTTAGGGATAGGAATTCTCACTCATTTACTTTATGTAAAGGGGAGGTGTTACTTATCACTTACTCATTGTTGTTTCTTATCATTGTAGAAAACTAGAGGAGAGAGAGAAGGAGAATAGGAGGACGACCATGCCGAACCGATGCCCATATTAGCCACCACGACTGGAGATGCTCCCAGCTTGAGTAGTAGAGAGATGTTTTGAGGCCGAGGTAGGGTCCTAATCCTATGCTTCTGTCATGTTTCAGTTTACTTTTGTTTGTACTTTGATTATTTTCTATGCTAAGAGGGAGGAATGGATAGGGGTCCTTGAGAGGGGTGCCAGAGTCTCTCTGGGGCGCCCTAGTCCCACAAGGGCACCAGTGTCCCTCTAAGGTGCCTTAGTCTTCTTGGGCCACTTGGGTCCATAGAGGATACAAGCCTTAGGCACAGGCACTCTTTTCTCTATCTCTGATAGTTGCTTTGAGTTTCTGAGGAGATTTTGATGTTCTTGTTTGCTTCTTAATCTGCAGGATGTCCCTGAGTTATGTGAGCACACAGGTGGTCACCTAATGGTGCTTCTACGAGAGCGTGCCAATTCATTGTCCACTATAGAGAGACAGCACCTATAGACGGTGGGCTTATGGTGGGTGTTTAACATGCCCACAATCAGATTCTAATACGCTATGTTGATGACACTGATGGAGAGGTGGCATGCAGACACATCTACATTCCACTTACCAACACGAGATGACCATTACACTGGAGCATGTATTCAGGATCCTTCAACTTGCCATCTAAGGAGAGACAGTGAGGTACACCCACAAGAGTCAGTTGTACTGCTTAGGTCAACCTATTTCTTAGGTAGAGCAAGGACACATCCATCTTTGACTTCTAGAGTAGGGATGTGGTGACATTCCCTTACTACCAAGGATTATGATAGTCACAGTTACATTAGCCATTGTTCTAGATGGACGAGGCACTCACCTATACGTGGGTCTTGTTCACACCATTAGAGAGATGGAGGAGCATCAAATAGTCTATGCATGGGGGTGCAGTATGCTTGCACACCTTTATCATGACTTGGGGCGATATGTCCATTATGAGATGCATAGTCTGATGATCTGCACATTACTATAGGTTTGGGCCTTTGTGCACATTAGATGCACATGATCGGTGGGTTATTCCATAGATGCAACATTCACCCATCCACATGTGTACACCTATCCACTAGTCAAGTGTTGGAGGTATGGTAATCTGTTATACTAGAGAGTAGTTTTTAATAGATTATAGCATGGCAACATCATCTGGAGACCATATCGTGGCTACATCATATGGCCTTGCCAACAGATCTAGTTAGTGAGGATACAAAGGGATCGGTTGATGGCCAGTCAGTTCAATCATGTTGTAGCTTGGTTCTATTTTGACAAGGTGGCATGACAGTTCAGAAAGATAAAGGATGTTCTTGTGGTTCATCTGAGCTATGTATGTGTGGCTCGCAGTGTAGTCAGGGAAAATACCATCTGACAATTGATAGCAGCAGACGTGCCACTTAGTGATGATGAGGGTTTTGAGGATGCAAAGCTAGAGTCAGACACAGATGATGTCAATTGTACTTGAACATATCAAACCTAGTGGCACACAACATGACCTGCTCCTATCTTTCCACTTGGTCACCCCACAGGTGATGCTCGACCTTGGGCTAGTCATGCTAGCGACATAGGGGTAGAGGATGATGTTAGTGATTTTGCAAGATAATACAATCTTGATGAGGATGACAAGGATGATGAGGATGAGTCAGAGGAGGTTCCACTATAGTATGTCATTAGAGTGAGACCATGATAGAGCCAGCAAGAGGCAAACGCTAATGAGGAGACCGAGTCGAGACTGCGGTCTAAGGCTCGTGGTCCTATTCCTACAGGTGATGTGAGACATAGACGAGGAGAGTAGGGGAGAGTAGTAGGTCTATGCCCCTAACTACAAATTAGATTGCAGAGCTCATCACACCTTCGGTGATCTGAGATCCATCCTGGTGAGATGGAGATCTAGGTTAAGTTTGGTTTATTATTTTTATGCTTTGTATAGTTTACTATTTATGATATTTTATATGAGGTTCTGATGTCTATCTTCTACTCTATTTTGTAGTTGAGATGGATGCTTGGTGAGACTTTGTGGGTTGTGTCATAGTAGACATAGTACCTATAGATATCTCAGAGCAATGAGTGCGGGTAGGTTATTCACCATGGCCATCTGCTAGGTGACATGTAGAGATATTTATGCCTTTCATCTAGTACACGACTGCTACGGAGGCTATGCTAGAGTAGTTTTCACAAGAGAGAGAGAGAGAGGAGTTTCGACAGAGAGCTAAGCATGCCAAAGCTGACCTTAGGGCACATCGAGAGCAGATGGTAGCAGTGCTAACATTGGATGGAGAGCCAGCTGTCAGTGAGTTCTTACTGCATGAGGTCCATTAGGTGAGAGCTAACAAAGATAGGGCTCAGGCTAAGAGAGACAAGGTTTTGTTTGAGAGAGATAGGTACCAGAGGATGTACCAAGAGGTACATGAGAAGATGGTAGAGATGAGAGGCAAGATCAGGGGGTTACGATCGCGAAGCATCTCTAGGAGTCATTCGTGATCTATAGCCACACATGGTCAGGCTTTTGTCACTCTCACACCATGAGGGCCTAAGGGTACTGGTGATCGAGGCTCAGTTATGTGATATATGTATTTAGGCACTACAACATCCCATTTTGTCTTGAGGGATAGTCGACTCAAATGTATATTTAAAATTGAGGATATATATATGTTGCTTATTTCTTTTCATCTATGTGTAATGGTTTTTGATCTATCACATGTGATTTCCATGAAAATGCAACTAGTGATGATATCTAAATGCTTTAATTAATGCTATTGTGATATACTAACAATTCTAAAAAGACCATATAGTAATAAGCACAATGATCAAGCATTTTACACATAATCTCAATTTTAATGCTATATTCAGTTAATACCAAAGTGATCTAAGTAAAGAATACTAAAAAAGAATACAACAATGATCAACTAAACAAAGATATAATGTTAAATGAATTAAGACAAAACCATAACATCTTGTCAAAATTCAAGCTAAACTATGTAATAAATTAGCTTAGAAACAGTTAACATTAGATCTTTAAGCAAAAAATCTTTTGAGATGCATTGCATTAATAGGTTCTTTAAGTAGCATACCTTGCTCATTAGCTAACTTATACACTCTAGATCCAAAGATCTCAGTAATTATGTATGGTCCAAGCTAATTAGGGCTAAACTTACCTTTTTCACCAGGCGGTGCATTTACATTGCATTGATTTTCATAGAGAACCAAATCCCCAATGTTGAATGAATGTTGTATGACTTGCGCATTATAGGATTGTTGTACACTTTGTTGATAAGCCTTGAGGTGCTCAAGACATTAATTTGCCTTTCATCAAGCATCTCAAGTTCTTGTAATCTTTTCTCACATTCTATGTCATCATCCATGATGTCTCTTAGGGAAATTCGTAACGAATTTCTAACTCCAAGGGCATTATCTGTCTATGCCATAGACAAGATTATATGATGTATTACCAGTAGGCATTCTAATGCTTGTTCTATAAGCCCCATAATGCATAGGATAAATGAGTATGCCAATCTTTTTGATGTTTATTAATAGTTTTCCATAAAATATGTCTAATAACTTTGTTTGAAGCTTTTGCTTGGTTGTTTGATTGAGGATAATAAGGCGTAGAGAAGAGATGTTGTATATGGTATTTTTTGAGGAATTTTTTCACATCCTTTTTCTTAAATGGTGTACCATTGTCTAAAACAAGGGAGGAAGGTATTCCAAATCAAGAAATAATGTTGTCTTGTATAAATCGACAGATCACATCAGTGGTTGTAGATCGTAAAGAGACTGCTTCGACCCACTTTGTAAAGTAATCAGTGGTAGTAATGATAAACGTATGTCCTTGAGAGGAGGGTGGGAAAATTTTACCAATTAGATCCAAGCCCCAAATATAGAATAGCCATGGTGACACCTAGGCACGAAGCTCTTGAGCATGAGCATGGATTAAGTGTTTATGTTGTTGACATTACGGGCATCTCTTGACATAAGAAAAGGAATCTTGTTCCATATGCTACCAATAGTAGCCCATACGTAACAATTTTTGTACCAATGGCTTTCCTCCAAAATGCCCTCCATAGGCACTAGAGTGAGCTTCTCCTAAGGCTATCAGAATCTCTAAATTGCTTAAACATCGAAGTAAAACATCATTGTAACTTCGTCGATATAAAACATTTGACATTATAATGTATCGCATTGCTAGTTTGTGTAAATGGATTTGGGCATTCTTAGATGTTGAGTTAGGAATAGTCCCATCATGCAAATAATTATATATATGGGAGAACCATTCGTCTGTGTATGTACTACCACAAAGTTCCATATTCGCAACTACAGGACAGTCAATTGTCAGTTTTTTAAGATTATGAACAACAAGAGTAAATTCCTCAAGAGAATCATCAAGGGATATAAGGGAAGTTGTGCTTGCCATTGCATCTACATGTTGATTATCTTTCTTGGGAATAGTGCTAATTGAATATGATGTGAATTATTTTAAGAAAGATAAGGCCAACTCATGGTACTGAGATAGCTTATCATGCTTAGTTTGATATGATCCTGTAATCTACTTTACAATTAACTAAGAATCACCATATATTGCAATATTTTTGATATTAAGAGTCAGGGCTGCACAAAGTCCTACAATGAGAGCTTCGTATTTAGCTATATTTTTTGTGCATAAGAAATCTAAGTGGTAAGATAGGGGAATCAACTTACCAATGAGGGGTATCAATATAACACCAGCCCTGGAGCCAGTTCAACATTTCGATCTATCAAAGTATAACTCCCATTTTTCATCTGCAAAGATTGTTAAAATATGTTCGCTAAGAAATGCATCGACATTTTTTATAGAAAAGGGCAAGGGAGCCTTACCTAATTGATCAGCTATCGCTTGCTCTTTAATCACTTTTTGTGAAATGAATTTAAGATCAAATTTTGTTAATAACATAACCCATTTAGCAAGACGACCAGATAAATCTATTTTCACAAAGAGATGTTTTAGAGGGTCAAAGTTTACCATCACATGAACCTCAGCATTTAAGAGATAATGTCAAAGTTTTTGAGTTACAAACACTAAAGCTAAGCAATGCTTCTCTATAACAGTGTATCACACTTCATAATCAAGCAAAGTTTGACTAATGTAATAGATGACACATTCCTTTCCTTTAGCATTATGTTGTGCCAACAAAGCTGCTAGGGCATTGTTAGATGCTGAGATATATAACATAAATGGTTTATAGGAGATAGTTGGTTGTAAAACAAGA